>OZ007588.1:399943085-401269558 GCA_963931845.1 Maratus michaelseni
CGAATCCTGGGCCGGACATTTCTTTCGTCCAGTTGGAAATTTCCAACTCGTATGATTAATTCATTAATTAAATTTAATTAATTAATTTTAGTTTTATAAGGGAGAAAAAAATTCTCCCATTGTTTTCATAAATGAAATGAAAGATTTTCCTCAAATTAGTGATGCCACAAAAATAAATACTGCAACAATGATTATAAAAAAATTTTCAATAAAGATAATGTGGGACATTAATGCTGCACGGGTTTATTTTATATATTTATGATTAAAAAGCAAATTTCAAAATCAAATGCTCAAATTATTTTTCTTCCAAATTTTCAATCGTTAATAAAATACTTTTTATTCATCCACTCAAGTTCAAATACATTTTTTAAAACTTGTAGTGGATGACACTTGATGTTAATACAGTTTTTTCAAATAATAATTAATTAATGAAATTAAATAACCAAACTACTAGCATTCAAAACACGAAGATAAATGAGCAGAAACACTCCATTAGGTTCCACTCTTCGAAAGAGCCGCACTACATGAAACTGTTGACTCGTGATTATGTTTTAATGTTATTTTCTATACTATTTCATATTATTTTTGGTACTGACGTATTATCCAGGCCATTCTTATATTATTTATTAAAATGGAAATTGCAAGGAAATTCGCTTTCTATTTTGCCACTTAATATTGTAATTCTGTCATATGTATATACATATTTATATTAATTTTAATTATTTAATAAAAGGTAACTAAAAAAAATTTTTCTTAGTTGACCTAAGTATGAATTGACTTAAAAAAAAAAAATTATATTACTTGTTTAGAATGAAATGACAAAAAAGAATCAAAAACTGCAGCAGCAAAATAATGTGTAGAGAGCCCCTGTTTCTCATTATCTTTTGTATTTAAGAGGTTCCTTGTTATGAAGCCTTGAAACAACTTCATGCTATTTAGCTTTTCTATTTGTTATTTATACACGTCACCTATGTATCACAACACATGGTCTTTGTATTTATCTTATCATTTTTAACCCTTAAATCCACCCATCCCCCCCTCCACTCCACTACCATCGCTGCTGTCTTAAGTTTTGATATATGTCTTACTGAAATTGTTTTGAAAATTAAGATTATCCTAAATAATTAGAAATAGGTATAATTAGCTCCATGTTTACGTTCAAAACAATTTTTCTGCTTTTAAAACAAAATACAGTCAAATTCGTTAAGGTAGAATGGCTAGGGATGAAAGGAAAGTTCCGTTTTAGACAGGTTCTCTACTTAGCAGGTGCAATTTTATGGTATTAATTTCTCCACAGCATACATTTTTTTTTCTTTTTTCAGGCAGGAATCTGTCACAGAGTGTTTCAGTTTTTCTTTAGGTTTTACTGCTCTTAAACAAGAAAACTTCATGGTCCCAACGGCAGGGACCTTCCGGCAGTCACCTTCCGTCTTCACCTTGAAAATTTTCTATTTAAGACAGGATTCCATCATACAAAGATTTCACAGATTTTACTGTATGAATTAACCAGTAAAATTATGACTTATCGCAAACAAGAACACATGCCTATAAATATTTTTAACACAATCAACTGATTGGTAAATAATTTGTAGGAGTAGTAAGATTCCCATCTGAGTTCCCTCTGATGAACGGAAAATTTGCATGGTCTCAACGGAAGGAAAACCATACAATTATACCTGCTAAGACGAAACCCGTATATAAAAAAAAATTTGTTTTGGCACTAGCGATTTCATTGTTACATGTTTTAATGTATGTAAAATGATATATGTTATAGGAGTAATAATTTTCCCATCTGAGCGAAAATGTGTCCAGGCTAGAACTCGAACCCAGAACCTTTGGCTTCAATTGCCGATGCTCTTCCAATTGAGCTATCTGGATGACATTTCAGCCAACACAATATTCGCTTATGAATTATTTACCAATCAGTTTATTGTGTTAAAAATAATTATAATGTAATTACTCATCCATAGTTTGTTGGAGCTCCTTTTTACATGCACTTTATTCTGTGGTGCTGTTTCAAATAATTGTCCAGATGTCATGACCAAATGGTTGTCCTGAACGAATATTGTGTTGCCTGGGATGTCATCCAGATAGCTTAGTTGGAAGAGCAATGGCAATTGAAACCAAAAGGTTCTGGGTAAGAGTCCCACAGCCTAGACACATTTTCACTCAGATAGGAAAATTACTATTCCTATAACACATTATATCGTTTAGCATGCATTAAAACATGTAACAACAAAATCGCTAGTGCTGGAACAAAATTCCATTTTATACAGGTTTCATCTTAGCAGGTATAATTGTATGGTTTTCCTTCCGTCTAGCCAATGCAAATTTTTCATTTAAGACAAGATTCCATTATAGATAGGTTTTGTTTTCACAGGTCTTTATAATATGTTAATTATACATAACTCTGGCATCGCCTCCCTCCAAATGGACTCACTGAATCCACCCTTGACAGGTGCCATTTTAACAGGTTTTTCTCCCCATTGAACTTTCCTTCATTCTCCTGTACGCTTCAAAATGAGCATGTGACAGGCAGCAGGTGGACGTAACTGCAAAAGGAAAGTTTGTGTTTAATCTGGGATTTCTCTATCGCCTGCATTCATTGCATTTCGTTTCTTACTTCGTTTGGTGATAAAATGGCTAGTGTGAAACAACAGCAATTTTCTTTGGAAGAAAAGAAAGCCATAATCTCTGAGATTTCTAAAGGATTGCAAAAAAGAGATGTGGTCAAAAAATATGGAATAACACCATCAACTTTATCTACATTTTTAAAAGATAAAGAAAAGAGTGAGAGACAATTGCAAAATCAAAGCATTGGTTCCCATAGAAAATTAATTTGACAGTCCCAATTTGAAGACATCGATAAAGCAGTGCTCAAATGGTTCGAAGATGCTCGTTCATGCAATTTACCTGTAAGTAATCCTCTGATAAGGAGAAAGCTTGAGCTTTCAAGACAATATTTGGGATAAAAAATGTCCAAGCTAATGTTGGATGGCTCAAATGGCTCAATCGCTTTCTTAGTCGATATGGAATTGTAATGAAATCAATTTGCGGCGAAGCAAGTGATATGCCTACAAAGGCTGTAAATGAATGGGGAGCTGGAGAAGTATCTGCCCTTATAAAGACATACAGATCTGATGTTTTTAATGCTGACTACGCTGGGATATTTTAAAAACTTGAACTGAGGAAAACATTAACAATTAAAGGAGAGAAATGCATTGGAGGAAAAACTTCAAAGCAACAAATTACAGCACTCATTTTAACAAATCTGGAATCAAAAAGAGAACAATATTAATTATTGGTCATTCTGGCAAGCACTGTTGCTTTAAAAACTGTCGTTCACTACCTTGCAATTATAAATTTAATAATAAGGCATGGCTGACACAAGATATCTTTTATGATTGTTTAGTGCAATTTGACAAGGAAATGAAAGCTAAATAAATGGAACATTCTTCTTCTGATTGATAATTGGACGCTTCATAATAATCCCCATAAATCAGACTGTGTCCAAGTTAAGTACTTTCCGTCAAATTGCACTTCTATTCTACAACATCTGGACCAAGGTTTCATCCATGCTGTAAAATATCCCTACAGAACTCTTTTGCAAAAGAAAACCTCTTTGCGGCTTTGAGAATGGAGAGAGACCAAAAATAAATCCCAAAGAAGCTATTAAAATTATCTCTGGTTCATGGCAAGAAATTAACCAGAAGACAATTTCTAACTGTCGAAAACATGCCCGATTAACCAAGACTGAAGAAAATGAATCATAAATTTTAGATTTGGATGAGTCTTCTGAGCTAAACACAATGTGGAAGATTGTCAAAAAATTAACATCAGTCCCTGATCAGGTGAACTTTGAGGATTTCTTATCTGTATATGACAAAATTCAAACATGCTCTGAAGTGACTGATGAAGATATCATTTTGACCATTAAAAATACACCAGTTCGACAAAGTGATGAAAGCAATGATGACAAACAATGTTGATGTTGTCAATGAATCAAAAGTTAAGTTGGAAGTACTTTCATGCTTGGAGAAAATGCGTATTTTTGTTTCTCGTCAAAAGAAAGTTTCAAAGGAGGTATTTTCTCACATTTATTTGTTACACACGTTTTTGCAGTTGTCAACTACAGATTACCTTGTACAAACAAAAATCAGATTTTCTGCATTAATGTACTACTAAATAAAGGTTAACCTTTAATTTTACATTTTTAATATGGAATTTTATTTCAATGACTTTTCTTATATTAATTTAACTGGTCTTTCATTAAAATACTCTATAATGAGAGGTAAATCTATCTTACACATCAAATTTATATGTATGAGTAATGCATTAGATAAATTAGGAGTAATTCCATTACAACAAAAAATCATTAGAATAAAATATTTTAGCGGTGATGTGGAGTTTCTTGTATTGGGAATTTACTGCATTTTGCTCGATTAGCATAATAACAAAATAAAGTTTTATTTACTCTGAAAAATAATTGATATTGGTTAGAGATGAAGCATTTTTTAAAGCATCATCTTTACAACTTTGGAAAATTTGTTAACAATGTATCTCTGCCATGAAATCATGCCATGAGCAGTAAATTTTATAATCGCATTGAAATCTCCAAGTTTCAATAAAAATTTCTCGACTTTCGCAGACTTCCAGGTCAGCGGCCATTCTGTGAATGCCCTACACAGTGATGTTGGTAAGCTTTTGAAATCCTGGGACCCAGACTCTTCCAAAAAAACAGGGTCTTCCTTTTAGATTCAATGTATTTATTACAAAACAATAGGTTTCTTTTGCGATCTTTGAAGGGTAAAATTATGCATCCTGAAAGACTCATCAGAAATTTTTTTTTTATTAATTCCTTCTCTAATTGTTTGCATTAAATGGTGCACTATAGCACGCACCCAACATCACTGCCTACATACAAGGTGTGGCTATTAATTTCCAGGATTGTAGCAAAAATTACCAAATTGAAAATTTGTTGGTTTGTTAACGATGGTATTTGAATGCTCACATATGCGATGCACATCATTCTTGTTTTACTTTCTAGTGTTGAAACACATAAGCAAACATTCACAGTCAAATAATTGTTGTTGAAGTGAAAATAATGGAGCAGAGAATAAACATTAAATTTTATTTTAAATTGGGAAGAAGGTGTCGCAGAGGAAAGGAGGTAGAGGAAACATGTGAAATGTTGCAGCAAGTGTATGGTGATGTATTATCCCATTCTTGCATTTTTGAATAGTTTTGAAGCTTTTGTGATGATCGGAAAGTGTCAGAGATTATCCGCACAACAGAAAGACCGATATCAGTGTGTACGTCCAAAACGATTGAGAAAGTCTGCGACCTTGTGACTTCTGACCCCCAACTGACTATTCGACTAATCGCTGACAAACTGGAGAACTGAAACATCTAATTCAGTGGATATAGTCATGTACTGTATATTCATGTTTTAAAAACCATTTCACCAGTCCTGGAAATTAATAGCCACACCTTGTATTACACAAGTATTGAACAAAGTGCTTGTGTAAACAAAACAGTTAATGAGTTTGCCAGAAAGTTTGTTAATATTTTCCTTCTTTTAAGCAAGACCGTTTGCCGTATCTTGCCAAGGTTATACAAGGAGTATTGATTTCTGTTTCTCATATCTATTTTAATTTTCATAAAGGAAGCAGTTAAATGTGCATTTGTGTGTAAAATAAATAAATGAAGACAAAAGATATACAAAAGGAAGTAAAATTTTATGTAGAAGATGAAACAGTATCACATGGCAAGAACAATGAAGGAAAGACAAGGTATATATATACATATATTTATACATATAAAATTTCAGAAAATTCTGAAAAATAGTTCTCAGAGAAAAACAACAAAATATAAATAAAAACAACATGACTTTAAAAGTGTTTCTAAGCACCAAAACAAAATAGTAAATTAATACTGCCAACATTCAACATTCCGATATTTGGGTAAAATGCTTCAAAAAGGCAGGAGCTTTTTATTAAGCAGGCTTGTTAAGTTCTATGGGCTCGCTAAGTTTTGAACCATAAAAAATGGTTCGTTTAATATAAGCGCTTCATCTGTTCATACATAATAAAAAACTAAGAGAATGTTAAGGAAATAAGCATAACAATTATATAAAGTTAAAAAGAAAAGAAAAATACACTATTAACAACTGAATTTTTTTTATACTGAATTTATCAATATAAAATTTAAAATGAAAGCTCACATAAAAACAAAATTTTGGGTATGAAGTTATAACATTGTATGTTTGCAGCAGGGTTGTAACCAGATCGGGCAGAGTTCGCCTCCTCCAACAGCAACTTTTTAAGCCCTCCCTAGACTTCACAATGTTTTAAATAATGATAGCATCTATGTTACATTTAATCCTTTTGGGTCTGATTTTTTTTTTCATTTTTGGGGAAAAAGTTACTTTTTTGTTGATAATATTAAAAGGGGCTATCTGAATCCCAAAAGCGAAGGTTTCTTGAAATTTAATATATATGTCATTTATTGAATTCTGATAAATATAGGGTTTTTGCAGACTATTCATATAACAATAAATTAAGGAAGAATATTTGAAGACTATTGGAAAATGTCTTATTACAACAGGACTAAACCAACATAACAATTGCCTGGTGTTTTTTTATGTTTTATCACAAGTTATTCATTTGGAAAAGTAGTCCTTAATTTAAATTTAAACAGTGAAACATTGTTTGAAATAAAACAATAGGCAGCGGTGTAAAGAGAATTTAGCATACTTTTATTATTATTATTACTAAATGCCGAAGCATAAGTGAAGTCATAGTAATAAATGTATGGAAGTATACTATCATTACTACATACAGATAAAAACAGAAAGAATTGTTAAGACAAAATAATACACAAGGAAAAGATATGTCCTATTAATAGAACACCAGACCCGAACGGGTTAAACTTTCTAACACTTTGTAATGGAAAGTTTTGGGACAAAAGGACTTGACTTCTATTTCTGTCTATGTTTGTTTCACATTAAAATGGATGGAAAAAGAATCAGATGTGAACTAGCCCCACACAACAATTTCAGAGCTCCCTCTGACTTTGCCAGCTAGTTACGACCCTGGTTTGCACAAATAATGAAGTTTCCCTTTTTTCATCTAACATCTATACAACTGGTTTTTTTTGTTTTTTTTTTACCATGCTTCTTTTTCTGAGCAAAGAAACAACTGGACTATTGTTCTAAACTATAACATTAAAAAACATTTGTATTAAAACACTTTATACCAGAAGAGTATATATTTAGAATGAAGAACTGTTGCTTTCTAATTAAAGATGAATATTTAAAATTAAATAATACATACACACACACATATATATATATATATTATATATATAATTAAAATGAAATCACATGGGTAAAAAAGGAAAAAATATATATAAATAAAATATGAAACAAGGGAGAGTGAAAATACGAAAAACTATGAATGTGTTATGGAATTTTATAATCTATATGCTTGCATTAATAACTCTAATCTTGATTTAATTATCATCCATTCTAATTCATGAATATACGCAGATTAATTTATTTCCAACATTAATTCGATTTCCACCAACATTTACCTTAGACATCTAACTAGATAAATCACCATTGTCGAGATGATATGTCACTCTCTCTATACGACTACCATTCATTTACCAACAATTCTTGTAATAGACCAAAATTTAGCCGATGTCTTTCTTTTAAAGATTGGAGTGGATGCACAAGAACTTAACTTGCTCGCTCGGCTCAATAATTTTCAAAAGTCATTTTAAAAATTTGTTATGTCTAATGAAATATTGTCTTTTAATTTAGCAACAATGTCCAACATTGGGCTTCTCTGTATTAGGACAATATATGATGTATGTAGGTTAAGAAAATATGGTAAAAGATTTAAATAGTCAGTGAAACTGACAATGATAGAAAATATTTTAGTTTATGAATGCATCTTTTAAAAAAATCAATCACTTTTATTGGTGTAATCATTTTGGTTTCTGCAGCCCTCAAGGTCAGTCAAACATTTAGGATCTTAAAAAGTCTTAATTAACATTCATTCAAAAGCTTAAAAAAAAAAGAGATAAAGTGCAAATAAAAAATAAACTTAAATATTCAATGTGAAAACAGTACCAGAAAAAACATAACAATTGTCATTATTTTCTTCCACTGTCCTTCCATAAACATTTATAACCCAACCATCATCATTCGAATTTACAGCAAAAAATATTAAAAATAAAAGAACAAATTCTTCAAAAATAGTGATGACACATCTGTAAATAGAGATTTTAATTTAAATAAGTAAAGTTAGCCAGTAAAATCGATGCAATAAGAATTGCTGAGAAGTTGTCAAAAAAATATATAAATTGCTGCAGTATGGAAGCTATTTCATTTGTTCTAAATAAATATTTAAATCAATATACATGTTTTAAGAAGTGAGAATCCTTTGATCTCTAACTTTATGAAACATCATTTGGCATGAATATAGTTATGGAAGCAATTAAGTATAAACTCCTTCAATCAGGTGGAATAAAATACATATCCATAAGGGTTTGAGCAAAAGGGATTCACTAAAACTCTTGCTTCTATAAATAACTATAGCCTTGTTAACTGATGTTTCATTTTAGAGTAGTGGAAGAAAGGTTTTCCCTTCACACCATTCTCAACTTCCAATGCACTTTACACACATAGATATTTTGTTACCTATAAAATGATAAAAAAAAGGATACTATGACATTCCATGGGCCTAATCTCACCCAAGTAGGTATAAAGCCTTTGTAAAGAGCTAAAAATCCTTCTGTCTGAATAGTCTGTAATTGGAAAGAAAAAGTAGAAATTTAAGCAAATTAAATATTTTAGTAACATTTCATTAGAAAAATTAAAAAGATGCAGATCTTGAACAGTTTGTGCCACATGTCATGCCCAAGGATTTTTTTGCACATGATTTTTTACATACATAATCCTAAAAGTAAACATTTCATCTCATTTACAATTATTAAAACTAGTCGTTGGGGACCACAGTAATAGTTACCCATCATGGATATGCATAATATAAAATATGAAAATAAAACATGTGTAAACTACTTATAAAATGCATTGCAATTCGAATAAAATCGTGGCTTGATGACGTCATAAACTTTAAATGCTCTATTACTGAATTGCTTGAAAGAAACATCCTTATAACTCCAAAATTGATAATCATTAACTAACGGTTTATTGCGTCAGATTAAGCTTCTCATTTCCAATTAAAATATATCTTTGAACTGAAGTTTGAATGAAAAACAGGGTCATGAAAAATCGAAGAGTGTGGAAAATATAATTACAAATATCTCGGCAACTCATTATCCGATTGACTTCATTCTTCATGCAAAATTTATGTTTTTTTATATTTACTCCTTAAAATAAACAATTTCGAAAATTTTTATATACCTTTTATCAGAACGAATATTTCGAGAGTCCGAAAAAAATAGTTCCGGATAATCGAGGTTATTGAAATTCAATAAGCTTCTTCCCATTATTACATACTAAGTACATACCAAATTTCAAGTCTATCTCAATTTGTTTGGGATATAGAGCGTTTACAGACACACACACAGACAGACGGACGGCAAAATTTTTTTTCTAAAAATATGTTTTTCGAAATCTGTAGTGTCTGAAACGTGTAAATCCGTCAAAAAAGTGTTTTTGATTTTCAAAACGATTACAAGACTTACCCTATACAACATATGATGGGTAAGTAAAATTGTGGAACACAAAAACTCTTGACAGAAGAATACATGTTACTAGCTATAACTTTGTTATAATGATACCTATACATAATCCATTGAAAGATTATGTGATACACACTGTTTGCATGTCACTTAAAATTTTGCAATTCAGCCTGATTTACTAATCATAAAACTGCGACTCAATGGAAAGTGCGAGTCAAATGAGAAAAATCACATTTATTAGTTTTTAATAACAACAAAAACACCTTGTACATTTATCAGAACATTAGCATATATTAGTGGCTGCCGTAATATCAGACTTTCACAAGCAACTACCATAAATAATTATTAGAATAAAAACAAATATTACTTTAACCTGATTTTCATTTCCTTTACTTAAATGAAACGTTTTGGTATTTAACTTCATTATTGTTCATAGAGGTTTAATTTTTTTTTTTTAAATTCGCTTAATTGGTATTTATGATTGAGTTTCAGAATTTCTCTTGTAGCATGAATAATTAGTTTAATCATTGCAATCACTTTGAAAAACATATTTTCTACATGGTAGGTAAGAACATCAAGGATTAATTTTAGAAAACAGCGTTTGAAATAATGATTAAATTTTATCCCCCACCCCCACTTCAACCCAAATTTTAGGGAAATTTATAATTAAAGTTCTTAATTTTTTTTTTGCCTTTCGCATTATTACAGACATGTTGTATTTACCGCAATCATTACAATGCTGTCAAATCATTTCCTTTATTAAATAATTTTATATACAGTACACTCTCAAAAATCTGCACAATTTGAGATCATGGGCTTTGTAGATTTTTTTAATTGTACATATTTTAGTTCATTAGTGAAGATGAAGGCAGGAAATCATTAATGAAAATTTCCTTATCTTTATGGAATAAAAAATTTGCAAATCTCGTGTTTCACGATTTTTTTCCATGATAGCTTGAGAAAAATCATAATTTTTTTTTTCCTCGTTCCAATTGTTGGAATTCATAACCTTTTCCCTCCAATTGTTTGACGAAAGTTGCAATTTTATTTCTACAATCATTTGATGAAATTTGCAATTTTTTTTCTTGACTGATTGATAAATTGATTTTGCAGATATTTTCACAAAAAATGAATGATTCATGGAAATTAAAATATTCACAGAAGAATCATGTGAAGAGAATTAAGGGGGGGGGGGGAATCCTGCACAGCATTTTTTATTATGTGGAATTTTCCTATTTTGTGTGGGATTCATGCAATTTTGCATACTATTTCAAACCTTTGAAAATATAAGAATTGAAACATAGCCAACTCTTTGTAAATACAAGTAGCATTTGGATTTTTCAAAGCCATTTCCTCTTCTAAATCATCAATTAAAAGCAATCCAGCATTTTTCAATTGCTATTATGTCTGGTAAAAGAGAAGATGGTAATGGGAGTTTAATACAAGCAATAATATAAAGATATTTGAAAAAATATATTTCTTTCATTTTTTTGTGATAGAGGGTAGAAAACACAGGGAGAGAAGAGTGAAGTCAATATGCAAGTCAATTTTCGATTCACTGTCGCAAAATTTGTGAGTCTCATCTTGTGAAATTTTTTGGAATTTACTGATAAAATGTGAATAATAAACATAAACTCAGGTATAACAAAATCACAAAAATAAAAAACACCTGGCTTCAATTATTTTTTGTTTAATTGAATTAATGTGTTGAGATGAATTCAAAGGATGGTGTGTTAGAGAATATCTCCTGATCAGGTTTTGCAAATATCACCACATGCCCATGACAAATCTAAGTATGAGTGGTAAAATTCTATCTACACCAGCCGCTTGATATTTTTACTGACTAAATTTTTCAAATACACACAAGTAGAAAAAAATAAAACTGTTCTTTATTTTAGAGATTTTTCTACCAGTGAGAGTAAAGATAGAAAGGATGTCTAACCAGTCTTCCCCGCCCCTTCTAGTACAAATATTACAGAATCTTGGGGAAGGTGAACATTATAGTAATCCTAATCCTAATAATATTATAAATCTCATTGTGTGCAAATGTTAGGCTGAAGCCAGCGTCAAAATGGAGCGTTTAATGATCCTGTATTTTTGCATATAGGTTGATTATAATCCTCAAATTAACATAGGCTGGTTTTTGTTTATTTTATTCAAATATTTTCTTTAATAATTAAAAATTTCATTATTTTCATAGAGAATAAATGGACATTTTTCCATACAATTTAACCATTTTACTTTATCGTTGCTAGGGCTTTGATCGTTGCCACAAAAATAAAAACACGGAAAAATAATTTTTCCCCAACAACTAATTTACAATTGAACGATTTTCACGTGAAAACTGAAAATTAAAAAAATTCAAAAGAAGGTGAATTTTAGTGATATTTGAAACAAAAATATGGAGTGTTTGTTATTATACATGAAGTATGAATATCGGTTAAAATAAAAAGATATTTTTCTGTCAAAAACTGTGTTATAATTAGAAGGAAAAGTGGAACAATAATTATATTATTAAAAAATAGATTTCGCTTGGACCATGGAACTATGAAAAGGATCCTCCTCGGCTTGGACAAATATGATGTCATAAATAAAACATGTATTTTCAAATATTCTTAATAATACAAGGAGCATGAATAACAATGTATAATGAAAGTAAATAGATAATGGACGTAATATTTAAGATTAAAAACTGAAATATATTTTATCGATACTGATTAATAATTAGCTTGAATACCAGATACACACAAATGTGAGTTTTTCGCTAAAATTTACATCCTGATTGCCAGAAAAAGAAAATTAACAAGAATTGCGCCATTTAAAAGAGATTTCTCTGAGGAAAAAGTGACGTCATATTTGAAATAAAATGGGAATTTTCAAATGTGTTTTAGAAGGAGCGTGAATCAATTCATTACATTAATAATACAAGAATCGGTAAGTTTAGAAAGTAGATGAGTTTCACGTCATATTTAAAACGAAAAAATTTTTTTAGCTTTTTTTTAGCTAGCGATTATTATGCATGAATATCAGTTACATACAGATGAGAGTTTTTTGCCAAAAACCACACCATGATTATTAGGAAAATAAAAATAATTATGAATCTATTATATTAAAATCTGACCGCCTGTTTGTATTTCGCAGAGGATGTCATAAACTGATTATTATTATTGTTTTTTTTATAAATTTAACGAAGTTGCTCTAAAAATGGCAACTAAATTATTCCAATTTTGTGGATAAAAAAGAAGAAATGAAACGGAATAATATATTTTTTCTCATTAAAACTGAAAGAAAGAATTTATTTTCAATTTGAATAGATGGTGAAAGAAAAAAAAATCTTGATTACAGTAAAATTTTTTAAAAATAAAAATGTATTTTCACATATTCAAACTTCATGAGTCAATTTATTCTGGAGAACAAATATCGTCTGTCAACATATTTTCATTTAGAAATAAAGATTTTTTTTTCAGTTGTAGTACGGCGCCTAGAATATAGGCGCTGTAGTTATAGATTAAATCAAGGAGGCAAATTTAAGCTGCATGCATTTAGGTCTACAATTATTGCTCCCTATTCACAAAAATTGAATTTAATGAAAAAGAATATACTATTTCCATTATCTTTGAAGGATGGCTATTAAAACGTTTCACAAAGGTGTCAAAAGTAAAATGGTTTACCAGGTAAACTTGACATATGTTTTTACACAATTCGCCGATTTCCACGATTTTATTTGGCCCGCCTTTTTTATTGGTTGCAGTTTCCTTTTCGTGATTATTTGTCACAAAATTTCACTTTTTTAAAACTTAGTTATGTCAAGGCCTCTATAACATATAAATACTGTATTGTCTCCTATGGAATGTGATCAAGAGTTAGTTAATTATTTACGTTTCTAATTATCGGGAATGAAATATTTTGCTTAATTAATGAATTTGATCTTATTTTAATGATACGTGAACGAAGTCACGGGTAACAGCTAGTGTTTAAAATATACGTGATGACATGTTATTGACTATATGCAACAGAATTTCTCTAGAATCATTATTTTGTAGAATAACTGCTAAAGAAGATAAAAAATGCTTCCTGGATGTTATCAAACTGGTGGAATTGTTATTTATTCCCAACCAACACAGTTCCATGTAAAAAGTGGATTTTCATTCGCGAATCGCATAAAATCATTTCAGGGAATCTGAAACCAAGATGTTATGAAATTCAAAGCATAGAAATAAAACCACGACAGAATTTGCATGAATGATCATAAGCAGTATCTATGAAATTGGTATAAGAATCCAGTAATTAGGGTTTATCTTTTAAAATATCACTACACTGTATTTATAATGCTATCTGAACTACTGAAGCAAAAGATGTGCGTTAAAAGAATTATGAAAAAGCTTAATATTTTAAAATTGTGTCAAACTGAATTTTAAAATCAATCTTTAACTTGCTCAAAGCCTTAAATGGCAAAATCAATCAGGTATGCTGTTGATTGTAATCAAACTCTGCAGGCTAAAATTTTATTCGACATGCTGCTGAAAACCTTTTATTTAACTATAAATGGAACTGAACAATTTTCTGTTCAAATGAGTATACAAATTCTGCTCAGAGTTTAAATAATCACATAAGAGTCTGTTCTTATGAAAAATTCCTTGTACTGCGTCTCAATCTCACTATACTGTGATAGATCGTGTTGCCTTCCCAACAAAACGAGTTTAGATCCAATTTAAATAAACAATCATTATCTTAGCATGAAAATTACAGCAATAATTTTAGGCCCAAACCTGCCAAAATCTGCACCAACCTTTTAGGTAAAATGAAAAAAACATTCACAATTATAAGGGGAAAACATTCACAATTACTTACATGTATTGCACAGTGAAATGATCCTGTATATAAAACTTTAACATGGGCTCCATCAACAAGAGCAGTTCGTAATCGCCTTTGGTTCATTAACCTTGTCTAAAAGAAAAAAAAAATTAATAAAAATGCTGATAAGAAGAAAGAAATTTATTCAAATGGCAAATTCTTTAACATAAAAATATTAAGCAATCAAAATATATATATATATATATATATATGCCTGCACTAACTTATGGAGCAGAAACTTGGACACTAACAAAACGGATGGTACAAAGATTACAAACAACACAGCGAAGTATGGAAAGATGTATACTAGGCATAACCAGAAGAGACCGAAAGAGAATAACGTGGATAAGAAGTCAGACGAAAGTTTTTGACATCATCGAGAGAATTAAACGGCTAAAATGGAAATGGGCTGGGCACATTGCAAGAAGACAAGACAATAGATGGAGCACAAACACCCTACAGTGGTATCCCAGAGATGTAAAACGACCAAGAAGACGACCTCAAGTAAGATGGAGTGACGAAATCAGAAAAGTGGCCGGTGTTAATTGGATGACTAAAGCACTAGACAGGCAACAATGGAAAAATCTGGGGGAGACCTACATCCAGCAGTGGATTGAAAACGGTTGATGATGATGATGATGATGATACACTATATGGCCAATGATGACCGATCACTTGCGATTTTAGAAGTTTTGTTAAATATCTAGAAAAATACATAAGGAATTATCCTGAAATTTGAGGCGTCTAAACAGCATAGTCGACGTCATATATTTCGGTGAAGATTTTTTCCCGAAACCGCATAAGGGGCCGTCAATAAGTTGAAGAAAAACGAATATCTTTTGGATAACCCTGTAAAAACATCGCAAAAGCATTGAAATGGTAGCACATGCTTAGGAGGCTTCTTTTAATAAACTATATTCATTTTTATGAGGATAGCTCGTATACTTGTGAAGAAATTAATGTTTTTATAAAACAATCCCAAATTTCACCAAGTGTTTTGCTTATAATTTTCAGAGTTCTTAATATAAAAGAATGTTCTTTTCAGGAACGATGATAAACAACTTTATATACAATACCCTGCAATCAGAATTAAAAAATAATAAATATTGGATGAAAAATGAGCATGTTCACTAAATATTAGTGATATATATATTCTATATATATTCTAGTAAAACAAGATTTCTTTAAAACTATTACTAACAATATATTTATTTCTCAGAAACAAAATGTTAAAAACTGAAAAGTCCCCTTCACTCCTCTTCAAAAGCTTAGAGGTTGTCTTCATTTGCAAATGCAAATTACATACTTGGAGAGAAAAAAAATAAGGGAAATCCTACTAGCAACATTTCTTGGATTAACATACAGTTTTAAAATACACATTATACACATAAAAAGAAAACAGATTTACCTTAAATGGTTACAAATTTACTTTTAAAAAAATTGTTTATATATTTGAATTCAAAGTTATTATATGTGTGTGTGTGCATACGTGCTAAACTAGCTACTTAGATACTGAGATTACCTTAGAATATTTGTATCCGATTTCACTGCAGCAACAGATTTAAGATTTGGAAATTTTGCCAAAGTATGGGGTGTGTAAAATACTGAGGAGTGCAAATTACTTGAGTAAAAAATAGCATATTTTTTAAATACTCAAGAAAACAGGAAAATGTTGAAATGCAATTGAGAAAAAGAGATGGTGAAAAAGTAACAAGTCTCTTTTAAAAAAACAGGAGACTTGGCAGGTGTAAAAACATTTTGCTGTAATTCCTCAAAGTTTTCAAGAAAAAGTCTAATTTCATTTTATTTCTTCTTGCTTTTTTATTCTGTTCATCTTGTGGATTAAAACAACTCAATATTAAAAATATTTTAATTTTACATACCCTAACAACATCGATTGGTGTTGAGGCAATTGCACCTGTGAGACCAGCAGTTAAACTAGATCTATGAAAAATAAAAGAAATAATTATTTAATATAGAATATAAGCCAACAAACTTGAAAACTATAGAATTAAAATGCTGTATAAAAATTTTTTGCTACTCACATAAGATGATTAAAGACATTATCTTCAACAGCGCCTGATAATATGAGATTCCTTTTTGTAATGTCATATACAGGGAGTTCTACACCAGCACAAACAGCTGCTCTTTGTGCTGTGGGACAAACACCCTTAAAAAAGAAAGTCTGTATTAAAATGTTTTTTTTTTTTTTTTTTTTATTATTATCAAAATAAGTTTTCTAGTTTATAGACTTATTAATTTAATAAATATTAAAATAAAATTTCAATTGTTAAGTATAACCTGCAGTCGATCCAGGCAAAATCTGGAGCCTATTTAGGGCCCTGTCACAAAAATCCATTTAATAAAACAGGGCATTTCAAAAAATTCCTCTTACTAAAACGGGCTCTTTTCCAAAATTTCATTCCATAAAACATACTTTTCATTAATTATTTTCATTTTGTTAGGTTTGACTGCCTCAGGGAGACTGCTCAAACAGAGTCTCATTAAATCTCTCTAAATAGAGCATTAAATCTCTCCCTAGAAACTCCCCCGGTACGAAAAGGCTTGCTAAAATGTATAATTTGCAAACAAAACAAGTTCACCAGAAAGGAAAACTTCAGCAGAAGGACTTAAAGAAGTAATTAATAAATGCTTGGTTCAAATTTGAATAACTGGATTTCTTCTTTCATTATAAAATGTTATTTTTCATAAAAATATTCCTTGCTTTTCACAAAATGAGCCACAAGAAAAAACCCAGCATCAACCCTTGACCTGTGACAAGCAATCGTCAACTTATATGTGTTTACAAGAAGCAAATAATATATAATTTAAGTGGCATAGCAAAAATATGTATGAAAATGGAACTTCCATTAATAGAACAGTAAATTATTTAAATGCACTTTTAAATATAAAGTATCAATTCTATAAATTTTTTATGGAAATTAATCACTTTACATTCCTCACAGAAAAAGTTTATTATATAATAAAGGAATTGTTGCAAATACTTCTAAAGGCTGTGAAAAATAGATATTGGAGGGGGCTAGTTGAAATGTCCATAACATTTGACATAGTACATTTCACTGTAGAAAAACAAATGGTACTACTGAAAAACTGAAGCAGAAAGGGAGGACTAGTTCAGTAAAAAAAAAACATTATTGCAAGAGAAAATATATTATTTTATTATATATGAGGGAGTTCTATGAATTTTGCAAGCTCTTGAGCACGCAGATTTAGAAATACTGTAACACAGAGAATATTTGAGAAATCTCTGACTACAATTACAGGTTTCACTACACTTTTCAAAAAGGAGAGTTGTATTGTGCAGATTTAAAAGAAGCCAGGGATGCTGCACATAATGCCCTTAAATAATGGCCAAGCAGAACACTAATTTGACACATGACGTCACTGAAAAAATACACAAAAGAAAAACAATTTAAAAGTACTCTTAATTATTTGCAGGCAACATCAGATGGCTTTTCTTTTTCATAGCTTACCAATGAAGCATTAGAAAAAGATATATTTTTTTTAAATTAAGAGTATTTTTTCCCCCAAAACTGGCAAAGTATTTAAGTTGAAATTAAAATAACAATAATAAACTATCCACAGACACAGAATGTATCCATAAAATTACAGAACAACTTTTAGCATCTTATTTTATGTTATTAATGTTGTACAATTAATAATAAAAAGAGAAGCAGACATTGGGGGCTACTGATTTGCTTAAAATTTTGCAGATTGAGGGTATCTTATACCTTTTATCTTCTACCAAAGTAGTAAATTGAATTTCTAAAAATTAGAAAGAGAAATGAAAATTTGTGCAAAAACTGACACATTTACTTAAACTGTTCTAGTTAAATCTGAAAATACGAAATTTTGATCAGTAGCTAGTGGCCAGCAGATGGCTTTTTCAGTAGCCAGTTTTGGCTGGTAGTTACTTTTTACTTAACAGCCCTCTACTGATTATTATGAATATTTATTTCCATTAAATATGCAAAACATGTAGCATTCAAAAATTGGAAAATGTGATGTACAGAAGTTTCTTAAAATTGTTTTTATTTAACTCTAATAGTAAAAGAAAAATATTAATAAATTTGTAAAAAAAAACATTAAATGGCTTTTTATGAACCAAATTCGTGTTTAAAGAATTATTATGAGAGTTAATGATTTATATGTATAAACTTTTCAGTTTTACTTTGATAAATCCGGTTCTTTTTCTTTCTTTATTATTATTGGTTTAAATGTTACTTAATGGTAAAAGAGGTTGGTAATAATTTTCATATTATTTGAAAATGTGAACATCCAACCTTTCAGGTAATTAGCTTAGCTAAAATGAAATAGATTCAAAAAAGGAAGAAAATTATTTGGTCAGTTTTGTAATTTATTTTTTTAATCACTATATTTCAAAGTTTAATCATCTACTAGTGATTGGTGAGTACTTATTTTCAGCTTTAATTCTAGTGTGAAAATAAACTGAGCAACAGTAACATTTGAGCAACGAAATCAGTATGCCATACTCGTGTCTAGATTTATTCCAATTTTATTTAATCTAGTCTTTTATTTATTCTAGTTCATAGCAACAAGAAATTGATCAATAATAAAGTGTACATTAAATAGCTACTATTTAAAGGATATCACATTCTTTTTTAAACACTTTCCAACATAGTTGAAAATTGTTTATGAATTCAGATTGTCTGTCTGCTATCTGTCTGTGCTTCTAATTCTCGTAAATATATTTAGATTGCACTGTAATTTTTATATGTTATTGACATTTACTATAGTACAATCACTATTGAAATTTAAGTGTGTAGCATTTAGAGTTTGTTTACAGGGACAGTCAAAAGTATTCCGTTACATTACAGTCAAAGAGAAAAAATCATTTCAAGTGAATTTTAATGATGTTACAAAATTTCAAACATTATGAAATTGTTATGTATTTTTGAGATGCACTTTCTTTAGACTGTGGGGGCAAAGCATTTATTACTCATTTATAGGATCACACAAAAGAATTCAGTTACATAATGGTCTACAGGGAAAAATTGTTGCAGTGTATTTTAATGATGTTACACTATTTCAAACATAATAAAATGTATATGAATTACTGAGGTGCACTATAAGTTGCTTACTGCAAAGTATGGTGTAAAATAATTTGGTTACAGTACTGTCTACAAGCATTAGAATAAAAATTTATGTTAAATATTTCTGGAAGTACATTTTCAAGTTTGGTTTTTAAGTGTAATTAAATTTTTGCACAGTTCGTGGTATGTATAAATTCACATTATGTATGTAGTATATATATACAAGTCTATAGATCATATACAAAGCTACACAAAAGAATTTGGATATTTTTCAGACTATAAATGATAATTTCTGAAATTGGGCATTCAAATGAGTTTTCCAAACATCTTCCACCTTATTAAATTGTGACTTTCGCTACAATATTTTGAATGTGTTGGAAAGTGTTTCATAATTTATGCTTGATGCAAGATTTTTCTTTCTTGTTTAAATATTAACTGTTTCTTTTCTTTTTTTTTTTTTTTAAAGTTGAGTCACACTTTGTTATTAACAACTGACAATAAAGCAAAGTTTAAAAGAAATAATAATAAAATACAATTTATATTTTTTTGTCAAATTTAGAAATCATTTTGAATAAGACAGACACAGTAATTAAGATGGTTTTAAAAACTGGAAAAAAAATGATGGATCCAGAATACTGTTATCAATAACAACTTTTACAGGAAAAGAAATTATTGAATAACTACAATAAAAATTAGTTTCAATGTAGCAAATAACTGCAATTAGAAGAAAAATTTTACAATAACTTACTTTCCATAAGCCCTTGAGACCTTCACTTTGGTAAATATAAAAAAAACATCTTATCATACCCTTCTGTGAATATGCTTCTTTTTCTGCTTGTAATCTAACCTAATAAAAATAAAATAGTACCCAATTAAGTCAACGTAAAATTTGTTTTACGGAACATATACATATAAGAGTTAACTATAAAATTAAGTCATCATGAGAGTCTAGAGCGGAGGTTTTCAACCAGTATGCCCCAAAAATATTCAATCACATTCTATCAAAATTTTATGAAGTAATAGAAGCAAATTATTTAATGCAACATACTTAAACTACACTATTTATTTTGTGATGATGTTTCGTGTAACAAAATAGAATTTCATGTAAGTTTACTTCAGTGTTTGGAATACACATTAAGAAGACTATTTTATTTAGGAAAATCATCTTCAGATGGTTTATAAATTCTAAAAAAAAAAAAAAAATATTTCTCTGGAAAGAAGAGTTAAAAATATACTAGAAATATCTGAACTAATAATTTCCATCCTGTGTAAATTGAATAAAAACGTTTAGACTGAGGGGGCGACAGCACAGACAATCACCTCATCGAGTTCATGGCTGAAATTCCAGAATTAGTTAAAACTCGATTCGCATATTAAAACGCAATCGGTCTGCCAAGTCATATCTTGGAGGAAAACACAAGAAAACCAGATTTTAGTGGTTGATTCATAGATAGATTTAGTGGTTGATGACCATTGTGTTTTCGTGCACCCAAAAGTATGAAAACATGGAGAAATGGGTGCAGGAAAACACAATTGTAAACCTTCGAGTCAACCGCTACAATCAGTTTTTCAGGTGTTTCCCACCAAGATATGACTTGGCAGACCGATTGTGTTTTAATATGCGAATAGAGTTTTAATTAATTCTGGAATTTCAACCGTGAACGCGATGAGGTGATTGTCTGTGCTGCCGCTTCCCGGTCTAGTTTTAACACTGGCATTACAGCATTTCCTGTATATCTATAACTACGATCAGGGGTCATTTTGACTGCTTGTCCGGAAATAAATGAAAAGGTGTGTCTTTTGCTAATATTACATAAAGTTAAAGCTTATAAGTATACAACTTGCTTGTTTAATAAGTAAATAAAGTAAACAAAGGCTAATTCAACAAAGAGCTAAACTAGTCAAAAATCATTTCATATGTTTTTAAATTCGACTAAATATGGAGTTTTAACATTTAATAAATTGTGTCACAATAGTTTTAACTACGAAATATTTACTTAAATTTATTAATTACATTAATCGGTTTGTCAGTGTACACAGATTACAGATTTCTTATTTTGACCTGTACAGGCTCCACAAACATATTTTCTACAGTTTTCACAAATATTCAAAGTTTTGTTGCCTTTGCATGCATTTATTTGCCATTGTTCAAGTTTACAGGAAGGGGTGTGACAAGCATCAATTCTCATCTGATTAGAAGCAGAAAGCTTGGGTTTTTTTTTTTTTTATGAAATGTATATTCTTCTGAGCTCCTCAGCCATAATTTTAAAAAATGACTGCGGCTGTAGTTTTTATACCTAGTTGTCTCTTTATAAATTATCAATGCATTTATCGTAGCCAAACCAAGAATACTAAAAAAATTACTTGAACTGGTTAATGTCTGGATGAGGACTTCACAGAGTATTTTCTGGCCATTTGGTCGACTCGTAAAAATTCACAACTTCAGGTTTTTTTTTTTTCTTTAGATGAGATTTTCAATGTTGGGTGTAAAGTACTCAAGAGCAGGACGTTTTTGTTATTTTTTGCTTGATAAGACATTTCCAATGCGTTATATTGCCAAGTTTAGCAATCTTACAAGAATACAGCACTTTTTTTTTTTTTTTTTTTTTTTTTTGTTTTTGAAAGAATGAGGGATTTCTATCTTTGAACGATTAATTTTGTCAACACAACTTACTCCTGTGTTTCTCATTTGTTTTACTAATTTCAGTGATATAAAGAAATTGTCCATTATCAGGTTTCTTCCAGTGCATAAATTACTTTAAAATCGAATATTTTCAAGTTTCTGGATATTTGATGGCTAATTTTCAGAAAATATGGAAGTATAGTTAAATTTTTATTGCGTACATTGTTAACATTGGAATGTGTACGTTTAATTAGTTTATTATTATTTAAATCAACGATTTCAACAGGATAACCCAGTCAATGGCAATTGATTTAATGTGGTCCAATTCTTTTTTTGAATTAACTCTCAGATGAACTAATTTTTTAAGGCACGACGAACATAGGTATTAAAAGCAGCCAATTTTTGATTAGGAAAATGAGATGAAAGATTATGTGGGAGTAAAGAAACTGTGAAGTGTTTACGATAAACAGTGGTTTGGAATAAGTCATTTTCGCGGTAAACCATAACATCAAGGAAAGGTAGTTGGTTGTTATTTTCAAATTCAGATGTAAACTGTATATGTTCATCTACAGAGTTCATAACAGAAAGAATATGAAGGATATCTATATCGCTAGAATCCAGTAATGTGAAGCAGTCATCGACATAACGGGTGTAAAATGGAAAATTTAACCTTGAAAAGGTTTGACTCAAAGTAATGCATATAAAAATCACTGAGGATTAGACTCAGGAGTTGAGTCCATAGACAAGCCATCAGTCATGTGATAAAAAATCACTTTTAAAAATGAACGTGTTTTGCAATAACTGTCAGTAAGGTGCTAAAATTGGCTGCTTTTAATACCTATGTTTATCATGCCTTAAAAATTTGTTCCTCTGGGAGTTTACTCAAAGCAGAATTAGACCACATTAAATCAATTGCCATTGACTGGGGTTATCCTGTTGAAATCGTTGATTCAATTCATAATAAATTAATTAAATGTACACATTCCAACGTTAACAATGTTCGCAATGAAAATTTAATTATACTTCCATATTTTCCGAAAATTAGCCATCAAATATCCAGAATCTTGAAAATATTCAATTTTAAAGTAATTTAGGCACCATTTAGCAAACTCAAATTTACAGATCTCAAACATCCAATTGACAGATTTTCACATTGGGGAATTTATAAGATATCTTGAGAATGTGATAGAATGTACATAAGTCAACTAAGCGTCTCCTTAACCCATTCACGGTCAGGCTGTTTTCATATTTTTTACTTGGAAAGGGTAGACGAGGACGTGCTAAAAATCTTTATAAATGGTCAACGTTCTGACATTGTTAAAAGTTTAGCAGCAACATGGTGAAATTGCTTTCCCCCCTGAAAAACACCTTCGGTAATGAATGGCCTATTGAAGTCCATTGTGGGTGTATCTGGTCAGACTTTTCAAGTGCAGTTTCTCAGTGTGATTGATTTGCCCACCCCATTATAATCCCCTTTCGAAAAATTCCTTGCACTGTGTAAACAGATAGGTGACATTCTATTCACATAGAAAGAAAGAAAACTAAAAGAAATAGAAAGTGTTATATTTCCATTTGATTTTAAAAACTATCAAATAATAAATTCTAAACTATTTCGTAAATAACTTGCATTATATTAATGAGTTACAATCTAATGTCTTTTAATATTTTATCCCAGTAGGGATATTTAATGAAACACTACATCTCATTCCTCGAATAAAACTTGATTATTTACTATATCATCAATATAAATATAAGCTAGCGAAATAGAATCGTCTAATACAGGGGTGGCCAACCTGTTGCACGCGTGCCACAGAGCTACCACTATTTTTAACAGAATTATTCGCCTTAAATAAAGAGTGAAATTATGTAATAAAATAAGGTTAAAATTTTTATTTTTAAAAAACTGGTGTCGAACGATTTTCAGAGGAAAAGGTTGGCCACCTCTGGTCTAATATGTGGTATCAGATTCAGTTAAATTCAGATATATATTATTTTTTTTAATTAAATCAAACCTAGAAGGAATAAGTCTTTATGTATCTAAGATGCCTTAGATTGCAGACTTTCTAAATAAGATAATTGTAAAACAAATGGTTGTTATTTTTGTATTATTATTTACTTCCATTTCTTTCTTTTTTTTTCTCTTTTTTTTCTTTTTTGAACAATTTATTTATTTATTTTGTAGCTTCGGGATAATAAGTCTCTTCAGGGATCGTGTTTTAGGTAGCTTTCAATACAAAAAGCTACCTATTGCAGCCGTTCGGAGGAAAGCAATTCCAAAAAATTTTGGTATATTTTCACTGAACATGACCCCCATACCCCTAAACCACCCTCCGTTCAAATGTTGATTTATATATATATATACAGGGGTCGATGCAGGGTATTTTTTCTTGAGGGGCCCATTTTGTAAAAAATAAAGGTTATTTTTGTGAAATTTATTATATTTTTGTGAAAAATAACATTTTGTAACGAAAGTTTAAATTCAGTTAATCAAATTGGAACCAAGCATTTATAAAAAAAAAACTTTTTAAAATCCTTTTGCTGAAGTTTTCCTCTCTGGTGAACTTGTTTGTTTACAAATTACACATTTTAAAACATAAAAAAATAACAAATAAATAATAGTCAGTTTTTATGGAATAGAATTTTGTGAAGGGCTTACTTTATCAAATTGATTTTTGTGAAGGGACCCATTTTATCAAATTGATTTTTGTGAAAGGGCCCATTTTATCAAATTGATTTTTGTGAAAGGCCCCATTTTATCAAATTGATTTTTGTGAAGGGGCCCATTTTATCAAATTTATTTTTGTGAAGGGTCCCATTTCATCAAATTGATTTTTGTGAAGGGTCCCATTTCATCAAATTGATTTTTGTGTACTTTTTAAAATCCTTTTGCTGAAGTTTTCCTCTCTGGTGAACTTGTTTGTTTACAAATTACACATTTTAAAACATCTAAAAATAACAAATAAATAATAGTCAGTTTTTATGGAATAGAATTTTGTGAAGGGCCTACTTTATCAAATTGATTTTTGTGAAGGGGCCCATTTTATCAAATTTATTTTTGTGAAAGGGCCCATTTTATCAAATTGATTTTTGTGAAAGGCCCCATTTTATCAAATTGATTTTTGTGAAGGTTCCCATTTCATCAAATTGATTTTTGTGAAGGGCTCAATTTTATCAAATTGATTTTTGTGAAGGGTCCTACTTTATCAAATTGATTTTTGTGAAGGGGCCCATTTTATCAAATTGATTTTTGTGAAGAGGCCCTTTTTATCAAATTGATTTTTGTGGAGGGACCAATTTCATCAAATTGATTTTTGTGAAGGGAGTCATTTTATCAAATTGATTTTTGTGAAGGGTCCCATTTTATCAAATTGATTTTTGTGAAGGGGCCCATTTTATTAAATTGATTTTTGTGAAGAGGCCCTAAATAGGCCCCAATTTTTTCCTGGATCGACCCCTGATATATATATATATATATATATATATATAAATGAAAACCCATGTGAAGAACTCATGTAAAGCCAGAAGATCTTTCAGAACATACTCCCAAAGTCAGCGTTTTTATCCGAAATCCGAGGCAGCAGATCAAGAAAGGGGAAAAATCGTGTCGTCAGGTGACACGAATCGCTTATAACTCGATAAACAGTCAAAATATATTTTACGTGTATATACGCTGTTTTTGTGATGTAATTTTACAGTCATTTCTGAATACTGGGTAGAATGTATAGACCGGTATAGATGTCGATCTTAGCAGAAAACTTTGCAACTTTGCTGCCAGCTTGGTGACATTGTGTGTGAAATTTCGTGTCAAACACTTATGTGTAAAAATCCAGAAATTAAAATATTATAAACTTCTTTAACTGAATTATGGTCTAGATTATGCGTGATGAAGTCATAAGATTTTTCACGAAAACAAAGATTTAAATAAGATTTTTCAGCATTGAATGAAGTGGTCAGCCATTGCTTTCGATTTTAGAGACTTAATCGACACCTTGCATTTAATTCTTTATATAAGTTTTTTCTAAGAAAATGGCTTGCTTTGTTGAAGACTAAGCTTTGTGTCTAAACTTTTTTTGCATCATGCGTTTTACGCATGAAAATGTTTTACGCATTTAAAATTATACACGTTTTTGTGAATTTTGTCATACGAGTGGTGATCTGTGTGCAATGACTGCTCAATATTATCTACAGAACGAAAGAAAAAAAAAAAGATTTACATTAGACTTTATTTATAAATTTTTTGTAAGAGTAAGAAAATATGAAAATTTCGCGACAATATTTTCATAATGTTGGAAAGTGTTTCACAATCTAACAATATTCTCATGCCGAAACTCTATTTTCTAACACAACCACAAATACATTTTTATTCTTAAATGCACGAAAGTCAAATCCACTTATCAAAAAATGAAGAATGGTGTTCGATTCTAAATCCTTTCAATAATCATGCCTGAGGATTTAATGTTTGTATATGTAAAAACAAGTCCGTGAATCTATTATAAAGTTTCGCATAGTTGAGCGGGTAAAAATGTTGTTTTTTACAAACAACATTAATTGAATATTGTTTGTAAATTTTTGTACGTATATTCAAATGAATAAATTTAGGAAACATTAACTAAAACTGAAACAATTAGTATTCATGACTATATCTAGTTCATTAGTTTTCCTAATACACTTTACTCCTATACTAGCCTTCCACTGAAAAATGTTAATGCTCTTTTAACATTTTTATTAAATTTCCAATTTTTTTTTTCGTTTCACTAGAAATCATCTTTATTCTGAAAAATCCCTTCCAGATATTGCAATTCTGAGTGATACTGATTTCACAAACTTTTATCGTTTAAAACGGTGTAAAAAAAGACGTCAAAGGATATTTTCTACATTTGTTGAAAAGCCCCTAAAAGCCCAGAATTATAGCAACCTTGCCACGTTAACAATTACAAAAATACATAGTTGTAAAACATAATATTTGCTTGTTTTGGGGAACCTGTCTGTCAAGCCATGAAATAGTGAAACAACCGCGCCAGATTACAGTAAATTTCATCTGTGACAGTGACAGTTGTACAAAGAAAACCATTTTCACAAGCAACAGCTAATCCGTTTGAGTCAAATAGTTTACAGGATACTGTTTAAACTATTATTTTCTAAAGCCGTTAATTTGAGTCATTGAGGAGGCGGTAAAGTGGATTTCTAGAGAGCAACAAAGCCAGAAATGTCTTACGCCGCAATCGCAATCTCCATATCTTTTGGATTGAGGAAAAAAAAAGTTTTATACAAGGGTCTTTGGGATGGGTGTCTATGATTTCGGTCTTGTCTGAAAAAAGAAGTAAAAAAAAAGGAGATAAAGAAAAGTACGGAAATTTTAAAATGTTTTGATGAGGGGTCTAGTCAATCATACTCGGACGGGCAAAAAAATTTCCAGATTCCCCCCCCCCCCCCAGCTACGGGCCTGTAACTTTTGCTGAAATGTTAAAAAAATGCGAGCAATTGGACTAATAAAACCATCTACAACTGCTTGCAGTCTTTCATTTAATCCCAACAATTATAATGGCAATTTTGAACATAGTGATCAACTGAATGTCTCTAAAAATGAAAAATTTGTGCATAATTTTCTTACATCAAATCAATTCTTCAAGATATATTTAAGTCTCTTACAAATATTGAGGAGTATTAAAATTTAATCAATCAATTTTATTGGTGTTCAGTGAAAGTACTAATAAAGTGAAAGTACTAATTCAGTGAAAGTACTAATCATCATTTTCTTTTAGTTCTAACAGGGCGTCTTTATAAAAACTAAAGGAAAATTATGATGACACCTGTACATGCCTTTGAATTAATTGATCAAAAACTTGATTTCCTCTTCCATTACAAAAATGGTGCTATTATATTTAAAAATATCAAACCAAATGTGAATGTTAAATAATGTCTGTGAGGTAATGTCTGTGAAGTAATATTTCCGGTCTTATCATCTACATTTAGACATCCAAATACACATTTTTTACACAAATTATTTTTCTTTGGTTTCATATTCGAATAAATAATACCTGCAATTTCTTTCTCTTTTTAAGAGTAAAAATTGTAAATTCCTATTCTTTTTTAATCACTTATTCGTGTAATTTTACAAATCTGACAAAATGTAATAAAAATATGATTTTTATCAGATTTATTTATACTGTACACTCTTTATATATTTATTTAATAATGCAAAATTCTGATTATTTATAAGAAATAAATTAAATTTCATTGTATAATTCTAGAAAGTTAAAAAAAAATTTCCATCTACATATATAATTCTAAGAAAGTTAAACTAATATTCCATCAATATATAATAATTATTCTACTATGTACTCTGAATCAATTAACATTCTTGAGCTTGCCTATAAATGTAACCTGTCTATATTGATACTTTTTCTGGTCCCTTCAGTATTGTTATAGACAGGTTTCACTGTTTTATTTTTAAAGTTATTCTATAATTGGTACAGCAACAATAGTAAATTAGTAAATATTTTTTGAAGTGTAATATTAATTTGGTATTATTAATATTATTTGGGTATTATTATATTTGTTACTATTACAAAGCAAAAGTGCTGTAAGTAAAAAAAAAAAAAAGAAAAAAAAAAGAAAGAAAAATCGATTTTAGTTATTTAGTAATATATTTAAACAAAATAAATTGAAATACTGTTAGAAAAATAAAAACATATGTATTCATTAAAAAAAAATTAAATAAATTTAACATGGCAAAACATTTTAAATAATAATAATTAATGTAATGGATTAGAATCGTATGGACGAGAGTTTTAAAATAAAATAATAACTAAAAAATGATATTCTATGAAGTTGCTTCCTTTCATTTTAGGATCGGTTTTGAAATACAATGTCACTAGATGTAGGCTGTACAGAAAAGGAAATTCTCTGAGACATTTTCTAACCAAATCTGTAAGGAATTCACCTAAAATACAAATAATCTAGTTGACAAATGGTCTACCTATATACATCCATTGTATATGTGGGAAGGGGGAGTGTGCTGACAAACGCCTTCTTTACCGCCCAGTCTGGGGGGTGAGAAAAACGCACATAGACTGTCATGACCACTTAGAAGTAGAAAATCTGAAACGTTCATACGCGCCCATGACCATTTAGGAGTAAAAAATCCTGACCGTCTATAAGCGCTCATGACCATTTAGAAGTAAAAAAATTTTGACCGTGTATACGCGTTCATGACCATGAAAGGGTTAAGGTCTGCTTGGGAGAACATAAAA
Organism: Maratus michaelseni; assembly: GCA_963931845.1. NCBI lineage: Eukaryota > Metazoa > Arthropoda > Arachnida > Araneae > Salticidae > Maratus > Maratus michaelseni. Next base: position 399,972,605 of record OZ007588.1, read on the forward strand.
ACTATGTTAAAAATTGTGACACTAAACATTCTGTGATTGCTAACCATTTCTGGTCTAACAATCAGTTTTAATTTTTCAGAAGGTTCAATAATTCAGAAGTGCGATAGATTTACAACCGTGATTTTTGGTAAGCTTATCATATATGGAACAATTCAGGCAACTTAGTTAATGATATGTACAGTACACCAAATTTTTCAAATGTCTGGCTACCTTTCATTTATTTCATTCTTTTCGCTTCCCCCTCCCCCCTTTTCTCCTCTGTACTTAAACTCGTCCAGTCTGGCCAAGCACTTCTATTGGTCTCCTACGTCACATGTGATTCCTGACTCCGCTGTTGTTTTTAAAAACTCACAACCATTCTATCTTGGCCGCGTGCTGAGATGCAAGCATACTTAAATGGCTTAAACATTTAAAATCAGTTTTTAATCTTTAAAATTTGGCACTGATGATGGAGCTTTAGAGGCTCCAAAACAGCTGTTTGCCATTTTATATATATTTATTTAAGCTATTTTTACGTTGATCATTTATTTCAATATAACGGCACAAAGTTCAATCCACCTTATTTAAATAAGCATATACTAAGCTTTCAAATCTGATATTTGAAATGTTTTACATGCATATTTGATAGAGCAAATTGACTTGGATTAAAAAAAAAAAAAAGTTTGAGTTCAATACAATTTTAAGAATAATAGAAAAGTTAACCAAGAAAATAATATTAGAAATCAAGTTTTAACTCACTATTTTCACAACTTAATAAAAATAGCTTTACATGAGTTCATAAAATAAAAAACATGAAAATAATCAAGAGCATATCACGTTAAGGAAAACTCACTTTAAGTACATCGGTAGGATTAGCTATTGAAGAAGCTATTACTCCAGCTGATATCCCACAAAGTACACTTGTAAACAATGTTTCATCTAAAAAAGATTAATACGATAAGAAAATTTACATAAAAATAGTTTTAAATCCACAAAAAAGAGCAAAAGTAAAAACTACAATGTAGTAAAAACTACCAACTACTGTAATATAATAAGGGAGCTTACCATGCGGATTTTTTATAAGTGCATTTTTTAAAGAGTAATAAATGCCAATTTTGATTGTACCATAAGTAGCTTGCCTAAGTAATGCTGGTTTTATTCTGAAAAATAAACAGTAAAAAATGAGAACATTGAATAGTAAATGAAAAACATATAAATTTTTGACAAACAAAACTGAAGCATCATTCAATGTTCTACATGGTAAAATCATCACTATCTACAACAAAACTTATGATGCAGAATTGCACAATTGAGATGACATACTATGGGAAGTTAAATCGGACTTCAGAAAGAAAAAAAAATAAAATACATTGAATTGCAAATGAAATTATACTTATAAATTTATTACAACAATTAAATTTAAACATTAAAATAAAAATCAATAGTGAAAAATGAAAACAAAAGTAGTCAGCCAAAAGAAAAAACACCCCATGCAATTTAATCACCAAACTGTCAAAAACAAAAACAGCCATTTGATTGGAAATTATGTCTTCTTTTAAATTAAGCTACAAAAATAAGCTTAGAGAGGTCTTTATATGTAAATTGTACTAAACTCTAAAAATTTCAATACAAACACCTAATTTTGACAATATATTTGGCTTTTTCAATAAATTTTACCCTACATTAGGATACCAAATGGGAAGTCACTCAGCCAAGTAGTTTAGGAATTATGAAGGTTTAAAGTTTGGAACTCCTAATTCTAAATTCATTTGTAATGATTGCAAAATACAGGTTCTTTTTTAAGCATAGCTCTAAACTACTTGGCAGAATGAGTTGCAATTTTGGATTTGCATATTTGAAGCTTTTAGAAATCTATATCTATAAAAAATTCATAGGTTAAAATTGAAAATTATTTGTTTATTTTTTTTAATTATGAATTGTAACCTATGAATAGATGAAGACAAGTCCCAATCCCAAAGCACTTGAGACTCAGATTTTTCATTTTCTGATATAATTAGCTGAAATATTAGTTAAAACACCTCATCAAACACTAATGGACAGCTTTGATCATCTTTAGTTTGCTCCAGTCATGATTGCTTCTACACATGTCCGAGGTAATCGTGATTTTTCAAGCACATAGCACATGGGAGGAGTTCTATTTTTCCTACAGTTTAAAATTGTGATTATGGCTTGATGTCCGAAATCTATATTATTAAAAGAAAGTTGTTTGTCTGTATGTATGTGTGTGTGCTAGTGAAATCTCCCACACGTAGAAGTCTGAAAATTCGGGTGTGGATAATCCAAGGCATGCCCTGATGCAATTGAGGCTCAGATTTTTTATTTAAGACCCGGGCCACATTTTAAGATTTTTGCTCTAAATTGTTAATAACTTGTCCCATTTTTATCCGATCTTATTCGATCTGGGGCTCGGTACAGGGCCCGTTCAAGTTTTTGTTTCCTAAATTGTTAATAACTTCTCCCATTTTAATCCGATCTTCATTTTTGAGGCCTTTTCTCCATTTAGTTATTCTTCCATTTCTACATTCCAGCTAAGACCCTTCATCATAGGTCCTAGCTCAAAACTATCAATTGGCCCCTTTTGGGGCCCCTATTTTTCAAATAATAACTTCAGATTTTATAATTTAATTTCAGAGTATTTTGGATTCTATGGGCCCCGATTACGACGGCGTTTACCTCATTTAACTTGAATTCGATAGCCTTATAGATTTCAGTCATGTTCGTATAGAACAGATTTTGCCCCCTGGTGGTGGAAGGTGGAACTACATGAGTATTTCGGGTTCTATGGGCAGATTACGACGGGATTTGGCTCATTCGACTTGGTATCAATAGCCTTAAATATTTTAGTTTCACTTTATACCGGCAGGTGACGCTTTCTGATCTCAGGTTCTATGGGCCCAATCACGACAGGATTTGTCTCATTCGACTTGATTTCGATAGACTTACAGATTTCAGTCATGTTCGTATAGAACATACTGTTATTATCATAGGCCTGGGCAGGTCAGCTAGTAAATAAATAAACACCTGAAAATAGCCAGTACCTTCTTGGTACTGATGTTGCTTTTCTTTAAAAAAAATTATAAATATTTACAATTTAAAAAAAAAAAAAAAGTTTTTTTTAAAAATATTTTCTTGTTTTTGTACATTTTAAAATTACATTTGCACCCGGGTGGAGCTATAAGAAAATAAAATAAAACCTATGTTTAGACGGTACTTTCGTGGTACTGAGGGCAGGGTTCTCGCTGACATTTGACTAATCAGCAAAATGAAACTGTAGCCAATTGGAAATTTTTTTTAACAAAATAGATTCAGCGTGGAACATTGATTCTAAAATCCTTCTTTAACCTCATTTTTAATTAGGTTTGGCACCTGGTGCCGAGACGCCATCCACACAACACCTGCTGCAGCTTTGGCTGATGCTAAAGTAAAGTGGTGTTGAGCAATGCATATCTAAAAAGGGGTAAGGACAGCCAAACTTCAAAAAAGAGGACAAATTTTTGCTTTTCAACACCATTACTAGAAATACGCCCTTTTTTTGAAGGGTGAGGTTGTGAGAGAAAATATTTCAGCGAGTTCTTTAGAAGATTGATTATTTATTATTGCTAAAATGCAAGAAATATGATAGAAAAAAAAAAGTGTTTTAAAAGATTTTAAGCTTTGTGTGCTGAGGAGGAACAGGGAATGACCTTGAAAAATCAGCATACAATTTTGAGTTTTAGCACAATCCCGGGAGAAAGAGCTGAGAAGGGACAAAAGGAAGATGACAGACATTTTAGGGATGGGTGCAGGAAATTTAGATGATTGGTTATTTATTGTTACAGCAAAGCGACAAATATAGTTGCACATTTTTTTTTTTTTTTTTTAAATAAATAGTTTTAGATATTTTAAAATTTGTGAGTTGGGGAGAGGGAGGGGGGAGAGAAGTAGAAATTTTGGAGGAGGGAATTATTTAATTGATTGATTATTCGATTTTTATTACTATGGAATAACAAGACAGAAAAATAAAATAAAATTTGATTTTTAAAGATTCTAAACTTTGTATGCTGGGTGAGGGAGCAGCAAAAGAAGATATGGTTATTTCAGGAGGGGGTATTTGAATGATTGATTATTTATTGCTTAAAGTAAAAAAAAATAATAAAAAATAAATAAAATAAGACAGAAAAAGTTGAATTGAAAAGTTTAAAGATTTTTGACTTTGTGTGCTGCAGATTTTACACATGGGATTTTATTATTATTATTTTCCTGGTGTGTGTGTGTGGGGGGGGGGGGGGGGGAGAGAATTTCAATAAAGATTTTGAAAAAGTGGAAATCCACTAAAATGCAGTGTTCAGACAAGAAAAAAAGTTATGTAAGTTAGTATGGTAAGATTGAACATAGGCAATATCCAGCATTTAGCAATGTATGCAAGAGAAAAAAAATAATTCATCTCTCTCTCAATTTTACAATTTTGACTGTTCGTTTCCTCGCCAAATGAAGCATTTTGTGACAATTTGGCACAAAGGTAATCAGCAGTAAGAACTTCTGACTGAGGGTATCTCATTTTTTAAAAAAACATGAATATTTACTATTTAAATAAGTATATATTTGTAAGATCGCTTTCATATTTTCTGTTTTTGTGTATTTTAAAATTGTAATCACCAAGGATCGGATAGTTATAAAAAGGAAAAAAAATACCTAACTGTTGTCAGTATTATCATGTTATTGATGATATTTTTCATTAAAAAATATGAATATTTACTATTTAAAAAAAAAAATACTTTCTGAATGTCACTTTCATATTTTCTGTCTTTTGTGAATTTTAACATTGCAATTGTAGGGACTCTGAGTTAAAAAAAAAATACCTGCTTGTTGTCTGTACTTTTGCGTTACTGATGGTTTCTAATAAAAAAAATATATGAATATTTACTATTTAAGAAAATATATTTTTTCTGGAAGCTGTTTATATATTTTCCATTTTTCTCTGCAGTTTTAAAATGCTTTTCTTTTAGTTCAGATGAAAAAGAAGAAAAAAACACATAGATAGAAGGGAAGGTACTTTTCTGCTATCAATAGTACTTCTCAATTAAAGAAATATGATTATTTACGATATTTTTTTTTCTGAAGGTCATTTTCATTTCCAGTTTTTCTGCAATTTAAAATTGCCATCTACAAGGCCAGGATATATATACAAAAAGGCAAAAAATACTCACAGATATACGGTACCTTTCTGCTGCAGGCCCAGGGAATGCTGGGCAAGTTCACTAGTATTTTATAAAACAGATAGAATAATAATCTAAATGATACTGAGAAATAAAATTCAATTCTCATCAAAAACCCAACTATGAATTTTGATAAAAATTTATGCAAATGTATCAATTATTTATATTTCCAGCATTTATTCTGTTATTTTGCCTAAAAAATATAAACAAAGCTTTTTTTAATAGAAAACTTGGAAATAATACACAGAAAAAAATAAAAGATTTAGAGAGAAATTTAAAAAGAAAATTAAAAACTGTTCAGAAAATATTAAACATGCATGCAGATACATATGCACTGATACAAATTTTAATAAAAACTGAATTATTTAAAATTATTAACAAGAAAAATTATTTTTTTCAATTATCCCAGAACCTTTCAATATGCTATTTTAACAGCATATAATATTCATCTGAGATGAAAAACAATCCATTTTATATTTTATGCAATGAAATACGATATTTTATTCACTGAAAATATATTTCTAATACAAGAATTTTTCAACATTATCAATTTAAAGAGGTTAAACTGAATTGAAATTATTCTAAAATAACAATGTCATCAATCAGTGTTATTAAAATATGTTCTAACTGTCATAAAAAATAGAAAACATGATTATGCATGCACCAAGAATGTTCAGCTAATACATATCTACAGAAGAAAAATTACTCATTAAAATTCTACACAGCCAGTCTCTACTAAATATGTGTGTATAGTCTAAATAAGATATGTAATTTTAAGGAATACAGATACACACACATTTAAATGTTTGTCTTTTAAATTCATAAAAGTAGTATAATAGATTAAATAAAAATATGGTACATGATTCAATGTATAAAAAGTTAGAATGTACAAGTATAAAACATGCACTAAACTACTTGCATAGCATCAGTCATATTTTACAACCAATAAAGGAAACTATCTTTTTTGAAGTACATAAGTGCATATGCTGGTGTAAAATATCCTCGATATGTTACACCATAATATTTTATTTAAAATACAAAATAATATGAATTTTATATTTTATTTTAGACAACTTCAGAGTGATATTTAATGTAAAAACACTTATTCTTGTAATTTAAAAAATAGATATTTCTCATATTAGTTTCATGGTAAGAAAGATATTAATAAAAACATTTTAGTAAAAAAAAAAAAAAAGCGATATTTGCTTATTTTCAGATACTGTAGGGTCATTCCACGTCAAATCAACCAAAAATTTTTAATCTGACCATTTCAGATTTTAATAAAACCACCAGGAATCATTCTCCCTGACGATACAAATGAGAATATACTTTTATATATATTTTTTTTATCTCACCAAATTTTCATACAATTCATTTTTTAAATTTCGAAAAATCATCATTTTTTGGCTTGTATAAATGTTTTCAATTCTCAAGTTCCATCAGGCACAGGCATAGAGAGTTGTTTGACCCCTCATTTTAAAGAGAATTTCATAAGGTTTAATTTGATATGCAAGATGGCTATCTTGGTTAAAAAAAAATTATTTTAATTTAGAATATTTTAAAAGTGTTTTTTAAAAATGTTGAAAAAAATATGTGTTTTGTAATATTATAAACTTTAAATTCTGAAAGTTTTAGAGTGGGATCTCAATGGGATCAGCAGTTATAAAAAAAATGTTTAAAATTAATAAGACAATACTTTTTTAGCACAATCATAAAGTTGGTGAGGTGCCAACTTTAAATATCCAAACAGGTGGTTTTTTAACATAACTGCTGATCTCACTGAGATGCCAATCTAAAACTTTCAGAATTTAAAGTTCATAATATTACAAAAAACATTTTTCAATTTTTTTAAAAAACACTATTTTAAAAATTTTTTTAATTAAATTTTTTTAACCAAGCATAGTCAACTGCATATCAAATTATACCCTATGAAATTCTCTTTCAAACAAGTGGTCAAACAACTCTTTATGCCTGATAGAACTGGAGAAATTCAAAATTGAAAGCATTTGTACAAGCCAAAAAATTATGATTTTTCAAAATTTAAAAAATTAATTGTATGAAAATTTACTGAGATAAAAAAAATAATAAAAGTATATTCTCATTTATATCATCAGGGAGAATGACTCCTGTAAGTTTCATCAAAATCTAAAATGGTCAGGTTGAGTCACTAGTTGATTTGACATGGAATCACCCTGTAAATAAACTAGAAAGGGAAAATACATAGAAAATAATCTTTTACATAAAATCAGGAAAATGGCGAATAGCTCCAGAAGAAATTTATTAGCAGTTCTCTTTCTCAGCCAGAGCAGACAGCATTTACATCAACAAAGGTAAAAGCAAATCTGCAAAGGGTTGTATCTCACAACATAAGCTATGTTACTTCTTTGCATCTTCTCTTAAAAGTTAGTACTACAGTGACCCATTATACGGAAACCTCAGAATTCCCCCCCTCCCCCCCCCCCCCCCCAAACACACACGAATTCAACGATTTTTTTTACACAACGTCTTGACGAAATTAGATTTTATCCATGATCATTTGATAAAATTCGATATTTCTTCCCGTGACTGCTGGATGAAAATCTAGATTGTTTTCTCGACCTGTAGAAATTCCGATTTTATTTCGTAACGCTTCATGGAATTTGCGATTATTTTCTGCAATTGTCCAACAAAATTCTCGATTTTTTCTTTTTCTTTTTTTGTAAGTGAATGACAGAATTCAAAATTTCATCTGCGACAGATTGATGAAATTCGAAGTCACCTATCGCAAGCGATTGATGAAATTCACAACTTTTTTCTGCACCAAATGACGAAAATTAAGTTTTTTCCGGAACCAATTGGTGAAATTTGTGATTTTTTACACGACCTCTTCACGATATTCGCGATTTTTCTCACGATTGTTGGACAAAATTCACACTTTTTTTCTGCAATCGGTTGACGAAATTTGAGATATTTTTTTTTTCTGAGGTCATTTGACAAAATTCACGATTTGTTTCCGCGATCGTTTTTTTAAAATTTGTGATGTTTCCGTGATATCGTTTTTTAAAATTTGTGATGTTTCCACAATCTTTTTTTTAAATTCGCCATTTTTTCTAAGATTGTTTGATAAAATTCGATTTTCTTTTTTTTTTCGTGACCATTTGACTAAATTTTCTCTTTTTTTTTTTCTATGTGACCAATTGAAGACTTGATTATGAAGACTTGATTATGAAGACTTCGGCCAAAAGTTAATAATTGGCAGAATTACATGCCCATACATTGTATCTACTTCTAAGAACATCTCTTTTTTTTTTAAATACTGTGGATACTGTTGATTAATTATTTAAAAAAAAAAAAAAAAAAAAAAAAAAAAAAAAAAAAACAAGAAATCTGCCGAAAATTGAAAAGGTGGCATTCCTGATTTTGTTTATATTGCTTACCTTTGTGTTTTTACATGTTATTTGTCGACTGTAAGCACAAATTTAATATTGCTTTTTCTTTTCCTCAAAATTTAGGCCATTTTGCTGACTGTGCAAGGGAAAAAAAAAAGAGAATGAAATTTCTGGTGAATTTTTTTTTAAATTAAAATTTGTCAGAAAAGATATTTTTCTAATTTAGGGGAGAGGGGGAAAAGGTGGGAGGCTCTGTGGTCTCCTACCTATGGCACTGAAGTAATATACTATTTTAGTGGTTAACACATTGAAACAATGGACTTAAAAAACTAGGAATCTGTAAAATTTTTGAAAAATTTGAAGTATTTGCAAAATTTTAGTAGAAATTTACAAATTCAGAAAATTTTTGAATGAAATTTTTTTCCCCGGAATTTGGGTCCATCTGGATAATGGGTCCTATACTGTATACATACTCTTTATCCCCCTTTCATTGTTTCATATTTATAATTAAAAATCCCTTTGCAGACTTGTTTCTACCTATGTTGGAGTAGGTGTACTCTGCTCTGCCTGATGAAGAGAGTAAGTAATTTCTCTGAAAAGTACAGCAATGGTTTTTCTTCATTTTATGGAGTAAATAGATCTTTTTTATATTTGCTAATTTTGCTGTAACTAGGGGAAATATATATATATATATATATATACCGTAAAATCCAGAATGTAAGCCCCCCCCCCCTCCCACTTTTAAGCAATTTTTATTTTATTTTCTATCTCCAAATGTAACCCCCCCCCCCCCCCCACACACACACACACACACAAACATTTTTTTTTTTTTTTTGCACATAAATTAGTTTTAAAAATCCAAGGAAAAGAATTTTCAATCTTTTGAAATTTTTGGCAGATTTCCACTTTTGTTTTTATACAATGTTAATGAAATCCCCCCACATGAAATGTCTGCTTCCCTTCTTTGCCCTCCCCAACACAAAAAGTTCAAAATCTTAAATTCTTCTGGCCTTCTTACTAGTAATATAACAATAAGTAAAAAATATATTCTCTAAACTATAATCTCCCCCTTATCCAAAATTTATGTTTCCCCCTCCCCACTGAGCATACATTAAAAATATTTAAAACTCTTTAGAAAAAAAAAATATGCTATATTTGTTGCTCTCTAGTAGAGATCGACCGAAATTTCGGTTTCGGCGCAAAATTGGAGTTTCACCGAATATTCGTTTTCGGCTAAACTACTGCCAAAATTTCGGTCTGACCGAAACTATCTGTATTTCAAAATCTCGTACCTTCTTTCAGAAATTTTCAACTTTACTCATTGATATGAGTTGTATCGGCTCAAATGAGACACTGTTTATCATTATCGGTCATGACTGATCCATGATGCGAGTAAATTATAAAGCAAGCCATGCATATATGACTAAACTTAAAAGACGTTTATCACGTGATCTTTAAAAGCTGAAAACTCAACAATAGAAAATTTTTACTTTAAAACTCCAGATTGTTTCGAATGCTTTATGAGAAAGGTATTGTTAAAACATATGAATATTTACGAAATTTATTACAAAAGATATATCGAGGTATGTATATTTAAAATATTGTTTTATTAGATGAAATTCTTTTAATTGGAAACTATTTCTGTCTTATTGCTAAATTAATTACGTTTTATTTTATATGAACAAAAATAGTTTTGGATAGAGGCACAGAGAGTCAACTTGGCACCGGAGATAAAATTTTCAAACAGGGGTACCATTTCAATACTGTCTTAGGGAGGCAGACAGTGGCAAAGCATTTTTGGGGGGGTGGGGGGGGGTGAGTGGGCAAATATTTATTTTGATCTTATTGTGCACATCCTAAAAGAAAATTGACTACTGTTACATTTTTATCCTTATATATATATATATATATATTTAAAATTAGCTAAAGTACAAAATAGTGTTAAACATGTCTCACTTTGAGAATATTGAAATGGAAAATAAAGTTTATAATTAATAATTTCTAGACTTAAAATATTGTCTAAATGCTAATTTTCCTTTTTTAGTCAAATTGAACAAATTATTTTAGCTTTTGTGCCCTTTACTTAAACTTTTACTTGACCAATACTTAATTCTATAATTAAACAATTTAAATGCAAAATATTAACGAACTGAAAATATGAATATAATTAAAAATTAAATATTCATTATTGAATTTGTTTTACATTATTTAACTACATTGTTAATTAATTATTGATAATTGTCTATAATTATTGGTTTTTATAAAATAATAAAATATAAAAGTTGAATTATTCATGTTCCATTTTTTTTTTAAAACTTATACACACATGTTTGTTTGTTAGAAATGTGGTTCAATACAAGCATAATTAATAAATTAATTAGTAACGTAATTAGTTATTATTAATTAATTATTATTTATTTATTATTAATTTAATTAATTAATTAATTAATAATTATATGCAGCTACGTATGTATTAATCAGTTTTTAATTTTTTTGGCACTTTCGGTTTCGGCCGAAAGTGTGAAGATCACCGAAATTCGGTTTAGGTTTCGGTCTTAAAACCTGTTTCGGTCGATCTCTACTCTCTAGTAACAATAAATAAATAATCAACCAATTAAATTATCTCTCTACCACCTCTTCCCCCCTTTTGCCCACCCAGGGTTCGTAAATATCATGATATTTTCGAAAATATCAAAAATATCAGATATTTTGATATATATCCGATATTTTCAAAATAGTTAACTTACTGCTGATACATATTTTCAAGCAATAATATAGATTAGAAACTAAAATATATTGCACTTAACATGAAAGCTTAAACAATATACTAAAACTGCTCTCCCCCCCCCCCCTTTTATTTTTTTTTAACAAAATTGAAGATCAACTAATCAACAAAACAGAAACAATTTGCTTTATACACTTATAATAAAACAACTATAAGATTCAGTATCAACTATCAAGAAATCAGAAATTTATAAAACAAAAAGTTAAATACAAAATAGTTTTTTTTTTTTTTTTTTAATGGAAAAATTTAAACATAAATGTCAGCTTATCTTTTTATTCCGTAACATGTTATACAATTTAAGCTCAACAACACCAAAACCAGAAATGGATTCTTTTCTAATGAAGCTGTATAGAACTGATTATCTAAATTAGACAGTTTATCTTTCTATATCTGTCCTGAATTAGTTATGTCCTACATAATTATTAGTCCCATATAATCTACATTTAAAAATAAAAACTTCAAACAAAGCTGGGATAAGATTTTTGTTTATTTTTTCTTTAGCTAGAAAAGTCACTGCCAGAAACAAATGTTCTTTATCTACAGAATGGAACAGTCAATATCAGTTGAAAATTTCATTTACACTTGTTTTGACTTAAAATATCAAAAAATATCTTGCACAGTGATATTTTGAAAATAAATATCAAATAATGTGAAAAATATCGAAAATATCAAAAATCTTGATATTTTGAAAATAAATATCGGATACATATCATGATATATATCCATTGATATATATCAACAAACCCTGTGCCCACCCAGCAAAAAAAATCTTTAAATTCTATTTTAAAAAATTCATCTGTCCTATTTGTTGATCTCTAGTAACAATTAGTAAATAGTCAATCATCTAAATTACCCCCCTCCACACCTCTCTGTCTAAAATGAACACTTTTCCTTTCTTCCCTCTCCTCTCATGATACAAAGTTTAAAATCTTTAAAACTCTTTATTAAAAGTATATGCTCTATTTGTTGCTGTCTACTAACAATAAATAAATAATCAACCATTTCAATTATCTCTCTACCCCCAAAATGTCTGCTTCCCCCCTTTTTGCCAATCCCTATAAAAGATTTTTTTTAAAACTATTTATAAAAAAAATCTTTGGTCATATTTGTTGCTCTCTATTAACAATAAATAAATAAAAAATCATCTAAATTTCAAACCCCTTCCTTTGAAATTCATATTACCCCCTCATCCCCAAGAATACAAAATTTAAAATTTGAAGAAATCTTTTGTCCTATTTGTTGCTATCTATTAAAAATAGATAATTTCTCACCTAAGTTTTCTTTCTACTCCAAAAATGCCCCCCCCCCCCCCACACACACACACATATAATATTTAAAATCTTTAAAACTTTTTTTTAATTTACTGTAGTTGTAACAATTAATGAATAATCCATCATCTAAATTACCCTCCTTTCTCCCAAAATTTCCATTTCTCCCACTGCCCCCCCCCCCCCCCACTCAGCAAATACTTTGAAATCTTTAATATATATTTGTTTAAAGGCTGTTCTATTTCTCATTTTATAGTAAGGTAACTTCTCCCATCTACATCATCTCATATAAATATCACTCATCTAAAATAATCATTCCCTTTGAAATTTTTGCTCTGTCCTTTTCTCCCAAGGGAGGGGGATGGATTTCTAAATATGTGAAAGGAAAGCAAAAATTTTCATATTTTTTGCAGTTGGGCTGTTCTTCCCTAAATCAAGTGTATATTTTATGTTTTGAAATAAATATGTTCTTTAAAATAATTAACCATTAACAAATAATTCCCATTAACAAAATATCAGCTGTGAGAACAGTAAAAAAACTACAAAAAAATATTTAAATTTTCTCTAAGCCTTCCCCCCTATGTCTAGAAATTTATCCCTTTTCTGGGGATGGGGAATAGAAATTTAAGGGGAGAGTTACATGATAATTTTTTTATTGTTGATACACAATAACAATACAGCATAAATATCTTTAAAAGATTTTAAAGTTTGTGTACTGGGGTGGGGGAAGGAAAGGGAGAAGCAGATTTTTTTTGTTTTTTTTTTTTGGGGGGGGGGAGCAAATTAGATAATTATTTAATTATTGTTGCAAAAAAGTTATAAATAGAGGGAGGAAAGTTTAAAGACTTTAAAATATGTACTGGGGGGGGGAGGAAAGAAAATGAAGAGGACTTTTTTTTTGGGGGGGGGGGGAGGAGGGGAATAATTTAGATCATTATTTAAATATTGTTACAAAGAATCACAAATAGAGCAGAAAAAAATTAAGAATTTTAAAGATGTAAAATTTAATGAGATTCATTTGCAAGGGGGAGGGTCTTCATGAGATGAGGTTGGGGGGCAGGGGGTGAAAAGCAGAGATTTTAGGAGAAGGGGTTAATTTAGGTGGTATATTAGGCTCATTTATTGTTAATATAGAGTTAGTATTAAATAAGTCTGAAAAAAAAAATTAAATTAAAGAGTTATAAAAGGTTAAACTATGGGGTTTTGGTACAAGAGGAGGGGGCAAAGGGGGAAGCAGTAACTTTGAGGGGATTTAGATGATTGATTATTTATTGTTACAATAAAATAACAAATAAAGAAAAATATGAAAAAAAAGATTTTTAAAGATTTTCAATGTTTGGAAAAGAGGGGGGCGGGATTTTAGGGGAGGGGGGGTTACATTTTATTTATTTATTTATTTTTAGTGAAAATCTGCCGAAATACAGACGATTCTGGCCCCTTTTTACTTGTAAATTAATGATAAAAACTGAGTTTTAAAAGATTTTTTTTAAAATCTCGATTATAAGCCCCCCACCTACATTTAACCTTTTTTGGTTTTGAACAAGGGGGGGGGGGGGCTTACAATCGAGATTTTACGGTATATTAGCTTTTTTTTTTTTTTTTTTTATTAGAAAGTTTTGAACTGATATTTTTTTATGATGGTTAGATTTTATAAAGTCGTAAAACATTGGCAAATTTTCTCAATTAAATTTTATTTCAAGTTGCTACAACTTAATATAACTACCAATAAAAATTTCTAGGTATCCAAAAATGATAAAATAACAATACAAGTTCCGTTCCCACTCAAGAGTGCTGTTTTAGAACTTATAGCATTCTGCCAAAGGCAGCGGGGCCCTTACCATTAGCATACTTGCCAAATCTCCCGATTTTAGCAGGAGACTCCTGTTCAAATAAACATATTCGAGCCGGAATTAAATTTAATGAATGAAATCAAGTAGATTTCAAATGACTACAGTTACATTTTTTACACACTTTAGTTACATTTTATTTAAAAATTTTGCTTGTCCAAAGTACGTTTCTTGAATTAAAAAAAAAAAAAAAAAAAAAAAATGGAAAGGTTGGCAAGTATGCATTAGGTTTGTTTAGAAAGATTTTAATTTAAAAATATTAAATCATAAATCTGGAGGCTCATTTGTAAAAATAGACTGCAGCATGCGTGGCATGCACGGGTTTGCACTGCCGAAGGTAGTGGGGCCCCTAATACTATGTTAGTTTGGAAAAAGGTTCAACAGATTTGAGATTTGATTGGTTCGAAGTTCATTTGATTTGAGAGTCCTTTAAGAATAACTTTATTTGAAATTTGTCTGATTTGAGATTTGTTTGATAAAACCAACCAGCACAGCATGCGAAGCTGGCTGGTTTTATTTATTTTTTATTTTTTTGTATTGGTGAAATGAAACCCCCTTTTTCATAGTCAGAATTACAATGATAGATATTAGATATTAAAATTTCATCTTAAACAGGTCTATATAAAAAAGATTGAATCAGATCTTGTAAACTGTATGAAATTTCTTAAAAATGTGAAAAATTAATAAATGCCTATTAATAAAATTCATACATTCTTCAAAGAATGTTACTAAATTTTAACGTTTAAAAAAATAATGGATCTTTGGAAGAGTAAAAAATCGTTAAAATAACAATGGAAAGGAAAGAGAATCAATGTAAAACAGGTGAACATATAAGGTTGGGATTAGAATTATACAGACGATGTAAAACATTGGTTACAAACAAAGTGTAAATGAAACATATTGAAGATCAAATGTCCAGATTTAATAAAATTGGTTTGCCACAATCAAGCCAAAAATTTATAATTATTTAATACCTATATGATGTTTATTTAGCATAGAGAATTTAAAAATTAAAATAATCATCCGCTTAAGTTTTTCTTGAATTAAATATATATTCTTATCTTTTAAAGCAGAAATAGACCCTGCTTAAAATATTATTTATTCTTAGTTATAGTAGACAAAGGAAAGCTTTTAACTATTCAATAAAGTTTTAAAATATTTGAGAAAAACTTTTTTTATAATAACTTGAGGAAATGAGATTTGAAATTTCAAAAGTATAACATATTTAATTTATTTAAAGATTTAAATTAAAGCTTTATAAAGCAGGAAAGTATTTAATACATATCCATTATAAATTTGAAGCTGATAAAAGCTCAATATTAGAGACTTTAACAGAACTGAGATATCTGTTAAAATTTAATTTAATAAGAACTAAAAAATATATCAAATTACATATTTTTAAAATTGTGTGATTCATAAAACAAATATAATATGTTATATACACTAAAATCCAACATTTAAACACACAATATAAACTGTAGCACAATAAACAGATGTACATTTCGTGAGTAACTTGGACTCGCATCATCAGTGTCAGTAAAAACAAAAAATTACATCCCCCCCAAAGAAGTGTCATGTCATAGTGGTATCACTTCTGGCTTAATCTTATTAGTTGCTCATACGTGATGGTCTTTCAGTGTATTGCTTGCTGTCATTTGGGTTTTCGACTTTTTCATGTCTTTGAGGGATGTAATTTTTTGTTTATACTGACACTGTGAATCCAAGTTACTCACGAAACGTATGTCTGTTCATTGCGCTACAGTTTATATTGTATGTCTAAATGTTGGTTTTTAGTGTATATTTATCCACACAAGATTTTATTCATTATAGTATGTTATGTTGTAATTCAGCAGTTGTTTTTTAAAGGATAAATGACTATTTACAGTTTTTTTTTTTTTTTTTTTTTTTTAATCAATTAGCTTATTATATGAAATTGCATGATAAAAGTCTTTCTGGAACTAATTTAATAAAACTCTCAAAGATTATTTATTTTATCTTAATGTAAAAAAAAATTCTGAAACAAGTTTTTCTTCTACGTGTCCAAAATATTGTTGGAAACAGCGAAAATATCAGAGAGATTAGTAGAATTAAGTTATGGTTTGTTGGAATTAAAAAAAAAATAGATGTATTACAAGAAATAAATTTAAAATCACACATTTTAAAACTGCATGATTCATAAAACATAGTATGGCGTAATCCATCCATTTTTAAAAAATATATATTAGTACAATTTATCACATGAAATTGTATGAAAAATTTGTCTTTCGGGAGCCATTTTTTACAAAACTATCAAGGATTTGATTTATTTTAATGTACAAAAACTTCTGAAACAAATTTTTTTTCAATGCGTCAAAAATATTGTTAAGGACAGAAAATATCAGACTTTAAAAATGACATTAAATTACCCTAGCACAATGTTATGAGAAAAATGTTGATGTTGTCACTTAACTGGAAGTTTTCTCCACGATCAGGTAACACATGGCAAATGGTACTCAGACCCCCTTTGAGGACCTAACCTAGCAGATAAGACAGCACTAGGAGGTAATAAACAAGTAAACAAGAGGAACCGTAGCGTAGTTTAAGCAAAATAAATACTCATTTTTAAAACCCATACAGAGCAAATTTAAAAGCTGTAGCAAATATGCTGGTACCTGTTTGCTAATAAATAGTACTGAATTAAGGACCCATTACAGGAAAGAAAAAAAAATAATTACTTTTTAAGATAACTATTTTTATTTTTAAAAAAAATTATAAATGTTTGTTTTTTTTGTGACATATTTTGCATACCAATTCCAAATGATTTTTTTAATGTCATCTAAACATTTTCTCCCCCCTGAGAAGAGATTCCTTCATAAGGGAAAAGATGTTTAATCTATAAAATGCCCATGTTTTAATGGCTTTTCTTCCATAAAAAGTCCTCATTTGATGACTGTTTACAAAAAAAGAAAGAGCTCATAAAAGGAAAAAACAAGATATTTTCAAATTATCAAATTAAGTTAAAACAATATCAGATCAACAAAATATCTGATATTTACAAGAATAAAATCATAGTATTTTACAGTTTAAAATTAAATAAAAGAAATTAGGGAACATAAAGAATTAGCTAATTAAAAGTTAGTCTAATTAAGAATATGTGAGACACATATGCATGTTTAAATGAATAAATAGATTTACAAATATTTAATTTGTTACAGGACCTAGTTATTATCAATAGAAATTTTAAAATCAAACAGTCACCAAAATTTCATAACAAACAGGTGCCACCATTAAGAATATAATAATTTTTAAATTTCACTTAATATTTCAACCCTTTGTTTCAAGTGTTCCAAAGCATAGTTGCCACAAACATGGGGATGGGTAAGGGGAAAGCCAAACAAAATAAAACAAGTCATTAATAAAATAAAGCAATATTTTGAAAACAATAGAAAACAATTCCATAGTTATAGAGACTTCTTAATTAGACAGTAATTAGCAAGTAATTAATGCAATACAAAGGGAAGTTCATAGCATACAGCTACATTAAAAATAAACATTAAATGCAATTTTATGCTTTAAATTTCTACTAAAAATGTGTCGAGGTGGCAACTATGCATAAAATACTTACCTAGAAAAATTTATCACAATGCTTTTAATTTAACGGAATATATTTTATCAAAGGGTTAAAAACAATGACTAGATTTTTTTCTATATATAAGAACCTCTGAATCTAGAACCAAATGTCATCAAGTTCTAACAAAAGATATAATTCAATTTTTTTTTATTCAAATATATATTTTTAATGCATCGCATTTGATTAATTGTATTAAAGTAAAAACATTTTTTTTCCTCCTTTTAAATGTTTATCATTATTTTCAAATAAAAACAAAACAAAAAGAAAATAAAAAAATTTCAAATTTTGAACATAATTAAATTTTTATGGCTAAGAATCAAAAGAAAAGCTTGAATTGGTCCTCCCTGTGCCTTAGTTTTACTAGTAGATGTGAAAAAGAAAGGATAAATTTTATGCCATCAATCAAAAACTAAACAACTTTTGAATATAATGCATTTATAGTACTACTTTATCCCCCCATCTATCACGGAAAAAAAAAATAAAATATTGCAGTAACTTCACATTTGATGCATATTAACAAAAAAAAAAATAAAAGATTAAAAATACAGTAGAACCCTGCTAACCTGAACGGACTGAGATTACTGCTCAGATTAACAATATTTATCCAAAATTTTGATATAAATAGAATAAAAACAGGATAAAGCAAAAAAGATTGCTAATTATGAATTACAGTTTGTTTGTTTTTTCAACAATATAAAACCCTCCAAAAAATATTTAGTTAATACTGTTTTTGTTTTCTTAATCAAGACTCATTTCATTCAAATTTGCATCTAAAATTTCAAATAAATTTTGGTTTGGATTATTTGGACTTCAGGTTAGTGTGGTTCAAATGTATGTGCATATGTTTTGGTAAAAATATAGAGGTTCTATATACATAGATAAAATACAGCCATAAGATAATAAACTTAAAAATAAAGCTACAGCGCATGAATGCCAATGTTTAATAGGGAGCAATTAATGCATAAATATGATTTTTAAGATATTAGTAATATTAAGATTTCATGTGTAAAATTCGAAAGTGTGAGAGAAAGGATTTAAAATAACTTATCTACTATTTAAATTTTACTTATTTTTAAATTCATGTGTTTCGGATGAAATTTTATATGAGAATTTAATACATGAAATTTAAAAAAAGTTTTCACATTGAAATTATGCTAATTTTTTTAAATTCAAAAGTTTCGGATGAAATTTTATATGAGAATTTAATACATGAAATTTAAAAAAAGTTTTCACATTGAAATTATGCTAATTTTTTTAAATTCAAAATCATATTTAGTAACATGCAATATGAAGTTCAAGCTATTAAGAGAAAAAATAAATTGAAAAGTAATAGGTAAATAAACAGGTATAGAATGTTATAGAAAGTTAGAAATTAGAATGCATGTTATTCTCTAATTATCAAGAAATGTCTGTCTAATGCTCTTAAAAAATATTAGTATGAGTTGGTAAATTACACTCAATAAAAGAATATCATTAAAGTGTGAAGAATTTTTAAACAGAGAATTATATCTTAAAACATATCGACTAAGAGAAATTGTTTTTATTCTAAACTTTGAAATAAACAAGTGCTAATAATGCTAGCCAAACTGAATTTTTAATCAAATGTTCATAGAACAAGAAGGATATTAACAGCCGTAGTTTAAAAAACTAAACAAGAAGGCAGACATATTTCATTTATAATATTAAAAATAAAGGTTAATGATTTTTTTTACATAAACTAAAAGATATTTTCTTTCTTAAAAAAAAAATAAATAAATAAAATAAAATAAAATCTTAGTTCAGAAGGAATGAAAGCCAGTAGAAGAAAACAGGAATGAATAAAAAGTATGAATTGGTAAATATAAATCATAAAACATTAAATGTTTTTATACAATCGTTTAAAACACGTATGTATCAATCCAAGAACAATAAAATTTAAGCTGCAGAATGGCATTGAAAACCAATACTGATAATGAAAGCAAGACACTAATTTTACATATGCACAGAAATTTTAATGATAGATAGCTAATGAAATGTACAGCAGTAATATTTTTAAGTAAGAATTGAGTAAATGAAAGTACAATAATTTTTTTAACATAAAATAGACAAATTCTGTTTTTTCTAAATTAATCAAATATTTAACAACATATATAAACTGCACTATCAAAATAATTTGCATTCTTTCAATAAAAATTTAAATGCTACTAACCCTGAATAAAGAGCTTGTACACCTTCTTCTTTAGAAATTCTAAGTATAGCGTGGATCATTCCATTGTACTTTACTTCTCTAAATTTTGCATCAGAAACTTGCCCTTGAACCTGAAGTCGTGTCTTGGTTGTATCAATTGGGAATGTTCCTGAATACAATTTTTATA
Source organism: Maratus michaelseni (assembly GCA_963931845.1). NCBI lineage: Eukaryota > Metazoa > Arthropoda > Arachnida > Araneae > Salticidae > Maratus > Maratus michaelseni. Next base: position 399,993,032 of record OZ007588.1, read on the forward strand.
AAATAAGTAACACACAGGAAAATAGAATGCTTGCAAAATGTACTTTTGAAAACTGTGATAAAAACATTAAGGCAGTGATGAAACAATTCAAAACCATGAGGGGCTCAAATAATCATTTTCAAATTAGGATTATCAATAATTAATAAGATATTTATAAGAATGATTAATCATTTAAACACCATTAGTGGCATTATCACAAAATCTAAATTTGATTTATTTTAGATAGAAGATTTAAGATATTCTAGGACAGACATTTTCACATCCGAATGTCAAATGTTAACAATGACCAGGGATGCAGTCTACAATGGTATACGCTGTATATATTCGGAATTTTTTAAAGGAACTCTGTATACACTCTTTTTCTCAAATAAATCTACAATGTAAACTCCTTAAGCCTATACGCTCTGCCTATGTGTGTACTCTCTGGTGTTTTTACGGCTACACCACTGACGATGACATTATAAAACAACATATATTCCATAGATAACAAACTTTTATGCTTTTTTTCTTACCCTTAAAATTTATTATTAAATTTTAGTGATAACAAAAACAGCACAAAAGTTGACAGTTATGATATATTTGATTGAAAAGAATTAACATATAATACATGTCATAACAGTTAAAAAAAGATAAGAAATCAGAAAATTTCATGAGACACTATTTTGCAAGAGTAAAAGAAATGAAATAATTTAAAGAAAAAATTGTGTTTTCTAATTCGCTACTCTACATAAAATTAAAGCCAAGTAAACTTAATTTAAATCTGAAGAAAGAAAATAGAATATTTTTCTTCTATTTTCAGAAAACCAATGAAAGTTTCACTTTTTAACAGATAAACTGCTTTCTTTTTAACAGATAAAGTATTATTTTGGCCTTCATTATTTAGATTATAGCTGGGTGGAATTATCAAATTTCAAATGGATGATCCATTAATTTCGAAAATTTAAACAACTTCAAGTTCAACAACAAAATTTCCTTTAAAAAAAAAAAAAAAAAGAAAAGCTTATCAACCGTTACCACTGGATCCTCTTCCTCTACATCATCATTTGAAAGACAGCTATCAAATTAAACATGCTTTTGAATTTTCCCAACTTTAACACATAATTCCCAATTATTACATTTTTTTTCTTTAATTTCACTCTCCAATAGGCACTAAATTTCAAAGTTTTGCCAGAAACAAGCATGTGTGTCCCTTCTTGTTTCTTGAAGCAACATTACAAAACAGTTTAGTAAAATAAAACAGATGAATTATGAGAATACATTAAATATTCAAATGCCATTAACCTAAACTCTGAAATTTTGCACATTTATGTCTCTGGCATAAGGAAAACAATAGAGTTGTACTAAGGACATATTTACATATAAAGGTAGACATATGAGATAGAATAACTATGTAAAAAATATTACCAAATTCTGCAGCAATTGATGCAAGTCCACCATAAGCAAAAGGGCGCCAATCTTTATTAACCATAACTTTAAATCGCCCAACTCTTGTAAGAAAAGATCTTCTTTAATATATATTTTACTTTCTTTATATAGGTTCAGTAATAAATAGTGCTTCAAGTTGATTACCAAAATAACTCTGAAATAGATTTTCAATTTATTAAAAGAAGCTGTAAAAAAATTCAGTTCACAAATGTAGATAAATAAAATTCATTAATAATGTAAAAATTTGAATATGCATAGACTCTACACAGTAAAACTCTTATGTCAAAATGCTTCACAAATCAAATTCTTTCAAACCCATTTTGTCACAGTCTCAGTATATTAAATAAATACATAAATGTCAATTTAATGGGGAAAAATTGATTTTTCTACCATATTAAAAATGCCCAATTCTAATAAAATATATAGAAAATTCCATATAATGCAAACGACAAATTCACCCTCTCAAATTTATAAAACACAATGTAAACACATTGATAATTTGTTGTTACTACAGAGGTGCCATAAAACAAAACACAGTTTTAAAATTAAAACTATTAGATGTTAAAAATCCATAAGCTTTCGGCTAAACATTAGCCTTCCTCAGATGAACACAAGCCGTTGAGAAGACAATGCTCCGAATGGCGTGCTCCGGCCAGGTCCAAAATGGGCGATATCGCCCATTTTGGACTTGGCCTGTTTTATACTGGACCTGCTTTATACTGGACTTATTTATTTTTACTGCTTTAAAGAACGAAATATTTTATTTTTAGGACAATAATTGTTTAATACATTTTATTACTTAACTTATTTTAAGGGCTATTGGTGTGTGATACTTTTTTTTTCAAATATTTAAAATTGTGCATAAAGTTAATTAATAAAAAAACTAAATTTTTCACAATTGAAACAGTTATTAGGAATAAGGTATACATGAATAACTCTTTTGAATAGCAACAATTATTTCCATATTCTATTTTAACAAGTTTTATTTTCAAGACTATGTTTATTTTAATTGTTCTCTCTTTTTGCTATACATTTACATGTGTACTAAAATATCCTCAAATATTATCTAGTTCCTAGTTCATCTTTCAACATTCATCACTCTATGATTTAATTTCTTCATGTGAACTTACCTGGAATAAGTTACAGAGACACTTTTGTAGCAGAAAAACTTTTTTTTAAATAAACTGTTTTTAAAGTCATCAGAACCCACTGATTAATAATTAAATATTGGATGGTTTGAAGTCAGATAATGCCATTTATTAAATACTATAACAGATAATTTCTTTTATAATGCTATATCAGATAATTTCAATACTATATCAGATATTTTCTTTTATTAAATGCTGAATCAGACAATTTCTTTTATTAAATGTTATATCAGACAATTTCTTTTATTAAATGTTATATCAGACAATTTTTTTTATTAAATGCTACTACATCAGACAATTTCTTTTATTAAATGCTACATCTGACAATTTCTTTTATTAAATGCTACATCTGACAATTTCTTTTATTAAATGCTACATCAGACAATTTCTTTTATTAAATGCTACATCTGACAATTTCTTTTATTAAATGTTATATAGTCAACTCCCTCTAATCCACACAACTTGGGACCAATGGTTGTGCAGATTACAGAATTTTGCGGATTATAGGTCATTACTTTGTTTACATTTTTTTTCTCCTGCAATTTTACAGTAAATTAATTATTACTGCATAAATTTAAAAAAAGATATTGTAGAACATTGGGTTATTTAATTAAAAATCACATAGTTAAGGAAACATTATTTAAATTTTATTTTACAATTTCTTTTGTTAATTTTTACAACTTTCAAACATATTATCAATTGTGATTTGTTTGTAAACTTTTGACTTTTGGTCTGGTACTTATTTTGGAGTCTATGTATAGTCATTATTTCTTGTTCTGAGACAAAACTTTGTTTCGGAAGAAAATCCAGATATTTATAACCCATGTCTAAGCCCAGATCAAGAGTTACTTTTACATCTTCATCATTATATCTCAAACCATTTTGTGAAAATTTGCTGGGTGACACCATGATTTTTTATTGTAAGCAGAAAAAAATCTCCTGATTTTTGACTTTTTTTTTAATTGAAAAGCGAAATTTTACTTCATTGAAATGCAAAAATGTAGATGTGGGACTGACTACGGATTGTCAATTAAATTTCTGCCTTCTCTTGCAAAGTTAATGGTAACCAAATTTTCACTGTTTACACCTGAAACAGTGTGCAGATTATAGGTGTTTGCGGATTATAGAGTTGCGGATTAGAGGGAATTGACTGTACAGTAGACTCTCAAATCCACACAGCTTGGGACCAGAGGTTGTGCGGATTTTAGAATTTTGCGAATTTCTGGTCACTGTTTATTTTACATTTTTTAAACAGTAATTTGAATGTAATAATGCACTCAAAATTATCATGAATGCTTACCATAAAGTAAAATATTAAAATAATTATGGGAAATAATGTAAATGTTACATAAATAATTAATAATACATGACTATATATGCATAATAATGATTTTTTTTTTTTTTTTTTTTTTTTTTAATTATTCAATGAAACTTGCCTCATAAAGGTACACTAGCAATTTACATCAAAACCATAAAATTACAAAATTTTATTTGATGTTTGGCCAGATTTAACAAACAAAAAAGCTTGATTAATACATATATGTATTTAATAAAAAGATCAATCACCACTAATATCAGTGTTATCTTGAAAATTTTCAGAAATAAATTTATACTTCCTTTATGAGAAAGCAAGAGTTCAAAGATATTAACCAGAATTACGTAATAAAATAAGTACGGAATGATATAAAAATAAAAAAGCTTGAATTTCCCCCCTATATTTTAATTGTAAGTTTCACTGTTTACATCCAAAACAATGTGCGGATTTTAGAAAATTGCAGATTTGAGAGAGTCTACTGTATCAGACAATTTCTTTTATTAATGCTATATCAGATATTGTGCTGTCCTCTAAAAAAAAAAAAAAACATTTTTTGAAACTTTCTTTGGTACTTTTCGGTTAGCCGGGCGCCAGTGAAATGTATATATCTATATATACATATATATGTATACATACACACATATATGTATGTGTATATATATGTATATATATATACATGCATATATAAATGAGTGTATGTATATATATATGTATATATATGTATACATAGATATATAAATTTCACTGGCGCCCGGCTAACCGAAAAGTACCCTTTCTTTATATAAAGTCTAATAAAGAATTTTAAACAATTAAACATGGCTAAATTTTCACAGCTTGTTCTGACCAAGATTTTAATGTTGAGCATTTTTCATTTTATCACTTTATTACAAAATGGCAGCCAATTAAGCGAGAATTTAAAAAAAAAAAAAAAAAAAAAAAAAAAAAAACACTTTTCCAAAAAATAACCTATGTTACCTGAAAAACACCCACACCTGACATAATCAGCTGAAAATGAAGCATTTTATTACATATTAATGGTTTAACATAAAAAAATTAAAAATTATGTAGATCATTCTAAATTTCTATTATAACAAGAAAATCTGTAAAAATAAAGCTTTTGTTTGCCAGAATTCTGCAACTGTTAGTTTAAATTATTTTTAAATTAAATAAGCACTCCTTAGGTATTTTTAACAATTTTTATTATTCTAATTGGTGCATAAAAACTAAAAACAGAAAACAAAAAAATGACTTTAGTGAAATATTTGATGTAGTACTGGAGTGGTTTTTTTTTAGAGGACAGCCACAATATATATATATATTTTTTTCATATATATATATATATATATATATAATATATATATTTTTTAATTAATAGTTATAATTGTTATATTCCACATTTTTTTAATATTATATTAATCTACCAACAATATTTAGCCATGCTCATAGTCACATTTCCCAATGTGAATCTAAATTTAATTGTAAATAACAAATAAATCAAAACACCCTAAATTCCAGTAATGGACACCCCGCAAAAAGTAATAGATAATTGATATTATGATTGTATTTAAAACTAGAATTTAAAGAAAGCATATTAATGAAATAAAAAAAGCTGCATTTTTATTGGTTATTTTTTTATAAACCAAAAATGTTGAAGGTGGCCCATTACTGGAAGGCGGTCCATTACTGGCACATCTACCCTATATGCTATATCAGATAATTTATTTTATTAAATATGCTATTATCAGATAATTTATTTTGTCAAATATGCTATTATCAAATAATTTCTTTTATTAAGTATGCTATATCAGATAACTTAATTTATTAAATATGCTATGAGACCTAGTTGCTGCAAGGATTTATTTTATATTTATGATTTAAAAGCAAAATTTAAATTCAAATGCTTAATTTATTTTTCTTTATCCCAAGTTTCTTTACCAAAACAGATTATGTCACCTTCTAATGCAGTTAAAGTTTTATGCTGTTTGCAGATATTTTTAGTCCTTAATTATTTTTTAGAAGTTTAAACCTGCTTCTAAAAAATATTAGATATTGCTAAAAAAAAATATTAAACTGCAATGCAAAATCTTCACACGGGTCCACTGGTTATTCATTCACATTAAAATACAAATTTAATGTGAATTAACTGTAAACCACCTTTTATAAAGAAATAGTTTAAATTTTATTATATTCTAAATCATTATATCAATATAATACATATTCCAATAAATTTCAATATTGATTTAAATGATTGTTTAAAAAAAATCAGAGTGAATTAATTTAATTCTGTGTACCCTGTTCTAAATAAAAATTATAGCCTTATTTAATTGCAGACAATTGTTACAAATTATGTGATAAAATAAGTTGAGTATTACTTTTCATAAAAATAGTGATGAGAAATGTAAAAACAGTACACATAGAGTATGTCATACCCTGTATGTGTGCTCTCATGCTAATTCGGTGAATGATATTAAATATGTTTTAACATATCTAATTCAACTTCATTCATAAACGATAAGATTACAATGCAATAATATCACCAAATTCGTTATAATGCCATATTATTGTAGATGCTGATAATGGTATTTAAAATCAGGATTTGACTGCTTATGCAATTACAACTCTATCAAAAATGCAGAATTTAGCAAAAAGTTCTTTGGAATGGTAAAATTTATTTAAAAAACTGTGAACATCCAAAATAAGCTTCATTAAATAAATAAACCTGTAATCTGTATTTATATTTCTTGAAGGGATTTAAAGAGGAAACAACCAATCTGCAGAATATTACACTTTTTACAAGACGCGGAATAGTAATTTTATTAAATTTAATAATTTTAAAATAATTATAAAAGGTAGCATAAGATTCACTTATAATTTAAACATAAAATGTGGTATAATTTTTACATTTTAACATAAAAGTTTGCAGCATAGACTGACATATTAAAAGGGGGGGGGGGGGGCGTATTTGAACTCATCTTAGAAATTTACAAAAATCTGGAAATGTGATTAATACCTATTATTTTATTTAATCTGTTAACCCTTAGGTCGATCATAAGCAATCAAGTTATTTTTATAAATTGATTTTATTTAACAATAAGCTGTAATGAAGTTATTAGTAATTTATTACCATATAAAATAGAACATACACAATGAGATACACCTCTATACATTAACATACTGTCAATCCCATCCCAGATGATGTATTATTAATTGCTACTTCATAACAAAATTTCTAAGTATGTATTTTTTCTTTAAAATGTTAGAATTCGATAGTATACAGAAGTCTGATAATGAGTGAATTACTTAAAGAATATTTGCCAAACATGTTATATGCCGAAACAAAAATACTAAATTAAAAATTCAATTAAATGATTTGAAAGTGTACAAGCGGGAAAAAAAATTATCAGCATCGATCCGATTTCTTTCGATTTTTCAATCATCAGAAAATTACAAATTAATTTTATCATATTAATGAAACAAGCTTTTACAAATTTACATTTTTTTTTGTAGTAAAAATTACAAAAACAAAAAACATTTGCACCATTTCCATTCACATCATATTAAAAACTACCGGCATTAAACAAGATAACACAAGTTATACATTAGGTAAGTGAGATTTTGCAAATGTCAAGCATAATAGTAATTAAGATGAAATTTATTTACCTTTATACTATTATGTTCAATGTTATGGAGTGACAGGCATCTTCCCTAATTTCGTATGTATTTTTTAAATTACGTTACGTGAATGAAAGTCATCCGATGCCTGCGGAGGTCACTGCGCAGTCTCCGAACTCATTTCCGTCTGCTCCTGCTTCCACCGCGAATAAGGTAAACAATGGCTATAGCAAGTCTCATTCCACTGTTATCTTATCTCATTGAAATGTAAATTGTGTAATTTTTCTCGTTCTTTTTTTAAGATTAGATTTTTGATGGCATGAAAATTAATAAAAAGCTTTATCTGTGTAATAAAATTTCCTAAAAGATGAACTCACTGGAATACTTTTCTATAATCATGCTTTTTTTTTTCTTTCTTTCTTCAAGCAAAGATAATAATTTGAAATCGGTGAAATACATTAGTTAATATGTAACCTACTAATAAAAATATGATTAAACTGCGTTTTTCAATTGTAAATTTCCTGAAGCTGAATAATATGATTTTATCTGTCTTCTCTCAACAAAGTTGCCCTCTGGTAAAAAACATTCTTCCATAAAATATTGTTTAATACCATATTTTTTTTTTTATTACTCTTAGTTGAAACGACAAATTAATTCATGCCTCTTGACAGAGAAGTCCTTCGCTTCGCCCTATCAGGAGAAATATCCTGCTGCTATTTCGCTAAAAAAAAAAAAAAAAAAAAAAAAAAAAAATAAACGCAAAATTTGTCTATTGATCACCATTTATGAGTATGATGACTTCAGGACTGACCTGAATGAGGACTGGCTACAGGTTGCTCCTGCTTGCTTCTGGTTCAGGGTCTGATTATATTACACGGTGGGGAAACGGATCACCTGCCCCCCCCCCCCCCCGGGCCTCTACTTTTAAGGGAACTATAAAATCCAAAGCCTAAAAATCCGGTATATTTTCTTACAATCAGTGCAAATTGCGGGGAGTGGCGCAACGGGAGGAGGGAACAGATGCAGTGTTTCTTTCAGCCAGTGGCGGCTCGTGGGTTATTTAAATGGCGGCTCGTGGGTTATTTAAATGACGGCTCGTGGGTTATTTAAATGGCGGTTCACAATATACATAAATTGCGAAAATAAAATCGGCCAGTAAGACTTAATGAACTTGTTGAAATACATTTGAGTTTTCAAATGTTAAATGAAGAGAATGCAGCTAAACGAAATAACAAGCGCTTAGCAAAAGTGTAGCTTTTTCCTTCTATAAAGGAAGATCATACAATCAATCAAACAAACAAACAAAAATTAGCTAACTGAATATAGGAAACCAATGGCGAGTTCCGATAAATAACTATCAAGAGAAAGCGAAATATGCCAGCTTTCGCACGTTGAAGGTTGTGCGAACAGAAAGATATGAACTTTGCTTCAACACTCCCCTTGCCGCTTTCGTCCTCATAAGCTGATTTCGAAGGGAATTCCTTCGATCGCACGTGCGACCAGACGCTCGCTATTGATAATTTATGAAATTTACATTATTACAGTAAAGTTTTGCCATGTATGTATTTAAACAAGATGGCGGGGGGGGGGGGGGGGGCATATTTAAACTCATTTTAGAAAGAGAGAAAAATCTGGAAATGTGATTAATATTATTTTATTCTTTTTTTTTTGTGGGGGGGGGGGGGGGGTTACGTGCTTATATGCTTCAACAGCAGAGCCACAACTTTTTTCAGCCACCTTTCCGGGAGAGGGTGGGGGTGCTGGGCCTGATTATCACGGGTGTCTTAGGGGGGCCCCCCAAAATGCATTTTGTCCATTCTCTGCAGATACAAATTTCCATTTATAATTCATAGATAAAATGAATTTTTCCCATTCATGTACACTAAACTATCTAACGAAAATAAATGTAATATAAACTTCGAAGTTCCCAGAAGAACGGGATAAGGAGTCAAGTACCTTTGAAATTTCAAAAGGTTATTTAAACATTGTAATCTTAAAACTATTAGACCCACTTGTACGAAACTTTAAAGAAATATTTTTAATATTTATTACTTTTAACTCACAAATATAAGGGCCTATTTTATCCACTGCGCGCAAGATGACTCTCGGAGCGTCGGAGCTATTAGATACTTAGACAAAAAATATTTATTAAAATGACCTGTTATTGAAAAAAAGAATCTTGTATCCTTCCAATAATAAAAAATAAATATTCTTAAAAGTCGGACTGTATCAATTGTTTATCAGCTATGCGTAGCAAAAATAACAACAAGATTTTGCTCCCTCAAAAAAGAAAAAATTCGTTCGCACCATTACCACTGAAGAAAAATTTTAAATTGTGCTTCTGATTGATTCCTTATGCCGTATATACAACTCATATTCAAAATATTAGAATAATTGAGAAAAAGTAATAAGAAAAAATTATTTTTCATTTATTAATTTTTGATACTAAGTAAACGCAATTAAATTTCTTAGGATAAGATTTTAACATTTACAAAATATAAAATACAGTACAATAAATTAGGTATATCAAACATAATTTTATGAATATTATCTGAAGGACCGAAATTTTATGTCATTTCGTATGCATTCGTTTAATATACAAGACGTTTAAATTTCACGAAAATCTGGTCAGCAAATTTCACGAAATCGTGTTACACAATCTGCAAAATAACTGTTTTGAATAAAATGACTTTAAAAAGGAATATTCCTTAAAAGGGGGGCACCATTTGGGGAAGGCTAGGGGCTCAGGTACCCCCTCAAGGAATTTAATATTTCAGAGTATATCGATCATCGCAAATTATTTCAAAAAAAAAAAAAAAAAAAAAAAAAAAAAAAAAAAAAAAACTGAAATCGCACAAAAGCTAAACAATATATATTTTTTTTTCAGGGTGTAATTAATTGGAAATAATGAGTGGACTATTAACTTTTGAAAAAAGAAAATCTATTTTAAAGTGGTATTGGAAGTGTGAAAATATAGCATAAATACAAATACTACATATCGCAGGGCGTTTCAGACTGATCCACCTATACGCGACTTACAATTAATCGGATAAAAGATAAGTTTGAAACGATGACATTGGAAAAATTAAGAGGCAAACAAAATCGAAAAAGTAAAAATCGGCCTTCATACACTGCAAAAAAGAATTGTTGATTTTACAGTATAAAACTGGCACCCAGCTGCCAGTATTATACCATAAAATTAACAGTGCGCGGTAGCGTATTACTGCTTGCGAGGCAGCGTATTATTGCTTATTTTACTGTTTAATACTGTTAATTTTATGGTAAGTATAAACTGGCAGCTGGGGTGCCAGTTTTATACTGTAAAATCAACAATTATTTTTTGCAGTGTAAGAGATCGACCTCAACTATACCCAATGCAAAAAAATAAAAAATAAAAATATTGAAAATACTTTGAGATACTTTAAAATATTTCTCCCATAGGATTAACATTAGCGAGCGGGTGTGTTTTCGCGTGAATGAAGTAACAGGCCCCTTAAAAGCCGCAACTGAGCAATAATGCTCCACAACACCAAATGAAATTAAATGATTGTTGAAGTTTGTGAATCAATAGCGCACCGTTATCAGCAGTGTACCAGAACGGTAATGATTTTGAACATCTGCGCTGCGGTAGGAGGAAAAGTTATACATTTTATGCAGATTCTTTTGCAATTTAAATATTAATATATGTGAATAAAAACTGAAGTTATAATCATTCAAAGTGTGTATACATTTTTGGGGGACTCCTGTATTTGCCTTGCTATTGAAACTTTTCCAAAATGAGGCACATTTATCGTTAATGAGTAGTTTGGTTAATTTAAAAAATATATCTAAGCATAAAACTGTATCAATTGTTTATCAGCTATGCGTAGCAAAAATAACAACAAATTTTTGCTCCCTCAAAAAAAAAAAAAAAAAAAAAATAATAATAATAATAATAATAATTCTTTCGCACCATTACCACTGAAGAAAATTTTTAAATTGTGCTTCTGATTGATTCCTTATGCCGTATATACAACTCATATTCAAAATATTAGAATAATTGAGAAAAAGTAATAAGAAAAAATTATTTTTCATTTATTAATTTTTGATACTAAGCAAACGCAATTAAATTTCTTAGGATAAGATTTTAACATTTACAAAATATAAAATACAGTACAATAAATTAGGTATAACAAACATAATTTTATGAATATTATCTGAAGGACCGAAATTTTATGTCATTTCGTATGCATTCGTTTAATATACAAGACGTTTAAATTTCACGAAAATCTGGTCAGCAAATTTCACGAAATCGTGTTACACAATCTGCAAAATAACTGTTTTGAATAAAATGACTTTAAAAAGGAATATTCCTTAAAGGGGCGGCACCATTTGGGGAAGGCTAGGGGTTCAGGTACCCCCTCAAGGAATGTAATATTTCAGAGTATATCGATCATCGCAGATTATTTCAAAAAAAAAAACTGAAATTGCACAAAAGCTAAACAATATATATATTTTTTTCAGGTTGTAATTAATTGGAAATAATGAGTGGACTATTAACTTTTGAAAAAAGAAAATCTATTTTAAAGGGGTATTGGAAGTGTGAAAATATAGCATAAATACAAATTCTACATATCGCAGGGCGTTTCAAGCAGACGCGACTTACAATTAATCGGATAAAAGATAAGTTTGAAACGATGACATTGGAAAAATTAAGAGGCAAACAAAATCGAAAAAGTAAAAATCGGCCTTCATACACTGCAAAAAATAATTGTTGATTTTACAGTATAAAACTGGCACCCAGCTGCCAGTATTATACCATAAAATTAACAGTATTAAACAGTAAAATAAGCAGTAATACGCTGCCTCGCAAGCAGTAATACGCTACCCCGCATGCGCGGTAGCGTTATACTGTAAAATCAACAATTATTTTTTGCAGTGTAAGAGATCGACCTCAACTATACGCAATGCAAAAAATAAAAAATAAAAATATTGAAAATACTTTGAGATACTTTAAAATATTTCTCCCATAGGATTAACATTAGCGAGCGGGTGTGTTTTCGCGTGAATGAAGTAACAGGCCCCTTAAAAGCCGCAACTGAGCAATAATGCTCCACAACACCAAATGAAATTAAATGATTGTTGAAGTTTGTGAATCAATAGCGCACCGTTATCAGCAGTGTACCGGAACGGTAATGATTTTGAACATCTGCGCTGCGATAGGAGGAAAAGTTATACATTTTATGCAGATTTTTTTGCAATTTAAATATTAATATATGTGAATAAAAACTGAAGTTATAATCATTCAAAGTGTGTATACATTTTTGGGGGACATCTGTATTTGCAAAAGCCTTGCTATTGAAACTTTTTCAAAATGAGGCACATTTATCGTTAATGAGTAGTTTGGTTAATTTAAAAAATATATCTAAGCATAAAACTGTATCAATTGTTTATCAGCTATGCGTAGCAAAAATAACAACAAATTTTTGCTCCCTTAAAAAAAAAAAAAAAAAAAAAAAAAAATTATTTCGCACCATTACCATTGAAGAAAAATTTTAAATTATGCTTCTGATTGATTCCTTATGCCGTATATACAACTCATATTCAAAATATTAGAATAATTGAGAAAAAGTAATAAGAAAAAATTATTTTTCATTTATTAATTTTTGATACTAAGTAAATGCAATTAAATTTCTTATAAATTAAATCTGGAATGTTTAGATAAGATTTTAACATTTACAAAATATAAAATACAGTACAATAAATTAGGTATACAGCTTTCTGAAACACATCAAAATAAGTAATAAAATTTAGATTGGTTCAAAATATTAGAATATTTTTTTTATGCAAAAATATTACCTTATGAATATGAAGTAAATGGTAGTTAATATTTTGTACTATCCCCTTTAGCTTTCATAACAGCATGCAATCGATCTTGCATACTATATACAAGGTGTTTACAAACATTCCTATCAATATTAGCTCAAATAGACTTTATACGTGCCAACTAACCCAGTTTTACTTGAAGGAGGATTTTCTTGGAGTTTTTCTTCATTATACACCGTAAGTTTTCGATGGGATTAAGGTCTGGTGAGTTTGGTGGCCAAGGAAGTATCTTGATGTTGCTTTGGCGGAACCAATTCTTAGTTGACACCGAGGTATGCGGTGACGCTAAATCTTGTTGAAAGATGGAATCATGTAATATTCCAAATTTTCTTGATATATCTGAGAGTTAACCTTTTCGTAGATGATGCATAACTTTCCAGGTCCTTCTGCACTCATGCAACCCCAAACCATGACACTAGCAGCAAATTTTACGGAACGTTTAAACGTTCCGAATAAAGAATGCCTTAATTAAGGCATTCTTTATCAAATGCTTCTTGCTTCATTCTCCAAACTCGAATACCTTGATTTCTAATGACGTGATATTAATCTGCTTTGTGTACATACACACTCATAGTCCTTGTATTATTGAGAAATCTTTGAAAATTTACGTTTTATTACCACTATGACGTCAATCAATTTTATTTCCTATTAATATTTTTTTCAACTGCTGAAACTTTTTATTTCATTTTCATATTTCACGTGGAAATCGTTCAATAGAAAATTAATTATTGTAGAAAGAATTTCATTGCGGATTTTTAATTTTTGGCAACTGCTATAACGAAAAATGTTCAAATTTAATAGGAAAAGGCTGTTAGAATTTTGGTTTTTTATTTCTATTTATTAAAATAATACGATTTTTCAAATGTTAATATTTTGAGCTTCATAGCTGGTATTCATCTATATGTACGCAAAGTTTCAACTCTGTAAGTTACATATAGTTTCTGAGAATGGTTCTGTGACGGACAGACAACGGAGCGGGAGTAATAGGGTTTCGTGAGATGAACAAAACCCTAAAAACCGTTTTTTAGTCCAAAAACTAGTGGAATACATAGCCATTTTTGAAAATATGTGCTTTTTTAGTGAAATGGCATTAATTCAAAGTAAAATGTAAAATTTCAACCAAAACTTTCATTATTTAAACAGAAAAACGAGTGATCAATATTTCGAAAAAATCCTACATATTTCACTAGAAACTAGTCGTTGGGGGCCACCGTAATAGTTACCCATCATGGATATGCATAATGTAAAATATTAAAAAAATGTGTAAACTACTTATAAAATGCATTGCAATTCAAATAAAATCGAGGCTTGATGACGTCACAAACTTTAAATGCTCGATTACTGAATTGCTTGAAAGAAACATCCTTATAACTCCAAAAATAATAATCCTATTAACTAGCGGTTTATTGCATCTGATTAAGCGTAAAATTTCCAATTAAAATATATCTTTGAAGTGAAATTTGGATGAAACACAGGTCATTTACAGGGTCATGAAAAACCGAAGAGTGTGGAAAATAGGATTCCAAATATCTCGGCAACTAATTATCCGATCGACTTCATGCTTTATGCAAAATTTATGTTTTTTTATTGTCTTTTATATTCATTTCTTAAAATAACCAATTGCGAAAATTTTTATATACAGTGAAACTTCCATTTAACGAAGTCTCATCGTTACACTCAAATACTTCGTTATGAAGAAAATTCGTTAAATAGAATTCAACTTAAATTTATGAAACTGGTATACACATAATCCACATAAAATGAAAAGTACACATAAAATGGAAATATTTGGAAAAAAAAAATTAATTCGAGCAGTCACTTTTAATGCAATGTAGATATGGGAATAATTTAATTAGAGTAATGTAAAACAAAACCCACATAACAAAGACAAGTAAGGAAAAACCGAAGAGTACCTTTTCTTTTTCATTAAAATGTGATTAAATGTGTGTGCTTTGATTAAATGATTCAAATGTGCTCATTTTCAGTTTGCTGAAATAAATTCATACATCCACATCCATCGCAACAGCAACCTCTCCGTTTAAATACGTGCACGATAATGGAATAAACTTTGTTACATAGAAAACGTTTTTCGTAATATGGAGAATAATTTACATGTTAATGATGTTCAAAGTCAAGGTTCTGCAGAAAATTTCGTTAAGTAGAAAATTTCGTTAAATAGGGACTTCGTTAAAGGGAAGTTCCACTGTACCTTTTATCAGAACGAATATTTCGAGAGTCCGAAAAAAATAGTTCCGGTTAATCGAGGTTATTGAAATGAAATAGGCTTTTTCCCATTATTACATACTAAGTATATACCAAATTGCAAGTCTCTATCTCATTTTTTTCGGGAGATAGAGCCTTTACAGACACACAGACGGACGGCAATTTTTTTTTTTTCTAAAAATATGTTTTTCGGAATCTCCAGTGTCTGAAACGTGTAAATCCGTCAAAAAAAATTTTTCGATTTTCAAAACGATTACAAGACTTACCCTATACTACGTATGATGGGTAAGTAAAATGCCTGACGATTAATTTTGAAAAAGATCAAGTTGATTCATTGAAAAATAGCGGTGCTAAAGTGTCCACTTATTTAGAAAATTTCTGAAAAAAAAAAAAAAAAAAAAAAAACACTTTAACTTTTCTGTTTCTGAACTCGATGCTACAAGCTCTACTTCTGTAATTCCAAAATTGCCCTATCACTTTCTATATCGATTTATAACTAATAAAATATTATTTTTGTGTGCATAAAGAGTAATTTAAGTGTCAATAATAATAATAATAATAATAATAATAATAGGTCAAAGTGGTGTCACTACTTAATTTGATTTTATTACATAATTTTACACGTAATTTAGTTGGTTTCTCTATCATGTACAAACTTAGTGATTTTTTTTTCTTTTAATTCGTTTCCATTGAAACTATTTATATGAAAGTTTGTCTCTTATTATTATTGATAATACTTTGGTAAGTTTTTATAGAAAACGTTCCACATAATTGTAATTTGTCTGTATGTCACTAATTATCACTATTTCTCTGTAAGTTTTGGGAAAATGCTCAGATCGTTCCAAAATATTAGTGCATTTTGAAAAAAAATATATCGAAAATTCCCATCGCAACAAAAATAGTTTTCTGTGGTATTATTATTAATATAATATATAACTGAACTTTTTCGAATTTTGCGTAAGAACTTAGAAAAGATCTTTTGAAAATTAATTTAATTTCTTTCATATATGTATGACTGGTTTTACTTTTTTTTTTATTCAAAACAATTCTAACTTCTGAACGAAAAAAATAAAATAAAAAGGCAATCAGCCTTGTCTTTTTATGGTTTTAGCCTTAGTGCGACGTTAGAAAGCCTTTTTTAAAGTCGAAATATTATATGGGGCGTGCTTAAATGCAGTTTTAGATATTAAATTTTACTGACTAGTGACTAGAGATCAAAATTGAATGTATATGTTACACAGTCACTATGATAAATTTGGTAATTATTCATAATAACCGGTTATTATGACCGATAATTATTCATAATAACCGGTTATTATTAATAATTACCGAATCTATCATATTGACCGTAACATATATATATATTTATATTGGTAACTTCCTGGTCACCTTTTATATCATATCGATTATGTAATCTACGATTATTAACAGTTCGAAAATGAGATACTTTTCATGACGAGGATGATTTCAGAATCAGGTGAAGGAAAGTTGCGTAAAGTGTTAAAGTTTCTCAATTTATATCTTTCATACTTTCAACTTTTTCATTCAAAATATATTGTTAAAACACCAATTAAAATTTAATTACATTTTCAAATTTTTAATTTTTTTTTATGATGAAAATTATCTTTAGATGAAAAATTATTACAAATGCATCATAAACAGTACCTGAGGATATGAAAGAAACGCGCGACTTGAGCGGCATGCCATTCTTTGGCGTTTCTTTTGGCAATGAAAACTGTTGTTTTTCCACTAAGGCTTGTCACAGATAAAATTCTCAACTTTAGAGTCACAATTATTTCTCTGGTCTTTCTTTTCCAAAGACTGTGTTCAGTTGTGAGCTTTTTTTTTAATGCTCTTCAAAGGTTTGGAAGCAAAGAGCACAAAAACAACCGAAACAAGTGGGTAAGTGTGATCGGAGATCGCACAAAGGGTTTCGTTTAATATTCCTTTCAAAACACTTTATCCTTTCTTTAATAAATCCAAATAAATTTCATTTAGCAAAAAAAAAAAAAAAAAAAAGTCATGTTTTTTATAAAGTAAAAATTTACCGATCTATTTTTTCGTTTTTTCGAATATCTAAACCAGCCCGATAGCGGGCAAAGCCTGCTATTATACTGTGTCATAATAATATCTGTCATGTGGACTAAATGCGATATTAAAAAATAATAATTTCAAAATTAAACATGTTGTACACCTTTAAAATGTTAAAATAGGCGAATATTTCCATAATCAGGTTTTCATCATGATTCAATACGTTCCTCAAACTCATATATTTACTATTCTCTGTTACTCATATTGATACTCGCTTTGTATTATTCTGAAACATTTGAGAAATACGTTAAACTTCGGATATGACATCAGATTAATTTTCTTTTTAATTCTCTAATGACGTGATATTAATCTACTTTCTGTGCATACACATTACTCATACTCCTTGTATTATTGAGAAATCTTTGAAAATTTCCGTTTTATTACCCATATGACGCGTCATAATCTTTTTTTTTTTTTTTCAGTTGGTAAAACTTTTTATTTCATTTTCATTTTTCACGTGGAGATCTTTTAATAGAAAATTAATTATTCTAGAAAGAATTTTATTGTGAATTTTTAATTTTTGGCAACTGCTATAACGAGAAATGTTTAAATTTAATAGGAAAAGGCAGTTAGAATTTTGGTTTTTTATCTCTATTTAATAAAATAATACGATTTTTTCAAATTTTAATATTTTGAGCTGATTTTAATATTTTGAGGTCATAGCATGTATTCAGTTATATATATACAAAAAGTTCAACTCTGTAAGTTATATAGGTTCTGACAGGGGTGCCCACAGAGGGGTTTGATGACGCAAAATGCGTCATACAATTTATTTTTGGGGGGGAATTTAGAGAAAAAGTACAATTTGGGGGGGGGGATTTTTAAATTCTTAATATTTCCCCCTTTTTTTTACTATTAAAAAATTCTTGATTTTATTAATATCACTTTAATTTTTTTTCACCATTTAATTTCCAGAAATGTTCCTGTTTTTTTTTCATTCTTTAAATTCTAGATAAGGGCAATAAAAATCCATTCTGCATCTTGCTACCTTTGAAGATGCGGTAACAGAAAAAAATACTTGGAATACAGGTGGGAAAATGTTTAATACATGCTGAAAGGCAATTAGGACCAAAAGATGTGATAAAAGGAATAGCTTTCCAGAAGCATCTTACAGGACAGCACAAAAGTTCGCGAACACATTTCCGTTTATGGACAGAAACTCCAGAAGGAGAATTTTAAACTGTGCTACGCGTTTCCTAACGAAACTAAAATTTAGCATCCTATGTAGTATATATACAAATCTATAGATCATATACAAGGCTGAATAAAAGTATTCGGATATTTTACTGAATATTGTATATGTTGGAAATTCCTGAAATTACGTTTTAAAATATGATATGCGTTTTCCAAATTGTTTACTTAGATGTTATCTTTCATGTTATTAAACGGTAATGATTTGTAAAATTGTTTTGGGAGCGTTGGAAAGTGTTACATAATCTATGCTTGACACATAATTTTTCGTTCTTGTTTTTTTCAGACGATGGTTCAGACAAGGTCTTTTCTTTAAAAAAGTCTTAGAATCTCTAAAACAAAATTCTTTCCATATTTAAAAATTTATAAAGCATAATTCATATTTAGTTTTGACTAAATATGAATTAGCGAAATTTGTGAAAAAAAAAAAAAAAAAAGCTTTAAATTTTGTTAGATAATTCTCAAGACATCTAGTCTTCTCTCTCAATGAGAGGGGAAAAAAGTTTAATCAAGAGTTTAATTTTTTCTGAATATATGACAACTTCAGTGGCTTAAAAATTGCATTTTTAAAACGTGTAGCTCGCATATCTGAAAATACTCTTTCCAACATAATAATATATTTTAAATTGGTGTATTTTTTTACGCAAAATAACAAAAAAATATGTTTTCATATTTTAAACGGCATAGTCTGCGAAAAGAAAAACAAGTGGGTAAGTGTGATCGAAGATCGCTCAAAGGGTTTCGTTTAATATTCCTTTCAAAACACTTTCAAAATCCTTTCTTTAATAAATCCAAATAAATTTCTTTTAGCAAAAAAAAAAAAAAAGTCATGTTTTTTATAAAGTAAAAATTTACTGGTCTATTTGTTCGTTTTTTCGAATATCTAAACCAGCCCGCTATTATATTCTGTCATAATAATATCTGTCATGCGGACTAAATGCGATATTAAAAAAAATAATTTCAAAATTAAACATGTTGTACACCTTTAAAATGTTAAAATATGCGAATATTTTCATAATCTGATTTTTATCACGATTCAATATGTTTCTCAAACTCATATATATTTACTATTTTCTATTACTCATATTGATACTCGCTTTGTATTATTCTCAAACATTTGAAAAATTCGTTGAACTTCCAATATGACGTCAGATTTTCTTTTTAATTCTCTAGCGACGTGATATTAATCTGCTTTCTATACATACACATATTCATACTCCTTGTATTATTGAGAATCTTAAAAATTCTCCGTTTTATTACCACTATGACGTCAATCAATTTTATTTCATATTTATCTTTTTTTCAATTGGTGAAACTTTTTATTTCATTTTCATTTTTCACGTGGAAATCGTCTGATAGAAAATTAATTATTGTAGAAAGAATTTTATCCTGGATATTTAATTTTTGGCATCTGCTATAACGAAAAATGTTTAAATTTAATAGAAAAAGGCTGTTAGAATTTTGGTTTTTATTTCTATTTATTAAAATAATACGAATTTTTCAAATTTTAATATTTTGAGCTCTTCAAAGCTGATATTCAGCTATATACACAAAGTTTCAACTCTGTAAGTTACATAGTTTCTGAGAATAGCTCTGTGACAGACAGACAACGGAGCGGGAGTAATAGGGATTCGTGAGATGAACGAAACCCTAAAAATGAAGTTTATTATTATTTTAATTTACTTCTACTTGTTTTCAAACGTTTATCAAGTTTGTTTTATAGAATTGTTCTCCTTTCCATTTTTTCCGGAATATGTTTTCTATATTTGTTAACATACAGTGTGTTTTTTCCAAACGTCGACCAATGAATAATTTCTTAACCGTTAGTCTTAGGTATATAGTTCCGATTGCAAAAGTATTTAAAATTAGCTAAATAATTATGTTGGACACAATTTGGATTAAAAAAAAATACAATTCTGATGAATAAGTTATAAAAAATAACTTTTTATACAGCCTTACGGGGTCCTAGAAGTTATATTTGGTGAAACAATCCTGAAGCTCCGATATATCAAATGAAAAAAAATCATTTTTGTACGACCGAAACTCACCGTGTTATGCAAGTTTAAAATTCGGAAATTTTTCTTTGAACTTTTCTTTGAACTTTTCTTTGAACTTTTAATATGGTGCCCGAAGTGATGTGCGGTTAGATTGAAATCGTACATTATTTCAGGCACTATGTTAAGTGCCAAATTTTTCCAAATTTTAAATTCGGTAACTTTTGGTCGTACTAAAATGATTTTTCCCCCCGCATGTCAGAGAATGAGGACTGTTTCACTAAATATAACTTATAGGACCCAGGGATGTATAAAAAGTTAAGTTTTGTAACGTCTTCAAAATTGCATTTTTGACCCAAACGGTGTATAACATTCAGCTAAATTTAAATATTTTTGAAATTGAAACTGTTTATCAAGGACTAACGGTTCAGAAATCATCTATTAGTCAATGCTTAGAAAGGACATATTATATATTTTTTATAATATAAGTAGATTAAAAATTTGATAAAAAAAATTCTTTAAGTTTATATTGTATTTATTTGCTATTAAACTATTTTAAAATGAACCATTAAATGTAATATATCGAGCTATCATACTGATCTCGAGAAACAAGTACTGCCTTGCCTCATGTCCTGCGGAAAGCAAGGCACAAGCACTGATGTTGGGACGAATTTAAATTTTCATATCCTCCGGCTAACGAGTTAATGGGCAAAATTGTAATGTTGTTTTCTCTGTATTTTATTTTAAATGCTAAAAAGAATTGATTTTTCTAACATTAAAAAAAAAAGTTGATTACGTACATGAATATAATCATTAAGAGTAATTAATCATTACTTCAGTCATTAATATTACATATCTTTAGAATTATATTAATTGAAATAATGCTTGTAGTGCAGTGAAAACTGGAGCTTAGTGAACGTATTAACACGGGCTTGTCAGTCAGGCCTTATAAATGTGGAAACAATCGGACTGCTAATAATAAAATATATATCTTCATTTTTTATTACGCTGTTAAAACTTTTATTTTATGTTGGTGTGATAGTACGTAAGAATACATATTATTAAATTATCAGTAGAATATATTTTACAATTGATGTTCTGTTTAGGGGGAGGGGGGTTGAATGTTAATGTATGAAGATTTTTTTGGGGGGGCGGGGGGGGGGAATTTGCGTCATTGAGTTTGGGGGGGATGGTCACCACTGGGTTCTGAGAACGGCTCTGTGACGGACAGACAACGGAGCGGGAGTAATAGGGTTTCGTGAGATGAACGAAACCCTAAAAAGATTCTTCTCAGGGGGGGGAGGTGATAAACGTGTCAGGGACTCTCCTCCGTAATTTCTCTCATTCTCTTGCAGTGCGACAAAGATTCCTCACATATCAAAGAAACCAAAAAAATAACCGCCTTCCGTCGTATAGATGTGCGGCGAACTTAAATCCTCTCACCGAAGAAACGTGAGACAAAACTCGTGTTTTTCGTCTCTGTCGTGTGAATTCTAAGATGAATATCGTATGCTCCATTTTGAAACATGCTCAAGAGACATAATACAAGAATACATTCACCACTACTTCTGAATAATATAATTTTACCAGAAATTTTGCGTTTAAACAAGACGACGGTTGCTATTTCAAAAAATAGTAAGTTGTCCCTGGACGGGGTCTGTGCCCGTTTGCCAATGCTTTAATCGGGCCCTGGGTTCAAGGTCGTAGCCAATGGGGGATCATCAGGGTTTGATCCCGCTCTGAAATTTTTTCTGGATGACTATAAATAAGCCATGAAGTATCAATCAAGAAAGTCAAAATTAAAAAATCAACTGCAATTAAAAATCTTAAAAATAAAAATTCTATGAGCTAGCATCTCTTTTTTCTTTGATTACGTCAGCATGTTGAAAAGCAAATTGGTAGAAGATTCAAATAGATTCTCCAACTTGTTTAACTGAAACGCTTGAAGAATACAATGAGGGTCTAATTCCAAATATCCACAAATTGGCAAACGTAACCGCTTTGACATATGCTCCTGGGAATACATTTCTGGCAAAAGGCATTTTAAAATATATGTAAAAAGCTTCAGAAATCTTTAACATGGTTGACACTATTGTGGATACATTGGCGAAGTATAGAATCACCATCAACACAAATGAAATTATACGTTTCTTTGTAATGAAGAAGACTCAAATTCATATTCAATTTTCTATTGTGATAAGTATCGGTTACTCGAATTCACAATAGATAACTTTTAAATAATTTTACCTTTATTAAAGTATTACAAAACAAATATAAAATACGGAAATATTTTTCTGGTTACGGCCTTGCCTGGGTTATATTTTGTATAAGGCCGAAGAAAACAATAATACCCAAGCAGGTTAGAAAGGACAGGTACACTGAAAAAAAAAATGTTGATTTTACGTAATAATACTGGCAGCAGGGATGCTAAGTATTAACAGTAAAAGCAACACTTTTTTTTTTTTTTTTTTTTTTTTTTTTTTTTTGCAGTGTACAAGTATCCCTTAACATACGTATACGCGACTTACGTAATAAATCTGGAAAATGTCATTAATGAACATACTATAAGCGAGTTTGATACGCGTTTGCATACTTTTGAAAATTAGTTTATACAAAAAAAAAAATGCAGATAAAATTCATATACATAATGTAGCTTTATATATAAGAGAGAGTTATTTTTTTATTGGTGATATACAAACAAACACAAAACTGATTAAAAAGAGACAAAATAAACTCTGGTTCAATCGTTTTAATCATGTTTGCTGAATGCTATGTGTATTTGCTTTACCATTGGGAATTCGTGAAGAAGAGGTAAGTCAGTCCTCTTTGATTATTTCTTATTTTTATAGTCATTTGATATGGATTCAAAATTTGTTAAATATAAACCAATTCACCAATGTTTTTTATAAATCCCGTAATCCACAAGATATGTTAATTTAAAAAGTGTTCGTTTAGTTCGTTTACCGATTTTTTCATACTTTTATTGTTTATATGCGAGTAAATACTGCTGCATGATTGATGCTTTATTTATAAAATAATACTGTGTAAATAATAACGTCAGGGGATGCCTGTATTCCAAAACGGGTCCCAGAGTATATTATGCAAAAGAATAAAATATATGATTTGTTGTTTTCGATCAGGGATAAATAAATGTCTCCAAAGGAAGGATCTTGTCCTTGAATTTACCATCTTCTATTAAAATAACACGATTTTCCTGCTTCGAAAAAAAGTGTTATTTTTTTCATCAAATCTGGACATCTGCCAGATATTTAAACATATGACCCACATTAAATTTATACGTTGAAAAAAACAGCCTCTTCTAATAAATTGAATGGATTATCCAGTCCGCGGCCTAATACTGTAATAAGGCAGTCCGGCGGAAAATTGAAAATTTCCTTTAAAAAAAAAAGTGGTATTTTAACGTAATCTTTAAAATTTTAGATTAGTAAATTCTTAAGGGAATACAAAAAAAAACCAATGCTTCATCCCATAAAGCTGAAAATGTTCTACAATTGTTTGAGAAGCATAACAATCTCTTCTATTGTGTTATCAAAATATTCTCCTTTGTCGTATTACAAAAAGATTTATGATTAGTGCTTTTAAAATGTCAAGAGCGAATTTTGCTAAACAAACTTCCACCCTTTTTTTTTCCCTTACGAATAAAAAAAATAATAATGAAATTCTTTATAACATCCGAAGTCGTCCAATTAGCCAACATTGTACCAATGTTGACTACTTGTTGGCCCATAGTGTAAGAAATGTCCTCCTTGACGTATCATTGGCTAACGAACCATTTACCAATAAAGATCCAACAGTGGTTAAACCGTTAGCTGATCAGCTGAACCGTTAGCTGCATATTAATTTCATTATGTTTGAAATAGTGTAACATTAATAAAATGCGCTGCAAACGATTTTTCCCCATAGACTATCATGTAATGGAATTCTTTTGTGCGTCCCTGTAAATGAACTATTAATACTACACACTTCATTTTCAATACCAAACATTTTATAGTGAAATTCAATAATGCATAAAAATTCCAAGACAATCCGAGTATATTTACAAGAGCACGGGCAAACGGACAGACAGACAGACAAACCGAATTCATAAACACTTTTCAACTAAAAAAGAAAAGAAGAAAAAGAATTAAAAGGTAAAATGTAAAAGCATTACCATCTTTGTATATGCTAATTTCATTTCCTTACTCTCGGAAAGGTAGGTGATTTCCAGAGCATTATAGCGTTTGATAATCCTTTGATTCTATCGAAATTTATCGATAAAAGATAATGAAAATATCTATATGAATATCAGTGCTTATCTTCAGATGTTCACATGTTTACAATGATACGTAATTTATTTTTTTTTTCATTTACGACGAACTTGCTATGTGAGACTTGATATCTAATCATTTCACATTAATGAACCTCAAACATTTATGACTAAGTTATGATTATAAAATAACCTGTTGAATCAGAATTGCAATTGGCTATAATAAAATATTTATCCGTTTCATGAGAAAATGAAGATCGTTGTTCGATTTTTTTTTTTATGAACACTGCAAAAAATAATTGTCGATTTTACAGTATAAAACTGGCACCCCAGCTGCCAGTATTATACCGTAAAATTAACAGTATTAAACCGTAAAATAAGCAGTATTACTGCTTGCACGGCAGCGTATTACTGCTTATTTTACGGTTTAATACTCTTAATTTTACGGTATAACACTGGCAGCTGGGGTGCCAGTTTTATTCTGTAAAATCGACAATTATTTTTTGCAGTGCAGGAATATGGTAGTGTCAGAAATTTTCACGCTTTATAGCCATGGGCACCCACATAATAAAATCCAGGGAGGCATTAGATTTTGGAACAGATATTGACTTTAGTCTGCTGCCTAAGCAGTGCCGCCCTTAGTGAAAGCGAGGCCCAGTGCAAGACATTTCGCGAGACCCTTCTTTTTTTCCAAACTAATACCCCTCCCCCCTCCCCCCTCCCCCCAAACTTTTCAAAACAAATAGCTTGATATACGTTAAAGTCACCAAACGTCTCCTGATTCCACCAAAATTACGCAGTTCACGCAGTTTTAAATTAAATATATATATATATTAAATTTTAAAAAGTTTTTAAATTTGTTGTGTTTAAAAAAAGATAAAGCTCAAAAGTTATAAATTTTAAAGTTGTGAAACCTTTAAATTTGAGGTTATAAAATTTGGTAATCTTAGGCAAACGTATGCATGTGGACAAGGATAGGAATATTCATATAAGAAAAAAGAAATTTCATTAAACTATAAAATATACAACTTAATGATATAAATATCCTTTTAACATGAAATTACCTTGTATATTTTTAGGTGCCTCTTGTCTAACATTTTAATGATAAAACATTCTATATTTTATAAATAAACATGTCTGAATATGTAACTTTTTTCATGAAATGGATAACTCGGAATCAAACGAATGCTAAATATATTTCCTTTTTTCTTTATTTTTTTACGCGCGCGCGGGACCTGTGTGGTCACACCTGTCGCACTCGCTCTAGCGACGGTTCTGTACTTATCCTCCCCCCCCCCTGTTTTTTAATGGATAATATAAACATGAAATAAGCTAAACTTATAATATATATATATTTAAACATATATATTTAAACAAGACAATTTTTAAACATGTTTACCAAAAAAGCAAAACAGAAATATAACAAATAAGACATTAAAAACCTAAAATTAAGATTTTGCCAACTTTTTTCAAAATGAAGAATTTTTGGTGTGTATCATACAAGAGTAAAAAAATAACGTAATCCTCATGTTTTTTCCGCCTTTACTGTATGATTGCTATAAAGTCTAGGGATAAAACATGAAAAATATTGAAAAAGACTAAATGATTATATTGAGTGTATTCAAGTACTTTTAAGCCATAAAATATTATGCTTTACTTGAAGGATTTATTCAGATATTGCAGCAATCTGAACAATTTTATGGAATTTATAGATGATTACTGCTCAGATATGTTTTTCAATTTTTAGTTCACAATCACCCTGTATTTACGTTTCCATTTTAGAATTTTCACTTTGTCCCTGTAAAAAAAAATATATTAATAATCTTGTAACATGGTATGGTGACCATTTTAAAAAGGAAAAAATACTGTTATTTACCTTAACAACATATTCAGATTACACATTATTTTTACGAAAGTTAGAGCACGGAAAGACAGAAAAATAGAGACACTTATGTAATTTATTTTTAACAAAAATTTCATCTGGAAGCATATAGAAAGTATTCAAATTTTAAATAATAAATATTTTTTTTTTATTTTCAATATAACTAAAAAAATAATTACTTACAGCTCTCGCAACTTATTTCTCGATGTACACTTTCTTATTCTTCTAGAAAAATTGGGATTTTATTTGTAAAAAAAAAAAAAAAGTTAGGATGTGTTTTAATTTTTAATAATAAATACCGTTTTTTAAAATTATTATTTTAGTATTACTAAATAAACTAGTCGATGGGGGCCACCTTAATACTTACTCATCATGTTTATGCATAATATAAAATATGAAAATAAAACACGTGTAAACTATTTATAAAATGCATTGCAATTCAAATAAAATCGTGGCTTGATAACGTCATAAACTTTAAATGCTCTATTACTGAATTGCGTAAAAGAATCATCTTTATATAACTCAAAATATGATAATCATATTAACTAACGGTTTACTGCGTCGGATTAAGCGTCTCATTTCCAATTAAAATATATCTTTGAATTGAAATTTGAATGAAATACAGGGTCATGAGAAATCGAAGAGTGTAGAAAATAGGATTACAAATATCTCGGCAACTCATTATCCGATCGACTTCATTCTTTATGCAAAATGTATGTTTTTTTAATGTCTTTTATATTCACTCCTTAAAATAAACAATTTCGTAAATTTTTATGTACCTTTTATTAGAACGAATATTTCGAGAGTCCGAAAAAAAATAGCTCCAGATAATCGAGATTACTGAAATTCAATAAGCTTCTTCGCATTATTACATACTGAGTACATACCAAATTTCAAGTCTCTATCTCAATTTGTTCGGGAGATAGAGCGTTTACAGACACACACACACACACAGAGACAGACAGACGGCAATTTTTTTTTTTCTAAAAATATGTTTTTCGGAATCTCCAGTGTCTGAAACGTGTAAATCCGTCAAAAAAATTGTTTCGATTTTCAAAACGATTACAAGACTTACCCTACTACGTATGATGGGTAAGTAATAATTACTTACAGTTTTCTTTAATTATTTCACAATGTATGCTTTCTTATTCTTCTCAGAAGATCTTGAAATAAAATCTAATCTTTTTTGTAATAAACATGCAAAACAAACAATGTAGAAAGAAGCTACCATCTCACTCCAATCAGCTGCATAAATATTTTTAGTTAGTTGCTATTGTTATAACTAGGAAAGGCAGAGCGAGGAATGTGGATATCGCGTAAAAGTTAATCTATACCTGTACAGTAAACCCTTCGGAAGAAGAAATCGATCAGGACCGAGAAACTTTTCTGTCCTAGACAAGCAGACAGTATCCAGACAGAGTTGTAAACAGACAGACAGAGACTGTATTGAAAATCGTTCTGCAGGACTTTAAAATCTTTCCACGTTAGACAGATTTCCTTCTTACAGAGAGTTTACTGAATCATCATCATTAGTATAGGAAAAACATCCGGGGTATATAATACGGAAGGGCGTTAAACACAATTCTCGTGTATTTCTGCCCCTAACTGACCACTAGTGTCTCAGAATAAAACATAACAATTATTATACAAAATTTATTGAACAGGGTTATTTTCGGTGTATTCAAGGACTTTTGGGTCGTAAAATACTGTGATTTACTTGAACGCAGAGCCACAGCAAGGGTGGTATGAGCGGGGCCACGGCACCAGGCGCAAGTCTGATAGGCGCGATATCCGAGCGTCAGTAGGCGATCGGTAGAGTACAAAAGAAACAAAATTGCACCAGGCGCCAAATAGAACTTCTGTGGCGCTGTTTTAACGACATTTTCAGATTTCGCTGGGATCTGAATAATTTTATGAAGTCCATAGAGAATTACTTTTCGGATACTTTTTCAAGTTTTAGCTCTGAATCACCCAGTGTTTACATCTATTTTTTTCGAATTTCCAATTTGTCCGTGAAAATAAAATATCTTGTAACATGATGCGATGACCATTTTAGAAAAGGAAAAATATTGTTATTTACCTTTACCGTATTCAGATTTCAAAATGTTTTTACGAAAGTTAGAGCAGAGACGGACAGAAGAATTCATCTCTGAACAGGCACGCTATTTTTAGATCATAATAAATAATGCATAGGATTACTGCGAAAATATATGCTTTTAAATTAAAAAAAAAAAAAAGTATTAAAATGTTTGTTCAATTAGTTCACATTCATTCGAAGTTATTTGGTAATATAACGTTCGAAGTGGTAATCGAAGTTATTCGATTATGGTAATTCGAAGTTATTTGGTAATTCGCTCAATATGGGGGAGCGAGAGGGAATTTGAGTAATCTCCCTTTTCTTTAAAATTTGTTTTTTTACTATTGTTATTATAAAAATATTTTATTATACTTTTCGAGGGGTTTTTTTTTTTCAGTTTGTAAAACAGGAGGCGATTGAATTCTAATTAAATAATGGTAGTTTTTTAACCTTTAGTATTATTAGATATAAAAAAAATTGCTACTTACAGTTTTGATAAATTGTTTCACAAGATGTTATTTTTTTACTCTCCTAGAAATTCGCACAGCAAAATCAATTTTTTTTTTGTAATAATAACATGCAATGCAAATGATATAGGAAAAAACTACCTTCTCATTCAAGACAGCTGCATAAATATTTTCAATTCGTTATACCTAGAATGGGTAGAGCGTGGAATAGGTATTGCGTAGAAGTAAGTATAGCCTATACATTTTCATCATTAGTATTAGGAAAAACATCCGGGGTATATAATACGGAGAAAAAAATAAATGTAATTCTCGTGTTTTTCTGCCTCTACTGTTTGACCGCTATAGTGTCTCGGAATAAAAACATGACAATTATTGAACAAGACGTAAAGGGTTATTTTGAGTGTATTCAAGGACTTTTGTGTCATAAAAGATTTACATGGAGAAGTGCCAACTGTAACTTCGTCGAAGTTCAAGTTCAAAAAAGTGGTACAAAATAACGCAAACTGGAAAGGATAAAATGTATACTTTATCTGCATTATGCTACATAAAATATTGGAGGTCAAATTTGATTGCTGGAGCTGGGATGCGTTTTAAGAAAATATGAATATTTTCTAGAATTTAAAAAAATCATCTTTAACACTTTGTCAAATTATGAATTAAGAAAAGTTCCTCCTCGATAATTTCTCCCTTTTATATTATATATAAAGATAAATTAGAAAAAAATATATATATAATGCTAATATGAAATTACAAAAGATTCATTTATTAAAACTGAACTATTAAATTGGTGACTATAGGCCTTTATATATATATATACAGAAATACTTAGAGAAATTAACAAATGGCGTTTTTTTTTTTTTATATAAAATAAATAAATTAAATATATTGTAGTTTTATCTGTAAATAGATATATTATTTTAAATGAAAAAAAATTCTGTACATATATTTTACCCCCTCCCCCCCTCAAAAAAAAATTCCGATGCGTATGAGGGGGGGGGGGGGGGGTCCGGACCTCTTGGACCCCCTCCCCCTACCCCTTGGCTACGCCACTGGCTGTTCCTGAAACTAGGCTGAAATATAAAATTTACTTTAAAATCCCGTCCGGGTATAAAGGGCTAAAAATATAGGATTTATTATTTTCTGTTAAGAAAAGAGATAACTTAAACTTCAACTGAAAAAAATAACAAATAAAATTAAAGCATAATGCTATTGAAAAACATACATGAGAATATATATATATATATATATATATATATATATATATATATATATATATATATATATATATATATATACATATTTTTACAAGAAATTTAGTTCATCATCGTTTCATGAACCTTATTCAAATAAATAGGACAATATTTTCTTTCTCATTTACTAACGTATGACAATCAGCTGTTGAAAACGAATTTAACTTTTGTATTACATTTTGTAGCGATAGTTAATTTTTATTTTTATTTTTTTTTTCAAATTCTAAATGTGGCTAAGTTGATGCAGAGGTGTGCACTGTGCACAGGAAGTGTAGCCTACAGTTTTAGGATGGTCCCCTTGCATGACCTGTATATGCATATACAGTAGAGCGTCAATTATCCGAAGCTTGGTCTACTTCTTTTATTTATTTATTTTACCTCAGGATTTAAACATAGATTTTATTTATTAAAAAAAAAAAAAAAATTGGTAGCAAAACCTAAAAAATATTCCTAGACATACTATCTGTGGTGGCTACTTCCGCAACGAAACCTCATTTACTCTAAACCAGGCATGTCAAACTCGTTTATCGCCGCGGGCCAAATTAAGCATTATAGTATACAAAGCCGCGGGCCACATAAAAACGTAGGTAGTGTTATTACTTTACCACTGCATAGAATAAAATTTGTGCGTATACAAAACACAGCCATTTGAAAGAACTACTCACGCAAAGTTCCAAAGTTATAATTATGCATATTTTATTTTATGTTAGTTTTTGAAAGAATACTCAAAATTAGTTTTCATGAACCAAATCTATAAAATTTAATCAAGTTTTCTAAATTGTATTTATTTTAAAAATTCATTGTACACTCTGGTCTGTTAATCTTGATCTAGCAAAGACATAGCTGTCAATCTTCCTTGTATTCTTCAAATGAAAAATAAATATAAATATATTTTGAATCAGGAAATTTATTTAGTAAAATGTGTG
The DNA here is from genome assembly GCA_963931845.1 of Maratus michaelseni. Lineage (NCBI taxonomy): Eukaryota > Metazoa > Arthropoda > Arachnida > Araneae > Salticidae > Maratus > Maratus michaelseni. The sequence continues at coordinate 400,024,765 of OZ007588.1, forward strand.
GTATTTGTGCGCTACTTATTTGATTTCCTTTTCCTTTATTAAATATCCTTTTTGGTTCAAATTATCTTTATTTCACTTGCAAAATAACAAAAGGTTGGCAGCTACGCAAAGATGTATAAAAGTGCGCATCGAACATAGTTAAAATATTTCTAATTTCTTATTATACTGTGATTGATGAATAATTACAGAAATTTGGAAGCCCCATATCCATATATTTGTGCTCTAATATGGAATTGCACTGGAATTTGATACTGCTGTAATAAATTCCTAACAGTAATTTCAACATCAATCATTTGAGATGAAGCAAATAGATTTAGTTGATTTATATATTTCTTGAAATTCAAAATTTTGCTTTTGAATTCATTTTTGAATTTATTTTTAGTACTAGTATATAACCCCGTCAAAAATGACGGATTGTTGATCTGCGTTCCATTTTCATAAGATTTCATACAAACAAACAGCATGAAGGTTTTATTATTGAAAGGTTTGTATTGTAGAAAAATACATTTTAAAGCCGGTAGATGACGCCAAAACAATATTGTTCGCAACAGTGTTCGTTTGTTTATATCATGGAGATATACATAGATTAGGAGAAATTTCGCCTATGACATCCTCCAAGCAAACTTGTGCCTAACGCGCGCCGAAGTGGTCGCATGCGGCCCTGCGGTCTGTACCAGCATCAAATTAACATTGTTCGCTATACGAATGTGTTATTATTTCCTTTATAAATTATTATTTTTACATTATATTTTAATATGGCTCGAAGCTGTTTTGTATACGGATGTGACACGGACTATGTGAAAGCCGAAAGACGGAATAATGAATTGAGTATAAGAAATCTATCATTGTTTTCTACTCCCAATGTAGGCTTATATATAATGCTGATCTAATATTTAACTGATTTTTATTTTAATTTGAAAAAAATAATGAGTGAGTAAGATAAGGTTTAAAATAACTTCTTTCAATTCTTTCTAAAAGTCTAGTTTAAGAGTTTATACAAAAGTTTCATAAAAAATTCGTAATAAAACTTTGACACTACGTTAAACAGGCACTTTTAAATGAAATTTTTAAAGCAAGTATATAAAATCAGACCTTGTATTTGCTAAATATTTCTATGACAAAAAAATCAGTTATTTTTGTCCGAAGTCTTGTTTAAAAGTCTCATGATATAAAAGCTTTATTTAAGGATTTTGACAGAGCAATTTGAAATTAATTAATTTTAAATTTGGAGTTATTTTTATATTGAGGCGACAGGTGGCAGCACCAGCAAAAATCAATATCCAGATGTTTAATTTTTTTTAATTCTTAAAATTTATTTTGTGTTTGTTCTCTCTTTAAAAATGTTTGTTAATTGTTTCTTTCAAAAATCTGCATATCTTTATTTATGTCATTTTTATTTAAATGCACACACATAGGAACATAAGTTTTAATTTATCAATATATATTGATCACAAATGTACTATATACACAGACATCAACTTATATTTTGATTTGAAAAGAAAAAGAAAAGAAATGTTAAGAAAATTATACCTAGATATTATCTTAAATACTTTAAATAGTTTGTTCAGTACAGTAAACTTAAATAAAAATAAAAATAACTTTGCTTCAGGATTTGTCTTGAATAGGAATTATTTTTTTCTTACACAGCTGAAAAAAAATAATAAAAAATTATTTTTTTAATTATTTGTAGTTTGTAAAATGTATTATGAACATTTATAAATTCTTAAACTGAATAATTCTTTTGTTCATGTTTTTTTTTAATAATAATAAAAAAAAAAAAAACGCGTATAAAAATATTGCAGGGTTTGTTTTTATTAGAAAAAGTAAGTTAACCCTTTAACGGACATTGGTTTCCCTACGAAACCACAAAATTTTACGAAATTTTAATTACGAAATTCAACAATGACAGCAGAATTTTAATAGAAATGTTTTCCATTTATTATGTATGTAAAATATCGCTTTTTTCCTATATACAAATAAATTTGTTCATAATTTCCGGTGTCAGTCATTTATTTCGACATTTTAGCAATTGAAGTTCTTTATCCGTTAAAGGATTAATCCATGAAATATTTATGAAAATTAAACTGAATAATCTAAATAACTAAATAAATCCTATCCAGAATTGTTATCTAGATACTGTATTAATTATCTGAGTACAGTAAAATTTAAAAGAAAAAAATTAACTGTGTTCTAGGCTTGTCTTGAATAAAAATTAATATTTTTTGTTCCTTTTTAATAATACAGTTCAAAAAAAAAATTTTTGCACTTTGTAAACTTTTTACAAAAGTTTCACAAATTCTTAAAATAGTTCATGTTTCGTTTTTATTTATTTTTATTTTTTATTTTTATTTTTTTTTTAATTATAAAATTTGATAAAAACAACGCAGCATTTCTTTTTAAATGCAGCTAAAAAAAAAAAAGTTATACTTAAAAAAAGGTGTTTGCTTTTAAATTCAAATCCAGAAAATATATGGTACTACGGCAGTACATGAATTACTGAGCATTGCCAAACTTCATTTTGGAGCCAAAATCGTAACGCGGCGTTCCCCTACCTGAGATATTCTATTACCATGGCTTATATGTGGAATTCCGATGTTTAATCTGGATTTTTAATTAAGAACTTAAAACATTATAATAGGATATAATATACATGTTTTATAGGAAAAATATGCTGAACAGACATGATTTCAAGTAGAAGATATTATCATTTAGCATAGGTTTTTCATTAAGCCTAACATGGCGTTTAACTACGGTCGATTCGCAGACCAGAGTGGTCCCGTCCGAAATGGTTACAGACACTTTCTTGCCTTCGGATTTTATTATAAGTAGATATTCTAAAAATTTCCACTACGAGGATTTTTGTAATAATGCCTGGCAACATTTAAAATGAAATACATTTTTTTTTTGAAAATTGTTTTATCAAAGTAATAAATTATATTTGAAAACTCTAATACTATTAAATAACAAGATAACATTATGAAATTTGGCTTGAAGTTGAAATTTATTCAGATGCTTTGTAATTTAAAATGAAAACTCCCAGTACTCTATTGCTGGTCTTTTAATAATCCACATTCATAATTTGTCGGTTTAAAATGAAAATTATGTATCCTTGTTTAACAGTTTGAAATTAAAAGTTAAATCTTATTTATGGAAAGTCGTGATATATCAGTATAATAAAGTACGTATGTCAATAAAATGTGTGTATATCAATAAAAAAAAAGAAAGAAAGATCACGCAAAATTCTAGAAATATCACACACAATTACTAACATAAGTAAAAACAAGTAATATAAAAAAAATTTTAATTCAATTCCTACTTTTTAATCATAAATATATAAATTAAACCCATGCATCATTAATGTCCCACGTTATCTTTATTGAACATTTTTTTTATAATCATCGTTGCAGTTTTTTTTTTATTTATGTGGCATCACTAATTTGAGGAAATCTTTCATTTCATTTATGAAAACAATGGGAGAATTTTTTTTCTCCCATATAAAACTAAAATTAATTAATTTAATTTAATTAATTAATTAATATTTGAAAAAACTGTATTAACATCAAGTGTCAACCATTACAAGTTTTAAAAAATGTATTTGAACTTGAGTGGATGAATAGAAAATATTTTATTAACGATTGAAAATTTGAACAAGATATATAAATATAGAGAGAGTGTGAGCTAATAGTAGGAATTGAAAAAATAATAAAAGAGTTTAAATACACAATCCTTACGTTAAACTAAAACCTAAGTGAAGAACCTGGATGACATATTCAGTGTTTTTGTGTCAAGTACAAAAGTGATCATTTGTGCAACATTCAAAGCGACTCATTAAAAGCTATGTAATTTTATATTTTGACTTTTTAAAAATTTTAACTGTTCTCCATTAACGCCGAATGTTATTAATTTTACAATGCATTTCTCGGTATTAAACAAATGCATCATATTATTTTGTAAAGTGGAGTAAAATCGAAGAGAGAAAAGTAAATATTAGAGTAGTAGGAAAAGGAGAGTTCAAGCTCAGCAGGCGGAGGTGCTGAGGTGCCGGCACCTCCGCCTCCCGTGCCACAATATCAAACTATAAGATGGATTTTAAACTTATATTATAGTTTCTGAACAATGGACACCGTAATGAGTATAATAATTAAGCAAAAGAAAATATTAGTTTTAACGAAAAAAGCTGATTTTTTAAGACTTTTTCAACTATAAGATGAGGATATCAAATCATAAGCCGTGGTTTAAACATATATAATTATTTTGAATGACGAACATCTTAATGAGTATTACTAATTAGACGAAACAATGGAAAAATAACAATTTTAAGGGGGGAAAAAAGCCGATTTCTTAAGAGTTATTCAATTATAAGATAAGGATATCATAATATAAGATGAAATTTAAACTTACATTATAGTTCCTGAACAATGGACACTTTATGAGCATAATAATTAATTAAAAAATATATATGAATTTTTATTGAAAAAAGCTGATTTCATAAGAATTTTTATACTACAAGACGAGGTTATAAACTTATAAGATGAAGATTAAACATATATATTAGTTTTGAATGACAAACACCTTAACAAGTATTAATAATTAATCAAAGGAAAATATTGATTTTTAAGGAAAAAATGCCAATTTCTAAAGAATTATCCAACTATAAAATTCGGTATTTCTGCTGTATAGGAGCATTACACTTATATTTTAGTTTTTGAACCTTAATATACAGAAAATATTCTAAATCTGAATGAATTTTACCGACTAAATTGATTTTTCTATGCTATAATAAGAGTTCAGTAACCAGTTACTTAATTTACAATGTTTACTTGATTTTTTCTGTTTAGACTGCACGCAACATAATTTTTATATTAATTAGACTCAATATAGTAAGTCACATTCAAAATAAAATCACCTGTTTTCCCCCCTTGCAATACGTAAACATCTAATAGGGGAAGCAATATTTGACCCCACATTCGAAAGGGGAGAAATACAATAGTATGAGGTCGTTGGTCTTCTTCAAAAACGCACAGAAATATTCCAAATAAATAAATGATTTTTATATGTATTTGAGTTACGTGGATATAAACATTAATTAACTTTCTATATATATATTTCGTTTTCCTTTATACAAGTTGTTATGTATTAATTTTTAACAAAAAATCCACGTTCTGAAATAGAAATGTACTACATTTTAATAAAATATACCTTCTTCAACCATCTGAATGAGTATTAATATATTCATATAAAACAAAAGAAAGTATCGATTTTTAAGGAAAAAGGGGAATTTTAATGAATTTTCACAAGTTTTCTGTATTATTGTACATTAAGATGCATGATTAACATACGTCTTATACCTCTTAGATAACCATAGTACGCAGAAATAATGAAAATATTTACTTTTTAGATTACTTTTACAGGAAATTTTAATAGTAATTATATAAACTCCTGTTTACATCACTAATTTACATACCAAAATGATGATTTTACAAAATAAAAAACTAATCTTTGCTTGTATTTAATAATTGTTACACAGTGCAAATGATTTTACAATGGTTTCCATGATTTTGTTACAGTTTATAGACTTTTTTTTTTCAACATAACACCTTATTTAACTATCATTTCTATGTAACGAATAATTTTTTTCCTATTTTGATATATTCTTTTAAGTTTTATATATTAATTAGTGATTTTATATTAATTAAGTTTCAATTCTTCCCAAGATTAGATACCACTATCTAAAAATTTCACTTAAATCCATATTCTAAGTATTAATATTCACTTTTAGTTATATTTTTCGTGAACTTTTACTTAAAATCATCCGAATTTACAGAACATTTACCCTGTTTACACATATCGTGTTTAGTTGACCACATTGTTTTCTACATGATTACGAATACTACATTTTAAATTTTTCACTTTTAATAGAGTATGCACGAATAACTTTAATTTTATCTAAACCTTTTTTTTAAATTTCAAATAGCCTAGTTTATGAAAACAATACGTAGTATCAAATATTAGGCAACATTTTAACACGAACTTAGATACTTTTCATATACCTATTTTAACTTAACTTAGATGATATAATAGCATTTCACACATTTCTTTCAGAAATATACATATAAATATATGGATTTATCGAGTAAATATCAAATTTTAGCTTGCATTTAGTGTTTTTTTTTACACCATGTCAATGATTTCAAGCTATTTTATATCACAGAAACGGAAAAATATTTCAATATAAACGCCGGTAAAATAATATTTGAACTGAGTTTCCTATTCAAAAATTCAATCAAGTTAAAATTAATCTTGGTGTAACATCTATACATAATAAAAGAAATATAATTATATACTTAGAAAAGAATTAATAAATAATCATTTAATGATGTTTTACAATGATATAGTACAACTTACTTTATTCGTTAACAGAGAAATTGTTTCCCTAACTGGGTTAAAATCAGGAAATTTACTGGAGCTACACATATACAGTCATCTTCATGCAAGAGTTTGACTTGGGGTATGAGAACATCTGCATTACTTTTCAAAATTTTATATTATCATCAGTTAAATTGATCATGTGACAAAACTGCGCATGCGTACTTAATAGAAATAATCAGTATAATAAGCTTTATCATGGAATCTTGCTTAAATATGGTCTTATATTAAAATGGTTAGTATGGTCTTAATTCTGAAATATTAATTATATATATATGAAAGTAGCAGATATACACAACTTCAAATGTTAGAGGAAAAAGTTACTATACACGGAAGATGTTAATTGGATATTCGCTAAATACAGTATAAAATTTGGTTTATGCGAGCTTAATAATAGCGTTGGTACAATTGTAGTTGAAATTTTCCTTATAGTAAAGTCTAGATTGCTATATTCTGAGAAGTGATAGTGGCAATGCACAGTGTGGTATTTAGTCCCAAAACCTGGCCAAAATTATTTTATGCCTCTAAAAGCTACACATCTACGTTTTTATTAGCTCACAGGCTATCAAAGCCTGAGAGCTAATGTGTCCGTCGGTTCTGTATGTACGTACGTATGTATGTACGTACATATGTATGTATGTACGTATGTATGTACGTAACGCGATAACTCTTGATAGAAATAACCGTTTTGTTTCAAATTTTGTTTATAGGTACATTGTGATAAGGCGCTTCTCTGATTAGTTTTGGGGGCTCGTTGGTTAAGTATAAAGGGGGGGAACGGGGGGCTAACTCCCCCTTAATTTAGATAAATGAGTTTTTCATGCAGAATTATCCTATTTTCTTTAAATTTTGTATATATATTCATTGTAATAAGGCACTTCTCTGGTTAGTTTTGGGGGTTCATAGGTTAAATATAAAGGGGGGGGAATGGGGGAATGATCCCCCTTAATATATAGTCGATTTCTTTATTTTTCGAGAGGTAGGAGTATAATATACAATTAGTGTGAAAAGCTTGTGCGCTCAATGTCCTCAGTTTAACTGAGCAGTTTTCTTTTTTATTTGAATTGTAGAGTGAAAACGGTAAAATAAAGTCTTATTTACAAATGAAAGTATTTATTCATAAGTTTCATCACTATTACTGTCTTTAAGAATATTAACATTTGTAATATCACTTTCTGATAACAGATGTAAAACTTCAGACGATAAGGGCTTTCTTTTCTTGTTTGTGTTGCATTTCAGGCCAGTTATTAGGGGGTCAGAAGTTAAAATAAGCCTATTCAGGACATCAATGTCACATTATATTAGGCCACTCGCGAAAATTTTCTTTGTATTTTAATTTAAATGACCTAATATGTTTATTGCGAGCTTCTGCAGCCTCTTCAGATAGTTGGCCTATTGGCAGAATAGCTTCTTTCATAACGTCTGCTCCATGACGAAGTACATTGTGCATTGTAGGGGACATGGGATAAAAACCATATAGCGACGCATACAGTTCAGCCGTCTTTTAGCAATATTTTTCAAATTCTTCTGTATTAATTTTGTATCAGTATTATTTTCTCCAAATATTGTCCTTGTTCTTATGGGTAGCTACCCATTTTTGTTTGAACTGATTTTTAATAATGCAGAGTTAAGCTGAGGAGAACTTGCTTCATCTCAGCTATCCTTGGATCACCTTCAGAATAATTTCTCAATAATTCTTACTCCATAAATTGATTTCCATCAAACGTTTACTCATTTGAGCATTGCATGATGGTATACAACTCATTTCGAGTCATAAATCTCAATTCAGAAGGCCCGGGTACCAAAATAAATAAAAAAATAAATAGCAGTAATATATAAAAAATTGTAGGAACCAACAAAAAAATTCGTTAAAAATGGAGGAGCGGTTTCGGGCGGCTGATTTTTTTTGTAATTGCCTTGTATACTAAGTACTGCATATTACACAATAGTTTTCATCGCTTAAATATGTTTAAAAATATAACAAAATCCTTTCTAAATATTATAAATAATTATTTATGCCACTATTAACTATACCTAAGTTGTCGACCCTATAAACAAAAAATCCGCCGGATATTCATTAGGTAAATGTAGTGTGAATAAAGTACATACCCGGTTCAGAATAATCCATCACAAGAACAACCACTAAATTGTTTAGACACAAAACTACAAGAGATTTTAAAACACTAAAATCAGAGCGCATCGTAAAATCACAGGACCACTGGGAGCGAACGGCAACTTCGGACTGATCGCGTGGAGCGCTGTGTCGTGCTAGCGCATTGCACGTTTAGCCTTTGGATGCAGTAACTATTAAACTTTTTGAGGAATAATATACAGGGTAGGAAACCAATTTTTAAAAAAATCATTTTTGCCCATGTTTTGGGACTAAATACCACACTGTGCAATGGTAGCAGTTAAACTTCTAATTTTTAAAAGCTTGTAAAAAATGGATAACTTTTGTAATTTATTCAAACTTTTGTAAAACTTTTTTTGTAAAAACTTTTTTTCTATTTTGTAAAAACGTTTTTTATTTTGTAAAAAAAAAAAAAAAAATGTAATTTTTTTTTTTTTTTTTTTAACTTTGTAAAAATGTTTAATTTTTTATTAATAGTCTTTGTGTTTGATACTTTTAGATACTTACAATTTATTATTTTCATTTAACGTATATTTAATTTCTAAGATGTTTCTATGGAAAAAATTATGTGTGATATATAGTTGATAAGTGATAGAACATAAATTTTAACTTGAGATTTGAATTTTTGAATAGGAAAGACAGTTCAAATATTATTTTACCGGCGTTTATATTCAAATATTTTTCCGTTTCTGTGATATAAAATAGCTTGAAATCATTGAAATGGTGTAAAAAAACACTAAATGCAAGCTAAAATTTGATATTTACTCGATAAATCCATATATTTATATGTATATTTCTGAAAGAAATGTGTGAAATGCTATTATATCATCTAAGTTAAGTTAAAATAGGTATGTGAAAAGTATCTAAGTTCGTGTTAAAATGTTGCCTAATATTTGATACTACGTATTGTTTTTATAAACTAGGCTATTTGAAATTAAAAAAAAAAAAGGTTTAGATAAAATTAAAGTTATTCGTGCATACTCTATTGAAAGTGAAAAATTTAAAATGTAGTATTCGTATTCATGTAGAAAACAATATGTGGTCAACTAAACACGATATGTGTAAACAGGGTAAATGTTCTGTAAATTCGTATGATTTTAAGTAAAAGTTCACGAAAAATATAACTAAAAGTGAATATTAATACTTAGAATATGGATTTAAGTGAAATTTTTAGATAGTGGTATCTTATCTTGGGAAATATTGAAACTTAATTAATATAAAATCACTAATTAATATATAAAACTTAAAAGAATATATCAAAATAGGAAAAAAATTATTCGTTACATAGAAATGATAGTTAAATAAGGTGTTATGTTGAAAAAAAAAAAAGTCTATAAACTGTAACAAAATCATGGAAACCATTGTAAAATCATTTGCACTGTGTAACAATTATTAAATACAAACAAAGATTAGTTTTTTATCTTGTAAAATCATCATTTTGGTATGTAAATTAGTGATGTAAACAGGAGTTTACATAATTACTATTAAAATTTCATGTAAAAGTAATCTAAAAAGTAAATATTTTCAATATTTCTGTGTACTATGGTTATCTAAGAGGTATGAGACGTATGTTAATCATGCATCTTAATGTATAATAATACAGAAAACTTGTGAAAATTCATTAAAATTCCCCTTTTTCCTTAAAAATCGATACTTTCTTTTGTTTTATATGAATATATTAATACTCATTCAGATGGTTGAAGAAGGTATATTTTATTAAAATGTAGTACATTTCTATTTCAGAACGTGGATTTTTTGTTAAAAATTAATACATAACAACTTGTATAAAGGAAAACGAAATATATATATAGAAAGTTAATTAATGTTTATATCCACGTTAACTCAAATACATATAAAAATCATTTATTTATTTGGAATATTTCTGTGCGTTTTTGAAGAAGACCAACGACCTCATGCTATTGTATTTCTCCCCTTTCGAATGTGGGGTCAAATATTGCTTCCCCTATTAGATGTTTACGTATTGCAAGGGGGGAAAACAGGTGATTTTATTTTGAATGTGACTTACTATATCGAGTGTAATTAATATAAAAATTATGTTGCGTGCAGTCTAAACAGAAAAAATCAAGTAAACATTGTAAATTAAGTAACTGGTTACTGAACTCTTATTATAGCATAGAAAAATCAATTTATTCGGTAAAATTCATTCAGATTTAGAATATTTTCTGTATATTACGGTTCAAAAACTAAAATATAAGTGTAATGCTCCTATACAGCAGAAATACCGAATTTTATAGTTGGATAATTCTTTAGAAATTAGCATTTTTTCATTAAAAATCAATATTTTCCTTTGATTAATTATTAATACTTGTTAAGGTGTTTGTCATTCAAAACTAATATATATGTTTAATCTTCATCTTATAAGTTTATAACCTCGTCTTGTAGTATAAAAATTCTTATGAAATCAGCTGTTTTCAATAAAAATTCATATATATATATTTTTATTAATTATTATGCTCATTAAAGTGTTCATTGTTCAGGAACTATAATGTAAGTTTAAATTTCATCTTATATTATGATATCCTTATCTTATAATTGAATAACTCTATTTAGAAATCGGCTTTTTTTCCCTTAAAATTTTTATTTTTCCATTGTTTCGTCTAATTAGTAATACTCATTAAGATGTTCGTCATTCAAAATAATTATATATGTTTAATCCACGGCTTATGATTTGATATCCTCATCTTATAGTTGAAAGAGTCTTAAAAAATCAGCTTTTTTTGTTAAAACTAATATTTTCTTTTGCTTAATTATTATACTCATTACGGTGTCATTGTTCAGAAACTATAATATAAGTTTAAACTCCATCTTATAGTTTGATATTCTCATCTTATAGTTGAAAAATTCATAAGAAATCCGCTTTTTCGTTAAAATTGTTATTTTATTTTGCTTAATTATTATTCTCATTAAGGTGTCCATTGTTCAAAAACTAAAATGCAAGTTTAAATTTCTTCTTATAAGTTGATATCGTCATCTTATAGTTGAAAAATTCTTAAGAAATCGACTTTATTCCTTAAAATTGATATTTTTCCATTGTTTCGCTTAATTAGTGATACTTATTAAGGTGTTTGTCATTCAAAATTAGTATATAAAATCAATATTCATCTTATAGTATGATAATCTTGTCCATTTAACCTCATCTTCGAGTTCTTAGGTTCACCCCTCTTCTTACAGTTCATATGTTACCCTTTTTCCGTTAGGTGGCGCTGGAATCGGATTCAGAGGAGATGCGGGAGGTGGAGGTGCGGGCGGCGGTGGCACAGGCGGAGGTGGCACGGGAGGCGGAGGTTCAGCACCTCCGTCTGCTGAGCTTGAACTCTCCTTTTCCTACTACTTATTAGTTTCGACATAAAACAAATAAAATTGTAAGGAAATAATTTAAAAATTTTATGAATATCTAAATTTTTCAGACTCAAAATCCCGCGTTTTGGTACCTTTCAAGTAGTTATTTGTATAGCCTTTTTTTTTTTTTTTTTTTTGTGTGTGTGTGTGCTAAATTTCAAAACTGAGTTATATTTGTATATACATCACTGTCGGCAGATGAACAAAAATTTTTTTTTAAATGCAGAATGCAACGACATTCTGAAGCGAAATATTTCTCGTGTTTAATAAAAGAATAAATAACACGAATATTACTGTTAAAAAATATTGGTAGAATTCTAGATAAAATGAAAAACCCGCGAAACTGGTAATACTGATATACATATCATTGTTATGTTTGTCATCTCTAAGACCACGGTTGGTTCAAGAGTGTTTATGTAAAGTGAATTTTCAGCATGCATTTTCTAACAACTCAATTAAATACAGGTAACATTCCAAAGGCTTCGCGGGCCACAGATAAGTTGTCGGTGGGCCAGTTGGGGCCCGCGGGCCACGTGTTTGACATGCCTGCTCTAAACCACGATTTTCATGATGATGATGAAACATGGATTGGGGCATTAACCTGTTGAAAAATGTATTATCCATATGTAATAAGAGATTCTTCTGAGAGTAATTGTTTTCTTATGATCTTATGATATATTTATATCCTTTAGAATTTGTTTTATTATTTAAAAGGGCTATTGAAGTTGTCAGGCTAAAAGCAAAACTACTAAAAAAAAAAAAAAAAAATTTTTTCCCTATTGCTGTTTAGAGAACATTGTTTTCCACCTTGCCTATCATTGTCTTATTTTCTCAGTCGAGAATGAGCTCAATTTAGATGAACCATGGCATTACATGCATGAACTTCTGCATGAAATATCAGTATTCTTTAACCGGAGAAGAAAGTGTCTTGATTCGGGACGGTTTTATCTGCAGCGGGACAACTCCGGTATCCTTTTTAAATATTGAACAAATTCTAAAGTATATAAGGATATTCTTTCTGAAAATTTATTGCCAAACAGGATAATGTTCCAATTCATGTTTCGTCATCATCAAAATCATGATTTGTAAATGAGATTTTGTTGCTCGACTGGTCATAATAGAAACTTGATATAAATCAAGTAAAAGCCTGTGGAGGAATAACAGTCAGCTATATTTCTGCAAGAGGCAATTGTTATTATGTCAATAAAGACGAGTTATAGACGTCTATCAAAATATCTTCGAGGGAAATTCCCAAAGTCAATTTTATCGATATCTAAGAGACTAGACTTCCAGAATGATAAAATTAATTGAGAATAATGTAATTTTTTTTTACCTTCCTGTAGGCGCGCTGTCACTATTTTTTTAACAAATGTGATTTTTCCAAAACTTTCTATTTTCATAAATGACATCGAAATTAAAATTAAATTTTTATACTGATATGTATAATTGCTCTTTCAGCATGCCTCTTAATTTTCAATCGCACGTACTATCATCATGTGATCTGAAATATATGCCACTGTCTCTCGCTTCCTTCGAGCGGCTTATTCGCGTTGCACGCAGAACATTTGACAAGTAATACCCCGGATACACACCGGATAGTCACACCGGATATTTAAGATATCTCAGAACCCCGAACTCACTAATACTCTGTTCACATCAGACATTTAAGATATCTTAGACCGCCATTTTTGAGTTGGTACCTTCCCGGAATTGAATACCTGTCCACACCGCAAAACTCATCTAAGATAACTCACTGAACATCACTGTATCCGAGATCTGAACAAACATAGAACGCGCGCATGTGCATATGTTAAAGACAGCCAATCGGCCTCCAGAGCCAGTCAGATTGACTGGTACTGTCTGTATCTAGCAATAGAAAGTTCGAACTCACTAAGTGAGTTTCTGGAACTCTCTCAGTGAGTTCAGTGGTCTAAGATATCTTAAGTATCCGATCTGAACGTAGTATAAGAGAGAGTTCCGATAATTCCGAGGTCGAACGTCGAACCTCTCGGCAAATTCACTCAGAAACTTTCTATGGCTAGATACAGCCACTACCACTCACTCTGATTGGCGGTTGAGACTCGTTTTAACTTATGCGCATGCGCACACTTCCCATTTCTTCAGATCTCAGGCACAGTGGCGTTCAATCAGTTATCTTAGATGTGTTTTGCGGTGTGAACAGTCATTCTAATGCCAGGGCTTACCCCCTTCAAAATTGGAGTATGAGATAGCTTAAATATCTGGTGTGAACGTACTATAATCACTTCTAAGTGTTATAAAAAGTTGTGTAAAATCCAAGAACTGAGAACAACTATTTTCAGAGTGCTCTGATTGGTGGAATTCGAACTGATATCTACCATATGAGATACAAATAGCAAATAGCAATGAGTTTGCCACTGACGAATTTACGAGAGGGAAAATATCACATAGTGCGTTTTCGGCCGCCTTGTATGGTTTTCCTCCGGAAAAGCCTGTTTATGAGAAAATATCTTATATAAGGATAGTACATGTGATAGCAGAATTATTACTGTATTGCAAAATCTTGCGTTTAATAGCGTAACCACTCTCCGTAATAATAAAACTTCATAATTATTTTTCCAAATCTTTGACAAAATAAAGGTTATAGGAATTGGAGGTATTTCCTTTCATATAAATAAATAAAATAAAGTGCGTCAAATACTGTAGTAGTTTAGATTTAGCAGTTTGCAATATGTCCCTATATTCTTTTTCACCAACGTATGTGAAACTCTCGTCGCAAAGGGGTTAAAGAAACATCTAATCGAGATGAAAAAATCTCTAATACATCAATAAAATCTGCTATGACAAAATCTGTCGATTCTAGATCTTTGGAAATCTAAAGAATGCTTCCTCATACTTCCTAGACATTTTATAGTTATCTGTAAAATGCCTAGCAAGTAAAATTTACGATCACAAAAAATCCCAAAATGCAGACATTTAAAATCTTTCAGATGACTATGACCTTTTAAAAAGCCGCCCAATTTAGCGCATTTCTTTCATTAAAGAATTAAAGAAATACGTCAAAGATAAGAAGAAGGGTCAGCGACATTCGCTTATCAAAAAGAGCGTAGTAGTTCTTTCACCCCATTCAGTTATCCATCTCGAATTAGAAGATTGAATTACTCACTTCCAAACTCGGAATATTCAAATAACGAGTACGAAGTTGCTTCTAAGAGTAAATTTTTATATTATCGAAATTGCTTTAATGAATGCTAACTTATATTACCGAAAACATTGAAGCGCTTTATTAAAATAACTAACCGTGCTGCATGATTTGAACAAATTATATACAATGTTTTTAATGGGTTTTTAATTAATATCACGGGTAATTATGGACCAATTTTTACGAAATTTGAAACAATGGATAAAGGACAAAATTTACTATATAGGACTGAAAGATTAGAACCGGATTTCTGTTACTAATATGGAAAAAAATCGCATAAAAAATTAAATTAAGAAAAAATCTATTAAAAAATTCCAAAATCGGACTTCAAGGTGCAAAACTGCATATATAGACGTACCTTCTCACTAAATTTTGTAACTCTACGTGCAGCGGCCTCTTCAGAACACAGCCGACAGGCCTAACTGACAGCCAAATACCTAACTGATCTATACATTTAGGCATAGGTGAATAGTTAGTTAACGTGTTATACCTACTTGCATGATTTAAAAATTAAAAAAAACATCTATTTTAGGGAATTTTGTTTCAGGAAAATAAATAAGATATTTGAAAAAAAAAAAATTGTATTTGTTTATTACACTTTAAAGGAAAGAAATTGATTTTTGTAGTGACGAAAAGAAGTTAGATGTCCCCAGCACACCCGCTTCCCGGAGATGGTGTCGTTCAAATAGCCGTCCACGGTGATCATCGTTACTCTTCCAAATGTTATCGGAAATTATAAAAAGCACAATGCCTGTACTCCGAACACTTAAAACTACAGCGAAATCATTCGGTTTTTGGAAAAAATGATTTTGAACAAAATGGGGGACGTTCAAAGTTACGGTACTGATTTTCACAAAAAACTTTGAACTTTGATGGTTAAAAATAGAAAAAAATCATCAGACTGCCAAAAGGAACGATTATTCTTTAGATAATATTATTGTTAAAAATTGGTCAAAATTTAAAGAAGATTGGTTGAGAGTTGTCAGTTATCGTGATCACTGACTTTAAAAACATAGTTTTCAGATAACCACATTTAAAGATTCAAGTTATGATTTATGCATGATAGAACAAAGTAAATTAAAACGTCGTTGCTTTCTTAATTTTTATCAGATCGACTAGAAAATATAACTGAATATTTTTAACTAACTGTACTTCCAGAAAATGCAATAACAGAAAAAAAGAAAATTTCATTTTTTGACAGCTTGAACAATAAAAATTAAATAGTCAAACTTAAACTGAATAAAATTATGTATATAGCAAGCATTTTTTACAAACACTTTATTAACCCGTTGACTAACCAACGGTATGCATATGTACCACTTATGATAGGAACAGGCGATTAAGATTTTATTATTTTTCCTGCCACTATTTCCAACCAATAATGTTCATGGTAAGTTTCTTCTAGAAATAACAGTAACAACAATAAATAAACTATAAAAACAGGTAAATTTCTACTAGAAATATATCACGAAGAAAATAATTGTATAATAAATATTTTAAAAAAAAACAGTTGCCTGAAGTCAATCCTGTACCAACCGATGTAAATATTTATATTATAGGTTTAAAATACTAATCATGCTTGATTCGAAAAAGTTAGCTACAATATATATATATATGTGTGTGTGTGTGTGTGTTTAATTTGTACTTAACTAATGTACAGTGATAGATATTTAAACAGAGGTAAATAAAAAATCGCATCAAACAGCAACTCATTGTAAATGGTCTCGCCAAACCATAAACATAAAACATCACCCATAAAAAGAAGTGATTTAAATGGACATTTTTTTCGTATAATATTTTAACATGGTTAAATTTACTTTACCGTTGCTAATACTTTATCGTTGCCAAAAAACTAATTCAAATTCCGGAATAATAATTTTTAGTCAACAATTTAATTTCAATTGAAAAATGTTCACGTGAAAAATAAAAATGAAATAAAAAAATTAAAGAATTAAAAAGAAGATTAAATAATATTATTAGAAATAAAACGTACTTTTTTTTAGTTTTTGATAATAATACAAGGTTTCAATATGAGTAACCATAGGAAACAGGCGAATATGACGCCATACATAAAAAATAAAGCGGATATCTTTGATTGGTGAAATAAAATGATCTTGGGTTTTTTTTTCTTCGCTTTTTTCTTTTGTATGGTAATAATTCTTGGCGTTTTACCGTCTGCGCAGGGCTAATATAACTATACAGTATTTTTTATTTAAATTTTAAAAAAATAAAAAGAAGTTTCAAAAGAAAATGGTCAGCAAATGTCAATAATATGCTCCGCAAAATTATCCATATCGAAAATGATGTCATGGATAGCGAGAAATATTTATTTTCATTCTTAAAACTAAAAGAAATAACTCGATTACCTAAAAAAAAATGACAAATGTTAATAGTTCCATTTTTGTTGATAAAAACTAAAGATTTAATATTATTTCGTTAAAGCAACATAATTTCCCCTATGCCAGTACTGAAATTAATTGCCTGAAAAAGAAAATTAACAAGAATTATGTCATTAAAAAGGGTTCTCTGCGGGAAAAAGAGGCGTTATATTTGAAATAAAACGGGAATTTTCCAATGTGTTTTAAAATGAGTGTGAATCAATTCCTTACACTAATAATACAAGGATCAGTAAGTATAGAAAGTAGATGAGTTTCACGCCATATTTATAACGAAAAATTTAACTGTTTTTTTATCTATACTGATTATTAAGCATGAATATCCGTTATATACAAATGAGAATTTTCTGCTAAAAATCGCATCATAATTTTAAGAAAAAGAAAATGAACACGAATCTATGTTTGTATTTCGCAACTACTCCTCACTGTAAAAAATTGCTGCAGTAAAATTACTGCAGCAGAGATTCCAGGCAATGTCCATAAGAAAACCGGTTTTGTGACTAGATAAACGAGCTTTGTTATTAGAAAAACGGTTTTTGCCCGTAAAAACATGAAATTTACTGAAATGGACCGTTTACCTTGAAAAGGGGGCATTTCCCGTAAAATTACGGCAGCAATTCACGGAGAATACCCGTGAATTTACAATTTTCATTTACAGTGCCAGAATATCGAACGCAACGTGATTTACTTTATACCGGTTATCATTGATCCGAGGATGTTACACAAACTGTCAGAATTAAAAAAAATTAAATTAGATGCCAAGATTTTTTTTTTTTCTTTTTTGTTAATTTTAACGAAGTTTCTCTAAAAACGGAAAGTAAATTACTCCATATTTGTGTATAAAAAAAGGAGAAATAAAATAGATCTGTATATTTTTTACACCATTTTCTCATTAAAACTGAAAAACAGAATTGATTTTCACTTTGAATAGATGGTGAAAAAAAAATCTTGATTTCAGTAAATTATCCGAAAAATAAAAATGTATTTTCACATATTCAAACTTCATGAATCAATTTATTCTGGAGAACAAACATTGCCTGTCAACATACTGTCATTTAGAAAATAAGATTTGTTTCAGCTTACATTAAACCAAGGAGGCAGAACTGAATTTAAAGAAAAAGCATGTACTATTTCCAATTAATGTTTTTTTGAAGGATGGCTGTTAAAACGTTTCACAAAGGCGTTAAAAGTAAAATTGTTTATCAGGTAAAATTGACATTTGTTTTTACTCAATTCGTCTATTTCCACGATTTTATTTGGCCCTCCTTTTTGCATTGGTTGCAATTTCATTTTCGCGATTATTTGGCACAAAATTTCACTTTTTAAAGACTGAGTTATATCAAGGTCCCTATAAAAAAAAAAATACCGTACTGTCGCCTATGAAATGTGATAAATAGTTAGTTAATTTTAACGTTTTTAACTATCGGGAGTGAAATATTTTCTTCTTTTAATGTTGCGTGAACGAAGTCACGGGTAACAGCTAGTAATATTATAAATCCGATTGTGCGCAAATGTAAGGCTGAAGCCAGCGTTAAAATGGAGCATTTAATGATTCTGTATCTTTGCATATAGGTTGATTATAACCCTCAAATGAACATAGGCTGGTTTTTGGTTATTTTATTCAAATATTTTTCTTAATAATTAAAAATTTCGTTATTTTCATAGAGAATAAATGGATATTTTTCCGTATAATATTTTAAAATGGTTAAATTTACTTTACCGTTGCTAATACTTTATCGTTGCCAAAACTAAATCAAAGTCCGGAATAATAATTTTTACTCAACAATTTAGTTTCAATTGAAAAATTTTCAAGTGAAAAATGATAATAAAGAATTAAAAAGAAGATTACATAATATTATTAGAAATAAAACGTACTTTTTTTAGTTTTTGATAATAATACAAGGTTTCAATATGCGTAACCATAGGAAACAGGCGAATTTTACTTCATACATCGAAAATAAAGCGGATATGCTTTGATGGTGAAATAAAATGATCTTGGGTTTTTTCTTTATTTTTTTCTTTTTTTTTTCCTTTTGTATGGTAACAATACTTGGCGTTTTACCGTCTGCGCATGGCTAATATAACTATACCCTATTTTTTATTTAAATTTTAAAAAAGCAGAAAGAAGTTTGAAAAGAAAATGGTTAGCAAATGTCAATAATATGCTCCGCAAAATTATCCATGTCGAAAATGATGTCATGGATAGAGAGAAATAGTTATTTTCTATCTTAAAACTAAAAGAAATAACTCGATTACCTAAAAAAAAAAATGACAAATGTTAATAGTTCCATTTTTGTTGATAAAACCTAAAGATTTAATATTATTTCGTTAAAGTAACATAATTTCCCTTATGCCAGTATTGAAATTAATTGCCTGGAAAAGAAAATTAACAAGAATTATCTCATTAAAAAGGGATTTCTCTGGGGAAAAAGAGACGTCATATTTGAAATAAAACGGGAATTTTCCAATATGTTTTAAAAGGAGTGTGAATCAATTCCGTACATTAATAATACAAGGATCAGTAAGTATAGAAAGTAGATGAGTTTCACGCCATATTTATAACGAAAAATTTAAATGTTTTTTTATCTATACTGATTATTAAGTATGAGTATCCGTTATATACAGATGAGAGTTTTCTGCTAAAAATCACATCATAATTTTAAGAAAAGGAAAATGAACACGAATCTATTATATTAAAGTCTGGCCGTGTGTTTGTATTTCGCAACTACTCTTAGACTATCGAACGCAACGCGATTTACTTAATACCGGTTATCATTGATCCGAGGATGTCACACACTCTCAGAATTTAAAAAAATAAATTAGATGCCAAGATTTTTTTTGTAAATTTTAACGAAGTTTCTCTATAAACGGAAAGTAAATTACTCCAGATTTGTGTATAAAAAGGAGAAATAAAACACATCAGTATATTTTTTACACCATTTTCTCATTAAAACTGAAAAACAGAATTTATTTTCACTTTGAATAGATGGTGAAAACAAAATTTTTATTTCAGTAAATTATCCGAAAAATAAAAACATATTTTCACATATTCAAACTTCATGAATCAATTTATTCTGGAGAACAAAAATTGCCTATCAACATACTGTCATTTAGAAAACAAGATTTGTTTCAGCTATACATTAAAACAAGGATGCAGAATTGAATTTAAAGAAAAAAGCATATACTATTTCCAATTAATGTTTTTTTGAAGGATGGCTGTTAAAACGTTTCACAAAGGCGTTAAAAGTAAAATTGTTTATCAGGTAAAATTGACATTTGTTTTTACCCAATTCGTCTATTTCTACGATTTTATTTGGCCCTCCTTTTTGCATTGGTTGCAATTTCATTTTCGCGATTATTTGGCACGAAATTTCACTTTTTTAAGACTGAGTTATGTCAAGGTCCCTATAATAAAAAATACCGTATTGTCTTCTATGAAATGTGATAAATAGTTAGTTAATTATTAACGTTTTTAATTATCGGGAGTGAAATATTTTGCTTAATTAATGTATTTATTCTTATTTTAATATTGCGTGAACGAAGTCACGGGTAACAGCTAGTTGTTTAATAAATATATTGTGGTGGCGGACATATAGACCATTTAGCCCTACGATATGGTTGTAAATATTTATCTAACTGCAAATTAATGTAGTTTTCAACGAAATATGTTTTATTAAAATGCTTAAACCCCATCTATTGAAAAGAAAATGAACTTTTATTTTCTGTCTTCTAAAAAAAAAGAAACTTGCTTTGTGAGACAATGCTTTTATAAATTATTTTTAAACATACCAATTTCTTTAGTTTTTACGAAATTTTTAAGTGTTACTAAATTTGTGAGACCCACTGTTATGAAAACTAATGAAGAATGTGTATTTTTTAAGGCGAGTCATCAGTTTTAAACCTCCAAACAGTCGACTTTTGAATAATTTTTTAATGTATATAATTCTGAACCGAACAAACAAATAGCAATAAAAAATTTTCAGTTACAAAAGATTTCAGTCAATTTGAAATATGTGTACTTTAACACAGACTTAACTGTGTTTTTGCAATTTGAAGCTGTTTGAAAATTTACAGCTGTGTTTTCGCACTGTAAAAAAATAAAAAAATAAATAAATAAACAAGTGGGTAAGTGTGATCGAAGATCGCTCAAAGGGTTTCGTTTATTCCTTTCAAAACACTTTATCCTTTCTTTAATAAATCCAAATAAATTTCATTTAGCAACCAAAAAACAAACAAAAAAACTCATGTTTTTTGTTTCTTATAAAGTAAAAATTTACAGGTCTATTTTTTCGTTTTTTCGAGTATCCAAACCAGCCCGATAGCGGGCGAAGCCGGCTATTATATTCTATTATAATAACATCTGTCACGCGGACTAAATGCGATATAAAAAAATAATTTCAAAATTAAACATGTTGTACACCTTCAAATGTTAAAATATGCTAATATTTCCATAATCGGTATTTTACCATGATTCAATATGTTTCTCAAACTCATATATTTACTATTCTCTATTACTCATATTGATACTCGCTTTGTATTATTCTCAAACATCTGAAAAATTCGTTAAACTTCCAATAGGACGTCAGATTTTTTCTCTTTAATTCTCTAATGACGTGATATTAATCTGCTTTGTGTACATACACATACTCATATTCCTTGTATTATTGAGAAATCTTTGAAAATTTCGTTTTATTACCACTATGACGTCAACCATTTTTATTTCATATTAATTCTTTTTTTCAATGGGTGAAACATTTTATTTCATTTTCATTTTTCACGTGGAAATCGTCTGATAGAAAATTAATTATTGTAGAAAGAATTTCATCGTGGATTTTTAATTTTTGGCATCTGCTATAACGAAAAATGTTTGAATTTAATAGGAAAAGGCTGTTAGAATTTTGGTTTTTTATCTCTATTTATTAAAATAATACGAATTTTTCAAATTTTAATATTTTGACTCTTCATAGCTGATATTCAGCTACATACACAAAGTTTCAACTCTGTAAGTTACATAGTTTCTGAGAATAGCTCTGTGACAGACAGACAACGGAGCGGGAGTAATAGGGTTTCGTGAGATGAACGAAACACTAATAAAAATAAATAAGTAAATAAATAAAAAAATCGTTTGCAGACAAATAATTTTGTTTGCACATATATCTATATAAAATTATCATGCCTACAGCCTCCAGCAACTGTTTTGTCAATTCAATAAAAATTTGTTGCGATAGAATGCGTTTTTAAAGTGATAACCCTTAAAAAGCAGATTTTAATCGAAAAAAAAATGTGCTTTATTTAATTGACAAAATAGCAGTCGGAGATTGTAGGTATGATTATTTTATGCATATCTGTTCAAAAGAAATTATCTGTCTGCAAACGATTTGTTCTTTTATTATTATTATTCTTATTTTTACAGCGCACGTGGGGTGGTCATTTTTTCTAAACAGCGAAATTCCTGTCCCCGCTTCAAAAATAATGAATAAACTTGTATAAAACTGAAACAGAATGCTAGAGTACGTTAATCACATGTTTTTATGTTTGTATAACGCGGGATAAAATACAATATTATTTATAAATATAAATCTTTATTAAGGTACAAATATCAATTTCAAATTGGCCAGATTTTAATTTAAATATTTTCATGCGGTTTATTATGTTTTATTCAGAGTAAAATATAAAATTATAAAAAATGTCAAAAAAAAAATCGATTTTTTGTAGATTTAAAACTGATGACTCGCCTAAATATATGTACTGTTCTATAATTTTTTTACTAAACAATAAATTTTGAGATAAGTATTTAATGTTGTCTTTCACCTAAAGTGTATCATGAGATTATAAAATAGAAATTTCAAACAGCAAAAGTTCATCCATATTTATTACTAAACAGTGTCAAATTGATAACATCAGTAAACTATACAAATCAAGACACTAATAATTGATGAAATGGCATTTATTTGGCACAGCTTGAATTCACTAAAAGATGTAATTCAGTCATTTTTTGTAAATGTCTTCACTGAGGGAGCACTACTGTCTTGAGGTAAAGTTTTTAGGTCTAACCATCATTTCAGCTCCTTTGAGAGACTGGTTGCCTTTCCAGTCATACCACATAATTCCTTGCCAAGTCTCTCTTTTATCGCTTGGTCTAAAGTACTCACCTGTCAAGAAGCCGAAATAGCAACCATTAAACCACCAGCCTCCTTTGTAGGTAGCGGCACAATTTTGCTCAAACCTGTCGTTTTTGCGATCATATGTGCTGAAAGGATGATTGTTGTGATAACGCAAGCTGTTAGAGGCAGGGGTACTAGCTGCAGCTCCAGTTGGAAATCCCAGTTGCAGACTGTAGAACGAGCTCTCATTTCCAACAGAAAAAGATGTGTAATCCAGATTTATTTCGTCGTCATCAAAAGCAGATAGATGGATTCGAAGCATGTTTTCCTCTTCTGTTGTCATCATGTGCATGACGTCGTTGCCGATCCAGAATTCTCCTTCGGAATCACCAAAACCATTTTTGTAGCTGGCCCAGTTCTTGTGGAAAGTAGACATTTTTTCGCCATAATCTCCTCTTCTCATTAGAACCTAAAAGATGAAAAGTTTAAATATTTTAGTATGTTTGATGAAATATATTAATAATATACACTAAGTGTCCACTTTATTGTGACCACTTGGAAGTTTTTAAAAAATAGGCTTTGGCGTCATACTGTTGGCGCTAGAGGACCAGACTAGTATATAAAAGGAAAGCTTAGTTCCTGAGACATACGTTTATGTTAGTTGTTTGTGAATGCAGTTAACTCTCGTTAGTGCAGATTTCCAAAGGAGGCCTTTTTTCTGCACTAACCGAAGTCACATTAAACGATGTAAAAGCATTTCAATTAGAGATGGGCATAATGATTATCCTTCCAGCAAACGTATGGTACACAAGATCGAGTCCAGGCGGATCCTTGGGTATTCACTTGCGACCGAAAATCTCAGACAACCTTATCCAGATTTGCTAGTGGTCATTTGAGGGGACTTGCTTTTTATGTTGGTCAAAAAGTTTACCCGGTTTGCAATAAGTGTGCTTCTGGGAATGCTTCTCCTGACCACATTTTAGACTGCCTCCAATTCACCCACGATGACATAAATAGAGATCCGCTATTGTTTCTGGACTTCTTGCAAGTTTATAACTTCAGGGAACAAGTCTAGCTGTCGCTGGACATGGAGGATATGAAACAACATGATTATTTTGATTATTCGAATGAATCAATCGGGCATGCGCAGAAGCATATCTGTCCAACTTAATTTTTTTTTATTATTATTCAATTACTAAAAGAAATTTTGAAAGGAAAAAAGAAGTTTCTGATTTTAATTAGAATTAGATTAGACGCCAGATAAAAATGAAAAATGTGTTTCGAAACACATTTTTCATTTTTATCTGGCGTCTAATGTAATTAAAATGAGAAACTTTTTTTTTTTTTTTCAAAATTTCTGGTAGTTATTGAATAAAAAAAATTGAAGTTTGACAGATATGCTTTTGCGCATGCCCGAATGATTCATTAGAATAATCAAAATAATCATTATGCTCATCGCTAATTTCAATGGTGTAAAATAATCCCTTCAATTGAATAAATTTTATTCAATTTGTGACAGAAATTAAACAGGTTACTAACTTAATGCTGAATAAAATAACCTTTTTCTTTAATTTAGTAATTTTAGCAAAAAAGAATGTTAATAAGAATTTGTTAATACAAAAGAAAAAATTATTCCGGACCAACAAAATACGCAAAAAAATTGTTGTACATATTTACAATAATTTTACTTTAATTAAAGTAATCTCTCACATATCTTTGCGATAGTGTAACAAATGATCTTTATTTTACCCCACCATTTTCGAGTTTTGATACAAACTCGAAATTGTGGTCTGTTACATCACATTTCGATTGTTAACATGTGTGAACAGTCGTAGCATTTTCTGAAACCCCCACGATTTTGTCGGAGGAATGTTTTCTTTCTCTCGATCGCGTCACTGACAATTTCTTGATATCTCAATAACCACACTGTAAAAAAAAAGGGGTCGATCTACTAAAAAAATTTTAGTTTTTCTCATTGATTTTTGAAATTACTAAAAATTGTTTTGTATTCTTACTCAGTTACAAGAAAATCTGTAAGAATTACTAGAAAACACCTAGCAAATTACTAGAAAACAGCTAGCAACGGTTTCGGTTTTTAGTACCGGTTACTAAAAAAATCGGTGGAATACAAATATACTAAAAAAATTTTAGTAACCTAAGGATCTTTTTTTTACAGTGCAAAGTTACACCAAATTTAGCCTTAAAAGAAATAATATACAGAAATAGTTTTGATACTGCCCAATCAATTTGTGAAAAAATTGTCCCAATTATCCGATAAGTAATGCATACTAAGCAACGTCCTTAATATTAATTTCAAGTATAAAATAATGGTGAAAACGAAATTGTCCTCATTAACCGTAGATACGTCTTAAGCGGGCACACGTTAACGAGAGTACACTGTATATGAGTAAAAATGTTTTTAAAGGCGCTGATTTTAAAAGTAAAGATAATTTAGTAAAATTATTAGTGATAATTTGCTTTTCAGACATAGAGAATTATAATGAACATTTTACACAGGCCGATTTTAGATACAAGTATATTTTAAAAGTATTTAATGGATTGACGCTACGACGAATTGACGATGCGACGATTGACGCTGCGACGGATTGACGCTGCGACGAATTGTGCGGCGACGAATTGACGCTGTGACAAATTTTGCGCGATGAATTGTTCCGCGATGAATTGTGCGTGACGAATGGACGCAGAATTGAGATTATTATTGGAGCTTGCAGTCATGGAACCATGGAGCGAGTATTAACGAAACCGCCACATTTGTGAAATGTTCAAGAGCAGCTGTTCTTAAAGTGTTTAAAGACTGTACTGTCAGGCAAAAAACTGCGTCTCAACTGTAGCTTATAGTCGTTGCCGACTAGTAAACGCTCGGGCAGAACGGAAAATCTCCAGACTTGCAAAAGGCAATAGAAGGATAAGAGTGCAGTTAATTTCAGCAGATCTTAATGAAGGATCGTCTCAAAAGATTTCTAAACGTACTGTCCACCGTACAACGTATAGTATGGTATAAGGGAGCCAAAAGCTAGTTCTGCTGTTTTCAGCTAACAAGATGAAACATCTCAAATGCGCAAGAGAGCACAATGATTGGGCAGTGGATGATTGGTAACAAGTTATGCAGTCGGGTGAATCACGCATTCTGTTACATTTTGCAGAAGGGCAAGTGAGAATTTAACGGAACCAGCACGGAAAAAATAGATGCTAACTGCATTGCTACACCCATTCAAGCTAGTGTAGCATGGAAGCAACCAGATGGTTTGAGGAATGTTTTCCTAGCATGATTTAGGTCCTGTAATTCTTGTTTACCAACGTCTGAATACGGCATTCTATCTAAACAACGTTGCTGATCAAGTAAATCCTGTTATGTTGGTGGCTTATCTTAATGTCTATGTCTATTTTCAGCTAGTACCTCCCTCCGTAGTGCTG
Organism: Maratus michaelseni; assembly: GCA_963931845.1. Classification (NCBI taxonomy): domain Eukaryota; kingdom Metazoa; phylum Arthropoda; class Arachnida; order Araneae; family Salticidae; genus Maratus; species Maratus michaelseni. The sequence goes on from OZ007588.1 coordinate 400,051,798, forward strand.
GTATTGTAAAAGATTGGTTTGAGTAATCTTGTATTAGGTGGTCCTCACAATCCCCATATCTCAATCCCATTAAGCATTTGTGGGATGAAGTTAAAACAGCCATCAAACATCTAGATCCACAACCATCCAATATCATGCTACCGGAAAGTGCTATTCATTAAACATGGGTCTCCGATTTCACAAACGACCTACCAACATCTCACACAGTCCATACCAAGAAGATTCAACACTGTATTATAGGAAAAAAGGGACAAACAAAATATTGAGGTGGTCAAAATAAAGTGGCTACTCAGTCTATATATTATATATATTTATACTAGGGAGCTCAGCTCTTTGCTCGCTAACCTCCGTGAGTTGCGAAGCAATTCACGGAGTTTTGTTAATTTACAGAGCTTTGTTTAAAAAAAAAAAAAAAAAAACTTTATACTTATTCTACGAAGATTTTATTAAAATATGGGAGCAAATGAGAGTGATTTGGGTTATTGATAAAGCGTCACATTACGCGATATATTTTTTAAATCGGTACATAATTTTTAACTGATATTAAATAAAGTGGACTTGAGTAAATTTTTTCAAGGAATTAAAATAAAATAAAATGAATACGCTATCTCAAAATACTTAAAAAACTCAATACGAACGTATTTAAAACAGTTGCAGTTGCGCCAACATTATACTATAATTTAATGAAAAGAAATAAAAGATAAAATATAATTCCGAGCATATTCTCATGAAATGTATCTTTTAACTAATTTAACTTAAACAGATGTTAATTTTGTGTTCAACATAAAACGTTGAAAGATTTCAGTTTAGTACAATGTTTATAAAATCTTCAGATAATCTTATTCAGATTTTAAGGAATCAAATGCACTTTTCTCTAACTGCAAAGTACCTTACATAAAATGTTGCCAAATTTGGTATTTTGAATCTATTATCGAGACATCACAATCACAGAAAGGTGGTCATCAGGCTATAATAAAAAATATCGCATTTATAGGAAAATAAAATGTTAGTATTCGATTCTTCGGTACATGAATGAGTATAATTTCACGTATCTAAGAATGAAAATGACTTTGTAAATTAGCAACATAGTTCACGTTGTTGAATGGAGGAAAACAAAAAGAACAAAAGCACTCCCAAGATATTTTAGCATAAGTTATCATTCTGAAATGTTCAAATCAATGTTTTCATTTTCTTTTCTAGAACTTAAAAAAATATCATCCAGTTTTTTCTAGTTCTCCAGTTTACATTTGTAAATCGCTATCTTTTCTGTTTTCTTTTAAATAAATAAATTTCGAAAAAAGAAAGATGTTATTTACTCTTTTCTAGAATAGAGATAACTTTAAAGACGAAAAAAAGCATTAAGCTTCATGGATCAAGCAGGATGATAAGATATTTGAATGATTCTGATTTGAGTGATATTATTTGATCAATGATGAAATTAATGAAATAGCATAAGGTTACAACTTTTACGTAATACTTATTGGCAAATCTGAATATTGACTGGAACTGGAACCTAGTTGGTAAAACTTCGAAAAAAGCTCGTATAAACAGGTCTGTAGTGGGTATACTTGTACTGTGGGGTATATGCAGTAAATTATAACAGTAAAAATTAAAACAAAACAAAACAAAAAATCTCCGTACACCCTCTGTTTCGTCTACGTGTAAATTTTGCTAGCTAATCATATAAAAAATTTCAACATTAATAATTTTAAACTAAATAAAAAAAATTTTGTTTTAGAGATTTGTACTTTAATGGATTAGAAGAAACATTCTCGTAAACGTGGAACTTTTAGTCTTGTTTCATTTCATATAATATCTATATTGACTATAAAAGAGAAGCTGTATTTGAAAATCAAATAACGAAAATATATTATAAAAAATATTATGCAAATATATTTTGCTTGCTTTTAATTACAAAGAAATCGTATATATTATTTCTCCTGTCAACATACCTTTTTCTAAGAAAATACGAAACGTAGAATGACGAATGAGATACCATATGAAAGGATTTTGAACAGACTTCTGGCATAGTACAAATACATTTTCCTAAAACATGTTTTGTGATTAAAATTTGCTGATAATTTAAAATTAAATCGGCATTGTTTTCATAAATGAAATGAAACGTTTTCTTCCTTAAATAAATGTTGCCACAAAAATAAAATACCGCATTATATTGTGCCCAGCAATAATTTATATATATAAAAAAAATGTAAAATAAAGATTGCTGCACAGGTTTATTTTATATTTATGATTAAAGAGCAAAATTTAAATTCAAATGCTCAATTTATTTTTCTTTGTCCCATGTTTTTTCCCGAAACAGATGATTTTATCTTCTAATGCAGTTAAAATACGATTGGTATTTTTTTTTTTTTTTTTTTTTTTTTTTTTTTGCCTTAGCTATCAGCGACCAGTTTTTACTGTAATTTTGATGGGATAAATGAGATGATATTCTGACTTGATTCATGTTGTTGTATTAGTCCTTATTTTTTATATAAATTTAAACTTGCATCTAAAAAATATTAAAAGGCAGTGCGAAATCTTCGCACGGGTCCACTGGTACTTATTTATTTACACTTTCACAAACAGGTTAGCATTTTATTATTACTTCGAAAACTATGAATAAATAAATTACATTTTTTCCAAACTTATTTATAAACACAAAACAGACCGGGTCTAACACGTCATTCATCATAATGAAAATTATAAATGTAAAAAATATAATTAATGATCGCTAATTTCGATAATTCCAAGGATTGGGTGTGGGGCTATAGTTCATATCCTCCTTTTTTATTATTGTTAATTACAACTACAGCACAAACGCTTCCATTTTTTGTTTACCAAATCATTTCTGTGAATACCGACCAACATTTATGAACACTTATTACTGATACTGAGAAATATACAGAGTGTTTCAAAAAAGATTGGACTAACTTTAAAAGGTGGTATAGAACAGTACTACAAACATTTGTTGTATAAGAAAGCAATGTCGCAATCTTCTTTTTCAGTCAAGAACACAGGATGTCTCATCCCAAGCAGAACTCCGCTTTTCATTCATTACTTTAACAATAATGAAGATATTGTAAAAATACGTACAGCAAACTTGCTGTGCTTCTTGTGAAATTAGATGACATTATGAGAAATACTGTAAATGGCGATCACTTGCATCCAAACAACACTGAGTTAGATGCTCCATAATTCGGAACGTAGATGACTTGTCACTCATCGAAACTCGGTACTAGTATTTCCCATGATGCCATCCCATTTCACATCAAAGAAAAAGCTAAATTAAAATTGTTTGCTGTTCGTTAAAATTGTTGTTAAAGTTATAAACGAAAATCCAGGGTTTTTTTTTAATGTTTGTATATACATATGTACACAGAAAAAAATCAAACCCAATTTGGGTCGAAATGTTCTTAGGTATGTGCCCAAGTTGGGTTATGCCTGTTTTGGTTACCACTGTGTATCCATTTTGGGCACTGTTAAATGCCCATTTTCATTTTTTTTTTTTTTCATTTTTTTTTTTTTTTTTGAAAATGGGTATTTAACAGTGCCCAAAATGGATACACAGTGGTAACCAAAACAGGCATAACCCAATTTGGGCACATACCTAAGAATATTTCGACCCAAATTGGGTTTGATTTTTTTTCTGTGTATGTATGTGTGTGTGTAAGTAAGTAAGTAAAAGAAATTGTTTTAGAAGAATTACTGCTTAAAAGTGTTCGGTTATCTTAAAACTGGAAACACCGTTTATGTTTGCATAATAAGTGGGTCATTGCATTTACTGAAGTCATACACTGAAGTTACGTCTTTTATGAAACGCCATTATCGTCCACGCATTAGAGATAACCAGCTTCCTGAGAAAACGAGAACAGATTTCCCTTTCGTTCCACTAAGATTTGACTTGCTTTATTAACTTATTTTTAACATGATAAATATATGCTCGACAAGAGAATGTATCCCTCTATTCTAAAAAAATATAACTGACGCTGTCACCAAATGAGTTTTTTGTGACCGGGAATCTTTCTCGGCTAATATTAAAGAAAACTATTGCAGATAAAAATGTGAAAATAGGTAGTATTATAGAGAAATGTTTGATAAACACGTTGAATCAGACAGTTTCTAAAAATATTTTAAGAGCTATTTAATGTTGATGTCTGTCAAAATAGTTCCGTTAAAACAGTTTTATAGGAACAAAAACTGTGCGTAGTAATTTAACCATATTTTGCAGGGACGTACTTGAAAATCTTGCGGTGTACAATGGGTTGATTATTGACGGCCAATTATCTACACTTGGGATATAGGCCCGTGGGGAGTGCCCTTCGTGGGTGTCTTTCTAAGGGAACCTAACCCGTATTTACGCATGGATAAATCCACGGCTCGAAGAAAACCACGAAAACTCCGAACGATTAGGCCGACGGGCGCGATTGGGATCGAACCCAGCACCTCCCGTCTACCAGCTTCGAGAGCAGAACCTCTCAGCCACTGGTGGGGCTGCGGTGTACAGTGTGCAATTATTTTTTTTAATTTGATTATTTTTTAGGGGTATTTTTTAAATTGTTTATTCAAATTTTCATTATTTCAATAGAGATTTAGTACTTCATATTTAGAAAAGACCATTTTTCATATTGTTGCTAATTTGTAAAACAGCACAAATAATAATATTTCAATTAAAAAACGTATTTACACTTGACTATTTAAAGCAGATATAAAACTTTAAAATAATCATTAAATGATCACGTATTAAAAACAGTAAATGGGGAAAATTACGTCATAAAAAATGTACTTACACGTGAATATTAAAAAAACATTTAAAACAATTTTCTTACAGCGTTGTTATAAAATTCCGTGATACAGCGACATTCTTTACTTAGCCATTTTATACAAGTTGATTTTCAGATGTTTAATTGCTCTTATTTATTAATCACGAAAACAGCCGTTTAGCTATCACGACAGCAGTGCATTTAGCCTTAAAATCCCCCAGTTAAAGAGAAATGAATGAAAGTCTGATTACACAAGATCAGCACTGGTCGTTTAATTATAATTAATTCATCTGTAATCTTTTTAAAACAGAGCAAATTAGTATGTTTTTAGAGCTTGCTGTACATGGGCGGGTGTTGGCGAGCTTAGCTCGTAAGGGGCAGAGCCCCCTAGTTTTCTTTTAATTCTGCAAGAAAAGAGAGAAAAAAGGAAGAAAGTAAAAATGAAAAAAACATTGTACACTAACTTTTGATTTGACGGTTAACATTTTCATAAAAGCAATTATTATTTTTTCTCCAGTAATTTTATTATTTAGACTTTTGAAAATTGCTCAAATGTATTTTTGCATTTATACTCATTATTACATTATTTATTATTACATTATATATACATTATTACATTATATATTATTCATTATTTACATTATTTGTTTTTAAACGAGTTTTTGAGGCACAACATTTTCTACTCTGTAATTTTTATCAATAGTAAAGTTTTTTTTGTATTTTTTTATGTTTTGAAATTATTTTTAAGCGTTTTGTTGATCAGACCAGATGACAGATTAATCATATATATTATTTCTCCTGTCAACATCCCTTTTTTTCTGAAAATACGAAACGCAGAACGACGAATGAGATAGCATATGAAAGGATTTTGAAAACGCTTCTGACATAGCACACTTAACATTTCGTTAAAACATGTTTTCGATGTAAAATTGCTGATAATTAAAAATTCCTAAATGAAATGAAAGGTTTTCCTCAAAGCATTGTTGCCAAGAAAATAAAATACCACATTATATGATGCTCAGCAATTATTATAAAAAACACCGCACGGGTTTATTTTATATTTATGATTAAAAAGCGAAATTTAAATTGAAATGTTTAGATTTATATTTCTATGTCCCATGTTTTTCCGAAGCGGATGACGTCATCCTCTAATGCAGTTAAAATACGATTGTTAATTTTTTTTTCTCGCGCGTGCCTTTAGCAATCTTGGATCAGTTTTTACTCTAACTTTGATGGAATAAATTAGATGATATTCTGGATTGACTAACAACTAAATGTTGTTTACAGATATTTTTATCCTTGCTTTTTCTTTTTAAGTTTAAACCTGCATCTAATAACTATTACATATTGATAAAAAAATGGTACCTCTCTTTTATCCCGTCGACCACTTTTCATAACAAAAAACTATCGCCAAATAAACGTCAGAACGTTGCCATTGGAATATCAAAATAAATAAATAAAATATAAGAATTTAAGGACACAATTGTTATTTTAATTAATGAAATAACTAATAAACCAGTAAAACATAATGAAATAATATATACAGAAATAATATATATAGAAAATAATAATACACGCAAATGTCGAATTAAACACCACTTGATGATTTAACAAACATGTATAATGCTTCTGACATCAAGTAAATAGGACTGCATTTTTGGCGTTTAATCTTACAATTTGGCGATAGTTTTTTGTTATGAAAAGTGGTCGACAGCATAATAGAGAAGTACCTAAAAAATATTAGATTTCAGTGCGAAATCCTCGCACGGGCCCTCTGGTAATATTATTAATTACATAATAATTCGATTATTTAAAAATAGAAATAACCTACGAAAAAGAAATGTGAGATTTGCTTTATTTCGAAAAATATAATTTGTAAATTACTTTTTTTTTAAACAACCATAAATGAATTAAAATTTTTACTAGCTATCAGAATGTCTCATTTATGAGAACTGGAGTATTCATTAAAGCATGAAATTGAAAGCACAAAATTATGAGAACCTCTTTTGGGAAAACAAAGAACTTTCTATTTTGTCATGTATTATACACATCGAAATCAGGTATTTGGCGGAAAATATTATCAAAGTTTAGGAATTAGTAACTTTTAGGTAATTTTCATTAAAGGGGCAGTAGACTTTAAAGATTATTTTTTATTACGTATGTTATTCCAGCAAAAAAAAAAAAAAAAAAAAAAAAAAAATTGTCAAAGCTCTTTTCTGTATTATAAATTCAATAAATATTTATATAATTAAATTTTACCCGATACTGGGTTTAGTTTGTCTCATGTAGCCTTGCCAAATGAGTGTAAAAAAAATGCTAGACTGGATGTCGTATGGATAACTCTAAATGGTAAAGCACTGGTGCGTAATATACCAAAGGTTCCGTGTTCGACCCCCAGGTCTGCACATTTTTTTCACAGTGTTGGTTGTACGCTGTGTAGTAAAGTGATAATTCACATTCTTCGTATTCATTATTATTTTTTATTTATTTAAAATGTCTTAAAGCAATTTGTGAGGTGTTTTTAAATGTTTAAAATGCTCCTTTCTTTCCATTTTTACACTGTTTTATTTAACTTAACTTTTATTTTGTATGTAAAGGTCGAATTTTGTAGTTGATTTTTCACTTACTTCCTGATAGGCTAGAATTACAAAAAAATATGTACAGAGATGTGTTTACAATGGCAATACTATCCTCTTTAATAAAAAGCTATGCGTTGCTGACGACTGGGATTTTCGATAATCGTTGCCACAGATTAAACTCGGAAAATCCTCTTTAATAAAAAGCTATGCGTTGCTGACGACTGGGATTTTCGATAATCGTTGCCACAGATTAAACTCGGAAAATGAAACATTTGAAGTTACTGAAAAAATGAATAGCTCGAAAAGTATTTGTTAGAAAACTGTTAGACAAACTGCGTTAGAAAGGTAAAAAATTGTATTTTTCTTGATATAAATTTCAAATTTAATGATTCTGCCGTTTTTCAAATATTGAATTAAAAAAATTACCAAATTTCACAATGAAGTACCATAGCGAAATCTTCACGCGTAAAAAGATAATGATAACGGCCATGTGTCCTGAAGTATACTGGCTATAGCACGAGTCACAAATTATAGTAGCCTTACTATTCTGTTAATATAAAATTGAATTATGATGCCACGAGTGCATGATTTTTATTTAATTTTAATATAATCATCTCAGAAACAAGGTTTTGGAATTTTTTTTCGAATGGGACTAATAAATTGACCAATACTGTATATTATTTTGAGTTTAAAAGATGAAAGGTGGGGGAGCGCTTTATATTATTTAGGTTTCTTCTGGAACTTTTAGTCAGCATTGAAAGCTTAATATATCAAAACGTCAGAAATTAAATCGACATTAAATCGGCAATAACTATAATGACTATCCTTCTGTTCGTTTGGATAGATTTTCATTTATAAATATAAAACCATTCAACATTGATTTTAGGTATTTTTAAGGTTATTATCACGGGCCCGTGATAACACGGCGGGCAACGCCGGGCATGTCAGCTAGTATTGTAATAATTTTAGAACTTAATTACAATCAAGTATTTATTTATTAAAATAAATGAATTTTAAGGCAGTATCCCGTTAGTCAGCCGCATGTGATAATTCGCCAAATAATCTTTATGGCTATAACTGCTTACGAGTTACAAAAACAGTGGAGTTAAATATGCGCCAAACCACGTTCGCAAAAATATGCCAATTGACTGTGAAACTGCAACAAATATTTTAAACACTAAAAAGTAGAAAATATAAATAAAAACAGTGTAATATATTTAAATACTATTTTATCATTCAATAATTTGACGTTAATTAAATTATGTTTGTACGTTGACAAAACAATTTAGAAATATCGAATAGATAGTTTAACGGCAACAACAATAAATAAATAAATAAATAAATACTAAACATAATTCTGAAACCAATTATTTCACAATGACAATAATAAATTGTTCGTAAAATGCAAAAGTTTGTTAAACGAAACAACTCCCTTTTTATGCAATTAAAATATATACATATATATATATTGCTACTCTTTCGTAGTTAGGGTCCTCGACTACTGGTGTAATACAGCTTGTATTGTTTGGTGAAAAATTACTAAGAGCTAAAGAAGACATAATTTCCAGTCGAATAGCTATTTCCATTTTTTACGGAAAAATTTGGTGATTGAAATAGTTTGTTTTCCCCTTTTTTTCCCTTTTCTTATCCATCTGAACTGTTTGGGTAAAACAGTTTGTATGTGAAAGGTTCTACACGTTTATTAGTATTACACAAATTGACGATGTTTGTTTCTTTGCGACGCTAATTCACCAACATTCATTATTTAGGATGATTGGAATTAGAATTGAGTGTAACAACACAGAATACTCCATAGGTCATAGAAACAATGATTTTTCAGTAATCAGCATATTTTTGCATTGTAAAGAGCCGTTTGACAAGACGTTATTTCTTCGGCATTTGCACGCCGTTTCACTTCTTTAACATCGCGTATAATCATAAGTGATTATCTAAAATTATTTTACAACCCTGCGATACATTTTAGCAATTCCTTTAAATTACGTCTGATGACTGAGAGTACATTCGAGTCTTTCGATAATAGAATCTACAGAACTTAAAAAATACATCTGACTACAGTGCGACTGTTTGAATCCATCTTTGTTGTTTTCTGCAAACTGTCATGTATATCTTTTATATAAATACTAGGGGGCCTACCCCCTGCGAGCTACGCTCGCCAACCCCCGGTCAGACTTCGAGGCCTCTAAAAACATGACAGCGTGCTTTGTTTTTAAAATATTGGTAAATCTGTAATTGGGTTGCTATGCTTCTAACGTTTTAATGGGGCATTGTTTGATTATCATGGCCTCACACAGATGTTGCGACAACTGACGACTGTTTTCGGGATTGATAAGTAAAATCACTTACAACTTGAAAACCAGCTTGTATAAAATTGTTAGGTTTAAATTGTGGCTACCTTTCGGACTTTTATAACAACGATCTGTATTTTATTCTTCCTTTGCGTTTAAGAATGAGGAAAATTCCATCTGCTTGTGAATAACCTTAAGAACCACGGTATTGAAAAGTACTATGTTATAGACATTTTCAGTAACAGGTTTTAATTTTCTCTCTATTTTAGTGCACCATCAAGCATATTTTCATGTTATTTTAAATATGTAAATTATTTATTTTAATTAATATGTATATACGAATTTTCTAATAATTATTTATCATACAAAATTAATTAAATATTTTGTCATGCATGCCTGCATTTATTCGGCATCAATTGATAGCATATTTAAACAAATTTGCTATCCGCGATAATTTTACACCATGTTTTGTAACTTGAATATTGTCCATAAGAAAATCGGGTACTTTTCCAGTATAGGATCCTTTGCTTTTAGGTTTGGCGTAATTCGAGCTTCAGAAAGGGATAGATTCGTTAGTATACATAGATTTGTTGCCAAAAGTTATGAAAACAAACCCAATGAACTTTTGGTGCTTTTCTATTGAATTGACGCTGCGACGAATTGACGCTACGACGAACTGTCGCCGCGATGAATTGACGCTGCGACGAATTGTGCGCGACGTATTGTTCCGCGATGAATTGTGCGCGACGAATTGACTCAGAACCCTTTTCTATTATAGGGGTCTTGACGCTTTTTTAAAAAGCTTGGCGCAATTCGGACATCAGAAAGTGAGATTTGGTGCCAAATGACATAAACAGCCATGGAAACAAATTCGACGATTTTTTTTTTGTTTATATGCGTATCTTAATTATACGTATATTAATATTGTTTTTTCTATACAAATTACTTCTGATTATATATAAAATAGGATAAATGACATTTTACGCTAAACAAATTGTATAAATATTGGAAAAATGCTTCTGTATACGAAATGAGAAAGTGAATAGGTTGACAGAAAGTATGTTGCCAAATTTCATTTTCCGCCAAGGCTATTTTCTCTGTTTCGTCAAGGCCCCATATACTGGAAAAGCACCGAACTTCTATGCTTGTTTATACATGTATTTATATGGATATATACAATTTATTTATAATTGTCTTTCAATTTATCTCTTTTTGTACATAAAAATAAATAAATTCGTTTACTTAAATTTTACAAAAAAATATCAAAATGATATCAATAAATAATAATTACTATTAATTACTTCCCCCTTTCTTTTGCGTTTACATAAATGACGTCATTTGGACGAATTTATTCAAAATATTTTCAGTTTATAAATTAAATTAAATGCTCACAGACGATTGAATCCTGACGATAGAAATGTGATTTTTTTTTTTCAAATTTTCCTGAAAAACATAATTTAATCATAATCTTGTCTTCATTATCGATTGAAAAGAAAGATAAATTCAATTTCAATTTGAAAATGACGAATAAAAAGAAATCAATAATCCCTATTGGGATCCTTTTCAATTTTTTTCCCCTTTTTTGTCACAAAAAACTGAGTAATTAGTTGCCATCATTACAGAAATGTCATTAAAATTAGAAAAAAATTAATATCTCGAAAACTAATTCCAATTTCAAAATTCTATTACCAGTTTTGACATCCGCGGATTTTTATGGACAATTGGTATTAATTTCACCATCAAGCGTTTAATATTTTATTAAAAATAGCCCTGAAACATAATCAGTCGTTTAATCAGTCGTTTCATAAAATCGTTTCATAAAATCGTTTCATAAAATCGTTTCACAAATTCGTTTCATTAGGATTTTATATATATAGGGTAGATATATATAGGGTAGATATATATGGAAAGTCCTAAGTCGCCGTTTTCAGGGTTAAGAGGCGAAACGATAAGTGTTTCTACCCACAGAAAATCCCATCACGCCCATAATGTTGTATGGAAAAAAGTGTTGAATACCTCGAGAATAAATCCCTTTGGCATTTTACAACTGTGAAAATATATAACAAAAAATCATAACTATTAACTCGATAACATGGAGAAATTGAATAGAGTATAATATATATATACAAAAAACTTAAAAAATGAATTGACAGCATTTGTTTATTATAACTTTTAGAATTAGAAATTATATTTTTATGTAGAAATAATGAATAATAAAATTTTGTCTTTACTCAAATGCATTATGAATTATGTAGAAATAAATAATATTTTTTTGTTTTTATTTAAATACAATATGAATGTTGAAAAAACTACCGAGTGAGACTTGGTCTACCAAGTACTATACATTTCAATTTTAGTTTATCATAATATTAAAAATTACAGGATATTTAAAAAAAATGTATGTACAATTTATTTGCTAATAATTGGCATGTTCTTTAACTAATGTGAAATAATGACTGAAACCAGACTAATCTTTGAGCGAAGGTAATTTATCCTCAAATGTTGATTGGAAGTTCGAAAACGTAGCTGTGAAGTAGTAGAGACAGTTTAAGCGAGACGCAGGACCGTGCGAAGAGAAAACTGCGCTCGGGGCAAAGTTTCAATTTGGTGCCCTTCCCCCCCCCCCCCCCCCACCCCTTTAACTTCACTTTCTAACAGGTGTCAAAGAAATTTACAAAGTGCAGAAACAAAAATAAATTCTATTGAATAAATATTTTGCGTTTATTTTCGAAATTTAAAAGATTCAATTTTAATTCAGAAATTCCAAACTAAATAACATAAGACAATTGCACTTATTTCCTAGAGAAATCATGATGTTTTACGACAAAAAATAAGGGAATGACGAAGAGAAAAATTGAAATTTCTCGGAAAATGATCGACGGTCAAAAAACGAATAAATAAATAAACAAAACTGTGGTTGGTATTAGTAAATATTTGCCGCCTCAATTTCCGCGCCCGGGGCGACGGCCACCTTCGCCCCCCTCTTCGCACGGCCCTGGGCGAGAGTTTGAAAACAGCCCTCCTTCCCCATTACACGACTTATAATAGCCAGAATTAGAGGATAAGTTGGAAGCAGATGGACTGTGAAGAAGTAGCTTTTTTTGCAGACATTCACCGCATATGATGGACGAAAGCCCAAGCTAACGTTTGAATACGCCTTGATATATGTATTTTTAATAAGTGCTAATTTTATACATTTTTAATTAAAAAGTCTCAAAATTTAATTATTTTTAAACAAAAAAGTATATATATATATATATATTTTTTTTTTTTTAAGATTGGTGCAGAAACATGTTTTTTTTTTTTTTTTTTTTTTTTTTTTTTTTTTTAATGTGGACATTTATTTAGTCAACACCGCTAACTGCCGAAGTCGCACCTCAGGTCACAGGTAACGGTAAGCCCAACATTTCTCACCTACAGAAGAGGAATCCCGAAGGATTTTGCGGGATATAGCGTCGTCTTCACTTTACATGACGAAAATGTTGAAAATAATGTTTCTCATGCTGTGGGATATATAGAACTGTACTGTAATAGTTGACAAACCTTAGGAAAATGCATACTATTTTCACCTATGTCGTCGAAATTCGTCGTTTCGGCACACTGTGGTTCGAGGAGACTGCGGGCATGAACAAACCCCGCAAAAGAAGAGAGGCTGGTAGAGATAAGTTCAGGCTCTTTTTCCTAAGTCCGAGTCCGATAATTAGAAATCCGAGCCCGAGTCCGCCAGAGCCTGATACCGAAAGTGCGCAATAGAAAATTGTTAATAACATTTTAAAATAGTTTCAAGATTAATTTTCTCATTTAAAAATATCTTTTTACATAGAAATAAGTATTAATCCTAAATACTCCGCATGACAACATTTCGGGATTTTCATGTCCCTGAAAATTTATTTAAAATAGCAAGTGTGTTATTTATACCCAAACCACTGGCGAAAATCTGTAAAATTCACAATTCTTATTCTTTTTAAAATACCATTGTACAACTATGGCAGTAAGACATGAGTTCGGTTTTCTAGCAATTCAGGAGAAAGGACTTCAAATAGAAAATGAGAATAGACAAGGGATTTCCCACTGCTTCTTTATGTTACTAACACTGACCATGCCAAGGCTTCAGAATCAGATAGAATATTTCTCCTCATATCCCATCACTAACAATTCAATTTCCTAACTTATTTTTAAAGAATTGTGCAAAACACGTTAAGAAACTTAGACTACATTCTTTTTTTTCAGATAGCAAGTTTTTTCATTTTTTTTTTCAATTTGTGAATAATTTTTTTTTCCTTTGAACCCGGGCGGGCTCGGTCTGAGACCGTCTAATCTCTACACTGAAAAAAAAATTGTTGATTTTACAGTATAATACTGGCATCCCAGCTGCCAGTATTATACCGTAAAATTAACAGTAATAAACAGTAAAATAAACAGTAATACACTGCCACGCATTTTACAGTATAATACTGGCACCCCAGCTGCCAGTATTATACCGTAAAAATTAACAGTAATAAACAGTAAAATTAGCAGTAATACACTGCCACGCATTTTACAGTAATAAACAGTAAAATAAGCAGTAATACACTACCGAGCATGCACGGTAGTGTATTACTGCTTATTTTACTGTTTATTACTGTTAATTTTACGGTATAATACTGGCAGCTGGGGTGCCAGTATTATACTGTAAAATCGACATTTTTTTTTTTTTTTCGGTGTAAGCATATTTGTTCGACATTCGGCTGGCGAAGTAAAACTTTCAAAATCAAATTTCATATCGCATTTTAAAGCGCCTATACAGTGGAAAAGGTACATTTTAAAATTAGTCCACACTCTTGATGATGCTGATCCGGATCGTTATAACTCGTAACGTTATAATCATTTGAATTATATATACTTTTTTTAAAAAATATCCTGCAGATTATAAACCGAAAACTAAATAAACTAATAAAAAAGATTAGTATTGTATATTACTAAATTTGTGTATCAATCAAGGGGATAATTTGAGATTTTTTTTTTCAATTGTAAAAATTCATAAATTTAAACCTTTCCATGTAATGGAATACTAAAAATATTATTGAATTAAAATGCTACATACCGAAATGCCAAATTATTTGAAAAACTAACTCCTTTCTTTTTCTTTATCTTTCTTAAAATTCATAAAGATACAAATAAATGTAAATATATTGCTTGAAGGTGCGTAAAAACATACATAAAAACATTTAAAAGCACATTAAAGTCTTTTTAAAAAATCAAAACGTTTTCAACCAAACTTACTCGGTCATCATCAGTAAAAGTTTTTCACTGATAATGACCGAGTAAGTTCGGTTGAAAACGTTTTGATTTTAAAAGGACTTTAATGTGCTTTTAAATGTTTTTATGTATGTTTTTATGCACCTTCAAGCAATATATTTACATTTATATGTATCTTTATGAATTTTAATTATTAAACAAGGTGAATTTGCACTGAAATTTTAACTTTTTATCTTTCTTTATTTCTTTTAATCTTTTAAAAAATAAAAACTTTGGCGGGCAAAGTAAGTCTATCTTTATTTTATAAACAGTTAAAGGAACAATCACTTTGAATCAAAAGCTTTCTTTGACATTTACAAAAAACTTAACCAACATCTTTAACGAATCGGCAGAACATTTGAACTTTTGCCAATTTTATCTCTAATATTCCACACGCGTATGATTCAAATAACAAATGAAACAAAAAAGACTTGTGAAATATGTATTTATAAACAGTAAAGGGAAAAAACTGCGTTGCAGTATGCCACATCACGTATAGTGTTTCATAACATTATCTTTTAAACAATCGAGAATTTTTATTACTTCCAAACACTATTCCCAGAAACCGACAATTTTTTAAATAAAATACGTGACGCTTACTTCTAGCTTTTTAAATACATTCGGCACTAAAAACGAAATTATTGTCATGTTACGTAAGAAATCTGGTAACTTTCTCATTGCATGATGTTATTTAGACAGAAGTACGTGTCTTTTGAAAGGCAATTTTAAGTAGATGATATGTTATATGGAAAACTGGTAGAAAGAAATCTAAGGAAGCGGTAAAATTTTGGGACAGATGTATCTGCAGTTCAAAGCCCAGGCCGCGTTTTGTAAAATGGACAATATAAACTTAAAATAAACTAAACTGCTATTATTTTTTAAAGCTCCATACCTCAAAAGGTCAAAACGGAACCCTTATAGGATCACTTTGCTGTCCGTCTGTCTGTCAAGACTGTTTTATTGAGAAACGGCTGAGGATATCAAGTTGAAATTAACAGCAAATAATAAGGCCTGCTGCCCCCATTGTTATGTAATTATTTCGAGCTTCTAACACAATGCAATAAAAAGTTACTGCCTTAATTGAACTTTCCATAATCGGGACCCACGCCAAATTAACGTATTGCAGACGAATTTTTTTTTAAATATTTCTCTTTGATAGGCGTGCAGCCATTAATAAGTGAAAGTACTACTAGGAGCAATACGGTTATAGACAATATTTATTCTAACTTTGACATACAACGTGGTGTATAATCCATTCTTTCTTCCGTCATATCCCAAACAAATCTTGTTAAGATTTAATAGATAATTAAATAAATTGCAGTTTGACGATACAACGCTTACAAGAAGTATCTAGGTACCAGTAGGCGGTTCTTATTTTTGTATATATGTAAATAAACTATAGGTACTTACTAAACTTTACGGTAATATGACATAATGGTATATGGAACCCTCAGGGTGGAAGTCCTACTCACACTTGTTCTGTTTATATATATAATATATATATAAACGTTATAAAAATGAAAGACTACAGATTTAAAAAAAATGATGACCATAAGAATTAATATTCCTCCATAAATGAACATGCTATTTACCTACAAAAAATTACATACGATATGAATTTACTAACGTTTTTATGTGATTTTATGAAAATTACTACTAGTTATTATATTTTTCAATATACGCCGAAATATACGGTACATACATGTCGCTAATTAATATGAATTCCGATCACAAAAACTAAATTTGGCATAGGTATACACTAAAATCTTTCATTTAAAACCAACACAAAGCAAATTAATCTAAGTAGTTTTCTCTCACGCGTAGACGGTCAGAAGTACCGGTGGGCGTTGCATTTTGAATGTTGGTAAATTTTGATTTAATCAAATAGATTAGCATCTCTTGAAAATATTAAAAGCAGATCTCGATTTTCTTGAAAAAAATATTTCGATCACCTGACCGTTATTTGGTGGTCTGTGCTGTTTACGGTGGTCTGTGCTGTTTACGGCGATCTGAATCTGTATTTAAAACTGGAACGTAGAAAAACGTTAATCTGCCAAAAAAAAATAAAATAAATAAATAAAGGCATTGGTGGTTTATTACCGTATTTAATCTCTAAACTTTTGCCTCCGCGTTCCCCCCTCTAGTTTTAAACAAAATGGCCAAAAAGTGCGAAAACAATTTATGTGCTCTAGTAGTTGTTATATAAGGAAAACTTCTTTGTGCATTTCTGTATTATGGTATTATTTTCCATGTGGTACTATTAATAAGATTTCACCAAGGACCCGAACGTATTGTTTATAGAAAACCAATAGCCAATCAATTCACTATCCCACATAATGCTCAAGCTTCTTTTTCCTACAAACTTTCTGCATTTAGATATTTTATTAAGAGAGCCTTCATAGTCTGTACCCCTAGTCAATTAATCAATGAACTAAATAAAATACGCATCGCAAGAAGTAACGGATGTAAAGATAACGGTAAGATATAACGGATACACTATAAATAGGTTAATTCTGAGCATGGATAATAAGAAAAGATTATTCAATGAGCAAAATTCCAAGATATCTACTTTGCAATATTTTCCTGAGTTCTTTCAAAGATTGAAACATAAACTTAACAAATTCAACATCCAAGCGCAGATCCAAGGGGGAGGTCATGGGGTCATAACCCCCTCTAAACGAAAAACAGTTCTATAGAACAATACTTTTTTAAATAGAAATATGTATTACAAGGTGTTTGCATTTTTTCTTTTTCTATTGCTTAAAAATTCTAATCTATCTGATACATTCACGGAGTTATTTTTATGTATAGAAATGCATGAAAATTGCAGGCATTATTGTTTAAGCACCAAAGAATCGAACATCCTTGTAAATTTTTCTATAAATGTGGTATATTTAGAATTGTATTTGATTGCTCCCTCCAGACGATATTTCCTTGATTACCATGCCCCGGAAATCGGCTTAAAATGCGAACTTTGGGAAAACTGTCTGTAAGATTCTTTGCTTTTATAAGAAATTGAGGAAGTCTAATTTCTTGGTATCTGGATAAATCATGCAAATTATTATTTTATACTATTTTTTTATTATATTAAATTTTACACATTTACGAATATACTTTCAAATTTCATGATTTCTGAAAGAAAAAGAATTCGAGTATGTCAGAAAATAGTCAGTTTGGATGTAAGATATAGAAATTGCTGATGGAGACATTTAACCCCCCTCCCCTTGCAAAAAGAAGTCATGACCCCCCTCTAAATGGAAGTCTGGATCCGCCTCTGTCAACATCTGTGTTATTGTAAGACCTTCCATAAAATTTAAAAAAAATAGTCTGTAAGAAAATAGATCTAATAGAAACTAATCAGCTCTCGAGTGTATATGAAATCCCGTTCATCAAAGCAAATGAAACATTACACTATTATATAGGAATGACGAATAGAAAGTTTAAAACTAAAACGAGGATGAAAGAACATATAGCAGATATCAAATAAAACAAGAAAACTACTGTTTTAGTCAGACTATATAACATAGAATCTTTACAGATTAATTTTAAAAATAGTAAAATTATTTCTCCATCAAGATTTTAATTCCCCATCCATTATCCGAGAATCAATAGTAAATTATCTGCGCAGCGAAATCATATATATAAAATGAATCAGCCTCCATTGCGTTGCCTAGAATTTGGCATGAGATGATTCATAAATTTAAGAATAAGATAAGATAAATCACGTTTACAGATGATCCTTTTTATTAAAGCACCTTCTTTCGTGATACCTGATATTTCGTTGTTTGTTTATAAAGTATATTTAAAAAAAAAAAAAATTCAATATGGTTTATTTTGTAATTACTGATCTTGAGAATGTCTTCGATTGTGTGTAGGAAACTAGCAGATATGTTTATTAATTAAAAGATTTCTTTTTAAGCCTTTATGTAACCACTTTTAGCATATACATATATTTTTTATTTTCACCTTCAACGATACGGATGGTTTGTACTACTAACATAAAGTAGTGATGGGCATTACCATTATTTTGATTATTCGAATGAATCCTTTGGGCATGCACAGAAGCATATCTGTCAAACTTCAGTTTTTTTTTTAATTATTATTCAATTACTGCCGAAAATTTTGAAAAAAAAAAGAAGTTTCAGATTTTAATTAGATTGGATGCCAGATAAAAATGAAAAATGTGTTTCTTATCCTGCATATACATACATTAAATTTAAATGTGTTTCGTAGCGTCATCCGCTTTTTAGGCTTAAATTACAACGTTTAATGATATCTTTGTTTAGTGCAATGTCCAGTAGTAGTATTAAAGTACTAAACATGAAATTGTTAAAAGAAAAGACTAATTTAATTAGAATTAATCAAATAATTATTTCAGAATTTGCAACTCTGTTGTTTCACCCAGTTCGCCGGCCGTCCGTGTCATTAAAGGTCAATGATAAAAAAGATAGTGACTTTTAACGTTTAGTCTATGGTACTTATGATCTATAATTAATCCTCAAAGATATAATTTTTATTTTTTTATTTTTTTACGAAAACCATGACGGCTATGGCGTCTATCACTGTGCTGAATTAAATGGTCACCGGCCGAATTGTTTAGGAGGTGTAAAAATCACAAAGAAACCACTTAGAGTCGCCGTAAAAGAGTTGAGCGAATCGAAGCTCAATAAATATAGTACTCTATCTAAAGTATATGCAGGAAATGTAAGAAAAACAACAAAAAGATAAATGAAATATAATGTGAACTCGGATAAGTCACTCCCAGCAATAATAGTTCTAGAATTGGTCAGTTTCTATGTAAAATTTAAAAAACTTTTCTCGTATGAAAAATGACCCGAAAATGATGCTAGTTTCAGAGGTTAATCGGGTCATGCGTTACTCAGATTAAATTTCTACTGACATTGTTTTTTCCAATAAGAGTAAAACCAGCAAGAATTTGTTTTTTAATAGCATGAAGAAAAAGTGTAATATGTTCTTTTATTTTAAGGTGTAATGAAATTAAAATATTGAAACATATTATATTCTAAGCATATATATATATACATAATTAATATTAAAATTTAATATGTCCATTTGTACATTAGAAAAATGTTTAAGACGTTAGTTGTCACTTTTGTAGATTTTTCTGCATATACATTAAATTTAAATGTTACCAGTTAAATATGGTAATCTGTGGAGATTTTAGAAAGAAAATGCGTCATGTTTAATCCATCTCTCTGTTTCTTTTTCTCTTTTCATAACAACTATTATAAAAGGTAATATTCAAACATAAAATATATTTATCTTTTTCGATCTCTGAAAATTTAAATCTTAAGTGTATATCGAATCATATCACTAAATAGTGACTTACTGCCAGTGAAATCAAATATCGAATTGGTTTATTTATTTATTTTGGGGCATATAAAATTGAAGGTCATTTTAGTACACTTACTTATCAAAAGATGTCGCCACTGCAACTACAAAGAGCTGAAAAATTATAATTCGTTTGATTTTTCTCGAACTTTAATTTTTTTTGTATCTTGTTAAAATTCTTACAACTTATCTGATTAATATATATCTCCTAATAGAAAATTAATAATTGTATTTTTAATTTATTTTTCTAAATATTATTAAGTTTGAATTCTGCGGTTAAAACCTTTTACTTTCTTTCAGTCACGTCGAATTTCTTTCAAACACATAAAACATCATTAAATTAGATTTTTTTTTCTTTACAGCGTAACACTCTTTCTGCATTAGAATATTTAAAAGTTAACTAACATTTTCGACGCAAAGAAAATGATGTCGAAACTAAAATTATATTAGTTAACGTTCATAATTTAAAGGAATGTTTCAGGATCGATCTCAGAGTCTGTTAAGATAATAACAGGCAACTTTTCGATAGCGGACAATTTTTTTTCTTTAAATGTCTGTAATAGTTTATCTTCCTATCGTTCTTATATATATATATTTTCTTTTTAGGAAATAAGTGTAATAACAATTCTTGTTTGCGTAAATTTTGTTCAGAAAGGCAGGAATTCTATATTCAGGTTTTGGTGACGACATCTATTGTTAATACTAAATACTAAAATATTCTCCCATTTTAGATGAGTCCAAAAATGAACTTATCAAATTTCGATGTCAATAGTCTCAACTGTAAAGGACTGGTTTGCACCATGAAAGCTTTTAAATTGTTACATGTTTAATAAAGAGTTTATTCAGCATTTATTAAAAAAAAAAAAAATTATAAGTTCAATATTTTATTTTACTATTTGGTTTTAAGTTAGTCGTTTGTGGAAAGAAAAAAAAAAGAATCGTATTTTATTATCTTATTCAGTATGGAATATTTTCACTTTCTAGTTTACTAGCGTCGTAACTGAAAACTTATGGGAGCAGCTCAAGGTGTTATAAAAAAAGAAACAAGTGGGTAAGTGTGATCGAAGATCGCTCAAAGGGTTTCGTTTAATATTCCTTTCAAAACACTTTATCCTTTCTTTAATAAATCCAAATAAATTTCATTTAGCTAAACGAAAAAAAGGTCATGTTTTTTATAAAGTAAAAATTTACCGGTCTATTTTTTTCCTTTTTTCGAATATATAAACCAGCCGGATAGCGGTCCAAGCCCGCTATTATATTCTGTCATAATAATATCCGTCATACGGACTAAATGCAATATTTAAAAAAATAATTTCAAAATTAAACAATTTGTACACCTTCAAAATTTTAAAATATGCGAATATTTCCATAATCGGATTTTTATCACCATTCAATACGTTCCTCAAACTCATATATTTACTATTCTCTATTACTCATATTGATACTCGCTTTGTATTATTCTCAAACATTTGAAAAATTAGTTAAACTTCCCATATGACGTCAGATTTTCTTTTTAATTCTCTAATGACGTGATATTAATCTGCTTTGTCCACTTACACATACTCATACTCCTTGTATTATTGAGAAATCTTAGACATTTTCCGTTTTATTACGACTATGACGTCAATCAATTTTATTTCATATTTATCTTTTTTTTCAATTGGTGAAACTTTTTATTTCATTTTCCTTTTTCACGTGGAAATCGTCTGATAAAAAATTAATTATTGTAGAAAGAATTTCATTGTGGATTTTAAATCTTTGGCATCTGCTATAACGGAAAATGTTTCAATTTAATAGGAAAAAGCTGTTAGAATTTTGGTTTTTTATCTCTATTTATTAAAATAATACGAATTTTTCAAATTTTAATATTTTGAGCTCTTTACAGCTGCTATTCAGATTTATACACGAAGTTTCAACTCTGTAAGTTATATAGTTTTTGAGAATCGCTCTGTGACGGAGAGACAACAGAGCGGGGGTAATAGGGTTTCGTGAGATGAACGAAACCCTAAAAATGGAATTATCAATCATTGAAATATTTATGAGAATAATTAATTTCGCAATTAATAATTCAAACTATTAATTCATAATTAGTAATTAATTAATTAATTCAAACTAATTATTCAAGCTGTTATCACAAAATCAATATTTTAATCATCACAGATAGAAAATTTAAAAAATTCAATTTCCGAGAGTTACGATTGCAAAATTAATGATACAACGGCAGTTCAGGAGTAGAGTTCCATGATATAATAATACATTTTCGCAGAAAATAAAGTACTGGAATATCGGTGCGTGTCATTGTGCATCGGATATTGTAAACGGATATGTCCTTTAAACAAGTGTCGTCGGGTAATCGACAGTTTACTGTAATCATCATTTTATTAACAATTAAACACGTCATTGCCTCACTTCTTTATCATTTATTAATTTTTTTTCTTCCATATAGAAACTATCTAAAGAAAGAATTCTCCAGTTTAACTCATCCGTTCATGAAATTTTTATCAACGATATCAATAAGATAAGCAGCTTACTCATTCCTCACAAATTTACTCTAAAGATTGTTACCTTCATTTTTGATTCTGCCGGCTACTGATAACACGATCATTATCTCAAAATTTACGGAAGGCGTACCATTTTTCTTTCATCACTTATTATCATTCTTTCGATATTATAAGGAATGAATACCTACATATCATAAAGAAAAAACATATCCGTGAGTAATGCTGACGTCATATTGACAGTGGCAATACCTGACCCATAAATTTCGCTTTTACGACAATTTTTTTAACTTTGAAACATTTCACAATTTCAATTTTTACACCATCGAATAGGTGGTGGTAGTGTGTGTGTGTGTGGGGGGGGGGGGGGGTGTCTTTCACTTTCAAAACCGGTTCCGAAAGTGAAAGTATTTTAATAAATAAAAAAACTTGTAATCAAAATCGAAAAAAAATACAAAAGGCCCTGCATAGAGATCGACCTTAGCTATCCAATGCAATAATAATAATAATAATAATAATAATAATAATAATAATAATAATAATAATAATAATTTAAAAATATGGAAATGCAAACGAGATATCTTAAAATATCCCCCCCACCCCACACACACACACAGGATTAACATTAGCGAGCGGGTGTTTTCGCGTGAGTGAAGTAACTTCTTGAATAACTGAAATTATCAGAATTCTTTTGTGTTATTAGAAAGCAATCTAAATATATATATTAAATGTATAATATCTATTAGAATTTTTAATCTTAAAAAAAAAAAAAAAGTTTTTTATCTATATTCTAGAACCGGGGGCGCCAAAGTTGGGTCCCCTAGTTCATATTAATAGAATAAATATTAAATGGTAATTGAGGAGATTAATTAAAAAAAGTGTTACGTAACATTTTTTTTTTCCCAAAAATTGTTTTATTTTGTGAATTTGTGAAGCATTCTATCATAGGACAAAGCTAAAATACTAAGATTCCAATTCGTCTTGAAGGTCTAAGAAGTTATTTATTAATATTTATGATTTTAATATTTAATAATTATAAATAATATTAATGGTTTTTAATATTTGTAAATTAAAAGTTAATACTGCTTATTTTACTGTTTATAACTGTTAATTTTATGGTATGATACTGGAAGCTGGGATGTCAGTATTATACTGTAAAATCAACACTTTTTTTGCAGTGTATCAACAACATTGTTCTATAATTTATACAGATTTTTTTTTTTTTTAAACCAAATATTAAATTTTATACATTAATAATTTTTGTTTTCCGTGCATTAAGCAAGGGATGTTAAATACATTTTTCACTCTTCAATTATTGTTGATTTCCACAAATACAATGAGAAAAGAGTCCATAATTTTTTGTTACTTTCCTCTTTGATTTGTTTTTAGTAATAACAGGGGATCCAACCCGGGATTACCGGGTTACAGAGCATACTGCTCGACAAAAAGACAAATATTTCTTAATATAGGAAAATTTAATATAACCACGAACGAAAATACAAAATACACTCTTCCGAGTTACCCACGATTCCGAAAAGCGTTCTTTATCTTTAGGAACCTCGGAAATCAATATATTTTGAGTTTTAAAGAAGCATTTAAAGAAGTGATTTAAAGAAGCATTGTGTGTTTTTTAGTGATGGGCATATAACTATTATTTTGATTATTCGAATGAATCATTCGGGCATGCACAGAAGCATATCTGTCAAACTTCAAATATTGTTTTATTCAATTACTATAAGAAATTTTGAAATTTTGACGAAGTTTTTTTTTTTTCAAAATTTCTGGTAGTAATTGAATAAAAAAGAATTTGAAGTTTGACAGATATGCTTCTGCGTATGCCCGAATAATTCATTCGAATAATCAAAATAATCGTTATATGCCCATCACTAAAAGACACGGCGGCGTCATCCGCTTTTTAGGCCTAAATAACACTTTGAATGATATACATTTGTTTAGTGCAATGCCCAGTAGTAGTATAAAAGTAATAAATAAATTGTTAAAAGAAAAAACAAATTTTATTAGAGTTAATCAAATAATTATTTTAGAATTCAAAACTGTTGTTTCACTCAGTACGCCATCCATGTCTTTAACCCCTTCGCGACGAGCGTCCTTTACGGAATTTTTAATCTTTTACACCGGTTTTTTAAAACAGAAATTTTCGCCTAATCGAATCGCAGAAATGCTACTATTAAATAAGACAAAGCTTACACTAAAAAATAACTGGTGGGAATAATCGAGGATTATGAGCATCTTATGCGTCACGTATACGTGTCGCTCGTCCTCAATAGGTTAAAGATTAATAATAATAAAAAATATAGTGACTTTTAACGTTTAGTCTATTATGGTACTTATGATCTATAATTATTTCTGAAAAGTATAATTTTAGTCCGATTTTTTTTTTTTTTTTTTTTTTTTTTTTTTTTAAGAAAACCATAACGGCTTTGGCGTCTGTGCTGAATTAAATGTTCATCGAGTGAATAGTTTAGGAGGAGTAAAAGTCACAAAGAAACCAGTAGAGTCGCCGCAAAAGAGTTGAGCGAAACGAAGCACAATAAATATACTCTCTCTAAAGTATATACAGGGAACGTAACAACAAAAATATAAATTAACTATATGTGAACCTCAGAGGAATAATCTACAAGTATATTGTAAGGTCTATGATGTGAACTCAAATAAATCACTCCCAGCAATAACATTTCCCCTTATACGACTACGACGGTGTAAAAATTAAAATAATGGGATGTTTAGAAAAAAAATTAAATTTGTGAAAAGGGGAAATGGAGACTGCTTAGATCGTTGTCACCCCCCCCCCCCCCAAAGAGACGTCAGCGTTACTCGGATACATGTTTTTGCTTTATAATATAGATAGAGACTTGATTTCAATTATAAGACGAAATTGTAGGCAGTGACGTAGCAACTCAAAATTTATGGGAGAGGCTCAAGAGTCTTTTTCAAATAAATTGAATAATTAGGATCATAAAATATTCATAAGAATATTTAATCTGTTATACTAATAATTAACGTCATTATCATAAAATCAATATTTTAACCATTTTAGAGAGAAGGTTAAAATGCTGAATTCCAAAAAGTTATGATTATCGATAGGGGGTTCAGGGGGAGAAAACCGGCTGAAATGAAAAGTTATTTGATATTACACAAATTTTTCACAGGAAAAAAAAAAAATGCGTGTGGTCGTATTCCGTGTAACAATTCAGAAAAGTTAATACATCTCCTGAAACTACTTAAAATCTTACTTGCCGTAATACTAATATGACAGATAGTGAAGCTACAAATTGAAAGTTTCAAATATTAAATCGAATGAGTTTAAATTAAAAATGTGACTTGCAGAGTTGACGTTGAAGCCCTAACCCCTTAACTGCTGGGCTTTTTCGACACCATAAACTAAAAATAGGAAGGATACACCACTTTTTTCGTACTAAAATATTTGTTTTATATAATCGAAAAATGTCTGCCAAATAATAAAGCGAAGGTTGGAATTAAAAATTAGTGGTGCCTTAAAGCTTTTAGTAACGAAACAAGCAAACTCGTTCGGGCAAGGAGTCTATGCTTGTTTCGTTACTAAAAGCTTTTGGGCACCACTAATTTTTAATTGAAACCTTCGCTTTATTATTTGGCAGACATTTTTCGATTATATAAAACAAATATTTTAGTACGGAAAAAGTGGTGTATCCTTCCTATTTTTAGTTTATGGTGTCGAAAAAGCCGAACAGTTAAGAGGTTAATCTGCAGATTTTACTAGAAAAAGGATGAATACTTATAGTGCTTCTTTATGCATGGATTTTTATAATTTTTTTCAGAGATAAATTACGATATTTCAGAAGGTTTTGCATTATATTTATTGAAGATAAACTCCGTAGATTTTTTTTTCCTTTAGGAAATATTTGGAACTTTGCTTCCTATGACGAATAATATGTGCAGTGCACCTCCACTCGGGCGGTCATTTTTCTCACGACTCAGTCATCTGAAGCCGATTTTTCGATTGGATTCTGAAAGATTGTGATATTCTCTGGAGCTTGTACCAAAATCTAGTTTAAACCAGTCGGATGTGCCAATCCCAAAACTTTCTTCTATCTCACAAAGATTTCGCATACACATGTCTCATAAGATTTCGCACATCAAGCACCAATTTATATCAAGGTCTAACTGAATCTAAAGTTTTATTAAATTCCGTGCATTAGTTCCTGAGATATGACTATCGCTAAAATCCTGTAAATCCTGCAAAATGCAGCATAACATCGCCACCTGCTGGGCGATTTAGACCAAAACCTAATCAACAACAACTTATGTCAACGTCTAACTGAATCTGAAGTTTGGTGAAAATCTGTGCATTAGTTCTTGAGATAAAGTAATCGTGATAATAATGAAAAAAGTAACATAGCAGCGCCACCTGTTGGGCAGTTTATACCAAAACGTAAGCAGCATCTATTATGTCAAGGTCTAACAGAATCTGAAGTTTGATGAAAACAAGTGCATTAGTTCTTGAGATAGAGCTATTGTGGAAATCGCAAAAAATGCAGCATAGCAGCGCCACATGTTAGGAGATTTAGACCAAAACCTAATCAACAACAACTTATGTCAACGTCTAACTGAATCTGAAGTTTGGTAAAAATCTGTGCATTAGTTCTTGAGATATAGCTATCGTAAAAACCGAGAAAAAAATGGTATAGCAGCGCCACCTGTTGGGAAATCTACACCAAAACGTAATCAGCGTCTATTTATGTCAAGGTCTAACTTAATCTGAAGTTTGATGGAAATAAGTGCATTAGTTCTTGAGATAGAGCTATTGCGGAAATCGCAAAAAATGCAGCATAGCAGCGCCACCTGTCGGGCGATTTCCACCAAAAACTAATCAGCACCGATTTATATCAGGGACTAACTGAATATAAAGTTTTATTAAATTCCGTGCATTATTTCTTGAGATAGAGCGTCCACAAAATTTGTGTCACATACAGACAGACAGACAGACAGACTCACAGACAGACATTTTCTAAAAACGGTCAAATCGTGTTCAGGACCTTCTAAAGGTATAAATCCGTCGATAACCGGAAGTCGAAAATTTTCATGAATCCTATACTTTCTTCTTGTAAAGATAGAAGAAAGTAAAAATTCGAAATTGACAAAATAGTGGAACTTTGAGGGGGGGGGGGGGGGGGGAGGGGAGTTGTTTTTTAAAGTTTACTTTTAAGTTTAGTGCTTTATAAAGAAATAGTTAATTATTAAACGTGATACATATATTGTTGGATATAAGCTCCAGAGGCTATCATAACCTGTCAGAATCTAACTCAAAAATTGATTTCAGATGACTGAGTCGTGAAAAAAATGACCACCCGATTAGAGGTGTACGACATATATTATCTGCCTTACAAAGCAGAGTTTCAAATATTTCCGATTGAAAAAAATCACGGGGTCTATCTAAACTTCAATAAAAGAATTCAAAAACCCCTGAGTTGTTATCGTTATGCAAAAAAAAAAAAAAAAAAAAAAAAAAAGATTATTATTATTATTATTATTATTATTATTATTATTATTATTATTAAGTAAATTTCGAAATATTGTTAATTAATGAAATATTGTAATCATTGTTCTCAGACACAAGCGATTAATTAGCGAAAAACTGAATACCTAAAAAAATATATTCTTTACTTGGAAAAGCGGAACTAGCAATCTTGTGTGCAAAGTGAATTTAATTAACAAAGATAATAAATAAAATTGATAACCAGGGAAAAATGAGATACGATTAAGTGCCCAATTTAACAACAGGAAGTCACTTTATTCTGTCTTACATGCATTTTTTCATTTAATTTTCTTGATCTCAGTCCGAATAAGCAACAGATTCTTATTGGATGTAATGTTGAACGGTCACCGGACGTACGAAATCCAGAAAGTGACAAGAATTTAGAATAAAAATGCCTGTAATCCGTAACTTAAATCGCGTTTTTTTTTTTTTTTTTTTTTTTTTTTTTTTTAAGTAAAGAACATAAACCTAAAATAAGCTAAACTTTTTTAATAAGCTGAGAATTTTTTTTTTTTTTTTTTTTTTTTTTTTTGCAAGACAATTTTTAAACATATCAATGTATCAATGTAACAAAAATATAACAAAATAATAATAATAATAATAATAATAATAATAAATACAAAAGTAAGCTTCTACCGGCTTTTTTTTTTTTTTTTTTCCAAAATAAGATAATGAAAGAGAATTTTGTTAGTTGAAATAGTCAAATAATATCTAGTTATCTACGGTTTTCATTCAGTCATGCTAGAAAAAAATAGCTTAAAATTAATTTATTTATTCTTCAGGGAGCAATGCCGTGCACTTCAAAATTTTTCTGAAACACTGATGCCGAAAAATAACAGTTGTCAGCTATGGTTTAGCTTATTAGATAGGGCAATTTTGAGGCTGACATTTTTTAAAGATGCTGACCTGACCTAATTCATCATTTTTAATTCGCAGCTTTAATTTTCTCTGCCAGCACTCCAGTCAGGTTCCAGGATTGCCAGTTTGGACTCTTCTTTTATTCAGAAATTCTAAATTCATACCAGAAATTCCGAATGGAAATTTTTGATTTATTTAAGAGCAGACAGTTTTCCGATATAAATTCGAAATTTCTGAATTAAAAAAAAAATTAGGCAAAACTGACAACTCTGCCAAGTTGGGTGTTGTGCTTAGGCAAACCAACTGTTGAGCATTCTATACCAGCGGTTGTTAAGGCTGTTCTCAAATCCAAAGGGGCAACTTTCAGACACATTTTTAAATTCATTTTTGTTGGCAGAAGATTTTTCAGAAAGCACTGTCAAACTCGGCTTTTTGAACCGAATTCTCCATGCTTCAGCTCGGGAAAGAGAAAAAAAGTGTTGTCACGTGACACGAATCGCTTATAACTCGATAAGTAATTAATTTACCAAAGAAAGGCCTTCGCGACCTCCCTAAGGATGCGTTGCGGATCCCTTGGAGACTGCAATGGCAACATCCTCTTTTGACACTTTTTTTTAAGTTCCTTGGATCAAGGCAGCTCAGAAAAAGCTATAGTTTAAATACTTTTAGAATTAAATTAGATTAAATTTGCATTAAATTTATTTTTCTTTGTTTCATGTGTCTCCCGAAGCGGATGACGCCATCCTCTAATACACTAATACAGTTAAAATACTATTGTTTTTTTTTTTCTTTCACGCCTGCGCTTTGCAATCTTCGATCAATTTTTACAGTAACTTTGATGGAATAAATGGGATGATATTCTGGCTTGACTGATGTTGTTTGCAGATATTTTTAGTCCTCATTTTTTTTAGAAGTTTAACTTTGCATTTAAAAATATTAGATATTACTAAAAAATATTAGACTGGAGTGCGAAACCTTCGCACGGGTCCACTGGTTTTATTATTATTATTATTATTATTATTATTATTATTATTATTATTATTATTATTATTATTATTTAGATCTATAGGACCCCTCAGTAAGTTTTTCGGTGTATAAATCTCAAAATGCATGAAATTCATTAGTACCAAGAACATATATAGCATGTATGTTCGCGCCATTTAATGTTCGTTATTCATTCAGTGCTGTCATGTTCAAACTGTATTCGCCATTTAATTCATATTTAATGCAAACATGTATGTTCGCGCCCATGGGGAAAAAAGAAAGTAAGAAAGAAAAGAAAAAAAAGAAAAAAAAATGGTTTCAGCAACATAGCTGCACAAAAACAAGAACCTTGAAATGCATAAATTTCGTTTACACTGCTCTCATGCACTTTGCTTCCCAAATAATAAAAAAAAAAGACGAAAAATTATGCGTAAACATAAATTATGAAATATTTCCCAACACATTTTAGAATACTGTAACATTACTTCATAGATTAATAAGATGAGAAATGACGTCTCGTCAAATTCCGTCAATGAACGGCAATAAACTCGAGATCTTCTGTGCAGTTCTATATATGATCTATAGAATTTTTACACACTAAATAATATGCAAAAACTTAGTTAAATTAAAAAACGCGTACCAGAACTGAAGACGCACTTCCAGCAATTATTGTTCATAGACAGTACTGTAACGGAATTATTTTGAGTGCCCCTGTAAATGAACGATGAATACTATGCACACTTTATTCTTTTGTAAGCCATCTTGTAATGCATATATATCAATTTTATTATGTTTGAAATAGCGTAACGCGTAACATCAATAAAGTGCACCGCAAACGCTTTTTCTCCATAGAGCGTAATGGAATTCTTTAGAGTCTCCCTATAAACGAACTATAAATGCTACACACTTCATTTTCAACACCGAACATACTATAGTAAACCTCAATAACATGTATAAATTGCATGGCAATCCGAGTATTACGCTAATTAGAGCTTAGGGCAGACAGACAGACAAACCGAATTCATAAACTCTTTTTAACTTTGTTGGAAAGTGTTAAAAATAAAGTTTGCCAATTTTGCTATTTTTTTCCACTAGGCCGATTTTGCAATGACATTCTCACTAGTCGAGAACAGAATAAAATTTCGCTGGAATCTCGTGTTTGAAAACCGAATCGTTCGGCAACTGGGGCATTCCAGAACCAGGATATACCGTATTAAATAACTTTTGTACTGAATTCGTTTAAAAAAGGATTAAGCAATATATATATATATATATATATATATATATATATATATATATATATGTTTGGGGGGGGGGGAGTTATTTCTTGAGCTAGAATTAAAAAAAAAAAATTAAATAAAATAAAGGCATGCACCATGTTTATTAAAGTTTAGACAACCTTCATAATTTTTTCTTAACTTTACTTGGACTGAGTGACAAATGTCCTTCAATCGAGCAGTCATTTTCTCACGACTTAGACATTTCAAAGCAATTTTATTATTAGATTCTGAAAGATTGTGATATTCTGTGGAGCTTATTTATACAATTTAGTTTAAGAAATCACAGAATGCCGGTCATTTGAGGGTTGGCGAGCAAGTGATACATAATGTTGTCATAAACTTCAGCAAAAAGTATCCTTTTTTATTAAAAAATAAATAAATCGACGATCGGCCGAGTAGCTTTGTAGAAATGTGGTCGCTCAGTTAAAGAAAAAAAAAAACACCTGGGCACATGGGCACACTTCCTGTCATTTGAGGCAAAGATTCAAATATTTCCGATTGAAAAATTCGTGGAAATCAATAAATATAATGCACAAACCTCTAAGTTGATATCTTTATAATATTTCAACCCTCCCCACCCTCTAATATATATATATATATATATATATATATATATATATATATATTTGGGGGAGGGGAGGTGAGGATTGTAAACCTTCTTTAAAGTTCTATATGGACATAAAGGGTTCAAATTTTTTTGGATGCATTCACTTTTATATTATTTAATGATCTTTTTGAAATTTTTCCTAGGTGAATTGCTGGTAATCCTGAAGTAGACTTTATCCCCATTCATGGATGACGGGAAAATAAAATCCAAGGAGAGGCAAGATTTTGGAAAATATATATCTGTTGTCCGCAGCGTTCGCCACACTTTTTTTTATTATATATATATATGTGTGTGTGTGTGTGTGTGTGTGTGTGTGTGTGTGTGTGTGTGTGTGTGTGTGTGTGTGTGTGTGCGCGTGTGTATTGAATGTAAACAGGAAATAAATTAAAGAAATTTTGTCAGTACTCATCGCGCGCGCGTGCAAGACAATTTTTAAATATCAACATAAAAAGCAATGCAAAAATTGAAGAATTAAACGATATTAAAAATCTAACAAGGAATTTTTAAGAAAAAATAAAGCCGAATTCGAGGGATTGTATCTTAACTTCGCGTTTTTGCGGCAACGCTTTATTGTTATCTACATTGAAGTATTGAACGGTTCACGTATAAACCGACCCGAAATTGAAAATTCTATTTGAAGTTAACTTGAAACCAAATACAAACCCGAAATTATTTTTTCGTTGACCGTACCTGACACAACTTCAACACGAAATGAAAGAAAAGTAATCCCTATTTTAATGCAATTGTGGAAAAATACTTTATAATTATACCTCTAAAATCAACTTTATTCTTTATGTATAAAAATGAACATATATATAATGAGAATTGACTCTTTTATATTCAAATATATAGTTTTTCCATCTAAAACAATATTGTGTATTATCTTTCAAAAAACGGGTTTTATAAACCCGATTCGAAAAAGTCGAAATCCACCCCAAAACCGAAGAGTCAACCCAACTCTAAACCCAACCCAAGACAAAAACAATTAACGCCCACCCGAACTATGCATTGGACCGCGTTCGGATAACACTATAGGTTACCGATCCGATGCAGGATTCTAATTCATATTTATTTTAATACCCTTTCTTAAAAATATCGCTCATTTTAACGCGCAGTTAGACGATGATACATTTAAAATTTTTGACATGTCCCTGTAAAAAAAATGTATGCACGTAAAAACGTAAAATAGTAGAGTGTAATCTTAACATCATATAAAAATTTCAGGACAATTGGTCAATTTTTACGAAAATTAAAGTTTATAAAAACAAGAAAACAGACAGACAGACAAATATATTATTGTTAGATTTTGATGATATTGAAAAAAGCAACGAAAAAAATTCAAAAATCAGAGCATCTCTTCAAGAATCGTGTGGGTACAAACATAGAAAAAAGAAGAAGATACAAACGAATTATATAACAAATAAATGAGTAGAATGCAAAATTCATCTTAAAAAACTCAAAAATTAAAGTTACACATAATGCGTTTTATTACTTAAAAGATGACAATATTGTAAAACAGATGTTAAATTACATTAATATTAATTACTCCAAGCTCTTTCATCTACACACATAGCCATCATCAGAGAATAAAATTCTACAATTTTGTCATCTTTTAAGCATGTAACGCATTTTTATTTACATGTGACTTAATATAATTAAACATTAGAAAAAAGGCAGCTAAAAATTTTTGTCAGGGAGACTCTGCCCCTGAACTCTCCGTCTCGGACAATGTTTAGTTAATTTTTTTTTTTTTTTTTTTTTTTTTTTTTTTGAATTATATAGCCTTTTTCGTTTTGGAAGCCGGTTAAAAATAAGTTTCTACAAGTATTTTTCAGAATTGATAATGGACAGCAATTTGCAATGAAATTTTTTTTTTTTGCCGGATAGTATCCCGCCTCTCTTGGTTTAGGACAATTTTGAAATATATAAACATGAAAAAAAAAAAAAAAAAAAAAAAAATACAGAATTGTAACAAATAAGAAGTATTAAAAAATCCAAAATCAGCTTCTACTAGTTTTTTTTTTTTTTTTCTTTTCTTTTTTTTCAAAATTGAGCATTGAAACAGTTTCTTCATTTTTCGTAAGGGAGATATCCCCCTGCACTTTTCGTTTAAGATTATTTTTTAACACAAGAGAAAAAGAAGAAGAAAAAAAGGAACTAAACATTGACCGAGACGGAGAGTTTAGGGGCAGAGTCTCCCTGACAAAAAAATTTAGCTCCCTTTTTTCTTAATATTTAATTGCATTAAGTCGCTATGGAAAAATAAATTTCATTTTTTTTTCTCTCAAACTCATCAGAAGTAAAGAAAATTCTGTTAACTAAATTTCAAAATGCAGGGAGTGCAACGGCCTTCCACTGCGCACCCTTGGCCTTTACACAGGGCCTGATAATCACACGGACAGATGGGGTCTTTGCCCTAGGCACAAAATTTTCAGGGGGCACTAAAATTTTCCGTAATGTCATGTACTACATTTATGAAATTAATTTACTATGAAAAATCGAATAATAACAGTATTTACGCCTTTTAAAATTAAATGTAACAAATCTGCCCTGTCACTTAATTTCTGAATTCACATATTCTTCTTTTATAGATTTTGGATACATTCATAGTTATTTGAAAATTTAAAGTGAACTTATCAACATTACAAATATATTATTGATAACATTAGATTAGAAGCACTCATCCAAGCCCGTCCACGCTCACACACACAAAAAAAATTATCATTACTAAACATCAAATTGTTGAAGTTACTAATATATGTTATAAATATTTCCCTTTTCATGTATTATTTTTAAAAAAATCTATAATTTTGTGAACAGCAGGAAATGCGAAAATTCAAAATTACAAGAGAAGTAATGCTTATAATTTTTCAAACGTAACTTTTAAACAATCACTACTATTTTGACGTAGAAATATTTAGCATTAAATAAAAAAGCAAAAATTTTGGAAAGCCTCTTTTTTTTTTTTGGTTAAAGCAAGTGTGTTTGATTGCTAATTAAAAAGTGCGGGTTTCAATCTCTGCTTCAATGAATCAAATGTTATGAACAAGCTAAACACTTCAAAATCAGCCAATTTACAGGAGTTCAAAACTGGATAGTCCCCTGGGCATAAAAATCTCTCAGTCAAGCCCGTCTTCTACCTAAGTAAGCTCTTTAAAACAGAGACTCTTAATCCTTTGTATCACCGCGTTGCATATCCGCGTTACATAACCAAAATTCAATGTTGCCCATTACAGTGGGGTTTAAAAGACGATTTTATTGATTGCTTCTTATCTCCCAACACAGCAGTTAATATGAAATGTTCACAGAATTGTCAACAGACGGCAATACTGAGTTAAGTTTCCATGCCAAAGTTTTATTTAACATTTGAACAGTTTCGCATCGTTATTGCTAAAATGAACTTCGTAAATTTTGTAAAATTAAAAAGGCTGTAGACGTCCAAAAATAGATTTTTTTTTTTTACAAAGATAAGTGCATATACTTTATATTTTTGCATTAGAAAATGTGCAATATTTATGAGATGTGTCTAATTTTCTGTTTATTGCAAATGTGAAAAAAGTACCTTTTAATTAAAATTCACAAAGATACAACTAAATGTAAATATATTGCTTGAAGGTGCGTAAAACATACATAAAAACATTTAAAAGCACATTAAATTCCTTTTAACCCTTCTTTGCATGAGTTTTTCTTTTACAATTGTGTTTTTTTTTTATACATATATTAAATATTAGACACCAGAAATTTTAAGATAGATTTTTAACTTTGTTCAGCAACATAGTTCACGGGAAATTTACTGGATTAATATTTCTATATAAATATAGTGGTGGCGAAGAAGTTGATTTATTTATTAAAAGTTAAATAAACAGTGATGGAAATTTACATCACTATGCAATTAAGGGTTAAAAAATCAAAACGTTTTCAACCGAACTTACTCGGTCATTCGAGTAAGTTCGGTTGAAAACGTTTTGATTTTTTAAAAGGACTTTAATGTGCTTTTAAATGTTTTTATGTATGTTTTTACGCACCTTCAAGCAATATATTTACATGTAGTTGTATCTTCATGAATTTTAATTATTAAACAAGGTGAATTTGCACTGAAATTTTAACTTTTTATTGAAGTACCTTTTAGTCAATACTTTTTTTTATGTTCTAAATATTTTTTTTAGTTATTTTTTTGCACGTTTAAAATGATGTATTCTAACATCTAAGTAATTAAATCGGAGTTGTTGAATCACAAAGGGTTAACACAAGTGTATTTGTTTCGTCATTACAATAAAATAGCAATAATTTGTACTTACTGTCCAACCACCGCCATCTGTTGTCATATCACACAATACTCGTACAGCTCTTACACCTTTAGGAAATATCACATAAATGCCATCGCAAGTAGCTCCTCCCTTGCGAAGATCTGCACAAGATTTTGGATTCGACACATTGCGGGCATTTTTGGTACACCCTTCATTTTTGCTGGATTGCTTTTCATTCACCGCCTGAACTGGTATCGTCGCCCGAACAGTTTGTCCGCTAACAACTGAGTCAGAAGCCATTAAAGGATCGCACTCTTGTTGAGACTGGGCGAGTGCTGTTAAATTATTTAGCTTATTGTCAATCTCTTGTATCCCATTGTGGATTTCTTCGCGAATTTCTCGTGTTTGTTGTCCCAGACTTTCTACCAAGCTATCAAGCGTATTTTCCACCTTCTGGGCCGACCTGCTTGATTGTCGTGCTGGAATGGAACGTGCATTTTCTCTCGGCGTTATCCACTCATCTTCTGGATTTTCAGTATCTGACGATGACTGACAGTTGCTACCCAAAGTGGATACAACCATTTTCAAACTCGTAATTTCGGACCTCATATCACTAGCAAGAATGCTTAATTGTTCTTTCATTTTGCGTTCCATTTCTTCTAAATTCTCCATCAAAAATTCTGTCGCGTAACTTGGTTCGGGTGCGCCAGAAGTTTGTTCGCGAGTCTCGCTTCTTCCTCCCATGTTCACTTTCATCTCTTTATTCATTTCGTAAAGAGCATTGATGACATTCGACATTTTTCTAAGTTTTAAGTTTGTGTCGTCTTTCATTTGCGTGGTACGACTCTCTATTTCTTCGATTCTGGCGGCATAAAGATCGATTTTCGACGTGCTCTCTTCTACTTTGGCTACCGCAGATTCCAGATTACTCAACCTGGCGTCAATTCCTTCTAAATTAGAAGAAAGTTCTCGGGGCATCACAGCGGTTTCACCTCCACTCCGCGGACTTGCTAAGGAGGGAGAATTGTCTAGCATGTCAATGACGATATCAAACTTTTTATTCAGTTTATCCAAAGTTGAATCGATTCTCACAATGTCCGTTATTTCTCTAAGCCTGTCTTCTTTCTTCAAATGCTCTTCAATCCTGTGAACGCTGTCCAAAATTTCAGCTAACCGCCTTTCTCTGTTACAAGATGCTGTGTACATCAAAATACAAAGTAAATAAATTCTGATAAACATCTGAGCGTACATTTTCTTTCTGTTAATAATTTTAAATTAATATATTTAAAAGAAAAAAAAATCGAACTGCCACTGTTATTATGAGAGTCAAGCCTTAAGAAAGTTTTCAGAATATATCACGATAAAATCCAAGAGATATAGCTTTGTTATAAGTTCACTCTAGGCCAAAAGAAACTTAGTGACTTTAGTAATGTGAACACAACATATACTCTGTGTGCGTACGGCGCTCGCAAGTTGGAAACACTGATACTCCTGGGTTTCTCAGA
Organism: Maratus michaelseni; assembly: GCA_963931845.1. Lineage (NCBI taxonomy): Eukaryota > Metazoa > Arthropoda > Arachnida > Araneae > Salticidae > Maratus > Maratus michaelseni. The sequence goes on from OZ007588.1 coordinate 400,089,587, forward strand.
AATCAACTTGATTACTATGTTGACGGTCAACGGGGACCCACGTGGTTTATTTTAGTTTTTCTTAAGTGGTGAATCAACAGATATGACGTAAGCCGGAATGTTAATTGTAAATGGCAGTAGCGTCTCCACTAACAATCAGCGCTTAATGAGCAAAAGAGACAGAACACTCTACTCCCTCTTCTCTGGAGTTTATCAGTGGCAGTTTGTCGACAAAATAACAGGCATATCGAGTGACAAACTCTGTGGGTTGAAAGATCATATCGCCACTGAATGAAATCGTTGTGTACACACAGCGGCAATAGCTGTAAGTAAAAAGGAAAAGCTATAGGGGGTTAGATTAGGAATGTCTTGGAAATTTTTATCTTATTTCACATTCCTTTGCAAAACAGCTGTTGGGGGAATTCTGCTTAGTCTTATTTTCCAAAGATAATATAAATAGATATTCACCTTACATAGATGTATATATATTTACATGAGCACTGAACAAAATCTAGGGAGGGGCAAGATTTCGGAAGAGATTTGCCTGTGGTCTGCATTTTTTTAAATGGAGAATATAAATAAGAAATAAGTTAAACTAAGAATTTTTATTAGAACCTTCCCCCCCCCCCCTCCACTGTGCAAGACAAATTTTAAACATATCAGCATAAAATGCAATGCAGTAATTTTACATTTACAAAATATTAAACATTTAGAAATAAATTCATATCAGCATTTCTCAAAAACAAAATTGCAATAGTTATTTTCTTTTTTTTTTTTTTTTTTTTTTTTTAACCATAAAATCTCTACCGCTTTCAATCAACTGTTTAAGGTGAATTTTAAACTCGGGAACATAAAATGTAACTGACAATCGTCTTTCGTCAGAATATGTGTGTGTATGGGGGGTGGGGGGTGGGAAGGGAGGGAGTTTGCCTCCCTGACGACAAATTCTTAGTTAGTTCATATTTCTCTTGGTGTTTAATTATTTTATGTCATAGAAAAAAACGCTTTACTTTTTTGTTTTTTTAATACAAAATCATCAGAAGGAAAAAAAATAATTTCAAAATCTAAGCAGGGGAAAAGGCTCTACCCTGCACCTCTTCCTTGCTAGCGGCTATGTCTATTTGCCCCATGCCTGCTCCCCTAGGGATTCACCGATATTATTCGGTATGTGTTTGGTAATTGCCCTATTCAGCCATACTACCGAATATCAAAATATCCAGTCATACTGAATACTTAAGGTGGTTCTTAAATGTCCTGCTGATCAACGCGAAACTTTCTGACCCATTTTCTGACTCATTTTTAAACGTCAGACAAGGTTGACTATTGTAGCAATTTAAGATCGAAATGAATTTTCCGTTTTTTGATAAATAAATTACTTATCGAGAAGCGAAAAGTTGTCACGAGATTTATATTAAATTTAAAACTTTAATGTGTTTTTTTTTTTACGATATTTGTTCGGAAAAAACAGATTTGGTGGTTATTATTTTTTAAACAAGTTGGAAATTCTACGTCAAACGTGACAAATGAGGTGCGTTCGTACTATAGATAGTTACATAAATATTCAGATCTTGATGACTTTTAATTCTGTGAAATGAATTATATCGTCTGCAGATTAATTTCTGTAATAAAACAAGTAATATAAAAAAAAATTTAAAGTCAATTCCTACTTTTTAATCATAAATATATAAAATAAACCCATGCAGCATTCATGTCCCACGTTATCTTTGTTGAACATTATTTTATAATCATCGCTGCGGTATTTTATTTCGGTGGCATCACTCATTTGAGATAAATCTTTCATTTCATTTATGAAAACAATGGGAGGAATTTTTTTCTCCCATTTAAAACTAAAATTAATTAATTAAATTTAATGAATGAATTAATATTTGAAAAAACTGTATTAACATCAAGTGTCATCCACTACAAGTTTAAAAAAATTTATTTGAACTTGAGTGGATGAATAGAAAATATTTTATTAACGATTGAAAATTTGAACAAGATATATATATAGAGAGAGAGAGTGTGTGTGAGCTAATAGTAGGAATTTAATAATAAGTATCTCGGTCGCTTGACGATTAAAACTCGGAAGCTCCTATAACAAGGAAGCACCGATTTTTTTATTATTATTATTATTCTAATTTCTTAATAAATATTTTTATTAATATCGTCTAAAGTTTTGATTCGATTTTCATAAAATTTGAAATGCCTCGACCAAATTCTGCAAAGATAATATATCTTAAACTTCAAACCTTTCGTTTGGGTAGTTTTTGTGTTGTTATATGCGGACAGACGGACGAACATACAGACAGACGGGCGGACCAGACGACGACAATAGGTGCTACGTATTTATATAATTACGAACGCACCTAAAAGGCCCTTATTGAACGAAATCCAAATCTATTTCGATGCAAAACTTATACAAAAAACACCGCGAAAATGCATTTTGTAAATAAAATGTTGTAATTTTAGTTTAAATATCCGCCTCCGGTGACCAGCTTGATACCAGCTTTTTAATTTACACATTTAAACATATTTGCTGGTTCAAATTATGTTTATTTGACTTGAAAAATGACAAAAGGTTGGCAGCTACGTAAAGATGTCCCATAAAAGTGCGCACCGAACATAGCTAAAACATTCCAAATTTCATACTATACTTTAAAAAATCGGTCGATTGGTGAATAATTACAGAAATTTTCAAATCGCATATTCATATATTTTCTCTCTAATATGGAATCGCACTGAATTTTGATTTAACTGCTGCAATAAATTCTGAAGAATAATTTCAACATCAATCATTAGAGGCTAAAGTAAATAGATAAAACTGATTTTCATATTTGTTGAAATTCAAAAATCTGATTTTGAATTAATTTTTTAATATATTTTTAGTATATTCTAAAAATTTCTACTCCAATGACCAAATGCACATTTTCTTTTTGAAAATTGTTTTATCAAAGTAATAAATTATATTTGAAAATGATAATACTATCAAATAACAAGATAGCATTATGGAATTTCCCTTTAAGTTTACTCAGGTGCTTTGTAATTTCAAACGAAAACTCCAAGTACTTTGTCTATTGGTATGGTCTTTTATTAATCCACATTCATAATATGTAGATTTAAAATAAAATTGTAACATTCTTTAATAGCTCAAAAATTAATAGCTACATATCTTTTTGATGGAAAGTCGCCAAATACCTGTATAAGAAGGTAAATCTGTTTATCTTCACTACCCATATTTCCAAGATTATTTTCTAAATTGACGATGATTAAGCATGTTTGTACAAATATATTATAAGTTTATAAGCACTATAATTTTTAAGCACATATCCAACTTTTATAAATGTATTTGCTATTTATAAATCTTTCTTGTAACGGTACTTATGTGCTTATAGTTTTTTTTTTTTTTTTTTTTTTTTTTTTTTTTTTTTTTTTAAGTTTGTAACTGTTCTGCACATTATTTCTTCAGTTTCGTAATGATTGATTTCAACTCCCAGAACATTTAATGTAATTATGACAATAATTAGTTTTTAAATCAAATTTATTTTCGTCAATACGATTGGTGAAAGCACTTTCAATCTCTATTAAGAAGTATCAGTTCAATTCTGATAGTTTGTCTTTCCGATGTTTAGCTAGATTTCAGTGAGTTTTCTTTATACTTTGTACTGAAGCACGTCTTAATGTTATATTCTTTCAAAACTTCAACAGTGTCTTGCATATCAAACATAATATTTCAGTTTTCCTTTGAATATAACTGTTTTGTAAATCATCTTTAAAAAATATGCGATGTTCATTTTCATTTTATCATATTTATTTATAGTGGTAAAGAGCTTTAACATATTTTTTTTTAATAAATCCCGGGATGTATGAGAATATGTCAATAAAATGTGTGTATATCAATAAAAAATGGAAGAAAGATCGCACACAATTACTAACCTAAGTAATGCAAATAATTAAAGAGCTAATCTGAAATCCGTGTGTTCGACAAAAACCCAAGTGAAGAACCTGGAAGACATATTCAGGGGGTTTTGCGTCAAGCCCAAAGTGATAATTTGTGTCACTTTCAAAGCGACTTATTAAAAACTATTTACTTTTATATTTTGATTTTTTTTAATTTTAACAGTTCTTAATCAGCGCCTATTTTTATTAATTTTACAATACATTTCTTAATATTTAACAAATACATCATCATATTATTTTGTAAAGTGGTGTAAAAAAAAAGTATTAGTTTCGACATAAAAAAATAAAAATTATAAGTTTAGGAAACTAAGTTTTCAGACTCAAGACACTTGGGTTCCGATTGGCCACCTTTGTATCCACAATTTTTTGTGCTAAAATGTAAAGTGGAGTTATATCCGTCTTATATACATCACTGTTGCCAGATGAGCGAGGATTTTTTATGCAAAATTCTACGACATTCTGAAGAGAAATATCCCCCAGATTTAAAGACAAAATAAATAAGAAAAATATTACTATTCAAAAATAGTGGTAAATTCTGAAAAAAAAAAAAAAAAAAAAAAAAAAAAAAAAAAAAAAAAAAGGCCCTCCAAACTGATAACACGGTTATACATTTCCTATGTCTGCCAAGAATTACTAAGTTATTAAGACCACGGTTGGTGCAAGTGTATTCGTGCAAAGTGTATTTTCAGCATGCATGTTCTAACAACTAAATTAAATATAGGTAAAATGTCAAAGGCTTCGCGGGCCACAGATAAGTTGTCGGCAGTTTAGTTTATAGAAAATTTATCACTCATTTCGCCTTTTCAAAATGTCCATTTTTTTTAGAAACCATTCTTAGCGAGCACTGAAATCTTAAAAACAGCCATCATGCCAAATTTCAAGTTTATAGACCAGCAGCATCACCAAACTCTTAATTTTAAAACGTATTTTGCTTCTGCACCTTTTTAAATTTTGAATTTTGTAAAACTGTTCTGTGCGAGCATTTCCGTCTAAAAATGAACAAACATGTCGAATTTTAAGTTTCTATTCCTTACAATTCTGAATAATCCATAATTTAGGACGTTTTCTGCTCATTTTACACATTTAAATTTCGAATTTTTAATAAACTGTTTATAACGAGCGTTTGCATCTTAAAAGTTACCACTATACTAAATTTTAAATTTCTAATCCGAAAAAATCCAATTAAACCATAATGTAGAACGTTTTCTGCTCATTTTCACCTGTTAAATTTCGATTTTTTTAGAAACCGGTCTATTTTTTGAGTAACCACAATGCCAAATATGTAGCTTCTATACCAGCAGTACCACATAAACCGCAATTTTTGAACATTTTTTGCTTCTGCACCCTTTTAAATTTCTCAATTTTAGAAAACTGTTCTGGGCGAGCATTTACGTCTCTAGAGTAACAGCCATGCCAAATTTCAAATTTCTAGCCTTAACAGTTTCAAATAAATCGTAATTTAGAATGCTTTTCACGCTTTCGCACTTTTAAATTTCAATTTTTTTAAAAACTGTTCTGTGCTACAATTTTTGTTTTAAAAATAACATCCATGTCAAATTTTAAGTTCTTATCTATACTTAATATTATAAAGAAGTAACGTTTGTTTGTAGGGGGTAATCTCTGGAACTACCGAACCTATTTCAAAAGTGAAGGTGGCAAATTGATGGTGATAATCCCTGCTCCAACATAGGCTATATTTTATATCGTTGCCACTAACCCCAGGGGGTGCAAGAGTGAAAAACGTTCTAAAATTGCGATTTTTTTTATACTGTAGGAGCTAGTAACTTGAAATTTGGCATGGTAGTTACTTACAAGATGTAAATGCTCTCTAAGAACAAATTCTAAAAAAATCTCCAAATTTAAAAGGGTGAAGTGATCGAAAAAAAGTGTTCGAAAAACATTCTAAATTACAATTTCTATTGAAATTTCATGAACTACCGCACCCTTTTCAAAAGTGATAGTGGCAAATTGATGGTCACAGTCCAGTGGCGTATCTAGGATTTAATTTCGATGGGGGCTGACTTAAATTTTGATAATGTTGTGAGTCTTACGAAACATGTTGAACTGTGTTATAAACAGAAATCATGTTTGACAGTAAGGCCGTAGCCAGAGAAAAACGGGGGGGGGGGGGGTACGGGGCCGAACCCGAGCCCCCCCCCCCCCCCGCACGCTGAAATAAGTTGAAACGTAAACGTGATAATGGATTGTTTCATATACTTTCATTTAAAAGAAAGTCATTGTAGCTTATAATCTATAAAGCTGTCTCCCTCTCCCCTAAATTCTGGCTACGATTTTTGCTTGACAATAAATTAATTTTGCTTGGGACAATCTCAAACAATTTTTTTTTTCATAATTCCCTATTATTGCTAAGGCACGCGGGACACTTTCCCAGAACCCACATATTTAAGGAGCCCAAAAATTTATGGAGTTTCAAATCAATTTTATTGTAAACAATCTTAATATAATATAAGGAAATTAAATTTTCTATATTCTTTACACAACTTATGTAAGCTAAAATTGTCAGTGATATCATAAGTGTAATTTATAATTTTTCTTCTCATTTGAAGATTTAAATTTCTCATAGTGCGCCCAATTTATTTCAGCTTCTTCATATGTGTTTTAAACTTGTTTAAAAATGTTTTAATTTTATGACTTATCTTATTTATAAAATATAATTTTCTTTGGATTTCGTATGTTTTTAAAGTTCGTGCAACATTAGTTCATGTTTATTTAACATGATATTTGAGTCTGTCAAGTTAATTTTTACGAAGAAATTTCAATAATAATAATGATAATCCAACTTCAGTTCACATTTATTCTCAGTCTTTCATTTAAATGGGTGCATTACATAGTTACATTCATACACTTCTCATTCACCGTATTTGTAAAAATGTGATAATCTACGATTAGGGCCAAAAATATTTTCTGTTGCCAGGGCCCAAAATTTTGATGGTTAGGCTCTGTTCAGGATAAACAAACTTTCTTTGCAAAATCTCTTTTTAAATACTAACAGAAACTCAATTGAAAATCTTTGGGGTAGCAAGCATTCCTTCTTGATCTCCCCCTTCTTTTCTTATATATGCTCTGGGATTTTGATCAAACGTATGGCTATTAACCTATAAGAAATAGATGTTAAAATAATTCATCAAATTTGTGAAGGAAGGGACAAGTTAACAATTAATTGGAAACTAAACGTCAGATTTCCTTTTTTAAAAAAGAGTTAAAGTTATTGAATTATGGCTAACAATATTACTGGACTTAGAAAAAAAACGGGTTTTGGGGACTTTTTTGAGGAGCCTTCCTTGTGTTAGTAACGCAAACGGCTCAACAGGCTCAATTTATAGATACTCAGTGTATATTCATAACTTCTTAACATTTATGCGAATTACACAGTTTTTAGAATTGAAAAATTATTGAAGAAAATATTTTGAATAATATATATATATATGGATTTCTTTTCTTTTTTATTATTAGAAAAAGAATCTGAAATACCAATGTTAATAAAAAAAAAAAGGCCTGTTCTTCAATAACCAGTGCGTGGATTAATTTTGTAAATTCTTCTGTATAATCAAAATGTCCGAAAATATATTTACGCCATTTCTATTTCAACTTCGAACAACATTTAATTTGCTTCAAAGTAAAATTGTAAGAAAATTTATTTTTAACCTGTCCTTATTATTAGATGTTTACGTTGACTATGAGATAATTTTAATTTATTTAATGCTTCTTTTGTTAAACATTCCAAATGGTAAAAAATGATAAAAATGCTGATACTAAAGTGTGTCATGTCAAAGTAGCGATTAGAAAAGAACACTATTCATAATATTGTACTTTCATAGAAGAGTAATTAAGAATTTTTATCTTTTACTGGATCACTCGTACACTGAAATATTAAAAAAGGAATCTTTCTTTAAGGTAGTTCTCAAATGATCTGCTCATCAACGTGAAACATTCTGACACATTTTTAAACGCAAAGGCCTGATTGGCAGGCCTGACTATGGAAGAGTTTTGGAATCGAAATGAGTTTTTCATTTTTTGATAAATAGATTACTTATCAAGTTACAAGTGATTCTGGTAACGTATTAACGCGGGAGCAGTCGCGCCGGGTATGGCATACCCAGGATGCGCACTGTTTTTGCAACTGTCACCACTATTTTTCGAAAAGTAATCTTCAACTTACTTTATCGCAGAATTTGCAACAAATATCTTGGACAAAAAAAAGCGATGATTATTATTTGTATTAATCTATTATATGTACAATAAAGTAAAAACCATTCATACCCTGGGTATGCGCGACTTCTCCCGGGTTAACAACTCGTTTTTCGCGCTTCTCAGGCTGCCGCGTCTAGAATCCGATTCAAAACGCCGACTTCGACAGTATTTTCTGAAAGATTTTCTGCCTTTACAAAAAAAAAGGGAAAACCTGTTTCGATTGAAAAGTTTCTGAATAAAAAGACCTGTCAATTTCATGCGTTTCCGAGCAAAAATGAATTAAACTAGTCGGATGTGTCAATCCCAAAACTTTCTTCTATCTCACACAGATTTCGCATACATTAAAAAGGATCAGCACCACTTTATATCAAGGTCCAACTGAAACTCAAGTTTTATTAAATTCCGTGCATTAGTTCTTGAGATATGACTATCGCTAAAATCGTGTAAATCCTGCAAAATGCTGCATAGCAGCGCCACCTGCTGGGTGATTTTTACCAAAAACTAATTAGCATCAATTTATATCAGAGACTAACTGAATATAAAGTTTCATTAAATTCCGAGCATTAGTTCTTGAGATAGAGCTATTGCGGAAATCGCGAAAAATGCTGCATAGCAGCGGCACCTGCTGGGTGATTTTTACCAAAAACTAATCAGCACCAATTTGTATCAGGGTCTAACTGAATATAAAGTTTTATTAAATTCCGAGCATTAGTTCTTGAGATAGAGCACCCACAAAATTTTTGTCACATACAGACAGACAAATCGAGTCACAGACAGACATTTTCTAAAGATAGTCAAATAATGTTCAGGACCTTCTAAAACGTATAAATCCGTCGAAAACCGGAAGTTGAAAATTTTCATGAATCCAAGATTTTCTTCTTGTAAAGATAGAAGATTTCCTGAGGTGGTCATCCATGTAAAGATAGAAGAAAGTAAAAATATATTATAAAGTAGCCAGTTTGTATTTGAGAACAGCCTTAAATCTAGAAAAGCACGTAACGTAAATAAAACTAGTTTGCTAGTAAAAAGACCAGGAACAAACAAATCAACAGTAGATATTGTTTTAGTATTACTACTGGGCATCTTTAAAAGACCCTTCCAAAACCGAAAATCAATAATCTTGCTTGACATTGCCATTCACAAAAAATTCACACTGATATGGCGATAATGTTTAACGTCACTGCGCACTAATATACCTCCTTAGTCTTGGCGTCATCTGTGGAAGAGACTTAAAAACTCTTTAAATTAATTAAACTACTTATAGATCTTGCCAATTGAGCATATTATACGTATTCATTTATCCACTAAAACATGTATGGAGCTGTTTTTCAGTCTTTTGGAAATAGATTTTGTGGTCTCAAGTAATTTTTTATTTTGATAGCAGGGCTGAGAGGCATATGGGACTAACGAGAAAACAAGTTCGTTGCGAGCCAGAAAAAAAAGAAAATCTCAAAAAGAAAGCAACAAAGTCAGCCTTTTTTTATTTCACTGCAACCACTTCGGAAGGGGAATGGAGATGTTACCCCATAACCACCACCCCTTGTGTACCCCACCCCTTGTGTATATGGGACTAAAGAAAAGAGAGTGGGTTGTCCATTGCAGTGGCGCACCCAGAATTTTATCATGGGGGGGGGGCGAGCATTGGTGGCGAAACAAAATAAAATTATTCGGGGGAAAATTTCTCTAGTTGTGATTGCAGTAGGAAATTACAAGGAGATTCTAATTAATCATCAAATTGCCGTTAATTAATTCAGTATTCAATAATTAATTATTTATTTTAATAAAAATGAAAATTAATATACTGAAAATTTAATTTAATTAATAATTAAAAAAATGAAAATATTGTTACACAATAAAATCTATTCTTCTTTTTTTTTTACAAAGCTCTTGAATTACTTCAGTCGCAGTTACATTAATCTCTCTGTGTATATATAACAAAGCCAGCCCATTTAATCTTGATTCTGTCATAGTGGATCTTAAGTAAGTTTTTAAAATGCGTAAGGTCGAAAATGACCTTTCGCTGACGCAGGTTGTAACGGGAAGCGTTGCAAATATTTTTAATAATTTGTAGATGTTGGGGTACAACATTTTGTCACATTTCGAAACTGCTTCAATGGCATTCTTGCATCGAGTTATTGAAAGCGATTTTTCAAATTTTTTGTACCACAACTTGAATTCGGCGTCCAAAATTTCTGAATTTGTGGAATGCAAATCATGTGCATAAAATTCACACAATTGACGGAAATCTTTCATTTCACTTGCTGTTGGAGCATCTTTTCCATTAGGTAGAAGAATAAAAAAAATTTTCAAAATGCTGCGGTGCCGAACGAAACGTTCATTAAGTTGAGTCAACATTTGATCAACGAATGGAATAAAAATATTTCTCCTGAAATACTCTTCTACAGAATCGGCTGGAACATTGGATCTGTGTGTTTGTTTTGATGCAGTCCTTGGCATTTTAATATCAACATGAAAGTTGTCGGCTTTCACACAAGCTTCATCATAAATATCCTTGAAAGAAATATCTGGGGCTTTACGAATAGCATTTAATTGAGCCACAACATCGTCAACGAAATTTAAGGCAATTAAAAGGTCACTGTCACATTTTTGCAATAACTTAGACAATGGTAAAGTGTATGCAAATATATTCTGTAAGCTAAATAAAGAAATTAGGAAACCAAATTCACATAACGAATTTTTCAAAAGTTTTGCCTTAGAAGACGAGTCTCTGTCTTCCCAAGTTGCGATTGTTTCAAGGCTATGAATCACTGCATCATATAATTCTACCATGGTCATGATGGCTTCATGGCGTTCTACCCACCTAGTTGGACAAACTTTTCGTAGTTTTTGTTTATTAATTTCCGGTGTATGTTTGTCAATATTGTTGCGGAGGACGTCTTGCCTCTTAGGTGTAGTGAAAAAATTATGTGTCATTTCTATTATGCCAATGCAGTTTCTTATTTCTGTCACAGATACAGCATTTCCAACTGCTAAATTTAAACTATGTGAGGCACAATGCACATATAAAGCTTGCGGATATATAGCTGATATGTGAGACTGAACACCGTTAAACTTTCCGCTCATTGATGCGGCACCATCATAACCTTGCCCACGTAAATAGGACAAGTCGATACCATATGTCTTTAATCCTTCTAATATTTTGTCGGACAAGTTTTTTCCTGTGGTGCTTGCTACAGGAATAAATTGTAAGAATTGTTCACAAACTTTGTTGTCATTATCTTCATCTATATACCTGACACACAAGGAAATATGTTCAATAGTAGAAATGTCACATGTTTCATCAGCTAGAATAGAGAAACATTTTGCCGAATTAATTTTTTCTACCAAACTATTCAAGATGATATTGTTACACGCGTTTATAATTTGATTTTGTATGTTCCAGCTAATATAGGTAGCGTTTTTGGCAGAATGTTTAAAATGTTCAGTCAGGTTTTTATCACCCGCATCGATTTTTGTTCTTAGTAAAGCTCGAAAATTGCCTTCATTGGCGATTGGCTCCTGATCAATCGAAAATTCTCCATAATCACGATGTCCTCTCAAGGGTATATTTTGCCGACCGCATAAAATTACAGTTTTTATAATCGGCTCTAATCGTTTCCGATTAACTGCAGCTTGCGATGCCTGACCTACATCAATTTGTCGATCGACTGAAATACATTTTCCATCTCGAATATTCTGTAACCTTTCGTAAGTTGCAATAGTCCTGATATGATATTCTGTTTTTTCATGATTATTAAATTTCTCAATGGCTTTCTTCCAATTATTATAACCTTGTGTGACCAACTGCCCAGCTACTTCCGATTTAGATTTTCCAACGTTAGGAGGTGCAAAAAATACGCAATATTTACAATACGCACTATTTTCAACTTGAGAATACACAAGCCAAGTATATTTTTTAAACCATGTGTATTGAAAACTTCGTTTATGATTTGCAGCTGTAGCACAGGTTGCGGGGAAATTAAAATTTGGTTCTGGTTCCCACAACTTTTTCATAATATCTAAATTATCGTCAGTATTGAATGTTTGTTCTTTCAGCAATGCGATGTCTTGATAATTGTTAACAGCTGAGGAAATACTTTCTTCTTGGATATTCGATTGCTTTGACTGACTTGCGACTGGGGAAACCGAATTCAAATCGGTATTTATAGTGTTAATAACGTCGTTATTACTAACATTTAAATCATCTTTTTTTGTTTTTGTGAAATAATTCAATTTTAATAAATTACTCTGTTTACGTTTTTCAGCCATAATTTGAAGAAAAAATCTAAAATAAATAAATAAATAAATAAATAATAAATAAATAAAAATAAAATAAATAAATATTTTACAAATTTAATTTGCAAATGTCATCAAAAAGTTCTCATGTATATTACTTATCACGGGTGAAAAGCTAGTCTGAAGATCAGGATATGATTGCCAATAAAGTCATTGCAAAATAGCCAAGCAGAATACAAAATAAATTTTTAATTTAAAACTTCTACGAATTTTATTTACCGAGAGTTTAGTTTCATATTAGTAATAATTCTTTCGGTGTGGAAAAGTTTTGTAAATTTTTTTTATCATCATTTTCAGAATTCACATCAGAATTTGAAACTTTGGAAACTTTATTCTTTGGTGGTTTAATTTTAAAATTTATTCCAAATATCTTTAATAATACTTAAAAATAATTAAAATAGTAAAAAATTGAAATGAGCTAAATATATAAAAACGCGTTTTAAGTAGCTTGAAAATTAACGTATAATATTATATAAACTGTAAAATCTCATAAAATATTAACTTGAAATATCAATTAAATTAATATTAAATGGTGTATTAATTAATCTTAATATATATGACAAAATGTTAGCAACAAAAAAATGCTAATTTCCAATTTAATTGGCATAGCATAGGAGTTTTGTTATTTAAGTTAAAAATAACCAACTATTCAGTGTTGAGGTGAATACTTGGTGCATTCATGTGTGTATTAGATTTGTGTTTCAACATTTGTGTTTATGTTTTTATAACACAACTGACAAAATTTAAAAGAACAATTGGAAAATGGCAATTATTTATAATTATTTGATAATTTTATTATAATATGATTGTAAACAGTATTTATTTTCTTTCGTGTTTCACTTTTGAAATGTTTTGCTTAGTTGGCGATAATATGAATTCAAAGTACAAAATTACCAGTTCAACGAGCTTACAACAAAGAATTCATAAAACTCCAATTTAAAAAAAAAAAAAAAAAAGAAGAAGAAGAAAGAATTAGAAAATTTTACTCAAAGTGAAATTTCTAACCTCTCGTTCAAACACGTGACTAGAAATAAAAATTTCGAAACACTTTCTCTCAGAAGTATATTTTTCATTTCAACAATTTGTTTTCCTCAAGACCGTTATTGCTTCATGAACAAAATTTAAATTACATTAAGCTATTTTGTTAAGTTACATATATATATTAAAAATTTTGATAATACGGAAATAAAATATTTTAGTTGAGCAAATTAATTACTTCTTATTTTTAAACAGCGAAATTACAAGCATTACATGATGTATGAAAATAAAATTAATTCCGAATTAAAATGTATATATTTGGAAAAATATTAATTATATTTAAATAGATAAAGAAGAAGAAAACTGTCGGCATACTTAAAAATTTTTTAAGCACCCACATAGATGGAAAACGTTTAACTTATAAAATGATAATAATAATAATAAGCTTTAAAAGTTTAATTGCAAAAATTACGAGTTGTAAGAAACCTTCAGAACCAAAATTGAATTTTTTTTATTTTTTTTTTATTTTAAGAGTTGGGAATAGTTTAAAACTATGATATATATATATATATATATATATATATATATATATATATATATATATATATATATCACATATATATATATATATATATATATATATATATCGATAAACTGCAATATTTGTAAGATGGAATATATTGGTCAATCATGTAATCCATTGCACTACAGAATCAATCAACATAGACAGGATATTATTAAAAATAATTCTATAAATGTTGAGCACATGCACTTTAGACAACATGACTTTAAAGATATTACAATAAAAATCTTAAGTATGCACAAAAATTTCACTGATAGACTACTTTATGAATCAATTTTTATCAAATCTCGTAACTCATTATATCCTTATGGTCTTAATTCTAAATTATTTAATCGTACAAACCTTGTTTATACTAATACTACTAAACATGAACATTACAGTAGCACTTATGCTATATTAAATCATACAGCAAATACAAAAACTACACGTACAAAAAGGGGTAAAAATTGTAATAGTTCACAGTATATCTCTAGTAATGATATTGAACGGCAGTTATCTAATTTGGAATATGAATTCAATAATTCTTACAATTGGCTTGACATTAGGAAAAATATTGTTTCGATCAAAAAGAAAAATCTTAACAAGTATTATAAAGTTTTTTTATCATTAAATCTATCGCCACATTTTAGTGATGTTTATTTTGATCTTTTATTATTTAGAATTAATCAACTTAATGTAAAAATTTCAAAAAACACTTACAAAAAAACTAACAACACTCTACTTATAATTACTTTTTCCAATATTGTACTTAATAAAATAAATATACACAATGTAATTAATAACATTGAGAACAAATTCCCCATAAAAAATTTTACAATACATAAATCGTACAAATACAACGTTACATTAGGACGTAGGATTTTCAATTACAATAAATTTGCAAAATTTCTAACATCAAATGATAAACCTCCTTGCTTATGTAATAATCCTAATTATAGCAATTATGTAGATAAGGTACATGGTCACATTATTACAGGGGATATTAATATTGTAGAGAATGATTACTTGCGTAATCTTATGACTAATGGGACTAAATTTCGATTACCTTCATGTTATACAATTTTTTCTATTTTAAAACAATTTAATCTGGATCTTGACCTTTTTATTTATAAAATATCAATAGATTATAATAAACCTCTTGAATTTTTTAATGAATGGAAATTAAATGTTTTAAGTAATTTAAATGCTGAACTTCATAGGAATTTGGACATATATAATTTTAATTTTAAACAACTAAATAGTGAAATAACGAATTTACAAAACAAATTTATTATTACATATGTTGATAAATCACCAAACAATTATGCTTTCATCTGCAAATATTATTATTCGCAGTTAATAACTAAAGCTATAAATACAAATTTAAACTTTAAAATAACTAATCTAGATAAAATCATTAATAATCGACATATATTTCAATTTTATAAATTACTAAAAATTAAAAACTATAACTTTAATTATCCATACATAGTTGTTATACCTAAATTCCACAAAACTCCTTTAAAATTTAGAACTGTAACAATCGGTTGTAATACTTATAACAATAATGCAAGCAAATTTTTATTAAGTATTCTCACTAAATTGTTTGAACTTACAAAACAAAAAGATAATTTGTATAGCATAAAAAATAGTTTTCAACTTGTCAATAATATTAAAAATTTAAATAACATAAAATACATGAAGACGTTTGATTTTAATGACTTATTTAATAACATTGATATTAACGATATGTTCAAGATAGTAAATTTATTATATAAGGAATACAAGGATTCTATTAAATTAAAAAATAAAATTTCGTTAAATTACTTTAAAACATTAACTAAATTTATTCTCCATTATAATTATATTGTTTTTAATGATACTATATATATACAAAGCTGTGGACTCCCTCAAGGTGGCATTGTTTCTTCAATTCTTGCAGAATTGTATTTATATTATTATGAACGTAACTCTAATATTGCTAATTGTAAAATATACCGTTATATAGATGACATTATTGTCTTCTATTTTAATAGTAATTCAAATTATTTATTACCTATAAAATATCATAAAAATTTAACTTATAGTTTCAATGTTATGGCAAATAATGAAATTAATTTTCTTGATCTTAAGATAATTCTTAAAGATAATAAACTTTTGTTTGACATTTATGACAAGCGAAATGATTTTACTTTTAAGGTTAACTTATTTACTAACTATTTGTCATGTATACATAAATCAGTATTTGTAAATATTTTACTAAATTTTGCACATAGAATTAATAATCTTTGTTCAAATAACTTTAAAAATCAAAATTTAAAACATATCCTTCAAATTGCACAAGTTTATGGATATCCTTACTATTTAGTTAAATCAATTTTACACATATAAATATAGATTTAATTTGGGTTAAATGTCTGTATTTTTTTTTTTTTTTTTTTTTTTTTTTTTTGTTAAAATCTCCTTGATAAAAATGATAATCAACTTTTGATTGTTGATATATTTGGCTAAACTATGAATCCTATTGTGTGCGTTGCTGCATAGGATTATCCTAGTTTAATGTCATTCATATTTTTAAAATTTAACGTTAATTTTCAACTTTTGACTGTTGATATATTTCGCTAAATTATAACTCATATTAAGAGCATGTGCTGCATAGGATCATCTTAGTTAAAAGTCATTCATTAATTAAAATTTACATGCGGGCAAATTCTATAATTGTTGTTATGATTATATGGAGTTAATATTATTGGGGTTGTAACAAAAGTTAAAATTATCAAGGATGTTACAATGGGTTAATCAATACAATATAATATTAATATGTTAAACATATTTAATTTTAGTAAATATTAAATATTTATTAAATATAGTACACTAATAAACATATCTCTTAGTTTTATATTATTTATTTTATTTTATTATTAGATCATTTAATTTAATTAATATTTATGTTTTTTATATTTTTTTTTTCATGGTAGATATTATTTAAATAGCTGGATTTAAATTATAATAAGTGCATTACCATATTGAATAATCTATGTTATTTCTAAGTATAATACTAATTTATAAAATGAAAGCATCATATGGATTCTACATTAATGTTTGGGTTAAATTAAGATATATTTTAAATGGGTTAGTTAAAATATAAATTATATTATACTAGTAACTCTTAATCTCTATATATATCATTAATATTAACTAGTAAAATTAATATATTTACACTACATTACAGCTGCATATAAGTAATTATACATACAATATTAAAGTTTTAGTAGAATATCTGTACACCAGATGTCAGCAGCAATGTATTTGATAGTATGCTAAAATAGTCTAATATTTTTACAATAGATAGCAGTAGTATAGCTTATTTAAAATATTAAAACTTGGAAATTTAGTATGGAGGTAATAATATCTATGAAATACTTTCAAATTATCAAGTAATATTATATATTTTAATTTATTAAATTAAAATTAAAATAAAATAATTAATGGTTTTTATTTATATGTATATCATAATTTTTTTTCTACATTTTTTTAAATGTTGTAATCTATTTAGTTAAATAAAAATAACTGTAACTGTAGGTTACAATTTATGATCTGAAGGATTCTCTATTTAACTGTGAATTTAACCTCTTCTTTTGGATACAACTTTGTACATGTGCTCACAATATACTAAATATCTTGGGATATTATCAATATAAGTAATATATATATATTTTAATTTTTTTAATTCTTTTTCACACTCCTTTTCAAATTGTATGTATAATTTATAATATTCCATTGTAAAGGTCTTGTTATTCAATATTGTTTCAGCGATTGTTCGGGCAAGATATGGCACTATATTTAGCAAAAGCTGGTGTCATATACAGAAAACAATCGTTCTTTGCTTATAAATGTGATTTTCTTGCCCTTGAAAAAGTAAATTACTTTATAAGCTTTTATTTGTGTATATACTCGTGTGGTTTATATTTCATTCCTTATTTTCTATTTATTTAATTTTTTTTTTTTCTTCTTCTTAATTTGAATTAATAATGTTACTTTTATTAGGACTACAATTTTAATTTGTAAATTGACAGGGCTCTTTGGTATCGGGATTTCAGTGTATGTGGTCAGTTTCTTATGTTTCAATGGTTAAATTTTACTTAAAGTTTTATATATATATATATATATATATATATATATATATATATATATACAGACACACAGTCAAAGTCGGAGGGACCATAAAATAATAAATTAATAACCATAATTCATATTACCGAATACTGAACAATGTTATACACTAGAGTGGGGATGGAAAATTGCTTTGTGTTTGTATTATCAGTAATTCGTATTAAGAGGAAAATGTTATTAATATTGTAATATATATATATATATATATACTAGCTACCCGCCCGGCGTTGCCCGGGCCCGAAATAATAACAATCTCAGAGCAATGCGTCAACCCCTCCCTCCCCATACCCGCAAATATAACGAATAATTTGTTCAAGAAAACCACCTTCACCTACAGTAACGCGATCATTAAAAAAATTATTAAATTTTTCTGATAAATAGAACATAACGAAGACGCTACGCTAAAATAGCCGGCAAACACCTCCCACAATGACAACATATGACAACACCTCCCATCCTCAATTTCAGATCTATATCTTAATTAGTTATCTAAATTTTTGTTCATTAGTAAAAATTGGCAATTATTTCCTTTCTTTTTCGCAAACTAAATGGAGGGATCGGCCAGAGAAACAGATCTCTTTGTAATTCAGTTTTTAATGAAAGCAGATCCCTGTCTGAAACTTTCTGGGATTTTTTTTACTGGCGCCAGCAGATTTTTAGCAGTTTTTTGCATAAATTAAGAAAATTTACCGGCCGAATTTTCCAAAAATTGCATAGACGGATGCAGAATTATTTTTTACATATGCTCAGAAATTTTCATATTGATATCTTAATTAGTTTTTTTTAGAATTCGCTAATTAGTAAAATAATTTCGAATTCGTTCATTTTCGCTTGCAAATCCACAACAACAGTTCTTTTCTTTAGCCATTTTGATTTAAAAGATGGCATTTTCGATGCGATGTTTAATGATATTCTAATTAATATCTAGAGTAATTATCAAAATATTAAAATTCTGAGACTCAGGTATACCAGGAGAGGGTTTGGACCATTGACTAGAAATATAAATGGACAGCGGACTCCTTTCTTTTCTTCCGACAGACTTGAAGAATATATCTTTCCCCTTTCATCGCCAAAAATAGGCGAAAGGGTGCCGCTTTCTGGCGGTAATCCCTTTCTCAAACTTGACAAACTCAAACGCAAGTGAAAAATCTCTGTTTCTTCTCGGGAGCTGTGGAATTTCCGTGACAGTTTGGCGCGAAAAAAAACCTGTTTGGCAGAATATTCTTCCTCCACACCTGCTGGAGGAAAGGACATGTTTTCTTCAAGAAAGGGTTGTTAGTCCGCTGTCCATTTATATTTCTAGTCAATGGTTTGGACTATTTAAATCTAAATTTACAGACTTCTAGGTGCGCTAAATTTTCCTAACCATCGCAGACAGACACACACAGAGCGAAACTTTCTTTTATTAGTATATATATATATATATATATATAATAAAATTATTCGAATCCGGCTTTCTCTCTCGCAAAAAACCGCTCGAAATCACATAATTTTAAACAAAATTAGAAGCATTTGAAATATTTAATTAAACTGAAATACAAAATTCAAAATCTTTAAATGGCTTGCGATCCAAATTTTGTCCGAATTTCATGAAACTTGACAGAAATATTTATTATACATACTTTAACAAAGCTGTGTATTGGATTAAGAATACAGTTATATTAAGTACCATAAAATGCGATGAAAAATGTTGTGATATTTTGATAAAAATCCAGTTCAAACCCAGAAAAGAAAAAAAAAACTTTTGTATTCAAAAGTTAGTGTACATAATTTTTTTTTTGTGTTGTATTGTTAAATATTTTTAATATGAAGTCGAAGAAAAAATTGAAATTCGGTACGAATGGAGCATTTTGATTTTTTTTTTTTTATTAAATAAGTGAAGAATATTAGGTAGATTTCTTAAGAAATACTACCTATTACATTCTCCCCTGTGTTGGAATTTCTGGAAAATTTTTGCAGATCTACGCCGATCATGACTCACAGAACCCAAAACCACCCCCAGTTCAAAAATTATATATCACTTTTTTATGGACACAATAACTTCAATAATTCTGTACAAATCTCTTCCAAACTGATACATAAAATCTCGGTCAAGTTCGTTAATTTGTAAAATCGAACCTAGGGGGAAAGGGGGTAGAAAGGAGGGCATTTTGTGAAAAAAGAAAAAAACCCATAACTTCTTAATTATGATACGTATCGAATCCGTTTAAAGTTATTATTACTTCTATAGGAAAAGGGCCAAAAATTTATGTATGACAGATTTTTGATATCATTAAAAATGGCCTCAAGGAGGTGAAAATATAGGAGTTTAAGAAGAAAAAAAATCATAACTTTGTCAGTTCACAAGATATCAAAGCCGCTTAAATTTATTATAAATCCTCTTAATATTATCTACAACTTTTATACTGACAATTTTTTTATAGGACCAACCCTTTTAACAAAAAATAAATAAATAAATAAATAAATAAAAAGAAATATATATATATGCCGGCTCCTCCCTGAGACACAGGTAGATTTCGAAGTGGGCGGTCCCAACTGCCGCATCATTTCCAAAAGGTCATTTCTTCTGAAATTCCCAATTAACAGGCGCCCCACGGTTTGCGTCTTCGAAATCTACCTGTGCCTGTAGGCCGAGCCATCAGGGATTTTTTTAAATTACATTTGTAAAGCAATGTTATTATTAATATTTATACAAAATCTCAAATAGAAATAAATTTTAAAAAGTTGTTTGAAAGTCCTCTGTCATCTTAAGGTTGTTCTCAAATGACCTGCTCAAGAATGCGAAACTTTCTGACTCATTTTTAAACTCAAAGGCATAAAATTGGCATTGAAGCGATTTGGAATCGAAATGAGTTTTCCATTTTTTGATGACTAAATTATTTATCCAGATATAAGTGATTCGTGTCACGTGACGACACGTTTTTTTCTTTCTCGTGTTCAAGCTCCAGAAATTCGGTTCAAAACGCCAACTTTGACAATATTTTCTGACTGAAAGATCTTCTGTCTTTACCAAAAAAAATGGAAAAGTTTTTCGATTATATGGTTTTTGAACAAGAATACCTGCAAATTGCATTCGTTTCCGAACAAAATGAATAAAATAAAGGTGTCCGAAAGTAGCCCCTTTGGATTTGAGAACAGCCTTAGCCTTAAGCGTGCTCGTCTTAATGAGGTTTCATTATATATCTTAATTACTTGCATATTCTACATATAAATGCTTGTTTTAACACATGATTATAATCGTTCATTCAAAATTAAAACTAGTCGTTGGGGGCCACCGTAATACTTACCCATCATGGATATGCATAATGTAAAATATTAAAATAAAAATGTGTAAACTACTTATAAAATGCATTGCAATTCAAATAAAATCGTGGCTTGATGACGTCACAAACTTTAAAGGCTCGATTACTGAATTGCTTGAAAGAGGTTTTTCCTTATAACTCCAAAAATAATATTCCTATTAACTAGCGGTTTATTGCATCTGATTAAGCGTCAAATTTCCAATTAAAATATATCTTTGAAGTGAAATTTAGATGAAATACAGGGTCATGAAAAATCGAAGAGTGTGGAAAATAGGATTCCAAATATCTCGGCAACTAATTATCCGATCGACTTCATGCTTTATTCAAAATTTATGTTTTTTTATTGTCTTTTATATTCATTTCTTAAAATAAACAATTTCGAACATTTTTATATACCTTTCATCAGAACGAATATTTCGAGAGTCCGAAAAAAAATGTTCCGGTTAATCGAGGTTATTGAACTGAAATAGGCTTCTTCCCATTATTACATACTAAGTACATACCAAATTGCAAGTCTCTATCTCAATTTTTTCGGGAGATAGAGCGTTTACAGACACACACACACACAGACACACAGACGGACGGCAAAATTTTTTTTCTAAAAATATGTTTTTCGGAATCTCCAGTGTCTGAAACGTGTAAATCCGTCAAAAAAAATTTTTCGATTTTCAAAACGATTACAAGACTTACCCTATACTACGTATGATGGGTAAGTAAAAAACAGAAATTTTAAAAATATGAAATGTAACTTACCAGAGAACTTTCCGAATTTAGATGTCGGCGCCAGACTCGATTGTTCGACCGAGTGAAAACTGAAAAAAAACATGTCAAAGGGTGTCATTTTTTGGCGGTGATCGCTTTCTTGGCAACTTTGTTTTCATTCTCGCAATAAAATAAACGTTTTCTAAAGCAGCACGCATTTATGGGGAAAAACCTCTTAAAACGTCATCTTTTTTTTAATTGTTTTTTATTGCATGGTACTACGGGGATTGTACTATGTATTATAGGATACATGTATTATAGGGTCTTTTATAGGATTTTTTTACACACACGCACAAAAAAAAAAAAAATAAAAAAATAACGAACGAACTTTGTTTCCATAAATATTTTAGATATTTTTCTAGTGTTTTCTCACTTTTCCTTTGGGGGGGGGGTCAGGGCCCCTTGGCCCCCCCCCTTGGGTGCGCCACTGGTCCATTGCATGACAGAAAGAATAATTATAATTTTATCGCAAACATAAAGAGAAAAATCAGCACTTTTTTCATTCCATTTTCGACCATTTTGGGAGGTGGGGGTCTGTGCCCCATCAGCCCCTTCCCCCTCTTTGGATATGCTGTGGTGTTACTGTGTACTAATATGGGACTAAGAGAAGATAGTGGGTGGTCCGTTGTACGACAGAAAGAAAATACAAATTTATCACAAATAGAAAGATGAAAAACTAGCATTTTTTTCATTTCATTTTCGATTATTTCGAGAGAGGACTTACGCCTTTCATCCCCCTTCCCCCTCGTTGAGTATGATGTGGTGTTACTGTGCATATGGGGCTAAAAAGAAAAGAGTAGGTAGTCTGTTGTATGACCAAAATTTCTATACAAATTTATCTCAAACAGGAAAAAAAAAACACTTTTTTCATGAGATTTTCGACTATTTCGGGACGGGGGGCTGTAACTCCATTAGTCCCCTTCCCCTTTTTAGGTATGCTCTGATGGCAATGTGAACTAATACGCCACTGTCACAGTCCCTGCTGTAACATAAGCTGTAATTTATGTCGGTGCCACTATCTCCAGGGGATGCAGGTGCGAAAAACTTTCTAAAATTACGATTTTTGCGATACTGAAGGAGCGAGGAGGAAGGAGATGTTTTTTGACGATCCTGGGAAAACCGATTTAATTACTCATGATATAGAGCTGACAAGCGAAGTACCAGTAAGGGTTCGCCCCTCTAGAACTTCACCGAGGCAAGCCAAAATTTTAAAAGCCGAAATAAAAAGAATGTTAGATTTAGGTGTAATTGTCGAAGGCGAGTCTGAATTTAATTCACCGTTGATTCTTGAAACTCAGGGACGGGACCCCCGCCCTTGCATAGATTATTCGAAGTTAAACGTGATAACCCGGCCAGAAGTATTTCCCCTACCGAATACAGAGGAACGCGTCGAACATGTAGCTAAGGCTAACTTCATTACAACCTTATATTTGACGAAGGGTTACTGGAAGATCCCGACGACTCCAAGGATCCAGAAAATAGCTGCATTTGTGACCATTTCTCCCAAAAACAATGCCTTTCGGCAGTGCCGTAGCGAAAGAAAATTTTTGGGGGGGGCAAAAGGCAAGATTGTCCGACTCAAAAATGTTTCAAATCCGACTAATGTAAAATAGTCAATCTGTCGCATTATTTCTTAATTAATAGTTTTTATAATTAATTTTAACTGATTAATTATAATTGATAGTTAAAAATAAAATACAGTCGAACCTCGTTAACACGAAATTGAAGGGACTGCGAATTTTTTTCGTGTTAACCGTCAAAATAGTAGTGTCATCTATGTAGTAGTGTCATAAAAGTTAAATAAATTAACCTACAAGTATAACCCTGCTCTTAAAATCATAAATTAATAAGAAATATAAATTTTAATTAAGAAATAAAACAAATTGATCATCATTTTAGGCAATAATAAAGTTATTTATTTGCTAATCATTTTTTTAATTATGTTATTGACTTTTGCTACAATATTTGTGGTGTACTTCTTTTAGGAACTATCGATCTCATCTAATTTGTCCAAAGCTCGGGAAGCATCATCTTGTTCCATATGGAAACGTTGTACAATTTTCAATACTGCGGTAGATTCATCTAATGACGGTAAACTTTTCCGTTCTGTGTCGATTTCTTCATCCTTGTCTGACACTTTGATTTTGTCATCAGTTTTTTCAGCTAATGCAGCAATTATCTCTTCATCTGTTGTCACATCCGAAATCAGCACATCTTCCTATATGCAAATGTACTTGAAAAAATTCTCCGTTTTTCGGCCATACATCTTTTTGCTGACTCTGTGACGCTCTTTGAATCTTGTTAGTCATACGTTAGAACATTTGTGAAATCGCTCTCTCCGAGAGCATCAGTAAAAAAAACTTTGCTTTTTCTTGCAAAACTGCACCAGTTAAAACAATGTTCTGGCTTCTTGCCTCTTTTATCCATCACAAGCGAGCAATATCAATTTATTCATTCTTTCCTGTACACATTCGTTTTCATACTGGTTTGAATTGACTCACTGCATAAGCTTTTCAGGATTCCTTAAAATCGTAGAGAGTGTGCTATTGAGTATCCCGTACTTTGTTGCAATTTTTGTTTTTTTTCA
The DNA here is from genome assembly GCA_963931845.1 of Maratus michaelseni. Taxonomy (NCBI): domain Eukaryota; kingdom Metazoa; phylum Arthropoda; class Arachnida; order Araneae; family Salticidae; genus Maratus; species Maratus michaelseni. The sequence continues at coordinate 400,114,395 of OZ007588.1, forward strand.
GCACTTAATCTCTGACCTCGCTTAAATTTTTTTTGTTTGGTTTCTAAAGATACAGTTTACAGTTTTCGACACATCTTTCATAGTATTCTACGTAGTAACTGCGAACAGAGTTTCAATCATGTTAGTCAGGTAGTGAAATACGGATTGTCACTTCTTTCACTTGAAGATAGGGGATTTTGGAAACTCGGTTTATGGTTTATGCCACTGTGAATACAGTCAAACGAGTAATTGAACAATCACTTTTAAAAAAGAAATTCCTTCACCCAAACTTTCATTGTGACCGATCGATAGCTCATATGGTTAGCGTGGAAAAACTTCCGTATATCAGAGGACAAAAAAAAAGCATTGATTAGTTAGGCAATCAGAATTTCATCATTTTCTGAAACATTTTTTCACTTTATATCTTTTACAAACCATGAGAAAAATTCCATTTTAATTAGAGGATGTAACATGTGAGTTTGAAATATTGAAAACTCAGCGTAAGGAGACATGTTTTGACTTTAGAGCAAAAAAAGTTTTAGCATTAATGCATTATTGCAGTCGAATTATATTAGTTTAAATAATGCTTGTATTGCAGCAAAACCTGGAGCTTAGTGAACGTATTAACACGGGCGTGTCAGTGAGAGGTTTAAGAGTTGAATTTCGAAAAATCCTTTGTTAGTGGATCCCTATTATGTGTTACGAATACTTAAGTGTTCAAGTTTTTAGCACCAGTAGTCAGTGCCGTAGAGAAAGATTTTTTTTTTTTTTTTTTTTTTGGGGGGGGGGGGGGGCAAAAGGCAAGATTGACTGACTCAAAAAGGTTTCAAATCCGACTAATGTAAAATAGTCATTCTGTCGCATTATTTCTTAATTAATAGTTTTTAAAATTAATTTTAACTGATTAATTATAATTGATAATTAAAAGTAAAATATATGATTTTGTATTCCTAAAATGTTTCTTAGATATAACTCAGTAATCATTTAAAAAATTTACCAAGAACTTTACTGGAGAAAAAAAAAAGAAAAAAAGAAAATATGTATTGATAAGAGAAAATCGTACAGTTATATTTGTGAAAAACACATTTGTTTAGAATGAGTGAAGTGAACCTGTATGTTATGGTGTCGCGAGGATAGTAACACACTTTTAGTCTTTTTTAGTTTGTATCGATAAACATCTAACCAAAGGAGCCGAGTTTACAAAAATTTCACTAGAGGCAGACATTTCGGCGCCGACAGGACAAATCCGTCTCCTCCCTTTCTATAAGTTTCAGAAATATATTATTGTGAAAGTCGGAAGTTGTAGAATTCCGACAATGTACAGTTCAGAAAATTAGTGCAAAACTGGATTGGATTTGCAGGATTATCTGCCGATCATAACAAAAGACTTTTATCTACACCAGACCTGACACTTTTTCTGTATCTATCCCTAGTGGTCTGGGCCTGGAAAGAATTTTGCTTTACATGTCAAAGAAAATACGTGTGAAGATTTATCTTATAAAGAAGATATTTTTTGTTTCTGATTAAATATTTAAAAAAAAAAGAAAAAAGAAAAAAAAAGTAAGAAATTTTTTAGATATTAAATGTTAAATGCACGGATATTTTTTTAATTTATTCATTTTCTTTTTATAAATAGTTTTAAAAATTCTTCGTTTTTATTTTCCAAACGTTCCTAAAACAGTTCCAAAGGGCGTAAACATCATATCGTTGCTAGAACCTACTATGTATTAAGTATAAAATTTCTTAAATTTTCTTAAGTGACTTTCGCATTCGGTCGACCTAGTTTATATATTGATAGCTTTTATCTATGTAAGTTGCGAGTGTTACTGTAGGACATATTTCTGATAGTTTCAAATCAATAGATCAGATTCATTTTTTTCCCCTACTGGCCTATGTATCGACGGCCGACTTAGCTTTTTCATGTGTGGGTAAGGTATAGTATATGTCCAACATTTCCGGCTCTGCAGACAAGATTTATACATGATAATTTTTTTTCAGTGGGTAGGCCGACTAACTATTTATGTGATTCGAAAATGTCACAGAACACGTGACTTTCATACCGGCTGACCAGATAGATCTATTGAAACGATTACTTTTTTTACTCATAACCTATCTATTGACAGACCGACTAGCTTTTGCCATATGATTGTAAGGGTGTAGTGAAATGCATTCTGAAGACTTAAAGGCCTGCCAACCAGAATTTTTCCGAATTGTTTTTTTTAATCGGCCTACTGACATACTACAGAGACACTAATTAAATCTGCTGATAAGCCGACTGAATCCTTTTATCAAACATTGGGAGGGCAGCTGCCCCCCCTGCCCCCCCCCCCCTCCCCGCTCGCTACGCCCCTGTTCGGGCTTACAGGCGCCAGCTATAGATTTTCGAAATCTAGGAGTAATCTGCTCCTTGGACTAGAAGATTGTCTTCCATATTTGGATGATATGGCCATTTTCTCGGACGATTGAAATGATCATGTGAGGCATAGAGGTCAGCATTACAATATTGGCAAGTGGGGTGGGATTATGGAACAACAGACTTCTATACTTACAAACTTTAACCTAAAGTACCGGAAAACTTTTAACTTACTCACAGAAACCTCTATATAATGACAACCAACCACGACCGTTTACGCTCTATTTGTATACCATCGACAGAAAACCGTCTCTATTGTGCACCTGTGGCCGGCTTGGTGCTTTGCTACATTATATTCTACAATGTACTCTTACATCACATTTTCATCTCAAATGTCCAACAAACACACCACTTCATTCATGGTTCTCCTTTATCCTAAAAAGTAATGCCTCGCCTCCTTAAACAAAATTATCCAATGTATAAAATTGATAGAGGACAATGAATGCATTTTTTCAAAGCACTCTCCCGTATGTGGACCCAGAGGATTAGCTGGGCCTTACCAGGACTATAAAAACTTTTACATCCAATTTATGGACTATAAAAACTTTTACATCCAATTTATGCACAATAATCAAAAAAAGAAAATGCATTATACTATGTTAAAACCTAATGACCTAAACCTCATTTGTAATTTTTTTTATAAACTTGCCGAGCAGGGCTTGTAGAGCTCAAGCCATATTTGTAGGCTCCCCTGCTTGGTTGAATCTGAATCTGGTATTAGACCGCATTCTAGAAGCGAAAATAAAAGTAAAATTGTCTAAGTGTAAATTTTCACAGCGTACGGTAAAATATCTGGGACATCTAGTGGGCGACGGGCAGCGTACACCTGCAGAATCTAAAATTGAACCAATAACGGAATTTCCTGTTTCTAAATCCAAAACTGAAATTAGGCGTTTTCTAGGAATGGCAGGATATTATTCCAGGTAAATTAGAGATTTTGCAACGAGAATAGAACCGTTAATTCGCGCTTTGAAAGGAAAAGAGGGAAAAGCAAAAATTAATTGAAATTCAGACATGGAAGAAGCATTCCTTACGCTAAAAAAAAGAAATTGACCGAGAAACCGGTATTGTACGCGCCGAAGTACACCGAGGAATTCATCATTCAGACCGATGCATCCGACAAGGGGACTGGCGTAGTTATGGCCCAGAATATAAATAGTGAAGAACACCCAGCAAAATTTTTAAGTCGGAAATTTACCCCCCCCCCCGCGGAGAGAAATTTTGCTACGACCTAAAAAGAATGTGCCGCGATAATTTATGCTATAAAAAAAAATTAAGACATTATATTTGGATGATCAGCAATTCCGAATCGAAACTGACCAGGATCCTTTGAGTTGGCTCAAAAATAACGCTGGGAGTAATCCCCGGTTGTTACGCTGGTCATTGATTCTGCAAAATTATCATTATTCAATCAAATACAAGCCAAGAAGACAAATACCTCACGTTAATTGTTTAACCCTTTATGTACTGAATTACGAATTCATGAAAATTTTACCTTCTAAAGCATTTTTCGTGAATTGTTGAAACTACATTAGAAGATTTCCATAATCATTTAATAAATTTTAGAGGGATTTTAGAATGATTGAAGGATTTAGGAGGATTAATTAAATTTGAATTTTTAGTGATTTTGTGCAATATTTATAACCCCATTAAAATATTTTATTTTAAATATTTTTCTTAGTATTTTGTAGAATTAGGAAATGTACAAATATAATGTTCTTACAGTAGAAATATAGAATTTCGAATTGAAAATCCTCCCCCCCCCCCCTCCCCAACGCCAAGAAAGCTGAAAAATGCAAAGGAAAAAGAAATCATCCTTTTAAAAATATTTTTGTTTTGTGTATCCAATAACGCTTTTGGAACAAGATAAATTAATGCATCTATAACTCATTCTAAACTGTATTACTACTAATCGATGCATTAAATTAATTTTATAACAAGTTATTTTACTGGTACTTATAAGTACCGTCAGTAGATAAAGGGTTAAGTAGAATTGACTGAGGGACATTAAAAAAAAAAAAAAAAAAAAAAAAAAAGAAGGCAGTTGTATATAAGTTTCAAAATTCTTAGCATTGTAGATTGAGTATAATTTTATTTTAAAATTTGAATTTGTATCAGTAAATGTATTTTTATGTAAATATGTGCGACCAGGTTGAGATTTCTGATTCGAGCGAAATAAGAGTCTGACTGGATCTCAACTAAGATTTTTCAACGGTGTGTAAAATCCCATCTGTATGAGAGGGTGCTGTAAAGTCTCCATTCAATTATATGTGGATACTAGATGAGACTTTTCATCTTAAACATTATTTTTTTCTCACGCTTAGGAAATACCATCTGCCTTCACAGACAATGTGGCAGACTCGGTGTCGCGTATGTAGTAACGTGAGACGATATATATATAATTCAGGGGTAGTACTAGTCCAGGAAATATTTCAGGACATACATTTCAGGACAATTTCAGGACACATTTGATTGAAAACCGAACCTAAAAAACCCTTAACTCCCTTTTCAATACATTTTATTATCATAAACAGTACACTACCATATACACAATTTTTTTGTTGTAAAAGTATACATTTAAAAAAAAGTAATTTTACCAGAACTCTTTGACCAAGCTGCTAAAAAACTGCAATTTTTGCATTACTGAAAGACAAAAATCTCGTTTTTTTTTTTTTTTTTTCACTGATCGACGAAAATTGCAAAAGATTTTTTTTTATAACTGACAGATGAAAATAGCAAACTTTTTTTGATGACTAATCGATAAAAAATATGATTTTTGGTAATTGATCACCAAAAATTGCGATGATTTTTTTTTCTAAATCGACGAAAATCACTATTTTTAACGATAGACAAGAAAATTGCAACTTTCGTGATCGTTTTGCATCAGTAAAAAGGTACACCTAACCCCTATTTGGTGATTTCAAATACCGATATAGCACAAAACTTGCAAAATTTCAGGAATATTAGGACAGACTACCATATTTCAGGACATTTCAGGACGTTTTAATTTTTTTCAGGAATATAAGGAATTTCAGGACAAGTACTACCCCTGTATAATTAATACAATCCATTATCGTTTGAAACAAAAAAAACTTTATTGTAAATTAACATTAAAAAATAAAAATAAAAAATATGATAAACATATCCATGCTGTAAAATTACAATTTCAGAAAACTCTTTCTGACGTCCGCTCAGAGAGAACCTTTCTCCAACTTGTTCAACATCCAACTCCCCTCTATCGCATCCTATGTCCTAGCATACCTCCTGCCTTCATATCTCTTCGTGAACTCCTCTCAGGAAAACTGGTCTTTCTCTATAGGGAAAGAAACGCCCTATAGCCTCCTATAATTGACAGTCCCCTTTAATCTTTTACTTCCCAAGACTGAAATTGCGCTTCGTAGGAGCTCAGTTCCTTTGTATCCAAGGAATTACTGATACCACTTTCATTCACTCATTCAGAGAGCCTTCAATGCCGTCAATGCAACACATACATTCCAGCCTGGCTTATCTCAAGGTGACAATGTAATTCACCATTCAATTTAGATTATTTTCTCAGAATGGAGACGATTCATAAGTCCCCTTCCATTCACCTAGAGAAATACCTTAATTTTCAATTGAGTGTGCAGTTTGAAATTTCAACTCGCCACAACACCTCCTCCCTAAGGAAAAATTTCTGGAAGAAATTTGGCATATACATAAATAGAATAAGCTCCTTCAATCAACTTCTAAAGAGGTCATCAAAGTATAAAGGAATTTAGAATAACACATGAAATCCCTATAGAATACAAACACATTCCCATACTCAGTATTTGATAGACCACACTGTCGATAGGATTTACTATAATCCCTTACCTACAATACCTAAGTATAATTCCAGGAATAATTTATACAATTGATGCCCTAAGAAACATTTTTGAAATTTTTCACATACATATAATACCAAATACAGATTACACTTTACATGATTCTAACAAACAAAACGAAACAAAAAAAATAATAATAAAAAGAAAGAATAAATCTGTATATAACACAATGACTAACGCAATTCTCCTAAAAACCTATTGCTCAAAAGCCTAAATTTTAGACGCTTCTACAAACAAAAAGAACGCATACTAAATTATGCAATTATTAAATTAATGAAGTTTTACTATTACGAAAATATTAAGCATTAAATGATAAATAAACCCAATACAGATATTACAATAATGAGTACTCCCAAATTTAGAATAAAACTTAATTTAGAGAATTCTCCCGAAAACCTATATCCAAATTACTTTTATCAGAAAATCTTTTCGACAATAATTTTCGCCTTACAACTTTATAATCATAATTTTTTCTTTCAAAATCTTGTTTGATTTTAATAAATCTTTCTTTGTGATCCGTATTAAAAACAGAATGCTCCCTTCTTTTTAACTTTGATTTTCTATCCACATTTTCTTGGCATTTAGCCCAAATTTACTCTATTATTTTCCTTCATCCGAGAGTTAAATTTACTGGCCACAGTCATTGGTGAACTCAATTTCTTTCTAATTCTATTTCTAACATGTATAAATCCCATACTACCAACAAAATACCTGGGTATATTTACGGCATGCTCAGAATTCTTTTCCCGAAATTGACTTCCTTTACCTGACCTTTTATCACCATCCGTTTGAGACGCATCATCTTTTGTATCGATCACTTTAGACCCTTTTTCCAAATTCCTATCAGTCACATCTCCCAGTGCATTTACCTCTATCTCATTAACAGAATTATTATCCCTTTCACAGATTTCATTTACAACCATTTTTCTAACGAATTTTTGCTCATGATCGCTAGATAATCTGAGGGTTCACTGCCCATTTAATTCTCTCCGATTTTCCACTTGTTTATACACTGAATTTTGCTTATCCATATTTCCCAACTTTAACAATTCATAGATCGCTGGTGTTATAAGTGGTGGAGAATTTAGTTTTCTCACAACTGCAACCCCCATGCACATTCTTTTCAACATACTTTTTTTCATCTTCTATCAAAGCAACCGGCACGGACACCACATTTCCCACTTTCTTCGCACTCCACGGAATATCAATAGCATCAAAAACCGCAATTTGCGCCCCTGTGTCCTTAATCACTTTTACTTTCTTACCATTCACACATAAATCAACCATAGGTAATTCGGTTTCCACACCTTCCTTATTATTTATACCTTTCCCATCACTAGTAATAATCCAAGGTATGCTTTTATCCTCATAATTGGATTTACTTTTTAACAATTCCGGACAATTTGGACGGATGTGACCAACTGCCAAATAATTGTAACATTGGACTTGTCTCTGCTTTCGAAAGCATTGTCCTTCTTAAATTGATCAGTTTTCCCACTCTCTTTCGCATTCTCAAATTCCAATTTTGGTTTAATTTCATTTCTACTTTTAGAATTAAAATTGTCTTTTTGCTTATCCTGAAAAGATTTATTTTCCCAAGGTTTTCTATCCGACTTCTTAAATTCCCTTCTTATACTCTCAAACTTATCCGATTTTTCCGCGAGCTTAGAAGCAATCTTCATTTCCTCCCAATCATCCATAATTTTTTCTTTTATCTCAAATGGGACACGTTTTTTCAGTTGTTCCGTGAGCATTAGTTCTTTTAAGGATTCAAAATCCCGCACTTCTAACGACTGTAACCAATTATCAAGATAACCCCTTAACTCATAAATCAGATCCACCTATAATTCACCAGATTTTCTTTGATGAGTTTCAAACTTTTGTTTTAAGGCGACTGTACTTAGCCTAAACCTGTCTAACAAAACTTTCTTTATGTGTTGAAAATCATCACATTTGTCTGTTGGTTGTTTTACTATAATTTCGGCAATATCAGAAGATAATAAAGGAATTAATTGACTAACCAAATCTTCCTAAGAAACTTTAGCTTTCTCGGCTTGCCTTTCAAAAATCATAAAGAAAAGAGTTATGTCAATTAATTTAGAATCAAAGCGCGGAACTAAACCCTTTAAATTTACCTTAGGAGTTCTATGAAAATCTACATTTGATTCATTAGATGAAACACTAACAACATCCGCAGAATTTTGAATACGCAATTTTTGTAATTCAAATTGCTGTTCTTTTTCAAGTTTTTGTAATTAAAGTTATTGCTGTTTTTCGAGTTTATCTGCCTCAAGTTGTTTTTCAAGTTTATCTAATTCAAATTTCCTAAGTTTATCTTTTTCCTCTTGCACAATCCTATCTAATTCAATTTGCCTCTCTCTTTCTTTACGATCTTTTTCAATTTGTCTCTCTTGCTCTTTACGATCTAATTCGATTTGTGTTTCCTGTTCTTTCCGCTCTGCCTCCTGTCCAAGAATATATTTCAAGCGAAGTTTTGCGTAACTTTCTTTATAATCCTCAGCACTAACAATAGCCTGAATTATAGCTTGATTTTTACACGTTTTTGACACACTGGTCTCAAATTCCTCTGCTAATAATAGCAAGACGCTTTTATTATATTTTACTAAATAGTCAGCCATATTTTCCCCCAAAATATAATAAACTTCAAAATAACAGATATATTCAATTTACAATAATACAATAAATACAGAAATAGAATTTTCTTCATTATACGTATAATAATGTATTCAAAAACGACACAAATTTAACCTAGCAAATTCTCATGCCACAGTTACGTCTTTCAAACTGAGTACATCCCCCAAAATAAATTTCCTACCAAACAAGTACAGTATAACATCAATTTATTTTGAAACATTAATCATAATCATCCACAGCATACCCATAAAATTAAGCTATAACTTTATTACTGTAATAAATAAAATGTATATAAACAAAACTCTTATTTCCAAAAGTTTTATACAAAATTATGATTAAAATACCCTGATTAATAATCTCAATTAATCAATAGCAATTTACTATACCCCAAGTAAATTTTAACATATACATAAGTATATAATTTTCTTAACCCAATAATATACCTAACAGATACCAGAAAATCAACAAACACAAAAATTCTAACTAAAATTTAAATACCAAATTTATAGCTTCCCTAGAATTCTTAAATTTTTCATAGTTTTGTTCCCCAAAATTAAAATTTATACACAAAATTTAATTTAAAACAGACCTCTATAGAAGATTTCATAAAAGAGCTTACCTCCAGATGTAGATATTTCCTCCACACTGATACCAGGCTTCCTAGCACTTTTAAAGATGACACACACACAGATGTTTGAAGATTTGAAGACACTCAATTCACTGATGAGGCACTAATTTCACCTTAGATCCGTATGTAGACAACTGAGATGGTACGCCGCATATCTTCGTTCCACTGGATATATTTTGAAGCACAAACAAGAAGCACCAAGTCTATAGTTGACTGTTCATATACCACACAGCTTTAGTCGATAAAGTTCTTTTACCAGTTCTCTACTTGCTAGAACTCCTGAGAAAAAACACGACTCCAATTATACTTCAAAACTCCACAACTCTGCTTGTCCGTTTTCCACTGGCTCTTCATCTGTTTAATCAGGTTAACACATAGATCCGTAATCTAATTTACTCTAGATCACATATCCCAGTTGCTGCCACCAATTAATTATATATACTATAGCTGTGGTAACGTGAGACGATGTATATATAATTAATACAATCCATTATCGTTTGAAACGCAAAAAACTTTATTGTAAATTAACATTAAAAAATAAAAATAAAAAATATGATGAACATATTCATGCTGTAAAATTACAATTTCAGAAAACTCTTTCTGACGTCCGCTCAGAGAGAACCTTCTCCAACTTGTTCAACATCCAACTCCCCTCTATCGCATCCTATGTCCTAGCATACCTCCTGCCTTCATATCTCTTCGTGAACTCCTCTCAGGAAAACTGGTCTTTCTCTATAGGGAAAGAAATGCCCTATAGCCTCCTATGATTGACAGTCCCCTTTAATCCTTTACTTCCCAAGACTGAAATTGCACTTCGTAGGAGCTCAGTTCCTTTGTATCCAAGGAATTACTGATACCACTTTCATTCACTCATTCAGAGAGCCTTCAATGTCTTCAATGCAACACATACATTCCAGCCTGGCTTATCTCAAGGTGACAATGAAATTCACCATTCAATTAAGATTATTTTCTCAGAATGGGGACAGTTCATAAGTCCCCTTCCATTCACCTAGAGAAATACCTTAATCTTCAATTGAGTGTGCAGTTTGAAATTTCAACTCGCCACACGTATATCAGGTTGAGTAAAAAATTTTCCGCCAAATTTTTTTTTATTGTAAAATGATAAATACATACAAAGTCATCAAAGCTAATGAGGATAGTAATCTCCGTTTAAATCTGCAATCGTTTGCCAACGTTTTGGCAACTTTTCAATCCCTTCTGCAAAAAATTGTGGCGTTCGTGAGCCCAGAAAGAGATTGACCTCATTTATGACCTCCTCATTTGAATGGAAGATTGTGCCATCAAGATGCAGCTTCAGATGTGAAAAGAGATAGAAATCTGAAGGGGCCATCTTGGGGCTGTATGGTGGATGTTGCATCAAATCCCACTCCAGCTTGTAAAGCGTCCAGCCGGTAATCGTACTAACGTGTGGCCGGGCGTTATCTTGATGAAAGAGAACCATCTTCCTTCTGAACTCGTTACTTCGTTTTTCGCGAATGGCATCGCGAACTTTGATTACCATGTTGCTGTATATTGCACTGTTGATAGTCTGTCCGCTTTTCAGGTATGACAATCAAACCAGATGCAGAGGAACACCTTATTTTTAGTTAAGCACGTCTTGCAATCAAGCCCGCTGATTCCCCAGGTGCTGACCACCCTACTTTATGGCTTATATTGTTGTAGTACACCTATTTTTCATCAAAGGTCACAATTCTGTCCAGAAAGTTCTCTTTCCTTTAATCTCTGAGCAAAGCCAAACAACAGTTTTTTTCTCCTGCGCTTGTCTTCAGCAGTCAATTCGTGAGGCACCCAGCGATTGAACTTAAACGTTAGGTTTATGCGTTTTAGAGCGTTAACTAATGTTTTTTGGCAAACGGTAAGCTCTGACAGAATAGTTCGTGTTGAAACATTTCTGTCTTGATCAATGATTTGCTTTAACTGCTCACAATCAACTTCAATAGGACGGCCGGAACGTGGTTCATCTTTACTGTCAAAATTTCTAGCTTTAAACTTCCGAAACCAAACTTTGACTGTATCGCAAATTACATACATAGCGATTTTCGAAACCTTAAAACTACCCGTTTTAATACTTTCGTCATTTTTAAAACAAAAGAAAATAATACTTTAATACGTGAAAAACAGTCCTCTTAAAAATCATAACGAATATCTTTATTCTCTCACTTCCGTGCCGACAAAACATTCTACAAAACCATTTTTTGACAACAATATATTTTTCACACAGCTTGGCAAAGATACAGTTACAAAAAACAAAAAACATCTTTCTCACACAGCTTAGAAATTTACATCTACAAAAACAAAACATCTTTCTCACACAGCTTAGAAAGATACATTTATGAAAACATCTCCTGTTAGTAGGAGCCAAGAATACGTTTAATTCAATTGGATTCGCGACAGACTGTATCATAAGAAACAGTATTGATTCCTAAACTTTCACACATATTTCTGTGGCATTCCGTCGCGCTGAGTTTATTACGGAACTCATGGTAAATAATCGTTCTGATCTGCTAACGTGATAGCTCCAATTTAAACACTTTTTTAAAGCACAAGATAATAAATTTTTAACAAACAACTTACACAGTTATGTAGTTCCTGTGCTCTGTTTTTGAATGCAAAAATTGGTTGGCTGAAAAGCTAACAACCGCACAAATGATAGCTGTTTTCGCGAAGGTATCTCCCCTTGGCGGGAAACTTTTTACTCAACGTAATATTCAAAAGAGAGTGACAAGAAAATTTCGTTACAGCGTGGAGGTGAATAATTAGTTCACCATTAGTAACTTACCATTCGAAAATCCTCGCACAAACAAGGTCTTTACGACATTTTTCCGTTTATTAGAATCAGACACTGTGTTAGACATGATTCATTTAAACGGCATTTACTATCTTAGAATTACAAAACGTAAAATGCATCAATGAAATAACATAAAGTTGATGTTACATTTATAAGAATAGTCTCAACAAAGATGAGACAAGCTTTAAGGGGTGAAAGAATAAACTACAGGAAATAATTTTTGTCTAGGAAACCGGGATTGCAACCCATTTGTTCAATCAAAAATTCGGGGTGTTTCACTCCAAGCCGAACACGAATTTTTGATCATAAATTTAAGATGGTTCTCAACTGATCTACTCAACAACGCGAAACAATCTGACACATTTTCTGACTCATTTTTAAATGCAAAGGCATGCAATTGACAGGCCTGACTATTGAAGTGATTTGGAATCGATTGGAGTTTTCCATTTTTTTGATAAACAAATTACTTATCGAGTTATAAGAGATTTGTGTCACGTGGCAACACGTTTTTCTCCCTTCTCACGCTATTGCGTTAGAAATTCGGTTCAAAACGTCCACTTTGAAAAGTATTTTCTGAAAGATCTTCTTCCTTTACCAAAAATGGAAACGTCTTTCGATTATAAAGTTTCTGAATAAGAACGCCTGCCAATTTCATGCGTTTCTGAACAAAAATGAATTAAAAAACATGGATTTGAGAACAGCCTTAACAATAATGAAGCTATTTCAACAAAATTGTCAATAACCTTTATGTAAAATGAAATATCACTAAAACTGGTGGAAGTTAGCATTATCCGCGTCGAAACAACACTGAACTAGACGCTCCACATTTTGGAATGAAGTTGAAATTTTATACGATGTCACTGATCGAATTACTGTGCATTTGTAGCATTTTTCGTGATATCGTGAGCAAGATAAGTCTCTTGAAAATTCCTTTAAACATCTTTATTACTGTTAAATGTCTGCATAAATTATTAGGGTTCGACTTGAAGTAGATACATTACATTTTTGTTTGTTTAAATTAATTACGATCCTGGTTTCATGACCAAAAATTGTTTGTTGCAGTTTGCTCCACCATCTCTTTGCAGTTTGCTCCTCCGTCTTTTTTTTTTTTTAAACATTTAAACAGCCTATATGTCACAAATATTTGTGATTCTATGACTGCACATTTCTATGTGAACATTGTGATTCTATGACTGACACACATGGGTAACATTTTATGACTGCACAATGTCATTTTTGTATTGTGCTTTTAATATTTTAAGTACACCGTGTTGCTTTGTTTTCTCCCTAGAAGAAACAGTAAATGTTTCTGTTTGGCAGGGGAGGTCTTCTCGGACCGAAATTTCTAAGGCCGGACCCGACTCGGCCCAATACGTTATAAAAGCTAAAAGATTAACCAGGACCCCTATGAAAGCTTTATTGGCCGTACGCGGCATGTACCAAAAACTAAATATATACCAAAAAACAACCCGGTTCCGGTTCGTGCTGTTTATTTTTTCTGAGTTTATTGATCCGGCCCGACCCAATTTCTGCAAAGTATGCCGATATTTCTTATTCAATATCACCCTACAATTTAAGTTATTTTAACATAATATTGCATACATATGTATGTAAACATTTTAAGGTACAGCATATTATATGTCCGCAATCTATGAAAAACGGAATAACAAAATTAATGATCATTTAGAGACAATGACATACATGAACACGCACTGAAAAATGAATGTAGTTTGGAATGAAAGAAAAAGCTGGTTCATAAATTTAAATCACAATTTTAAAGCTCTATGTAAAAAAAGAAAATTTGCCCCATATACCTAAACTATAACACCTGTTTATAATTTATTTAAGCCTGTGGAAACGGAATCGATAGAAACCGAGAAAAACTCTGTTTTTAAAAAGTTTCCGTCTTAGCACATATAATTGTATGTTTTCTTTTCGTCGGGACCATAAATTATTTCGATTTCGATTTAAGACAGGATTCCGTTATAGACAGGTTTTGTTTTGACAGGGTTTATTGTAGTTAGATCAAATTTCCCCCAGCTTTAACAAGTAAACAGTTCAAATTCCATTTTTGTACGCAAAACTTTATCTATCTAATCTATCTATCTATCTATGTCACTTTTGTATAGACACGATAACTGCAATAATTCTGCACAAATCTCTTCCAAACTGATACATAAAATCAAGGGGCATAAAATCTCGGTCAAGTTCGTTAATGAGCAAAATCGAAACAGAGGGGGGGGGCAATGGGGGGTCTTTTTGTGAAAACAGAAAACACCCCCATAACGTCTTAATTATGATACGTATCGAATCCGTTTAAAGTTATTATTACTTCTAGGAAAAGGGCCGAAAATTTATGTATGACAGATTTTTGATATAATTAAAAATGGCCCCAAGGGGTGTAAAAAAAGGGGGGTTTAGAAGAAAAAAAATTCATAACTTCGTCAATTCACAAGATATAAAATCCGCTTAAATTTATTATAAATCATCTTAATATTATCTAAAATTTTTATATTGACAAGTTTTTTATAGGACCAACCCTTATAGCAAAAACAAATTAAAAACAAAATAATACCTGCCAGCTCCGCCTGCAAACAAGTTAGATTTCGAAGTGGGCGGTCCTAACTGCGGCATCATGACAAAAAGGTATTTCTTCCGCAATTCCCAACAAACAGGAGCCCCCACGGTCTGCGTCTTCGAAATCTACCTGTGCCTGTAGACCGGGCCGTCAGGGATTTTTATTATTAGGGTTTCGTTCATCTGACAAAACCCTATTACTCTCGCTTCGTTGTCTGTCCGTCACAGAGCCGGTTCTCAGAAACTATGTAACTTACAGTCATGGAATTTTGTGTACTTATAGCTAAATACCTATTATGAAGCTCAAAATCATAAAATTTGAAAAAAAAAATCGTATTATTTTAATATATAGAGATAAAAAACCAAAAATCTAACAGCCTTTTCCTATTAAATTTAAACATTTTTCGTTATAGCAGTGGCTAGCAATTAAAAATCCACAATAAAATTCTTTCAACAATAATTAATTTTCTATTGAAAGATTTCCCCGTGAAAAATGAAAATGAAATAAAAAGTTTCACCAAGTGAAAAAATGTTTAATATGACGTCATATTGGTAATAAAACGGAAATTTGCAAACCTTTCTCAATAATACAAGGAGTATGAGTAGAGTAATGTGTAAATACAGAAAGCAGCTTAATATGACATCATTAGAGAATTAAAAAGAAAATTAATCTGACGTCTAACATTTTGAAGGTCTCTATACAACATGTTTAATTTTGAAATTGATTTTTTTTTTTTAATATCGCATTTAGTCCACATGACAGGTATTATTATGACAGAGTATAATAGCGGCGGATTTCGCCCGCTATCGGACCGGCGGCAGTATTCTGCCCTCAACGGAAGAAACCGACGCGGAAACAAACGTTAACGTAATTCATAACGAGATTCAAGAGTTTGCAATTCTGCCCTCCTGCGTGCGATTTTACAAACCGTCACGCGTAGAGCGATTGGAGGCGGTGTCGAATGATGACTGGCTAAAAGATAGTTACGTAGATGTTGAGGGGAGGAGTTAAAGCGTATTAAATGAACAATTGTATTAAAAGCTAATAATTTTGTGTCAGATCTAGTATAGTGGTTAAAGCACCAGACTCGTAATTTTGAGTATCAAGTTGTGTCCTTTCCCTCTTTTTTTTTTTTTTTTTTTTTTTTTTTTTTGCATTTTTAGAGTTTTGCTTTGATCTTTATTGAATTAGTTAATAAAGAATATTTATTAACAGTGCTTCTTAAGCATTGATATAAAGATCAGTTAATCTTTATCAATTGCTCTGCAATATTTTATTGTCAATTAGATAATTAAATTTTAATTAGAATTAAGTTAAACAATATTAAATTATAATTATAATTAAGGTAAGTAAAAATAAAAAATTTTATTGCATACAATAAAATTTAATATCAGATAATTTCAAGAATAAAATTAAATTTGATCTCATATAAGCTATTTTTTAATAACTATATGAACATTTATTAAAATGCAATAACTCCTTAACTTTCATTAAAAATATTTTTATATTAGAACTTTAGTAACAGATGATTATCAAATTAGCAGTATTAATTAATTAAAGTTTTCATCTTTTAAAATTAAGCATTATTCTTAAAAATCTCTATTAATTTACTAAAATTCTTTTTACCAATTACTGGTTGATCTGTCGTGATAAAGTTGTGGAAGATTACCATATTTAAAGTTTTTTTTTTATTATTTTATTATTTAAATTTAAATAAATATAAATAATATTAATTAATATTTTTATTTAAATAAATAATTAATATAAATAAATATTATTATTTAAATATATAATTAATATTATTTTTAAAATATATAATTAATATTTTTGCGTAGAGGTTTGTTATACATTCTCTTGTGATTAATTAGCAAAATATAATCTATGAGAAAAATAAACCAATCTATGTTAAAGAGAAAC
Source organism: Maratus michaelseni (assembly GCA_963931845.1). Classification (NCBI taxonomy): domain Eukaryota; kingdom Metazoa; phylum Arthropoda; class Arachnida; order Araneae; family Salticidae; genus Maratus; species Maratus michaelseni. The sequence continues at coordinate 400,131,237 of OZ007588.1, forward strand.
TTGGGTTTTTTAGACATAGCTTGAAATATGATCTTATGTTTATTTTGATACACTTTGTACAAGCCCAAACATTACATGTATATTAATGTTATTTGTTATTAATAATGTGTAATAGAAACAAAACTTTTTTGGCCTCTATTAATATCCGGAAGCTAGTACTTTTTGTTTTTATTTCTGTTTCTTCTTCTTCTTTGTATTTATTTATTTATTTATTATTATTATTATTATTTGTATATGTCGTCTACATCAGCAATCCATTTATTTATTTATTTATTTATTTTTTTTGTATGTGTCGTCTACATCAGTAATATATATTTTAATGTCATCGTGATCTCAAGAATTTTGTGAAAATTGGAATAGCAGAAAATCATATACAGGGATTATGTTGATTTCAAGAGTTTACATGTTAATTTTGGAACATTTAGGCTAAAAACAATAACAACCAAATTAAATTATTATAAATAGATTAAATAAAGCATACAATGGCATCATTTCACAACTGTATTACAAATAATAATAGTGAAAGTAAAGGAGATAAATCTGTCTAACACTAGTAATAATAAATATAGTAATCATTATTTTAATTTTGCGAAAAAAAAATGTTGAATGATTAATTGCTTATTTCACGAACAGATGGAGCCACTACACATTTTGTGAGCATTGTTATTACATATTGGAGGGTTTATGTGTGTGTGTGTATTTCGTAATAAACCATTTAAATTATTTAAATAAAAAAATAAATATACATGTGTATGTGTATTTTTAACGGCTTAGTAGTTGTATGGATTTTAGGCGTTCAAGTGTAATTTGTATAGCTTTTTAAATTATTTAAATACTGAATGAGACTTTTTTTTTTTTCAGTGGATACATGCAATGCTTATAAGTTTTTAATTGTAAAAAGAAAAAAATAATTCCAAAATTGAATGAATTTGTATGAAAATTTTGTATTTTACGCTGTCTTGACTTAAAGATATGAGGGAAATATTTTGTTTAATAAACCTTTAAGTTCAGTAAAAAAATTAAAACTATATATAAATTTGAAATCTTCATTTCTTAAGTATATATTGATTTTATGAAATAAATAACTATATAAAAATCTGAAAACTGCATTGCTTAAGTATATGTTGATTTTATGAAATAACACAGTTCAAAAAGTTTTTAACAACCTAGTAATTTTATTTTCGTTAATTAATTCAATTATGATTTTTAAAAAAAATAATAATAAACATTCAGAAAGCTAACATTTATTTGCTGTGCTTTCAGTTTATTCTTGTGAAATAATGTTTAATATGTTGTTATTTGTTTAATTCTAGCTAATTGCAGTTAGTATTTACTATAAATAAAATTTAAAATAAAAATTACAAAAAAATGTAAACATGTAATCTTTATTTGAAAATTGGAAGTTATAGCTATAACTTTATATTAGATTATAGATATTAAAGAATATAATAATTTATAAATTAAATATGTTTAACTTTATGTAAGGTTTGTTATGTATCAATAAATTATGCTGGACGTATAGTTTTTTCCCTTAAAAAATTTACACAAGCAACTACAAATTTAAATTAGTTTTCATCAACCTTTACAATTAAAATATTAATTTTATTTTTCTAAAAAAAAAAAAAAAAAAAAAAAAAAAACAAGAGTTGAATTAGATAATGAGCTCTGAAAATACAAGAGCTAGAAGTATTTGATTTGCTGTTTCAAACTGTACTTGTACATATGGATTGTTTTCTTTTAATTGGATTAAGTTAATAATTTTTTGTTAGACACGTTTAATATGTCCTAAGCATCATTAAAAACAAACCAAACATGAATATGCAAGATCAGACTTTCTTATGAATCTTCAACGAAATGAAAAATATCCTCTTCAAGCGCATTAAGCTCCTCCTACATCGTCTCGGGCAGTCGACCAATCACCATTCGACATCATCTCCAATCGTTCTACGCGTGATGGTTTGTAAAATCGCCTCCTGCGTTCCAGTTAACATGTTTCGACCAATTAAAGACAAGATCACGCTTGGTTTGTTTATTTACGTGAGATGTGAACGTGTGTTTTACTGGGGTGTTTGCGATGCTATTAAAAAGGTAAAAAAAGATTCGTCTCGTTTACTTAATTTGAAAAAAAAGAAAAATCCTTGGATTAGCAGATAATAAAAGATCTAAGAGAACAAGAATTTGAAATCATGGTTGATTTTATCACCAATCATAGACAGATAAGCTGCGTTTTCACTGGTCGACCCAAGGCCTAATTTACCCAACTTTCGACCTAAACCCAAGATTTTAGGTAGTTAGGTGGCGATTTTGAAGGTTTGATCAGTACTCAATCCTAAGCCCGTCTTACCCAAGCTCAGTCAATTAGAAAAGAGCTTTTTCATACATAATGGGGGCGGATAAAAATATTTATTTTGGAATTATTCAGCTTTTACAAAAATAAATTCCATTTTTTGTGATTGAAGCAAAATAGTGAGTTTTCTTAACAAGTTTATATATTTTATTAATGTCTTTCCGTTTAGTAAATAGCAATCCAGTATAGATTATAGTTGCACTTTTTTTGTACTATAAATATCTGTTTTTGGTAATGATTCAGATGCATTTTATTAATATTAAAATACTAAATATATAGTTCGTGTAAGGATTTCGTTTCGGATGTAATAATGGATGTATAAAGTGCAGTTCTCAAAATTATTTTATTATTGAATGTTAACAATGCAAAAAAAAAAAAAGTAAATGAAAATATATATTATGGATATTTCTTTCTCATAATGAATTAAATATACTTGTTTCATTGATTTTAATTTATTATATATGCTTATTTGATATGTTTTTCGCCAATTTAGAATTAAATTTCTCTTTTCTCATTTAAATTAATTATAAGTATTTAAGAAAGATTTGTTTACTGTAGCCATTACTGTATACCATTGATATTTAAATTGAAAATTAGTTAAAGACAAACTTCAATCCAGTTTTGTTAATACTTGAACATTCATGTTTATTCAAGCATGTAAACAAACTTTCTCTAAAATAAATAAGCCAATGTATTTTGTATTATCATGTTCTCTTTTAAAGGCGAATATATATACTACTAAATGCAAAACAGTTTGCCTTTTCAGAGATTTACTTGTTAACTTTGCTATATAAAGAAAACTCTGCTGTTCTATTTTTCTTTTTTTATGCATTTCACCTGCAGATGTACTATATATTAGAGTTCAATCTTTTTTGTTATTCCATTCATGCTGAAACTTTTATGAAGATACAACTTTTTTAAATAGACATCTCTAAGAATTGGCACACATTATCATGTATGATTTGTTATTAATTGAGGAATGCTTTTGTGTGATATTTCATTTCGAATGACAACTAGCTAACAATATTTTTTCACGAAATTTTTACATGGGCTGTAAAACCGTTTATTTATCACCAATAAAGATTTCAAAGAGTTCGGACAAAAAGAGCTTTTTATTTTAAAACTATGAAACGACCATACGTAAACAAGAAAATGAGCGCTTTTATCACTAAATGTAAATATCAATATTTTTTTGCGAATTTTTCATTTTAAAATATGTCATACAAAATCCGGTTAAAGATAATAAAAACTTGATGTTTCTTTTAAAATTTATTATAGCCCGGCAACACCAGCCGGGGGTCAGCTAGTATTAATATTTAAAATATACATTGATATGGCACATTTATCACACAAATCTAAAAAATAATCAATTTATGCTTTTGTCTGCAAAAAATAAAAAAAAGGAAAATTTTCCTGCTAAGAAAAATTGAAAAGTTGTCAAATTTTGGTGATATGCATTTTCTGGTAAATTCTAGCAAACTTTTCCTTTTTGCTGGTGGTTCTGATGTAGAAGAGATATTTTTCGTCGAACATGAATAAAACAAAAGTTGTACGGTGATGTCATCTCTCAAGTGACCTTAGAGGGTCGTTCAAGTATACCCGTAAGTAATTTTATACCCCATCGTTCCTTTATAAGAAAAAATAAACAAATAGTAGACCCCCTGCCCCTTTTTTTTGCTTATGCATGATTTTGAGTAAAATAAATTAGATAAAATTGTAATGGTGTACAAATTCTGTGCTTTTAAATTTTCCTTGTAACATATGCAACATTTAAAATATAAAACTAATAATATAAGTTTAAAAACTGATTTTAAGATGCGTAACAAAATAATTAATAGGTGTGCTCAATTTTTTTTCTAGTGTTCCCAGTTTTAGCGAATATTCTTTCAAATGTAAAATGAAGGTTGGGTGGGGGGGGGGGGGGGGGGGGGGTTACTAAAATAAGAAATAGAAATAGTTTTAAAAAAAGCATTTCTTTAAAAAGCGTTAAACTGATATATATACCGTATTTACCCGCGTATAAGTCGAGAAATTTTGGACAAAAAAATACTTTAAAGTTGGGGGGTCGACTTATGCGAGGGTCCTTAATATATTTTTTTTAATTACCAGAAGTCAAAAATGCCTTCTGAAAGGCAATTATTCTCTTTTCGCATTCCATAACACAATGACGTCGTTTACTGTCGATTTCCATACCAGAAGAGAAATAGAGGAATTAATTGCTTTTCCTTATCAGCGCTGAGGTAAATGTTTGGAGACTGAGTGACGGGTTTTTTGCTGGCGATGAATGTACTCCTACTACATTGGTGCACTAGATTTATGAATCGTCATGGTTTGACTTTACGCCAGCGCACTAAATTGGAACAAAAATTACCATTTGATTTGGAAGCAGAGATTATGAAATTTCAAAAATACGTCATCGATCAAAGAAAAATGTATTCTTTTGAACTTTGCCATATAGGAAATATGGACGAAACACCCATGTGTTTCGACCTACCAGAAAATAAAACAGTGAACTGCAAGGGGGAAAAAACATTTTGGTAAAAACGACTGGGCACGAAAAAACCCGTTTTACGGTCGTTCTTTCCTGTTTGGCCGACGCTAGTAAGCTTCATCCGTTGATTATTTTTAAAAGAAAAAAGTTTGCCGAAAAAAGTTTCATTTCTATGTGGTGTGCTGAGCCCATGAAAAGGGGTGGATGGATGCTGACGGAACAGTCGACTGGATTAAAAATGAGTCGGGTAAAAGACCGGGAGCTGTTTTCAAAAAACCTTCCCTTTTAGTTTACGACTCGTTTTGTAACCACTTTTCTGAAAACGTGAATAAAGTGACGAAAGAATTTGAAAACGACTGTAGCTGTAATCCCGGGAGGTTTGATATCAGTCCTTCAACCCCTAGACGTTTGCCTCAATAAGCCCTTCAAAGAAAATGTTAGAAAATATTGGGCAGAGTGAATTTCATCCGGTTGTCCAACATTTACAAAGGGTGGTAATATTAGAAAGCCCGACATTGCATTAATTGCCCAGTGGGTTAAAGATGCGTGGAATCAAATTCCCTCCGAAATTATTATAAAATCGTTCAAGAAATGCTGCATAAGCAACGAACTAGACGACACAGAAGATGGTGCCATTTTCGAAAGTGATAACGATGACGAAGAATTTAGCGATACAGAGATTGAAAACGTGTATCATGATGAGCCGATGGCGACGAAGGATTTTTGCGAATTGTTTGGCGAGTCCCATACTGAATCGGACCTTGAATCAGTTTAAATTTGTATATTACGTTAGTTTATTATTATCTTCATTATTATTTAGTACTATCATTATTTAGTACTTTTTTTCAGATAATTTCGAATAAATGTACAAAAAAAATTAAAGTTTCTTTATTATTGTATATTTAGTACTTTCTTTTTTTTCAGGTGATTTTGAATAAAGTATTTTTAAAAAAATTCAAATTTCTTGATCGGAAAAGTGGGGGTCGACTTATACGCGGAATTTTAAAAAAATCAAATTTCTTGATCGGGAAAGTGGGGGGTCGACTTATACGCGGGATCGACGTATACGCGGGTAAATACGGTAATTTTTTAACTATTTTGTGCTCATAATGCATGCAAATTTTGTGATGATATCTCCGATTTTGCTTTAGAGTGTTTTCTTCCCGCAAAGTTTGTTTCAGTTTGAGTAGCTATGCTAATATAGTGCAGAAATTTTAGCATGAGGATGTGTTTGAACTTTGAACTCATAATATAGCATGAATAACAGAAAATAGTTGTGAATAAAAACAGTAGTGGTTTTAATTTTAATGTCTTTTAACTTTAATTGCATATTTATTTTACATATACCTTTAAATCAATTACATTGTGTAATTTTCACAGATATTTATTTCTGCATGTTATATTGCAATAATAATACTTTCATGTCTGTATATATATGGTAAGTTTGAAAACTTATAGTGATCATGAATCTGCATAACTTAGAAATTTAAACTTTTCAAATCCTATTTAATTTCTGTATGAAATAAACCTGCCACACTTCTAGCATAAAAAGGTGTCTTAATCCCACCTAAAATTTAAACTTTGCATTATTTAATAATGGAATGATGCTCGCAAGCTAATGTTAAACCAGGGGAGTTTTGTTTAGAAATTTCTCGTTACATTTTAATATTTTGAAATGATTTTTTTACATAAAATATCTGAGGTTGATGTCTATCGGAGTTTCTTTGTACTTTTCTGATTTTGGTTGATTTTTTTTTCTTTGAAGACACTTTTAGTTTTTATCACTTGAGATATTTCAAAATTATTGATTTTATTTATTTATTTATTTATTTTAGAACATAATATTTTTCCCAACAGACTGTTTATCACTTATTAGTCTTGAATCAGTAAGTTCAGACTTAGATTCAGAATGAAGACAGTCAAAAAGATAAAATTAATAAATTGTTAATTTTATTAAACATTAAATTGATTTGCAGAAAGTTTTTGACCCAATATTTATGTGCACAGAAAGTTTTTGGTTTTATATAAGTCTGCTGATTTATGAATTTTGCTATTTTTTACATGAATGATTGAAGAATTTTGCAGGGTTTTTTTTTTATGATGTTAGGCTGACAAACTTTGCACTTTTGTGGTGATCCACTGATGAATTTTGTACTTTTTTACTAAGACTGAATGATACATTTCACTGAAATTGAGAATTTGAAATGTTCTGTAAAGAAGCCCATTGTTCTATGACATACATCACACTTTTAACCATATTCTGCTTTTGGTAAAAACTACTTTCTAGGGAACATTTATATTATTTTTGACGTCACTTCTGCCAAGAACTAATATCTCAATCTATGAAAAGTGAAACAGATGAAGAAATGAATGTCTGATGGATATCCCCGGGTTTGATTGCTCTCTGAAGATCACGAGTATGTAGTTTTATTGTGTAACAAACGACTACCATGAGTGATCTTCTGCAAGCACGTAAAATTAGATGTTCCTCTGTGCTAGCTGCTACTTTTAAAAATATTTTGGATTGAAATTTTACCTTGAAGATCTACAATCTATTGAAAGAATAGGAGTATCGCTTCTGTGCCGAAAAAGAAGAAAATGGGAGTAAGTTTATTGAAGTAACGTCAAAAATAATATCGATGGGGAAACAAACTTTTTTATATATATGTATATATATAATAAATTATTTAGCTAAATTACGTTTTCCTAAAAATAGCATGTTAGTTTCGATTAGTCTGCGGTTTTAAGATAGTAAAAATCAAATTTTGATAGTTGCATTCTGAATTATCCATTGGCTCATCGGTAAACATTTCCTTTTTTTAAAATACTTCTGCAAATTAATTAATTTTAGGTACTTTGTTGTTGTAGTGCTCCTATCCCACACACTTAATAAGTGTCATTTATACTATAAACACACTAAAGCTAAACAAAACTATTTTGATTATCATTCATACATTAAAATTAAAAAAATTACATTTCTAACTCTGGTTTTCATGGTGAAAACCAAATTTTGATAATTGCATTCTGAACTATCCTGTGTTTCATTGGTAACCATTTCATTTTTATAAAAGTCTTGCTGCAAATTAAGTAATTTTAGGTACTTTGTTGTTCTTATTCACTATAATTTCTTTATATCTCTATAAATAATTATTGTATGTTCAGAAGATTGGCTTCATATTATGCAGAAAAATCTAGAATCAGTAAGTTCAGACTCTGATTCAGAGTGAAGACAGTCAAAAAGATAAAATATATTAACACAAGTTTGGTTAAATATTTCGGTTGAAAAAAAATAATTTTCAAGCTATAATTTTTTACTATTAAATTCAAATCTAGCATTTACATTACATAGTTTGTAAATAAAAAGGAAAATAAGTAAGTATAAGTAGTAATAAGTTATTAATTTTCATGATGAAAATTCACTTGGACAAATTTTGATTTTTGCTCATTCTACTTTTCTAGTGAGTGTGAAAATGAAGTTTGATAAAGCAAAAACAACTGTTAACTCCAGCCACATTGAAAAAGTCCTGTGAGATCTGCCAATTGGGATGGAAACTGTTTTCAAAGGAAAAGAAGGAGAACATAGGAACGAGAAATAGATGACTTGGAGAAAATTTGCTTGTAATATGATAATATAAATAGTGATAGTTTGTGAATAAAAAAAAGTTTAATTTGATATGTTGCGATTTCAAATAAATGCAGCGGCTGTACCCCCGCAATGGTCTGTAATTTTTTGCCATGTTTTATTTATCTTATTCACGACAGCAGGTCATTTAGCGATCAGAAGACATTAAGGAGGACTGTTCAATGATTCGAAAACACCTGCTAGCTTGTTAAAGCTATGGGCAGGTTCTTTTCTAATTTCCTGTTTAAATTTGAATATTTTTAAGTGATTTTTTTTTTTTTTTTGCATTGGATAGTTGAGATTGACCTCAGCTATCTTATGCAAAAAAAAAAAAAAAAAAATGTTTAAAAATATTCAAATTTAAATTAGAAAAGAACCTGTCCATAGGTTTAACATTAGCGAGCAGTTGTTTTCGTGTCAGTGAAGAGTCCCCTTAAGCCTAACGCCAATCATTCTCCAGAAAAGAATTGCAAAAGGAAAGTTGCCATATAAGGTAAGGGCAAAGTGTCTTGCTTTGCCACCTGGCTCAAATGACTCAATTTTTAGGAAGTTTTATTTATTTATAATAATTGAGTTTTGTTTTAGCACTTTTAAAACTAGTGTTCCATGTTTGAGATATTTTAATAGAATACTATTTATAAAATAAATTTACAAATCTTTAAAATCATTAAAAATTAATTTTAAAGGCTTTGTGAAACAATTAATAAAATCCAATTAAAATTGGAATTTTAGTAAAACATACATAAATTATTGTGATATTTGAAAGCTAAGCTCTTTTAAAATTTCTATTTCAAATGCATTAATTGTACATAATTTCGAGAAAAGAATAGCTTTCCTGACTTTGTTTAATGCCTTTGTAAAATATTATTGACTGTTTAAATGGTCATTTCAGTGGCACTTTCTATTTAAAATTGCCATTAAAAAGTAATTTTAATTAAAACTTATTAAAATTTAATGAAAAATATGATATTCACTGAATAATATAGAATTCCAACCGAGTGTTTATCCCCTTGTATACATGAGTCTCTGATTCAGAATAAATATAGTCCTAAAGATAAGATATAATTTTTTTTTCAAAGAAAAAATTTGAAACTAATAAATTTTTGATAATTTTTAATATAAAGTAATTCAATTTTAAAAGTTTTACAACAGGTGGATTTTTACATAAGTAATTTTAACGAATTGTTTTCAATTAAATTTTGCCAGAAGATTACTTTTTTTTTTTTTTTTTCAAAGTTTATATAAATACAATTAAATAAATCTGAAGATCTATATTTATGGTAAGAGCAGAAAATAAATTCCTACAGCTACATGTTATTTTTCTTAAATTTTTAATAATGGTTAAATATTTCTATTGATTATGTGAAAAAATATATATAAAAAATTGGTAATATGGCAAAAAAAAAAAAAAAAAAAAAAAAGAAAAATGCTGTATGTTACAATTTTCAATCTTACCACTTCCACAAATTCAAATTATTATGGATATAATATAATTTTTTAGTTTTAATGAGAAAAGTAACATTTAATTCTTTTTTACATTTTAATGTTTTCACATAGAACACTGAAACTGAAAAAAAGAAAAAAACATCAAAATGTAGCTATTATAAAATTTTGAATAAATTATTTTATTAATATTAAATTTAATAAAATGCTTTTTTAGTATTATTTCATTCATAATCTTTAATATTACAATTATATCTAATGGATATAATAATAAAAACTGAGGCCTTTAACAAAACAGTTAATCCATGTGGCATTTCAGATGCTTATATATACATGGATTAGCTAATTCAAAGCTGGACTCATCAATATAAAATGGTAAAATCTTTTTTTTCCTAATGTAAAGAGTTATTGATTTCTAATACAGTCAAACCTCGTTAACATGAACATGCTTAACGTGAATTACTTTTAACATGAATTATTTTCATAGTCCCCTATAAAAATGAGTACAAAGATTTGATACTGATAACATGAATTATTGTTAACATGAACAAAATTTTGATTCCCCTTGAGGTTCATGTTAACGAGGTTCGACTGTATTTTGCAGGTAATTAATATCTCCCTAGATGAGAAAAAAAAAAAAGATTTGCCATTTTATAGTGTTGAATCCAGTTTTGGCCAATATCGGTTGGTCTGACGTTCACCAATATCGGTCGGTCTGGGGTTCACCAATATCTGTCAATAATGGGTCCCGATATAGGCTGATATTGGAAAAAAAGCTAGCCATGCAATATCGACCGGTCCGGTGTTTACCGATATTGCAAAATCGCTGTTTCCGATATTGCTGTGCTACCTGGGTTTGTACATCAACACTGTTTGCCAAGAAAAAACAGTTACCATTAATTTACACTATTAATCTTACAAATTTATATAAATAGGCATATATATCAGTTGTGGTATCTAAAGAATGCAAAATGGTTTTAATATATTGTTATTTATCGCACTGAACAATAAAACTTAACAATAGGCCCTAACTTAATTAGGCATCATAACTAAAATTTTTAACAGGAATCATAGAAATGTTGTATGTTTGAAGTTCCGAGCGGACTGCAGAATGCTCATTTCCCATCATGCTTCTTTTTTTGTCGTTGCTGCGATTTAGTTGCTTCATTGTGTAATGCTTTCATAAGAATTGTCGTGACCCCACTCCCACCTGTCAGCAAAAATAATCAAACCTTGAACCCCTCCTTACTGCTTATATAATACTTGAATGGCCCCTTAGCGTTATTTTTTATTTTAAGAATTGTACATTTGAACATTCAAAGACACTTGTTTATAATTTGAAATCATCAGATTATTTTGCTTTGATGGATTTGAATTGCACCAGATGTTCAATATTATTGGGATATTTATTTTACATCAATTTTATAAGTGAATACCAGATATCTAGCAATCAAAACTTTCTTTTCCTACCAAACTGTCTTTTAAAAGTTATTTGAGAGCATGTAAAGATATGTTACTTTTATAATTAACGTATTAGCAGTGCTTAATTCATGCTGGAGCTCAGCTCTGGTACTTCTTTATTTTCAGTGAACACTTAAATATTAGCCAGAGCTTATAAATATTGTGCACCAGAATATTCGTGTATGTTGTATATTGTTGGTTGTTAAAAAAAATGCTTAGCGAGAAAGATTTTCTGAAAATTTTTTTTATAAATGTTTTTGCTATTTGTTCATTCATTCGATTTTACTGTATATATATATGCATAGTTACCAACTAATCCTTATTTGTGTTACCACTAAATCCGGATAGTAATATTGACCTTATTTAATAGCAAAATTCTGCGATTAAGCCATGTCAAGATTAAGCGAATGTAATCAAAGGGGATTTCGGAAGTAGCGGTAACAAAAAAGTGGAATAGTTAACAGCTATTTATATACATAGATATATTTTTAAAAAGATCTTTTTTGCTGAAGAAAAAATATGCTTTAAATTTTGCAAAGAATGTATGAAATACAAATATGTGGATGGAGGGAGTGTTATGCTACGTTGTTAGTGCAGCAGAATTTTAGGGCCCTGGTACTTTTTTCTTTTAAATTAAGACACGTGTATTAGCATAGAGTGGGCAGAGCCCCTCTGACAAGAAAATATTTGTTTATAAAAAAATATAATAGTACTAAGCTTTTCAAACCTGATATATATATATATTGTTCACCTTAATTATAAAATGATAAATGAATTTTAAGATATTTTTCTATTAGCCACAGTAGATAAATCACCAAATATTCTTTATGGTTACAATAACAAAGTTTATTATGAACCAAACCACACTCACTAAAATATGCTAACTAGCTGTGAAATTGCAGCATAGAAATATTTTAAACACTAAAAGATAGAAAATAAAATATAAATAAAAAATAAAGAAAGTAATAATTTTTTATTGAGAAAACAATTTAGAAATCAAGGATGCACAGTTTAAAAAAATGCTTTTATTGCCTTTTCTGTTTTCTTAAAAAGAAAGCAAAAAATGCTTTTTCAATAAATTCAGTAACTCACACTTTTTATCAAGTGTAAATCAAAGCGGTGAATTTTCCATTGTTGGAGCCATGCCAAATTAATGCAATGCATTGTAAAAGAAGTTTTTTGAAACAAAATAAACAGAATCCTGAAATTAAGCGTGATTTTAATTATAAGCATTAAATGCTTTTAAAAGAATGTTTTTTAAAACTTTTTACTTTTATACTTATTCAGTAACAACTCTCCCACTTTTCTCCTATTTTAATTTTTAAACTATCTTAGGGCAACTCAGTGTACTTATTTGCATGTTACGGATGAAGAGACACTGAATAGTGTAAGCCTTGTACTGTTTGAACCAGTTGTTCAAATTCACAACACATTTGGGTACTTTATGCCTAACACATGAGATAAATTGCTAAATATTGTTGTTATCACCATTATTCGTATTCTATTCATTTCTTTTGAAATATGGACTTATCATTCATTTTATTTAAAATATGAATTTTTCATTTAAAATATATATATTTAAAGTACTATGCCTTTCACTCATTTATTTAAAATAATAATAATAATAAATGGAATAATAATAATAAAAAAATATTTTATTTCAACATCAAGGCATTGTTTTTAATTTAAGTAAATGAAAAATAAAAGGTGCTATGGCTGAAGGGGGAAAAAAAAGCTATTGATAAGATTTGTGCCCGGCTAACATAAAAGTACCCTTTTTTGTGATCTATTTGCAAAATCAGGGATTGCCCCTGGCAAAAATTGGGACCACTTCACAAAATTATTCTTAATAAAAGAAGTCCCTTCACAAAATTATATTTTTTATAAAAGCGAACACTTTAAATTTTTTTTTAAATTGTTGGGATTTAAAATTTGTAATTTGCAAACAAAATAAGCTCACCAAAAAGGAAAACTTTAGCAGGAAAACATATATATATATATATATAGCATAGTTTGAATTTAAAAGCAACTTGATTTTTTGGTACATCATTTTATTTTTCTCAAAACTATAATTAAAAAAAAAAAAAAAGTACCCATGAGAGAGAAAAAAAAAAAACCTGCATCAAACTTTGATGTGGAATCAATCATATAGAAAAAATTTACAATTTTTTGTACATTTATTTTGCATTTTACTGTGAAGACTTTTTTTTTTTTTTTTTTTTTTTTTTTTTTGGGGGGGGGGGGGTGTATCACAAAAAGTAGATGCAACTTAAAAAAAACATTCGATAATTCTACATTGTAGTGATTCTATGATAAAACAAGCTGCCAGTGTGATCAATAGATACATGCTTAAATAGCATGTACTTTGAAGAAGCCTCATGTGTAATGACAATCCTGGAAGGGCCCTGGAGTGAGTGAAAGGGTTCCACTTATCACTGTTTCTTAGAAGGGAAAATTACTTCTGTGTTTTTAAATAAATGATAATTATTTTTATTTATTTCAAAAGTATAACTGTACTGGTACAAAATTTTATACACATGTACAAATAAAATGTGTAGAGCACTGAAGTAACTATAAAAAACATACATTTAGATTTTTAATTTAACTTGTGTAAAGCAGAAATATAATTTTTTATATACAAGTCATATGGCACAAAAAATACTCTCAGATAAAATGAGCTTCCACTTAATTCTGAGTGACTTCGAAATCTTATGATCGTCATTATTTATAAAATACAGTGTTTTATTTTTTGAAACCACAAAAAAAAAAATTAATAGTTATCATTGATTTATTAACAGGAGATTAATATTTTTGTGGATATTTAAGACCCTCTAACAGCGAAAACTAGTCAAAACTTTCGATTATTTCTATACAAAATATTTGTTATTAACATGACAAGAGTAATAAATAATTATTTGTTTATGTTTATAATCATTGACAGCTGATATCGATCCGTAATTACGACGCTTGCGCAGTAAAACCTTGTCTATGATTGGTTGGCGTTAGGGCTTCTCAGTAACCAGTGAAAACGCTCTTAGGTTAAGAACTTGGGTCGCTGGGATTTTTAGATCGTTGGGTCGACCAGTGAAAACGCAGCTATAGAGAATAGAAAATTTGCGCCTAGTTATACAATGTTTTAATTTTTAGAATTTTTTTTTTCGGGATATTGATTTTTTTTAGCGTGGCGGATTTTTTTTTTTTCGAAGTTAAATTTGCGGGAATTAATTAAAAGTCAATGAAAAATTTTATTTATAAATATTAATAAAGAAATAATTTTAAAATACTAATTACTGATGGGACTTAAAAATTTTTGGAAAAGGATTTAAATATTTTGATGAAATAAAGGAGAATACACCAAATTTTATGAAAATTTTATGCGGTATCTATCTATATTACATAAATACACATTGTTGTTTAAATAAATATACTACATATTCTGATGACATGCAGCAAAGGCTTTATTGCTAATTTATAAATTATGTATATATATTTTTTACAGTTACAGTTAATTTCAATTGTTCTAACCCATTTTTCATTGTGATTCAGACTTGAAATTAAATAAACATTTTCTATTGAAATTAAATATTCGTAGCCATGTGACACTTCCCTCTCTCCCCCCCCCCTCCTTTTTTCCCCCTTTAACTATTCAGTGAATATGAATTGTTCTTGCGCATTTTTTTATTGTGATTTAGACTTATAATATTTTCAATTGAAATGAAATATTCATATTCATATGACACCTTCCCTTCCCCACCCCTCTTTTTAGCTCACAGGCTATCAAAGCCTGAGAGCTAATGTGCCCGCCCGTTCTGTATGTATGTATGTATGTATGTACGTAACGCGATAACTCGTGATAGAATTATCCGTTTTGCTTCAAACTTTGTTTACAGGTTCATTCTAATAAGGCGCTTCCCTGATTAGTTTTGGGAGTTCATTGGTTAAGTATAAAGGGGAGAAAGGGGGGGGGGGCTAACTCCCCCTTAATTTAGATAAATGGGTTTTTCATGCAGAAGTATCCGTTTTTCTTCAAATTTCGTATATAGGTTCATTGTGATGATTCTTATGAAATGTAATAAAAACTTTCGGGAAGCGAGTTTTTTTTTTTCTAGTGGGTGATTAATAATGATGAGGCTTTTAATTGTGTATTAACATGTTTTAAATCTATTACACATAGCCCGGTTGCATTAAAATATCGCCCACCCCTTCCTTTTTTATTATGTTTATTAGTAAATTATCAGGGATCTATTTAGGAAGAAATTGGGTCTTAAAGAACCTTTCACACAATTTTTTTTATTTCATAACAGGATCCTTCACACAATTCTTTAATTTCAAAACCGAATCCTTCACACTTTTTTTTAAGGTAGATTTCGTAAGAAATACTACCTATTACATTCTCCCCTAATTTGGAATTTTTAAAAAAAATTTCATGACTCCCAGAACTCAAAACCATCCCCAGTACAAAACTTTATATATATATATATATATATAAAAACTTATTGCAAAAATTAACCATTGAATATATATATATATATATATATATGTCACTTTTTTAAGGACACGATAACTTCAATAATTCTGGACAAATCTCTTCCAAACTGATACATAAAATCAAGGGGAATAAAATCTCGGTCAAGTTCGTTAATGGGCACAATCAAACCAAGGGGGGGGGGGGGGATGGGGCTTCTAGTGACAACAGAAAACCCCCATAGCTTCTTAATTATGATACGTATCTAATCCGTTTAAAGTTATTATTACTTCTAGGAAAAGAGCCGAAAATTTATGTATGACAGATTTTTTATATCATTAAAATTGGCCCCAAGGGATGGGAAAAGGGGCGGGGGTTAGAAGAAAAGAATTCATAACTTCGTCAATTCACAAGATAGCAAATCCTCTTAAATTTATTATAGGTTATTATTATAACCTATATTATAGGTTATTATATAGGTTATTATATATTATTCTTCTTAATATATCTAAACTTTTATATTGACAAGTTTTTTATAGGACCAACCCTTATAGCAAAATAAATAAATAAATAAAAACAAAAAAAATCCCTGCCGGCTCCGCCTGCAAACAAGTTAGATTTCGTAGTGGGCGGTCCCAACTGTGCCATCATGGCAAAAAGGTTATTTCTTCCGCAATTTCCAACAAACAGGTGCCCCACGGTCTGCGTCTTCGAAATCTACCTGTGCCTGTAGGCCGAGCCGTCAGGGATTTTTTTCTATTTTAAATTATTCCCTTCACAAAATTCTTTCATCTCAAAACAGGACCCTTCACAAAACTTTTTACCTTTAAAATGGACTCTTAACAAAATTCTTTGTCATTAAAAAAATCTTTCACAAAACTTTTCCTCTACAAACCGAATTTTTCATAAAATTGATAATTTAAAAGTAAAATCTGGCTGTCACTTTTACATATAGAAAGTATTCATATTTTACATACACATATCTTCTTAAAAATGTATAAACAAGAACCTGAATATGACGATTCTTTCAAATTTACAAAATTATGACTAGATTTTTCGCAAATGTAAAAAGCTGTTCACAATTTACAAAGGCAGGACCCAGGGAGTAAAGTCTGGACAGACCCCTGATTATGCTAATTATGTTATGAGATGTTGGAAAATTTTAATGCTGTTAGTGAAATATATTAATTAAACTATATACATTTTTAATGTTTGTGAAATATGATTTAAACTAAACAATTTTTTAATGTTGAATAAATATTTAATGTTGGCAAAATCTTTTATTAAATTGAATTTTTTTTTTTTCTTAACGAATTATTTTTTTAACGAAATGTGTTAATTACATTTTGGAAACTGTTAACGAAATAAGAAGTAATGTTTTCCTTTATTAGTTTTCAATAGAGAATATGTTTCAATCTTTATGCATGTATTATGACTCAGACACTATATTTCATACATATGCAAGACAGTGCAAAACAAATCAGATAAATTTCATTAGTATATAATTTCCATCGGTAGTGTAAAACTGTTTTCTCGTAACATGCAAAAATAATTTCGTGAGCAAAAAAAAAATTTTTTTTTCAATCTAGTGAACTTTTTACTAATTATAATTTAAATAGTACTATTGGATTAGGGCTTTTATTTTTATTTTCCTAACGGGTGTATAATAAATACTGTATTATTTACAATTCAAAATAGTATTAAAATAAAATTTAACTGAAAAATAATTTATGTTTAAAAATTTCGTGTAAACTGTATTCATTAGAAAATGTACCTATTCTAAAACACTGTCTTTTGGCCCTGTATTCTCATATACAAGAGCGCTGCATATACTCGCGCCATCGACAAAGCGAAGGCTTTCCGGCTGCCTAAAGCAGTCGGAGAAATTACCACAAAACAACCCCGAAATACCGGAACCAATTCCGAGACGATAGGGGCAGAATGCGAAATTATCACTTCGTCGGTGCATTACGAGAAAGTCTCCCTTTCCGATGAGGGCACGGTTCAGATTTTGGAAAAAACGAGAAAAATAGACGGGTAATTGTTTACTTTATAAAAAACATATATATTTTTTCTGTTTTTTTTGGAAAATGAAATTTATTTGGATTTATTAAAGGAAGGATAGAGTGTTTTGAAAGGAATATTAAACGAACAAGTAATATAATTTTTTTTTAAAGTCGACTCCTACTTTTTAATCATAAATATATAAAATAAACCAGTGCAGCATTCATGTCCCACATTATCTTTATTGAACATTATTTTATAATCATCGTTGCGGTATTTTATTTCTGTGGCATCACTCATTTGAGATAAATCTTTTATTTCGTTTATGAAAACAATGGGAGGAATTTTTTTTCTCCCATTTAAAACTAAAATTAATTAATTAAATTTAATGAATGAATTAATTTTTGAAAAAACTGTATTAATATAAAGTGTCATCCACTACAAGTTTAAAAAAATTTATTTGTACTTGAGTGGATGAATAGAAAATATTTTATTAACGATTGAAAATTTGAACACGATATATATAGAGAGAGTGTGAGCTAATAGTTTGGAATTTAAAAATTGTGGGATCTTCGATCACACTTACTCACTTGTTATATTTTCCCAATGGAATTTGACGATTTAAGGTTTAGTCTCATTTCGGAAAAAGAAGCAAAAAAAAAAAAAAAAAAAAATCCCTGGCGGCTCGGCCTAGAGGCACAGGTAGATTTCGAAGACGCAGACCGTGGGGCGCCTGTTTGTTGGGAATTGTGGAAGAAATGACCTTTTTGCCACGATGCGGCATTTTGGAACCGCCTACTTCGGAACCTAACTTGTTTGCAGGCGAAGCCAACAGGGATTTTTTTTTTTTTTTTTTTTTTTTTTGCTATAAGAGTTGGTCCTATAAAAAAACATGTCAATATAAAAGTTTTAGATAATATTAAGAGGATTTATAATAAATTTAAGCGGATTTGAAATCTTGGGAATTGACGAAGTTATGAATTTTTTCTTCTAAAACCCCCCTTCCCCTCCCCCCTTGGACCATTTTTAATTATATAAAAAATCTGTCATACATAAATCTTCGGCCCTTCTCGTAGAAGTAATAATAACTTCAAACGGATTCGATACGTATCATAATTAAGAAATTATGTTTTTTTTTTCGGTTTTCACAAAAAGAACCGCCCATCCCCCTCCCCTGGTTCGATTTTGCCCATTAACGAACTTGACCGAGATTTTATGCCCCTTGATTTTATGTATCAGTTTCGAAAAGATGCGGGAGTTGGAACCGCCTACTTCGAAAAATAACTTGTTTGCAGGCGGAGCCGGCAGGAATTTTTTTTGTTTTTAATTATTTTTTTGCTATAAGGGTTGGTCCTATAAAAAACTTGTCAATATAAAAGTTTTAGATAATATTAAGAGGATTTATAATAAATTTAAGTGGATTTGATTTCTTGTGAATTGACGAAGTTATGAATTTTTTTCTTCTAAAACACCTCTTTCCCCCCCACACCCCTTGGGGCCATTTTTAATTATATCAAAAATCTGTCATACATACATTTTCGGCCCTTCTCCTAGGAGTAATAATAACTTTAAACGGATTCGATACGTATCATAATTAAGAAATTATGGGGGGTTTTCTGTTTTCACAAAAAGCCCCCCCCCCCACCCACCCTCTCCCCCTTGGTTCGATTTTGCCCATTAACGAACTTGACCGAGATTTTATGCCCCTTGATTTTATGTATCAGTTTGGAAGAGATCTGTGCAGAATTATTGCAGTTATCGTGTCCATAAAAAAGTGACATAGATAGATAGATAGATATATAAAGTTTTGAAGTGAGGGTGGTTTTGGGTTCTGGGAGTCATGATCGGCGTAGATCTGCAAAAATTTTTCAAAAATTCCAACTTAGGTGAGAATCCAACTTAGGTAGTATTTCTTACGAAATTTACCTAAAAATCGGTTAAAAGACGCGCTACTATACAGCAGTGCGACAGGATGCGAACACTGCTATTTTACGAAATAAGTGATCAGTTTTAACCGGTAGGTATAGCTATTATGTGGTTTCTTCATTTTTAAGTAGCGTAACGGCCGTTTTAATTAATCATCTTTGTTGAATATAATTTGATTCTATAAAGCGGTGGATTCCGACTAAGGTAACTAATACAGAATTTTGGTTTACATGATTTCTAAAAGCGGCTTATTTAATAAATCAGTGATTCATATAAGCGGCAATAACTGTATCTTTAGCTCTGCCCCCCCACCCTCCCCCCCGGTCTGCGACACTTAGAAATATGTATTAAAGGTGTTTTCATTTTTTCTTTTTTACTGCTTAAAAATTGTAATATTTTTTATGCTTTCCCAGAGTTATTTTTATATAGAAATGCATGAAAACTGCAGGCATTATTGTGTAAGCATTGCCGTATTGTGTAAGTATAATGATTCCCGTGCCCCGGAAATCGACTTAACCCTTTAACGGATAAAGCACTTCAATTGCTAAAATGTTGAAATAAATGATTGACACCGGAAATTATAAACAAATTTATTTGCATATAACAAAAAAGCGATATTTCACATACATAATAAATGGAAAACATTTCTATTAAAATTCTGCTGTCATTGTCGAATTTCGTAATTAAAATTTTGTAGTTTCATAGGGAAACCAATGTCCGTTAAAGGGTTAAAATAAGAACTTTGTGAAAACTGTCTGTATGATTCTTTGCTTTTATAAGAAAATGAGAAAGTCTGATTATTTGGTATATCTAGATAAAACACACACATGCAAATTTTATACATTTACGAATATACCTGCAAATTTCATGCATTTATGACAAAAAATGAATTCGAGTACTATATATGTCAGAAAATAGTCAATTTGGATCTAAGAAAAAAAAAATGCTAATAAATACAATGTAACCCCCTCCCCCCTCCAAAGAAAAAAGGATCACCCCCCACTCTAAATGGAGGGAGGGCTGGATCCGTCTCGGATTGTTTCGTTTTCGTTTTCGGCCGAAACTCGAGAAAGGACCAAAATTCGGTCTGAAAACTTATTTCAGTCTATACATATATATGTTCTTTTGTTCTGTCATCTGATCTAACCCAGAAAACAAATCAGCTAAGACCAAAGCTTTTTTGCCAAAGCCCTTGAAGCCGAAATCTCCGCGCAGCGCTGCTTTTGCTTGTTTTATTTTTGTGTGCGTGTGTATACCGCCCGCCCGTGCCCCTTGTGTTTGGCCGCTCGCTGGCCAGGCCATGTTGATCATTTTCAAGAGATTCTTTTGCCGACTTCTATGAAAGTAAGTTTCGAATTAAAATGTTTTTGATTGTATTTTTAAGTATTTTGCTTATTATTGAAACATGTATTATTTAAGAAACTTTTGTGTGTTAGTTCTTAGCGGAAAAATGTTTTATTGATTGCAGCTTGAAAGATTTCTCGTTAAACAGTATTTCGAATTTTAGATTTAAAAACTAGTTTCTGAATAAAGGAATTTTATTAATCTGCTAACAAATTTCCTTCCAGTATCAGACGTCGCTAGTCTCAAGTATTAAAAGCTTTTGTTCCAGTATCATTTATTTCCTGTTCCACATTTGTTTACATCACACGTGTTCGCAAAGCGATAAAGGTCTTGACACTTGTTGGAATATATACGTTTTGTCATATTTCCCTGCTCATTCAAATCAGGTATTTTTATGTTTAAGCATATTTATATGTTATTCAAGTATTAAATGCTGATATGGAATATGTCATTTTATGTTAATGAATAATCTGATTGATTATAATTCAGCGTCAAAGTTATTAGATTGACTAAGTGAAAAAACAGACAACTCTCCGCATTAGAAAAATATGCCATATGTTTTAATTATTTTGTATTTTATTTCTGATCAAGCATAAAATAAAATAAATTAAATGCTAACATTAACTGTTTATTGGGATAAACGGATTAAATATATTAAATTTAATTATATAAAATATTTGGAAATTTTATATTATAAACATGCACATAAATGATTTAATTTGATTATTTTCTTGTTCCACGTGTAAAAAAATTAAAAACCGAAGGCCTGAAATAGAATGACAAATGAATAAATTAATGTATAATATATTATAAATATTTTTGTATTTGGAATCTGTGTTCTTGTCAAATAAATAAAAATCTCAATTCATTTGGAGTAATACTATCAACATTTTTTTTGTGGTTTTTGAAAACTTTAGGTATTTCGTTTATTTTTTGTTAGATAATTACAGAGTTAAAAAAAAGAAAAACTGCTTAATAAAAATATATATTGTGCTCTCCTCTAAAAAACCCCTCTTTAGTACTACATCAAATATTTCACTAAAGTCATTTTTTTTGTTTTGTTCTGTTTTTCTGCACCATTTAGAATAATAAAATAGTTAAAAATATGTAAGGAGTGCTTATTTAGTTTTAAAATAATTTAAACTAACAATTGCAGAATTCTGGCAAAACATGAGCTTCATTTTTACAGATTTTCTTGTTATAATAAAATTTTAGAATATCTACATAAATTTTTATTTTTTTTTGTGTTAAACCATTAATAGGTAATAAAATGTATCATTTTACGCTGCTTACGTCAGGTGCGAGTTTTTTTGGGGGGTAACATGGGTTAATTTTTTAAGCGGTTTGCCTGTATTTTTCCATTTTACTGCTTAAATCGTTTGTATACAAAACTATTTTTAACAGAATTGTATTTTAAAATATATGTAAAATAAAGGAACATGAAGTGTAATTTAGAAACAAACATGGAAAGGAAATTTTAATATCAGTTTCACAATCATGTTTATGAAAATGTTGGAAAGCTCTCAGTTTCTCAGAGGGTTAAAATGTACTAAAAATGTAACTCAAAAAGAGAAAGTGGCTTTCATATGCTATTTGGCAAAGAAGGACCTCTCTCTATAACTGTTTATAATCTGTAAGTTGCTTTATATTTTTCCCAAATGGTCAATGAGATACGGAGTCTTGAAATTGGAGAAATAACAGCTAGCTACAAATAAGGGAGGACATTTAGAAACAAGAAACATTTTATTGAATAAATTTTCTGTGTTGTTTAGTTACATAAACATTTCTGGAATTCCCTGTACTTTTAACTAACTAAACTCACAATGCTTATTTAATAAAATGTTTCTTGTTTCTAAATGTCCTCCTTATTTGTGGCTGACTGTCATTCCACCAATTTCAACACTCCATATCTCGCAGAACAGTTGTCAAAACAGAAAACGACTTGCAGATTCTGGACATGATTGATGATTATACACAATAAGAGGTTCTTCCTTGCTAAATCAGAATACATGAATACCACATCTCCCTTTTCAGTTACAAGCTGCCAAAAATGCTGATTTTTTGGAAAGTGTCAACATTTACATTTAAAATTTTAAAGAAAAAAAGAGTAACAGCCTGATTTATTTATTTATTTTTTTTTTTTTGGTGGGGTGGGGAGACATGTTTGGAACTATAGTCTGTTCAGGGAAAGGAGATAACGAAAGTAAACAAACGGGTTGCAGAAAAATCGCCAAGGAGCCACACATTTGGCACAAATCCCTAGGTTTGCGAATTTTATTTTTTATTTAGATTTGTTAATTTTTTAAACATTTATTTTGATAACTATATGAAAACAACACAAGTTGCTAACTGAGATTTTAAACAAAAATGTAAAAGTTTAAGACATCAAAATATAAATTATTCTCTATTTATTTTAAACAACGTTGAATTCAGACATATTTTTTCCTGGTGGGATTTCTGTACCTCCAGGCGAGACATTATATAGTTGCGGGGGGGGGGGGGGGGGGGATTATATTTTTTGACCATTAAAACATTAAAAGTATAAAATCTGAAATATTCTGGGAGGGGACATTTTAATGCCCCGAACGGAATTTCCTCCCAGGGCAAACCTTCTGAATTCAACATTGTTATAAACCATCATCAGGAGTTAATTTTGTTAAATACAAAATAGTACAAAACTATTTATATCTTACATTATTGAAGCCCACTTACCTCATAAATCATTCAGAAGATGAAGTTGAAGTATCGGAACTATTAGAATCTAGATTGATTACCATGGAATCTACTATATTATCTATAGCATTATCTAAATCCCACATTTGTTTTTCCACTGTATTTGTTACATGTTGAATGCATCTTTTCCATTCTTCAGTGCCAATTTTGCTGATACTTTGAGAGAATATATCTTTTACATTGAGGCATTTTGAATGTTTTGTTTTCTTTCGCAACGAAGTTCTTTATTTGTGCCCAAATCAGTTCAATAGGATTAAGCTCGCAATGATAAGGGGGTAATCGTAAGACAGTTTTATTTTATGCTTTTGCCATTTCATCGACAGCGTACTTGTCATATTTATTTTTATTTTGCTTCACTAACTGCAACAGTTCTGCTTTTAACATTCCGTCCTCAAAAGGGATATTTTTTATTAAAAGCCAATCAGCAATTTTTTGTTTTCTCCACGAAGTATTCGGTATTTTTTCTGATTTTCGGGAATGATAAAGAGCATTGTTCATTACTATCACACAGTTATCTTCCAGTCGAAATAAGATATCACCAAACCACTTTTTCAAAATGTTCTGAATTCATGTCTTCGTGATAATCTTTATTTTCATTTGATTCGAATAAGTCAAGCACTCCATCCACGAAACCAGAATCGCTACCAATATGGGTAATTATCATCCGTTTCCCTTTTCCGGAAGGAGATTTTAATCCGGAAGAAAGACCAGATAAAAATACTTGTTTTGATGATTTTACTGAGGTATCTTTCCAAACTTTACTAACTGTATGGTCTGCATTCAACCAAGTTTCATCCATATAATATATTTTGCGCCCTTCTTCTCTGAAAGATTTGATTTGTCTTTGACGGAGAAACCTTTTTTATACAATTGATTAATCTCCACGTGCAGCGAACGATTGAAAAACATGTTAAAAACCAGACCCCAATTACCAATAAGTACTTCAAGTGCTGCAGCTGAAAAACATAGTGAACAAAACCAGAGACTGTCGAAACTAACTAATTGGAGAAATACTGCAGATGTCCCTCCTTCAAAGTACAGCTGTTTGTCCCGCGCTGTGCACAGAACTCAAATAACAATCTCCCTTCAGTTTCCAAAATGTTTCCGAGCAGTTAAGACGCTCTTGTATATATATGATGTAAATATATTTAATATAATGTAAAATTGGAGCACTTATACGCAGCCTCCAAAATGCGATTTTAAACATGTACATCTAGCCAAGAATTATATTATATTCAAAGGAAAATGAATCTTCTGTTTATTTCACACAATTGTTATTTTCTACTAATACTATTTATTATTCCTCCAATATAAGTGAATCAATGGATCGGATAAATATCGCTACAACATTATGGATTACTGTGGATATCACTTGGCGCAAAAAGGAAAATTTCAGGTAAGCTGAACAAACTTCTTTAACAAATCAAAAGATGAAAATGTATATTAAATTTGAAGACTGATTTAACTATTTATAAAAATAAGAAAATTTATTACGCTACCGACGGTTCCCCAACAAAGATTATGAGACTGAAAAAAGAATATCCCAGTATCAAAAACGATAATTTAACAAATTTCTAAAAATATAATAATAAATAAAAGAACACTAAAAAAAGTAATAATGAATGCGATAAAAGAAAATACTCAATTTATTGAAAAACTCAATTCTACAAATTATAGTACATGGAAGTTCAAGATGCAGATGTTCCTGATTAAAGAGGAACTCGACGATATTATAGTACAAGATCCACCAGCTCCACCCGACCCTGCATGGCACAAAAGAGACCGCAAGACTAGAGCTTTAATTAACTTAAGCATCGATGATTCTCAAATCGTAAATGTAAAAAACTTAGAAACTGCCAAATTAACATGGGAAGCTCTGAAAAATATACATCAGAGAAGCAATTTATCTAGTAAGCTTTACCTGTTACGAAAATTATAGAGTACTAAATTAGCGGAGGGCGGAAACATGATCTCACATATCACTAATATCTTGCAAATTATAGATAAACTTAATGCCATTGGAGAAAATATTAGCGATTCACATATTTCCGCGCTATTTCTGTGTTCTCTTTCCCCCAGTTACAATACTTTGATAACTGCGTTGGAGGCGAGACCAGAAAATGAGCTCACCCCTGATTTTATCAAAAACAAATTAACGGATGAATATAATCGTAGACATGAAATGTCAGAACAATCACATAGCGGATATAACAACAATGAGAGAGCATTTAAAACAAATAGGAGATATACACACACTGAAAACAGAAGAGAACAAAAATATTGTAACAACTGTAAAATGAAAAATCATTCCACTTACGAATGCTGGCACTACAAGAGCAGAAACACGGTACAATCCGGAAATCCTCGTAACAATCAATTCAAAAATAAAAAGAATTTCTCATCTTCATTATGTTATGAAAAAAACAAAACTCATAGGGAAAACAAAGTTCCAAACGAAAGAAAATACGCAAATGATCAGACGCAAAATAAAGCATTAATCACTCAAAAAGTAGGCAAAAATAACTGGATTCTCGATTCAGGATCTACCTCGCACATTTGTAATGATAAAAGCCTATTTAGTAAATTTATTGATTATAATAAAACTTCAGTAACGATCGCGAACGGTAATAAACTGACAGCGTTAGTTTCAGGAGAAGTTTTTATAAAAACATTAACCCCCGAAGGAAAAGAAAAACTAACGAAATTACACAAAGTGCTTTATGTCCCAGACTTAGAGTCGAACCTAATTTCGGTTAGTAAAGCCGCTAAAAACGGGTGTAAACTAATCTTCGACGATAATAAATGCGATTTGATCTTTGATGAAGAAATATATATTAGGGCGAAAAATGAGAAAAACTTATACATTATTGAGGAAATAGACGATGTGGAAGAACCACAAAATTATGTAAACATAACGTATAACTGTGACAGCAAACAATGCATAGATCTCTGGCATCGCAGACTCGGTCACAGAGATTATGACGCGATTAAATCTATAATAACAAATCAACTTGCGGACGGAATAAAGATAGGAAAATGTAAACATCAAAATAAAACATGCGTAACTTGTATCGAAACTAAATTAACTAACATGCCGTATCCTAAATCAGCAACAAACCTAGCTACTAATATTGCGGATTTGATCCACAGTGACGTGTGTGGACCTTTAGATACACCGACTTTAGGCGGAAAAATTTATTTTATGACTCTTAATGATGACTATTCCCGATATACTACGATATATTTATTATCTAAAAAGAGCGAAGTTGCTGAAAAGATAAAAGAGTACGTAACGATGATATACAATCAGTTCGGTAAAAAACCTAAGGAAATTAGATCGGATAACGGTCGTGAGTATGTAAATCAAGAGATCGATGAATACTTAAAACAGAACGGAATTTTACACCAATTGACTGTCCCGCATAATCCGAGCCAGAATGGAGTTGCGGAGAGAAAATATAAAAGTTTATTAGATATGACTAGAAGTATGCTATCACAAGCAAAATTAAGCAAACATTTTTGGGGTGAAGCCATAAACACCGCAACATACTTACAAAAACGACTCCCAACCAAAGCAAACAACAACAGAACACCTTACGAATTATGGAAAGGAATTAAACCGAATTTAAAACACTTAAGAACATTCGGTTGTAAAGCGCTATTTTACGTCGATAAAGTAAATAGAGGAAAACTCGATAACAGGGCTCAAACCGGAACGTTTGTAGGTTATGATACACGATCGACTGGTTATAGAATTCACACACAAGGAAAACAAATTATAATAGCGAGAACGGTAAAATTTCTTGAGAATGAAAATGTACACTCAGATAACATTGAGGAGATACAAATCACCACAAAAACATCAGATGACAATACACAATTACCGGATAGACATGAAAATCACTTAGAAATAAAACTTGACAGCGAAGAGACACCATCCGTTCCCAAACAGCAACCAATTGAACCAAGAAGGTCTAATAGGACAAATAGAGGCGTTCCTCCTGACAGATATGTTTGTCTCACAAATAGTTCATCTGAAAACATTCCCGAAAATTGGGAAGATATCGAAAAAATGGAAAATACTAATGATAAACAAAATTAGATAAAAGCAACACAAAATGAAATCCAATGCCTAAGAAAAAATAACACTTGGACTTTAACAGATCCACCACCCGGAACAAAAATTATCGGTTCAAAATGGACCTTTAAACTAAAAAAGGACAATTTAGGAAATATTCAAAGCTATAAAGCGCGTCTAGTAGCACAAGGATATAGTCAAAGATTCGGGATTGACTATGATCAAACTTTCACACCTGTAGTTTCGCACGCTACAATACGTGCATTTCTCATCTCTGCATTGCACAAAAATTTGAACGTGAAACATGTTGACATAACCACAGCATTCTTGCATGGTGAATTAACTGAAACTGTTTATATGAGTCAACCAGACGGGTATATTAAACCCGGCGATGAAAGAAAAGTTTGTAAACTTCAAAAAGCCATCTACGGTCTTAAGCAAGCAGCAAAGGCCTGGTACACCAAAATATCGGAAACACTCAAAAACAATAATTTCATACAGAGCAAAAATGATCCATGTCTGTACTTTAAATCAAATCAAGAAAATCCGATATACATCATCATTTATGTAGATGATATCCTGATAGCAGGAAAGGACAGTGATATCGAAGAAACAATAAACCAACTTAAGAAAGAATATGAACTAAAAAACTTAGGAGAAGTGAATAATTACCTAGGCATAAACATTAATAAAATCAACGATACATATTACCTAAATCAAAACAATAAAATACAGGAACTAGTGAAAAAACTGAATTTAAACGACATGAAACCTCATTACACACCAATGATTGCAGGATTCAACAGACTTGAGGACGATGATAATCTTTTACCTAATAACACGAAATATCGACAAGCCACAGGCACATTACTTTACAAATCAACAATCACGCGTCCTGACATATCCGCAGCAGTCAACATATTATGTCGTAGAAATGAAACACCATGCCAAAAGGACTGGACAGTAGTAAAAAGAATCATTTCATACCTTAAAACTACAGAAAATTTGAATTTAACTCTTAGCGCAAACAGCAAGCCCATCCTAACAGCATACGCCGATGCAGACTAGGCAGGTGACTTGAAAACACGTAAATCAACGTCAGGAAATCTATTCATGCTAGGAAAATCGCCGATTTACTGGATTACAAAAAGGCAAAATTGCATTGCACTTTCGTCAGCCGAAGCTGAATACGTTTCAGCTAACAACGCAGCACAAGAATTAAGTTGGATAACAAACTTGCTTAGCGATCTCAACATTCCACAAAAATTAACGATTTTTGAGGATAATATGTCCTGTATAAAAATGACTGAAAACGATAAAGATACTAAGCGATCTAAACACATCGACATACGTTTCCACAACATCAAACTGATGAAAGAAGAAGGAAAAATCGATTTACAATACTGCCTCACTGAAGAAATGATAGCCGACACTCTCACGAAGCCCACTCCCAAACCTGTGTATGAAAAACACCGTAAGAAACTGAACCTTCAACCATTCCCCACACAGGAGATTACGGGGGAGTGACGGAGAAACCTTTTTTATGCAATTGATTAATCTCCACGTGCAGCGAACGATTGAAAAACATGTTAAAAACCAGACCCCAATTACCAATAAGTACTTCAAGTGCCGCAGCTGAAAAACATAGTGAACAAAACCAGAGACTGTCGAAACTAACTAATTGGAGAAATACTGCAGATGTCCCTCCTTCAAAGTACAGCTGTTTGTCCCACGCGTGTGCACAGAACTCAAATAACAATCTCCCTTCAGTTTCCAAAATGTTTCCGAGCAGTTAAGACGCTCTTGTATATATATGATGTAAATATATTTAATATAATGTAAAATTGGAGCACTTATACGCAGCCTCCAAAGTGCGATTTTAAACATGTACATCTAGCCAAGAATTATATTATATTCAAAGGAAAATGAATCTTCTGTTTATTTCACACAATTGTTATTTTCTACTAATACTATTTATTATTCCTCCAATATAAGTGAATCAATGGATCGGATAAATATCGCTACAACATTATGGATTACTGTGGATATCACTTGGCGCAAAAAGGAAAATTTCAGGTAAGCTGAACAAACTTCTTTAACAAATCAAAAGATGAAAATGTATATTAAATTTGAAAACTGATTTAACTATTTATAAAAATAAGAAAATTTATTACGCTACCGACGGTTCCCCAACAGTCTTAAATATTTTCTTCGGTACACAATTATTTCGTTTTTATCAATGAGAGTACTGTCTCGTCCTCTCCGTGTATATTTAAGTTTAATTCTTTCAGGAGATGATAAAATGTTGTCCTTTTAAAGGTTGGCAAATCAGGGTCATCATTTACAACCTCCAAAACTTTATTTATAGTGGGCAATTTATTCCTGAAAAAGAACTCGTGGACTTTTCTCCTAATAGCATTCCTATCAAAATCATCTATATTTTCTAAAACACGTTTACGTAATTTTATTTTCTTCGGCGAGTTTAACACACCACATTTTTTATACTCTCTTAACACTCGAAAAACAGAAGCTTTACCAACGCCTGTTATACGAGCAGCATTATCTCCTATATGAGAAATCGGAAGTTCAGGATTCGATTCAAGTTCCGTTTTATATACATTTAAAATCATATCTTTCTCCACCTTACTCAAAGCTTTTCTTTTTACTCTCTTCTTAGGCGGGCTCAAAGAAGAATTTTCACACTCCATTTGTGTATACAAAATACCAAATCAATCGAAAAAAATCGTCAATTTTAAAAGTGAAAGACAAGAAACAAACAGCCGTTTGGGAAAAAATTTGGCGCTTCTGGCACAGCGCCAGGTTTAAGCATCGCCAATCCGCATGCGCATTTGTCAACTTTCGTTACAGTGCCTAGAATACATAGTGTGGAAACCGGCTATCCTTGTAATGCTTTAAAAAGTGCTAAAAAGTTGTACCCTATAAATGTGCAACGGTGCTCCTACGATAATATTGCAACCAGAGACAAAACAATGCGTATCACGTTTTTTAGCCATGCTTTCATAATTAAAAAAAAACTTATAAAAATCATTAAGTCAGAGGAGAAAAGGATATAATTTAAGTATTTAAAATACTTAACACCAGCCGAAATTTTCTAATACAATGTTTACGTTGAGAAGATGGCGCTGCGATCTCATCATAATATTTTCAGCAACGTTGTACATTTATTGGATTCAATTTTTTAGTACTATTTTGTAGCAGATTTCCACACTATTTATTCTAGGCGCTGTACTTTCGTTATCTCGTTTCAGCGAACGGAGTATAGTAATATGCTGCAACTCATGCTTGTCAAAATTCTATTGAATGATCCCATATATTTCATTTACTTTATATGTTACTGTTTTAAATTTCATTTTGAATGAGGATGATTCTTGGGACGTAAACGTACTAGGTGTGTAACGAATAGTGATTTGGCCGAATATCGAATATTCGGCCAAGTTTTAGGCCGAATACTGACTTTTAAAGAAAACTATTTTAATAGTTTATTTACTTATTTATTTCAATTTTAAAATTAAAAATTAAATTAAGGACTAATTGAAATAAATTTTTGTTTGAGTATTCAAAAATCATAACAGCTGAATGTATGCAAGCACAGTATATAGTGAATGTTTGTTTTCTGAAGCTGGTAATATATATGAAACCAAACAAAACAGACTTCTTCCTGAAAATGCTGAAAAGTTATTATTTTTGCATCACAATTTCAGGCTTTACAGTGATAAATAATTTTGTTACCCCTGTATGTTATTTTGAAGTATCTCATTAAATGTTTTATCAGTAGGGGAGACCGGTACACATACACAGTGGACCACTTTTTCAGTTAAAATTTTTTTTCTCTTTAACAGACTGACCGATCTGTCTGAAAATATTTTGGAATATTCCTTAAACCTTCTTACATCCATTATAATTTTCTCACAACATAGTTTTCAATACATTAAAAAAAAAAAAAAAAAATATATATATACACTTGTAAAGTGGACCACTATTAGGTATTATCTAAAATACAATATAAATCTATTTTTCATTAATCAAATTCTTTTTTGTTGCCCCTTCACCCGCAAAATAACATAGTAATATAAATTTCGAAACAAAAACAAAAAATTAATTATATTTTGAAAATAATAACAGATTAATACAGGAACAATTGCAATTTAGTTGAAATTATTACTTAAGTTAAAAAAAATCAGCGCACATTAAAATTTGCAAATGAAATTCCAAAGTACTTATGAGTAAGATTGAGCCCTGGAATTTTCAAGAAATAATTTTGGGTCTGACAGCAACATTATGAAATCATTGACAGAAACAGCAGATTCATCTACAGTTTCGGAAGAAATAAACTAATTTCTATTCAATTTGCGTCTCAGGAATCTTACTTGGTTTCATTTCTTTACCCCTTGTAGCTAGAACCTGCCTGAAAATCTTCCATTCATGAATCGTTTTGGTTTCATTTCCTAAGTTGGGATCATCATAAAAAAATAAACAAACTCTTAATTTCCTCAATACATCTAATGCAAATGACGTCACACTATTTGTAAGATGCTTGCATAGAGAGGACGAGACAAATTTTGAAGGGAGTTGTTGGGACAGAGGCGGTGTGATATATATTTTTTTTGCACGTGGCAGCAGCAGGTTTACGAAAGGCGGGAACAACAAAATGGAAATTTTATATGTTTTTTTGGCTGTCGCTATTTGGCTAATCCACTAAATGCTTTGGGGGCAAAAGGTGCTTTCAGTTAGCTATTTGGCTAGTGCTAGTTTAAACCCTAATTCCTAGCAATTATTATTAATAAGCAGTACTTTAACTGAATTCTTTTTTGTGTCCCTGTAAATGAATGATGAAAGCTATACACATAATATTCTATAGTAAGCCTCTTGTAATCCTTGTTAGTGATATATATATATATCAATTTCAATTATGTTTAAAATATTGAAACATTATTAAAATAAACTGCAAACGATTTTTCTTCATAGACTGTAATGTAACAGAATTCTTTTGAGTATCCCTGTAAAGGAACTATAAGAGCTATGTACTACATTCTATAATTAGTTTCTGGTAGTGCGCCTCAGTAATATATATCAATTTCAATATGTTTGAAATTGTGTAACATCATTAAAGTAAACCGCAAATGATTTTTCCCCATAGACCGCAATGTAACGGAATTCTTTTGAGTGTCTCTATCTAAAAAACTATAAGTGCTACACACTTCATTTTCAATACCGAACATGCCACAGTAAGCCTCAATAACATATATCAATTGCATGATGATCCGAGCATATTTACGCGAGTTAGAGCATGGACAGACGGCAGACAGACAAACCAAATTTATAAACACTTTTCAACTATGTTGGAAAGTGTTAAAAAGTGCCATTTTGTTTCTTTTGTTCATTTCGTTGGTTTATTTTGTTCAAGCATTATATTTTAAGTTAAAACTATCATAAACAAGATACAGTCTAATATTGTCCATAAACCAATAGTACTTACTATTACTATCATGCTAAGTGGGAAGTTTTTTGCCTCAAATCATGCGATTTCATCTTGACTGGAGAATGAATAAGATTATTCCTCTGCTATGTTGTTATTCTGAGCATTTTATAGAATAATCTTGAAGGTTCAGAATTTACCATAGTTCAAAATTATATCTGTACTAGCAGGTTATGGCTGCTTTGCTGGTCGATTTTTCCAAACGAACATCGACTGATCAAAACATCTTTTAGTACCACCTCATTATGTTCTCTAAACAAACCTCTTTCCAAACGAACATACGGAACGAGTCCCGCTGCCTATGACACCTTATTGCAGACCATGCAAAAATAATTTAGTTCCATCTTCCCCTGCCAGAAGGTGCGAAATCTGTATACCTTTAACATTAATGCAATATTTAAATTATAACCCCCACCCAGTCCTTTCTTCAAGAATTTTTTGGTGATCGGCTATTTACAAAAGGACTATGGCCTCCACGCAGTCCAGACCTGTCACTGCCCGATTTCTTCTTGTGGGGCTATTTGAAAAATCGCGTGTTCCGTAAACCGGTAGCCTCGATTACTGAACTGAAAACTCACATTACAGAAGAGATAAACGCTATCACACCAAACACATTACAGAATGTGTCTTGAAACCTCTTCAAATGGGCCCAGACATGTAAAGATGAAGATGGCGGTCTCTTCCAACACCTTTTGTAGTCGTTTAAGCACTTCTGTAATAAATAAAAATTAATGTTTGTACATTGTTCTTTTTTGGGGCGGTTGCAAAATAAATGAGACACTCTGTATGTTTTACATTACGACATTTGGTGCACAGTAATGGAAATTTGGAATTAACAGATTTCATAATGTACCTGATGAATGGTTGTGCAAACTCTTCATCAGTATAAAGATTATTTTCCAAGTTCTGACTGTAGATAATAATATCTGAAATTGCATTTTCAAGTGTGTTATGCATTTTCCAAATTGTTCACTTAGATATCATCTTTCACCTTATTAAATAGGGAAGTTTTGTTACAAAATTCTAATTGTGTTAGAAAGTGTTTCATAATCTATGCTTGATGCATGATTTTTCTTTCTTGTTTAGTTTATATAAAATTAGATGGTTTAACCAAATTATAAAAAACATTTCAATACTTACGATCAGGGTTGGTCATTTTGCTGGCAAAAAGATATTTTTGCCAGTACAGTGGTAAAAATGGAAGAAATCCAATTTTGCATAACTAAATGCAGTGATGCAGTTTATATGAAAAGGAATCATAACAACAAATGAAACCAAATGTTTTCTTGGTAAAAATAAACAAAAAGTATAAACCAAAAATATATTCTTATTCTGTTTTCCTGCACTACTCTTGTCTCTACACCCCCCCCCCCCCCCCGAACCAAAAAAAAAAGTTTTTCATGCACCTGCCTTTCCATTCATCATCCACAAACCTGTTTCCCACCTGCTCTCCATGTAGGCTGTGTGGGGCCACTGGCATTATCGTTCAACCTCGTTGCAACATTTGAGGGGCAACTCAATTCCTGCAGGATTAGCATAATGATCTTTAATACTTTAGAAATCATCAAAGTTCTGGATTCGAAAGTTGCACATTAATTAATAATTATAATAAAAAAGTGGAACTCTTTTTTAATAGGTTTTATAAAACTATCTCCGATTGACGCATTTTTACACTCAAGAGCCAATAAAAACTGGCCTTTCAAACGTTTGTTCGGTAACAAAATGTAACCAAACTATACGAAAAATAAAAGATTTATAGATCCTCATTATACCAGCTGCATGCTTGGATAACGTAATGGTCATATTGTCCAGAAAATATCAAGTAAGTAACCACCCTAATAAAAGCAAAATAAATGTGTTTTAAATTTCTTTCCATTGAGCTAAAACTTTGGAATTGTTTTGGCGCCATCTGCCGGTAGGAAACTTAAATAATACCAACGATAAAGCTAGTTTAAAATAAAATAAAATTTCTTTTTTCAAAAGCAAAATATTTAAAGAGGTTTGAAATATTAAGCGAATTATAGATATAAATTTCTATCATGAACATCCTTATTTCGATGATAAAACTTTTGTGCCTGATCCTTAGCTATTTATATATATTAAAAAATAACAACAACAAAAAAAAAACTGTTTTTGAGATTATCTGCTACTAAAAATTAAAATAGACTACACATTTCAGTATATATTAAAAAAATAAAACAATGTACGTCTGTACAAAAACTTGATAAAATAATTGCTTGACAATAGTCTTTTTAAATTATATTTAAGCTAGAATACAATTTCTAATAAATATTTTGCAATTGAAAGAAATATCCTTTCATTTCATATAACATCTATTTAATTATGCTTTTGTTGTACACTGCATATAAGATTTTTTTTTTAAACTAATACCTGTTTAGCAAATTGACAGAAGATATTTAATTTGCAGATGAAGTAATTTACTGTAATCTGTTTAAGTTAAAAATTTATGATTTTGAACAACTTATAAAATATTGGTCAATAATAAAAAAGTGTGTTGAAAGTTTTTAAAAATGTATGTCAAGTAAAATAAAATTTATATTTTTCATAAGTGTGCCAAATGCTTTTTTTTTTTTTTTTTTTTTTTTTTAACCTATGTATTTTTTTTTTTTTTTTTGAAGAATATTTCTACTTTTAAAATGATTTTTCCTAAACTAAAACACACACAAATATATATATGAATAAATAATTACAATACAAGTTTAAGATGTAACTGCATGTATATATCACTTAAGTATACAATGATTTTTAAACGTTTAACTGACAAATATCTGGAAACGAAAAAATTAGAATATATTTACAGGATTGTTTTTATGCATGCATTATTTCACAGCATTCTTTATGGCCTTTTTTTTTATTGTGGTCACTAGATTTTTGAGAATTAGGAGTCAATGGTTTCTTATTTCAGAGTTTTGTTAATCTGCACCTGTATTTAAAACTATAATAAAGTTAGGAGACATTAGAATAGGGCTTACTTGGGTAATGTCTTTATGGCAATTTGGTTGAATAAAATTATTCAACAAATATTGAAGATTTGTAATAATAACTAGTCGTTGGGGGCCACCGTAATACTTACCCATCATGGATATGCATAATGTAAAATATTAAAATAAAAATGTGTAAACTACTTATAAAATGCATTGCAATTCAAATAAAATCGTGGCTTGATGACGTCACAAACTTTAAAGGCTCGATTACTGAATTGCTTGAAAGAGGTTTTTCCTTATAACTCCAAAAATAATAATCCTATTAACTAGCAGTTTATTGTATCTGATTAAGCGTCAAATTTCCAATTAAAATATATCTTTGAAGTGAAATTTGGATGAAATACAGGGTCATGAAAAATCGAAGAGTGTGGAAAATAGGATTCCAAATATCTCGGCAACTAATTATCCGATCGACTTCATGCTTTATTCAAAATGTATGTTTTTTTATTGTCTTTTATATTCATTTCTTAAAATAAACAATTTCGAAAATTTTTATATACCTTTCATCAGAACGAATATTTCGAGAGTCCGAAAAAAATTGTTCCGGTTAATCGAGGTTATTGAAATGAAATAGGCTTCTTTCCATTATCAAATACTAAGTACATACCAAATTGCAAGTCTCTATCTTAATTTTTTCGAGAGATAGAGCGTTTACAGACACACACACACACAGACACACAGACACACAGACGGACGGCAAAATTTTTTTTCTAAAAATATGTTTTTCGGAATCTCCAGTGTCCGAAACGTGTAAATCCGTCAAAAAAATTTTTTCGATTTTCAAAACGATTACAAGACTTACCCTATACTACGTATGATGGGTAAGTAATAATAATAATAATAATATGTTTTTATATAAGAATATATTTTTTCTACGCTATTATGAAGTATAATACGTAATAGACCAGATGTTCGGTTAGCAAAACTGGAAATCTGGCTGTTTTCATTAATATTAGTAATTAGAAAAGTCACAATAAATAAAAGTGAGATGGAAATCTAGAGTTAAATGTTAATAAAATTATCCTTGGTACTTTAAAAGTTGCAAATATGCTATAGCATATGATCACAAAATAAATTTAACAAAATAATTCATTTTGGAGAATAGTAAGTTTGTTTTTAAATAGAAAAAGGAAAATTTCGCTAGTTTTTTACGCTATCCACGGCGAATTCATAAACGTACGCTTCCGATTGGCTAAAACGTGAGAGAAGGGGGAGATTGAGCCAATCGGTTGTTAGATGTCATGAGAAAATAGTGCGATATATTTTTTGCAATTTCTAATTAATGTGCAACTTTTGCATCCAGAACTTTGACAATTTCAATGTTTAAGAACTTTTTATAACATAAAAGTTTAAAATTAAGTTGCCCCCCGAAAGTTGCAACGGAAGTCTGTTTCTAAGCTTCTTTTCCAGGATCACCCCACGGCCTAATGAGTAAGCAAGTGTGGATCCTCTCTCCCTAGACAGGTGGCTAATTACCAATCAGGAATCAGTACAACAGCAGGTGCACAAAATTTCTATTTTCAGTTCTCACCTTATCAGTTTTACAGTTAATCTAAGAAGTAACTTTAGCCATTTTGTTTTTGATAGCTTAGATTCTAAGCTTGGCTGCAGAAAATAAAGAAATAATGAATAAAGGGGGAAGAAGACAAGATCCAATTTGGGAGTCCTTTTATAAGTTATTTGTAGATGGAAAAACTGTTGCTAAGTGTAAAAAATGTGGAAACATTCAGAACAATAAAGCAGCCAGAATGAGGGCACATGTTTCAAGCTGTGTAAAAATTGTTTACAAATGAATGTGTGAATGTGGAAGCATCCTCTTCATCTGAAAGACAAGCAGATTTAAACCTGAATAACAGTGATACAGTGATTGATGAAGAGGTGGAAAAGTCGCAGCCTCTTTTAAAAAAGGCAAGATATTTAGAAGGTAGTATAAACAAATTTGTGTCAAAAACTTCAGATCAAGATAAAAGGAAGATTGATCTGATTGTTGCAAAATTCTTTTATGCTTGCAACATATCATTTAATGTTGTGGAAAGTGATGCATTTAAATACTTAATCCACATCTTTAGACCAAGCTACAAACTGCCTTCACACAAAGAATTGGCAGGTAATCTTTTAGATTCTGTTCACAGTCAAATGGAAGAATTAGTACATGAAAGTTTGAAAGGCAGAGAAGGTACACTTGTTATCAACGAATGGAGTAACATCCACAATGAACCCATAACTGCTTCATGTGTTCAAGTTGATGGAAAATCATATATTGTAGACGTAGAGCAGGCATGTCAAACTCGTTTACCTCCGCGGGCCAAATTAAGCATTATTTACAAAACTGTGGGCCACATATGAAAAAAATATTACCATTGCACAGGGTGCAATTTGTGCGTACAAAGCACAGCCATATAAAAGGAATATTCACGCTAAGTTCCAAAGTTATTACTATACATAGTTTATTGCATCTCATTTTTCAAAAATAATATTCAAAATTAATTTTTATCAACCAAATCTATAACATTTAGTTGAATTTTCTAAATTGTATTTATTTTAAAAATTGATTGTACATGCTGGTCTGTTAATCTTACGATCTTAGCAAAGGCATAGCTCCGTGTTTCCGTCAGTAAAAAATAAAAATAAACATATTTTGAAACAGAAAAAAGTTATTTAATAAATTGTGTTTTGTATCCAAGCGCTATAGGTGCAGATTCCCAAAATCTGGAAGGAGCCAGTGGCTCCTAAACCCAAAAAATCCAGTGGCCACATTGTGAAACAAACACATAAAAACAATATTTTTTTCACAATTAAATTTGGACAATGGAATATTGAATCTTCCCACCATAATTGCATACAGTTTGTAGGAAAAAAATTGTAATGTAAGATCTGAATATTTTTTGAATAAACGATTCTCTAAAGTTTTTTTTATCTATAAATAAGCTTCCCCCCCCTCCCCCCCCCTTCATAGCTGAATATAAATGCTCAACTTAGGAAACTTGCATAAGAAAATATGTCTATAAAAATCAAAATCAAAAATAAATATATATGAAAAAAATATGGAGAAGATTTATTTTCTTTTAGGTTTTAGATTTTAATAAAATAAATTTAACAATTTCTGACATTTTCAAGGATGATGGAGAAAGATCGAATACTATAAGCCTCATTGCAACTTTTGTTGCAAGGGGATTTTTTAAAGGATGTATTAAAGAATTTTTTTAATACCTATGGAGACAAAAAAAGAAATTAAATTTTTGTGACCGATTGCCGATTTTCATGTTTTATTATCACAACTCGATGAAATTCACAATTTCTTTTTTTGCAATTAATTGATGAACTTCGCGGTTTTTTCGCGACCAATTGATGAAATTCGCGGGGTTTTTTTTTTATCCCCCGAGACTAATTGGGGAAATTCACGGTTTTATTTTGCGACCGATTGGCGAAATTCGCGGTTTTATGTCATCAGCAATTGATGAAATTCATGGTTTTATTTGGCGAGTAATTGACGAAATTTTCAAAATTTTTCAGTGACCGATTTGAAGAAATTTTAGATTTCTTTTCATGGCTGATTGGCGAATTGATTTGCGGAAAGCTAAAAATAAATAAATAAATAAATAAATAATGATAATTCGAGGAGTTTTGCTAATTCGTGGAAGAATCGCATGCCAATATCTAAGAACATATCTATAAAATCCCAGAGCTACAAATTTATTCTCTTCTCGGCACAAATTTTACTGTGTCACAGGCTTATTGTGGCATGCCATTGGCACAGAGTTTATTAGCGACGCATATCAACAGGATTTTTTTTTCGATTCTGCGGACATTGCAGATTTATTAGTGGTAATGTGGCAGTCATATTTTTTAATTATGGACAATAGAAACAAGAACGAAAAATCATGCGTCAAGCATAGATTATATAGCACTTTCCAACGCTTCCAAAATAATTTTACAAATCATACCGTTTAATAAGCTAAAAGCTAACATCGAAGTAAACAATTTAGAAAACGCATAACATATTTAAAAACATAATTTCAGGAATTTCCAACATATACAATATTCGGAAAAATATCCGAATACTTTTATTCAGCCCTGTATCGGATCTATAGATTTGTATATATACTACATAGGATGATAATTTTAGTTCACTTAGGAAACGCGTAGCACAGTTTAAAATTCTCCGTCTGGAGTTTGTCAATAAACAGAAATGTGTTCGCGAACTTTTGTGCTGCCCTGTATAGGATCTACAGAATTTATACACACCACGTAATAGACAAAAAGCCAGTTAAAATTAAAATCGCGTTCAATAACTTAAAACGCACTTCCAGGAATTATTGTTAACAGACAGTAGAGAATTCTTTTGCGTGTCCCTGTAAATGAACGATGACTGCTATACACACAATATTCCGTAGTAAGCCTCTTGTAATGCACCTTAGTGATCTATATAAATTTCAATGCGTTTAAAATAGTGAAACATTATTTAAATAAACTGCAGACGATTTTTCTCCATAGACGTAATGTAACGGAATTATTTTTACTGTCCCTGTAAAGTAACTATAAGTGCTATGCACACCCTGTTCCATATTAAGCTTCTTCTAATGCACCTTAGTAATATATATAAATTACAATGCGTTTAAAATAGTGAAACATTATTTAAATAAACCGCAAATGATTTTTCCCCATAGACCGCAATGTAACGGAATTCTTTTGAGTGTCCCTGTAAAAAAAGTATAAGTGCTACACACTTCCGTTGAAATAGGGAACATGCTATAGATAACGACAATAACATATAAAAATTGCAGAGCAATCCGAGCATATTTACGGGAGTTAGAGCACGGACAGACGGCAGACGGCCAGACAAACCGAAGTCATAAGCACTTTTCAACTAGGTTGGAAAGTGCTAAAAAGAAAAAAAAGAGCTAAATATTGCTGAATTATGGAGGAGAATGCCCGGATTTCATATTATATAAAAAAAAAAGTGGAAATCTCCCTTTGGACGAAAAAGGGACATCCATGTAAAACACATGGCGACTTAGACATAGAAAGTTAGTCGCCAAAGCAAAAACATTAGTCGCCACGTGGCGACTGGCGACCGTGAATCTGCACCTATACCAAGCGCTACTTATTTGGTTTCATTATTATACAGTTTCTGGTGCAAATTGTGTTTATTTAACCTGAAAAATAACAAAAAGTTAGCAGTCAGTGTGCGACATCTTTGCAGTTAGCAGACAGCTATGCAAAGATGTTGTATAAAAATGCGCTACCGAACATAACTAAAATATGCCTAATTACACACTATAATTTAAAAAATAAATTATCAATCGGTCGATTGATGAATAATTACAGAAATTTGGAAACCCCCATATCCATATATTTTAGCTCTAATATAGAATCGCACTGAATTTTCATTAATTGCAGTAATAAATTCTGAAGAATAATTTCAACATCAATCATTAGAGTTGAAGTAAATAGTTTAAACTGATTTTCATATTTTTCGAAATTAAAAAGTCTTCTTTTGAATTCCTTTTTTAATATATTTTTAAATATATTTTTAGTATATTCTAAAAATGTCCACTTGATGACTTTTGTAATAACGCTTGGCAACAGTTTAAATGAAATGCACTTTCTTTTTGAAAATTGTTTCATCAAAGTAATAAATTCTATTTGAAAACGTTAATACTATCAAATAACAAGATGAAATTTGCCTTGAAATTGGTGCTTACTCAGGTGCTATGTAATTTCAAATAAAAACTCCAAGCACTGTATGTAATAGTGGTCTTTTAATAATCCACATTCATAATTTGTCAATTTAAAATGAAAATTGTAAGCTCTTTTAACAGTTCGAAATTAACAGCTAAAACTTTAAGATGGAAAGCCGTTAAATATCTGTATAAGAAGGTAACCATCCTTACTACCCATATTTCCAAGATATTTTCTAGATTGACGATCTTTAAGCATGTGCATACGAATATAAGTTTATAAGCACTATAAGTTTTTAAGCACATATCCGACTTTTATAAATCTGTCCGTTATAGATAAATCTTTCTACAAATTATACTTATGCTTATAGTATTTTCACATTTCTTTAACTGCTCAAGACATCATTTCTTCAATTTCGTAATGCATGATTTCGATGCGCGGTACATTTATTCTAATAATAATTAGTTTTTTTTAAAGCAAATGCATTTTATTCAATATGCTTGGTGAAAGCACTTTGATTCTCTTTTAAGAAATATCAGTTTCAATCCTGAAAGTTTCTTTGCGATGCTTAGTCAGATTTTTGTGAGTTTTTTTAATACTTTGTGCTGTAACACCTCTTAATGTTACATTCTTTCCAAACTCCAACAGTGGCTATATATCAACATAAAATTCCAGTTTGCCTTTGAATATAATTGTATTGTAAACCACCTTTAAAAAGTATGCAATGTTAATTTTCAGTTTATCATATTTATTCATAGGGTAAAGAGCTTTATCATATATATATATATATATATATATATATATATATATATTTAATATAAATCCCGGGATGTATGAGAGTATGTCAATAAAATATGTGTATACCAATAAAATATTAAAGAAAGGAAAGAAAGATCATGTAGGATTTCAGAAAGATCATGCACAGTTACTAACCTAAGTAATGAAAATAATTAAAGAGCTTAAAACCAAAATTTATATGTTCGACTAAAGCCCAAGTAAAGAGACTGGATGGCATATTCAGAGTTTTTGTGCCAAGCACAAAAGTAATAATTTATGTCATTTACAAAGAAATTCATTGTAAGATATTTAATTTTATACTTTGATTTTCTAAAAGTTAACTATTCTTAACTTAAGCTAAATTTTATTAATTTTGTAATACATAGTATTTAATAAATACAGCATATTATTTTGTAAAGTGGTGTAAAATCTCAGAGAGTAATAAAAGAAAGTATTAGTTTCAACATAAACAAAAATTGAGTTAGATCTGTCTATAAACATCATTGTTGCCAGATGAGCAGGAATTTATTAATTCAGAATTCTACCACATTCTGAAGACAAATATTCTCCTTATTCAATAAAATACTAAATAAGACAAATATTACTATTCAAAAATAGTGGTAGCATTCTGAATAATAAAAAAAGCCCTTCAAACTGGTAACACCGATAAACATATTTTTCTAATGTTTATCATCCATAAGATCACTATTGGTGCAAATGTGTTCGTGGAAAGTGTATTTTCAGCATCCGTGTTCTAATAAATAAATTAAACACAGGTAAATCGACAAAGGCTTCGCGGTCCACGTGTTTGACATGCCTGACGTAGAGGATACAGGTGCCACCAGAAAGACTGCAGAATTCTTGTCAAAAAAATGCAGTGATATTATTCAGACTGCTGGAAAAGTATGATTGCCAAATAAAAAATCCCTGACGGCTCGGCCTACAGACACAGGTAGATTTCGAAGACGTAGACCGTGGGGCACCTGTTTATTGGAAATTGCAGAAGAAAGACCTATTTGCCATGATGTGGCAGTTGGGACCACCTACTTCGAAATATACCTCTGCCTGTAGGTGGAGCCAGCAGGGATTTTTTTGTTTTTAATTATTTTTACCGTAAGAGTTGGTCCTATAAAAAACTTGTCAGTATAAAAATTGTAGATAATATTAAGAAGATTTATAATAAATTTAAGCGGATTTGATATCTTGGGAATTGACGAAGTTATGAATTTTTTTCTTCTGAAACCGCTATTTCCCCCCCCCCCCCCTTTCTTGGGGGCATTTTTAATGAAATCAAAAATCTGTCATACATACATTTTTGGCACTTTTCCTAGAAGTAATAATAACTTTAAACGGATTCGATATGTATAAAAATTAAGAAATTATGGGTTTTTTTCTGTTTTCACAAAAAGCCCCCCCCCCCATTTGCCACCCCTTGGTTCGATTTTGCCCATTAACGAACTTGACTGAGATTTTATGGCCCTTGATTTTATGTATCAGTCTGGAAGAGATTTGTGCAGAATTGTTGCAGTTATCGTGTCCATAAAAAAGTAACATAGATAGATAGATAGATAATGTATATATATAAAGTTTTGGGTTCTGGGAGTCATGATCGGCATAGATCTGCAAAATTTTTTCAAAAATTCCAACTTAGGGGAGAATGTAACAGGTAGTATTTCTTACGAAATATACCTAAAAACATAGTAACTAACAATACTAAAAATATGGAAAAAATGAGACGGGAGCTGGAACTAAAGTATGAAAGTGAAAAATCATTTGATATCATATGGTTGTGCAGCTTATTGGTTAAACCTCCTTGGGGAAGACATTACACTTTCTACTATCATTAAGCATGTAGTGGAGGTTCATAAATAGTCTCGAAACCACCATGCTTCTTCAGCATGGCTGAAAGAACGTAGTGAATATGTTTCACCTCAGTTACCAGGAAGTACTAGGTGGAATAGTCCGTT
Source organism: Maratus michaelseni (assembly GCA_963931845.1). Taxonomy (NCBI): domain Eukaryota; kingdom Metazoa; phylum Arthropoda; class Arachnida; order Araneae; family Salticidae; genus Maratus; species Maratus michaelseni. The sequence continues at coordinate 400,176,079 of OZ007588.1, forward strand.
GACTTGCCTAGAAACTTTTGAGCGAAATCATAATTCATATATAAAAGTATCAAATGACCATTTACAAGAAATGGACCAAAATATCATTGCTAGTATACTATAGGTGCAGATTCCCAAAATCTGGAAGGAGCCAGTGGCTCCTAAACCCAAAAAATCCAGTGGCCACATTGTGAAACAAACACATAAAAACAATATTTTTTTCTCAATTAAATTTGGACAGTGCAATATTGAATCTTCCCACCATAATTGCACAGTTTGTAGGAATAAATTTTGTAAAGTAAGACCTGAATATTTTGTGAATAAACGATTCTCTAAAGATTTTTTATCTATAAATAAACTCCCCCCCCCCCCCCCCCCCCCAATAAAAGGATTTTTCATAGATGAATATAAATGCTCAACTTTGGAAACTTGCATAAGAAAATATGTCTATAAAAATCAAAATTAAAAATAAATATATATGAAAAAAATACGGAGAAGATTTTTTTCTTTTAGGTTTTAGATTTTAATAAACAATTTCTGACATTTTCAAGAATGATGGAGAAAGATCGAATGCTATAAGCCTCATTGCAACTTTTGTTGCAAGGGGATTTTTTTAAGGATTTATTAAAGAAGTTTTTAAATCCCTATGGAGACAAAAAAAAATTTAAATTTTGTGACCGATCGCCGATTTTCATGTTTTATTATCACAACTCCTTGACGAAATTCACATTTTTTTTTCTGCAATCGATTGATGAACTTCGCGGTTTTTTCAAGATTAATTGATGAAATTCGCGTTTTTTTTTCCGAGACTAATTGAGGAAATTCGGCGTTTTATTTTGCGACCGATTGGCGAAATTCGCGGTTTTATTTCCTCAGCAATTGATGAAATTCGTGTTTTTATTTGGCGAGCAGTTGACAAAATTTGCAAAATTTTTCAGTGACCGATTTCACGAAAATCGCGACCGACTGAAGAAATTTTAGATTTCTTTTCATGACTGATTGGCGAATTGATTTGCGAAAATTTAAGAAATAAATAAATAAATAATGATAATTCTAGGAGTTTTGCTAATTCGTGGAAGAATCGCATGCCAATATCTGTATGTACCTGTAAGAACTTGTCTGAAAAATCCCAGAGCTACAAATTTATTCTCTTCTCGGCACAAATTTTACTGTGTCGCGGGCTTATTGTGGCATATTATTACACATTACTGGTACATTATTGGGGCTTATTATGCACAGAGTTCATTCGGACGCATATCAACAGGATTTTGTTTTCCGATTCTGCAGACATTGCAAATTAAAAAATATATAAATAAACGGGAAATTTGCGAATTAGTGGAAATGTGGCATTTATGTTCAATCATATTTTTTAATTATGGACAATAGAAAAAAGAAAAAAAAAAGAGCTAAATATTGCTGAATTATGGAGGAGAATACCCGGATTTCATATTAAAAGAAAAAAGTTGAAATCTGCCTTCGGCGAAAAAGGGACATCCATGTAAACACATGGCGACTTAGACATAGAAAGTTAGTCGCCAAAGCAAAAACTTTAGTCGCCACGTGGCGACTGGCGACCGTGAATCTGCACCTATATAGTATACGTGATTGTAATCTTTTACAACAAGTAAAAGATCTCATTAAGCAATTAAAACCAGTCTCAACAGCTTTAGATATCTTGCAGGCTGATTCAACAACAATAGCAGATGTTTGCCATTTATGGTGCAATTTGCTGAAAGATGATAATTTGAAACCCCATTTTGTAAAAGTTAAAAAAAGGTTTGAAAAAGCAATTTTGCCCAATCTTCTTGCCTATTTGTTACACCCAAAATATAAGGATGAGCACCGTAGTTACGAACAAAAAGAACAGGCCAGAGAATGGCTACAAAAAATAAATCCATCTTTCCTATCATATGCCGTGAACTTTGAACTAAAAGAAAAACCTTTCCAAAGTACATTGTTTTCAGAACAAGTGATTATGACAATTGATGCCAATAAGTGATGGAGAAGTGTCGCAAAGTCATGGGAAATTTCCAAAGAATTTTGTGGGTTAATAGCACACCTGCAAGCATGCCCAGCCAGTAGTGCTGCAATCGAGAGAATATTTTCCAACTTTTCTTTTGTCCACTCAAAAATTCGAAATAAGTTGACAATAAGTAATGTTTCCAAACTTGTTTTTTGTTATGGAATGCTGAAAAAAGAATTATTTTGTAATGATGATGATGATGATGGTGAGGAAATTGCCGCTAAATGTTGAATGTGTAATTTTTTATGTTTGTTATTAAAATATTTAATTTTTTAAAAGAAATTTAAGATTTCACTTATTTGAACACAATATATTAATACATGTACTTACTACTATTCCTTATATTTTTCATATCTGAATTATTGCATTATGCTGATTGATAGGTTGATACATCTTATTTTAAAACTAGAAGTGTTAATAATTTCTGTAGATTTTGCAATATTGTTAATTTATTGCAGCATAAAAATCAGACTAACAATGGCTTTTTTTCAATTAAAGAATTTTTTTATGATGAAATTAGTAATTTCTCAGTAATTAAGATGAGTATATTAAGTTATCATCATAATGCATTGTACTACTATTCTGTGATTGTTAATTTAAGATAAGTAAAAGAAATAAATGTGTATTTTTATGTAAAAAATCAGTTTTTGCCATTTTTGCCAGGACGGTTTTTACCGCAGTTTTTTCCACCCGCGGCAAAAACTTGCCAACCCTGCTTACGATAATTGCTTACCTTTAGAAAATTTTGTGCTGTAATTTTAAAGTAATGAAAATTAAAGTACAGTAATACCTCAACTTTTGTCAGCAATTCGTTCCAAGACTAGTGACGTAAGTTGAAAACGACGTAAGTCGAAGTACATTTAAATAAGCAAAAAAGGATAAGTAATAAAAATTCACCAAAATTTAATGAACATATATTTGTTAATACAAGGTATTTAAAATGAATTGCTGCCGTAAATTGTATTCTTTATCTAAAAATCTATTTTCTTATAGGCAAAAATTCAATAGTTTTATTACTTTTCATCCCATCTATAAGGTTTTTATTGAATAATAAAAGTAATTTAACTTTTTCTGTCATGTCTGTCAGTCATTATCAATTTTTCATGCTTCTGCAGATAAAATAAGTAAAACAAAACATATTCATTTTAACATTTCGCTGTCTTTTTGTCGGCCATTTCAACGTAATGCAATAAATAAAATAAGATAAAATTAGCTTTTCTCAAAATGTTTAGTTGTACCTAGACACATCTAGTAGTTTTAGGTTTGCCATTTACTACTTTTTTTTATTTATTTGTCGTTTGTCCCTATCATGTGACTGCCGCAGGAAATTTTCTCTTCATAGAATCAAAAGTCTTCGAAAAAATTCAAAGTGTGTCTTAATTAAGGGGAAAATTTTTTCCAGGTCAGACGATGTAAATGTGGGGTGACATAAGTCGGGGTACTACTGTATAGTACTTGAGTAAAACACTTCCAAATGTTGTATTAAATATTTTTAAAGTTTATTTTGAAAAACTAATATTTAATTAAAGTAAAAAAAAAAAAAAAAAAGTTAAAATTAAAAATATTAAATATTTTGTTAAATTTATCATTTAACAAAATAAATTTAAATTTTTCCCAGTTAAAATGAGTTTTGACCAATAGGGTTGAAACCATTTTTTCCCCATGTTTAGTTAAAACCAATACAACACTGCTCCTAACTTATTTTTTAAGTGCATAAACTATATATATTTCATGCTGATTTTATCCAAGAAACTCAAATATTGTTAAGAGTATGTGTTATCATTTGAATAAAAATTTTAAAAAGTAAAATACTCCCAAAGCAACATTTATGCATAGAATTTCATTGGATACTCCAGTCGATTGATACCTATATCTTTTTATATGATTATTTGCAGCAGAATCAATCGAAGAGATCGTTTTTCTTACCAGGCCTGTATGTTAGTAATTGAAATAAGAAGTCCTAGTGTTGTAATCTACTACAAGGTAATCTTTGTTCAACTAATTTCTAGGGTTTTTGAATACTACAGGATTTTTTATAGAAACTGCACAGAAAATTAATTTGATACTTGAAACATACGCGGCAAATATAGCAGGAGTCTTTTATTCAGACTCTGAAATAAAATACCAAGCCATATTTGCTGCTATGTGCATGTGTTAAATTTTTTAATGTCAGATACTAATACTACACATGCAAGTAAAAGGGTTTGCTAAAAATATTTATGGCCTCTGAATATAAAAAGTCTGTGCTGTTTTCTATGGTCCTGTCTGACACTGTGCGCTACTAAAATTTCCTGACAGCCACTAAGATTTTTACACCTCTGCACTACGGATTTATTAGTTTTATTTAGATTGCATTCTTATTATAGGTCATTCTAAATAAAGGCACATTTTATGGTCCCAAAGGGAATGTAGGAAATGTAGCAAATTACCTTATATTTTCATTCATGTGTACACAAGGTCAGGAATTACATAAATCCACTTGCCAGTGGCGAGTGGATTTTCTGATCAGGTGAGTGAACATTTAGGCATTTTAAATACTGCAGGTTATAAAAATATGGCAAGAATTTTTATGTATTTTTATTCGTTGGCTATATTTCCCGTATTTTTCAGTTGCTGCAATGTAAATAACCCTAAGTTTTATCGTACACTAAACTTTCCTCTGTTGAAAATCTTTCTTAATTTTATAAAATGTTAATATGGCAATGTAATTGTAATGAAATATTTTTGCAGTCGTGTAAATTTTGCCATAACAATTTTCGACTGCATATTGCTGGCTGGTAAAAACAAGTCTTTGGCTGGTAGGATAATAAGAAAATTCCCCACCCCAGCATATGTGTATTGAAATTAGGCTATTAAATACATTTCAGACAAAATAATTTAATATTTAACTTTAATATTTTAATAATAAACATATCATTTTTTTCTTGCTATCTAAGCGTAAAACTGACATAGTGAAAAATTTCCAATCCGGGAATCAAACATGGACCCTTGGTTGGCAAGGCTGTATCTATAAGTGAGATATGCCAAGCTGGATATCGTCCTCGTAGTTCAATGGTAGAGCGTTGGAGCGTTATTCCAAGGTTCCGGGTTCGATTCTTGGTTTGGACAGTTTTCACTATGTCGGTTTTACACTTTGATAGCAAGATCAAAATTCATATGTTTATTATTCAAAGACTTCGGGCAAATTCCACTGCTGAAATTTAATTAATATTATCTAATCTTTTAATATGAAAATTAAGTTGAAAGTCCTTTGTTCCTAGCCAGTCTCCTTCTGTGGACACTGAAAATAAATAAATGTGCCATAGATGACAGTGTATGTCAAATTATCATTTGGTAGTTTGGGTGAAAGAAAGCCTTTTTTTTTTTGTTTAGATATACTTGTAACTCTTTGAATGAATTCATGGAAAATGTCCAAACAATTCAATCTCTGTTTTTACTGAACCTAAAATGTGTTATACATTTATTCATTATGTATAATCAAGGGTCGATCCAGGCAAAATTTAGGGCCTATTTAGGGCCCCTTCACAAAAATCTATTTAATAAAATGGGCTCCTTCACAAAAATCAATTTGATAAAACGGAGCCCTTCACAAAATTCTTTATAACAAAACAGGCTCCTTTACAAAATTCCTTTTAATAAAATAGACACTTTCACAAAATTCTATTCCATAAAAACTTACTATTTATTAGTTATTTATTATTTTGTGACTTTTTAAAATGTGTAATTTTTAAACAAACAAGTTTATCAGAGAGGAAAACTTCAGCAAAAGGATTAAAAAAAGTTTTTGTTAATTAATGCTTGGTTCGAACTTGAATAACTGGATTTCAACTTTCGTTACAACATGTTATTTTTCACAAAAATATAACAAATTTCATAAAAATAACCTTTATTTTTCACAAAAATGGGCCCCAAGAAAAAAAAACATGCATCGATCCCTGCTAATACTCGGATGAAAGTATTTGTAATGAATAAACATGGTTACAATTAAATAGTTTTCCTTTTTGGAAATTTCACATTTTCCTATAAATTTGCATTTGAATATTATTTAAAAAAAATCCCTAACGGCTCAACCTACAGACACAGGTAGATTTCGAAGACTCAGACCGTGGGGGCGCCTGTTTGTTAGGAATTGCGGAAGAAATGACCTTTTTGCCATGATGCAGCAGTTGGAACCGCCTACTTCGAAAACTAACTTGTTTGCAGGCGGAGCCAGCAGGGATTTTTTTTTTTTTTTTTTTTTTTTTTTGCTATAAGAGTTGGTCCTATAAAAAATTTGTCAGTATAAAAGTTGCAGATAATATTAAGAAGATTTATAATAAATTTAAGCGGATTTGGGGAAAATATTAAAGGGAAAGAAATTATGGGTTTTTCTGTTTTCACAAACAGCCCCCCCCCCCCCTGTTTTGATTTTGCCCATTAACAAACTTGACCGAGATTTTATGTATCAGTTTCGAAAAGATGCGGGAGTTGGAACCGCCTACTTTGAAAAATAACTTGTTTGCAGGCAGAGCCGGCAGGGATTTTTTTTGTTTTTAATTTTTTTTTGCTATAAGGGTTGGTACTATAAAAAACTTGTCAATATAAAAGTTTTAGATAATATTAAGAGGATTTATAATAAATTTAAGCGGATTTGATATCTTGTGAATTCACGCAGTTATGAATTTTTTTGTTCTAAAACACCCCCTTCCTCCCCCCCCCCCTTTTGGGCCATTTTTAATTATGTCAAAAATCTGTCATACAAATCTGTCATTTTCGGCCCTTCTCCTAGAAGTAATAATAACTTTAAACGGATTCGATATATATCATAATTAAGAAATTATGGGGTTTTTTCTGTTTTCACAAAAAGCCCCCCCACCCTCCCTCCCTTGGTTCGATTTTGCCCATTAACGAACTTGACCGAGATTTTATGCCCCTTGATTTTATGTATCAGTTTCGAAGAGATCTGTGCAGAATTATTGCAGTTATCGTGTTCATAAAAAGTGACATAGATAGATAGATAGATAGATAGATAAAGTTTTGAACTGGGGGTGGTTTTGGGTTCTGGGAGTCATGATCGGCGTAGATCTGCAAAAATTCTAACTTAGGTGAGAATGTAATAGGTAGTATTTCTTACGAAATCTACCTAAAAAGATTTAATAAAGCATGTTTTTTTTAATACGAAGTTTATTATTTTTTTGTTCTAACTCAGCAGTTCCCAACCTGGGGTACGTGGCAAGCCTGCTGGAGGTACGTGAAAATAATATGTGTAATGGCGGAAATCACAAAAAATGGTTCAAATAAAAACGCATAAAGAAAGTTGATAGTCTGGGATTACAAAGTTAGTTTCATGGGTAACTTCAATATGTTGCACTCAAAATCAGGGTAAAGGGCTATTAGACCTAATAATTAATTGATAATAATTCAATGTCACTAGCTCCACCCGTTGCTAATCATATTGCATGAGTAGTTATACATTTTCCCCAATCTTCGCGAAAACTGCCATCTATCATTATACAATGTTCTTTTCTCACACTTTTTTTCTTATTTTTCCATTTTTAATAATAATTTCAAAACCCTAAATTATGCCATAGCTTCTGAATTTCATATTTCATTTTAAAACTTGTTGAAAAGCAGGCCTTTTTTCGAATAGGCGGAGTTATATCACTAACCTATATCAATTGGAAAACTTCGTTCTTTTTAACGAGTATTTAATTTGAAGAGTTTACTTATCATTTGAAAGATTTGGTTTTATGTTTAAAATGAATAACTGTATGAAATTTGGAACTTTTAAGAACACTGCAACTGTGATTGAAAATCAACCTGATGATTCGGCAACTGTAAATTCTTCGAAACAATCTGATTATAGTGAATTGTAAGAGAACCTGAGTGCAGCTTTTAATAGGCCTGTTCTGATAACTAATAAACTTAATACTTTAAATAAAACTGAAAACATCAGTGCTCCCTTTACGAATAGAAAATATAATAATGAATAATTCTTGAAATATGGATATTCATTCACGGGACATGAAGATTTTAATAATATTTGGGGGAGGAGAGGGGTGGGTGTGATAAATGGGGGGTACATCGAAATGAAAAGCCTAAGCAAGGGGTACGTGAAGGAAAAAAGGTTGGGAAGCGCTGTTCTAACTGATAATTGACCATTAAGCATAAAAAATTGACTTTTTTAGAAAATTCGTTAAGTCATATTATTACATCACAAACAACAGAGAGATGCTTCATTAAATAATGAAACTTTCATCATTTTTTAACTAACATAATATGGAGATTCCACTCAAAAAGTTTTTATAATTATGTATATTCACATCAGTTTTATCTTCAGTATTGTTTAAAATTTTTTCTAGTGTGTACTTGTGGAGACCTTCCTTGTTGGATACAGTAACTGATTTTTCCATATTACTTTCAAGTTGTAAGGACATTGTAATTTTTGTCTACTTAGACACTGAAACCTGCCAGTAGTCCTAAAAGTGATTTTTGTGTCCGATATATGTGGTGTTGATTATAACAGAACTCCTTTAACTATTCTACTTTCCACATATGCATTTGTACAGGACCAAAAATCCAGAATCCTTTGGGCTGGCCATGTTTCAGATGTCAGATTCTTATTAATTAAAAATTATGCAATTTTAACTTGATACACTCATTGCCATAAAAATTTGCACACCAAGAAATAATTGTGGGATCGTAATGAAACTTGGCATGAAGGTACATATCAGGCAGATATGCAAATGATTAGAAATGCAGCGTGATTGCGCATTGCGTAATGCCACTAGAGGGCGTTGAACTTCGTCCTCCTTGGAGTATAAAACTGGTAAGCAGAACTTGTCTGAGTGTACCTTGTCTTTTGCAAAGGAAACGCTGAGGTAGACATGCCGTTACGCAGCCATCGAAGACAATATGAGCAGCTGTCAGAGTTAGAGAGGGGAAGAATCATCGGGATGATGGAAGATGGGTGGTACAGCTCGGCGAGTAGCTCGTCAAGTAGGCCGTTCTGATTTTACTGTGAGGAGGTGTTGGGACCAGTGGACTGAAGAGACGTCATTTACACGGTGACTAGGCTCGGGACGCCCTCAACAGACCAGTCATCGAGAAGACCGTCACATCATACGAAACGCATGCGTAGAGCCAACTGCCTCATTGGCCGCTATCCAGACACAGGCACCACCTTCACTACGGACCCTTGTGTCTTCCCGAACCATCGCAAAGCGCTTGGCTGAAGGACATCTGGTATCGCGGCGCCCATTACGTGTGCTGCCAATGACACCCACCCACCGACGCCTCCGTTTGGAGTGGTGTCGCGCACGACGGGATTGGACTGCAACAGAATGGAACCAGGTCGTCTTCAGCGACGAGTCTAGATTCAATTTGAGCAGCGATGACAATCGTGTTTGTGTGTGGAGGCCCCGTGGTGAACGCCTCAATCCTGCCTTTGGTTTACAGCGACACACCGCTTCCACAGCTGGTGTGATAGTATGGGGTGCCATTGCTTACGATACACGGTCACTAGGGCGTATCGAAAAAATCCAAATTTCTTAGATCTTTTTGCGGTAGTGGGGAAAAGTTGTGAACTCCCTTTATTAAAAAATGTGCGAAATCTTAAAACTATGGGTTGATAGCTTCTGTCGCCTCAGTGGGCCGAAAGCTCCAAAAATTTGACTAAAAATGATTAAAAATCAAAAATTAATAAATAATCACAGATTTTGCTCATCGTTTTGTGGTAGTGCTTACAAGTTACTATTTTGTAACACCAACAACCATAAAAAATTGTAGAATTATAGATTAATATCTTCTGTCGCCTCATCTGCATTGAATTTTGGAAATTTTGACACATTTTGGTAGTTTTCTGCATAACTGTTTACTGCTTGCACAATACACAATCGAGACAGACTGGGTTTGGCGGTCTGCCAAAATACTGAAGACAATGTGGGAGCCTTCAAGGAGTGTTCAAATGCGTTTAGAACTGGACAACACAGTTCTTGTCAGTGAAAGGTATGGTGTCTCCAACAGAGCCACGGCTGCTATTGCATCGAGTGTTATGCAAGATTTGGGTTTAATATCAGAATCAGATACCAGCCTCGTCACAGATAAATATAAAATATGGAGGAAAAAATCTAAAATTTACAAAATATTGGTCTCAAAATCAAGTGAAAATCGTTCCACTCTATCTGGCCTTTATTTTGTTGGACGACATGACAAAACCTTAACATCAGAAACACTCGAGGACAAGCAGTTCCAAAGAACAATTGTAGAAGCGCATTGCTGTATTGTATCGGACGTGGTTCAACGTATATGGAACATGTTACACCTGAAAGCGGATCTAATCTTAATATATCTAATAGCATTTACGAATACGTAACAAGTGCTTCATTGGATGATTTTAGCAACCTTATTGTTCTCGGTTGTGACGGCACTGTATTGAACACAGGAGTGTCTAATGGCATAATTCGCAAGCTTGAATTGAAATTTCAAAGGCCAGTCCAATGGATTATCTGCTTACTTCATTTCAATGAGTTGCCATTACGACACCTGTTTGAGTCCATAGAAGGCAAGTCATCTGTCCCCACATCTAACACCGGAGGCATTGGACGAAACCTCAAAGGATGCGAAAAGCTTTCAATTGTTGCTTTTAATAGTATTGAATGCAAGTTGACAGACCTTGATCCTACCACCCTCAGATCGGATCAGAAATACTTATTAGACATTTGTACCGCCATTAGTTCTGGCGTTTGTTGTTCAGATCTAGCTATCCGGGAACCGGGAACGTTGAATTTGTCCCACTGGCTAACAACTTCCAATCGAATACTGAGGTTATATATGTCTACATCAGACCCATCAAATGAGTTGCTAACATTGGCTGCATTCATTCTAAGAGTCTACGCACCCTCATGGTACCGAATTAAGATTCGTCATTCCATAAAGGATGGTACTAGTGTGTATAGTACCTGTGGCATTTCATCAGCTCATCTCGGTAATTGCCAAAAAAGTATTGTGACATAATTGACCCAGTTATTTCTCGCAACGCTTACTTTGCGCCTCAAGAAAACATGCTTTTGGCCATGTTAACTGATGATAGGTGCCCTATTAGGACCCTTAGAGCTCGGCGGATTATCAAGGCAGGAGAAATTAGCCCAGACGGAAATTGTGTTCGCAAATTCGTTATTCCTGCTGTTAACTTTGGAGCTACAGACTATGTAGATCTCATTGACTGGCAAGCTTCTTATGTGATATCGCCCCCTGTTCTGAGAGAGATCAGTCTCAAGAATATTCTCACTCAGAATATTCTCAAGAATTTCTGAAGATGATACAGGGCAGTATGCCAATGTATTGCTAGGACTTTATTAAATTTGCTTCACACACACAAGCGGTAGAGCGGATTGTGAAACTAGTCACTGCAGCCTCCGGAAAAACAGTTGGGCCGCAGAACAGGGATAGATTTATTAGAGCAACACTAGAATCCAGAAAACACATGTCAAATTTTGAGACCAAAATGATTACAAGCAGTAATGCTTTTGTCATTTGTATGTTCGAAAGGTAAAATAAAGTTTGTGTTGCATTAAAATGAGGTAAGTGTGACGTGTATTTATTTAAAATCTTGCCTTTATTTTTCAAAATTTGGTGTCGATGAAACGGCAGAAGATATTAACGTATAATTCAAAAAAATTTTATGGCTGTTGTTGTTGTTTCTCGGCGTGAAAATAGGGGTGTTCCACTATTTTGGCAGATCGACAAACCCAATCTGTCTCGATTGTGCATTGTGCAAGCAGTAAACAGTTATGCAAAACTACCAAACTGCATCAAAATTTCAAAAATTCAATGCTGATGAGGCGACAGAAGATATTAACCTATAATTCTACAATTTTCTATGGTTGTTGTTGTTACAAAACAGTAACTTGTAAGCGCTACCCCAAACCGATGAGCGAAATCTTTGATTATTTATTAATTTTTGTATTGTAATCATTTTTAGTCCAATTTTTGGAACTTTCGACCCACTGAGGCGACAGAAGATATCAACCCACAGTTTTAAGATTCCGCGCACTTTTTAATAAAGGGAGTTCACAACTTTTCCGCACTACCGCTAAAAGATCTAAGAAATTTCGATTTTTTCGATACGCCCTAACGGTCACCCCTAATATTGTTCTGTAGCACAATGACAGGCCAGCGGTACGTCCAGGACATCCTTCAGCCACATGTGTTGTCACTCTTGGCAGGGCTCCCAGGAACCATTTTTCTGCAAGACAATGCTCGGCCACAAACAGCAAGGATGTCACAAGCTTGTCTCCGCCACATTACCACCCTTCCCTGGCCTGCTCGATCCCCAGATTTGTCACCAATCGAGCATATCTGGGATCATTTGGGACCACAAGTTGGACACCCTACTTTTTGGTTGAACTCGAGGCGCGTTTACAGCAACTGTGGAACGAGATGTCTCAGGACATCATACGGAACTTGTATGCCTCGGTGCCCGCTCGTATCGCATCGTGTATTCGCGCTAGAGGGGGTCCAACTGAGTACTAAAATTTCCGTTCATTTGTACTTTTTTCTGCAATAAATGATCATTTTTCTTTGGTTTTCGAATCACTTACTTATATCATAGTAGTACTTAAGCGTGTAAAAGTTCGTTTCATTTGGACGTCTTCTTCTTGGTGCGCAAATTTTTATGGCAATGAGTGTATAAGCATATCTTTAAAAAATAGATATTAAACTACTGAAAACCAGTCATCTTCATTTGTAAAAAGAAAAACAAACCCTTGACTTTTTTCTCAATGATGAAAATGATTCTAAATAAATGAAATTGTACTCCCCTACAGAAGTAATGGCGAACACTGGGTGCAATGTTACAATTTCCAATGGTAATATCCCTGATTATGCCTAAGATATTGTTTTAGATGTTTTAAAAAGGAAAAATAACATTTTAAAATTACAATGAAAACATTATAGTTATAAAAGAATCAATGAGTGAACAAAAGGGTACTCTAATATAGATTTTAAACAAGATTTTTGTGTGTTAAAATGGTGCATTATTTATTGCCAATCTGGCAATGTTTTCAGCAACATATTTTTGGCTCCAAATGTGACATTTCACCAAATGTTTGCATTGACAACATAACAAATGCTTATGTCAAAAATATGGGAGGGACAACAACTGCTTGTGTTAAAAAAATAATTCACACAGTAAAAAACAAAATCAAAACCATCGGTGTCTCAGTTGTGCCTGTTGCATGATCTTCAAAATTCTAAAAAAAAAAAAAAAAATGTTCTGCAAACATTCAGTCATTCAGTGTAATTTGCTCATTTGAATCAAAGCTTCAAATGGTCATATTGAAAACAATTTGTAAACATACTGCTCATTTTACATAAATTTTGTAAATATAAAGAGATTTATTTAAAATCCTTATCAGGGGTCTGTCCAGACTTTTTTCCCAGGGTCCTGTTTTTGTGAAATTGTGAACAGCTTTTTATATTTGTGAAAAATCTAGTCATAATTTTGTGAATTTGAAATTATCGTTATATTCAGGTTCTTGTTTATACATTTTTAAGAAGATATATGGATGTAAAATACACATATTTTTTTTATATGTGTAAAAGTGACAGGTCAGATTTTACTTTTAAATGATTAATTTGTGAAATGTTCAGTTTAAAGATGAAAAATTTTTGTGAAAAACCTATTTTTAAGATATAGAATTTTGTGAAGGGTCCTGTTTCAGGGAAAATAATTTTGTGAAGGGTCCTGTTTCAGGGAAAATAGTTTTGTGAAGGGTCCTGTTTTGAAATAAAAAAAATTGTGAAGGGTCCTTTAAAGGACACACTTTTTTCCTAAACAGATCCCTGCTTATGATCCACTCTATAACTTTGTTGTCAAGAAAATGCGATGAGAAATAACTAATAAGGATGATTTTAGACATGAGTATCATGACCCTAACCACCTTAACTAAGGAAATTCTTATTAGAATAATAAATTTTGTTCCATAAAAATTCACATTAATATTTAAAAAGAAAAGAGTTGTGATTACAACAAATGGTTAAATCCTCCATATTTCTGTAGACTTCTGCTTTTTTTTTTTTTCCAAATTTCATTGAATCCCTCTCTCCTGAAATTTTTGCTTCCCCATCAGAAATAAGGTATAATTTTTAGAAGATATGGGAGGTCAAAGTAAAGGTTTTCCTCTTTTGTTTTTCTCACTCCCGACTACCTCAAGGAGAGAGTGGGCTGTGCCTGCCCCTGCTTTTTATTATTGTCTTTTCTAGCAATGTCACTTGTGTATTTTTATTATGACTAAAATGCTTGTTATTTTTCTTTGCAGATAACATGCGTCAGCTGAAAGGCAAAGTAAAAGAATCGAAGAAAGAAAAACGAGAAAGGAAAAAAGATTTTGCTGAAAACAAGACAAGATTTCTTACTGTTGCTTTGCCAATAATAATTGTGTTATTTGGATTACTCATCTTTTTCATATATACCAATACACAACAAAAGCGAAAATTCTAATGTTTAATTAAAACTTTTATTTGTGTTTTTATATTTTATTAATTCATTTAACACACACAAAATATTATTTTTTAATCTTTGGTAAACAATGAATTGTTGTAGAAGCTATAACCTAACGTGTGCTTCTCTTTCTGTCTGAAATTTTAGTACAGGTTAGGGCATAAAAACTTTCTTTTTTTTAAATGTGTATTGTGGAAGGAGAAGAAGCCATAAAAAAGTAGGAATGGGGGCACAGCAATCACGAAAGTTAGTCTAGTAAAAAGCATGAAGTGGCGAGTGTTCATTTGCAGTTAAAGCCTATTTTTCGAATAACCATTCTACTCTATTAAGGGTCCTCTTCATGCGAAAAGACCCGCTCGCTAATGTTAATCCTATGGGGCATTGTTTTTCTAATATATCATTTTCACTTTCGGAACCGGTTCCAAAATTGGAAGTATCTTCGTAAAAAAAATACGCAAAGAAAATCGAAGAAATAATCAATGGCGAAAATAGAGATTCTCAGCTATCCAATGCAAAAAAAAAAATTAAAAATATTAAAATGCAAATGAGATATTAGAAAAATGTCCCATAGGATTAACATTAGCGAGCGGGTCTTTTCGCGTGAGGGGAGAGGACCCTTAAAGGTGATATTCCTTAGGCGGTACACTCATCCTGATTTCATTCAATAGGGGTATCTTAAGGCAGACTTTTTAACCCCACAAATGTCATTACTCAGTAGGAAATAACCCAAATTCCAGTGGACATGTTGAGGGGAACTTAAGAAATCAGTTGCATCAGGGATAAAAAAAACCTTTTAATAAATAGACCTACTAGTTTTGCACACACAATTGGTAACATAATACAAACAAGAAAATTACAGCTTTAGCTAGATTACATAACATAGAGCCGTTATAGATTAATTTTAGAACTACTGAAATAATTTATCCACCAAGATCTTATTTCCCATCTATGAATCAATAGAAATTTATCTATGCAACAAGATCATATGCAATGAATCGGCCTCCTTTGAGTAACCTAGAATTTGGTGCTAGATGATTCATAAATTAAAATGTAAGATAAAATAAATAACAGATGATCATTTTCATTAAAGCACTTCCTTTTTTGACACATGATATCTGGTGATGTTTGTTTATCAAGTTCATCTTTCAAATTTTTTTGCGAATATAGTTTATTTTATATTACTGATCTTGAAATGCCACAGATTGTGTGTACAAAACTAGTAGGTCTGTTTATTAAGCATTTATGTTTACCATACACTCTCTTTTAGCATATACAGTTAGTAGAAGAAAGCTCTTTATAATGCAAACGTAAAAACGCGAGGTTGTGTGTTATATAGATTATATTTCACTCATCATTACACTTACCTTGTCAACATAGCCAAATATGTCTATAACATATCAAAATATAGTATCTTTATATTGCAGTCCTTGAGACCAAGAGTTGTGCATATTATACAGCGATCACTCTAGAGAGTTTCAGAGAGGCGGTCTGCCCTCATGCCCTTTTTAGATAAAATCCTACCCACCTTGCCTTTTTTCCAGGTAGAATTTTACCCTCCTTGCCCTTTTTCCAGATAGAATTCTACCTTCCTTTTATTCTTGGATAGAATCCTGCCTTGTTTGCATTGTACTTTCAAAAAATCTTTACCTATCTTTTATTTTTAGAATGCTAGTTTGGTACATCAGGAGTACTCCTCTTTATTTCTCTGTGAAAGCCCTGGTATGTCTAATCTTTGACTGAGTGATCTTTCCATTTATCATTTTTTCCATTGAACAAGACAAGGGTAACTAATTGTCATTGATTAATTTCACCTTCTGTAGAAATATAGTATTAGATCAGGTATTTTGGCCTTCGACCATATGATAATTTAAAGTTCTATAAAGAATTTGAGAAGTAGCTTTACAACTTTTATGTTGTAGCTTTTTCAAAACCAGTTTTGCTAAAACCGGGAAAAAGTTATCTGGTGGATAAAAGCTTTAGAGAGAGATGTTTTTGAATATCGTAGAAAAAGGCGAAAATGACTGGGAATATAGTAAACAATTTTACAATAAAAATCGAGAACATAAGTTTAATTTTGCTATTTTTAATACTTTTCAAACGGTGGAGTAATGGAAATTAGAAATGTTATTGGATTTTTTAAATTAGGGAGGTACTCTTTAGCTGTTACTAGATTTCCCTCCCCACCAGTATATTGGTATATGCACTTATTACAAAAATGCCCTTTTTATGAACCGCCCTTTTTTTATGTTCTAGAATGATCCCTGTATTATAATTTTTTACCTAATATAGATCATTCCATACACTGTTAAATTTACTTTTGAAATATGCCTGGACCAAATAATTCATTATAATACTTATTTAAAAACATTTTTATTGTAATAATATAATTTTTTCCATACACAAAAACCTCTGAATTAAGGTAATAACAATGAACAAATGTATCAAATTTAATCCCTTAGAGCAGTGGTTCCCAACCTGGGGTACGTTAAAATTACATTCATAATGGTGGATAATGCAAAAATAATTAAAACAGAAAAACAAAGCTGTAACTTTTCGTTTACAAAGACAGACTTGTGTAAAAGTAAATTAGGTTATTCACATAAAATGAAGGAAAATGCCTAAACTTAGTAATTAGTTGATCATTTGTTGCCATTATCTTTGCCAACAGCTAATAACATATTGTGATTTCGAATTTGTCCTTCCTTTTCTTTCTAGTAATTTTAGAAATATTTAGTACAAACATGAATTGTATCCTGTATTCTTTCAACAATTTTATTTAAAACCCATTTGAAAGAAAGTCATCATTTCTGTGTTCGGCTGGTCAGCATTAGCATAAACTCATTAACGTGTATTAATAGAATATTAAATTACCTGAGATGAAGGTGTATAGCTTCATCCCTTCTTTGTGAGTGCTTAATTTGAAATCTTTAAAATAAAGCCATACTTGCTAAAAGTGATATAAAGACTTTTATAAATACCTTTTAATAAAAAGATCATAAGCCTTCAAGTGTACTTTTATTAATTTTAGAAAGCATGGTTTTATTTTAAGAATAATAAGTAATTTTCATATATAATTGAAATCTTTATTTAATATTTTGCGTTATGAGTGATTTTATGTTGGTAATGTGATGTGTTTCAAAATGAGTAAGTGGTTAAAAATTAGAATTCTTAAGAGAACTGCATATAGCATTCGTAACTAGCATAAAAACAGAACGAGTGAATAAAACAAAAATATTTGGAACAGGTTTATGTGAGACAGGGTATGCGTAAATTAAAATTCCAGGGGTGATTCTGGTCCGAATTTTCCGAAAAATTAAGGCAATGATTGCCGAAAATTAAAAAAAAAATATCGGTCATAAATTCGAACATAAAATGTATCGGTATTTCAGCAAATGATCGCCGAAAAAAATCAATCTCGTCATTCGTAAGAAGAAAAGTCGCCAATTTTGTCAAAGGATCGCGGGGAAAACGTTACTTTCGTCAGAAAATCGTAAAAAACGGCAAATTTTGTCAAAAACATTGCGAAAAACGGCAAATTTCGTCAAAAGATCGCGAAAAAACGGCAAATTTTGTCAATAACAATGCGAAAAACGGCTATTTTCGTCAAAAGCATTGCGAAAAATAACAAATTTTGTCAAAAGATCGCGAAAAAACGGCAAATGTAGTTCAAAGATTGCAAAAAAATGGCAAATTTCATCAAGAACATTGCGAAAAACGGTAAATTTCGTCCAAAAATCGCGGAAAAATCCGCAGATTTTATCAAAAGATCGCGAAAAAACGCAATTTTCGTCAAAGGGACGCAAAAAAAAAGTAGCGGAAGTGAACCTCCACCTCTGTTGTAACTTTTCATAATATTTGCTGTGAATTTCCGAATTTTTTTTTTTACTCAGAATCATCCCTGTAAAATTCTAAGCAAGGGGTATGTGAGAAGAAAAAAGTTGGGAACTGCTGCTCTAGAGATTAGCAATTTTTTACAATGTGGGAATGCAGGTGCATCTTAACTGCAAAATTCATTGTTTACATCTGAGACAACGTGAGTTATATAGAGAATTGCATTATAAAGATCTACTGTATACAGTCAACTCTCTCTAATCCGCAAATGCCTATAATCCGCACAGTTTCAGATGTAAAATATGAAAATTTGGTTACCTTTAACTTTGCGAGAGAAATACAAAATGGCGACAATTTGATCAATGATCAGCAGTCAGTTTTTCTCCTCCCTAAATTTTTGCATTTTAATGAAGTAAAACTTATTTATTAAATGAAAAAAGAAAAAAATCAAAAATACATGAGACTTTTTTCTGCCTGTTACATATTGTAAAAAAAAAAAAAAAAAAAAAAAAAGTAAATTTTCACAGAATGGTTTAAAATCCATTTTAAAAAAGAAGGCTATATGCATTGTAGTACAAAAGTCAATTTACCTATAAATTGTAAAATATTATTGCTCTTAGACAGTTGTGCTGCACATCCAAAATTATGACAAAAAGACAATATCTCTACATTAGTTTTACCTGCAAATACAAATTCTCTTATTCAGCCAATGGATCAGGGAATTATCCGTAGCATGAAATGCCAATACAAAATGAAATTTATGTGCAGAATTATAACCTCTGATTTAGTGGCTAATATGGAGGGGTATAGAAGGCAATTTACAATTAAGGGCTGTATTTTTCTCTTGAGTGATGCATGGGACTCTATATGCAAAGATACTTACTTTAGTAGGTGCAAAGCGTTATTTGTGACCAGCATCTTTATAGACAGTAATGGTGAAGATGTTGACTTTGGTGGCTTCAGTTTGGATAGTGCTAAACAGAAATATGCAGAAAAATTCACTAACATAAAACTAAAACAAAAGATTTCACTGTGTCTGATTTCTTGAATGGATATCCTCCCAAGATAAAGCTCCAATTACAGAGAGTTTCAGAAATGATGACATT
This sequence comes from Maratus michaelseni, assembly GCA_963931845.1. NCBI lineage: Eukaryota > Metazoa > Arthropoda > Arachnida > Araneae > Salticidae > Maratus > Maratus michaelseni. Next base: position 400,195,499 of record OZ007588.1, read on the forward strand.
ATAAGTACTACTCTGTTAAACTCTACTGAAAACAGGATAATTCTGACAAAGAGTATGATGATGATGGTGGTGAAAAAGTAACTCTTGAGCAGATCTTGGATATGGGTTACTAATATTTGAATTTTCTTCAGAAACAGAGTATTGTCTCAGAACAAGAAATAAAGACTATACACATAGACTAAAAGAAAAAAATGCTAGACCAAAAGTCAAAAGTTCTCAAACAAATGACAATTCATACTATGTTTGAAAGTTGTAAAAACAAACAAACCAAATTATAAAATAAAATTAAATAATTGTTTCCTTAAATATAATGTGATTTTTAATCAAATAACCCAATGTTTTACAATATCTTTCTTTTTTATCAATTAATTTATTCATTAATAATTAATTTACTGTAAAATTAAAGAAGAAAAAAATGTAAACTAAGTAATGACCTATAATCCGTAAAATTCTATAATCTGCACAACCTTTGGTCCCAAGCTGTGCGGATTAGAGGGAGTTGACTGTATATATATATTTAAAACTTTTAAATTGTTTTTTCATTAACAAAAATGAAATTTTGTCTATCACCAATACTTTTATTCACCTTAAAAAAAAAAAAAAAAGCTGTGTCCCATACTGTATAAACACAAAGTTGACCATTCATTAAGATTATTATAAAATGAGTATTTATTGTGTTTTATCATCTTCATTTGCTTAAATGTCAAAATTTAGTCATAAGACTTTTCTACATTACATGTGAAAATGTTTCCTTATAAATTTCAAAATATCTTTTTTTTTTAACATACAACTTCAATTAAAAGAAAATTTATTAAATTATGTTAAACACACATCATTGTCAACCAGCATTTTAAAGGTTTATTTGATAAGTAAGAGATAGAATTATGAACTTGCTATTTTTCTGTATAAAATTACTCTTTTAATTGTTCTCTCATGATTTTTTTTTCTTTTAACTTACTTATGACACAATTTAACAAATGATCTAAAACCTTAAATTCACAGTTTTAAATTTAGAATAATAAACATTTGAAATCTGAAGGTAATATTTTACTTTTGGGTGTATGAACTCAATCTACAGATGCGGACGTGAGTTTTTAAACTCGTCTTACCCAAAATTAAAAAAATTGTGTTTTCTCTATCAATCTATTCTACTGGTGAATCTTTACTGAAAAAACACTACAATCCGTTGAAAAACTAGTTTTAGCATGTATTTCTAGTGTTCTAAAATCTTGGTTAACAAGAAGCGGTCAGAGGTTTTTCGCGATTTCCTCGAATTTGATTTTTTAGGTCAGGCGAGTTTTGAAACTCACGTCCTCAGATGTATTAATAGTTTCGGTGATATTCACTAAAATTTCTGTATGAGCCATAATCTGGTAGAGAAATTAACTTGAGGGTAGCACCTATATTTTTACAGTCACGAGGTTAGAGCTCATCAAAATTCAATGAAAGAAAATGTTTAAAAAGAAACATTAAATTTATAATAAACCATTTTAATAAATATATTTCTAATCTTGACATAACGTTTGTCAGCTATAACTTTGCATGTGAACATTTGCACTCAAATCCAAAGGGCCTACTTTCAGACACATTTTTTAATTCAATTTTGTTCAGAAACTCCTGATATGGGTAGGTGTTGTTATTCAGAAACTTTGTAATCGAAACACATTTTCCAATTTTTGGTAATGGCAGAAGATCTTTTAGAAAACACGGTCAAAGTTGGCGTTTTGAACCGAATTCCCGATGCTTCATTGTCAGAAAGGAGAAAAACGGGTTGTCATGCGACACGAATAGCTTATAACTTGATAAGTAATTTATTTATCGAAAACTCATTTTAATTCCAAATCATTTCAATAAGCAGGTCTGCCAATTTTATGCCTTTGCATTTAAAAATGAGTCAGAAATTGTGTCAGAAAGTTTTACATTGTTCAGCAGATCATTTGAAACCTTGAGATTTTAATCTCAGTACCAGAGAGTAAAAAATTCCAAAAATATATGTCTTAGAAGCATTTGTAGAAAACTATTTAGTTTTATTCAAAGAAAATGCTCATTTATACATACGACATCATTTTCACTCAACTTCCTTTTTCCATTTCATCCTTTGAGATTTGTGTCTCAAACTTTGTATCAGTAGAATGAAGCAATATTCAAATTGTAACAGAAATTTAAAATGCATATATTTTTTTTAAACACAAAATCATTTTCTGTTCAAATTTTAAAAAAAGTTATTTTTAATTGTAATGTGAAAATGACGTCAGTAAAGACATAGTAATTCCCATTATTTTCCTTTTCTGTGTAACAATGGACATAACCCGATTGCCATCATTTCAAAGAAATTTCATTAAAAACTTTTAAAACTAAAGTATGACGACAAAATTTTAGGTCTCCAGTTCTCACTGCACTATCCAGTGTATACTTTTTGTTCTGTCCCATAATTCTAGAAAAATATCACTGTAGGCAAGTTCAGGTCTATCTATTGATTTCTGGGGAGACTTACGAAGATGTTGATACCTAATGAACACTTGTGCATAAGAATTCATGAATCAAGTATTCAATTATATCACACAAATTTTATTGCAAAGTTATTGTGTTGTATTCAGTTGCAAGCATGTGTGATTTTAATTAGCTGTCAAAAATATTCAGTGTATAATGAAACCTCCAATTTTTAGGCTTAAGTGTGCATTATACAGGAGTAAATACAGCATTACAAATTTTATTTGTAAAAAAACTTATTGAAGGCAGAATTTTCTGCCAAATGATAGTATTTGCTTCTCTTTATGAGAGAGTTTGACTTAATAACAAAGGCTGTTAAAGAAGTCTTTAACTAGTTAATTTTATAATTCTTTCTGAACTTGGAAGTTTATTTTATATAAAAATATTTTGTATTAGGATATATAGTTTTGCTAAAAACTTGCACATGCATAAGAAAAGCTACACTAGGTTTGAAGTCTATATTGCAAACAAATACTTGGTCGCATGTCTGACACAAAAACTAGCAAGTCTTTAGAGATGATCATCTCTCAGTATGACAGATCACAAGTATGTAATTTTCTAAAATTTTCACTTAATATTGAGATTTCTTCGAACAAAATGTCGATCAATTAACTTACATACATACTGATTTTACAATCACCTAGTTATTATCAAGTTAATAAGGATACTCTTACTGACTCTGTTATACAAAATTACTTATTTTTATCAGATTGGATAACACATTAAAAAATAAAATCAAATTTAATGTACAAAAAATTTTGAAGATTAGTATAAAGACAAAATAATAGGAGTTTTGGTAGAGGAAATCATATATGATTATTGTTTTATTATACTTATGTGAAAATAGATTTGTGTCTAAGCGGGTATTGCATAGTATTTTTTCCATCGCAACCCTGAAATTTTTCTGCAGACAAGTTCAGTTTTCACATGTTTTATTGTGTGCTGAATGATTCAAAAATGAGGTCATGGCAATTTCACTTAACAAATTGACAGGGTTCTTACAGGTCATAAAATTCGAAACTAGAGGAAAAAAATCAGGATATTTTGAAAAGGTAGGGAATTTTTGATGTACTACTTTCCAACAGGATCTTGGTTATCGCCATAAATTAAGAAATTTTGAATTAGTTATTCCTCTGATCTATTATAATTTTTATGCAAACTAAGCAACAATAGCATAAGAAAAATAATTAAAAATCAGAAATTCTTGCAGTGTGTACTTTTTTTAAGCGTTTACTAGAATAAAAGAAGAGAACACAGCATACATGAAAAATGGCACTGTTCTTTCAGAAATTATTTCTGGTCAGGTTATAAAAATTGCATTGAAGCTAAAACACACACACACAAATCGTAGACCCTGAACCACAAAAGACAATTTTGGAGTCTGAAGAACTGTAACCTAGAACAAACCCGAAATGAAACAAAATTAGTACCATGCTATCCAATTATGAATTTATAGTCTATAATTTATATATATACAGTGGAACTTCCCTTTAACGAAGCCCCTATTTAACAAAGTTTTCTACTTAACGAAATTTTCTGCAGAACTTTGACTTTGAACACCATTAGCATGTAAATTAATCTCCACATTACGAAAAATATATTCTATATAACGAAGTTTATTCTACTTTTGTACGTGTACAGAATTCAAATTAAGCGATTGCTGTTCGAAGGATATGCAAATTTATTTCAGCGGATTCGATTGTATGAAAACGAACACATTTAAATAATTTCCATTCTGCTTGGTGCTAAATAAAACAATTTTTTTTCACTCTAAGAAAAACACTTGTTCATCTACATCATAAAACATCACTATTCTCCCACTCCGAGACTCCAGCGCTGACAGTTGGGGGATGTCAAAATCCCCTTTTTACCTTCAATGATATAGAAGATGAGGTGTCGCAATGGCGTCAGATGCATTGAAACAAAAAATATCTATTAGAGTCAGACAGGTACCATTCTGACCTTCCATTGCTGATAGACAATTGCTTTGTACATCCAAAAGAACATGCTTCAAAAATACAAATCGAAGAACATCAAAGTTATTTTTGTTCCTGCGAATACAGCTAAACTTCAATCATTAGTCTAAGGAATAATAAAAAATCTTGAAGTACATTATCGAAAAAGACAAAAAAAACCCGATGTAGTGAAAACATTAGTTTGAGATTCTGTGTATCAGAGCTGATGAAAGCTTGGGCCAAAGCTTGGGAATGTGATGTGATTTCATCGACCGTACACAATTGTTTTGTAAAAGACAGTTTCATAATTAAAACTGAATCAAATGCTTCTGAATCCAATACCTGTTTGTCATATCTCAAGAAAAAATTTCATGAATTGAAGTTAATTTCTATTTAACGAATTTTCTTCATAACGAAGTTTTTAAGTGTAACGATGAGACTTCGTTAAATGGAAGTTCCACTGTACTAGCTAACCCGCCCGGGCCCCAGATAACTACAATCTCAGAGAAAGGCGTTAACCCTCTCTCTTCCCATATCCGCAAATATAATGAATAATTTGTTCAAGAAATCACAGTTACCTGCATTAACGCGATCATTAAAAAAAGAATTACATTTTTCTGATAATTAGAACATAACGAAGACGCTACACTAAAATAGCCGGCAGATGACACCCCTTCCCGACCTGAATTTCAAATCTATATCGTAATTAGTTACCTAAATTTTTGTTCATTAGTAAAAATTGGCAATTATTTCCTTTCATTTTCGCAAACTAAATGGAGGGATCGGCCAGAGAAACAGATCTCTTTGTAGTTCAGTTTTTAATGAAAGCAGATCCCTGTCTGAAATTTTCTTGGATTGTTTTCACTGGTGCCAGCAGATTTTTGCATAAATTAAGAAAAATTACAGACCAAATTTTTCAAAAATCCCATAGTCAGATGCAGAATTTCATTTTACATATGCTCAGAAATTTTCAAATTGATATCTCAATTAGTTTTCTTAAAATTCGCTAATTAGTAAAATAATTTCGAATTCATTCATTTACGCTTGCAAATCCAATGCGCCTGTTCGTTTCTTTAGCCATTTTGATTTAAAAGATGTCATTTTAGAAGCGATGGTTAATGAGAATCTAATTAATATCTTGGCTAATTATCAAAATATCAAAATTCCGAGACTCAAGTGCACATGACCAGACCTTGGACTATCCACACCTAAATTTCCAGACTTCTAGGTGGGCTAGATTTTGCTAGCCATTGCCAACACACACACACAGAGCGAAACTTTCTTTTATTAATATAGATATCTAATATGAATTTTATTTCTTATGAAATAATTTGATGAATACATATTCATAAAGTTTATTTTGGATTCGTACAGTGATTTTTTAATTTTCTGCAATTTTTAGTTTTCTCACATTTTGTAGTGATTTTTGGACATTTTCAAACTTTTAGACTAATATGGTAAATTTTTTCTTCTGAAATTTAATTTTTTTGCATTCCACATAAGTTTTTCGACATTCCTAAAAGAAATCATGCTACAATATACAATATTACCCTAATGTGTACAATATTATTGTATATTTTGCACTCTCTGATTTTGAATTTGACCACTTTTGAATCTTTTCTGCTTTTGCTTATTGAAATGGCATTCTAGCATGCACCGTCACAACATCTTTTAGGGAGACACATTTCAAATGTGGATTTAAATTATCAAAAAATTTAAAATCTGCCTCAGAACCTACTTTGCACTATCTTCATCCAAAATTTCAGACCTTTACTTTATGCATGGAAGATTTCCCTAGCCCATTGCACACAGACATCTTTCTTTTATTAGTACTAGGGTATCCAACCTGGGTTTCCCGAAACAGAATACAGGTGAAAACTATTTATTTATTTTTTTAATTGAGAACTCTAATAGATTTTTTACATTTAATTTTTAGATTGTCCCATAACAACACCAAAGAGCATTTTTTTATATATGTCAATTATATACTCAAATAAAATTTTGAAATTTATTAAAAGAGATAATTTTGTATTAGCCTCGTGCCAGAAGTTAATAGCCGAAGAAATCGTTAAAAATTTTGTTATCTACAGCAGTTTTTCTTATTCTGATAATTTCAGTGGTTTTAAGTGCTTATTTCAATTACATGTCTGTTAAACTCGTGTTTTATTATAACTATTTTATTTATTGCTTAATGAAGTTTTAATTTCACTATTGAATATTAGCTGGAAACAAATCCTGAACTTTTTATATATTTTAAAGTGCAAACAAATTAATATTTTGTAACCGTCTGCAAGCAATATAGATTTTCTTTTAAATCATACTTGAAATTTTATTTAAAAGCCATAATAAATCAGTCAATTAAGATAGTTTTTCAAACAAATTGAATTTGAAAGTAGATTCCCCCCACCCCTATATAACGGCATGGCATACCTGCCAACATGTCTATTCAGAAAACCTTACAAATTTTCTGACGTACTTCATTGTGCATCTTTAAACATATATGTGTAGTAAAAGGTATTTATGAAGGCATCTAATAAGGTAATATATGATTTGATACAAAATTAACTGATAACTACAAAAATATTAAATAATAAAAATAACCCAAATATTATGAGCACTGATAATTTTTTTTTGATATACGTTAAATAGGCTGATTTGGCTTTACCCAACAATTTTTTGTCATACATTTCTCCATAGTGATCGTGCTGCATGCTTTTAATTATTAAAATCTTTAGTACTTTTATGTTAGCCGGGCACCAGTGATTGCCAATTTTTTTTTTTTTTCGACAATCTTTTAACATTAGCTATTAAAAAAAATAATAAATATTTTAAAGCTGCAGTATAATGTCTTAAAAAAATTACTTAAAAATAGCTAAAATATAATCATGATAAAATACGTAAACACAAATACATCAATACAAATAACAAAATCTCAAGAATTGAATTAAAATCAAAATTCAAATCATTGAATTCAAATCATTTGAATTGAAAGGGTTACAATTCCAACTGAAACAAGATTTAGCGGGTTATCACTGGTACACAGGTAACATAAAAGTACCAAATATTTAAAAAAAAAAAAAAAATCTAATATATTTCTAATAAAAAAAAGTGTCAAAACTTCAATTTTAGCTTTGCTGCGAGAAATTTTTAAAATACACAGCATGACTAAACATTCTGTGGCATATAATAACGTGTTGTGAATTACTATTTGATTGCTGTGACGTACTATATTGATAATCACACTCCTCATCTTTGTAACATAAACGCAATGTGTGCATCAGTTTTATTTTTTCACTCAATAAGTAACATATTTGAAGAATCATTTCAAGTTTTATCAAAAAACCTTACAAACTTATCTGTTGCCCTTACAACCTTACAATTGGACATAAATCTTTACACTGTAAGGATAAACCTTACAAGTTGGCAGGTATGTAACGGTGTAAAAATAAAAAATGTGCGATGTTTAGAAATTAAAAAAAATTGCAGTAGCAAAAATTGTAAAACTAGAATTTCATCAAGTGTTGCCATTCGAAAAATGACAGCATTACGCACAGACACGTTTGTCCTTTATAATATAGATAGAATAACAGTAAGGTATTTGCTTTGGCTAAATAATGCCAAATATGGCTCTTTGTTTTTAACACCAAACTGAGAGCGTATCCTATGTATTGCTTAGAACTATTATTTTTTTTGCATTGGCTTTATTTGCTTGCACCAAGTGTAGTCAATATCTCGCTGTTATTTATTTCTTTACTGTAAAGCTATGTATTGTCAGTACATTAGATAATAGCTTTTTAACTAGAAATCTAATTTAGATAGATACTAAACATTCTTAAATAACTATGACAACAGGTTCCTTTGCAAATATTGGTTTAATAAGGTAGCTAAGATCTCTGGCGTACTTGCCACGGTTGCTATCTTGAACTTACCATGGCAGAAATAAAAAATTATTGAAAGTCGTTCTTGGCTTCAGAAATATATAAACTGTAATGAATTTGTGAATGATATTCTATTTCCCTCATACAAATTGCCCTTTCTTATTTAATATAATATGCAATCCACATAATCTATACATTTAAAACACAAGTGGGGTTTTTTTTTTTTCATCATCTGCCCTGGGTTTTCTACTGAACTAATTTTAATAATTATTTTAATTGAAAGCTGTTTATTTGTAGACGAGCTTACACTACTTTTCAAGGCTAGCACTAGGATTTTTCAAAATTTTAGGGAGGAATTTTAGGAATTTTTTCCCAAATTTTAGGAAAATTTTAGGGGCATTTGTGATATTTTTAACATTACAAGTATGTAATAACAGTATTTTTGTGCTAGTCAGGCACATGTGGTACACTGCCAAAGAATATTCCCATCATTCCAATGAATTCAGCCCTTGTTCCATGTGCTTGTGTCGTTTGTTGTGAATGAGGGCATTTAAATTTGCGCAATAACCGGCTTCATATTACAAACCGTTTTGACAGCTTATGCTTACTGCAATTGTATTAATTAGAATTTTGAGTTCCTGGATCATTGAGCCTAACCAGAATGAATGCTCTCTTTCGAATGTTCTCGATGAACCTAGAGAACAAGAGGCAGGAATCAGGGGTGATTGTGATTATGAGGGAAATAAAAAAATTCTGAAGCTCACAGAAAAACTTCTGAAAGTTTTTTTTCACACTTCTTTGTCGAAATTTGCGTTTTTTCTGCGATATTTTGACGAAACACACATTTTTTTGCGATTCTTTCACGAAATTTCCCTCATTTACACGATTTATTGACAAAATTCCACGTTTTTTTGCATCTTTTGACGATATTCACGTTTTTTCTGCGATCTTTTGACGGAATTTGCATTTTCCCATGATCTTTTGACGGAATTCGTGTTTTTTCCGCGATCTTTTGACGGAATTCGCATTTTTTGCGACCTTTTGACGGAATTTGCGTTTTTTCACGATCCTTGCGCGTATTTTTGTGCGATTGTTTGACAAAATTCGCCTTATATGCACAATTGATTTACAAAATTTCGCGATCCTTCAACGAAATTGGCATTTTTTTCAACAATTTTTTGATGAAATTAGTGTTTTTTCAGCGATTTTTAGACGAAATTATCTTTTTTCCTTGATTTTTGGATGAAATTTGAGGGGGTTTTCACGATTTTTTAAAATCGAAATTCACGTTTATTCCGCGATTTTTTAAAAGAAATTCTAGTTTGTTTTCCCGATATGTTTAAAAAAAAATTTCGATCCTTTGAAGAAATTCGTGTTTGTCGCGATCCTAAGATGAACTTTGAGGGGTTTTTTCCCCCCCGATTCTTTGTCGAAATTTGCTTTTTTCAGCGATCTTTTGACGAAATTTGTGTTGTTTTCATGATCTTTTGACGAAATTTGCGTTATTGTAGCGATCTTTTGACAAAATTTGCGTTATTTTAGCGATCTTTTGACGAAATACGCATCTTTTTCGGTGACCATTTGTCGAAATTCGCGATACTTTTCGGTTAAATTTTGGCGATCTCGAATTTTTAGGAACAAGAAGAAAATTTTAGGAATTTTAGGGAATAAAATAATAGTTAGGAAATTTAGGGGGAATGCGAGCCTTGACTTTTCTTTAATATTTCTACTTTTAAAGTCATAAAAAATATTTTAAACCCTCCCCCCGCGCCCTTCTTTCATTTTTCTAAGAATTTAGATCAGAAAATGCCTAAGATCTAAGTGTCAGATCTAAATCTATACCAATAGAAGTAAGTCCTTTCGGCCTGTGCTGGGAGGAAAAGGTAGTTTCCTTATTCCTTGTTTTTAAAAATTCCGCTAATTTTACTCAAACACACAAAGCTAAAATGTGCGGAATCCGATTATAGAAGATTCAATCCCAGTTTTCGTCAATACTGAATTTGAATGAGAATTTTGCCAAATTAGTCTGCTACAGTGCCCAAGTTGGATTCATTTATGCTGATTTATTTTTGCTCACCAAATTTGGCGATATTTTGTTAAGCTTAGTGAGAATTTGATGTTTCTGGATATGACTAATATAGTTTTAAAGGTATTAGAACAGCAACAATGGTTACAACAATTAAAGTAAATTTGCAAGAAAACACATTTTCTAAAGCTCATAAATAAAACTGGATTACGGAAAAATCAGCCACACTAGAATTTCAAACTGCTGTATCTCAGCCATTTTTTTAAAAAGGCTCCTGAATCCTTGTTTCTAGGAAGTCCTGTACACATGCTCACTCACATCTAAATCTGTTCATAAATATGAGTGCTATTCCATGACAAAAATCACATATATACATATAAACATTTCATCTGCGGGTCATGATGGAGGAAAAAATACTGAAATTTTCCAGAATTGCTTCCCACCAAATGACTGCAATAGGTAGCTTCTTACTTTTTGTAATGGAAACCTGTTGTGTAATGCATCCAATTAGGAGCAATGATGCAGAACATATTAAATATTTAACACAGCAGAGTATTTCCATTTTTATGCAAGGTGGTCACAGACCTGGAAAACATGGAAATATCAGGGAATTTTGTTCACCTGGAAATATCATGAAAAAATCATGGAAATTCATCCAAACAAATTTTAATTTCCGTTTACTGTGAAATGTGTTATGTGTAATCATTTCAGGAAACAGAAAGGGCTATTCAGTATATATAACATTGGGGAATTCTGAAATGTTTTTGAATATGCTTATTTAAAGTGAGCAATTTCATCTGTTTCTTTTTAACTTTCCAACCTAGTTGAAAAGTGTTTGACTTCGGTTTGTCTGTCGTATGGCCGTCTGTCCGTGCTCTAACTCCCGTAAATATGCTCGGATTGCTCTGCAATTTTTATATGTTTTTGTCGTTATCTATAGCATGTTCCCTATTTCAACGGAAGTGTGTAGCACTTATAGTTTTTTTACAGGGACACTCAAAATAATTCCGTTACATTGCGGTCTATGGGGAAAAATCATTTGTGGTTTATTTAAATAATGTTTCACTATTTTAAACGCATTGAAATTTATATATATCACTAAGGTGCATTAGAAAAAGCTTAATAGGGTGTGCATAGCACTTATAGTTACTTTACAGGGACAGTCAAAAGAATTCCGTTACATTACGTCTATGGAGAAAAATAGTCTGCGGTTTATTTAAATAATGTTTCACTATTTTAAATGAATTGAAATTTATATATATCACTAAGGTGCATTACAAGAGGCTTACTACAGAATATTGTGTGCATAGCAGTCATCGTTCATTTACAGGGACACACAAAAGAATTCTCTACTGTCTGTTAACAATAATTCCTGGAAGTGCGTTTTAAGTTACTGAATGCGATTTTAATTTTAACTTGCTTTTTGTTTATTACGTGGTGTGTATAAATTCTGTAGATCCTATACAGGGAAGCACAAAAGTTCGCGGACATATTTCCATTTATTGACAGAAACTCCAGACAGAGAATTTTAAACTGTGCTACACGTTTCCTAACTGAACTAAAATTTAGCATCCTATGTAGTATATATACAAATCTATAGATCCTATACAGGGCTGAATAAAAGTATTCGGATATTTTTCTGAATATTGTATATGTTGGAAATTCCTGAAATTATGTTTTTAAATATGTTATGCGTTTTCCGAATTGTTTACTTAGATGTTATCTTTTAGCTTATTAAACGGTATGATTTGTAAAATTATTTTGGAAGCATTGGAAAGTGTTACATAATCTATGCTTGACGCATGATTTTTCGTTCTTGTTAATGATAAGTGTAAGTTTAACTGTAATCTTAAAGGGAAAAAAAGAAAAACTTTGTCTCCATCGCACCAGCACTTCACAGCTCTTCAAAGGTGGGTTAGACAGATCATATTTCATTAGCAGTAGCATTGTGAAGTTTGAGTAGAGGAGAAACATAATTAGTAGGTTAGATTCGTCTAAATCATTGAGTGTTGGGATTTCATCCAATTCCTTTCCATCATCTATTGCAGGTTTATTGTGTTCAAATTCATCTAAAACATATGTACCTTCCATTTCTTATTCTTCAACTGAGGACATGATAATACTCTCATTTCAGAAAACATAAGTCAATTAACAGTTTCCAAGCCTCGTGGTTTAAAGTCTCTACTTTTTAATGAAAGTGTGTTAAAAGCTGAAATATTATGGTGCATTCATTCAGTAGTGACACATAAATCAATGGGAATGTCAGAAAGGGATGTTTCACTATTTCAAAGACCTTTTCTAGATAGCGAAATAGCATAGAAAATGAAATTGAGAAAGAGTAAAATCGCATATTTCTGTACTATATGGAATCTCGCCATATTTTCAAAATGAACTGTTGGATAAATTATCAAAATGTAAATATGTAACAGTAGGATTTGATGAATCTTTAAATAAAATATAACAGAAAACTCAAATGGATGTAAATGTAAGATTTTGGTGTTTTGATGAAAATCAAGTAATGTGCACGTTACTTAACTTAAACTTTTTTAGGTAGTTCCACATCTGATAAAATTCGAGAAAGCTTTAAAACTGCTTTTTCTTCTTTAAACTTGAAAACTATGGTTCAGATTTCAATGGATGGACCTAATGTTAATTTAAAGTTTTACAAAGATTTAAAAGCTGAACTAGAGTGCGCGAAAGATTGGTACCCAATTTTACTGAACATTGATACCTGTGATTTACATATTTTGTATGGAACCTTTATGAAAGGTATTCAAGTGACCAATTGGTCATTAATCAGTCTTTTCTATAGCCTCTACAATTTGTTTAAAGATGTATCAGCTCCTCTAGTTCTATATTCTGAATATACAGATTTAGATCTATATCCTAAAAAATTTTGTTCAATTAGGTCGCTGCAGAATAGTTAGTCGTGTGTCAATGTGCTATTGATAATTTGTCACATATTAGAAAATTTGTTCAGTGTGCAAGAACAGACGAAAAAGAACCAGCTTGTGCTAGCTTCAAAACTGTGGCAAATTTTGTGGAAGATTAACTTTTAGAAGCCAAATTGGCTTTTTTCAAATCTCTCTCAAAGGAAGTCAAACTTTTTTTGAAAAAGTATCAAACAGATGTTCCAATGGCACCTTTTCTTTGTAATTCTCTAACATCAATAGTTAGAAATATAATGTCAAAATTTGTTAAAGAGAGCGTACTTATTGATGGTTGTATTCATAAAATAGGTTTGTCTAATAATAAAAACTTGAAATCAGCATCTACAATTGACTTAGGTTATGGCACATGGAGTGCTTTTAAAAAAAGAAACAAACAGAAAATTTCTTATAAGATTTTATAATTCCGCAAAGATTCTGTATCTTGTCTAAAGCATTATGCTTAAAGTTATTGCAAAGATTCCCCTTCATTTATCCTCTAGCATAAGCATTAACCTTTTTTGACCCAGATGTAGCCAGAAATGAAACTCAACAAAAAATGCATAAAAAAAATCTTTTGACAATATTAGTAGACAGCAGAATTATCAGTGACAATGAAGTCGACAATGCTGAAAGAGAATATTTAAAGGTATGCTTTGACATTGACACCAAAGAAAATCTGAAAGCTTATAAACACCAAGATTCCAGAATTGACATATTTTGGAGAGATATATTTAATAAGTTTGGTGATTGTTAGGGTATAAATATGGTCATGAAAATAGTCATGGTATTATCTCATGGAAATACCAATGTAGAAAGAGTTTTTCAATTAATTCAGAATGTCTCATTGACAATCTTAAAGAGGATACCCTGATTGTACAAAGAGTTGTCCACGACAAAATCATCCGTAAGCAATGTTAATAATTATGAGATTCCTTAGAACAGGTTCAAAGTTATAAAAATGCATGTTCAGAGGTCTAGCTGATGCTGTAAAAGAAAAGAAAAATATGCTTCCGAAGGTAAAAAGAAAGGAATAAAGTTGGCGACTACAGAAATTAATAACAAAATTTAAAGTATAAAGCTGAATGTAAAAGCAAATAAAGAAATTTAAATACTAATGGAGGAGATAAAAGCAATAAAAGAGTAAATATTTTTAAAAAATGAAAAAAACTGAGTTTTGATACTTTTTTAACAGTTACTTTTTTGTTTTTTGTAAAATTTTAATATTATAATTAAACTTATTAAATGTCTTGTAATATGGACTCATTCAATTACATATGTATGCTTATTCTTTATGTGTTATGTTATTTATATTAATAGAAAGTAAGTACTACATATGCACAATACTAAGGTATTTTTATTGGTTATAATAAAAGCATTTTAACATTAAATAAATTCAGAATTTCTTGAAGAAAAATGAAAAAAAAATTTTAAATAATCACTGTTTAAATATCTTAAAAATAAATGATGACAGTATATATCAGAGTAGTGTTGCTAAAGGAAATAACCTATGGAAATTTCATTATTTTAACGCTAACCTGGAAATATCATGGAATTTTAACATAAGATATTTGTGACCACCCTGTTCATGGAAAAACGCACAGTGAAAGGTTGAGCTGGAAAAATATGTAAGACCTCACAATGTTGAGTATATAGAAGCACATCAAAAAGGCATGTTTTCAGTTGAACCAATTTGTTTATTAAAAGTTAAGTTCATAAAGATACTGTTGTGTCGTACCTAAAACTTCCTTAGGCAGACACAAACACGTGGTAGAAAAAAAAACAATCTACCAAAAAATCAAATCTTTTATATATAATGAAATTAATGGTGAATAAAGAAAGCCTTGATCGTATAGAATTTTGAACTTATTCACACAGAAAAACCTAAATAAGGGACGAAACATAATTTGCTGCTGTAGAAAAAAAGAGAAAAGCAAATGAGATTTCCTTTGTAAATTGAAAATTAAGATTTATTAAAAGTTAAAGAAACAATAGTTTAAAGAACAAATAAAAAATACATCGTGGGATCTTATTACAGACATATTTCCTTTTAACATGAATAGCTTGATTTACGACTGTTGAATTAAATTATCAGCAAAACATTACATGGAGAATTATTTACAATTGTCTGATTACTTTTAGCATGCTTTGTTTATTTAATGGAAACATTTTTTTCTCCGGAGAAATAAAAAAAAAAGGTAATATTCTCACCACGTGGTCGACCACAACTCTAACTTATCATGAAATCTCTATCAAGTAATTAGGCACATATTCGATGATTCTGTCTCTCCTTTTTTCCATCATAATTGAACCTCTGAGACTCATTTCCGATTTCACTCTCCTTCTCAAGCGCTAGAAATCAAAACACTCCATTTCCGACAACCATCGTTCTTTCTGCCGCCTTTGTTCGTCGAAAAAGCCGAAGTCACGATAACCAGCCAGACTCCGCTCGCCCTTTTCTCCAACCTTCCGATCGTCGAAGCCGTCCCAAAAGTCCCCTCTCCGTCAGTCGCCGGTCCTTTTATCCTCTTGCCGTCGTACACCTTCGCTTCACGCCGCGGCAAATAATCCGATGGCGCGCCAAAGATGATGATCTTTCAATTTGTTGATTAATTTAAAAACATTCCAAAATTTGCTTATCGATGTACAGTTTATATTTTACATATTTTCTTTTACAATAAATTCTAATTTTAAAATGGAGTAAAAACGTGGTCTGATTGCCGCGGAAGAATACACAAAACATCGTTACATCGGCACCACGTGCTTCGTAAAAAAAGAAATGAAATTATAGATATACAATTTTTAACAGAACATCTCTAAAAACCTTTAAAATAATAATATTTTTACATTTAAATACGTATTTTCAAAGATAAATTATGAACCAAAATTAACTTTAGCTATTTTTTTTATATACATTTGAAGTACTATTAACTTGAATTTTTATTCATTATATTCATAATTATTCGAGGAAAAGGTCTTTACATCGGCGGGCGCCGAGCCAATACAAAAAAAAATCTCCTCAAAACGTTATTAAACACAACAAAAATTTAAATGATATAATATGGAGCAATTTGCAATAAATTGTCTGACAGAAAATTTAGAGACATCCTAAAGTTAGAAAAAGTAATAATGTAAATAAAACAACCTAAAGAAATCATAACCCCATTTATTTATTAATTTAATTAATTACCTTTTAATATTTATTTAATTATTTATTTAAAAAAACCCCAAATTATCAACATTTTTTTAAAAACTTAATTAGCAAAATTCAAATTATCAACATAACAATACACTGTTTCTACACATTCAGTCACTTTTAGAAACGAAATCATAAACTCATAAGAACATCAACTGAAAATAAACAATTCCTAAATATAACTTTAAAACAGCTTACTAAAACTTATATTCACAGCATGTTTCGGCAGATACTGAAAACGATATACTGATTACAAAAATAAATATTCTATTTCCCTGTAGTGAGGAAGCATTAGCTACACTCACATTCATGAACATTCAACAACAACTAAAATCCGCCTAAACACACAAAGTACAGCCTTTATATAGTAAAGAATCCTAATCAAATATTCAAAACAAATCCTTCTAGAACTTACGGCGAAACGTCATAGCGATATTGATTAAAACATAATTGAATACAAAATCGACTTGCTAAAACTCTACTTGCGAAAGAAAAATAAGTGAATCGTATAACAATCGCAAATGCACATGACGGCGACGTAAGTTCAATAATGTTTACGATATTGAATGCCGATATGTTGGTGAAAACGAAAGTTTAACTTAATCTTTCATTTAGTTACGATGGCTTAAAGTAAAGGCCAAAAACAAAAGGAAAACATAAGTAAATAATATTTAAACATCAAAAAAATATGTTAAAATGAAATTAAGAAAACGTAATTTAAACTTAATACATGATTCTATATGGAAAACTTAATGACTCTGAGACAAGGAGAAGCCAAATATATTTAATTCCTAACAAAACCATCTAAAAGATAACTCTCTGTCAGGGATGGCTAGGAAAATCTACTGCATATAGAAGTCTGAAAATTTGAATGAGGATATTCCAAGGCACATCCAAATGCACCTGAGGATCAGATTTTACATTTTTTTGATAATTAGCAGAGATATTAATTAGAAACTAATTAAATTTGCAAATTGACAAGTTGCCACTGATGAATGTGTATATCTGATGTTCTGCAAGCAAAGAAACAAAAGAGCGTTTTTACAAGTCTGCATCAACTTAACAATCAAAATGCATAAAAACAAAAAAATACACAATTATCATATTTTTTCCTTTCTAACAGCGTTATTCGTTAAAAATATTAATATTTACCCTTTCAAAAAAAAAAAAAAAAAAAAAATCTGTATTTTAAATTTGTGTATTTTTTTCTTTTACATATTTACAAGTCCGCATTGGCTCTCCAGGACGAAATATGAAAAAACAAAAAAATACCCCATTACAGATGATATTTTTTTCTCTCAATGTCTTTAGTTAAAAAAATTATTAATATTAACACTTAAAAAAAATCTGCATCTGCACACCTCATTGAAATACAAAAAACCCATTTATAGATGATACTGATCTCTTTCTAATGGCATCTCCAATTAAAAAGAAAATATTAATTTAATATTTACTTGGAAAAAAAAAAAAAAAAAAAAAAACAATTTTTTGAATGATGATCTTGCGATTTTCATTTTTTCTGCAAAATCTGCATTAATTTTACCAAAAAAAAATTTATAATAAATTTGGATAACTTTTCCTTATTTATTATATATATATATATATACTTTCTGGAAGTCACTTCACAAATTGGTCCCTTTCTTTTTTCCTCGGTGATTTCCCCGAATGCATTTCTAATGTTAGGAGGTTTCAAGACAGCCTCCACTTTCAATTTGAGCCAACAATCAACTTTTCGCATCAGAAAATTGAGAAAAATTAAAATAGAATTCCTTTTGCATTTGAAGAAAATATTCGTGTTTAGGAAATTTTCAGGTGGAGAAAAAAAAAAAAAAAGGGAGATATTATTCCATTCTTTAAAAGAGGAAGGGAGATAGGGAAAAGTTTTCCATTATTTAGGCTTCCTTGGAAACTATTAATCAGAATTGAAAGTTTAATATATCTAATTGTCAAAAATTAAATCAGGAATTATTAGATCGAGAGACTCTTACTTTGTTTGGAAATATTTCTGTGTAAAATTTTAAACACTGATTCTAGGTATAATTAAGGCTATTATCACGAGTGCGACAACACTAGTTGGATCAGCTAGTAAAACAAAAAAGTAAGAACATTCAAAGTAATTTAAGAAATATATCAGATTAAAAATAAGTCTTAAAACACAATTTTTCGCTATTCACTGGAAAGGTAAAGGAAGTTGAATAGAAACAAGTAATATAAAAATTTCTTTTAAGTCAATTCCTACTTTTTAATCATAAATATATAAAATAAACCAGTAAAGCATTACTGTCCCACGTTATCTTTATTGAATTTTTTTTAATAAAATTAATTTTTTTTAAAAATTAAATACCGTTGCGGTATTTAATTTTTGTGACATCACTAATTTGAGGAAAATCTATCATTTCATTTATGAAAACAATGGGAGAAATTTTTTTCTCCCATATAAAACTAAAATTAATTAATTAAATTTAATTAATGAATCAATATTTGAAAAAACTGAACATCAATTGTCATCCAGTAGAAGTTTTAAAAAAATGTATTTGAACTTGAATGGGTGAATAATGAGTATTTTATTAACGATTGAAAATTTGAACAAGATATATAAATATATAGAGAGTGTGAGCTAATAGTAGGAATTGAAACACAAACAGTAAAAGATGTTAACAATTTTATTTAGAATGTAAACAATTATATACAATATACACTTTACAAATATCAAAAGATGAATAATGGAATGACATGATAGTTTATGCATCATTTCCATACAATATGTAAGTAAAAGGGTGAATGAATTGAAACAAATCAGAAATAATTTCTAATGCATAAGTTAAAAAATATCTTGAATATGGGCATACTTTCTAAATAAAGATGAATTTTGAGAGTATATTATAATTACAATGGAATACAAAAGAAAATGTGTTGCATTCTGTTACACATTTTTTAAAAATTGTCTATCTTGCAACTTCCTTTTAAAAATATTCTATAAACTTGACCAAAATATGCATACATAGGGCATATATAAGCATGCATTCAGTGGAACATCAATAATCTAGAAACTTTAGTAAATATTACATGACTGGCTGTTACAAGACATGTTAGCGAAATAAAGCAATTATTTATTTCTCTATGAGATAGTGTCATACCAAAGATATACTTCAAAGTTTTAAACTTCACACAAAGTTAAAGACAGACACATTGTTTATATTGTCTGTTATGCTTCAATACCTGCATTTGGGTAGTTTCTTTTTTTAATACATTTTTGATACATTTCTTTTATCATACATTTTGCAATCAATGTAGATTAATTTTTCTTTTTAAAGTGTAAAATAGCTTTAGTTTCCAATGAATACATTTAAACTTCAAGAAATCTGTTACAGGAACAGAAAACATGCTTATAATAGCTCAATTTAGCAAATTTTACTGGATAGACAAAAAACTGATTTTACAGACTATCATCAATGCTCAACCGTATACATATACATAAGTGTATGCATGCAATCATGAATCTTGAATTTATTCTGAAAAGAAAAAATATATATTCAAGAATTTATCTTATTTTCTGGCTACTGTATTATATTTTATCAGAATGCATATTGATCAAATAGTTCAATAAAGAAATCCTTAGACTTTATGCAACAAAAATAAAATATTCTTTTCCAGACAAAAATATATCAACCATAAAACAACAATAACAAAAAAGACAAATGTAAAATAAAATTTCTAGTTATTGAAAGAAAATAAATGTATTATTTTATACACTTCATTTAAATGTTTTCCTCCTATTCCCTTTAAAATTATGAATGCAGAGTTTCCCCTTTTCTCATATTTTAACAGGTTTAAAATGACAAAATGTTTTTGCAAGGCCATGCTTTTTATGGCTGAAACACAGACCTGAAATTTCAGGCTGTGTAAAATGAATATTTTAAAGCATTTATATTTTTGTAATGACAAAACAAACTATATGAGAATGTTGAATGAAACATTTTGTTTTTTAGAAAATATACTAGCATCACTTAACAATGAGTACTATTTAGTTACAAAATATAAGCTGGTTTCTGCACATGACATTTGTGTAAAAAGTTTACAAACAGTAATTTGCAGCTCAGAATGTGAACAACTTTGTATTTAAAAAAAATATATATTTTAAGACTGCTTATGATACAAGAAATAACTTTGCAGATCTTTATAAATTTAAAAGAAAAAAATCAAAATGTCCTTTTCTTCTATAGTTTTGCTATCAGATGATAATCTCCGTTTTAGATTAAGTTCTACAAGTTTGTTTTCATTTTCTTGAATACATTCAGTTAACATTGGAGGTAGAGGCAGGTGCTTGAACAATAATAGTTTTAATAAACTTTGAGCAGCATATTTTCTCACATAATTAAATTCTGAAAAATAAAATTAAACAATGATAAGTAATAAAAATCTATGCATTAAAAGATTCAAACATTTTACTATTTTATAACAATTATAAACAAAATATCTTAAAACTTCAGATAACTTAAAAAAAAAAAAAAAAAAGATGACTAGCTCTAAGAGGCATACATTTATAGCTATTTTGATTAAGGGTTTTAAATTCTAACTGGAAACTTTTGATATACATTCCTGAATTTATTTTTATTTGTAAATGCATAAAATTAGCATGTGTTCCTTTTCAAAAACTATAAAATTGAATAGGTTTTTCTCATTTTGATGAAGGCACAATATTTTTGAGAAAATGCTGTCAAAGTTCATGTTTTAAGTCTAATTTCCAGATGCAACAGTTGGCAAGGATGCCACTTTTCTGCGTTTCTGTAGACCTCCCCTCCCCATAATTTCACGATATTGACTATTCTTTTTTCTACTGCCCATAATTAAAAAATATGCATATTAAACATGGATGTCCCTTTTCTGCAGATATGCAAATTTCCAATTTTCTTGTAAATCAATCTGCGATGTCTACAAATGAAATCAGTAGCAGCGACACAGAAAAATTTGTGCCGAGAAAAGAATAATTTTGGTCTCAAAAACATAGCTTGAAAATTCTGATAGTAATCATCGATAGAATAAGCTCGAAATTCGCTGTTCCCAAAGGGAAGCAAAAAGATGAGGGGTTGTATCAAATATAAAATGAGAGACACTTCATTCTTATTATGTCAACTTTCATAAGCTAGTATATTTGGATACAACCCCTCTTCTTTTTGCTTCCCTTTGGGAACAGCAAATTTCGAGCTTATTCTATCGATGATTACTATCAGAATTTTCAAGCTATGTTTTTGAGACTTTCATAAAAGTTGGTCTATATATTTAGCTAATGTATTATGCAAAGTATATTTTGATTGATGCGCAGTGAAACAATATTTAGTAAACCTGCTCATTTTTCATACAATTTTTATTATTTTTTAATTCTGATAGCAGGGTATTGTGTGTACAATTTTGTTTGTCATATTTTCTGAAAATAACTTGTTTTTATATTAAAAATTCTGCAAATTATAAGCAAAAAACTTGGTAAAATTTGGGATTGTTTTTATAAAAACCTGAATTTTTCTTCGAGTATACATGATATCTTCATAAAAATGAACCTAAATTATTACAATAAGACACTTAATCATAATCTACAGTTTGAATGCTTTTGCGATATTGGTTTTTACAGGGTTATCCAAAATATATTAGTTTTTCTTCAATTTGTTGAGGGCCCCTTATGGGGTTTCGGGAAAAAATCTTCGCGGAAATATATGACGTCTATCATGTTGTTTACACTACTGAAGTTTCAGGATAATTCCTCATGTATCTTTCCAGATATTTAACAAAATGTCTAAAATCGCAAGTGACTGGTCATCATTGGAAATATAGTGTATATATATATTCTTAATGAGTTAATGGCAACAAAAGTCACAAGGAGGTTTTAGTGTTTGATCTTTCTCCATCCATAATATGAATGTCAGAAATTATGAAATTAATTTTATTAAATGCTAAAATTCAAAAGAAAATAACACCTCTGCATATTTTTTGCATATGTATTTTTTTATTTTTATTTACATCTTTTTTATAATGCTAATTAAATATTAAAATTCTTCACTGAGCTCACTGAATCTGTTGCTGGGTTACCTCAATTGAGATAAAATACTGTGAATTAAAGAAAAACTATGTTTATTTACTAAATAGTATAAATTTTTATGCATAATGCATTAGAACTGCAGAGAACACCTAGTTTGAGATTACAAAGAAAAAAAAAAATCAATTTTGATTTCTTTCATTTTTTAAGCTAGTTGAAAAATAGTTTTAGTTAAATATTTATTGTTTATAATTTATTTAGTTAATTATAAACAATAAAGTTTACAAAATTCATGCATAAATGTTGTGAAAAATGTCGTAAATTTTACTTCACATGTAATTTTCTCTTTTTTGTTATTTTCTGAGTGACACATCTAAGTCAGATAAAATCATCACAAGACGACCAATTGTCTGTAACTCAATTCATCTACCTTATGTAATTCATTTATTCAAAAATATAATTACATTCAATTCTAAATCATTTCAGCATTCATGCTTGCAAGTTTAAAAATGTGTCCGAAAATTTTGCAGGAAAAAAAAAAAATTAGGACACTCTTAAGCAAAGCATTTTTATGATCAGAAAAAGGTAAAATGCAGGTTTTAAATTAAAGTATTGAAAAACTGGTGTGAAAACAATAAAATCATAAAAACTTCTTTAAAACACCATAAAATAAGGATTGTGCTAGCCTTATGTTGTAATTTATTTAAATTTCAGAAAGAATTTCTGCACTACAGAATTGGAAAACATAAAATAAAAAAATAAAATAAAGAGCTAGAAAATATTTTTCTCTTAATAAAAATTATATATTTATTTACTTAACTACTGTATCCAAGTTCAAAAAAGTCTTTCTGTACAATATTTATGGAGTGAAAATATTTACATGCATTTTGCTTTACACAATGTGCAATATTTACATGCACTTTGTTTCATGCAAAGTTTAGAAACAAACTAGCTGTAGCTGACCCCTGCCCGGCGTTGCCCAGGCCCGTGATAATAAATAAATTTTTTAAAAAATCAAGTTTTAATTATTTTATATATTTAACCTGATTTTGTATGAAATTATATTTTAAAATGAAAAATTCTCGAAAAAAAAATATTGATATTTAGTGATAAAAGCACTCATTTTCTTGTTTTTTCACATAGGGTCGTTTAATAGTTTTAAAATAAAAAGTTATTTTTGTTCAAACTCCTTGAAATCTTTATTGGTGATAAATAAAACAATTTTACATCCCGTGTAAAAATTTCATGAAAAAATATTGTTGTCTAGTTGTAAAAGAAATGTTTTCTTCGCTTTTTTTTTGTTTGTTTTCGCATCTATACGTTTAACATAGCAATAAAAAAATAGTTATCTTTCGAACTCTCTGACATTTCAATCCATTATAAATATAACTGTATCCATGCTCTCTTTAAAATTTTGTGAAAAAATATGCATATATAATAGTGAAAACATGAGTTCTTTAAAAAAAAAAAGCTTTAGCTTTTAACCTCTGAGCAAAAATATATTAGAAGGTCTATGCTTTCAATGCAAAGGTACGACTTCATACGTTTTCAATCAATCCCTTTCACAATCCCCTTAGGCTAAAAAGATATAAGGTAATCAATCAGGTTTCCCGTTTCCGAGGGCAGAAGCCTTAAAAAAAAAAAAACCCCGAAGCAAGTGCAAAGAGAGGATTTTCGTGTGGAAAAGAGTGAAAATTTGACAGAATGCGCTTTTTGTTTTAAATAAATAGATTATGAAGATTCATATGGCTGAAATGAAATGATTTCAGATATTAAGCTAAAGTGTGGTAAGTGTGTTTTTACGGTAAACACATAAATCACCTGTAAAATCCTAGCAAAGCAACATACAGAGATACCATCTTTTGGACAATTTTATTAAAAAATTGCTCTTTTAAATGACTACCAGTACTAACACATTGGTGCACTCAGCAAAATATTCATCAAGAATAAGATTATCTGCATATACACTGGTGTATTTGAGGTGTTAAATAGGACAGAGTTATACTTTATGCATACATTTAACTCGTTTTAGCACAGAGTGCACAAATCTTGTACTTTTAGTCACTGAAAATTTAAAAAGGAAAATATAATTACCTTCTGCAAATGGATTTTGGAAAAGAACACAATCAAATGATTTTGCTAAAAAAAAAATTGACATTCCAAGTAATTTTTTTTTTATAAAAACAGAATTAGAAATTTTTATGTTTTTGAGAGTTTGGGAGATAATGTTAAAAAATGTTGCAGTTCTCTGGAGATTTTCAAAGAATTAACAAATTTTGACAAAGAAATTAGATTTACAATGCAAATTTATTAGTTTACCTTTTGGAATTTTTGAATTAACAGAACAATTAATTTTAACTTTTCCTGATAATTCAGATTTTCATAGATACCACATAAGCTATCTATATTTATAAATGATTATAATTTTTTGAGAGAGATAAGGTGGGAGAGGGAACAACTAATTTTCAGAAGGGGGAAAAAAATCTTAATTTCAAACTTTTTAATAGTTTGGTTCTTTATGAGCTTGAAAACTATGATACATAAAAATTGTCTTAGGTTTTTTTATTTTCAAGCACAACACATCTCATTCATACTATTTAAAATTTTACAATGCATTATAGAAATAAATAATATGCAAAAAAGAATTACCATAATCCTCCAAAATCAGTGTTGACAAAACTTCCAATATAGTAACACAGTCATTCGGTGCTTGTTTTCCAATGTCAGCTAAAGAAAGATATGGCATTAAAAAAATTAACACTTCTTAATCTAAAGTAGGAAATAACACATTGAAAACAAAAATCCATTCAAAAACAACAAAAATCCAATATATTTTACAAAATGCAACATATACATTTATTCTTAAAAAAATCTTACTCAAAAAGTGTTTTCCATTAAGATGAAAACTTAACTTGCTTATATGTTTAACTCCCCCCCCCCCCCCCCCCAGCCCAAAAGAATAAAAATAAAATAAATAACAATAATTAAAAAAAATATATTATAGTCCAACTCCAGAATTAAATATATATTAGGAGTCTAATTACAGAGAAATGCTCAATAATTTTATACTTATTAAATCATATTTCCCCCCCCCCCCAAAAAAAAACCCCACCAAAAATATTCAATTTGACCATATAAACACCAAAATTTTTCTACTGACTGAAAGAAAAAAAATTAACTCTTGTCACTTAATGTGTCAGTGATAACATATAATTTTAAAATACATTATGCTGAATACTACATACTTATATTGTATATTCTACATACAGGGTATTTCAGAAAGGATTCCCCAACTATAAAATGACATAACTGTGAAATAGTGAGAGACAGAAAGGTGAAACAAGTGGTACGTTGGACAGACATTAAAGGTGAAAATAAGGAATTTTTCTTAGTAGCCACTGGCCGGTAGATTGATTTTTTTTAGTAGCCAGTAAGTACATTTATGCCACTGAATATTTAATAATTTTAAAAACATATAATGAGTTTACAGTAAACAAGTGATTTATGTACTAAATAAAAATATTTTAATTTATATTGTTTTGAATAAATTTGATATACTAATTTCCAATCTATTTTAAATTTAAAAATAAGTTAACAGCAAAGTTATCCACAACATGCTTATGTAGTTAACTACATAAGTCCCACTAAGCTTAGATACTTCTGTAGCTAACTACATAAGTACCTTTTTTTCAAATTATCTGTCTAGAATTAAGATCTGACAATAAAATAGGTATGTTTATACACTAAATATTAACCCACAACATGATATACATTATACATGCAAAATCTACGGCCAAAATCTCAAGAAATTCAGAAATTAGAGTATTTCGCCAATTAGTTTAGGAAAAAAGTTGCCAATTTCATCATTCAGGAGTGTAAAAATCATGAATTTCATCGATCGGGTGCAGAAAAATCATGAATTTCGTCGAACGGGTGCATAAAAATCATTAATATTGTCGGTCGGGTGCATAAAAATCATGAATTTCATCGGTCAGGTGCATAAAAATCATTAATATCGTCAGTCACCACATAAAAAAAAATCATGAATTTAGTCGTTCGGCTGCCTAAAAATCATTAATATCGTCGGTTAGGTGTGTAAAAATCATGACTTTCGTTGGTCGGGTGAGTAAAAATCATGAATTTCGTTGATCGGGTACGTAAGAATCATTAATATCGTCGGTCGGATGCAGAAAAATCATAAAATTTGTTGGTCGGGTGCCTAAAAAGTCATGAATATCGTCAATCGGGCACGTAAAAAATCATGAATATCGTCAATCAGGCACATAAAAAATCATGAATTTCGTCAATCGGGAGCATAAAAATCATGAATTTCGTCAATCGGGAGCATAAAAATCATGAATTTCGGCGAACAGGCGCTGAAAAATCACAAATTTTAGGGAAAAAAGGAAATCCGAAATTCCTGCATTTGGCTGGTTCTTTCCATATTTTTAATCGCCATTTCACGTTTAATCGACGAGTGGTGACTGGCGAGTGCTTATTTTCACCTTTAAAAGACATGTCTGGAATTTGTTATACTCTGGTTTGCAGAAATAGCTCCAATATCGGGTATTAGGTGGCAGCACAAGTACATGAAGCTTTAAATAGTACTCAGAAGTACAGAAAGTTCATTTCTGAGTCTATTTCATTGCTGACGTGTGTAAGGGAGTTGTATTGAATTAGTTATTATACAGAAATTGAAAACATCATGTTGTATTCCTTGGAGCAAAGTGTTTTTATTGTACTGGAATACCACCGATTAGGTTAAAGTCCGACGATGACAAAGCAAAGCTTTAAAAAAAAAAATTATGTTAAAAAAGGACAAGACCAGAAAAAAATTCGTAATTTATTCAACAAGTTTGAATGGACAAGCAGCGTGGCCGATGGTTTAGCCGGAAATGTAAGATGCAGCCGATCAGTCATGATACTTCAAAATGTGCAAGTAGTTTAAGAAGTTGTTAAACATAGTCCTCTATAATCCATCAGACGAGCCGCTGCTGAAGCAGTATTCTCAAACACCACTACGTACAGAATAATGCAAAAGGGCCTGAAGCTGTTTCCCTATAAAATACAGTGTCATCAAGCGATCACAAATACAGCTCTGCGACAAAGAGAAGAATTTGCAAATGAGTTACTCGAGTAAAATTGATGTTGGCTGCATATGGTTTACGGATGAGGCCCATTTTCATTTAGAGGGATTTGTGAATAAACAAAACTGGTGAATATGGGACACCGAAAGCCTGTTTGTGTGTCTTGCAAAACCACTGCACTCTGCAAAATTTACAGTTTGGGCTGGACTGTCCAGTAAAGGGATCACTGGTCCCCTTTTTCATGAGGAAAACTATTAACTCATTCCGATATATTGAAATTTTACATCAATTTGTTGTCACATTTCAAGCTCTAGAGGATGCACCAGAGAATTGATGGTTTATGCAGGTAGGAAGCATGACCACACTGTACTACTGTAGTGTTTGAGATCTTTGAGGAATACTTCAGTGACAGAGTCATTGCTCTAAATTATTTTCGAATGACAGGCATTGGTATGGATTGGCCTCCATTATCCTCGGGTTTCAATCCATGTGACTTCTTGTGGGGCTACTTGAAAGACACTGTTTACTCTAAGAATCCTTAAACGTTGGAACAGCTGGAACAATTGATCTATGAGGCATGTGCATCCATTTCAGTAGAGACATTGCAATGTGCGACTTTGAACTTTACCTTTCGGCTACGTCATGTTATTGCTAAGAAAGGCGACCATATCGAAACAATTTTAATGCGATTTTTGAGCTCTGTTCACAAAGCACACTTTCAGACACTATTTCAAAGACACTGCTCTGTGACTGTAGCACCCTCTGATGTTGAATCTTGGAACTATTTCTGCAAACTGGAATATAACAAATTCCAAACCTGTCTGTCTAATATACCACTTGTTTCACCTTTCTGTCTCTCACTGTTTCACAGTTATGTCATTTCAAAGTTGGGGAGTCCTTTCTGAAACACCCTGTCTTTACACAAGTCTTATTATATATTCAAATACAATTTTCAAAACATACAATAACAGTCCTTTTTTAATAAATGAAAGTAATAGTAACTAATGACGGAACTTCCCTAATCTTCCACTGAACTTAAAAATATCTTAAAAAATCTCTTAGGTTGATACAAAAATTAGTGTTTATCTGAGATGAAGTGATCTGATAATAGATTCTTAATCCACAACAAAATGGATTTTTTCTGTGATCAAGTTATGTTTATAAAATATTAATATGAGATTCAATAGATTCCAATGTTACTTAAAAGGTGACATTTAAAAATATTAAAAAAAAAAAAATGTTAAAAGATGTTTAAAAATCCTCCAAGCATTTTCGGTTGGCAACCGCAACCATCCCCCAGGGAGTGAAAATCTTTTCTACATCTTTTTATGTTTTTAAATGTCACTCTTTGAGTAACAACGAGATATATTGAGACTCATATTAATATTTTATGAATGAAGTAAGGGAAATATGTGCATTTTGCCCTATTTTTTAAATTCAATTTATTTTTATCATAAAATGACATGCTTTTGAAGTGAAAGCTATAATAGGCATGAGATTGCAGAAAGATAAAAAAAAGAAGAAAAAAGTGTATGAAACGGAAAAATGAAAAATATTTAAAATAATGCACAGACAAGACAACTGAGGCTAGTTTACACATGACAAAACTATCAATAATATTTTTGTGTGTAACTGCTACTTTAGGTAATCCAGCAAAAGATTCAATGACGGTGATGAATTTTACTCTTTATTAGGATGTTGAAAAATATGTCTATAAAAATAAAATGAAAAATATATATGTAAGAAATATGGCGGGATTTTATTCTTCTTTAGGCTTTAAATTTTAATAAAATAAATTCTGACATTTACACTGTGGATGAAGAAAGTTGGAACACTGTATGCCTTGCTGCAACTTTTGTTGGCAAAAAATCATGATATTTAAAAAAAAAATTTGCCAACTTTCATAATTTTTTTATGCGACCTCTTGACGAAATTTGCGATTTTCCCCCTGATTGATTGACGAAGTTCATAATTTTTATTCCATGACCGTTTCGTGAAATTAGTAATTTTTACTCCCTTGAATGATTAACAAAATTTACAATTTTATTCAGTGATCATTTCACAAAATTCACGATTTTTTTCTGCAATTGTTTGACGAAATTCTCAATTTTTTTCCTGCGACCAAATGATGAAATTTTCGATTTTTTTATGCAACCTCTTGGCGAAATTCATGATTTTTCTCCACAATCGTTCAATGAAAATTTGCAGTTTCTCTCCCGAGATTGATCAACAAACTTAGTGTTCATTTGATGAAAATCAAGATTTTTTTTTCTCTCTGTAATTGTTTGATGAAGTTTGCAATTTTTCTTCCGAGACAGATTGACAAAACGTACAATTTTTCCAGCGACCAATTTACGAAATGTATGATTTTTCCAGCAACCGATTGACGAAATGTACGATTTCAGAAACCGATTGACGAAATTCGTGATTTTTTTCCCCCGTGAGTGACCATTTGATGAAAGTCTTGATTTCTTTTTTAAACAGTTGACAAAATTAGTGATTTTTTTCTGTGACTGATTGATGAAATTTGTGATTTTATTATTATTATTATTTAACTAGATTTTTTGATGAAATCCGTGTTTTTTCTGTGATTATTTGATGAACTTCGCATTTTTTCCTGTGATCATTTGATGAAATTCCCCCCCCCCCCCCCCCCTAGTTTGGCAAAATTCTAGTTTTTTCCCCACGACCATTTGACGAAAGTTGAATTTTTTTTTTTTTTCCCTTGAGCAATTGAAATTTAGTTATTTTTTCAGTTGTTTGAAAAAATTAGATTTTTTCCCCCGCCAACCGATTGAGGAAATTTAAGATTTTTTTCCGTGACTGATTGATGAAATTTGAAATTTTTTTACTGGATCTCTTGATATTTCGATTTTTTTCTACAATTGTAAATTAATTTTGCAGAATTCAGCCAAAAATTAAAAATTCACTGACGAATTACATGCCTATATCTTGTACCTCCTTCTAAGAGCATATCTGAATAATCGCCGGCCTACAAATTTATAGAGTGGAGCCCAAAATTATCTTTTCGACGGGAATTTTTCTGTGCCACCACCCTTGACTTCATTTACAGTATACATCAGAGCGATTTTCTTTAAAAAAAAAAAACGGTTCAGCGGAAACTGCTGATTTATTTAAAAATTTTAAAAAATGAAAAGCGGAAATTCGCAGATAAGTGCCATCCCTAAAAAATGACAGAATTTTCAGATATAGCAGAAAAGACAAATTTGTGAAAGATCGGAAAATTGGGAGAATTGGAGAGTGATTTTATGATTATATTTTGATTTACCGAATAAGAAACGAACGTCATATACACACAGGAAATTTTTTTTTGGAAAATGACA
Source organism: Maratus michaelseni (assembly GCA_963931845.1). Lineage (NCBI taxonomy): Eukaryota > Metazoa > Arthropoda > Arachnida > Araneae > Salticidae > Maratus > Maratus michaelseni. Next base: position 400,226,430 of record OZ007588.1, read on the forward strand.
AAAAAAGCAGAAAATATTAAAAAACTGGAAATAAGAAAAAAGGCTGAAAATAATAAAAAAGCAGAAAATCGTGTATCCGTGGAAGAATCTCATGCCTGCTATAAGTAACTGTGCCACTTAAGAAAAAAAAAAACAATGGCTTCTTTGCATGGCTGGGTTACTTTTATCTCAAGTGATACAAGGTTTTTAAAATAACTAACTGAAAGCAATAAGCGCCACTCTATTACTCAAAAAGAAATAAATTCAAGAAAGACTTAAGAACTTTAAAATCATGACAAAATAAAAAAAATCTATTGAAAATACAATAAAATGGGTGAAAAAAAAATGAGTCTTGTGATTAAATGAAATCTTATGCTATGCTATTTGTTAAATAAAGTCCTTTTGCATTTTGGATATTTTAAGAGTAAATGCAGACAGAAATAAACTAACCACAAAGCTCAGCATATAAGGAAAATGCTCTTTCATTATTCACTTCCATGGCGTAACGATGTAATGAACCAATAACAGAATTCAGAAGCTTTTCTTGAGTCCAAGTCCAACCTTTGGTCACAGCAAACATTAACATTTGATCACATGCCCACTTATCCTTTTCAGATGGAGCTATAAAAAGGTCATATAACAAAAAAATTAAACATATAATTTTGATATGCATAGAAGACTTTTAATTTTACATAACCAAAACAAAAAATTTTATGATCTTAAGTTTTATAAAAAGGTAATAAAATACCTCAACTCTCTAAAGTGTTCTTGCCAAGATTTTCTTTCTTTTTTTAATTTTACAATTTTTGTATAGGATTCAATTAGAAGATAGTAAACATTCTATCAGCTCTGTTCTTCACAAAACATATTAAGAAGAATAACAGCAATAAACAAATTAAAGAACAAATAAGAAACAAAAGTATGATACATATACAGGGTTGCTACTCAAATCGGGAAAAAAGAATTCCTATGTTTTCCCTGTACATATTAGAAGTTTTTTTTATAGTCCAGCCCACCCAAGCCGAAATTGAAAATATGCAACGGAAGAAAAATTTCATTTTTAAAACAACTCATTTTTTAAATAACTTCTTACATGGAAATAACTGTTAAAGGAAAATTTATCTTCAATCTTATCAAAAAAGAAGTTTGGTATCAAATAATAAATCAATACATCAATCAATACTTAAAATTCTCATTTTTTTTTCTTCCCAACAAGCAAATCTAATGAACATATTAACAAAGTGTGTTTTACGAATAAATGCATTAAATTTGCAGAAATTACTATTTATATGCTGAAGAATCGAACATTTTCCAATTTCTTATAAAAGGTGCACATCTTTAACTATAATTGATTTCTTCCTCATAACAATTTTTCATGATTGTCATGTCCCTGAAAATCAGCTTAAATTAGAAATTTGACACAGTTATCTAAAAGATCCGATGCTTTTATAGGAAAAGAAGAAACATTCCTTGATTGCTTTCAATGAGAATAACAATACATGGCAGTTATATCTATGAAAGTGACTTCATAAATGTGCAGAGTACAGTCTCAACATGAGCACAGTTTATGATGAAAAATAAATATAAGAATCACCAACGTTATTTTTATATCAAGAGAAATCATGACTCATACACAATAGAAGACTAAAAAATTCGTAAACTTCAAACTAATACGGGTTGACTAAAAACAGAAGAAAATATTCTGTTTGCATTAGATCTCTAAATAAAAACATAAAATAAACAATCAAATTAAAAACTATCCTCTGTCACAAACGAAAATTATTGATTGTCCGTGCCTCTTTCGATTGGCACAATACCAACAGATTGCTGCTGTCAATGCCATAAATCTTCAAACATCACACATTTTCTTTTAAAACAGCATTTTAATAATAGAATAGAAAAAGGCGAATTTTGTATACCTTTCATTCTGATCACAATACAATTAAAATGTCTTGAAATGGAATAAATTTTTAAGAAAAAAAAAAGTTTTTTTTTTTTCTATACATTAATAAATAAAATTGTCAAAATTTCAGAAAGAATGAGCCCAAGCCCGCCTCATCTCTAGTATGTATGTGTGTTACGTCATAAGACAAACATTCATTTAATTTAAATATTTTAAAATCTATGTTTTAATAAATCTAAATTGTCTAATATATTTTATTTCAATCTTAAATAATATTTTTCTCATTTTCTCCCCCAGTTTAAAATTTAAAAATATTCTCTCAGTTTAAAATTGAAAAATGAATCAAATATCATGTTAATCTTAAATATTAATTTTTATATTCTTTCCTGCAATTTAAAATTCCTTTTCTTAAATATTATTTCAATCCTAAATTATTAATTTTCATATTCCCTCCCTCAGTTTAAAATTTCCCTTCTTAAGTATTCTTTTTAAACTTAACGTTATTTTTTTTCAATGTTCTTTCATCATTATGTTTCTTTTCCTTTTCCAAAAAGACCCCCCTTTAAGCAGAAAGCAGTTTCACTAACGGGATCAATGTACTTTGCCCAGACTCCCATGCTACAAATATGCAATAAAAATATTTTCATCATTGCCACTCACGACTTTGAAAATTATCAGCGCAGTATTTGTTCTTTCACTGGAGTTGAGTGGTAGGTTTCAGTTCCGAATGCTACGAGAAATAAATTACCCTCCCGATCGGCAGTGAATTTTTTTGATTGGTTGGAGTGGAGTTTCAATGTTGGTTTGAGTGGTGTATCAATGTAGGTGCGATGCCCTTGTGAATTAAAAAAATTTCTTAGCGTCTCTCTCTGACAAAATATGTTTATGTGAACAGACGTTTTTTCTGTGTTCCCGAGTTGAGCCGATAGTTAGGCCAGATGGGCCTAATCTACTCTTCACATCAAATAAATTTAACATAATAATTTCATCATAAATTAATTTCTAAATAAATAATTTATCAAAAATAATATAATGCCTAAATGGTTTACTGGCAGGTTTACGTAAGGAACATCTTCAATTTCAGAAGCAGATATAATGGGGGATATATATTCATCTTGTGAAGTTGATTTAGAGTAATCAATCCGCTTTGAACCTCAATATGAAGATTATTTGTTTAGAGCAACCAGCCCATTTTTAACCAACAAATGAAGATTATTTGCTTTATTAAAGCTATGAAATTTGTCTACTGAATAACAAAAATTTTTATCAAAATGATTTATTTCTTGTCACCTAATGTGGATGCTGATGATGACAACTTATGGTAATATTTATCTCATCAAAAACAACTCGTTGTAAATGATCCCGCCAAGCCACAGACCTAAAACGTCAGTCATAAAAAGAAGTGATATCACATAAAAAAAAGCGATATAGAAGTGCATACTCCGAGTCCCGTGTAAAAATCTATCACCACTCATAATGTTTCCAAAGGACTCTGAGTGAGGTACAGTATGTGAAAACTGCTTGGAGACCTGCAGGCTTTTATAATATATGTAGTATACAATTTTGAAAATCGAAAAATAAATTTTATATTTTTGTTATACCACTTTTATAAATATTTTTGTATGCGAAAGAACTGACAGAACGGATTTTCCCCCAGATCTATGCCATTCCCTTATGCTAGAATTACTGCAATATATCTCAATTTAGTTAACGTTATATATATATATATATATATATATATATATATATATATATATATTACAAACTCAAAATCTTTATACAGTTACTTAAAAAATCCTCTTCGTAAGAGTGGTGTTTCTAGTTTAAATAATGGTAAATAAAATCAACAAATTGATTTTTCAAGCTCATAAATAAGAAAGGACATGCAAACACAGAAGCTTCAACTTTTACAATTTTATGGGAGCAAAATAAATAAATAAAGAAAGAAAGAAAAGAAAAAAAAAGAAAAGAAAAGAAAAGAAAAATAATATAGCTATATGTAATTGCAGGAAACGCAAACATTATAAAAGCCTGCAGGTCGCCAAGCAGTTTTCACATACTGTACCTCACTCCGAGTCCTTCGGAAACATTATAAGCGGTGATAGATTTTTACACGGGACTGAGTATGCACTTCTATATCGCTTCTTTTTATGTGATATCACTTCTTTTTATGACTGACGTTTTAGGTTTGTGGCTTGGCGGGATCATTTACAACGAGTTGTTTTTGATGAGATATTACTCGTTTTGTAAGGTATTTAATTTCAATTATACGGATTCCATTTTTATTCAGAAAAGAAAAGATGAAAGGGGCAAAAAAAATAATAGTGATGCTATAAACAGAATTATACAATTTATTGAGTGACTTATTCCAATGTACATGTCGCTACCATAACAACGGGGAAACTTTTATATTAATTTCCTTACATTGTATTCATCAGATTATTTATGACATATTTAGTTTCCTTTTTCTTTTGTTTATATCACTCTTCCATTTATATACATTCAAAAACAAAAAATTACACAATTTTACAGTAGTTTACAAACTAATTAAAATACTACAGTTTCAGAAAAATGTGGAAAAATAAGAAGCACTTTTTTTCGGTCAACTACAACGATAAGTTTATGGAGCATACTTTACCGAGAATAATCAACATTTTTTTCCCTACGAACCTATTTCTATTAGTATAAAAATTTACAGGAATTTTTATACTAACATATTAAATATATTATTTTTGAAAATTACTGAGCACCTTAGAAGCTTTTTATTTGTTTAAGTTTTTTAACTCAACGTTTCGACAATTTGAAAAATATAAAATTCGCAACGTTTGCAAAAGTATAAAAACTATTAAAGTTATTTCTGTTCATATAGTCTGTTCATTCCAATTCGGTGATTCTGTCTCTCCTTCTTTCCATCATAATTGAACCTCTGAGACTCATTTCCGATTTCACTCTCCTTCTCAAGCGCTAGAAATCAAAACACTCCATTTCCGACAGCCTTCGTTCTTTCTGCCGCCTTTGTTCGTCGAAAAAGCCGAAGTCACGATAACCAGCCAGACTCAGCTCGCCCTTTTCTCCAACCTTCCGATCGTCGAAGCCATCCCAAAAAGGTCCATCTCCGTCAGTCGCTGGTCCTTTTATCCTCTTGCCGTCGTACACCTTCGCTTCACGCTGCGGCAAATAATCCGATGGCGCGCCAAAGATGATGATCTTTCAATTTGTTGATTAATTTAAAAACATTCCAAAATTTGCTTATCGATGTACAGTTTATATTTTACATATTTTCTTTTACAATAAATTCTAATTTTAAAATGGAGTAAAAACACCTATAAAAACGTGGTCCGATTGCTGCGGAAGAATACACAAAACATCGTTACATCGGCACCACGTGCTTCGTAGAAAAAGAAATGAAATTATAGATATACAATTTTTAACAGAACATCTCTAAAAACCTTTAAAATAATAATATTTTTACATTTAAATATGTATTTTCAAAGATAAATTATGAACCAAAATTAACTTTAGCTATTTTTTTTATATACATTTGAAGTATTATTAACTTGAATTTTTATTCATTATATTCATAATTATTCGAGGAAAAGGTCTTTACATCGGCGGGCGCCGAGCCAATACAAAAAAAATCTCCTCAAAACGTTATTAAACACAACAAAAATTTAAATGATATAATATGGAGCAATTTGCAATAAATTGTCTGACAGAAAATTTAGAGACATCCTAAAGTTAGAAAAAGTAATAATGTAAATAAAACAACCTAAAGAAATCATAACCCCATTTATTTATTAATTTAATTAATTACCTTTTAATATTTATTTAATTATTTATTTAAAAAAAACCCAAATTATCAACATTTTTTTTTTTTTTTTTTTTTTTTTTTTAAAAACTTAATTAGCAAAATTCAAATTATCAACATAACACATTACATATCCGTCCCCTCAAAAAAATTTTATTGCTAAAGAAAATTTTTTGTAAGCAAGCGAAAAAGAACCAGGCCCTCACTAAAAAACTACATGTTGCATGGGAAAAACTTGTAACTAAGATTGAAAATTATCTCCCAACCTCCACTGTCACCAAAACCTATGAAATCAGGATTCAGACAACCCTACAAAGCATTATTAAGAACAATTCATTATGGTTTTTTCGTTGCCAGTTGGAATGTTAAGATGTATACAATTAATATCACATATTCATACAATAAATAGTAAGTTTGTTTGACATGATTAACATAAAGTTTGATCCTGATTACACCACACTTTGCAATATTTTACACAAATTATACAATACAATACAAAAATGGAAAGCAAAAAATATATACAACACAATGAAACATGTATTCGACATAAATGAAAAAAAATTTATTGTTTCACAACAAAACCGTGAGTGTCTCTGGGACGCAACTGATAATCACTGACCACTGTGGACCTATTCTGACCAGAATTTTGCCCAGATCCCGACTGTGAAGGTAAGTCCATATTTATGTCAACAATATCAGTATTAACATTAGTATTTTGTATATGATTATCATTGTTACTAATATCACTGTTATATATCAAATCAAAAACTGGATGTTCAATAGTAACCTCTTCTACCTGAGAATCCCCAACATCCCTAACATCCATATCATTAAGTGACATATTTGTGCCTTTATTATTAGAAGACTCTTTATCATTTTTTCTACTATTCTCAATCCCAACAATTTGCTCATTATTCTGGGTAGCCCCTGACTCAACCTGGCCTATCTCTTTTTCTGGTACCTCAGGATCATTAGTCATGATTGTACAAAAATTATAAAAACCCCTTCCAAAATAATATATGCTATCACAAACAATTACCAAATATCAAAGAAAAAAAAATTACAATAAAATCCTCATGCAACATGTGAGAGAAAAAGTAATAAAAGAAAAATATTTATAAAAATCATATTAAAGTTCACATTTCCTCTATTCAATAAACATGTAAAAAAAATTCCTAAACAAATTAGCTCCATGTACAATAATTTCTATCATCCACAGCAGCAAAAGGACGCTAAAAAAAAAAAAAAAAAAAAAAAACGGGTGATGGCGCCGAAATTGGCACAAAATCGCGGTACCGAAAAAAAAAAAAAAAAAAATGCCACGACCCCAAAACGGCAAAGGTCACTAGGCACCAAAAATGTGTTGTGTCGTACCTAAAACTTCCTTAGGCAGACACAAACACGTGGTAGAAAAAAAACAATCTACCAAAAAAATCAAATCTTTTATATATAATGAAATTAATGGTGAATAAAGAAAGCCTTGATCGTATAGAAATTTTGAACTTATTCACATAGAAAAACCTAAATAAGGGACGAAACATAATTTGCTGCTGTAGAAAAAAATAGAAAAGCAAAAGAGATTTCCTTTGTAAATTGAAAATTAAGATTTATTAAAAGTTAAAGAAACAATAGTTTAAAGAACAAATAAAAAATACATTGTGGAATCTTATTACAGACATATTTCCTTTTTAACATGTATAGCTTGATTTATGACTATTGAATTAAATTATCAGCAAAACATTACATGGAGAATTATTTACAATTGTCTGATTACTTTTAGCATGCTTTGTTTATTTAATGGAAACATTTTTTTCTTCGGAGAAATATAAAAAAAGGTAATATTCTCACCACGTGGTCGACCACAACTCTAACTTATCATGAAATCTCTATCAAGTAATTAGGCACATATTCGGTGATTCTGTCTCTCCTTTCCTTCCATCATAATTGAACCTCTGAGACTCATTTCCGATTTCACTCTCCTTCTCAAGCGCTAGAAATCAAAACACTCCATTTCCGACAGCCTTCGTTCTTTCTGCTGCCTTTGTTCGTCGAAAAAGCCGAAGTCACGATAACCAGCCAGACTCCACTCGCCCTTTTCTCCAACCTTCCGATCGTCGAAGCCGTCCCAAAAAGGTCCATCTCCGTCAGTCGCCGGTCCTTTTATCCTCTTGCCGTCGTACACCTTCGCTTCACGCTGCGGCAAATAATCCGATGGCGCGCCAAAGATGATGATCTTTCAATTTGTTGATTAATTTAAAAACATTCCAAAATTTGCTTATCGATGTACAGTTTATATTTTACATATTTTCTTTTACAATAAATTCTAATTTTAAAATGGAGTAAAAACACCTATAAAAACGTGGTCCGATTGCCGCGGAAGAATACACAAAACATCGTTACATCGGCACCACGTGCTTCGTAAAAAAAGAAATGAAATTATAGATATACAATTTTTAACAGAACATCTCTAAAAACCTTAATAATAATATTTTTACATTTAAATACGTATTTTCAAAGATGAATTATGAACCAAAATTAACTTTAGCTATTTTTTTTATATACATTTGAAGTATTATTAACTTGAATTTTTATTCATTATATTCATAATTATTCGAGGAAAAGGTCTTTACATCGGCGGGCGCCGAGCCAATACAAAAAAAAAATCTCAAAACGTTATTAAACACAACAAAAATTTAAATGATATAATATGGAGCAATTTGCAATAAATTGTCTGACAGAAAATTTAGAGACATCCTAAAGTTAGAAAAAGTAATAATGTAAATAAAACAACCTAAAGAAATCATAACCCCATTTATTTATTAATTTAATTAATTACCTTTTAATATTTAATTATTTATTTAAAAAAAACCCAAATTATCAACTTTTTTTTTTTTTTTTTTTTTAAACTTAATTAGCAAAATTCAAATTATCAACATAACACTGAGAGTCCCGTGTAAAAATCTATCACCACTCATAATGTTTCCAAAAGACTCTGAGTGAGGTGCAGTATGTGAAAACTGCTTGGCGACCTGCAGACTTTTATAATATATGCAGTATATCAATTTTGAAAATCGAAAAAATAAATATTTAATTTTTGTTATATCACTTTTATAAATATTTTTGTATGCGAAAGAACTGACAGATCGGATTTTTCCCCAGATCTATGCAGTTCCGCTTACGTTTTTTGAAATTCGTAGATATTATAATTATATATATATATATATATATATATTACAAACTCAAAATCTTTACTTAAAAAATCCTCTTCGTAAGAGTTGTGTTTCTAGTTTAAATAATGGTAAATAAAATCAACAAATTAATTTTTCAAGCTCATAAATTAGAAAAGACATGCAAACACAGGAGCTTCAACTTTTTACAATTTTATGGGAGCAAAATAAAAAAATAAATAAAATAAAACAATATAGCCATATGTAATTGCAGGAAACGCAAACATTATAAAAGCCTGCAGGTCGCCAAGCAGATTTCACATACTGTACCTCACTCAGAGTCCTTTGGAAACATTATGAGTGGTGATAGATTTTTACACGGGACTCTGAGTATGCACTTCTATATCGCTTCTTTTTATGTGATATCACTTCTTTTTATGACTGACGTTTTAGGTCTGTGGCTTGGGGGGATCATTTACAACGAGTTGTTTTTGATGAGATATCACTCCTTTTTGTAAGGTATTTAATTTCAATTATACAGATTCCATTTTTATTCAGAAAAGAAAAAGAAAGATGCAAGGGGCAAAAAAAATTAATAGTGATGCTATAAACAGAATTATACATCAGAATTATACAATTTATTGAGTGACTTATTCCAACATATATGTCGCTACCATAGCAACGGGGAAACTTTTATATTAATTTACTTACATTGTATTCATCAGATTATTTATGACATGTTTATTTTCCTTTTTCTTTTGTTTATATCACTCTTCCGTTTATATACATTCTAAAAACAAAAAATTAAAAAAATTTACAGTAGTTTGCAAACTAATTAAAATATTGCAGTTTCAGAAAAATGTGGAAAAATAAGAAGCACATTTTTTTCGGTCAATTATAACAATAAGTTTATGGAGCATACTTTACGGAGAATAATCAAAATTTGGACATGTATTCCAAAATTTTGTGGGATTTTGTAAATATACTGCAAAGACTAAAGCGTTTACATAATTAACCGTTTAAAAAGATGTAAAATTTTATTAAAATTTTTGATCTGATAATTCATAAAGCTTTAAATTAGATTTTAAAAAGTAGTGTGATTAAACCAAAAAGGACTATATTTACTAAATGCACAAAATACATAATTAATGTTTCTAGTCTGTCCATTCCAATTCGGAAATCCTAAAATATAGGTCCCCAATCCCCGGCAGTCGATGAATTAATTAGGACATAAGTATGCAACTGTTAAAATGTTCACTAAGTCGACAATAGAGGCAATAAGTATAGCTCGGCAAATATGAAACATGGCATTGCTTCATCATGGCTTTGTTTCGTGAGGTGTTCGAGTGTTCGTTATCCGAACATAAAAATCTCACGCGAAAGTGTTCGTAAACCAAACAAACAGTTAGTCAGATACAGAAAGTCTGTTTCTGTATTAAAGAAAAAAAAATAAGATTTACTTTCTAATAGGTGAATATATGACTAATCTTTTAACATTTTTCAGGTAATATTCTCTACTTTTAATTTAAGATTTTTGATTTAAAATTTAAAGTGCAATATTTGATTTAAATAAATTAAAAAAGCATACATTAGTTCTTAGTCATTTCTTAAATTTACAATGTATTTTTGATTAAACAAATGTTTTACAAACATCTTGACCTACGTTTGAAGTATTTTTTTAAAAGTTGATTAAAAAAAAAATCAGTTGATTTAAATCATGATTAAAATCAAGCTGATTTAAATCAACGAACCCTGTTAGTCACCGATCACATATTGTATACAAAATTTAGTATTTTGAATTTTTATGGGGAATTTAAGAAGTTATTTCCTTTTCATTGTGCTCTAGGCCCGTTTTTAGAGCATTTTAAGTTTGCCATAGCTGGAGATTCGATGAACGGCAAATATTTAAATGCAAAACTTCTAATCTGGGGGTAGCAACATTTTTGCATTCTATTATTCAGCGCATTAATGTAAAGCTGGAATTTTGTAATAGCTATTTCAATCAATTCCTGATATGCTAGAATTATATATTTATAAATAAACAGTTTTTTTTAATAGATGAAAATACTATATTTGAATAAATTTAGACGTATATGGTTCAATGCCGCTTTACAATAGAGTTTAAATGAATAGGATGTAGTAACATATTTGAAATTCTTATGTACATAGCCACTTTGACAAAAGTTATGCTATTTACTATTGTTTTTCCTCTGTGTTAAGTACAGGAATCAAGTACTTTAACGTAAAAATTCGCTAATTACACAACTATTTAGTCTTATTAAAAAATCTTTTGAGTTACCCTGTAAACGAACAGTATATTCTACAATTCTGTTTTACAATAGGAAGCTAACAGGTTGTTCGTAGTAACATATTTTAACATCATGCGCATACGTTCTTTTTAAAAAGAGTTAGAGCATTTAATATTTCTTTAAGTATCTTAAGTATAGGAATAAATCACTTTAAAGAGGTATACATAAAAACTAATTAATATTTTTACACAAAATATTAAACATTTGAAATATTCATAAAAACAATTTAAATGCTGCAAACCACGTAAAAATCAGATAATTACACAACTCTTTAGCCTTATATCAAAATATCTTTTGTGAGACCCTGTAAACGAACCTTAAATGTTACTATTTTTTATAATAAGAAGCTTACTTGGGTCGACTATAATAACATATTTTATTATCATGTGTATACGACCATTCCTAAAAGAGTTGGGTCATTTATTATTTTATTGCTCTATGTTAAGTATAGGAATCAATAACTTTAAACTGATATAAATCAAAAACTAATTAATATTTTTACATGAAACTTAAAGGTTTGAACTACTCATAAAAACAATTCAAATGACGTAAGCCGCTTAAAAATCCGATAATTACACATTGCTGTAGCCCTGTCAAAAGTTTTTTGCTCTATGTTAAGTATAGGAATCAATAACTTTAAACTGATATAAATCAAAAACTAATTAATATTTTTACATGAAACGTACAAAGGTTTGAACTACCCATAAAAACTATTCAAATGACGTAAACTGTGTAAAAATCCAATAATTACACATTGCTGTAGCCCTGTCAACAGTTTTTGGTTGAACAAGATTTAAAAAGTGCAAAAAAAAAGCACTTTTAAAATTGCACTTACTGAAAACCTATTCGTTGGATTTTACTTTACTTTTGATTTCTTAGTCACTTGGCACACCCCATTCCATAGAATCACAAATTTTGTTTCTATCATAAATAGAGCGCGAGATATAGATTCGTCAAAAACCCGTTTTGTCCTGTTCGCAAAATATAAACTAGACAGAATGCTAAAAAAATTTTGTAAAATCGTTTGGCATCCATTGGCGGAAATTCCTTTGATTTACGGTTCAATGCATTGCTGTTTCTTATGCTTGGCGAGAAACTCTGTCGAGTTTCTATTATTTATTTCAATTATACCCTAAGATTGTTCACATCCAAATGAACTATAATAGTTTTGTAGTTTACTGAACAGTTGATTCTTTTGAATCATCATTTGAACAGCAAAATAATTAACCCGAGAGGATGTCAAACAGACAATGAATAAGCAAAAGTTTTTTAGTAACCAGTAATCCACATAATGTTTATTTACATATATAATTATCTATTTATGATAATCTAATATAATCTGTATTTTTTTAGGAGGTCTGCACAGATTTTACTCCATTATTACATTTATACATACTTTTAAATAAATATATTAGTTGTGAAAAATTTGTGTATTTATTGTATATATTTTTCTGTTTATTTATTTATTATATTTTATTATTTTTAAGTGCTCCTATTAATAAATTAATAAAAAAATTTGGAATCATATATAAAATATACTATAAATCAATTGCAATTAGAAAGTTATCCATTGAGTTTAATATAACTAATATAAAATTAATAAGTTTTATGATAATAAGTAATAAATAAACTAGTCGGATTGTGCAATCTCCCCCTCTCGTAAATAAAAAAAAACAACAACTTATAAAGTAATACATCAATCAGAATACCTATTGGAAATCTCAACATATGGACAGCAAACCAGTATAAAGGGAAATGTAGTGAGAAAAATCTAGCATCTTAATTCATGAATGATTTAGTAATGAGGGCCCTATTTTTTTTCTTTCTTTGTTTTTCTTGCACTGCATGATATAACAATTAATGCCAGAACTTCTTCACTTAAAACTTTTTGCACTTATACTTGACTTAATTTTATTGAATTTACCCTGAAAGTTAAAAATTTTGATATTTAATAATTTTTATAAATTTTGATATAAAAATTTGATATTCATGGTTTATCTGAGTTTTAGAGTCAGGCTGATAAAAATAAAATTAATGAAAAATTTTAAAGGTCACGTAATTAAAAAAAAAATTAGAAAATACTAAATATTGATAGTTTTTTTTAATTTTGAGAATGTAGTAAGTAAAAATAAATCATTCAATTAATATTTTTGGTTAAATTCTAGCTAACTTAATTCAAGTATAATAGGATGTAAATTGCTGGACTGACAACACAATCTATCATCTTATATCTATAGAAATCGCTTACACAATATAACAATTCATAAAATTTTCAATCTATATATTTAAAGCGAAAAGTGCATTTTGTTCAATTTCACATTCTCTTTTCCACATGAAAATCGTCTCACTGTCCATGCTTAAATGCTTTTTTGAAGGCTTCTCCGCTCAGAAACGGGAGACATGTTTAGCTTACGGGGATTAAAAAGGGTTGATTGAAACAGATTGCGTCATATGGCCATTGGGTTGACGGCTTTTTTTTTTTTTTTAGAACTCATATTTTATTCTATGCATATTTTTTCGCAAATTTTTAAAGACAGCTTGGATACAGTTATATTTATAACCGATTGAAATTTCAAAGAGTTCAGAAGATAAGAACTATTTTTTTTATTGCTATGTTATAGGAGCTGACGCGAAAACAAACAAACAAAAAAGCGAGAATACATTTCTTTTACAACTAGATAATATTTTTTCACAAAATTTTTACACAGACTATCAACTTGAAGATTTTAAACAGATACATTCATTAAAAATGCTTTAAATGGCACAAAAGTTTTAATCAATTTTTAAAACTTAAACCAAAGTTAAACCCAGTCAAGCTTAAATATCTTGATTTAAAATAACTTATTCTGACAATGTTGGTTAAACCAATTTAGAAAAGCACATAAATCACACAGCTTTGACATTTAAATACAATTTTCAAAAATAGTTTAACTTGGTCCAAGATGTTAAAATAGCACTGGATGCAGTCCCGTAGCTTAATAAAAACAATAAAGGGCAGTTTTTCACAGACGAGGGGTCTTTTTTCTTCTTTATGTAGAAATAGAGCTATATGGACATTAAAAAAAAAAAAAAAAAAAAACCGGACTAAACAAAACAAAACCATCAGAGGAATGTAAGTTTGACATGATAGCGGTTTTTCTTCATTAAAAACAGGAACAAAATCCACATTCAGTAAAACGTACTGCAGAAACAGTTCGATGACATTTAATGTAATAAAGTAAACAGTTCAAATATTGAAACAGGAGGTGCTCCACTTCCACTTGACACTGAAGACTTTATAAAAGCTATCACCACTTTCCAACACAAATGCTGACATCATTTCTTCAAATGAACTTCTTTACCTTTATCATCTTTTAATTTCTAGAAGACTTATTGTGAGGCAGAGCTTGAATAACTTCAAATACTCTTAATAAAAAATGAATCTTTACACTTGACATAGTACCAGATTTATTTTAATTCTGTGTCATATTAAAATAAATTCAAAAAACTTTTAAGCCCTTAAATCTCAAATTTCAAAAACAAATTTAATTTTTTTCCAATTAACCTCAATTACATTAATTTTCAGAAGATTAAATTCACTTAATTTTTAAATTTACTGTTTTTTTTTCCAACTAAACTATCACTTTCTTAAAAAACTATTAATCCTTCAATAAAATAGCTTATTATAAATAATTTAACATTTATTCAAACAGAACTTAAACAAGACAAGGGTTTAAGTGCAAAACAAAGTTACTTAAACTCCCCCCTCCCCGACAAAAATAATCGATAACATTGGGGCCAAAAACATCCACTATTAGAAAACGCCAGACCAATCAAGGGGTCGGCAGGTTTAAACATTTATTAATTTATATTAGAATTTATGAAGCATTTTAGATATTTATTACATGTTACAATTCACAAAACAAAACTTAAATTTCTTATAAAAATTCAAACAATACAAACTATTATTATCAACTATTACATTTATTTTTTTATAATAAATTGTTATATTTATAAAACTATTGTAAAAAAAACTGTTATATTTAATTATTTATAAAGGAAACTTACATTTACATACATTCTCCGAACTATGCCAAAGTCAAAAATTTGCCCATAACCTATTGTTAGGAGATACGATGTATCTCCAAGGGGTTAAGTAAGTAGCAGAGTTTTATGCAGCAAGAAACCTATATGCTGATTTAAACACCCATTAAATGAAATTGACATGCCGAATACGATTAAAGTTAAAATAGAATTAAACCTGAAAAAGAAATAGCTTAAAGTATGATGGTGGATTAAATGAAAAACAACTATTTAAAAACCAAATAATATTTATTAAAACTTTAAACTAAAACAATAAATGAAAAATAAACTAATTTAGAAACACATTAACATTATACAGGCGTGATTGTGGGTTCATGAAACAATACCTGAAATTTTAGCAAGAAAATGTTTCCGTAAGAGAGATGGGGGAGGAAACATAATTTATTGCAGTTAGGTCAAATTATGAAAAATATGAATTTTAATTATGTTTAACAATCATATGAAATTGATATTTTAGTCTTATTTTATGAATTTAATTATCAGAAAAAACAGAATTTTGGTACTGAAAATGAAAAAAATACCTGAATTCAGGTACATAACCTGAACACAATTGCCCCTGCATTATTGAAAAACACTTATCTGAAATATTTCATACTATCACAGGTAATCCATTATCATGACACAGAAACTTTATACGATATTGTTGACTGAAAAACTTTTAATGTTGAACAAACACTTTGGAAGAAATTTAACCGGAACTCAACGTCATCTTGACTTGGATAAATAAGAGTTCAGTTTCCTTCTAAACCCCACGTCACAATATATTTATATTCGCTCTAAAAGGGAATTCAGAAAAACTGGAGACAACTTTCAAGACGACATCATTGCTTCTCGAACATCTTTAAAAAAGAAAAACCAAAACAGTCTGAAGTGAAAAGATTCTACAGCTTCAAGTTCACATGTCATAGTACTCATAATTCATGTTGATTAAACAGCACCATTCATTAACTTAAACTGCTCAAGTTGTTAAGAAGACAGTAAAAAATGTTCGCCATATAACTTGTCTAATAAACGACGGTTCACAGGAAAAATATATCCAAGAACTTAAAATATGAATGAGACTAATAGATGACAAATTCATTTCTAACAATGAAAGGTACAAATATAGACTGACATTCTGAACTTAAAATACGAGCCATCATTATCAATGAATGAGGTCATTCATCCTAAACTAACACTGAACCATCTCTGCAACGAGTTTAAACAACGAAATTTATTAACTACAATTCCTCTGAAAAACTAAAAGAACATGTGCATCGTATGCCGAACAATGAAGTATTTATCAGTCTCGGACATATGCAGATCAACTATGCATTGTAAAACAACATTGTTTAAACGCCTTCTTCTGGCATCTAGAACATTCTTCTTGAAGAAGTAGAGTGGAGATGTCAGATTACATATGCAAATCATGACTAAAACAAACTGCTATCGCCATCTAGTATCGATGACCAGAACTACTTGAAAATGGAAGGAGGAAGGAGAGATCACGGATACGAAGTAACATTTTCAATAAGCGGGAAAGCGATGTAATCAAACTATTGCAGGCTGGGAAAAATATATTGAAAGCTGTAACTAAAGAGCCTTTAATAGACTTTAAATAAATAGGATTTATGATATAAACTGTAAATAAAGGAAAGATAGACATTTAAGTAGACTGTTATAAATTAAGATGAATGAGTATTGATGATATTAAGGAGTATATGGTAGGAAATATGGATATGTGTGTAAAGGGAAAAGACCAAGGGTTGCACTTACCTCTCAATATAAACTTAAAGAAATTATAATAAACTATTTCGTTATTAAGGTTTGAGTTCATTAAAATACGCGTTTAAACACTCATTTAACAAGCAATTTCCAAATGAATTAAAACCACCTGCATTTGGCATGGAAAAAGTGTTGCTTGCCAAATTGGGTTTTTTGTGCCAAATATTCCAAAGTATTTTATTTTTTTGCAGATTTTCTACCAAGATTCCACAGTTAAATTTGACTGATCCTTTACAATGTACATGAATAATTTCATTAGCATTTTTTTGAAAATTTTCTGAGAATGTGCTTTAAGGAGACTTTCCTTGTAAGACCCATATTAGTAAATGTTAAAACAATACTAAAATGCGACACATGACTTTTTAAAATACACATAAAAATAGTTTAATAATAATAATAAAAACTCACGGCCAGTAACAAGATTTTCCACAGAACTAATGAGCACGTCTGTTGTTTCTTCTAAATTCACAGGTAGTGGATCTAATGATGTCAATTTAAATATTGCTTTACATGCATTCCAGTCTGCACTAGTCACTGTTGGAGGCTTTTTCTGGAGGCCAAAGTATATAGAACTTAAAAGTATTAGCCTAAATACTAACCAAAAAATATTTAATATTAGAAAACGAATATATACACACCCAACAGTACTGCTGGCATATTTATAAGTATTGAACATAAAATGGCAAATAGTTTTTATAACAAACTTACGCTACACATAATTTTATGCAAAATATAAGAGACAATACAGTTTATGAAACAATAGCACAACTTAAAATTGTCTATGCCACATTTTGTTATATATTAATTGTTATCAGGGCATTTTTTCTAGAAAAAAATGTTTATGTCTAGTTTCAATTTGACACAAGAAAATCACCATTTTGGTGGTACGACCTTGAATGATTTCTGCCCAGTGTAAATGTAAAGATCTATGTTATAAATAAACTATATACAAAACTTAACAAATCGCAATGTCCCACAATGCTCTTGAAATTGTTTTAGCTTGAATTCTAAAATTTTAATATATATTTGTTAGAATCCCAAAATGTTTATGAATACCCCCAGAAAAAACACCCTTGTTATTGTTGCAGCTTGTCCTATAAAGGCATGAAACACTTGAATTTCGACCATAGGATAGACATATTTTTCAATTTTTCCGAATAGATGATACAGCAGGTCTTCTGAGACATTGCTGGTTGCCTTAGTAACATTATTCTCCCCCTTTATTTTTTGCTCTGAAGCAATGAGATAAGTTAAGCCACAGGATTTTAAGAGTACAGTTAGACTATAATTCAGATTTTGACACTACCAAACTTCTTTTTGTGTTGAGTGGTTAAAAAATCAAAATAAGAAATCATCATCCTTTGTGCCATAGTATAATAAAAGTATAAATGAGGAGGGGGGGAGGGAGCAAGAAAGTGCTAAGCCACATATCTAAACTTCTGACAAGGGAACCACTTTTGGTGCAGCTCGTACCTAGCATCGAGACCTGGTGCATTTTGTAGCCCTATACATAAAAGTTAGAGAACCGATAAAATTTCTCTGTTAAAATCATATATATATTTTTTTATACTTAAGTTTTTTTTAATTGTTAATTTCATGCCAAAAGAAAGTGAAGTTGCCAAATAGGGAGCTACGAATCCAAACCACTTCTCACTAATACACAGAAAAAGATTATGACATTCGGCCATTGTTGACGAGAAAGATTCCACGGTAATGAATAAAGCCAATGTCGCACCGGCAAAAATGCAATTATAATGTTATATTTTTTACAAAATTAAATTCCTGATTTTTTTAATTTTTCCTTTCTTTGTATCCTAAATCCTACCTTTTACAAATTTCAAGTTTTTAGGACTACAAAATCAAATTGTTTATAAATTTTTGATTTTTTACAAATATTTTTATTTTTTTTATTTTTCTTTAATCCTAAACACTACTTTTACACCAAATTTTAAATTTCTAAGACTATAGGATCAAATTGTTTTCATATTTTTTATTTATTTTTTTTATCCTAAGTACTATCGTTATTCCAAATTTTCAGTTTCTAGCCCTATAAAATCGAATTATTTCAAATTTTCCATTTTATCAATTTTTTAATTTAATTTAATTTTATTGTTTTTAATTTAATTTTTTTTTAATGAATTCTAAACACTACCTTTACGCTGAATTTTAAGTTTCTAAGGCTAAGATCAAACTATTTTCAATTTTTTTGGATTTTTTAATTTTTCCTATTTTTATATCCTAAATACTACCTTTATTCTAAATTTTAAGTTTCGAGCGCTACAAAATTAAAGTATTTTCAAAATTTCAGTTTTTTCGATTTTATTTTCGAATTTTATTGTGTTTTAAACACACTTTTACACTAAATTTTAAGTTTCTAAGCCAAAATCAAATTATTTTAAATTTTTCGATTTTTTTTTTCTTGAATTTTTTTTTCTCTTTTTGTATCCTAAACACTACTTTTATTCCAAATTTCAAGTTTCAAGTTTTGAGGGCCTGTTCCTTATCTTTTTGATGATCGGTGAGTGAATGAATAAGTGTAAAAAAATCGAAACTTTGAGTTCATATAACGTGAAATTTAAAATTTTGATCCTGTGTGCCACCTACTCTAGATAAGAGAAGTTTCATGTTTTTGGGAACCTCCAGCGCAAAGATATGGGGGTGGTCAAAAGTGCCCTCAGTTACTTCCAGAAAAGGATGCTTATGGCTGTGCTTTCTGTTCCGTTTACTTGAAGCTTTATTATATGCAGAACGAGCTTCATTGTTTTTTTCTTGCCACTTCCTAAACTTCCATTTCTTTGTTCTCTCATCTTATATTGCAGCAGAAATAAATTTCAACTCTATCTAAAACAGTCAAAACAATAACTCAGTTCTTAAACATCTACCAGATGTCACCATTTATTTAAGGAATTAAAATAATATCTCCAATTAACAGATAAAAAATTTGTTTTAACAAAAACGAATCGAAAACATTTCTCAAAACATTTACGTCTTTACATTGCAAAAGTTATCTAAGAAACTTTTAGAACAAACTACTTTTCCTTTTAAATTAAAATCATAAAACATAAAATTGTCATATCACAAAAATAAATTACAATAATAAAATAAAATCAACAATTCAGATTTTACATTAAGAAGAGAGAAGAAAATAAAGAAAATCCCTGACGGCTTGGCCTACAGGCACAGGTAGATTGTGAAGACTCAGACCGTGGGGCGCCTGTTTTTTGGGAATTGCGGAAGAAATAACCTTCATGCAAGATGCGGCAGTTGAACCGCCCACTTTGAAACCTAACTTGTTTGCAAGCGGAGCCGGCAGGGATTTTTTTGTTTTGTTTTTATTTATTTATTTATTTTTTACTGTAAGAGTTGGTCCTATAAAAAACTTGTCAATATAAAAGTTGTAGATAATATTAAGAAGATTTATAATAAATTTAAGCGGATTTGATACCTTGGGAATTGACGAAGTTATGAATTTTTTTCTTCTGAAACCCCTATCCCCCCCCCCTTCTTGGGGACATTTTTAATGAAATCAAAAATCTGTCATACAAAATTTTTGGTCCTTTTCCTAGGGAAGTAATAATAACTTTAAACGGATTCAATATGTATAAAAATTAAGGAGTTATGTTTTTTTTTCTGTTTTCCCGTCTGCTGGTAGGCGGGGCCCAGCAGGGATTTTTTTGTTTTTAATTTTTTTTTGCCATACGAGTTGGTTCTATAAAAAACTTGTCAATATAAAAGATGTAGATAATTTTAAGGAGATTTACAATAAATTTAAGCGGATTTGATATCTTGGGAATTGACGGAGTTATGAAATTTTTTTCTTCTAAACCCCCCCTATCCCCCCCCCTTGAGACCATTTTTAATGATATCAAAAATCTGTCATACATATTTTTTCGGTCCTTTTCCTAGAAGTAATAATAACTTTAAACGGATTCGATACGTATCATAATTAAGAAATTGTGGGGTTTTTTCTGTTTTCACAAAAGCCCCTCATTCCCCCCCCCCCCTTGGTTCGATTTTGCCCATTAACGAACTTGACCAAGATTTTATGCCCCTTGATTTTATGTATCAGTTTGGAAAAGATTTGTGCAGAATTATTGCAGTTATCGTGTCCATAAAAAAGTGATATATATAAAGTTTTGAACTGGGGGTGGTTTTGGGTTCTGGGAGTCATAATCGGCATAGATCTGCAAAAATTTTTCAAAAATTCCAACTTAGGGGAGAATGTAGTAGGTAGTATTTCTTACGAAATCTACCTAAAAACCACGTCACGTGATCCCTCTTTCAGCGCAGCTAAAATTTAAAAGATCACGCGAGCTAAAATTAAAAAGTTCCCACAGCATCTTATACAATACAGCACAGCAGTGCTTTAATCGAAATCTTAACTAAAAAAAAAAAAAAAAAAAAAAAAAAAACTTTTGACTTAAAAAAATGACATGTCTGGCTTAATCTCAGAGCAAAGATAATATTATTAGAAGGCCTATGGGCTTAATATACAGACTAAAGAGGAAAATAGAGGTGAAATATTTATGTTTTGCCTCTCCGTCCAATGAAATCAGCCCTTGTTCCACGTGCTTTGTTTGTTTGGGCCTAGTGATTTGAGCGACAACCGGCTTCATATTGCAAGCCGTTTTTACGGTTTCCTACCTCTCTATTCTTTCTCTTTACTCTGTGGGCTTAATAATTAACTTTGAATAATAATTAACTTTTACAAAAATGTTATTATAGATTAACCCTCTGACTGATTATCCCGCGATTTCCACGGGCAAGACATTTGTAGAAAAAATTATGTAATTTACAATTTTTTAAGCAATTTTGTATTAAAATTTCCACAGTCAAAGGTTGAAGATGAAAATGATAAATTTATTAAATTTTTCATGTACAGGATGATTTGAAATATGTAATAGTATAGGAGATAAAGGTCTATTACATATTGGTCGAAAGGATTTTGAAAAAAAAAAAAAATGAGCAGTCAGAGGGTTAACTCTTAACTGCTATTAGTGGTCTCACAAACTGCTGCTTTTTTCGATTTTCACTGTTTAACTTGTAATTTAAAGTTTAACAATTGTGGGTACTTTTTGTTAACTGGGTGCCAGTGATAAATCTTGTTTCATTTGGCATCATTTGAATTGTAACCTTCTACATAAGATTTTTTAAATTTGTATTGATATGTTTATGTTTACATATTTTATTATGATTATATTTTAGATTTTTAAGTAAGTTTCTTAAGATATTATATTGCAATGTTAAAATATTGGCTAGTTGTTATTACTAATGTTAAAAGATTGGCAAATAAAAAGGGTTGGCGAGATTAAAAAAAAAATTTGCAATCACTGGCGACCGGCTAACATAAATGTGCCCAATTGGGTAGTTAAGTCATCGTTACGTGTGTGAGTTTTCTGAGTCACACACGTAACGACGACTTTACTATCTTAAAAAAAAAAAAATTATTACTTTAGACTAAAGGTGTCACTACAAAAATGATTCTGTATGTGCCCTGTAATAACAATAAAAAAAGTAAAACGTTATCTAAATAATTTCACTTCCAAATTTGTCTCAATTTTCAAAAAAACTCTCTGTAAAAGTCACGCACGTAACGGTGGAATCGTCCTTCTGCTTCAGGCATTGCCATCAATAAATAAAAATGCATGAGAATTCTTTTGTGCAGCCCTGTATATGATTTATAGAATTTACACATACTAAGTAATATGCAAAATATTAAATTTAAAAATGCATACCACAACTGAAAACACACTTTCAGCAATTATCTCTCATAGACAATACTGTAACAGACTTTTAACCCTGTACCTGTAAATCAAGCATGTCAAACTCGTTTACTGCCATGGGCCAAATTAAGCATTACATAAAAAAGTAGATTTATGTTGTTACCATTGTGCAGAACAACATTTCTATGTACAAAGCACAGCCATATTAAAGAAATATTCATGCAAAGTTCAAAAGTTATTATTATACATAGTTTATTTTATCTTATTTTTTGAAAAAAAAAAAAAATACTCAAAAGTACTTTTCATCAACCAAATCAGTAAAGTTTACTTAAATTTTCTTAATTGCATTTATTTTAAGAATTGACTGTAATACACTGGTCTTTAAATCTTAATCTAGCAAAGGCATAACTTTCAATATACCGTGTTTTATTTAAGTAAAATTAAAAATAAACATATTTTGAATCAGAAAATTTATTTAATAAATAAAATGTGTTTTGCATCCATGCACACTCATTTGATTCCATTTATTAAATACATCTTATGATTTAAATTATGTTCATTTGACTTGAAAAATAACAGAAGGTTGGCAGCTACGCAAAGATGTCATAAAAAAGTGAGCTTCCGAGCATAGCTAAAATATGCCTAATTGCACAATACTTTAAAAAATCAGTCATTTGATGAATAATTACAGAAATATGGAAACCCGATATTCATATATTTTCGCTCTAATATGGAATCGCACTGAATTTTGATTAACTGCAGAAATAAATTCTGAAGAATAATTTCAACATCAAACATTAGAGGTGAAGTAAATAGATTAAAGTAATTTTGATATTTCTTGAAAAATCTTCTTTTGAATTCATTTTTTAATATTTTATTATATTTTTAGCATGTTCCAAAAAATTCCACTCTGATTGTAATAATGCTTTAGCAACATTTAAAATGAAATACATTTACTTTTTGATAATTGTTTTATCAAAGTAATAAATTCTATTTTAAAACGCCAATACTATCAAATACCAAGATACCATTATGAAATTTTCTTTGAAGTTTACTTAGGTGCTTTGTAATTTCAAATAAAAACTCCAAGTACTCTGTTTATTGGTGTTTATTAACTTAATAACCCACATGCATAATTTGTCAATTTACAATGAAAATTGCAACCTTGTTTAACAGTTTTAAATTAACAGTTAAAACTCTATGATGGGCAGTCGCCAAATATCTGTAAAAGTAGATAGATACGTTTATCTTCACTACCTATATTTCCAAGATATTTTCTAGATTGAGGATGGTTAAGCATGTACGTACGAATATAATGTAAGTTTATAAGAACTATATACCTGTCATTCATATATCTATTCGCTATATGTAAATCTTTCTAAGCAATGGTACTTTTGCTTATGGTATTTCCAATAGACATCATTTCTTCGATTTCGTAGTGAATATTTCGACTCACAGGATATTTAATGTAAGAAAGACGATAAGTTTTTTTGTTTATCTTTCCGATGTTTTGCCAGAATTTTGCGAGTCTCATTTGTACTTTGTGCTGTTGCACCTCTTAATGTTAGATTCTTTCCAAATGCCAGCAGTCCCTACATATCAAACATAAAATTTCAGTTTTCCGTTGAGTATAATTGTATTGTAAATCATCCTTTTAAGAAAATCTGCGATGTCCATCTTTAGTTTATTATATTTATTTACAGTGTGTAAAAATCTTTAACATACTTGTGATATGAAATCTCACAATGTTTAAATTATGTTATGTTTTTATTTCTTTCGGCCTTTCACGTCGATATTATTTGGATTCAATTCCGTATTTATTTTTACGCGAGTGTTTTGCATCGGGCATTGTTCGGCAATTTCCTTGCACTCTTTAAGTTGATGTGCTCCCTTTCCCTTCTCCTCGTATTGTGATGACGTCATCGAGCTGCTATCTCGCTCCCTCTCGTGACGCATTAGGTAGCTGTAGAAGGAGGCTCATGTTTTGGGAGGCGTGGTTTATTTGACGATTGCTGGCGCAAATTGAAATAAATGTTTTTAAATGAATTGTTCGGATTTGTTAATTAAGATGTTGGCTAATTTTTTAAATTCTCCAATAGCTTTAAATCTTTTCCTTCTTTTACTTTTGTCATCCCCGTTACGTACTATAAATTAAAAATTTCGTTAATTTTAAATCAGAATCTGTTTTGTTGATGAACTGTCATGAAGTAGTTTTCGTTTCAAAAAGATCGCGCGGCCAAGCCTGCCTGCGGCCGATGATGCGTGGTCTGGCGAAATTCTACGACGATGTCTCCCTTGTTCGAATTTATTTTCTGATGGCGCGCAAGAGTTTTAATTGAAATTCTCATCTTAAGAAAATTGAATTTGATGCTGCATTTTAATTTTTAAGGACATTTCTTCGAGTGGAAAAGATCATTTTTATCGGCCAACGTTTTTATTAAAATAAAAAAAAGGTGACCAACGGATGAAGGCCTCTTTCTTCTCTTCAAAAAAAAAAAAAAAAAAAAAAATGAATAAAGATTTGGATTTATATTGTTAAAAGGATCCTCTTCATTTGTTTTCAGCTGACACCATGCAAGTAAGACGTTTTTCTTTTTAGTTTTACCACTGCTTGACCTCAAAGAACACTTAGGGTCTAGCGGATACAACGCAATATTTAAAATAAAGAACTTCATTACTATTTAATATATAACTACACATCAACAAAGCAATAATATTATTTACACCACAATTGGTGCTGAAAAGGCAGTGGTTCTGAAAGAAAATTTGAATTGATTTAAAGAAAAACGAAATATTTTAGAACTTTTTGTTCTCAAACTTTTTGAAAATTTTTATGATGTGTTTAATAGAATTCAAGATTTGTTCTTTTAATGAATTTTAAAGAGGATTCTTTAAAGAAATATGGAATAATTTATTTAAGAATTTTTGTGTAACGACATATGAAAATATTTTTAATATTGGAAGTTCTTGTTCTAAAAAATTTCTTGAATTGATTTTTGCTACTTTGTTTGGAGAATTAAATTTCATAATGAATTTTTTCTTTTCCATCTTGAAGAAAATAATATATTTTGCTAAATTTGCCATATTTTCTGGAACAATCATTTAAATTGAAATGAATTTCTTTTGAAGAATAATTATATTTTTGATGATGCATAATTATTATTCCATTTAAATAGTTCTACATATTCTTTTTTTACAATAAATTATTATAGAACATAATATTTTTCAAGAATGATTAGTTCTATATTTTTGAAATGAATTATGTATTCTTAAGAAAATTTTTATGAGTTTGAAATAATAAAATTGTTCTCAAAAACATATTTCATATTTTAAGAGGCTATGACTTTGGGTTTTTAAATTAAAAAAAAAAAAAAAAAATTATGGCACTATTGCAACAATCTTACAAATTATATATATTATATTTTACAAGATTAAATTTTATTCTTATTATGTCATACTTATTCAATTCATTATGGTCACATTTTCTTTCTGGAGCTGAAATTATTACAGAAGTTAGTAATTGTAAATATCCTACATAACATTCTTGCAGATTTCTATGCTTCAACTCTACAAATTTCAAATTAAGATATTTTTTTTTAACAATAGTTTTAATGCGAATGTTCATAAATTTATTCTTATGCCATCTGTACTGTGATGTTCTATATTATAATCAATCATACAGTTTGGCTTAGTGCAAAGATAATCTGGAGTCTACAAATTAGGAATATATGTATTTAAGAATATTTTCAAGTCTATTTTGCAACTGTTTCATGGTGTTTGTAAAGGAACTCTCATCTGACAAAATATTATATTTGAAAAATTTATTTTGTTTCAAAATATTCCTATGGCAAGTTGTAATTGTGAAATTAAGACCTTTTCACTTCACTATATGTGCAGGCTGTGACAGTTTTCATCAACCAGTATTCTCATGTTGCTCTCAGAAAAGGAATGAAAGCAACATTATTTTTTTTTCTACTCTTGAGAAGAAGTAGGCAAGGGCTACTTCATTCCTGTTACAGTTATACTCTAGAAATTCTTTTACATCATCTATTAATTAAAATAAATAAATAAATAAATTTCTATGCTTTATTTTCAACAGTTCTTTACCTGATGAAGTTGGCCATTCACTGATGAGTTGCATCCATTTGTGCTAACCACTTCACTAATATTTTCCTTGTTTTACAGTAAAAGATAATTATACTACACTTACCTGCCTAAATAACTGTTTTAGAACAATAACTTTAAAATTTATGCTTCATTTTCAACTTTAAAGTAACTATTGAAGAAGAGTCATGTCATGTATGTGTATACTATCCTTACAATGTCGGATTCGCTTCAATATCTTCAATGTTTGTGTCTAAAGTTAAAATAAAAATTTACCAATAATCTTAAATATTTTTCTCAAATAATAGCTGTTTTGGGACCTGATTATAGAAGTTTTGTTAGTTGGCCTTTTCTTTTGTGAGTTGTGCATTATTATTACGAAATGGATTGGTTGACATATCTACTCCTAAAAATCAGTGTTGCTCTTTTTGCTTTATAATTTTCAAAATCAAGAAAATTCTTATTTATTATGAAATATTATAAAAATAACTAGTTGCTTTCAATAGTGATTTTGTATGATGCATTTTCTTATGTTTACCTGTGATTAAAAGAGTTGCTATTTTGATACAGGAATTCTCAAGATCAATTTATTTTATTGGGAAAATTCCCCATATTTCAAATATTATATTGTGCCTTTATGTTTTCATTTGTGAATATACCCAAAGTCTCTAAATTTTATTTTGTCACATGCCTCATATTTTTATACAAGAAATAATTAATTGAATGAATTCTGAAGAATTATTATTATTAAGGAAGAAATTTGAAGATTTTAAGTGCCAAGTTAATTTATATACAAGATTATATAAAAAGAAAAGAAAAGCACAGTTCTTAGTACTTCTTAACAGCGCCTTTTTATAGAAGTGTTCCATGGTGAATCTTCAAAATTTACTAAGAAATTTAAAGAAAAAGTGCTCTTTGAATGCATCAATTTTGTCGTCTATTCTATTTCTATGTGACTTTCTTCTGTTCCTGATTATGTCGATAAATTTCCCTATTGTGTCTTAAGCCTTATGTGATGGTGAATGCTCAGTGTTCCCCAAGTCACTCAGCTTATCTACAAAAAAAGAAAAGGAAGTGTGTCATAGTGCTTTGTGTCAGTGCTAAATATTCCCAATTGTGTCCTCATTTTTTAAAATTATAGTTTGTCATCATAAGTGATTGTGGCCAAATTGCTGTGATTTCAATACCATCGTGTCCACCAGTGTGCCATAAAAATGAAAAATCTGCAAAAAAAAATTATTCTGCAAACATTTTTACTAGCAGATAATATATTTTATAGGAAATGTACTGTGTTGCTTAAAAAAAAACTGATTTATTAACTATTACTATCACATCTCACTATTTGTAAGTGGCTGAACAATACTCATCCCTCATCTGTAATATATATATATATTTTTTACAGCAATAGTTATATAGCTTCTATAGTATTATCAGATGTACACAATTGCCAAAGGTTTTGGAGATCGCTATTGTCTCTTTTGTAGGTTTGATTATTTTATTTTGCATTTGTTTGATTTACTGATAATTTACTGATGGTTGTGTACCAGGGCTATTAGTGTATTTTTGTAAATTATAACAAATATATATTTATATTTTGATTTTGCTTAATTTGCACGACTGCTGATAGTTTCTATGGCTAGCATTATTAGCACTTATGTGAGTTATGTAGATTCAATTTATACATACTAGTATTTTACAATAGCCAATTTCTATTCTCAATAACAGTATATATGTATAATTCTGGATGATAATTATGGCCATTACAAAAGGTGCACTGTGTTTTTATTTTCTTCCCAAGAAAGTGTCATTTTTAACTTGTCTTTTTTTTAATGAAGACTAAAGGTTAAATTTTTTTCTGGGGATCCCCACCCAACCAAATACCCACTGATTCATAAAAACCATGATTTATCTATGAGTTTATCTTTATACGTATTTAATTGTAAGTGGATTCTCTCTATCTGAACACTCTTTAATGTGAACACCCCGGTATTATGAACACTTTCTGATGGACCCGGCGAAACTCCATAGACTTAACAAAAGATGAACTCTCTGTATTCTGAACACCCTCTAATATGAACACCCCACTATTATGAACACTACTTTTGTTCCCCATTCCAACCTGCCTCTCTGTAAACTGAACGTGTGTTTGCAGTCAGAATGCTGGGAATTCCCGCATCAGGGAAATTCGGAAAATTTGTTGTAGTAGAATAAAAGGGTTTGATGAACTCGATTTAAAAATAAAGAAACAAAATCATTTCTAGATTTTAAGATCTACTCGATGCTGAAATTTGTTTCAATAATTCAGATCAAATCTTCAGGTAACAAAAAAAAAAAAATAAATAAATAAACATTCAATATTACAAAAAAAATCGAAAGAATATTTTTGTTTTTACCGTACGTGTTCTCCATTAACTAGAACATTATTATATATTTTTAATAAATAAAAAAGTGCAGATATGAAATTGTTTTCCATTTCAGAAAAAGGAAATTATGATAATCAAATTAAATGAAATGATCAAAACAATCAATTTTTATGCAAAGAGATACAAGATAAAATAATGTAAAAAACATGTCACGTGATTTCCCCTCTCTCGAGCTGAGATAAAAATAGAAGGATTGCGCAACAGAAATGCCCATCCCCCAATGACAGATAACAGACAACAAGTGTTAGAGGGAGTGGTTAAAAAAGGATTATGGTTTCTTTTCTGCACACCTGATTGGCAGCATTATCGCTTCTGTTTCTTTCTTCCTTTTTGCTCGGCAAAGGAAAATTTTTTCGTTATTTCACTATCGTTGCAGGGAAAGAATCCCAACACTTACGCAGATATGTCAGAAATAAGCAAGAAGACGAAAAAAGGAAAGAACTGAAACTTCAGGAAAAATACGAAGTTGTTCAAAAATTAAAATAAAAAATAAGTCACAGAAAAATTGCACCTGAATTTGGAATTTTAGCATGTCAAGTCAATGCCACCAGCAAGAAAGAGAAAGAAATTAGAGCCGCTTTTGAAGCAAATGAACCTTACTCAAAGTGTAGAATTTTTTAAAAGAAAACGGGAAACGAGAACATAAACAATCACGTCTGGAAGTTTTTTTGCCAAATGAGAACGAAGAATCTTGCTGTCACTGGACCCCTGCTAAGCATCTCTGGATTTTGCAGAAAAGGAGAAAATCACGGAATTCAAGGCATCAGAAGCATGGCTGACTCGCTTCAAAAGTCGGCATAACATCGAATTCAAAATAATCAATGTTGAAGCTGCAGACGTAAATATCGACACTGTGGAGGAATGGAAAAGAAAGCTTCCGGATATAACGAAGGATTTCGATGCCGCTGACATTTTCAATGCCGACGAAACCGGCCTGTTTTTCAGAGCTCTTCCAAATAAAACCTTAGCAGAAAGAAGCGAGAAGTGCGTGGGTGGAAAAATGTCAAAAGAAAGACTTACCATCATGCTCTGTGCCAGTTTTACGGGTGAGAAGCTCAAACCACTTGTGATCGGAAAAAGTGAAAAACCACGGTGCTTCAAAAAATTGAAGATAGCGTCTTTGCCTGTGAACTATAAATCAAATCGAAAAGTTTGGATGACATTCACAATTTTCTCACACTGGTTGGAGTATTTTAACGAGAAATTAAGAGAGAATGAAGAAAAAATCTTCTTTTTGTGGATAATGCCAGATCACATACAAATGTGCAGCTGAGCAACGTGAGCCTGAAATCCCTGCCACCGAACTGTACTTCTATAATCCAACCACTGGATCAAGGAATAATAAAGACCTTTAAAGCTCACTACCGAATTCATTTTTTGAAGAAAATGTCCCAATCTCCCTCTATAATGAACACCCCCATAATCTGAACACTTTCGGTCGGTCCCATGAGTGTTCAGAATAGAGAGAGTCCACTGTATTAAGTGATGTCTTGTATTTTAATGAATGGTATAAATTTTGAAAATTCTTACTGAGTAAATAATCCAGAATTTTCCGAGAAATATTTACAGAGTTCATTCTTTACATGATAAAATTCAAGCACCTTTTCAGAAAGGAAAATTTTAACGTTACAAACTATTATGTCTGTTTGTATAATGCAAAGGTATAAAGAGGAAAAAAAAATTCATTTTCATATGTTTTCAGGTGAATCTCATACATAACATATATTAGTGAAGTTTTAAATGTGAAATGTTACGAGAAAGTCTCTGAAAAATAAAGAAAATATTTTTGCAGTATACTTTAAAAGTTATCTGTGCTAACATTAGACAAAAGTAGACACTTGATAATTTTGCACTGCTATAATACACACAAAAGAAAAAAAAGAAAAAAAAATCAATTTTTCATACCTTACCTTAATTTGAAAACATCCACTAAATCATTTTACAAAAAGGTATATTAAAACACACACACACACAAAGAAAAATTTGTATGTTTCAGCATGAATAATTTATCGCATTTTAAATACAAAACTTTTTTCAGCCTTTAAGCTTTTTAACTGCTTCTTCTATTTTTTCATCTAAAATTTTAACTTCAGCCTGTTTTTCTTTTACAGTTCTTTTCAGGCTGTTTGACTGTATGCAGAAAGTCTTTTTTTTTTTTTTTTTTTTGTAGACTCTGCCTTCAAAGGATAGCTCATCCGCTGAAGCCAGAAGTTCTTTGATGTCAACTTTCAGGGATTTTTTCTTTAAATCATCATCATCTAAATCATCTTCAAGCTTTTTTTTTCTTGTTCTCAGTGAGACATTTTTCCTTCTGTTTTTGCTGATCTTTCAGGTACATCATGTACCTTTGTCTACTACTGGATGCAGACGAAAGTAGCTCTTTTGTTATAGGTACTTAAAGCACACTACCACAATACTCTATACGATTATGAAGAAAATCTTGTGTGGATAAATATACAATAAATAGACATACGTTTTGTGAGTAACTTGGACTCACATCATCAGTGTCAGTAAAAATAAAAATTATTATATCCCCCCCCCCCCCCCAAAGACATGAAACAGAATCAAAAACCCAAATGACAGACAATAACACACTGAAAGCTCATCACGCACGAGCAACCAATAACATTAAGCTGGAAGTGATGCACTACGACACAGTAAATCAACCCAGAAAGGCGAGATGTAAGGTACACTTGAAAAATCTTTGACCAAGGAGCTACCGAATCTATGAATATACTGCTTCAGAAAAATCTAAATCTAAAGGAGTATTGCATTTCTTAATAATAGTGGCTGAATCAAAATTGAAATTACAGTGAAACTTCTCTTTAACGAAGTCCCTATTTAACAAAGTTTTCTACTTAACAAAATTTTCTGCAAAACTTTGACTTTGAACACCATTAACATGTAAATTAATCTCCTTATTATGAAAAATATATTCTATATAGTGAAGTTTCTTTCACTTTTGAAGGTATACAGAATTCAAACTAAGAGGTTACTGTTGCGATGGATATGCGAAATTATTTCAGTGGATTGTATGAAAATGAACACATTTAAATAATTTCCATTCTGGTTGGTGCTAAATAAAACAATTTTTTCACACTAAGAAAAATACTTGTTTTCACCACTCTACCACACCGAGATCCCTGTGCTGACAGTTAAGGGAAGTCAAAACCGTCCTTTTTAATTTTAATGATATAGAAGTTGCAGCGACGCAATGGCGCACAGATGCATTGAAGCAAAAAATATCAATTAGAGTCAGACAATTACCATTCTGATCTTCCATTGCTTATAGACAATTGCTTTGTATATCCACAAGAATGTCCTTCAAAATACAAATCGAAGAACATCAAAGTTATTTTTGTTCCTGCCAATAACTTCTAAACTTCAGCAATTAGTTTAAGGAATAATAAAAAATCCGGAAGAATACTATCGAAAAAGACAGAAAAAAGACAATATAGTGAAAACTTTAGTTTGAGAATCTGTGTATCAGAGCTGATGAAAGCTTGGGAATGTGACGCGATTCCATCGACCGTACACAACTGTTTTTTTAAAAGACGGCTTCAAAATTGAAACAGAATAAAAGGCTTCTGAAACCGATACCTGATTGTCATATTCGAAGGCAAATTTTTGTGAATTTAAGTTGATTTTCTTTTAACGAATTTTCTTCATAACAAAGTTTTTGAGCGTGACAATGAGACTTCGTTAAATGGAAATTTCACTGTATGTCCCTCCCTCGAACAATGAAAGCAATAGAGAATTTTTGTAATTCCTTTTTCTTAATGTAGTTTCTGTGTTCATTGATTCTGAAATGGAGTTGTCGTTTAGTCTGTCCTATATATATAGGACAAACCACATTGACATAGGACAGACTATATAGGACAGATTAAACGACAACTCCATTTCAGAATCAATGACACATCAAACTTTTGGGATATCTACAATATCCAATGTCAATGTGGTTTGTCCTACATAGGACAGACTAAACGACAACACTCCGCTTCAGAATCAATGAGCACAGAAACAGTTAAGAAAAAGCAGAGGTCTGAGAGAGAGAGTCTTCTCCCAGGATCCTGTTTTTGTGAAATTGTGAACAACTTTTTATATTTGTGAAAAATCTAGTCATAATTTTGTGAATTTGAAATTATCGCTATATTCAGGTTCTTGTTTATGCATTTTTAAGAAGATATATGGATGTAAAATACATATATTTTCTTTATATGTGTAAAAGCGACAGGTCA
Source organism: Maratus michaelseni (assembly GCA_963931845.1). Classification (NCBI taxonomy): domain Eukaryota; kingdom Metazoa; phylum Arthropoda; class Arachnida; order Araneae; family Salticidae; genus Maratus; species Maratus michaelseni. The sequence continues at coordinate 400,259,931 of OZ007588.1, forward strand.
GATTTTACTTTTAAATGATTAATTTGTGAAATGTTCAGTTTAAAGATGGAAAAATTTTGTGAAAAAACAATTTTTAAGACAAAGAATTTTGCGAAGGGTCCTGTTTTAGAGAAAATAGTTTTGTGAAGGGCCCTGTTTTAGAGAAAATAGTTTTGTAAAGGGTCCTGTTCTGAAATAAAAAAAATTGTGAAGGGTCCTTTAAAGGACCCAATTTTTTCCTACACAGATCTCTGAAAAGGAATTACAAAAATCCTCTATTGCTTGTCATTGTTGGAGGGAGGGACATAATTTCAATTTTGATTCAACCACTATTATTAAGAAATGCAATACTCCTTTAGATTTAGATTTTTTTGAAGCAGTTTATATTCATAGATTTGGTAACTCCTTGGTCAACAATTTTTCAAGCGTACCTTAAACATCACCTTTCTGGGTTGATTTACTGCGTCATAGTGCATCACTTCTGGCTTAATCTTATTGGTTGCTCGTGCGTGATGAGCTTTTGGTGTGTTATTGTCTGTCATTTGGGTTTTTGATTCTGTTTCATGTCTTTAGGGGATATAATAATTTTATTTTTACTGACACTGATGATGTGAGTTCAAGTTACTCACAAAATGTATGTCTGTTTATTGTGCTACTGTTCGATATTGTGTGTTAAATGTTGAATTTTATTGTAGACTCCATATGATCTTTTATAATTCTTAAAGAAATATAAGAATGTTCTTTTAGGTTTTCTATTTCCATATTTTTGTTAATAGAGAATCCTCTCTCAACAGAAGCTTGTCCATGGGCAAAAGCAACACAAGTTTGGTCATATGGAAAGCTTTAACGTGTCCTTTAACACACGTATGATCATAAAAAAAATCATCCAATCTATATGTTGATTCAGTAAAGCTCATGAAAACTGATAAGTTTGTTGTTTCAAGGAAATCTTGATAATCCAGAAGAGTGGTTTCACAGTCATCTTCTGAGATTCAACCATTTTCTTGAAAGGCATTTATGAAATGCAGTTTTCTTTGTTCCATGCAATTTTAACAGGATTCAAACAAGATGAATTGTGTACAATACTATAATTTATTGGTCTTTTTTCGATGATTTTTTTCATCATTGCACAAATGAAGTCCCTTATTTCTTGCTTCAGAGCAATAACGTCACTTTCTTTCACAGATTTCTGCTCTGTTAAGATTTTTGAGCAATTTTTCCCCAGTGAATACAGTTTCTATTTTAGCAATGGAATTCAACATATCAGTTTTGAATTCAAACTGAGAAAATTTCGAACATTTTTTATTTCACAATCCTTAAGAATTTTGTAATTCAGTAAGCGTGACCGAATTAACTTTGTTAAATCAACTGCAGAAAATGGCAGCACAGGTTTTTCCGTTTGATATTTCGTCATGAAAGGCTGCACCAAAGATGCAACTGATGAGAGAAAATGCCACCATCATCACCACAACTTAACAATTAATAATTCATCTTTTAAAAAAGATTTTATGGAGTCATATGTGTGATTGCTGGGATTGGGAATTTTTTTTTTTTCGACTCAAGAGATGAATGACTTTAAATCTTCCAAGATTTCAATGGCTCTTTTTATAGCTGGTAGGCTGTCAAGCCATCTATGTCTGCAAAACTTCAAGGCAGTCTTGCCAGTTGATGATACTTCATAATAATCTTGAAGGCTTGCTGGAGAGTCCTCGAATAGCCTATGCAAATTAATCAAAAATACATCCATTTGCCAATTTGAAGAAGCTCCACCAGCTTTAAATGCATTATGTAACACATGCAAGCCGCATGTACCTACATTTAGTATACCATGATCATACATTTTTTAAGGTCTTTTTGGAGATTTTCATATACCTCCAGTTAAAGTAAATCCAAATAATTTAAATTATCTAATTAAAAAAATTAGAATTCCAACAAGGACGACAACCTTTCCCTGCTCCCGTTTGCTGGTACCCATGGATTCACGACACATGAATAACATTGCTATCACATCGCCTCCAATCTTCCTCACATTTTACAATAGGTATCAGAATTATATACTTATTGTTACGGAAAACACATATCTCTCATATGGCTTGTTAATGCAGATTCTCCCATATTCTCCAATTGCCGGATAACACAGCATAGCTTGTATCGGAACTGGTACACACTATTCAGTACTGCTTCTAACCAACGCTTGTAATCTTCTCGTTCTAGCCACAAGTCACTGAAATTGCACTTTCCAGGCATTGTTATAGCATAGATCTCAACGGATAATTAATACTACAGATCTACAGAATGCATAAGTACAGATGAAAACTACTTGTTGTGAAGACCGGCATACATGCATGTGCACATGCGTCAACTGACCAAGTTTTGCAATAGGTGTAGCAATATTGAAGAAACAGAATGTACAAAGGAAGAAAGATAAGAATGGAATTTCCAATCTTGCAGTCGGTAGTAGCAACAAGTTACCCCTCTTTTCATTTTTTTTGTTACCTTAATCCTCTAGAGGGAAGAGAAAAGGGACAAATGCTTGTACTCTGAACTGAACCCCTAAAAAAAATCTCGGAACAAATATTTTAGCCGATTTTTTTTAAAGCTTGCAATTGTATTTTATTTTGAATATCTGAATAAGAAAAATTAAGCACCTATAAAAAAAAATAATGAAAATTAAGCACCTTCATTAAAATATAAGCAAATTCAGGCACTTTCAAGGACCTTTTTTCTCTTAAAAATTCAAGGACTTTCAAGCACCGTATGAACCCTGTATTTATATTGGTGTTTGTTGATATTACTTTTGCAAATATTTTCAGTGTAATGAGAAAAGTGGTAAGAGTATAGGTTTCAGCTGTAAAACACCTAATTTCTTTAGACATGTCTCTCTTATATATATATATATATATTGTTGCAACTACCTGTATTTTATTAGTGAGTAATCATTTAGTGTACAATTTGACTACTTGTTCATGTAGAGTACAGCTGGTTGTTTCAAGTCAATTATGTATTTAGTACTAAATAAAATGACATTACAAAAACAAATTGAATATGGTATTATGAAAATTGTACTAAAGATATTTTTAAGTATGGCCAATTTTTATTTAGAGTAAGTGAAAATAAATGCTCTATTTTATAAAATATTAAATAAATTGTAAGTCCTAGGCGGTTGATTAAATACTGAAGGTATGTTGATCTTTGCTGCTTGTAAAGTGCAACTTCTATTTTTAATGGTACCAAATTAAAATATTTGATAATGAGCTCATTTTATATATGCTAATTCTGATGTTTGTTTAGCATTTGTATTTAAGTATTTTGATGATGAATTATATGAGATCATACTAGAAGAAATTGCCATAAATAAGAAGATTTGGCATTTTTATATGTATATTATTGAATATACTATGTATACTTTTGATGTATTTTCCTTTTCTTCTCCCTTGCAGTTTGGTCACCACTATTAATTTTGATTGCAGCAGTTTAACGTTTGGCTTTACTTTAATATTTTAATTTTTTTTTTCTCTGTGTTTGGTGTGCAAAAATTTTGTCATCCCCTTTCTGTAAAAGGTTTTTATTTCATTTTACCTTTTACATCATGTGCTCTGCCAAAATTTTAATCGGTAAATGAGGGTATTGTGATATGAAATTTCACAATGTTTAAATTATGTTATGTTTTTATTTCTTTCGGCCTTTCACGTCGATATTATTTGGATTCAATTCCGTATTTATTTTTACGCGAGTGTTTTGCATCGGGCATTGTTCGGCGATTTCCTTGCACTCTTTAAGTTGATGTGCTCCCTTTCCCTTCTCCTCGTATTGTGATGACGTCATCAAGCTGCTATCTCGCTCCCTCTCGTGACGTACGCATTAGGTAGCTGTAGAAGGAGGCTCATGTTTTGGGAGGCGTGGCTTATTTGAGGATTGCTGGCACAAATTGAAATAAATGTTTTTAAATGAATTGTTCGGATTTGTTAATTAAGATGTTAGCTAATTTTTTTAATTCTCTAATAGATTTAAATCTTTTCCTACTTTTACTTTTGTCGTCCCCGTCACGTACTATAAATTAAAAATTTCGTTAATTTTAAATCAGAATGTTTTGTTGATGAACTGTCATGAAGTAGTTTTCGTTTCAAAAAGATCACGGGCCAAGCCTGCCTGCCTGAGGCCGACGATGCGTGGTCCGGCGAAATTCTACGACGATGCCTCCCTTGTTCGAATTTATTTTCTGATGGCGCGCAAGAGTTTTAATTGAAATTCTCATCTTAAGAAAATTGAATTTGATGCTGCATTTTAATTTTTAAGGACATTTCTTAGAGTGGAAAAGATCATTTTTATCGGCCAACGTTTTTATTAAAATAAAAAAAAGGTGACCAACGGATGAAGGCCTCTTTCTTCTCTTCAAAAAAAAAAAAAAAAAATGAATAAAGATTTGGATTTATATTGTTAAAAGGATCCTCTTCATTTGTTTTCAGCTGACACCATGCAAGTAAGACGTTTCTTTTCTTTTTAGTTTTACCACTGCTTGACCTCAAAGAACACTTAGGGTCTAGCAGATACAACGCAATATTTAAAATAAAGAACTTCATTAGTATTTAATATATAACTACACATCAACAAAGCAATAATATTATTTACACCACAATACTATTTGATAAATCTTGGGATGTTTGAGAGTATACCAATAAAATATGTCTGTATATCAACAAGAAATGAAAGAAGATCATGCAAGATTCATTAACAATAACACAATTACTAACTTAAGTAATGAAAATAATTAAAAAGCTTAAATATAAAATTTATATGTTTGACTAAAGTCCAAGTGAAGAACCTGGGTGACATATTCAGAGCGACTCATGTAAAGCTATTTAATTTTATATTTTGATTTGTTTTAAATTTTAACTGTTTTAAATTACCTCCAAATTTTATTAATTTTACATTTCTTAGTATTTAATAAATACACCATATTATTTTCTAAAGTGGTGTAAAATCGAAGAGAGTAATAAAATCAAGTATTAGTTTAGACATAAAACAAATAAAAAATAAAAGTAAAATACTGTTCACGCAAAGAGTACTTTCAGCATGTGTTTTCTAACAACTAAATTAAACAGAGATAAAATGTCAAAGGCTTCGCGGGCCACGTGTTTGACATGCCTGCTGTAAATGAACGATAAAGGCTTCGCGGGCCAGGTGTTTGACATGCTTGCTGTAAATGAACGATAAAGGCACACCATATTCTACAGTAAACATCGTGAAGTACACTTCAGTGATGTATATCAATTTCAATATATTTGAAATAGTGTAATATCATTAAAATACAGTGCAAATGATTTTTTCTTGTAGATCATGGTGTAACAGAATTATTTTACATGTCCCTGTATATAAACTATAAATGCTACACATTTCATTTGTAATATTAAGCATGCAATAGAAATTCTCAATAACGTATATAAATTATATGGCAATCTGAGTATATTTACGAGAATTAGACAGGGTTCCTACACAATTTTGGTAAAAAAATTCCCTGACTTTTCCAGGTTTTCCCTGACTTTTTAAAAAAATTTCCCTGACCTTTCTTAATAAAAATTTGGTTTATATATTGCTATGAAATGCTCCACAATGGACACCTCCTAGTTACAGACAGTTGCTAATTTCCATAAAAATGTATTACTCTAATAGGAATATCCCCTTTCTTTTGCAAAAACTCTTACATGGACACTTATTTTATAGTGCCTAATACTGGAAGAAGATCTCTAAAATAAGGAGACGATGTTGCCTGCAGCTAAACAAAAAGTTCAAAACACTGAAATGATAAGAATTGTAATCACATATTCAAGCGGACAAAGTCCAAGAAAGTTTTCATCCAAATGGCATAACATTCTATTTCAAACTGTAACTTGCAATATAAAGCTACTTTGTCTGCAGTAATTAAGTTGGTGGAACTCAACCCTGCCATGCTGATAATTATTTAATTATTATAGCTGTAATTTCATACCTGAAGATTTAATTTTTGAGCTCCTAAAATCTTTGAATTTTTGTAATTTCTGATTTTGCATTTATATTACATAAAATTAAAATGTAATAATAATAAAAATAATAATGCTCAATGTGAACTAAAAGCTTTCTGTTAAGTCATAGTTATTTGAGATGTTTAGTATCTATTTAAATTATATTTAAATGCACTTGGTGCAAGCAAATAAATAAATGTAAAAGAAAAATCAATCTTCTAAGTAATACATATGATACACTCTCAGCTCTTGTGTTGAAAACAAAAAGAGCCATATTCGGCATTATCAATTATTATTCATTATATTAGCAAAGCAAATATCTCGCTGTTATCTGTACTAATAAAATACAGTTTCGCTCTGTTTGTGTATCGGTGGTGGCTAACAAAATCAACCGCAAATAGAAGTCTGAAAATTTGGGTGAAAACAGTCCAAGGCAGGTCCTGATGCTCCGAATTTTAACTTTTTGATAATTAACCGAGATATTAATTAATAACTCATTGAAAACACATTTTTTCCCCTGAAAATTGGCAAGCATGCCTTCACATGCCCAGAACATGATTTTCAAGCGAAAAGGAATGGAGAATGAAATGCTGGCATTTGTTTTTACCTCCATCAGCCAAACTATTCGGGAAACAGAAGACATGTTCTTAAAGTACATTCTTTTATGTCTTAAACTCCCCAATCAGTTCGAAGAAAATGTTGTTAACCCTTTGAAAATTTTTTTCAAAAAGGACCGTTTTTGCAGTTTATGCTTTTTTCCTTACAGAAATGCTCCCCCCCCCCCCCTCCCAGAAAAAATTTTAGAGTTACCGACAAATAAAAGAAAGACTGTTAAAGCTGAAACATTCTTCTTGACATTGCAATTACTTTGCAAAAATACGAATTTTAACCCTTTCAAAAACATTGAAAACTGCAGGTCACTTTGCACTATCCTGGTATCTTTTGCATCTTTTTTCTATGATAAAAGTAACTAAACATCCGTATTCTGACACAATCTTATTAGAGCATCTTAGCAGAACAGATTTACTTCACCTGTACAAATTTCAAAACATTTGGACGAGTATAAATATTTTAAAAAAATTTTAAATAAAATCTGAGAAATTTTCGATAAAAACTGTAAAATGGGGGCTAATTTGGCACAGCTTCGGCTATGTTTTCACTACTAAATATACATATTTTTTCACAAAAGTTTAAAGAGGACTTTAATACAATTATATGTTAGCTGATTAAAATTTCAGAGAATTCGGATGATAAGAACTTTTTTTTGTTTTTATGTTACAGGATCCGATGCAAAAACAAAAAAAAAGTGAGACGAAAACATTACTTTTACAACTACAGATGTAATTTTTTTTTTCATGAAATTTTTGCACGAGCTGCAAAACTCTTAGAGTTATAACAGATAAAAATTTCAAAGAGTACAAGCAACAAAAACTTTTTTTTAAACTATGGAACAACCTTATGTGAAAAGACAAGAAAATGTATTCTTACAAGCACTTTTACCACTAAATATCAATATTTTTTCGTAATTTTTTCATTTAAAATATAAATTCATACAAAATCGGGTTTAAGATATAAAATCATACAAATATGGTGTTTATTTATGGTTATAATCACGGGCCCAGGCAACGCTGGGCGGGTCACCTAGTTTTACACTATAATTAGAGAATTATGTCTCTCTGTGTGCAATGGCTAGGAAAATCTACCATGCATAGAGGTCTGAAAATTTGGATGAGGATAGTTCAATGCAAGTTCTAACGCACCTGAGGATCACTCAGATTTTTCATTTTTTTAATAATTAGATGAAATATTAATTAAAACCTACAATTAACGACATTCTGAAACGCAGAAGCACAGAAGATACGAAAGTGTTAAAGGAGTCAAATTCAAAATCACAGAGGATAATATTTTCTATAGCAACCATGTGATAGCGGGCTAAAACATTGTAACCTGAATTATTTTTGGAATGTCCAAAAATCACTGCAGAATGCTAAAAAATTATAAAATCGCAGAAGAAAAAATTTATTATATTACGCTAAAAGTTTGAAACCAAATTCTTTTGCCTGAATTTGAATGTCCAAAAATCACCACAGAACATGCAAAAACTCTAAAAATTGCAGATAAAAATCACTGACTGAATCCCAAATAAACTTTATGAATATGAATGAATATATATTCAACTTATTTCATAACAAATAAAATTCATATTAGATACATAATTATAGATTATTAATTCATAATAAGATTTAAGTATGATATTAATTTAATTTAATTTCGTGTTTGTTCTAGGTTACAGTTCTTCAGGTTCAGGCCGGGTTGCAGGTCGTCACAAATTGTCTTTGATGGTTCAAAATCTGTAAATTTTTTTTTCTTGCAGGGGAGGCTGATTTCAAAGCAATTTTTAGAATTCGAGTCAGATTAATCTTTGTTAACCTGACAAGAACTAATTTCCAAAAGGACGGTGTCATTTTCGTGTATGCTGTGTCCTCTACTTTTATTCTAGATAAATGCTTAAAAAAATATGCATTGCATGTATTTCCAATTTTTTATATTTTTTCAAATTATGATATTGTTGCATAGTTTGCATACATTTTATATAAAAATTATAGATCAGAGGAAAAATTAATTCAAAATTTCTTCATTTACAATGATAACTGAGATCCTGTTGGAAAGTAATACATAAAAAATTCCCTGACTTTTCCCTGACCTCTTCAAATATTTAAAAAATTCCCTGACATTTCCCTGACTTTTTGCCTCAATTTTCAAATTCCCTGACTTTTCCCTGTTTTCCCTGACCTGTAGGAACCCTGTTAGAGCAGGGACAGGCAGACAAACCAAAATCAAACACTTTTCAACTATGTTGGAAAGTGTTAAAAAGAGTTAGCATAGTAATACTGTCTTGGTGAAAGTTGGCAAATAAAATTTAATTTGGTTATAAAAATTAGCAGAATCCATATAGTATGTAAGTATCAAAAGTTGTTATAATATGGGTATTTATAGCTTTAAAACAAGTGTAAATTCAAGCAATTTATAAAGTGAACAAAAAACAATACTAAAAAACAAATTATAAATAGAGTGAAAATTTTTAAAGACTTACCATCTGTATCTGTTATTGGCTCAAATAATTCCACCCAAGTGCCTATAATAAAGGCTACGAGAACAGGAGCATGTGGATGTTGTTCTTTTATGAGATCACAGGTCAAGCTAATTGGTTTCTGTGTGTTTTGTGTATGTTTACACAACTGTGTGAAAATTCGACATAAGGCACCCAATCCTGTTTTAGACATAGTCTTTTTGTCAAGAATTAAATAGTACAGAGCAGAAATAGCTGATGGTATCAGACTTTGAAGATGAGTTTTTTTTCTACTTTCAATTTTAATCAGGGCTTCTACAATACAGTTTTCTGCTGGTGGAAAAAAGACTGAAAGATCTTTTTTAACTAAATAGGATACAAGAGGGTTTAACTTGGATAAACTTAAGAAACTAAATATCTGATGTAATAGTGAAATGGTGTCGCAAGCATTTGCAGGATTTATGAGAGCATTTATTAGGCTATGCTGTAATTGTTTGTAATTTGAATGATTTGTTAGAATTTTTTCAAACTTCATTTTTTGAATATCATTTAATACATTTTCAATAGTTAATAATTTAGATGATTCATCACAAGAGCTTCGAGATTTTTTACGCTTATTTGCATTAGGTGTTTTAGAATTTTTTCTTTTCTTTCTTTTGTTCTTTACAGTTTTCTTGATTTCAGAAGATGAAGCTACTTCATTATTTTCTTCAGTGGAATTTTCTGGGGCAGCAGCAGTAACCTCAGCCTTATCATTTCCAATATTTGATGCAGTTTCAGAAATTGAATTACAATCATCATAATCGGCAATAACAAGAGGATTTTCATCATCTGATATATCACTTTGACAACTATTACGCCTGTGAATTGTATGAGTTTCATTTTGTGAATCCTCAAGGTTTTCAGTATTTTCCAAAGTGTGGGAAAAGGACACTTTACTACGTTCCTCAGAAGAAGTATCATTAACTGCAGCTATATTAATATCATCTTCCTTGAGACATAACTCTTGCTTAGTCCCAACTTTAAGACTTTCCGAGGCAGTTGCATGTGAAAATGATGGACTATAGTGTTCTTTGTGATTTAATAAATCTCCTGAAGGAAGATTATTGCTTAAATTTACTTTACCATTTTCTTCAACTATTTCTCGCTGATTATTTGAAACTTTTATAATTGACAAATTATCTTTATCAGTGTTTAGAGCAATTATTCCACCCTTCTCTTCAGAGCTTTTCCTAGAATGAACCACCGCTTGAACGTTGAAAGATTCACAAATAACCTCTTCTTTAGTTTTAGATATTGCATTCTCTAATGATGGAATATTGCAAGTATTTTCATAGTTAACTTTGGCATCAGAATTTATTTGAATATTAGTCTTAAAATCTGATTTACCATTTTTTTCAATTGTTTTTAGTTCATTATCTGAAATTGTTGCAATTATTTCACCCTTCTCTTCAAAGCTTTTCCTAGAATGAACCACAGCTTGAACGTTGAAAGATTCACAAATAACCCCTTCTTTAGTTTTAGATATTGCATTCTCTAATGATGGAATATTGCAAGTATTTTCATAGTTAATTTTGGCATCAGAATTTATTTGAATATTAGTCTTAAAATCTGCAGGACCCAAATCTGCTTTACCATTTTTTTCAATTGTTTTTAGTTCATTATCTGAAATTGTTTTAATTGATAAATTATCTTTATCAGTCAATTTCTCTTGATCAATATTGAGAGCAAAGGGTTCCTTCTTTTCCTCAGAGCTTTTGTTAGAAGGAACGGTTGCTTGAACATTTAAGGATTCACAATGAATAATGCTTTCTTTTAGTTTAGTTATTGTATTCTCTAGTGATGGAATATTAGAAGTATTTTTATTACTATCTTCAGCACCAGAATTTATTTGTGTATTAGTCTTAAACTCCGCAGCATCATTCTTTTTCAAACCAGGAGAATTTGAATCGCTTTTCATTTCCTCCTGTCTTAATTGGCTGTGAGAAGGATTTTTAAAATCCTTTTGTAACAACTTTATATCAGATGACTGAGTTTTTAAGTTGCGTGAGATTTCACTGTGACAAGATTTTTTAGGACAAATTCCTACAGAACTAGACAAATCCTTTTTCTTTCTCTTATTTTTATTTTTAGTCTTCCTTTTTTTTGAAGCATTGGACAAATTACTTGTATTCATACTATTTAACAAATCATTGACATTTGGAGATTTGAGATCAGCTGGTCTAGTATCTTCTTCAATATTTTTTGGAGAATCTACAGAATTAATTATATTTAATGTGGTATTTCTTTCTTCATCACAACTGCTACTGAAATTAATTTCATCATTCTTAAAAACACCATAAGATTTGTCCACAGTTGTAGGATTAATTAAATGAACAGAAGACTGAAAATTCTGTATTATTTTTGGTGAACCTTCAGCAACAGTTTTGACACACTCAGGAGGTTTATCACTCAATGTTGGAATTGATTCATATTTAGAAAACAATTTAAGTGGTGATTTTACAAGTTTCCTTTTTTTGGAGGCAGGTAACTCAACATCAGTTGAGAGAACATTTTGTAACTTCTTTTTATTTTCTGCAACAATATTACTTATTACTTTATCAGGGTTCGAGTTAATTTCAGATTCAAAGCTTAGGGAGGAATGTTTTGTTGTTTTTTTCCATTCTTTTTTAGATTTATCTGAATTATCAAATGTATCATAAGATTTATTTTTAAATGGCTTTAAGGTATGAGATTTAGAATCACTATCTTGAAATAATTTTTGCTTTACATGTGGTAAATTACTTTTTAAATTATTATCATAAGTAACAGAAAAATACATCTCATCTATAGATTTATTTTTGTCAACAGAAATACATTTTGGAGTTGAAGTAGTTATTTTATCTGAAGTTCCACTACTTTCTAATGCTGAGATTGCTGTTTCATTTAGAACTGCTTCATTATTCAATTCACATGTATTCAAAATTGAATTATCTTCATTTTTTAGAGGTGACGAATTATTATGTAAATCATTATCACAAGTAGCAGCAGGATGCATCTCATCTTCAGATTTATTCTTACTGACAAAAATATTACATTCTGGAGAAGAAAGGGTTGTTTTATCACTATCAAATACTGCAATTGCTGGTTCACTTGTAACTGCTCTACTATTTGAATTACAAGTATTCAAAATAGATTTAGTTTCTTTTTCTGAATTTTCAAGAACTTTATCTGCTGTTTCAATAAATGAATTTTTTAATCCATTTTGATCACCAAAAGTAGAAAACTGAGGGTGGTTTTCTGAGAATGAATTCTTAGGTTTATTCATTTCATTGGGTATTAAGCTTCTATTTTCCCCGCCTTTGCTGGATTGGTTTGTTTCACTTGATTCATTATAGTTTCTTACTGTTTTATCAATTATTGGAAAATTATTTTCCTTTTTGCTGATATTAAGTTGGCTTTCATTTATACCATGATAAGGTAACGTTTTAGCTATTTTTCTTTTATAAGGAGAAATATCAGATGAATCTGACACAACTGGCTGATTGTCATCATTTTCTTGCTCCACATATTCAGGCACAAGATTTTCTTCATGCATATTCTCTGATAACTGTTTTTCAGTAGATAAACAAGGATCACTATGTTTATTAGATACAGAATTGTTCGCTTGATTGATACTTAAATTTATTTGTTCATTTTTTCTCTCTTCAATAGTCAGGCAAGGATTACTATGTTTATCAGACACAGAATTATTTTGAAGATTGCTTGTTAAATTAATCTGTCCATTTTTGCTATCTATTTGTACACAAATGTAGGGGAAAGGGTCATTTACTGAATTATCAGTTTTATTTTCCCTTGAATTCAATATTCCTCTTTTGACAGATGTTTCTGGCTTTATAGCAGCATTATATAGTGATTGTATAGTACTTAAGCGTTCTTCTACACAAGGTAATACATAATCATCTTTATTATTATGAATACTATTTCTGGGGGATTTTTTTGGAATAGTCAATACAAATGCTGTGAATTTAGTGTCTGAATTGGCAATATAATCTAGAGCACTACTTCCCTGATGCAAAATTTGAAAAGTATTATTTGTGAAAGTAGAACTTAAATAATGCAGATTTGGAGTTATTGGTGTTTGAAAAGGATTTCCAGCGATTAAAGCTGCATTACTTGCTGAAGAATTTGTGCTTTCAGATTTTTCTTCAATGTGAGGATCAAAACCTGAAGATGTTTGATGAGAAAGTCTGTTCTTTTTACATTCATTTGACATGTCTTTTGGCATAATACTAGAGTTTTTATAAGGAGTTTGAGCGTGTGGATAATTTTTTCTACTTTGTATATTTTCAGAATGAGAGTAAAATTTTTTAAGCGGTGATTCAGGTATGGGCGATATAAGACTCAAATCCTCTACTTTCATAACCATGCTTCCCATTATTTCTTTAAGGTTAATAAAGTCATCTGTCATTTCCACATCACCAGAAAATCTGGAATTGACTGTGGCCTCAATAGCTTTGTTTGGCGTAATTTTATTTTTTTGAATGCCTTCATTTGATGAATTTTGAGTCCTGCTTTTTGCAGGACTAAATGGTAACTGAAAAACATGAGGTTTGTCATTTTTTGAAACTTCACAATGAATATCTTTCAAATCATGAGGTAGATTTTGATGTAAAGGTGATAGTTCAATGTTTGTCGAAGATTCCATATTGGCAGATGATCCACTGGTAGAAAGAAGGCTACTTAAACAGGATTTTGTCAATTCTTCATTGGGTGAAATTATGTTACCATTAGGTTTAATATAAGTTCCATTAGTAAGAGTATTATTTCCAGCAGAATGGTTATGAATAGCATTTTCTTCTAGAGACAAAGAAGAATCTTCACTATAATCTAGAAGGGAATATATATATATATATATATATATGAATGACAGAAGGCTGCACAGACAAATATGATATAAAATTCAATATGGCAAAAAATATAGGTAACATTCAACAGTTAATTAGTATTAACAATAATATACAGTAGACTCCCTCAAATCCACAACACTAAATACCTACCACCATCCACAAATACCTAAAATCCGCACATTAATTTCAGATGTAAACCGTGAAACTTAAAGTTAAGATGTAAGGGGTGAGGAAATTCAAGATCTTTTTATTTTTTTATCATTCCATACACATTTTACTATAAAATTTTGATCAATAACATTGAACTCATGTTTTCTCATGTAGGAAAAATTAATTTATTTCTGAAAAAATTCAAAATGTCACTGATATCAGTGGTGATCATGATCTTTTTATCAAATACATTTATGTATTAATCAAGCTTTTTTGGTTATTAAATCTGACTAAACATGAAATAAAATTTTGTTATTATACAGTAGTATACCTTTATGAGATGAGCTTCATTGAATAATTCATGAAAAAATTATCTCATCATTATTATGCATATTTAGTCATGCATTAATAATTATTTATTTGACCTTTACTTTTAATATTTTAATTATTTTTTAATTTTTATAATTTTACTTTATAATTTTCTTTAATTATTTTAATACAGAGCTCATACTCATTTTCCAAAATAAAATCCCCTGAGAATCCCTTGATTATTTTCTGGGATGAAATAATTTTCACATGTCAACAATAACGAAATTTATCATTATGATGTTTACCCCCCCCCCCCCCCCCTCCTCTCCCCTAAAAAATATATTCAAAAGATAAAATACAGGGGTGGAAAATCGAAAATCCGTTTTTGTAGCAGGTTTGGAGCAGGTCAAATTGCAATTTTGGAGCAGTAAATGCCAGTTTTGGAGCACGTCAATTACAATTTTGGAGTGGGTTAATTACATTTTGTAGCAGCTCCAAATTAAAAGCAAATATGCTTTTGTTAATGAACTTTTCTTTAAAATAGTGCATACATACAATTTCAACAGTATAAAATGCAATAAATGTATAAAAACAAGAAAAAAAATTATTACTTAGAGAGTTCCAAAATTTGTAGTAATATGACTATAACAGATAAATTGACTTTCCACATTCCAATAATACATAATAAATATACCATATTCTGACAACAAATATTTTACACCCTTTTAGAAATTAAAAAATAATTCGACTTATCTAACATTTAGGAAAAGATTTAAAAAAGATTTAAGAAAGGATTTAAATTAAAAACAGAATGTAACAAGTTAAATATGTTTACTTACAATAGTTATTGTATATTTTTGGCAAATGACAAACATTTGATAGTAAATTTAAAGAACCCAAGTGATACCTGTAACTGTGAGGAATCACTAGACTGTACAGTAGTTTTCTTTTAAAAAAGTAGTATAAGTCAATAAGACACATTTTAAAACCGTGGCCAAATGCATTGTTGTGAAGAGTGCATGCTTCTATATCAACAGTATTATTGATTTCATGCAATTTGTTTTTTACAATCTTCGTGACCAGTCTACTGCTAAAGAACGACAGCAACCAATCTTTTGGCTAATTGGCTAAAGCACACTTTATAATAATAACAAATCTTCTGATTTGGAGTCTCATAATACAGGAGTAGAAAATAAAAAATTTGTTTTGTATCAGAATAAATTGCAGTTCTGTATCAGAATTTAACGGTTTTGTAGTAGAACAAACTTATGTTTTAGAATTGAAATCAAATAGCATTTTCTATTTTTCAATAAAAACAAAGATTATTTTTTTATAATGTTATGAAAGTGGGCATTTTTAACTCAATTTTAGGACGCTACAGTTTTGTAAAGGTCTTTATGCCTCAAAAATCACTTATAGCATAAGATGTGACATTTATCAAAAACTGCTATTCAATTTCAAATTACTTCAGTAGTCATGCCTTACCAATTTCATGCTTTTACATCTAAAAATAGTTTGTGGATGTGTCAGAAATTTCTGTATTGTTGAGGGGGTAAAAATATTTTGTTTGAGAACAGTCTTAATGCTGGATATCTTTTCAATAATGCTTATTTTTGATAGATGGTACATCAGCTGTGTTTTGGAGTAATCATCCTCTTTGGATTAAGATATGTTATATTATAAAAACTGAAATGTAAGACAATGATTATGTAGTATAATCCATTATTCAGTTAGAAATAACTTTTAAACTTAAATGATGCTGCATATCTTAGCTACATGCATCATAGCAGTGTGTTGCCAAACCTATACAAAGTTAATGAAGTTTTTTTTTTAAATTCTAATTTTTTAGATTAAGAAAGAAATTTCCATTTTTGGAGCAGATTGGAGCAGAATTTAAAAAAATTGCTATTTTTGGAGCAGAATGTAGCAGGAAATCAAAATTGGAGCAGATTTTCCACCCCTGTAAAATAAAAACAAGGTAATCTCAAAAATAAAGTTTACACATCACAAAAGTAAAAAAATAGAAGGAAAAGCATTAATTTGTGTAACAGATAGAAATCTGCATGGGCCGTAATTTCCAGCACTAGGCCGGCTCGTTGTAAAAACTAAAAGTTCGGCCTGGCCTAACCCAGTTATGATTTTGCAGTTCATGGTCCAGCCCATGTAAAAATCAATGAAATCAGGCCTAGCCCAACTTGACTGAATTTCTACAAAAGATTCCGCTTTTTCTTAACATACAATTAAGATTCATTTAATGAATACTGCATACATATTTATGGAGAAATTATACAGTATATTTTACATTACTGTATGTTCACAAGCCATAGAATACAGTAGGGATGCACAACCTGTGGCCCGTGGATCAATTTAGCCGATCAGGTGCGTAAAAATCGCGAATTTCCCAAATTTCAATGATCGGACGCGTAAGAATCGCGAATTTTGCCGATCGGGTGCATAAAAATCGCGAATTTTGCCGATCAGGTGCGACTAATGGAAGTATACATTGGCACAAACTTCACTAATGTTTAGCCTAGGGGTGTGGAAAGCATTCCTATATTTGAAATATCTCCTCGGAAAATTAATATTTTTAACTCTGTTCCGTATCTATTGGCAATGGAATATCCCCCCCCCCCTCTTTTTTGTTTCTGGTAACCCGTTAATGTAACCTTGTGTGTGACGCAGGTGTGCTCGGGACTCGGTGGCAACAAGCCACCGTTGCTGTCTTTCTCTTCATCGCATTTATTAACTAAATAAATACTACAGTTTTTTTTATACAGTCCATTTGTTCTAAGTTCGTACAACTAGTACGAAACCTCCGCACATTTTTGGTCCTAAGCGACCCGGAGGTAATCAGCGCATCTTCAGTGTTTAACGAAAAACTTGTGATTTCTTTTATCTTCAACAAGAAGATCAACAGTATGGCGGACGCAGCAGTTACGACTCTGAATCGAAAGCGCGGTAACATCAAGTCTCAGCTCACCAAAATATCCAAAGCGATTAACGAAAATACTTTCGAAATAGCTGAATGGCAGTCTCATTTGGAGTGTTTAACTAGAATACAAGAAAAGTTCGAAGTTATCAAGGAGGATTATTATAAAATCGTGAAAGATGACGATTTTGAACAAACAGAGGAGCAACTGTCTCTACTGGATGAGGACATTAGAACAATAGAGGTAAGTCTTAAAACCTCTATTAAGAAATTTTATTGTGAATCTAATGTTAGCGCTTCTTCAAGTAATGATATAAGTGTTAGTAATCATAAAGCAATTATAAAACTGCTCAAAATTCCATTACCGGTTTTTACTGGAAAAATTGAGGAGTGGAACATTTTTAAAACTGCCTTTGATATGCTCATTACTGAAAATTCTGATTTGAACGACAATGAAAAGCTTTTCTATCTTCGTGGTGCTTTATTGGGGGAACCCAAAAGCATACAAACCCCAGACGATAGTTATACGTCTCTCTTTAGTGCATTAGAACAACGGTATGAGAACAAAAGAAGAATAGCAGATTGTCATATAAAAAATATTCTCAACTTGTACCCAATCAAACATGAATCCGCAAAAGATCTTCGAAATTTATTAGATAGTGTTAGAAAGAACTTAAGAGTCCTTAAAGTTTTAGACTTTGAAAGAGATACATTCTCTAACGCCATATTATTATTAAATATACTTTTAGACAAACTTGATCAAGACACTCGTAAACAATATGAGCTCACGTTAAAAGATAACGAGGTTCCTAACTTTGACGAATTTCTCGAATTCTTAGAACGAAGATGTCAAATCTTAAATAGCATCACAGTGCTAGTTCTTCTTCAAAATTAAATTCTAACTCTGACCGTTCTAAGTCTTTATTCATGAAATCTGATAAAACACAGAATAAAAAGTGCAGTCTATGCTCTGAAATCCACCCATTGTACCATTGCAAAAAATATAAGATTATGAAATTAGCAGATAGAATAAATATTGTCAAGAAAAACAATCTTTGTTTTAACTGTTTTAATTCCTCACATTTATTATCATCTTGTGATTCAAAAAATACTTGCTTTGTTTGCAAATCAAAATTTCATCATACTTCCCTACATAAATATTCAGCGCCACAAACTGATCATTACGAGGTCAGATCAAGCGCCGCAGACACAGTGGCGACGGCCTTTACGCAAAGAGAGAATTCTGAAAACGATACTCCCAACCACAGACCTGCCAACCTTTGAAAATGAGAAATAGTAGCACACCAAATTCAAATTTATCTGAAGGTTGGTTGGTTGGTGGCTGTTTTTTACGCTTCAAATTTTAAGCGAGTAGATCAGGGGTGATTCTGAGTAAAAAAAAAAAAATTCTGAAATTCACAGCAAATTTTCTGAAAAGTTACAACAGAGGGGGGGGGGGGGGTGTGTGTTCACTCCCGCCACTTTTTTTTGCGTCTCTTTGACGAAATTTGCATTTTCCCACGATCTTTTGGCGAAATTTGCAGTGTTTTCGAGATCTGTTTATAAAATGTGCAATTTTTTTGACGAAACTTGCCATTTTAGGCGATTTGTTGACAAAATTTGCAGTTTTTTCGAAATCTTTTGACGAAATTTGTCGTTTTTCGCAATGTTTTTGATGAAATTTGCCGTTTTTACGCGATTCTCTGACGAAAGTCACATTTTTCCCGGGATCTGTTGACAAAATTTATCGTTTTTTCGCGATCCTTCTATGAAATTAGCCATTTTTCGCAATGTTTTTGAAGAAATTTGTCGTTTTTTCGCGATCTTTTGACGAAATTTGCCGTTTTTCGCAAAATTTTTGACGAAATTTGCCGTTTTTACGCGATTTTCTGACGAAAGTCACATTTTTCCCGAGATCTGTTGACAAAATTTATCGTTTTTTCGCGATCCTTCGACGAAATTAGCCATTTTTCGCAATGTTTTTAAAGAAATTTGTCTTTTTTTCCCGATCTTTTGACAAAATTTGCCGTTTTTCGCAATGTTTTTGAAGAAATTTGCCATTTTTTTTGCGATTTTCTGATGAAAGTCACGTTTTTCCCACGATCTGTTGACAAAATTTGTTGTTTTTTCGCGATCTTTTGACGAAATTTGCCGTTTTTCGCAATGCTTATGACGAAATTTGCCGTTTATTCGCGATCTTTTGAAGAAATTTGCCGTTTTTCCCAATGTTTTTGACGAAATTTGCCGTTTTTAACGATTTTCTGACGAAAACAGGGATGAGATTGACAAAAAAGCTGAAAACTGTGCGAACATTATGAATTTCAAGTGCAACAAATATTATAATTGCTATTAAAAAAATATATTTTTAACTAAAATAAATATATATAATATAAAAAATCACGTTTTTACGACGATCTTATGGCTAAAACCGCGATTTTACAGTGATCTTTCGGCTAAATTTGTGTTTTTACGGCGATCTTTCTGCTAAAATCTCGTTTTTACAGCGATCATTCGGCTGAAATTGTGTTTTTTCAGCGATCTTTCTGCTAAATTCGCCTTAACGGCGATCTTTCGACGAAATGCGCGTTTTTACGTCGATCTGTCGGCTTAATTTCGTGTTTTCACGGCAAACTTTTGGCTAAATTCGCACTTTTACGACGATCTTTTGGCTAAATTCGCATTTTTACTGCAATCTTTCGGCTAAATTCGTGTTTTTTCAGCGATCTTTCGACGAAATTCGCATTTTTACGGTGATCTTTTAGCTAAATTTGCATGTGTACTGCGATCTTTTGGCTAAATTCACATTTTTACTGCGATCTTTCGGCTAAAATTGTGTTTTTTCAGCGATCTTTCGGCTAAATTCGCGTTTTTACGGCGATCTTTCGATGAAATGCGCGTTTTTACGGCGATCTTTCGGTTAAATTCACGTTTTTACGGCGATCTTTTGGCTAAATTCGCATTTTTACTGCAATTTTTCTGCTAAATTTGTGTTTTTCAGCGATCTTTCGGCTAAATTCCCTGTTTTACGGCAATCTTTCGGCTAAATTCGCGTTTTTACGACGATCTTTCGGCTAGATTTGCGATTTTCAACGATCTTTTGACGAAATTTGAGTTTTTTTTAACGATCCTTTGACGAAATTAATGTTTTTTTTGGCAATCCTTTGCTGAAATTTGCTTTTCCCCCTGCAATTCTTTTGGCGAAAATCGCAATTTTTTGGCGAAATTCGTGTTTTTTCAGCGATTCCTTGACTAAATTCGCTTTTTTTTGGCGATCTTTTGACAAAATTCTGGTTTTTCAACGATCTTTTTACGAAATTTGCGTTTTTTTAGCGATCCTTTGACTAAATTCACGTTTTTTTGGCAATCCTTTGGCGAAATTTGCTTTTTCCCACCAATTTTTTGACAAAATTCGCGTTTCTTCGCGTGATCCTGTGACAAAATTAGTCCTTTTTGGCGCGATTCTGCGACAAATTTCGTGTTTTTTTTTTTTCGAGTGATCATGTGACAAAATTCGCGTTTTTTTTTTGCAGAAAATCGTAGTTTTAGACAGATCTTCATAGCAGTTGGCAGCTTTGCAACCATTAGTTTTTTTTTTCTCATGGAAACAATAAATCCGTTTTGATAAACACAGCGATAATTTATATTACAGATTCTAATGGGGGTTAAAAGACCGTTACGTGGCATTTTGGACTCTGCGTCAGAAAGTAATTTTATCTCATTTCACGCAGCAACTTTGTTGGGATTAAAGAAAGAAAAAATTCATATACCGATTGCGGGTTTGAATGATTCAACAATAAATATAAAGGCGAAAACTGCAGTTTGCTTATCTAATAAAAGCGGGGATTCTCAATGGAATATTGATTGTCTGATCACTCCGAAAATAACAAATTTCAGTCTGTCTAGAAAGATAAGCATTTCTAATTTGAGCATTCCACAAAACATAAAATTGGCGGACCCTGAATTCTTCATTCCGCAAAAAATAGATATACTTCTGGGTGCGGAATTGTTTTTCAAATTTTTAAATGCTGATCAAATAAAACTGAAAGATAATTTAATTCTGCAATCAACTTGTTTTGGATATCTGGTAGTGTTTATGATAATAATATAAAGCATAATGAAACCCATTGTTTTCTAACAAAAAATCTAGAAACACTCAATAAGAAATTGACCTCATTTTGGGAAATAGAGAATGTTCATGATTTAAAGCCATGCAGCAGTGATGAATTAACATATTGTAATAAACACTTTGATAAAATGCATTTTAGAAAGGAGGATGGGAGATACGTAGTTGAAATGCCGTTCAAAACAGAAATTTCTGAAACTAATTTAGGAAATTCTAAAAAAATCGCATCTAAAAGATTAGATTATTTGTGGCAACGTTTAGAGCGTGATCCAACAATGAAAAATTTGTACATAGATTTTCTAAATGAATATATGTATTTGAAGCATATGCATGAAATAGAGGAAAATAGTGATTTTGAAGACTGTTTTTATTTACCTCATCACGGAATCCTGCGACCATCAAACAAAACTACCAAACTCTGTGTCGTTTTTGATGCAAGTGCAAAATCAACAACTGGAAACTCTTTAAATGATATGTTATACAAGGGAGGGGTGCTTCAGGAAGATCTCTTTTCAATATTAGTAAGATTTAGAAAGCACATTTACACATTCACGGCAGATATCAAACAAATGTTTAGAATGATAGAAATTAACCCGTCACAGCATAAATTCCTAAAAATTCTCTGGAAGGACAGTAAGTCATCGCCTGTCAAAGTTTTCCAACTCTCAACCGTTACCTACGGGACTGCCTGCGCCCCATATCTAGCAACCAAGACTTTGCAACAACTTGCTTTGGATGAAAAAAGGGACTTCCCATTGGCTTTGAATATTTTATTAAATGATTTCTACATGGATGATTGCTTGTCTGGTGCTTCAGATTTAACCCAGATGCAATTAATTCAGCGAGAATTAACGCAACTTCTACAAAGAGGAGGCATGAGCTTGCACAAATGGTGCTCCAATGGAGTACAGTCTAAGGATCAGGAAATATTTCCCCTTGACAGAAATTCCGAGGAAATTGTGACAAAAACTTTAGGAATGCTATGGAATAGCTTCAGTGATACATTTACCTACAAGGTAACCATAAGTGAAAAACAAAACTTTACTAAAAGAGATGTCCTTTCACAAATAGTTCCTATCTATGACCCCCTTGGTCTACTTGGACCGGTGATAGCAAAGGCAAAAATCTTCATGCAACAACTGTGGCTACTCAATGTGGATTGGAACGAAAAACTACCCCCACACGTTTCTCAGCAATGGGAAAACTTCATCACAACATTACCAGAATTAGAGACAATTAAAGTGCCAAGGTGTTTCTTAAAAGTGAACGTTAAATCTGTGGTGCTGAACGGTTACGCAGATGCTTCTTCTAAGGCGTACGGTGCAGTCATATATATTCAAACTATCTTCAACACTAATGAACTATCTAGTCAACTTCTTTGCAGCAAGTCCCGTGTTGCTCCGACGAAAGTAATGACAATTCTTAGATTGGAATTATGTGCATGTCTTCTTCTGACAAAATTGACTAACAAGGTCTTAGAGGCCTTAAAACAACCTCTCGACTCCGTCCAGTTGTTCTCTGATTCAACAATAACACTAGCTTGGATTGAAACTCCTCCAAATTTGTTAAAGACATATTTGTGTGCAACAGAGTGTCGCAAATTCAGCAGTTATCAAAAAACTATAAGTGGTCTTACATTCCGTAAAAGCTCTTGCTGCTAGTGAACTGTAGTGGCAAGGTCCACAACTTTCAACTGTTAGTGAACAATCTTTAGAGACTATTCGTAATCCAGATATTCTGTGTGACAATTTATATGTGAATGAACTGAAACCTCCTGCTAAAATTACTCTTTTTAACATTAATGACTCTAATTTTATGAATGATTTATTTAATTTAACTAATAATTTTTTGAAATTAATTAGAATTCTAGCCTTTATTTATAGATTTATTAGAAATTGTAAGGAGCGCGATAAATTAAAGGGTCCTCTTTCTGCCAACGAGATCCAGAAATCGGAAATTTACTTATTGAAATACATTCAGGTAAAGTATTTTACACATGAAATTGATGCCTTGAAAAAAGGTTCTTCAGTCCCTCCTGCAAGCAAGTTAAAATTTCTGAATCCTTTTTTAGATTGTAATGAACTAATCAGAGTAGGTGGGAGACTCTCACATGCAAACATAAATTATAAAAGCAAATATCCCATAGTTTTGCCAGCAAAGGATAGGTTAACTAAACTTATTTTTCAATACTATCATCTTCGTGATTTTCATGTAGGACCCCAGGCTCTTTTGAATACTGTACGTCTAAAATATTGGCCACTTAGCGGCAGAAACATTGCACGTAAGGTTGTGCATGAATGTGTACAATGCTTCAAAGTTAAGCCCATAATGGCTAACCAGCTGATGGGGGATCTCCCTCCTGAGAGAGTAATACCTAGCTCTCCCTTTTCTAATGTCGGATTAGATCTATGTGAACGCTTTGAAATAAAATACAAAGGCCAGAGAAAGGGTACCCTCCAAAAAATCTATGTAACTATATTTGTATGTATGGTCACTAAGGCTGTACACTTGGATTTCGTTTCAGACTTAACATCTGAAGCAATAATTGCTACTTTAAAGCGATTTTTCTCTTGTCGTGGGAAAAGTTCAACAATTTTTAGCGACAACGCTACAAATTTTGTTGGGGCTTCAGCAGAACTTAAGCGTCTACGAAAACTTATGAATAGCGAAGAAATCTTTAACCTTTTGGCATCAGAGGGCATCTGCTGGAAATTTTCTTATCCTAGAGCACCCAACTTCGGTGGCCTTTGGGAAGCGGGAGTTAAAGCATTTAAATATCATTTTAAGAGAGTAGTGGGTTCAGCTCATTTAACGTTAGAGGAATTTCTAACGGTAATTGCACAAATCGAGGGCATATTAAATTCGCGGCCACTTTCTTCTTTGTCGACAGATGCAGACAGTTTTGAAATATTGACTCCTGGTCACTTCCTCATAGGAAGACCGCTTAATGCGCTTCCAGAACCAAATTTAATTGAGGTAAAGGATAACTTATTAAACAAATGGCAAAAAACACAAAAAATGGTACAAATTATATGGAAGCGTTGGCAGAATAATTATCTTAGTTACTTACAACAACGAAATAAATGGCTATTCAAAAGGCCAAATATTTTGCCAGGTATGTTGGTATTAGTAAAGGAATCACAACTTCCTATTTGCACTTGGTCTCTAGGCCGTATTACTAAAGTAATCCCAGGTGCTGACGGACATGTCAGAGTAGTAGAGGTACGAACCGCGAAGGGCATTTTTAAAAGATCTGTATCTAAAATTAGTATTTTGCCCATGATAGATACTGAAATTAATGCTCAGTAACTATTTAATATTTTTTTATTATTATTATTCTTAATTGTATATTTATTGTGATGGTTTTAATTGCTTATAATTGTATCATGTTGTTTTCTTTATTATCTGTGTTACATTTGTTATATATTGAAATACTTGTAATATTTCAACGCCGGGCGGGATGTTCCGTATCTATTGGCGATGGAATATCCCCCCCCCCTCTCTTTTTTGTTTCTGGTAACCCGTTAATGTAACCTTGTGTGTGACGCAGGTGTGCTCGGGACTCTGTGACAACAAGCCGCCGTTGCTGTCTTTCTCTTCATCGTATCTATTAACTAAATAAATACTATAGTTTTTTATACAGTCCATTTGTTCTAAGTTCGCACAACTAGTACGAAACCTCCGCACAACTTCTTTTCTCTGTATACTGGATGTCTCTTATTTTTCTTAGTTGTCAAAATATTTCTAAAATATATACTTAATTTATAATTTTATATGTTAAAATCTTAGTGAAACTAAATAAGATTTTAGCACTTCAAATAAATATATATGTTTTAGAAATGTTTTGACAACTAAGGGAAAAAAAAAAAAAAGACATCCTTTAAGGAGGAGTGCACAGAAAAAAGAAGTTAAAAATATTAATTTCCCGAGGAGATATTTTAAAACTACGAATGCATCTTACACCCATAGATTTAACAATAGCAAGGAGAATTGGGGAGTTGGCTGATTAACAGTCTTAAGGCTAAAATTAGCAAGTTTTAACTCTGATGTAGACACTTTTGTTGATGCAAAGCAATTTAATTTTATTTGATCGGCAACCATAACTTTAATTTCTGCTTCCTTTTTGATTGTAAACATTCGACATCTTGTTTTATCAGCGTCGCCCTGGCCACTTTCAAATTCGATTAGCGGTTGCCAATCACACATTAATTGTTTTCCATTATCGTACTTGCTTTAGCGATCGCAAACCTGCGTTGAGAGTCGTTCTTTTAAAGTTTTAAGCATTTCCCCTATGGCATCGTATTGTTTTCGGAGAGATTTAAACGCCATACTAGCGTGGAGCCTTCAGATTGGCTGAGAGTTTTGGCGCGCTTCTGTTAAGCTGTGTGTTGCTCACATAGCATTCTCTCTCTTTCTACAAAAAATTTTGCAGAGCTCGGACGTGTTTCGTCCACAGCTCAGATTTTTTTTCGGCATTCGGCGTGGGCTATACAGGACCACGTTCGAAACGTCCGTTGCAAATATAAAAGAATAATTTGAATCATTTACATGAGTTTCGATGTGTTGTGATACAAATACAATGCAGAAACAGTTGTTCTAAATGTTTTATGATCGTGAAAATGGAGTGGTGTCATGGACTCTACATAATTTGGAAATTTTGGTACCATGCTGTCTTATATCAGGAGATTCGTATAAGAAGTCTTCTGTTTCACCGTCCTAGTGATCTGAATGGAAGTTTTGAATCTATGCCGGAGACATCCTAATTTGGTGAGAATGCAAATCGAACATAAATCAATCCAGCAAGTTTCTATTACATCTTCATTATAGCATTGGCCGAATGAGAGATGTTTTGAACAATGCCATAAATATAGAGTAAAACCTCTAAATGTCAAACACTTAGGGACCTTAGAATTTGTCTGCTATTCATATTTAAATGCACACAAATACATAGATTTCGGAAGATTAAAAAAGTGTTTCCTAAAAAGAGGTGCCCACTATTCAAGAATGTCTGTTATACAGGTTTTACTGTAATATGTCAATAGATATTCATAAAAAAAAAATATGAAGGAACTGAAGCAGAAAAATTTAATGGTATAATACCAATATTACAATTATCTTATAAAACAGTAAAAATAGACTTACCCTCTGAATCTATGTTTATATCTTTGAAACTTTCCATAAAATGTTCCAAATTCTTTATCTGTTTTAAAGGCAATAAATCTAGAAAAGAAATAGAAATTTATAACGGTAAATGGAACACTACATTTATTTATAAACAATGTGATCCAATGACAAGAAAATTAACTATGAAATTTGACACATAGATATTCCAGGGAAAAGAGAATAACCAAAAATGTCTTTTTTACCCCCGCACTATACAAAAAAACTGCACTTAAAAATTTGCATAATTCCTTGAGTTTATAACCTGTTTAAGGTAATTGTCTACCTTCTGGGCACTTTTTTGCTTGAGAAATATTAAATTTTTATAAAACATGTGTTTTTAGTTAAAACAAGGAATAAAATTATAAACTCCAATAAAAATTAATAGAATTTTAATTAACTTTTCAAATTTAGACAATACAGTCGGACCCGCTTAAGCCGCTCATGGTTAATACATGATTTTTTTATGGTACCTTGAATTGCTAGGAATTAAATATATTTGGCTTCTCCTTGTTTCAAAATCATTAAGTTTTCCTTTTTGAATCATGTATTAAGTCTAATACGTTTTCTTAATATCATTTTAACATGTTTTTAACGTTTAAATATTATTTAAATATCATTTACTTACGTTTTAGGTAGCTTTCAATACAAAAAAGTATAAAGCTACCTATTGCAGCCGTTCGGAGGAAAGCAGTTCCGGAAAATTTCGATATAT
Organism: Maratus michaelseni; assembly: GCA_963931845.1. Lineage (NCBI taxonomy): Eukaryota > Metazoa > Arthropoda > Arachnida > Araneae > Salticidae > Maratus > Maratus michaelseni. The sequence continues at coordinate 400,287,254 of OZ007588.1, forward strand.
TTTCACCGATCATGACCCCCAGACTCCAAAACCACCCTCCGTTCAAATGTTGATATATATATATATATATATCTGACCTATGTCATACGATAACGCTCGTATTTATAAATCAATTTTGATGAAACTAATTGTGTGTACTAAGCTCATCAATGTCTCGACCAAGTTCGTTGGCCAGCTTGGTCCGCCCTTTTGTTTCAAGATGGCGGCCACTTAAAAATTTAAAACTAAAATAAATATACAAAATAGTAAAAAATTCAAATTTATTTTTTAATTAAGTGTTCATACAACTGTGTTACAACGGCCCAGTTAAGTGCCTTGATACGAGGATTCCGAGCATTTTTTGGTTTACCTCTATCTTGGCTGAGATAGAGCAGTTTGAAATTCTAGGGTGGCTGACATTTTGAAACAAGACAGCACATTACAAAAATTTTCATTGTTGTAATAATTTTCCCAATCATACGCATAAAACTATATATTCATATCTGTTAGCGCCAAATTCTCGCCAAACTTGGCGAAATATCGTCAAATTTGGCGACCAAAATAAGTCTTCATAAATGAAGCCAATTTGGCTATTGCTCAATAATTTGGCGAATGTCTTATTCAAATTCAGTATTAACGAATCTTTTGTAAACGTTTTCTTTGCATTTTAACTTGCTGTTTTCGTGTAACATTAGCTAAAATTTTAAAACGAAGATATAGGAAAGCTAAGTTTTCCTCCCGGTACAGGCCGGAAGGACTTTTTCATTTGTTTTTGGCCTTTACTTAATTTAGAAATTACTTTATCTTTCATATAGTTACAATGGTTTAAAGTTAAACTTTTGTTTTCACCGGCATATCGGCATTCAATATCATAAACATTATCGAACTTACTTCAGCGTCATGTGCATTTGCGATCGTTATATGATTCACCTATTTTTCTTTCGTAAGTAGAGCTTTAACAATTCGCATCTACTTGCGTGCGAGTCGATTCTATATTCGATTACGTTTTAATCGATATGACGTTTCGCCGTAAGTTCTAGAAGGGTTTGTTTTGAATATTTTATTAGGATCCATTACTATAAAAAGGCCGTACTTTGAGTGTTTAGACAGATTTTTAGTTGTTGTTGAATGCTCAAGAACGTGAGTGAAGCTAATGCTTCCTCACTATACAGAAGTAGAATATTTGTTTTATAATCAATATATCGTTTTTCGTTATCTGCAGAATCATGCTGTGAATATATTTTTAGTAAGCTGTTTTTAAAGTTGTGTTTATGAATTACTTAGTTTAAGCTGATGTTTTTATAAGTTTATGATTTCGTTTCTAAAAGTGACTGGCTATATTTTACAGTGTATTTTTATGAACTTGACTTTAATAAACCAATTAGTTCAACTGAAAAACTTGCCTTTTGATCTGCTTCCATATACAAGTTAACATTGTGAGGTCTTACACATTTTTCCAGCTAAACCTTTCGCTGTGCGTTTTCTAGAAAACTGAAAAACTCTGCTGCGTTAAATCATTAATAAGTTCTGCATCATTACTTCTAATTAGATGCATTACATAACATGAATATTGCCAGTAAGACTAATGCAAAAATATCACGTTTAATACGTGAAAACAGAGTTTTGGAAAAAATCTTGGTTAAGACAAATTCCTTCCCTGCACACCTTTGATCCTGCATGAATCACTCATTTCTCTATATATTTCTCTATATCTAGTTTTCACTGGCAATTTGCCAGTTAGAAAAATGTTCTTTTTTTCAAAATATACACAATTTTATATAAAACTTTTTACTACTTCTTTGTTTGCGTGGTATAAGCTGTCTACCTACTGTAAAGTGATTTAGGGTTGCCATATTGTATGTTTTCTTTGTAAGTTATGTTTTTCAGGCTTATTGTATGATGTGAGCTTAAACCTTATGCGTACAATAATTTATTTTCTTCCCCCCCCCCACAAACACATCCAATTTTATAATTTTTTTATAATATTTTTTTATAATTTTAAGAATTTTTTTCAGTCTAACTTTTTAATTTGATTGAAAAATTTTAGTTTTGATGCACTTTTATCCACAAAAATGTTATCTATACTAAAATTATAAAGAAGTAACGTTTGTTTGTTTCTTTGTAGGGGGTAATCTCTGGAACTACCAAACTGATTTCAAAAGTGATGGTAGTAACTTGATGGTGACAATCCTTGCTCCAACATAGGCTATATTTTATGTCGGTGCCACTAGCTTCAGGGTGCAGGAGCGAAAAACGTTCTAAAATTGAAATATTTTTTTTATACCGATAGAGCTAGAAATTTGAAATTTGGCATAGTAGTTACTAAGATGTAATTTTTTGTCAAGAACAAATTCTAAATTTCAAAGGGTGAAATCTGCGAAAAGCATTCTAAGAATATTCTAAATTACAATTTCTACGGAATCTCTGAAACTACAGAACCATTTTCAAAAGTAATGGTTGCAAATTGATGGTGACAGTTCCTGCTTTAACATAGGCTATACTTCATGTTGGTACCACTATCACAAGGGGGTGCAAAAGAAAAAAAAAGTTCTAAAATTGCGATTTTTTTTTAATACTGAAGGAGATAGAAACTTGAAATTTGGCATGGTAGTTACTTAAAAGATGTAAATGCTATCCAAGAACAAATTCTAAAAAAATTTTTAATTTAAAAAGGGGGAAATCTGCGAAAAGCGTTCTAAAAACATTCTAAATTTACAATTTCTATGGAATCTCTGGAACTACAGAAACGTTTTCAAAACTGATGATGGCAAATTGATGGTGACAGTTCCTGCTGTACAATAGACTATATTTCATGTCGGTGCAACTACCTCCAGGGGTGCAGGGGCGAAAAATGTTCTAAAATTGTGATTTTTGCGATACTGAAGGAGCTAGAAACTTGAAATTTGGCATGGTAGTTAATTATAAGATGTAAATGTTTTCCAAGAACAAATTTTTAAAGAATTCAAAATTTAAAAGGCTGAAATGAGCGAAAGGCATTCTAAAAACATTCTAAATTACAATTTCTATTGAATCTTTGGAACTACAGAACCAATTTTAAACGTAATGGTCACAAATTTATGGTGAAAGTCTCTGCTCTAACATAGGTGATATCTTATGTCAGTGCCACTACCCTCAAGGGGTTTCCCTGGAAGAGAACAAGAGGTAACCTTCATAGGTGCTCTTCGATCTCGACTGAGGATATAGCAAATCTCAGGAGGGAACCACTGATTAGTCTCTGGGCCCTGGTATGGTTGTTCTTATATGAACTTCCAGGAAAACCCGGGGGCGAGGATGTCACGGACGTCTTTCTGGGAACCGAACCTGTTCCAGCCACTCTCAGTACCCATGGTTGGGGTTACTGTCGTGCCGATCAGGGTTCAAATAGTTAATGGCTGGCCATGTCCATTAGTGGATGGGAACCATGTTTTCTTAAGCAAGCTCAATAGTCTTACCCTCAAGGGGTTGCAGCTGAGAAAAACATTCTAAAATTGCAATTTTTGTGATACAGAAGGGATTAGAAACTTGAAATTGGGCAAAGTAGTTACTTTTAAGATATACGCTCTCTAAGAACAATTTCTAAAAAATTAAAAATTTTAAAGGGTGATATGAGGAAAAAGTGTTCTAAAAACGTTCTAAATTACTATTTCTATGGAACTTTTAAGGAACTTGAAATTTGACACGGCGTATACTTTTTACAATGCAGGTGCACACACAGAAAAGTTTTTTTTTTTTTTTTTTTTTTTTTTTTTTTTTTTTTTTTAATAGAAATTTAAAAGGGAAAAAATGTTCTAAATTACAATTTTTAAAAAAATACTTTCAGGATTAGAAACTTTATATTTGGCATGGCGGTTACTTTTAAGATACAAATGCTCTCTAACATTGGTTTGTAATGAAATTCAAAATTTCAAAGGCTCAAATGAGCAATTTTAAAAACTTTCTAAATTACGATTTCTATGGAATTGTTAGGGATAGAAACTTGAAATTTGACATGACTGTTGTTTTTAAGACATAAATGGCTGCACAGAACAATTTGAAAAAAAAAAAAAAAAATCAAAATTTAAAAGAGTGAAATGCGCGAAAAGCATTCTAAATTGAGATTTCTATGGAACTGTTAATGATAGAAACTTGAAGTTTGACATGTCACTTGATTTTAAGAATGGTCGCACAGAAGTTTTTAAAAAAATTGAAATTTAAAAGGGTGAAAGCATGAAACATGTTTTAAAAATGTTCTAAATTACGATTTATTTGGAAATGTTAAAACTAGAAACTTGAAATTTCACATAGCTTTCCAAATGTAAATGATCACCCAGAACAGTTTGCTAAAAATGCGAAATTTAAAAGGGCAGAGCAAAAAAACGATCTACAATTACAATTTATGTGGTACAGCTAGTATAGAAGCTTCGTATTTGGCATTTTGGTTACTCTTAAAATGCAAATGCTCGCTAAGACCGATTTCCAAAAAATTCGAAATTTTACAGGCTGAAATGGGCAGAAAACGTTCTAAAAATGTACTAAATTATGATTTAATTGAATTTATTCGGGTTAGAAACTTTGAATTTAGTATAGTAGTAACTTTTAAGATACAGACACTCGGTCAGGGTTGGCAAGTTTTTGACGCATGACGGTTTTTACCGGTTTTAACCATGGTTTTTACCGTCATGTCAAAAACCTCCTTGTCAAAAATGTCAAAAACTGTCAAAAACCCATTTTTTTAGTAGTTTGTTTTTACATTTTTTTTTTCATTCTATCTTTAATATTAAGTTGTTTTACATGAAATATTCAGTATCAAAAAGACTCTAAAGTATATTTATCCATCCAAGAAAAACAAAAAAGAATTGCATTAGAATAATACGTGTTAGAAGATCTCTACAATAATCTTAAGCTATTTGACATAGTCTAAAAAAATTAGATTTTTGAAGAAATCCTGTAACCTATAAGTATTAGATTAAATAATGTGTATAATTTCGGTACAATTTATTACATGGTTGAAAACAAAACTTTAAGATTCTACTTATTGAAGTACAAATGAAAATCACCATAATTGCATTTATGAAATACATAAGATGTGCATTTTAAAATATTATATCTAAGAATATTCAAATTTATTCACTGCCAGTCTAAGCTTAACATCTATTGTCATACAATGTAACAGCATTTTTGCATCTCTAAAATAAATTTTAATGTACTTTATTAAAAATGTATATTGAATGTTATTTAATAATTATAATAACCTTTTATTATCATTTAATATTAATGTTAATTGCAGTTAGTAGAATCTATATTAGTGAAGAATATGACAAATATTGTTCTTTTCTTTTACTCTTGTATTTTTAAATATTTCCCATATTAGGAAATGATCTTCTTTTAAATAAATTTAACAAATGTAATTATAAATAATAATAATAACAAGAACAACAAGGTATAATCAATCTAGAAATGTATTGTATGCTACACTTACACCATAAATTGGAGGACAATAAAAAATGATTGGTTTTTGACGGAATAAACCGGTAAAAACACGGTTTTTACCACTGTCATGTCAAAAACCAGTTTTTGACATCAAAAACCCAACCCTGCGACTCGGTATAAACAGTTTATTAAAAGACGACATTTAAATGAATAAAATGAGCAGAAAATGTTATAAATTATGGGGTTTTTTGTAAATCATTAGGGATAGAAACTTAAAATTTGACATGCCTGTTATTTTTTAGACGTAAATGCTCCCACAGAACAGTTTTTACAAAATTCGAAATTAAAAAAGGTTCAGAATCAAAAAACTTTCTAAAATTGCGATTTTAGTGATACTCTTGGTCTTCTTATTCATTTATGAAATTTGGCATAATGGCTATTTTTAAGATTTCAGTGCTTGTTAAAAACAGTTTTAAAAAAATTTCGAAATTTAAAAGAGTGAAATGAGTTGGAAATGTTCTAAAAACCTTCTAAACTATGATTTATCTAAAAATGTTAGGGATAGAAACTTGAAATTTTACATGGCTGTTACGTTAGAGAGACAAATTCCTTCACTGAGAAGTTTTTAAAATTTTAGAAATGTTAATGTGGGGAAAATTATTTCCCAAGCATATTTTCTTTCAATGTTTTATTTAATTATAATGTAAAAGTGACTTGAGTTTAGTTACCGTTCTTCGTTTTCCTTCCTGCCAGCTGCCGCTACGGCGTTTGTTTACGTCTTTTCCTTCCACCTCGGCTCGGTTGAGCTGTTTTGCGCCGCTTCTCGATCGCAAATCGTATTCGGCATTTTTGCTTGCGATCGCATTTATTTTTCTTTACGTTAAAAATGTTGTTTTAAATTTAATTAATAAGTAAAAAGCCCTTTTTAAAGTCATTTTTATACTTAAAGTAGTTTTCTAAATTCTTGGTAATATTTAATAATTTTTTTATGTAAATGATAGTAGAAATGTTAATTATTTTTCAAGTTATGCAAATCGTATGGTCGTTTCTGATTGGCCGATAGGCTTTTCGCTCCAGTTTAAAAGGACAGTGATTTCATTTTCGGTATCTGTGAGTTGGGAGTTGTGATCTGTGTCATCTGTGAGATGTGTGAGTCCCTAGCTGCTCTCGTAATGTATTTAGTCATATTTGACGATCTCTGTGAAGTCTCTAGCTGCTCTCGTGATGGATTTAATCAAATTTAAAGCATATGATCCATAGATAGCTCGGTTACTCTCGTTGGACTGTATTTATGTAAGAAAACTAAGATGATCATTTCGTACTCAATAAAAAGTTGAGTTAAAACTTAACAAATTACATTTATTTACAAGGAGAACAAAAATACTGGCAGCGGTAGGTACACTGCACTTGCATCTCAAGCAAAACATCTCTACTGGCAGGAATCCGCTTCGCGCATCATCCCGTCTTGAGCGCTCGGCAGCGCCCCCTGGGTAACAAAATGTTCTACGGAGGAAACAGCATATTCTCCCCCTCTTTGGACGAATTTCTGCAGTGAATATGGTATGTCAATATTTAATAGCCCTACGTTTTCTATAAAGTTTAAAAGTCATCGATAGTTCTAAGCTCAAGTCCCTTATTTCTTCAACTTTGTCTTTATTTATGTTTTTGGAACAACAAGTAATGTTCAGTTTGCCAAATAAAGTTATATATGGAATTCCTTGCATCTTTATTGAAGACTTATGTAAGTAGAACATTTTACACATCTTAATTACAATTTTAGAATGCATGCTTATCAAGTTATTTTAAACTATTTTCAAGAATTCACTTGTTTTTTACTCTGCTAAAAATGATATCTTGGGTTTTAACCCTTCTGCCAGCAAGAGGGGCACCAGAAAAACCCAACACCCACAGTTAATGTGTGCAGGAACAAAAAAGTACTAAAATTGCAATTTCTGTGATACAGTTATTACAGAAATTTGCTTAACGAGAAGATTGGAATTTGGCATGATGATTTTAAGATATAAATACTCGCTTAGAACTGTTTCTAAAAATTTCAAAATTTCTTATGAAAAATTAAATGAGCGAAAAACCTTCAAAATATATTCTAAATTACCATTAATTTGGAAATAATTTTAACTATTTTTATTCATTTATGTCTGATGTTCGCCTAATGCAATATAAGAATGAAGGTTACTCCAAATGTGGCTAAATTAGTAATTTTTCAATTATCTGTGGCAGTAAAATTTCCTCTAATATAGGCCCACGAGTTTCACTTGGCATTTTTCAACAATTATGCGAGCAAAGCCATGGGTTTTGCTAGTTGTAAAAGCAAATGAACAGTGGTATTAGAATAGTTTATTTAATACAAGTTTAGTTGGGAAAAAATTATAACAATCAATGCTTTGTTTTTAAGGAAAATTCTTTAAAGAAAAATTGATACTGTTCTTCTTAAAGGTCATTTGTGTTTACGAAAAAGGTTGTGCACTTGCTTGGCCAGCAGTAAACTCCAATGTTTACAGGAAGTAGGAGATTATTTTATAAAGAGGCTGCAGGGAGTCAGTAAATTTAAACCATGTTATTTTTTCTACTAATAGTTTAATCAATTTTCTCAAAGATGTTGTTTAATTAACCTACTAATAAAGTTTGTTCAATAAAAGATTAGTCCATTATCAAGATAATGTTATTGCATGACTTCAACATAATTTTATACCATCACTTCAACATAGTTTTTTTATGTCCACTTCGCAATTGGCTAAAGAGATATGGTTCAGAATCCTCCCATAATGAGCTTTATCAGATGATTAATGCCAACTGCCAACAGAAAAAAAAAAAAAAAAAAAAAAACACAGTGCATAGAAATTGTGTTCTGCAACAGACCACAATGGAAATTTTTTAAAGAAAGACAGGTGTTGAAGTAACCTGTGATGAATGAAAAGATAAAAAAAAAAAAATACTGCGGTTGTATACATTTTTTTCATGTTTTCTATGTTTTGTTTTCATTGTAATTTTCCTTTAATTATGTTTTTATTATAATTTTCATTTCTTTAATGTTTCCTATGTTTTGTTTTAGTTAAAAGTTGACATAAAAAGTGTTTGAGACGCTATTGAGCGCTTCTCTATTTACTGAAATCAGCATGACACCAATAAATCATAGACTATTATCATTATCTGACAGCAACTGCATGCAGAATACATTCATAGACATGATGACGACAAAATAGTCAGCGAATCAATAGGTGAAAAAGGTATAGTGGTAGTGTATATGAAGGAATTTTGTGCAAACCGAAGTCGAATAACAATTGTGTATGATTTATTGGTGTCATGTCGGTAAATGAAAAAGTGCTCTAGCCGTATTTTTTTAAACCACAAATTAGTAAGAATATTTTTTTTATTGTAAAAAACCCCCATAAGGATTGATTATAAGGGTAGTCATTATCACAAGTACTAATTATGATTTTAATAACTGTGTCGTGCTGCAAAAGGATTACCGTAAAATCCCGAATATAAGCCGCCCCCCCCACCCCCCACCCCTCACGCACACAAAATTTTTCATGTACAAAAAGAAACAAGAACGAAAAATCATGCGTCAAGCATAGATTATATAGCACTTTCCAACGCTTCCAAAATAATTTTACAAATCATACCGTTTAATAAGCTAAAAGCTAACATCTAAGTAAACAATTTAGAAAACGCATAACATATTTAAAAACATAATTTCAGGAATTTCCAACATATACAATATTCGGAAAAATATCCGAATACTTTTATTCAGCCCTGTATAGGATCTATAGATTTGTATATATACTACATAGGATGATAATTTTAGTTCAGTTAGGAAACGCGTAGCACAGTTTAAAATTCTCCGTCTGGAGTTTGTCAATAAACAGAAATGTGTTCGCGAACTTTTGTGCTGCCCTGTATAGGATCTACAGAATTTATACACACCACGTAATAGACAAAAAGCAAGTTAAAATTAAAATCGCGTTCAATAACTTAAAACGCACTTCCAGGAATTATTGTTAACAGACAGTAGATAATTCTTTTGCGTGTCCCTGTAAATGAACGATGACTGCTATACACACAATATTCCGTAGTAAGTCTCTTGTAATGCACCTTAGTGATCTATATAAATTTCAATGCGTTTAAAATAGTGAAACATTATTTAAATAAACCGCAGACGATTTTTCTCCATAGACGTAATGTAACGGAATTCTTTTGACTGTCCCTGTAAAGTAACTATAAGTGCTATGCACACCCTGTTCCATATTAAGCATCTTCTAATGCACCTTAGTGATATATATAGATTTCAATGCGTTTAAAGTAGTGAAACATTATTTAAATAAACCGCAAATGATTTTTCCCCATAGACCGCAATGTAACGGAATTCTTTTGAGTGTCCCTGTAAAAAAACTATAAGTGCTACACACTTCCGTTGAAATAGGGAACATGCTATAGATAACGACTATAACATATAAAAATTGCAGAGCAATCCGAGCATATTTACGGGAGTTAGAGAACGGACAGACGGCAGACGGCCATAAGGCCAGACAAACCGAAGTCATAAGCACTTTTCAACTAGGTTGGAAAGTGCTAAAAATTGATTTTAAACAGAATTTTCAATCTTTTGACATTTTTGGTAGATTTTTACTTACGTTTTTATATGATGCTAATGAAATCCTTCCTCTCACATGAAATGTCTGTTTCCCTTCTATGCCCTCTCTAATATAAAATGTTTGAAAATTTGAGAATCCTAAATCCTTCTGTACTTCTTTCTGCTCACTAGTAACGTAACAATTAGTAAAAAAATCAATCCTCTACACAATCTCCCTTTCCATCCAAAATTTATGTCTCTTCTCCCTCAGAATATAAAGTTTAAAATCTTTAAAACTCTTTATAAAAAAAATATGCTCTATTTGTTGCTCTCTACTAACAATAAATAAATAATCAGCCATTTAAATTTTCTCTCTACCACCAAGATGTCTGCTTCCACTCTTTTGCTTCCCCCCAGAAAAAAAATCTTTAAAACTCTATTTAAAAAATATATTCTGTCTTGCATGTTGCTCTCTAGTAAAAATAAGTAAATAATCAATCATATAAATTACCCTCCACTCTACTCTTCTATCTCTCTGAAACTTATACTTCTCCTTCCTTCCCTCCCTCTCCTCTCAGGATACAAAGTTTAAAATCTTTATTAAAAAATTTGATGTCTAGTAACAATAAATAACTAATCAACCATTTCAATTATCGCTTTATCACCAAAATGTCTGCTTCTTTCACTTAGCTAACCCCTATTTAAAAAAAAAAAAAAAAAAAAAAAAAAAAAAAAAAATTAAACTATTTATAAAAAAAATCCCCTGCCCTCTTTGTTGCTCTCTATTAACAATAAATAAATAACGAATCATCTAAATTACAAACTGCTTCCATCGAAATTCAAATTTCCCTCTCATCCAAAGAGTACAAAGTTTAAAATTTATAAAACTCTTATGTGAAGAAATTTTATGTCCTACTTGTTGCCTTCTAATTTGTCACCTACGTTTTCTGTCTACTCCAAAAGCGTCTGCCCCCCCCCCCCCCCTCCCACATACACAAATTTTAAAATCTTTAAAACTCTATTTTTTTTTTTTAAACTGCTGTATTTATTTCTCTTTAGTAACAATATTAATGAATAATCAATCATCTGAATTACCCCCCTTTCTCCCAAAAATTCCACTTCCCCCTCTGTCTTCTCACCCAGCAAATAGTTAAAAAATCTTTAATACTATTATTATTATTATTTTAAATGTTGATCTATTTCTTATTTTGTAGTAAGGTAACTCATCTCATTTACATCATCTCATATAAGTATCACTCATCTAAAGTCATTCCATGTGAAATTTTTTCTCTGTCCTATTCTTCCAAAGAAGAGGAGTGAATTTCTAAATATGTGAGAGGAAAGCAAAAATGTTCATATTTTTTAGCAGTTTGACTGTTCTTCCCTGAATCACACATATGTTATGAAATAAATATGTTCTCTAAAATAACTTCCCATCCATTAACAAAATATCAGCTGTGAGAACAGCCAAACTACAAAAAGACTAAAATCTTCTCTTTGCCCCCCCCCCCCTCCATGTCTAGAAATTCATCCCTTTTTCTGGGGATGGAGAATGGAACTTTAAAGGAAGAGTTAGATGATCATTTATTTATTGTTGCTGCAAAGTGACAATACTACATAAAATCTTTAAAAAATAGTTTTAAAGATTTTTAAGTTTGTGTGCTGAGGGAGGGGGGAGGGTGGGGGGGAGAAGCAAATTTTAGAGGTGTGGGGGAAGAAGCAATTTAGATAATTATTTAATTATAGTTGCAACAAAGTTCTAAATAGATAAAAAAAACTTTTAAAGACTTTAAAGTATGTACTGAGGGGAGGGGGAGAGGGCAAAGGAAATAAAGAGGACTTTTTGGAAGGGAGGAGGGTATAATGTAGATCGTTATTTAAATATTGCTGGGAAAAAATCACAAATAGAGCAGAAAAAATTAAAAAGAAAACTATGCATTTTTGGTACCAGAGGGAGGCAAAGGGGGGGAAACAGTAATTTTGAGAGCAGATTTAGATTATTGATTATTTATTGTTATACAATAAAATAAAAAATCAAAAAAATTTATTTAAAATTTATTTTATTTATTATTTTATTTATTTATTTATTTATTTTTTTTGGGGGGGGGGGGGGCAGGATTTTAAGGTTGGGAATTTATTTTTATTTATTTATTTATTTTTTAATCTAGCAAAATGCGGAAGATTCTCGCCCCTTTTTTTAAATTTTACAGATTTAAATTTTACGAGATGCATTTGCAGGGGTTGTGGATCTTCATGAGATAAGGGTGGGGGGCAGGAGGGGGGGAAGCAGGGATTTTAGGAGGATGGGTTAATTTTGGTGGAGTTATTTATTTTTAATATAGAGTATTTAATAAGTCTGAAAAGAAGATTAAAATTTTATAAAGGTTAAACTATGCATTTTTGGTACCAGAGGAGGGGGGGGGGGCAAAGGGGCAAACAGTAATTTTGAGAGCAGATTTATATGATTGATTATTTGTTGTTACAATAAATTAAGAAATAAAAAAAATATTAAAAAAAATTATTTTTAAAATTTTTTCTTTGGAGGAGGGGGGGGGGGGGGTTAGGATTTTAGGGTTGAATTTATTTTTATTTTATTTTATTTATTTATTTTTTAATCTGCCGAAATACGGAAGACTCTCACTCTTTAATTTTACAATTTTACAGATTTTAAATTTTATGTGATGCATTTGGAGGGGGAGGATCTTCATGAGATAAGGTTGGGGGGGGGGCAGGGGGAGAGAAGCAAGAGATTTTAGGAGGTGGGGTTAATTTAGATGGTAGGTTGGATTTATTTATTTTAATATAGAGTATTTAATAAGTCTGAAAAAAAGTTTAAAATTATAAAGTATAATGGTTAAACTATGCATTTTTGGTACTAGAGGGGAGGGGGGCAAAGGGGGAAACAGTAATTTTGAGAGCAGATTTAGATTGATTTTAGATAGATAGTATTTACTGTTACAATAAAATAAGAAATACAAAAAAAGTATTTTAAAAATGATTTTTAATTTTTTTTTTTTTTTTTTTTTTTTTTGGTGGGGGGGGGGGGGGGGGGGGCAGGATTTTAGGGTTGGGAATTTATTTTTATTTTTTTATTATTATTTTTTTTAATCTGCCGAAATACGAAAGATTCTCGCCCCCTTTTTACTTCTAAATTAATCATAAAAACATGTTTTTAAATGATTTTTAGAAAAAATCCTGATTATAAGCCCCCCTCCCAAATTTAACCTTTTTTGATTTGGAAAAAAGGGGGGGGGCTTACAATCGGGATTTTACGGTAAATATTTTAGTCTAAGAGACTTTTTAAGAGTCTGAGGGTTCGTACAGAATTCAGAAGAAAAAATCCAAGGAGTATCTAAGGAGTCCAAAAATTTAAAAGAACTTACCATTTTTTTTATTATTTTTTTTTAGTATTACTGTACCTTTAAAACATGCACAATTTTTAATTAAGAAAATTAACAGAAAAGACTCAAACAGATCTTATACTATTAAAATCTAATGGGTCAGTGTTATAACTGCACAGTATTCACAATGTATTGCTTTCTTTTTAGAATGGTAAGAAAATCACCTGTAATCACTTAATTTTTCTTTTGTAAACATAAAATTTTATTTTATTTTACTTCATGCCCTACCTAAGATCATTATATACAGGCAATATTAATCCTCATGTCTCTATTTTCTAATCTAGTATACTTCAATTAAGAGCATGAAGTCACTTAATTTTGCTTCTCGATAATTCTAAGGAGTTTATAAGGAGTATTTTGTATATCCAAGGAGTTCTAAGCACTGCTTAGAAACTTTTTAATTTCTAAGGAGTTTCTAAGTAGTCTGTACGAACCCTGAGTCTAGTTAAGAAAACGACTGAAGGTTACGCCATGGAAAGCATAGCTGTTATTTAAGAAATAAAATTGTACTTCCTGCGCTGTTTTTTCAGTTAAAAAAAAAAAAATTTAAAAAAAGGGGGGGGGGGAATTTACTATTATCTTTTTTCCCCCTCACTTTTCATGCTTGAATTATTTTTGCTATAAATATTTCGTTATATCATTTTGCATTCAGCATTCTTTAACATACTGATCAACTAAATATGAGATTATGTTGATGATGAAGACTAAATATGAGTTATGAGCATTTCGTTATATCGCAATTCGTTATAATGTGCTTCGACTGTACTTTGTTAATTCACCACTAGAACCAACTGTATTCAAGATGGAAAATCATTTAACATGGATTGGCAACCTTCCAACTACGGAAAAGTGCTGAGAATTCAATGAATTACTCAAAAATGAAAAGTCATATTTTTGTATGATTTTGCATTTTTTTCTCTTTTTTTAGATTAAAGTGAATGGTAAATAATGGGTACCAAAAAAAATGTTTCCCATGATAATTCCAGATCAACTTCCTTGATATTTCTATATTTTGCAGGTCTGTGACCACCCCTGTAATTCATCTCTGAAAAAACAACTCCACTTATAAAGAAGCATTGTAAATATTGATTATCTAAAGTGTAAATCTACAGATCATTGGCCTTAACAAGAGCTTTGCAAGTCACATTTATATTTAATATTTGAAACTCTTAACCAGTAATTTCATACATTTCACATTAATATATTATTGCAAGAAAGATTTCAAGATATTTTACTTTTAGGAATTGTAATGGGAAATTAAACACAATTACATGCAACTGATACTCCATGACTGTTTATTTTCTGTGAAAACTTATCATATCAGGTGGAACCTCCAGTTGTCTAAATCATAGAAACTCAACAGAGTTTCTTGCCAAGCATAAGAAACAGCAATGCATTGAACCGTAAATGAAAGGAATTTCCACCAATGGATGCCAAACGATTTTACAAAAAATTTTTAGCACTCTGTCTAGCTTATATTTTGTGGACGGGACAAAACGGGTTTTTGACACATCTATATCTCTCATTCTATTTATGATAAGCAGCGTTTACAATATCACTTGGTATCAAACCAGATTCAAAGGACGTGTTAATATGCTGCTATCGTTCCTGCTTTCATTTTGCACCCATTTACAAACGCAAGCATAAAACCCCTCCCCTGTAAAAAAACGGAAACTGCGTAAATTTTCCTTCTGAATTATGATTGGCTGATTAGGGAACTGCGGTACAAACTTCCGGTGTAAACATAAACAGAAACCGCCTACAGTCCTTTTCGCGTGTGATAATCTTCATTCTTTTGCTTTATTGAGAATTAAAATGTCTGGCCGCTTTTTGTTAATGCAAACTTTGATTGACATCTTTGTAACACCAGAGCCAAGACCACCGCTAGACAATTTTCTGCTTGAGGCGAACATTATTTTTCCGCCCTTATGACGCAATCGTTTTTCACCATTACTCAAACTTTTTTTTAAAATAAGTAAATAATATGATAACTATATATTTTTTAATAGAAAACAAATATGTATAAAATTTGTTTACATTTAAGAAATTTAAAAAAATCAAACTACGAAAGATATTTTGCATTAAAAAAAATACTAGGCATAACTTGGCATTAAATGAATAAATCATATTCTACTAGTATTTACAAGAAAGCCTCATACAAAGAGTAAAACTTACACTTCAAAATCCCTTTTCTAGGGGGTCCCAGAAGACTAAAATTCCATTTTATTTCTTAAACCGAAACTAGAATTTTAATTATTATAAATAAAACATTTTCATCTTAATTATAAAACATTATCTACATGCTTAACATTATCTATCTAAATGAGGACACATAATGTTAAGCGAAGACAGTTAATGGCAAGCTAATGTTAAAACTGTGGGAGCATTTTTGACTAATTTCATTTTCACTATCTCTGAAAATGAAATTCTGGCGAATGGGGCACAAGCCCCAACTGACCCTCTCTAGTTTCGGACCTGACTCTGCCCGACTCTCCCCCCATGGGGTCGCTACGGCCCTTTCAGGGCCATCACTACGAGATTTTAATGGAGGGGGAGGGGACCTTAAATTAGCAAGTGAAATTTCAGTATCTGCCAACCCATTGGCAAACAAAGATAGATAGTTCTTGACGTTTGCCAATTAGTTTTATAATTTTGCCAAGTTACCACAATTAGAAAATATAAACAGTTTTTATTTGTAAAAAGCTTAATAATGTTCACAATTATATTTCTAATTTTTGCCAAGTCTATGAGAAATAGAAAGTGTATTATAGTTTTTATTAAAGTTTTAAACAAATTTGCCAATCAAGTTTGTAAATTTGGGGGGGGGGGGGGGGGGCTACCCCCCCTCTTAGCGATGGCTGTGGCTAAATTTAAGAAACAGTATTGAGCCAAAATATGTCAAACATTTAATCAATCAAATCAATTAAAATTTGTGTATGAATTTCAAATAGCAAAATAATGATATCAGCAACAAGTTAAATATCTTTTTGAAATCGTATACACAAAACAAAATCCCATTATATGTTAATTTATATAATATGTTATAAAGGTCTGCACGGCCAAACAGACCCATAGAAAGAATATATATATATATATATATTCACGGTATAAAAATTAAAAGTTCGGCCGAAGCCCGGTTCGGCCCAGTATAAAGGTTAAGTTTGGTTCGTGCCCGGCCTGGTCCGCAGAAAAAATTATTGGTTCGGCCCGGTGTAATAGCTAAAAGTTCGTCCCGAGATCGGCCGGACTAGAAAAAAGTTAAAATTTCATCGGCCCGGCCCGAGCTAATTTCTACTAAATGTTAATTTTTACGTCGACTTGGTTAAAAATTTGTCTCGTACGGGGAGGTCTGACCAAAAGCACTTATCTAGTTTTTTTTTTTTTCATGTTTATAATCTTCATTTTTATAGAAATGTTGTAACCTGCGATATTTATTTTTTTAATGAATTTCTATTTGTTGTATGTAAATGTTCCAGTTATCATTAATATTGTTAATCCATATTCCATGTATTGGAGATTTAAAAATCTGATAAAATGCTGTACAGTAAAATCTTCTAAGACGGAATTGCACAGGAAAGAAAAAAAATGCGTTATAGACAAGTTCCCTTCTTCGCAGGTGTAAATATATTATATATTCTTTTCTTACGTATTAGTATATTCATTTTGCATGGATCAACACAGTTTTCAGTTTAAGACAGGATTTCGTCATAGGCAGGTTCTTTTTTCACACGTTTTACTATATTTTAATTTAGTTATATTTTAATAAGCCTAAAAATCCACTATTCTTTAAAAATAATAAATTTTAATGTTTAATTACAGAATAATGGCGATTTAGAAATGTATGCTTTGTTTATTTATTTATTTATTTTTTTGAACGGACGCTGAGAGAATGATTTTCATACGGACTGGGTCAAAAACGGGGACTTAAAATTTCGGCCCATGAAGAGTAGGAAGAATGAAACCAGTGCCGGCTCAGTACGGAAAAAATAAGTTAGACCGGCCCGACCCAATCCTTCAGGAAAACAGTAAGCCCCGGCCCGAGCTTTCAGAAAAAGTATGGCCGGGCCTGGCCCGAGTTCGACCCTTGCAGATCTCTGCCATGCTAATAAAATTCCAAAAATCCCTATGCGTAATTGCGAATAAACTTTATTGAAAAGAGAACTTTTTTTTTTTTAAATTAAACTTTAAATTAAGATTAAAACCGGATTCTTTATTATTAATGTTAAAAAAATCGCCGAGAAAACGAAAAGAAAGAAAGAAAGAAAAAAAACCCTTTAATTTTACTTTAGTTAAATTTACTACAGTTACTTTGAAATTTACTACAGTAACAGTGAGAGCTAAAACATTCCAACAGGAATTCGTTTTTTAATATAAAAAAAATTGGAGCAAAAGCGCAAAAAATCGTATTGAAAATCAACAAAATTTAATTTATTATGCTAAATGTTTAAAACAGAATTCTTTTTGTGGTTATCAAAAAATGATCGCGGAAAGAAAAAAGAAAGGGGGGGGGGGGGGGGGGGTTGCTATAAATTGCAAAAACTTCCAAAATCGTGGCAGACAAAATTTACTATATTAGGCTAAAAGTTTAAACTGATTTTTTTTCTTAACGATTGTAAAAAATCGCAGCAGAACGGAAAAAACCCGCCAAGAATCGTATTGAAAATCTTATTAAAAATCGGTAAAAAATCAAAAAACTTGGGGGCAAACTTTAATATATTAGTCGAAAAGTTTAAAAACAAATTATTTTCATGAAGATCAGAAAAATCGCGGTGGTACGCTAAAAAAGCTAAAAATTCAAAAATCGCAGAAAGCAAAATTTTCGACCGTCCATCGCGAAGAATTGACGTAATTTTGCATTTTTGAAAACAAAAAAGAATTTAAAATAAAGTTGTAAAAAAACAATAAATAGCGCAAAAATAAAAGCACTGACAAAACTTTTAAACGATGGACACAACAACACACTGACGGGTGAACGGGCGCTGTTTGTTTAACCGACAGGAATCATGGGTAAATGCTGGACTAATGCCCTAGGAGCTAGCAGGGGTGAAAATGACCTAGGCTAGTTTCATCTTCAAACCGGCTTGTTCATTGTAAATGGGTTCGGAAATACAATGATAGAATCGACGCGGATTGAAACAGGATTCCAGTGTAGTTTCTAAACGATGCTATTGAAACAAAATTCTTGATTCTATGGAATGCGGTGTGCCACGGGACTAAGAATTCAAAAGTAAAGCAAAATCCGACGAATAAGTTTTCAGTAAATGCGATTTTAAAAGTGCTGTTTTTTGCACTTTTTAAATCTTGTTCAGACCAAAAACTGTCGACAGGGCTACAGGAATTGATTGAAATAGCGTATCAGGAATTGATTGAAACAGGGTTCATACTCTCTTTACATGATAAAATTCAAGCACCTTTTCAGAAATGAAAATTTTAACGCTACAAAATACTGTCTTTGTATAATGCAAATATATAAAGGAAAAAAAAGATTTTCATATGTTTTCAGGTAAATGCCGTACATAACATATAGTAGCGAAGTCTTAAATGTGAAATGTTATGAGAAAGTCTCTGAAAGATACAGAAAATACTTTTGCAGTATACTTTGAAAGTTATCTGTGCTAACACCAGATAAAAGTACACTGCTATGATCCCAGTGGCAGAACTATCTTCACTGCTGAAAAACACTGGCAGGTAAAAAAAAAATTCCTTGTACTGGCAGTTGGCCAGTGAAAAAAGAGTTAATTTTTACCTATAGGGGGTGGGGGGGCAGTGGTTGAACTATCTTCAAGTGTCTGCAACGCTAATAATGTTTTCAAAAATAGTCTGCAACACGCAATATATCATATAAATCTATTCTTGCTGCTGTTGTAATTGTAGTGCTAATTAATTAAAGCATCAGCCTTTCTGAGTAAAAAAAAATTCTGAAATTCACAGCAAATATTCTGAAAGGTTACAGCAGAGGGGGGAGGGGAGAAAATCCCATCTTGGCAATAATTATTCTTGTTGCAGGTCGGATTAACTCTGCTTTTGATTCGAGTCGATTTCAGGCTGAGTGTAGATTCTTGTAAATTGGGTTCAGTTAACCCGATTTTTCAAAAGTGAGTTCAATATATTGTTTCAGATTAAAAACTATGCCTATATTAATAAGCATAGAACTTTATGTGTCTGCTGTTTTCTAAAGGAATGCTGCATCTTTTCCGGGCTATTTCACAAAATTAACGTTTTTTTTTCGTGAACCTTTGACGAAATTAGCGTTTCTTTTTTCCCCCGTAATCCTTTGGCAAAATTCACGTTTTTTTTTCCTTTTGCCCTTTGATGAAATTCGCATTTTTTCCACAATCCTTCAACAAAACTAGTTTTTTTTTTTTTTTTTTTTTTTTTTTAGTCTTTTGACGAAAATTAAGTTTTTCCACTGTCCTTTGATGAAATTTGCGTTTTTATCGCAATCTGTCAACGAAATTAGCCATTTTCCCAGATCCTTTGATGAATTTCGCATTTTTTCTTTGGCCTTTGGACAAAATTCGATCCTTCGACTAAATATGCCGGGTTTTTTTTTGAGTTCCTTCGACGAAATTTGCCGTTTTTTCGTGATCTGTCAGCAGAATTCTCCGTTTTTTCGCAATCTGACGACAAAATTTGCCGTTTCTTCGATGAAATTGATCGTTTTTTCGTGATTCTTCGATGAAATTAACAATTTTTTTCCATGATCCTATGCTGAAGTTGGCGTTTTCTCAGCAGCCCTTCGGCAAAATTCGCATTTTCCAGCGATCCTTCAACGAAACTCATGTTTTTTTACGGCCTTTTGACGAAATACACGTTTTTCACGATCTTTTGACTAAATTTGTGGGGTTTTTTTCCGCGATCTGTCAACGAAATTAGTCATTTTTCGCAATATTTAAATAAATTTCTCGTTTTTTTCTGCGATTCTTTGACAAAATTCGCCAATTTTTTTTGCGATCCTCCGACGAAGTTTGCCCTTTTTTTGCGTAATTTAGAGCGTGTCCGCAGCAATTTTTTTAGTCTGCAGGTGCCCTAAAAAGTCTGTGACGCCCGCCGCAGCGTCACGTACATTCTGCCACGGGGCTATGATACACACAATTTTAAATAAAATAAAATAAAACTAAACAATTTTTCATACTTTACCTTAATTTGAAAACATCCACTAAATCATTTTACAAAAAGGTATATTAAAACACACACACACACAAAGAAAAATTTGCATGTTTCAGCATGAATAATTTACTGCATTTTAAATACAAGACTTTTTTCAGTCTTTAAGCTTTATAACTGCCTCTTCTATTGTTTCATCTAAAATTTTAACTTCAGCCTGTTTTTCTTTTATGGTTTTTCTCAGGCTGTTTGACTGTATGCAGAAAGTTATTTTCTTTGTAGACACTGCCTTCAAAGACAACTCATCCGCTGAATCCAGAAGTTCTTTGATGTCAACTTTATTAATCAAAACTTGTATTCAAACTTGTATTTGATTAATCAAAACAAAGTCACGCAACAAAAATAAATTTCATTATTTTTCTTAAAACTAAAATTAAAGTAAATCCAAATAATTTAAATTATCTAATTAAAACAATTAGAATTACAACAAGGGCGACGACCTTTCCTTGCTCCCGTTTGCTGGCCCATGATTCATGACACGTGAATAACATTGTTATCACATCGCCTCCAATCTTCCTCACATTTTACAATAGGTATCAGAATTATATATTTATTGTTATGGAAAACACTTTCCTCTCATATGACTTGTTAATGCAGATTCTCCCATATTCTCCAATTGCCGGGTAACACAGCATAACTTGCATCGGAACTGGTATGCACTATTCAGTACTGCTTCTAACCAACACTTGTATTCTTCTCGTTCTAGCCACAAGTCACTGTAATTGCACATTCTAGGCATCATTATAGCATAGATCTCAACAAATTACTACTACTACAGATCTACAGAAGAAAAATACTTGTTGTGAAAACCGGCGTACATGCATGTGTGCATGCGTCAACTGACCGAATTTTAGCATTGCAATAGGTATAGCTAAGACTCCTATAATAGGTATAGCAATATTGAAGAAACAGAACGTACACAGAGGAAGAAAGATAAGAACAAAATTTCTGATCTTGCTGTCGGTAGTAGCAACAAGTTACCCTTCTTTTCATTTTTCTTTTGTTAACTTAATCCTATAGAGGGAAGGGAGAAGCGACAAATGCTCGTACTTTGAACTCCTGAAATGAAAAGGATCTCGGAACAAATATTTTCACTTTTTTTTTTTTTAAAGCTTGCAATTATAATTTATTTTGAATATCTGAATAAGAAAAATTAAGCACCTATAAAAAAAATAATGAAAATTAAGCACCTTCATTAAAATATAAGCAAATTCAAGCACTTTCAAGGACCTTTTTTCTCTCTTAAAAATTCAAGGACTTTCAAGGACCTTTTTTCTCTCTTAAAAATTCAAGGACTTTCAAGCACTTTCAAGCACCGTATGAACCCTGTTGAAATAGCGATTACAAAATTCCAACTTTACATTCATGCACTGAGTAATAGAATGTAAAAATGTTGCTACCCCAAGATTAAAAGTTTTGCGTGTAATTATTTACCGTTCATCGAATCTCCAGCTATGACGAACTTAGAATGCTCTAAAAGCGGGCTTACAGCACAATGAAAAGAAAATAACTTCTTAAATTCCCCATAAAAATTTAAAATGCTAAATTTTCTTTTACAATAGGCGATCGGTAATGAACTGTTCGGTTTACGAACAAATCGGTTAACGAACACTTTCGCATGAGATTTTTATGATCGGATAACGAACACATGTTCGGTTAACTAACACTTTCGAGAGATTTTTATGTTCGGAGAACGAACACTTCACGAAACAAAGCCATGATGAAGCAATGGCGTGTTTCATATTTGCCGAGCTATACTTATTGCCTCTATTGTCAACTTTGAGAACATTTTAACAGTTGCATACATATGTCCTAATTAATTCATGGATTGCCGGAGATTGGGGACCTATATTTTAGGATCACCGAATTGGAATGAACAGACTATATGAACAGAAATCACTTTAATAGTTTTTATACTTTTGCAAACGTTGTGAATTTTATATATTTCAAATTCTCGAAACTTTGAGTTAAAAAACTTAAACAAATAAAAAAACTTCTAAGGGGCTCAGTAATTTTCGAAAATAATATATTTAATATGTTAGTATAAAAATACATGTAAATTTTTATACTAATAGAAATAGATTCGTACAAAAGAAAATTTTGTTTATTCTCTGTAAAGTATGCTTCATAAACTTATCGTTGTAGTTGACCGAAAAAAAGTGCTTCTTATTTTTCCACATTTTTCTGAAACTGTAGTATTTTAATTAGTTTGTAAACTACTGTAAAATTGTCTAATTTTTTGTTTTTGAGTGTATATAAACAGAAGAGTGATATAAACAAAAGAAAAAGGAAAATAAATATGTCAAATAATCTTATGAATACAATGTAAGGAAATTAATATAAAAGTTTCCCCATTGTTATGGTAGCGACATATACATTGGAATAAGTCATTCAATAAATTGTATAATTCTTATGTATAATTCTGTTTATAGCATCAATATTATTTTTTTTGCCCCTTTCATCTTTTCTTTTCTGAATACAAATGGAATCCGTATAATTGAAATTAAATACCTTACAAAAAGGAGTGATATCTCATCAAAAACAACTCGTTGTAAATGATCTGCCAAGCCACAAACCTAAAACGTCAGTAACAAAAAGAAGTGATATCACATAAAAAGAAGCGATATAGAAGTGCATACTCCGAGTCCCGTGTAAAAATCTATCACCACTCATAATGTTTCCAAAGGACTCTGAGTGAGGTACAGTATGTGAAATCTGCTTGGCGACCTGCAGGCTTTTATAATGTTTGCGTTTCCTGCAATTACATATGGCTATATTATTTTATTTTATTTATTTATTTATTTATTTTGCTCCCATAAAATTGTAAAAGTTGAAGCTGCTTTGTTTCCATGTTCTTTCTTATTTATGAGCTTGAAAAATCAATTTGTTGATTTTATTTACCATTATTTAAACTAAAAACACCACTCTTACGAAGAGGATTTTTTAAGTAAACGTATAAAGATTTTGAGTTTGTAATATATATATATATATATATATAAACTTTATAATAAACGTTAACTAAATTGAGATATATTGCAGTAATTCTAGCGTAAGGGAATGGCATAGATCTGGGGGAAAATCCGTTCTGTCAGTTCTTTCGCAAACAAAAATATTTATAAAAGTGGTATAACAAAAATATAAAATTTATTTTTCGATTTTCAAAATTGATATACTACATATATTATAAAAGTCTGCAGGTCACCAAGCAGTTTTCACATACTGTACCTCACACCGAGTTCTTTGAAAACATTATGAGTGGTGATAGATTTTTACATGGACTCTGAGTATATACTTCTATATCGCTTCTTTTTATGTGATTATCACTTCTTTTTATGACTGACGTTTTAAGTTTGTGGCTTGGCGGGATCATTTACAACGAGTTGTTTTTGATGAGATTTAATTATCTTAACTTTCTAGTTCAGTATCTTAAATTTCCTTATCTAAAATAAATAGAATACTGTTTTTATAATAACAATTATTTATGATAATTGTTCAAATTATTTTATTAGTTATTGATAATCCTAATTGTTATATTTATTTAAAAATGTCTGCATGAGCCCCTTTCCCTAAATTAATGAATTATAAATTTCAACACAGAGGTATATATTACTTTTCACCAAAAATTATTTATATACGATATAATAAAAATTTAGGTCAGCAGAACTCTTTCTACCAGGAAGCAACCTTCCTAATAGGCTTCTTGTGATATTAACAAATATAGTACATATATATATATATATATATATATATATATATATATATATATATATACAAGGTATGTCAGAAAAATGTATACACACTTTGAATGATTATAATTCCAGTTTTTATTCACATAAATTAACATTTAAACTGCAAAATAATCTACATCAAATGTATAACTTTTCCTCCCACCACAGATGTTCAAAATTATTACTGTTAGGCCAATACACTACTTATAACTGTTAAACAGTGTATGTATACATTTTTCTGATGCACCTTGTATGTGTGTGTGTGTATATATATATATAACTAATTACGTTTGAAAGTAAAAACTTACTGTTAGAAACTAAGATTTCACTACATTCCAAAAGTTGTGCCTGAAAAGAGAAAATAATCAGGATATAAAGAATAAATAAATAAATAAGTCAATTAAAAAATATATAATTTCATAGACAGAGGTAAGGAATTGCATAAACCCACCCGCCACTGGTGACTGGACTTTCTGACCAGCCAAGTGAACAAAGGCATTTTAAAGAAGTAGGCTGTAAAAATATGCCAAAAACTTTTATGTGTTTTATTCATTGGCAATATTTCCTGTTTTTTAATTGCTGCAATGTAAACAAGGCCCTAAGTTTTATCCCACACTAAACTTTCTTCTGTTAAAAATATTTCTTAATTTTATAAAATGTTAACATACAATGCAATTGTAGTAATGAAATATTTTTGAAATCACGTAAATTTTGCCATAACAATTTTCGACTGTATATTGCTGGCAAATAAAAAATTGGCTGGTTGGATAAGAAAATTCCTCACCTCTGTTCATACATAACAGAAAATATATTGAAAAAATATGTTAAATAATAAAAGTAGCATTTGTTTCAGGCCACAACTAAATTACTTAACATTGCAACTTTTTATATTAAACTCTAAACAATAAATAAAAACAAGAAAAACTGAATTTCAAAATGTGATTTTTATGAACAAAACTCTGGATAAATGATTTAAGAAGAAAAGAAATATGCAACTTCCATTAATGTTCATTCATGAGCTAATTAGTTTTATAATCAAATTCTAATTTCTGGCTTGCAAAAAAAAAAAAAAAAAAAAATTAAACAAAAAATGCAAATAAATATCTTGATGTTAGAAAGAAACTGCTGCTTTTCTCCCCTTTTTACTTTCGTCTATCTATAATAGAAGAAAGTATTGTGAAATCGAAAATTGCATATCGAAATTTTTTTCGACTTAGGTTTTTGACAGATTTACATATTTTAGGAGTACGTTATTCCGAAAAGCATGCTTTACGAAATGTCTGTCCTTGTGTGTCTTCTTTGTATCATCAAAAAGTGTATGAAGTTATGCATCGAATTGAACCAAATGTTATTTATAGGTTTTAGCCTATGGCCAGTAGGTCCCACTTAAATTTGGAGATATTCTGACGAAAAAGGGTGCTGTGATAGCGATTTTTGTTCTATTTTCATAATTTTTTTTGTGTTTTATGTAGAAACTAATACTTTACTTTTCTACTGTCTTCAATTTTACATCATATTATGAAATAATATCCTGTATTTATTAAATGCTAAGAAATGTATTCTAAAATTAACACAATACAGCACTAATTAAGAACATTTAAAAATAATCACAATTCAAAATTGCATAACTTTTAATTGAATATAGCATTGAAAGAGACAAATTATGGCTTTTGTGCAAGAACATCCTCCAATATGTCATCCAGGCTTTGGGCTTTCTCAAATATATGGATTTTAGATTTAAAATATTTAATTAATTTCATTATTTAGGTTAGTTTACAAGTGGGATTGTTAATGAATCTTGTATGATCAATGATAATTAATCTGTCCCTTTATTTTTACTGGTATATATTCTTACTCACACACACCTCTGTATTTATACAAATTATGTTAAAGTTCTCTAGCAATAAGAATTAACTAGAGATAAACATTGTAGATTTTTTTATATAAAAAGGTGATTTATAATATTCGAAAACCTGAAATTTTGTGTGTTGATATGTAAATATTCAGTTGGAGTATGTAAAGAATGTAACATTACTTGGCACTATAAAGTATAAAATAACTTACAAAAAAATGGTCAAGCATCAGAGATAAACTGTATTCAGATTTAAAACTGATACTTCTATTCTCTTAAAAAAAAAAAAAAGATTTAAAAAAGCCTATTAAAAGGAATACAGCTGCTTTATTACAATGAATTGCCCACAAATCTAATTCAATCACTATGAAAATGAAAGAAATAATACCCAGAGCAGTTAAAAAATTTTTGAAACTACTATAAGCAAAAGTATTATTGCTTTATATACCGAGAATTTTAAGAATAAACTGAAATGTATAATTTCAATATTTGCTTTGCATTGTAATTCATGAAAGTACCAGATGCACGAAATTCCACTTACCTGTTTTGTTTTGTTTTTTATTCGAAGACATATTATGTAAACTTAAAAATAAGTGATGAATTATTCTTATGCTCGGTACAACTACCGTAGCTGATATTTTTGACTCACTTGTCAAAATTATGATTGAATACATTTTTTTATTTAAAAAAAAAAAAAATCTCATTGTACGTTATCGTGTTGATATATTTTGTTTTGAATTTCCCTAATTCACATCTGTATTTCAACATTTTAAATCCATATTCTTAATTATTCAATCTTTAATTGTAACATATTATATTTAATTAATCTTACGTTTTCCCTCTTTTTACGTTCATTATTTTAAGTTTAATCAAGCGATCATCTTTCATCTCATTTATTTCGTAAAGTCTCTCTTTTTCCATTCATCTCCATCCCGTTTCGCCCTTGGCCGCGTGCCAGCTTGTTTCGTAGCCTTCCTCCTCGGAACACGAGCTTTTACGGCTAGGCAGCCGGCACTCTTTGCGCATGTGCGTACGGCCGCGGAACGGCAGCGTTTCGCTGTTTCTCCTTCGTGCGTAAACTCTTCATTGAGTCTACCAGTTTGGCGCATTCCTCTCCGTGCAGCGAGTTTTTGAGACGTGCTTTTACGCACGCTCGCCATGGTCGCGCGCTGTTCAATTTCAGTTCTAGTGATTGTAGAGTTCAGAGTAGGTCGCTTGTTCGACCGTTGTTCGTGGTGCGTGTTCTCGCGATGGCCGGACTTGGTGTCCGATCCATTCGTCTTTCTAATTCCAATTTCATATTAGTTTATTTAAATAGTAAAGTGACTTACCTTCATTCATTTAATCAGTAGTAATTAACATCTCCCAGCATGACATCCTATTATACAGATATCTGAAGTTTGTAGCGTTTGTGAGCATTCAACACCTGAAAAAAAGACAGCACCTTTTCCCAAGTCCACGGAAGTGTTTCAAGAATAAAATCATGGAAGTATTCTACAGTATTTTTGCTCATTCTTTATGACACATCACTCTTGGATTCAAGGTAAACATTTTTATAATTAATATTCCGACGACGTATTGAACCTGATAATATATATACGATCACGTTTCTTCTTTGCTTCACCTTCATAGTATAATCAGCCTGTATAACTTAAAGAACAATAGTCATCAATTAAATTAACCTACAAGATCCTCTAAACATTTAGTGAAGCAAAAACCATCTTAACAAATATGGTGCTTCGTTCCAGTGCACAATAAGTGCTTAATACGTCGTTTTTCAAGATATATTTGAAAACATGAGCTTTTTTTCTGCCACCTTAATATTCATAATTTTATAAAATAAGCAATCCTTTTTAGAAATATGCAAGATTAAAATATATAGTGCAGTTTTTACCAATTTTGCATAAAAATTATAAAGGATGTTAGAAGATTGAAAAATATACATAGAAGATTTTTTTTAAACACATGGAAGCTTGTTTTTTTTTTTTTGGTGTACATATATAAAATTCATTTTCTTTTCAAATTTCTGAAATTCATCTATAGTGTTTGTATATAATTTTTCATTGCATATAATATTTAAATAAGTGTATGAAGAAGAATATTTTTTTTGAAGATATTTTGTGTGAAGAGATATATTTTTGAAGATGTTATTTTAAAAATATTTCTGGAAGATATAATTGTGAATAATCAATAATTTTTTTAATTTCTAATCAATAAATTTACACATTTTAATTTCTATTACCATAATCATGGATCAAAATACTCAAGTAATGAATCGTATAAATATATTTACTGAGGCACTCTCAGATTTTGTACAGAGTATTCCAGATACAATTAAGTATCTCGTTGAAAGCAATGGTGGTGATACCACATTTGACTCTGACATATTTTCCATTATAACTAAAACACTACAGTTTACAGGAAACAACATGATTGAGATGCACAAATGTTTTATTAAGGATACGTTCAGTAATACACTCAAAGATATCTCCAACCTTAAAGAGCTTAATCAGAAACTGTTGGTGAAAGTAAAAGAATCAACCAAAGTACAAAGCATTACAACTAGAGATTCATTCACACAAACGGAAGAGCAGAGCATTCCATCTACTAATAACATCTCAATATCTGATTCTTATACACAGTCTTCAATTCTCTCATCAAGT
Source organism: Maratus michaelseni (assembly GCA_963931845.1). Classification (NCBI taxonomy): domain Eukaryota; kingdom Metazoa; phylum Arthropoda; class Arachnida; order Araneae; family Salticidae; genus Maratus; species Maratus michaelseni. The sequence continues at coordinate 400,316,044 of OZ007588.1, forward strand.
CATATAGACGACACCGTAAATCAATCCTTTTTCAACTCCACATTAAATTCACAATCATCCTCAACTCATTTAAGCAAGATAATAAATAATTTATGATGTACCGCAATATTTTGGCACTCACGAAATAATTGAAGCAATCAATAAATTCAAGGAAACATCCCATATAAATGTGGTGAAAACATATAAAAATAAATTCAGCAATAACCTCAACCACATTTTAGAACTTCCAAGCAACATTGCCTACTGCCTAATGCGGCGTAAACTCCAGATCAAGGATCAACTCTTTACAGCAAAGAAATTCATAAAAATCAAAAGATGTTTTAATTGTCAAGCCTTCCATCACGTAGCAAATCAGTGCAAAAATTCAAGATGTTGTGTATGGTGCGGTGAACATCATGCACCAGGCTTTTGTGAGAAACCTGCCAATTGCAGAAACTGTGTTCATAATAATCAAAATGGGCACAACTTTCGAACAGATCATCCAGCCTTTTCTAAAGACTGTGAATCATACAGACTGTGCTTATATAAAATAAGACTTAAACTCAATAATCGAGTTACATAAATTTTTGTGCCACATCAAACATAACTGATACGTCTGTGTTTTAATTTCTTTTCATGCATTATATATATTAATTTTGTAAGTTTTTTTGTGTCTTGTCGGAGGAAAATAAGATTTCGGTACCCAATGGAGTGGTACTGTCAAGATATTTTCTTGACACTTCTTTAACCCTAACCCGACAGATACATATGTTCATAATATTTTTAACTTTTATAATAATAACAATAATGAATTTTCATATCTTACCTGATTTTTCCTTTTCAAGTTGGTTTTTATATAAGTTTTTTCAGCTTTACAGGTAATTGTGTTCAGTTGACTGTTTAAATTCATTTTTCAAAATAATTTCTTTTTAGCATAATTTTGTTCATGAGATAACAAAATTTTAGAGAAATTTCTTTTCAAGTTTAATGATTTTTAATACTTTTCATAATTTGTTGTGTACATGTAATTTATGCTTCAGTAATTATTTACAATTAATATTTAAATTTTTGGCATTTTCGAAAGTATTGTAGCATAATTTCAAAGTAATTTTTCAGTGTCTTAAGCAAATGCATACAAAGATATGCCTCTTACTTTTAGAATATTTCAAATTTTAAAAAAAAAAAAAAAAAAAAAAAAAAAAACCTTTTTTTCAAAAATCTTTGTGAGATTATATGTAACATGTTTACATAGTACCATTTTCAGATATGTATGTGTTAGTTATGTTGTGGTATATAAATTTTTTTGCATTTAATGTACATATAATTATCTTTTGTTTTTCTAAACATTTTAATCTAACTTTAATTTTTTAATTTAACTTTAAAATTTTGACAAGTGGATAAAAATTCAATTTTGTGATTCAGTTCACATATCAGTCTTTTCAGACTTAAAATGATGTTTTTTATAGTATGATAGGCTCTTCCTTCATATTTTTTTTAGTTTTGAATCTTCATTTCACAGTGCAAGCATTTGCAATTTCATTCAATAAAATAAAGGTATCCTGTGTAAATACTTAACTTACATTTGTTTGTGGTCAATGTTGATGTTGACAAATTTTTCAGTAATACACCATTCTAAAAAATTCAGAGGTGTGTTGTATTATTTTTTCAATTTATGGTAAAATTTGATATACCTTGTGTAATTAGAATACATTTTTTAATACAATCTTTTATGAATACTCACGTAAAATTTTTATTCCATGGATATGTAAACATTATTTAACAGTATACGTATACATAAATTTTTCATGATCATGATCATCTTTGCATATAAAAGTAATGCAAAGTTTACTTGAAAGTTTTCTTTCAGCATGCAGTGTATAATATCAAGTGTTACAAGATTGCAATGTATATATTTTTTATTTTTTTGTCCCTATTTTTTTTGTGGCGCCACTCATTTCCCCGTAACTTTTTTTCTTACCCTTTTATTTGTCTGTTTGAATTTAATATTTCTTTATATATATGTCTTGTATCATCATGATAGCAGCTGTACTGAAATTTTATATTGATTGTTGATATAATCTCAGATACCCGTCTGTTGGGTATAGTATGTAATCCCATGTATTCCCGTGCTGTCTTGATCGGTTGTTGATGCTCTTGGTAAGTAGTGGTCATTCTTGGATCAGTTTTTGCTCTTGGTATTGGGATATTCCTTATAGGTTATTTACACTCTCAATAGAGTACTTTTTATTGCTAAGTTTTTCTTTAGAGCTTTTTGTAAATTTTGTGAGTTTTTTTGTTTTTCCAATTAATATTTGATATTCTTATGCAATTTTTGCCTTTTTTTCACACTTTCTAATTTTTTTGCATTTTAACTGACATTTTTTTACATGTTCTCAATCGACATTTGGAGTTCTCTAATAGTAATGAGTGTTTTATTGATATTTAATGTTTTCGATTGATTGTTCATGTCCTTTTGTAATGTTCCTTGTAATCCATTTTTGCATTCCAGCTTATCTGATTCAGCGGTAAGTTGTGAATTTCCTTTTCATGTGGATCTTTCAGTTTTTTCCCTATTTGTGGTGGAGTAATATATCGTGTTGATATATTTTGTTTTGAATTTCCCTAATTCACATCTGTATTTCAACATTTTAAATCCATATTCTTAATTATTCAATCTTTAATTGTAACATATTATATTTAATTAATCTTACGTTTTCCCTCTTTTTACGTTCATTATTTTAAGTTTAATCAAGCGATCATCTTTCATCTCATTTATTTCGTAAAGTCTCTCTTTTTCCATTCATCTCCATCCCGTTTCGCCCTTGGCCGCGTGCCAGCTTGTTTCGTAGCCTTCCTCCTCGGAACACGAGCTTTTACGGCTAGGCAGCCGGCACTCTTTGCGCATGTGCGTACGGCCGCGGAACGGCAGCGTTTCGCTGTTTCTCCTTCGTGCGTAAACTCTTCATTGAGTCTACCAGTTTGGCGCATTCCTCTCCGCGCAGCGAGTTTTTGAGACGTGCTTTTACGCACGCTCGCCATGGTCGCGCGCTGTTCAATTTCAGTTCTAGTGATTGTAGAGTTCAGAGTAGGTCGCTTGTTCGACCGTTGTTCGTGGTGCGTGTTCTCGCGATGGCCGGACTTGGTGTCCGATCCATTCGTCTTTCTAATTCCAATTTCATATTAGTTTATTTAAATAGTAAAGTGACTTACCTTCATTCATTTAATCAGTAGTAATTAACATCTCCCAGCATGACATCCTATTATACAGATATCTGAAGTTTGTAGCATTTGTGAGCATTCAACACCTGAAAAAAAGACAGCACCTTTTCCCAAGTCCACGGAAGTGTTTCAAGAATAAAATCATGGAAGTATTCTACAGTATTTTTGCTCATTCTTTATGACACATCACTCTTGGATTCAAGGTAAACATTTTTATAATTAATATTCCGACGACGTATTGAACCTGATAATATATATACGATCACGTTTCTTCTTTGCTTCACCTTCATAGTATAATCAGCCTGTATAACTTAAAGAACAATAGTCATCAATTAAATTAACCTACAAGATCCTCTAAACATTTAGTGAAGCAGTTACCTTCTTAACATACGTCTAAGTGCTTCTGACAAGTCTGATTTTATAGGAAGGAGAATTATAGAATTAAAAGAAAAATGAGCTTAAAAAAATGCGAAAATCATTTATTCTATTTACTTCACCTGTAATAATTGATGTAGAAATTGTAGTTTAGAATTTATTATTGCATTCAATCAAAACTCAGTGTGATTTCATTATTGAAAGGATTATATGCGAATGCAGGGTTTTCCAATATCTGAAATCACTTATCAGTAGCCTGATTTTCTAAAATATTATCTGTAATTACGTATATATTAGCTATGTTCAGTAGCGTACTCTTGTGCATTTGCACAGATGCTAATCCTCCTATTTTTTTTCCTAAGTTAAATAAACATAATTTGAACTAGACAATTTATTTATGAAATTAAATCTAATAAGTACCACATAGAAACAAGGTACATTTTCCCATTAAAAATACGTGTTTGTTTCCCTCTATTCCTAAAAAAACTAACGCTGTTGCGGCCGTAATTAAATTAATTTTCACAGGAGCTCTTTCTCGGCTTATATTAAGAAAACTATTGCATACTGAAATATGACAATTGCTAGTTTTATAGAGAAATGTATGATAAACATACTGCAACAGACAGATTCTAAATCAAAGAATTATTTTAAGTGCTATTGAATGTTGAAATCATCCAAAACAGTTCAGTTAAAGAAAATTTATATGATCAAAACTATGTATAGCAAAGCAACCATCTTTTGCAGACACATGTTGAACTAGGTTGTGGTGTGCACTGTGCAGTGCCAATACTTTTTTTTAATCTGCCGAATTTTTAAAGTTTTCTTCATTATTTTTAAATTCAAAATTTCATTATTTGAATAGAGATTTAATGACAATAAACTATGAATAATAACTTTCGAAATTTACATGAATATTTCTTTAACATTGGTTGTATTTTGTATGTACACATTTTATTCGGTGCGTTGGTTATGGTATATTCAGGCATATAGCGCACAGCTCAAACAAACATATTTAGACTCAGGAATTTTATTTCTTAAATAAAATTAAATAATTATAACGAAGCAATAAGCAACATTTAATTAAATAAAATTTCGAGGTCGAAATATAATTGTTTAAGCTGCACCTTATATGGTGGAATATACAGTATATATATTTTTTACTTTAAATGTGGCCCACGGCTTTGTACATAATATTTAAATTGGCCATCGGTGGTAAACGAGTTTGACATGCCTGATGAAGAGGAATAACACTGCTTGCCATGCACTAGTAAGATTGGGTGAGAGATAAAATGCCATTTATGCTCATTTCTTAATTCAATTTTTGTACAAAAAAAAAAAAAAAAAACGATAGTTATTCTCAAACAAAAGAACAAGAAAACCATGCCGGATTAAATAATTTGGTCGTCAGATGAAAAAACTTGGTAGCCAGTGGTGACTGCATTTATCAAGCCCTAATAACAACCATGGACTTTTTTTTTTTCTCCCAGAATGACAAGAACATCACTGTTGAGTTTAGAGCATTCATTCCATCAGCAGAAAAATTTAAAACACAGAACACTTTTTGTTTCTTTCCCCCTTAAAAAAAATCTTGAGGTATGAATTGAAAATTCTATGTCAATACAACCCACACAATGGCTTACAGAGTCGTCTGAAAAAGAAAACTTTAATTTTGTCAGTCACAAATAACAAACCATGCACAGGCATAATGCAGAAACAGAAATGAAAATCTTAAACATGATATATTTATATACAACCAATTTCAGCTGGTTTTTTGGTAAAAGTATCCAATTTTTCTCTTTTCATGTCATCACTAAAGATTACAATTTTTCATAATCACATCTTTCTCATAAATTTAGAAGAATTTACTCATTTATAGCTGAAGAAATTGATCCTCTTATGTTACTGACAAAACTCTAGAAAATTTTGAGAGCAATTAGGAAAAATCACAGCCATTATTATTATTAAAAGAACATTCAGAAGTTTGCAGCTCTGCATTCAGCAACATGTTATACAAATAAGGCGGCATATATATAAAAGATATGAGTTAATGAAAATTGCTTAGTTTCTTTTGTTAGGTTACATATTACAAACAGAATGGAATTGTATTTGGTTCTTTTCCTTGCGTCTTATAATATGGTGACATATTATAGCATTTCTTTTGGCAATATTTTATTTACTATTAGTTTTTTTTTTTAAATGTTGAGACAAAAGGTTGAATTAGAAAAGACATTTTTTAACTAAAAGAAAATTATCTTTGAATACAAAACTCTGAAATCACAAAGTGTGTGTGTAATTTTTATTCATGTTAAAACAACTGGGTGTTTTGCAACAGAAAATAGTAATAAATATAATTAAGAATAAATTATCTTTGAACTAATATGTAATTAATATGTCTCTAAGTAGATCAACTTACCATAACTTTCTTAAAATTTCTTTTATATTTAAGCAGTTGTCTAATTCTTTTATTGAGTAGTTCACCGGAAGTTGCATATACTTCTGTAAAGAAGAAAAAATACATTTAAAAGAAAATCATAATTCAACAAAAATTACATAAACCATGCATATTTTAGTAAACTTTAAATGAAAGATTATTGCATAATCTTACATATTAGAATCTACAGTATATAGTGTGTATTTCTCATCTACTTCTCCGAGAATACGACAAATTGTGAATTGAAATAAACAATTATTTGTGGATCCAAGCATTTTACAGCTCTCAAATTTAAGCTTAAAAAAAAATCTAAGAAATTAATTTTTAGTGAAATTTTTTTGTAATTCAAAATAAGGGTAATCTAATATTGCATCAATGTGAAAAAAGTGAGTAAAGGTAAAAGGAAGTTTTGCGAGCAAAAATAACATTTTACTGTGTTGAAAAAATGAAAAATATTATAGAATGAACAGTTATAGCTTATAACACTGCAATGCTATGTTGCTAGCATAGAAGAAGGAATTATAAGATAGAAGGAACATGAGGGGTGTTTTTGCCCATCAAGTGCAACGGGGATTATGGGAAGGTGGTCAAACAGAATGCTCGCAACCCCACCGATATTGGTGAAAACTTGGCTTTTATCTTGGCATAGACGGCCTACTAACCGTCGCCTCACACGATGGGTTTTCGGTGTTTCTGCTTTTGTCATTATCATGTGTCTTGACTTGTGCCAATGAAAAAAAAAAGTAATTAATTGTATTTTAACTGCATTAGAGGGTGAAATCATCTGTTTTGGAAAAAAACATGGGAGAAAGAAAAATAAATTAAGCATTTGAATTTAAATTTTGCTTTTAAATCATAAATATAATATAAACTTGTGCAACAACTTTGTCCCACTTTATCTTTATTGGAACATATATTTTTTTATTTTAATAATCATTGATGCAGTATTTTTTTTATTGTGGCAACGCTGATTTGAGAAAAACCTTTCATTTCATTTATGAAAACAATGCTTACTTAATTTTTAATTAAATGTAATTTTCATCAAACGTGTTTTAACGAAATGTGAGTATAATATGTCAGAAACCTGTTCAAAATTTTTTCATATGGTATCTCATTTATCGTTTTGCGTTTTTTATTTGCTTAGAAAAAGGGATGTTGATAACAGAAATAATAAATATGATACATTTTATTAGTATTTCCTAATTTCATAAAATGAAACGATTACTTTAAATCCTTTTAACTAAAAAAAAAATATATTTTATCCTACTGTGTAATTATTCAGTCCTTTACGAAGAATAAATTTTACTTTTTTTTTTTCTCCCCGATCAAAATCATCAGAAGAAAAGGGATTTTAGTTAAATTTAAATAAGGGTTTGGTTTTAAATTTTAAAATCAAGTGAATACAATCAATTCTTAGTTGATATTACGAAGGTGAAGGGAGGGGGGTTAATGTATGTGTTTATTTTATAAGTAGCCAGCGACTGATTTACAAATTTGAGGGCACTGAGCACAGATGCTTTAATAATTTTGTGATATTTAATAATGTTTTTACAAAGTTTCTTTTTAATTTTTTAGCAGTAAAAGTTTTTATAACATCCTCATAATCTTAAGTGTTTTATCTCGCTGACGATTTTTCAATATTTTGAAATCAGTTCCGAAAGTGAAAGTATCCTAATAAAAAAAAAAAACCTGTCAACAAAATCGAAAAAGTAAAAAACGGCCTTTGTAGAGATAGATTTTAAATATCCAATGGTAAAAAATTTATTTTTAAATATTGAAATGCAAATGAGATATTTGTAATCTCTGGAACTACCCAACCGATTTCAAAAGTGATGGTGGCAAATTGAAGGTGACAACCCCTGCTCCAACATAGGCTATATTTTATGTCGATGCCACTACCCCAGGGGGGTGCAGGAGCGAAAAATGTTCTAAAATTGTGATCTTTCCTATACTGAAGCAGCTAGATATTTGAAATTTGGCGTTGTAGTTACTTATAAGATGTAAATGCTCTCTAAGAACGAAATAAAAAAATTCGAAATTTAAAAGGGTGAAATGAGCGAAAAGCGTTCTAAAAACATTCTAAATTACAATTTCTATGGAATCTCTAGAACTACCGAACTGATCTGAAATTTGGTGTTGTAGTTACTTATAAGATGTAAATGCTCTCTAAGAACAAAAACTGAAATTTAAAATGGTGAAATGAGCGAAAAGCGTTCTAAAAACATTCTAAATTACAATTTCTATGGAATCTCTAGAACTACCGAACCGATTTGAAATTTGGAGTTGTAGTTACTTATCAGATGTAAATGCTCTCTAAGAACAAAATAAAAAAAAAATTCGAAATTTAAAAGGGTGAAATGAGCGAAAGTGTTCTAAAAACATTCTAAATTACAATTTCTATGGAATCTCTAGAACTACCGAACCGATTTGAAATTTGGCGTTGTAGTTACTTATAAGATGTAAATGCTCTCTAAGAACAAAGTATAAAAAAAAATTGAAATTTAAAATGGTGAAATGAGCGAAAAGCGTTCTAAAAACATTCTAAATTACAATTTCTATGGAATCTCTAGAACTAGCGAACCGATTTGAAATTTGGCGTTGTAGTTACTTATAAGATGTAAATGCTCTCTAAGAACAAAATAAAAAAAAATTCAAAATTTAAAAGGGTGAAATGAGCGAAAAGCGTTCTAAAAATATTCTAAATTACAATTTCTATGGAATCTCTAGAACTACCGAACCAATTTGAAATTTGGCATTGTAGTTACTTATAAGATGTAAATGCTGTCTAAGAACAAAATAAAAAAAAATTCGAAATTTAAAAGGGTGAAATGAGAAAAAAGCGTTCTAAAAACATTCTAAATTACAATTTCTATAGAATCTCTAGAACTACCGAACAGATTTCAAAAGTGATGGTGGCAAATAGATGGTGACAACACCTGCTCCAACATAGGCTATATTTTATGTCTGTGTCACTAACTCCAGGGGTGTGCAGGAGCGAAAAACGTTCTAAAATTGAGATCTTTTTTATGCTGATTTAGCTAGAAATTTGAAATTTGGCATCGTAGTTACTTATAACATGTAAATGGTCTCTAAGAACAAAATAAAAAAAATTCGAAATTTAAAAGGGTGAAATGAGCGAAAAGCGTTCTAAAAACATTCTAAATTACAACTTCTATGGAATCTCTAGAACTACCGAACCGATTTCAAAAGTGATGGTGGCAAATTGGTGGTGACAATCCCTGCTCCAACAACCTCTTTAATAAAACGCTATGCGTTTCTGACGACTGGGTTTTTCGCTAATTGTTGCCACAGATTAATCTCAGAAAATGAAACATTTGAAGTTACTGAAAAACAATAGTAGCTCGAAAAGTATTTGTCTGAAAATGGTTAGGCAAACTGCGTTTGAAAGGTAAAAAATTGTATTTTTCTTGATATAAATTTCAAATCTAATGATTATGCCATTTTTCAAATATTGAATTGCAAAAATTACCAAATTTCATAATGGAGTACCATAGCGAAACCTTCATGCGTAAAAAGATAATAAGGGCGACGTGTCCTGGCATGTATATTGGCTATAGCACGAGTCACAAATTATAGTAGCCTTATTATTCTGTTAAAATATAAAAGTGAATTATGAAATGTCAATATTTTGTTGGATTAAAAGTTCGTTATAAGAAACTGGCCAGCGTAGCGGGCGTAGCTTGCTAGTAATTAATAAAATGAAAAGGCAACACTATTACATGTTAAGCGTACTTACAAGTGCTGTACATTAGTACATTATGTACATACCGTACTGTAAATGAAAGTCATTGCTTGCTGAATATCTCGGTTAAAGTAAGCTGTTTGACAGTCTTCATCCGTTTTCGGGGAGCCAAGTCGTGCATCCGCTTGATAGTCAGAAGTTGCATGTGGTCACTCTCGGGCTGACGCTCCATCCACTTCAACGCAGTTTCAAGGCCGGCAAATGCTTCACTAACTGATGGTCCCGTGTATGCTTCAACTTCGACATTAAGGTCATTTTTTTCATCGACACTTTCTTCTCTCACACTTTCAATAAGTTCATCATCATTTAGAATTTGAAACCCAGTGTCTTCGCGGCGGAAAAAGACAATGGCGCACGTAGACAAAATCATTATTTTGAGAATCGCAGTACGCTTCCGTCTTCATTTGTTTATTAAATTCTGAAAGCGATTCGGATAGTTGAGTTCGGATAATTTGAGTTCTACTGTAATTCCTTCTTCTATGGTTGCTTGCATGTTTCAGAATTTGTCTTACATATTAAATGAAACATTACAATTAACTAAAATAGTTTTTTATTTGAGTCTTTCACTACATGCAGTTAACTCTATTATATTAAATTTAGTTTCTAAAAATCAGCTTACTAAAATGCATTAAAACCTCTAAATAATAGGTGCCTTGAGATTACCAGATTTGCTCATTATTTGGAAGTGCCCACTATTCAGAAGTACAAATATGCAAATGATATTTGAGTTGGGAATTGAAATAGTACTCCTTACTAAATAGACATGTCGGCTGCTATTCAAGAGTGTGCATTTTGGAGGTTTTATTGTACATTATTCATCAGTTATATATATTTATAGTATTTGTGTATATAATCAAAAAGTTCATTTGTTAAATTTGTTTTCATAAATTGGTCTGATATTTGTCACGAAAATTATTTGATAACTACGTTGGCGAACAAAGACATCTTTGTAACAGTTATTTTGAAATATTTTGTAATTATGTTATTTATAATGTTATTGAAACTTTTTATTCCACCAGTTCTAATACTGGGACTAAAACTTTAAAAGGGATAGAAGTTTTCTTCTGTGAAAATGATAGTATTAAAGCAGGGCTCGAAAAATAGCGTTCCCGGGATCCCGGGGAACCCAGAAATCATTTCTGGGAACGTATTTTTTCCACTCAGGTTCCCGGCCGGGAACCTAAAAATTAAATATTGTATATATATATTAATTATTTGTTCTGTATACTTTTGGATAAATTAATAAATGCAATATATAATGCTTAATCTTAGAGGGTAAATGTAATTAAACATTTCCTTTTAAGTTACACATCTATAAGAATATGAACGGAAGGAGGAGGTGCTTTTGGATAGAGAGTCTAAACATTAATTAATAAACCATAAAACTAAAATTTTTGCTTATTATTTAAAACTGTGTCTATGTGACACAATATCTTCATTCATTAAGCTCGGAATTTATTAAAAAACTGGGAACACATAAATTTTTCTGGGAACCTACACTTTTCATGTAGGTTCCCAGCTGGGAACCTTAAAATTTTCAGAATTTTCGAGCCCTGTATTAAAGGTATGCATTTTCATTTAAAACAAGTCCTAGTTTAGTCGGAAGAGTAGGTTGATTTCTTTATTTTTTTTATTTTATGGTACACACATGAGATTTAATAAAAATTAAACAAATCTCACTCCTTCTAAGTTCACTATTTTGGTAAGAAAGGTAACTTGCAAGGAAATTTTTAATTAGGCTTACCTAAAGTAATTGAATACGTATGAGGCAATTATATCAAAAAAGTTAATAATTTTCTGGAATCATAGTTTAAAAATCACCTACAGGTTGTAATGTAACCCAAACCATTCAATGGATGTCATAGAAAACTTTTCTGTATCGCTGTAAATGAACTATAAAAGCAAGATACTTGATTAACAAATTCATCCATGATACTTGGTGTCCATGATACATGTAATCCAATTCATCCATGATACATGTGGATGCAAGATCAGCACACTGTCCCAAAGTATCAATTAGTTCTGTATTTCAGACATTATTCTGAAGACAAATTTTGCATCCTTTGCTTTTGTGTGTATTATTCAGAGGTGGTTAGTCAAGGGTCCTCTCCTCTCACGCAAAAACACCCTCTCGCTAATGTAAATCCTATGGGGCAGTTATTTTCTAATATCTCGTTTGCATTTCAATATTTTTAAACTATTATTATTATTATTATTATTATTTTGCATTGGATAGCTGAGGTCGATCGCTATGCAGCTCTTTTTTACTTTTTGATTTTGGTAGCAGTTTTTTTACTTCACATTTTTACTTTCACTTTTGAGCCCGTACCGAAAGTGAAAGTAACTTCATAAAAAATCCGCAAAGAAAATTGAACAAGTAATCAACAGCGGATGTAGAGATCGATCTCAGCTATCCAATGCATAAAAAATATTTGTTTAAAAATAGTGAAATGCAAACGAGATATTAGAAAATAACTACCCCCATAGGATTAACATTAGCGAGCGGGTGTTTTCGCGTGAGAGGAGAGGACCCTTAACTCATTTGATTCGAACTGGTTCAGTATTTCAATATTCTTGTGATGACAAATTTTGCATGTTTTTTTTTTCTTTTCTGTGTCCCCTCTTCTAAATAAAATATAAGAGCTACTTGGTCAACAAACTTATATATGATCAACAAACTTAAAAGATACTGGCAAAATTACTGTCACCATAAAGTTTGAATTTGTTCACAGGCATGAGATTGCAGAAAGATAAAAAAAAGAGCAAAAGTGCATAAACAGAAAAATGAAAAAGTATTTAAAATACTATATTCATATTAGAATTAGGGATGCACCAAATATTCGGTATCTATTCGGTATTCGGCCATATTACCGAATATTTGGTTAGGCCAAATATCAAACTATTCGGCCTGCTGAATATTCGGTTTGGCCGAATATTGAAATATTTGGCCAAACCGAATATTTAAAAAACTATTTTTAAAATATTTTTTAAAACCCACAATTTCTACTTTTAACTGTCCATTAATAAAAATATTTAAAAAAATAGAAATAAAATCATATTTCAATGAAAGAGAATGCTTTTGCATTATTTATTCGCTGTTTGAAAAGTGTCACTTAAGAAAATTAACTATTAATGATGACCTTCATAGGAGTTAATGATGTACAAATAAATGCTAATTCCTGAATATTGCCTAGTAAATAATCTGTTTGCTTTTTTGCAAACATCATGTTTCTAAACAAAATGGAAAAAACTTTCACAGGTGATAATTAGGGCTGGATTATTTATCAATATATCGATCAAATACTGATATTTCTTAGTTATCGCAATAACAATATCTAACCTCTGACTGGCAATATATCCCAATAACTGTATCTAAGCTAAGCTCTGACTCTACCTATATATCCAAAAAACATTTTTTTTTTCGACTTCAAACCACGAGCAAAGCGCCGAATACTCCGTATAGTATCCTCTTCAACCCATTCCTTTCGTCCGATCCATGCATTTAGATATTCATTGCTCTACTTTATTCCAACCAGAATATTCCCTCCAACGATTATCCTTTGATTATCTCGCTTTCGTTAATATCCCCAAATAAAGAATATCGCAATATATCCCAATACGAATACATTCTCTTATTATGTCTAAGTTCGTTACTATCCTCTCAAACCGCAAATTAAACTCTTTTTTCGTAACTGAATAATACAGCTATCGTCTATGTTTTAGGTCCGCTGCTGCCATTCGTCCAGAGTTCGTTGCAATATGGTCAAGGATGTCAAGGATTGATGGCCAATAAAATACGAGCTAGAGTATCTGTTGGTTATTGCGGAGTCGATAGCTTTGTGCTACTTCAGTGCTCGTTGAGATTATTTTCTCGGCCAATATTATCGGTAGCGCCTTGATATAAAGGAATTAATTGCCTTGATTAAAAGGAATGTATGGTGTCGTGTAGAAGATTGTAATGCTGAATATTGATTTTGTTTGTTTGTTTTAATTTAATTTTGTTAGCCAATAACTTATTTTTATCATTTGCAATTTATTTTCTTTTGAATTCAATGGTACTTTGAAATAAAAAAACAGGTTTAAATATCAAACCTAGTATTTTGCATAATAAAGCAAAATTTTATAGTACGTTTTTAGCTCACAGGCTATCAAAACCTGACTGCTAATGTGCCCGCCGGTTCTGTATGTACGTACGTATGTTTGTACGTAACGCGCTAACTCTTGATAGAAGTAACCGTTTTGCTTCAAATTTTGTTTATAGGTTCATTGTGATAAGGCTCTTCCATGATTAGTTTTGGGGGTTCATTGGTTAAGTATAACGGGGGAAAAGGGGGCTAATCCCCCCCTTAAATTAGATAGATGGGTTTTTCAAGCAGAATTATCAGATTTTCTTCAAATTTTGTATATAGGCTCATTGTGATAAGGCGCTTCCCTGACTAGTTTTGGGGGTTAAGTATAAAGGGGGAAAGCTAACCCCCCTTAATTTAGATAAATGAGATTTTCCTGCACCACTGCAGAACTATTAGATTTTATTCAAATTTTGTATATATGTTCATTGTAATTAGAGGCTTCCCTCATTAGTTTTAGGGGTTCATTGGTTAACTATAAGGGGGTGAACAGGGGGATGATCCCCCTTATTATATTGTCGATTTCTTTATTTTTCGATGGGCTTATATCAAATTCTTTGAAATAAGAGTATAACATACAATTAGTGTGGATAGCCTGTGAGTTCTTTTTAATTATTCTTTTGTTAGTTTCTTTGCTTTTCTTATATATCTGTGTGTGTGTGTGTGTGTGTGTGTATGATTCATTGCTTTTTACATCTGTTGGTATTTAAATTGCTCGTACATTTGTCTTTCGAAATTAGCAATATTTCTATCCCCACACATTTTAAGGTAGTTATCGCGATATATCACCAATATCGATATTAACTCGATGATATATCGCGATATTAAATTTTTGATATCGTCCAGCCCTAGTGATAATAGACATCAAGACAGATAATTGTCCAGGAAACCAAAATCGCAACACACTTATTCAATCAAAAATAAAGTGCATCTCACTCCAGGTCAAATTTGAAATTTCGTTTGTTACTTTAATAATATTGAAGATATTGTAACTGTATTTTCAACATAGTTACTTTGATTTCTGTGAATCACGATAAGTACTGGAAATTTCCACCATTCATATCTAAACAACACTGAGCTAGATATTCCTTCATTCAGAGTGCAGCTGACAGTACTACTTATACTGCGTCACTGGCCAAAATTCAGTCACTTTCAATAGTATCATCATATTTTCTACAATCAAAATTAATATGATGCAAATATCGCTAAAATATCCTCATTGTTAAAGTTTTAAACAAAAATTCAGTTTCAGCTTATTGTCTTCATAAGGATTTTTTTTTTTTAAAGTTAACTTGCCAACAAAAGTTGCAACAAGCCTTATAGTGTTCGATCTTTCTCCATCATCCCACACTCAAAATCATGTCAGAAATTGTTAAATTTATTCTATTAAACATTTAAAACCTAAAGGAAAATAAATCTCCATATTTTTTGTTGCAAATGCAAATTATTTTTCTCTTTGAATTCCTGAGATTTTTTTTTCAGTTTAACACTATCATTTTTTTAGTATAAATGAAAATGTTATTGTTTTTATGCACGTGTTTACATTGTGGCCAATGAACTTTTTGGGTTTAGGAGACACTGGCTCCTTGAAGGTTACGGCAATCAGTACCTATAGCACTATAGCCTAGACACATTTTTACTCTATTGGAAAAATATAAATTTGTATAAACTGCATATGTTACATTACGTATTTTTTCGGTTACTTTTTGAATGCAAAGAATTCTATAAAGTGTTCAGAAAGTCGAGTGGGGTCCCTTCAGAATTTTTAATAATTGTATTATAAGTTAATACATATATGGACTCAGAAGATTGATCCAGGCAAAATTTGGGGCATGTTTAGGCGCCTCCACAAAATTCCTTTTTAAAAAACAGGCACCTTCTGAAAATTTCTTTAAATAAAACAATGCCAATTCACAAAATTCCATTCTATAAAAATATACTCTTCAGGATTTTTATAAAGGTTTTAAAATATATAATTTGCACACAAAACAAGTTTACCAGAAAGGAAAATTTTAACAGAAGGACTGAAAGAAGTTATTAATAAATGCTTGGTTTGAATTTCAATAACTAGATTTTATTTTTCATTACAAAATGTCTCTCTCTATTAAAAAAAAGTAACCACCGCGGCCTGCTGTCAATGAAGATTTTGTGCATTGAAGTCTTTCTGGACTAATATCCAGAAAACTATTGCATATAAAAATATGAAAATTAGTAGTTTTATAAAGAAATGTTCGATAAACACGCTGAAGTAGACAGTTTTTAAATCAAACATTTATTTTAAGAGATATTTAATATTAAAGTTGGTCAAAATAGTTGTCTTAAAAAAAGTTTTATAGAAACGAAAACTATGCACAGGAATTTAACCATAATTTATAAGGATATAGTTGACAAGCTTGCGGTGTGCCAACTGCAATTTTTTTTTCAATTTGAGTAATTTTTTGAGGTTATATTTCAATTTTTTATTCAAAATTTTCATTATTTTGATGAAGATTTATTTCATATTTTATAAAATCCATTATTTGAATTGTTGCCAATTTGTAAAACAGCACACATAATAATATTCCCTTTCAATTAAGAAATGTATTTACACGTGACTATTAAAAACAGAAATAAAACCTTTAAAATAATAATTAAATGATCACGTGTTAAAAGTAGTAAATGTAGAAAATATACGTACGTGTGAATATTAAAAAGAGAAATAATTAAATTATTATGCATTTTCAAAGCATTAAGAAGGGTAAGATTAATTTATTTCGACAAAATATTTTACCTATTATTGCAAATTTTAAAACAGCGTAATTAATAATACTTCCCTTCAATTAAAAACTATATTTTTACGTTTAAATCAACGAAATAACTAATAAATTGGTAAAATATAATTAAAAATACAGATAAACATTGAATTAAAGATTACTCGATGACATAACTAACACGCGTAGACGCCCCACAGATATGCACTTTTGGCGACAGTTCTTTTCTTTTATAGAAAGAAGTAGGTGGGATAATGGAGAAACCCAATTTTCTATAACATCATTATAAAATTTCCCGATGCAGCGACACTGCTTACTTAACCATTTTGCACAGGTTGATTTTCAAATGTTTAATTAATCTTAATTTATCAATAGAAAACAGTTGTTAGCTGTTTTGACCTTAAAATCTCTCAGTCAAAGGAAAATGAATGGAAACCCGATTACAGCAGATAGTCACTGGTTGTTTAATTATAATTCAATTTTCTGTAATTGTTTTAGAGTTGATCAAATCAGAAAGTGTTTTTAAAGTTTGCGGTGTCAGAACGAGGGTTGGCGAGTGTAGCTCATAGGGGGCAGAGCCTCCTAGTTATTTTTTTTTTCTTTAAAAATACAATAAATTTCACACACACAAAAATAAACTTAATTATTTTTTACAAAATGGGCTCCAAGAAGAAAACTCTGCACCTACCCCTGACTCAAAAGTAATTTAATCCAAAACATGAATTAACTTAACAGTTGGACTTAGGGGAAGAACATTTTTGGATTATAAAAAATTTACAATAAAATTTGTTAAACCTGTTGGTTTAGTTATTCTTTTTTTACACATGGCAATGTAATCAGCAGTAAAAATTGAATTTTAATTCTGACGCTATTTGTAAAAACGTGGTTAAAAAAACATTTTTGCTGTAAAATTTGAACTAATGTACCCACTGGAAGGTTAATGAATGTTTTCAATAAGTGTGGAACATGTTTAGAAAAGCAAAAAATTAATAAGATTTAAAAAATAAAATAAAGTATAAAAAATAGTTAATTTTTAAATACACTCTTTTATAAGAATTCA
Source organism: Maratus michaelseni (assembly GCA_963931845.1). Taxonomy (NCBI): domain Eukaryota; kingdom Metazoa; phylum Arthropoda; class Arachnida; order Araneae; family Salticidae; genus Maratus; species Maratus michaelseni. Next base: position 400,333,748 of record OZ007588.1, read on the forward strand.
ATGTTTATCTTAAAAATCATGCCTAATTTCATGACTGCAAATCATGAATTTTCCAAAAAATTTCCATTACAATATGTCAGTTTGGCTTTGGCACTGAACATAATTATAGAAAACTAGCTGTTACCTGTGACTTCGTTCATGCAACATTAAAAGAAGAATAAATATATTAATTAAGCAAAATATTTCAGTCCCGATAATTAAAAACGTTAATAATTAACTAACTATTTATCACATTTCATAGGAGACAATACGGTATTTTTTGTTATAGGGATCTTGACATAACCCAGTCTCAAAAAAGTGAAATTTTGTGCCAAATAATCGCGAAAATGAAATTGCAACCAATGCAAAACGGAGGGCCAAATAAAATCGTGGAAATAGACGAATTGGGTAAAAACAAATGTCAATTTTACCTGATAGACTATTTTACTTTTAAAGCCTTTGTGAAACATTTTAATAGCCATCCTTCAAAAAAACATTAATTGGAAATAGTATATGCTTTTTCTTTAAATTCAATTCTGCCTCCATGGTTTAATATATAGCTAAAACAAATCTTGGTTTCTAAATGACAGTATACTGACAGGCAATTTTTGTTCACCAGAATAAATTGATTCATGAAGTTTGAATATGTGAAAATATGTTTTTATTTTTCGGATAATTTATTGAAGTCAAGATTTTGTTTTCACAATCTATTCAAAGTGAAAATAAATTCTGTTTTTCAGTTTTAATGAGAAAATGGTGTAAAAAATATACTGATCTGTTTTATTTCTCCTTTTTTATACACAAATATGGAGTAGTTTACTTTCCGTTTTTAGAGAAATTTCGTTAAAATTAAAAAAAAAAAAAAAAAAAAAAATCTTGGCATCTAATTCAATTTTCTAAATTCTGAGAGTTTGTGTGACATCCTCGAATCAATGATAACCAGTATTAAGTAAATCGCGTTGCTCTCGATAGTCTAGGAGTAGTTGCGAAATACAAACACACGGTCAGATTTTAATATAATAGATTTGTGTTCATTTTCCTTTTCTTAAAATTATGATGTGATTTTTAGAACAAAACTCTCATCTGTATATAACGGATACTCATGCTAAATAATCAGTATAGATAAAAAAGAACATTTAAATTTTTCGTTATAAATATGGCGTGAAATTCATCTACTTTTTATAGTTACTGATCCTTGTATTATCAATGTAAGGAATTGATTCACACTCATTTTAAAACATATTGGAAAATTCCCGTTTTATTTCATATATGACGTCTCTTTTTCTCCAGAGAAATCCCATTTTAATGACATAATTCTGGTTAATTTTCTTAACCAGGCAATTAACTTCAATACTGGCATAGGGGAAATTATGTTACTTTAACGAAATAATATTAAATCTTTAGGTTTTATCAACAAAAATGGAACTATTAACATTCGTAATTTTTTTTTTTTTTTTAGGTAATAGAGTTATTTCTTATAGTTTTAAGAATGAAAATAGCTATTTCTCGCTATCCATGACATCATTTTCGACATAGATAATTTTGCGGAGCATATTATTGACATTTGCTAATCATTTTCCTTTTAAACTTCATTTTACTTTTTTCAAAATTTAAATAAAAAATACGGTATAGTTACATTAGCCGTGCACAGACGGTAAAACGCCAAGTATTGTTGTCATACAAAAAAAAAAAAAAAAAAAAAAACAAGAAAAAAAGTGAAGAAAACAACCCAAGATCATTTTATTTCACCAATCAAAGCCTATCCGCGTTATTTGCGATGTTTGACGTCATATTCGCATGTTTCCTATGGTTATGCATATTGAAACTTTTATTATTATCAAAAACTAAAAAAAATACGTTTTATTTCTAATAATATTATTTAATCTTCTTTTAAATTTTTTAATTTCATTTTCATTTTTCACATGAAACTAAATTGTTGAGTAAAAATTATTATTCCGGGTTTTGAATTAGTTTTGGCAACGATAAAGTATTAGCAACGGTAAAGTAAATTTAACCATTTTAAAATATTATACGAAAAAATGTCCATTTATTCTCTATGAAAATAACGAAATTTTGAATTATTAAGAAAAATATTTGAATAAAATAAACAAAAACCGGTCTATGTTCATTTGAGGGTTATAATCAATCTACATGCAAAAATACAGGATCATTAAAGGCTTCATTTTGACGCTGGCTTCAGCCTAACATTTGCACACAATCAGATTTATAATATTATTAGGATTCACAATTTCTTTTAACACTTGGTAGAGAGTGTGATAATTCATTTTAAAAAAAATTATAATTTTTGCTCTGTTTCGTTTTTAAGATGTGGCAACAGGAAAGAAAAGCACTATTTAAGCTATCTTTTTATGATTTCTAAATTGATTTCTCAACATATGATCATAAGGTACTTTTATGTTAGACGGATGCCAGTGATCAGCAAAATTTTCTGAATCTTGCCAAGCCTTTTTTTTTTTTTTTGCCAATCTTTTAACATCAGCTAATAACAACAACTAACCAATATTTTAACATTGCAATATAATATCTTAAAAAACTTACATAAAAATAACTAAAATATAATCATAATAAAATATGTAAATACAAACATATCAATACAAATAACAAAATCTCACATAAAAAGGTTGTAATTTAAATGATGTCAATTGAAACAAAATTTGGCACTGGTGTCCAGCTAACATAAAAGTACCGATCATAATTTAATATGAAACTACTACTTGATTAAAATGTACTTTAAAAAAAATATATTACATTCATTATTTTTTATTTATATTTTCTACTTTTTACTATTTAAAATATTTCGTTGTTGCACTTTCCCTGCCAGACGGCCTTTTTGGCACATAACTAAATTCTTCGTTGTTGTAACTCTTATAGAATTTTAACCATATTTGGCGATTTATTACCTGTAGCAGGCTAACAGAAAAAATGGCTTAAAATTAAGTTATTAATCTATAATTAAATTCTAAAAATATTAAAATATTGTATTCTCATTGGAAATACATCTATGTACACAATTTTTATAATTCTAACATATCAGGAAATGAGATAAAAAGCAATTACAAAATTTGATCTTCACATACAAAAACAAAGTTGAATTAAATTAATAAAAGTGTAAAGACTTACTTTCCATCTTTTTTAGTGTTTTTGTTTTCTCTGCCCTAAGAGAAGAAGAAAAAAAAAATATATATATGTAGTGCATAGATTGATCACATTTTAAAAAATCTTAACTATTAAACATCTTAAAATCTCAGTAAATGTCTTGCAAATGCACAAACACACAGTCTGTTCTCTATATCTTGAGAAAAGGGTACTGGTGAACATTTTTCCTCTCTTATCAAGGTCATTTTTACAATTTATTGCACCAAGGTCCCAATAAAAAAGAAGTACCAAATTCAAATGCATTATGAGCAAATGTCTGTTATTGTTGAATGCATCATTTAATAATTTTATATTATATTAAGTTTAATAATATGTATTATGTCACTTTAATATACTGTTGAAAGTAATGCATCCCAAAAAGGGTCATTGTAACTATAACAGGTATATTAACAGTTATTAAATATAATTAATATTTTTATATTATTAAATAGAATGTAATTTACAATTTTACATTATCATAAGTTTAATAAAATTAATTATGTCATTCTAATATACTGTTGAAAGTAATATATTTCAAAAAGGTTATTGTTAATATAACAGATTTTGTTTAAATATCTATACTATAAAGGAAAAATATCTCTGTTAATAACGCTGACATCTGACCAATAAATTGAGCTTTTACTGAAATTTGTTTAATTTTTAAACATTGCATAATTTTTACACCATGGAATAGAAAAAATCATATTTCAAATACAATTTGTTTGAAAACTGTATCTCAATTTATGTATTTTTTATTGTTTTAAAATAAATTTTCAAGCATGATTTTTTTTTTTTATCGCATGCAGCATGATTATAAAAGATTTGTCCCTTTTGCACTTAAAATGATATAAATAGTCCAGCAGTTGTTTCCGGCTAATATTCCATAATGAAATTAAAACTTCATCAAAAAATAAATATAAATAAAAAACAAGTTTAACAGACATGTAATTGAACTGTGCTTCATCCAATAAAATTATCAGAATCAAAAAGTCTACTGCAAATAACCAAATCTTTGGTTTTTTATTCAGCTGTTAATTCCTGGCATGCAGTTAATATGAAAGTATGGCTTTTAAGGAATTTCAAAACTTTATTTGAATACATGATTGATATTTTTCATATAAAAACACTTTTTGGTGTTGTTAGTGGGCAATCTTTTCACCTATATTCTATAATTAGCAGCTATAGCAGCCCGGTTATTAATATGTAATTAATAACCCGGGACGCTTGGGTTGGATCCTCAAATTATTTAAACAGATATAATTAAACAAATTTTCATTTCATATTTAAACAAATACTATTAAAGGATCAGGGTCCATAAGTGACATTTTTGGCCCAAAAGAATTTGATGCTTATATTTACCGGGTGGCCCAGCGGGTAATGTTTGAAACAAAGTCCAATAGATGGCGCTAGGTGCACGTGAGTGAAGTCAAACTTGGTGCGCATGCTCCGGTGAGTGGGCAATTGTAAATGTGATGTTCCTTCAGTCTGCGGTGCGCTTTAGCGGGTGATTCTCGTTAGTAGACATGAACAAATATTCGACGTATGTTCGCGTCTTTATTGTGCTACAAATGGCCAGATGTGATGAAAATGTGAAGGCAGTTCAACGAGCATGGCAGGAGAAGTTCCACAACAAGAATTGGCCAAACAAAAGGACTATGGCAAGGTGAGTCATTTTGTGCGTTTTACGGTACAAATGTTTTCCTTTTTGCTTCCATGTTTGTTCTGAAAAATGGGTTTCAATCCTCTTCCCTGTAGACTGTATGTCAAGTTCAAACGTACTGGATCGGTGGAAGACGATAAAAAAGCTATGGCTACAGCCACTGCTACTGTGGTCACAGACGGTGCAAAACAGGTCGTCGACGACTTTTTCGCTGTCGATCCGACCCGATCTGTAAGGAGAGCAGCAGAAATGTTGGGAATAAAGCGTACATCACTTCAGCAAATAATGAAAGAGCTCGAATTGTCTCCTTACAAAATTAAAGTAACCCAACCTCTCAACGAAGACCATACACAAAGACGATTTGAGTTTGCACAGCTTATGCTTGAAAAACTTCAAACAGGTGAAATCGATGTAAAGAAAATTTGGTTTTCAGATGAGGCCTACTTCACTTTGGATGGCCATCTGAACAAACAGAATTATCGCTACTGGGGCAGAGAAAGGCCGGAGATCACTGTTGTCCGAAGCCTCCACCCGAAAAAATTTCTTGTGTGGTGTGCAATATCCTCGCATGGTGTGTTTGGCCCTATTTTCATCGATGGAACTCTAAGCGCGGCGAATTACAGAAAGTTCCTGGACGAGGAGTTCATCCCTTTTCTTCATGGTCATGACTTGGTCCAAGGTCATTGGTTTATGCAGGATGGAGCAAGACCACATCGTATGGCGGATGTTTTCGAGGTGCTCAATGAGCATTTTAGCGATCGAATCATTGGGTTAGATTACCCATCGCACTTCCAAGGTGGTATCGAATGGCCCCCATATTCACCAGATCTGAACCCCTGCGATTACTACCTATGGGGTTATTTGAAGAGCAAAGTGTGGCAGACAAGTCCTACGAACATTCCAGAACTCAAAACCACCATTACAACTGCTGTCGACACGATTGACAGTGAGGCCTGCTAACGAGTAATGGTTGGATTCCAGAACCGTCTAACTGCTGTCCTTGTTAAAGATGGCGGGCACTTCGAACCTCTTTATCATTAATTGCCCAATATGTCCATTCAATAAACGTCATTAAATTCTTCTCATGTCTCTTATTTGTTTTTATTTTTTAATTTGTTTCAAACTTTACCCGCTGGGCCACCCGGTATGTATGTGTTAAGGTAGGTCATATAAATTATAAATATAAAGTAGACAAGTTGAAAAGTTTAATAACATGACATAAAGTAGACATGGCATTAAATGTTTTAAGATATTACAATATTAAACATTATGGGATGAACAAAACATGTAAAATATGATCAAAACTAATTAATCCGACTCTTCTGTGACAGATTCCTTGCTCACTTTCTGACCAATGAGAGATAGCAGCATCCAGAACATAATCCTTGTAGTCAGCAGTGTGAGGTCTTTCTTCTGCCACATGCCTTTGGTATCACAAATACCACAAAACGTGTATATATTATATACTAGCTGTTACCCGTGACTTCGTTCACGTAACATTAAAAGAAAAATAAATGTACTAATCAAGTAAAATATTTCACTCCCGATAATTAAAAACGTAAATAATTAACTAACTCTTTATCACATTTCATAGAAAAAAATAAGATATTTCTTTGTTATAGGGGCCTTGACATAAATCAGTTTAAAAAAGGTAAAATTTTGTGCCAAATAACCGTGAAAAGGAAACTGCAACCAATGAAAAAAGGACGGCCAAATAAAATCGAGTAAATCGACGAATTGGGTAAAAAGGAATGTCAATTTTACCTGATAAACCATTTTACTTTTACGACTTTGAGAAACGTTTTAACAGCCATCATTTAAAAACAATTAATTGGAAATAGTATATGCATTTTCTTTAAATTCAATTCTTGTGAATAGGGAGGAATAATTCTACACCTAAATGCAAGGAGCTTCAAATGCAAAGCTTTTTGCAGCCCAAAGTTACATGCAAACGTAACACTTAAATTGCAAAGTTTTTTGCAACCCAAAATTATATGTAAACATTATTTTTGCATGTAATTTTCATTGCAAATTAACATTTATTACGGTTCAAATTAAAATTAATTGTGTGCAAATTACATGTAAATGTTACGTTTGCAAAAAGCTTTGCAACTGCAAGTGTTACGTTTGCATGTAACAGCAAATTTGTGTCCTTGGTTTAATCTATAGCTGAAACAAATCTTGATTTCTTGACAATATGCTGACAAGCGATTTTTGCTCTGCAGAATAAATTGATTCATAAAGTTTGAAAATGTGGAAATATGTTTTTACTTTTCGGAAATTTTACTGTAATCAAGATTTTTTTTTTTTTTCACCAACTATTCAAATTGAAAATAAAATAATTTTTTTCAGTTTTAATGAGAAAATGGCCGTTTTAATTAATCCGTTTTATTTCTCCTTTTTTATCCACAAAAATGGAGTAATTTAAGTACCATTTTTAGAGAAATTTCGTTAAAATTTACAAAAAAAATATTAATATCTCGGAATTTTAAATTCTCCGAGTTTATATGACATCCTCGAATCAATGATAACCCGTGTTAAGTAAACCGCGTTGCATTAAGAGGAGTAGTTGCGAAATACACAAAGTCAGATTTTAACTTAATAGACTTGTGTTCAATTTTCTTTTCCTGATAATCTTAGTGATGCTTGTATTATTAATCACAGAGTTCAGAGAATAAATAGAGATGAAATGTTCATGTTTGGCGTGATGCTGAAAATACAACCCTACAGTTGGCCTAAACAACTGGCGGCTTGCTTTGAAAACCTCTCCCCGTCCAATGAATCCAGTCATTGTTCCACGTGCAGCCTCTCTCCATCCAATGAAGCCAGCCCTTGGGCCTAATTATTTGAGCGATAACCAACTTCATATTGCAAGCCAATTTTACGGTTCATCACCTCTCTATTCTTTCACTGTACTCAGTGATTATTAATGTATGAAACTGATACACGCTCCATTTGAAACATATTTAAAAAATCCCGTTTTATTATGACGTCACTTTGATCCCAGAGAAATCTCTTTTCAATGATATAATTCTTGTTAATTTTCTTTTCCTGGCAATAATGACGCGAATTTTAGCAGAAAACTCACATCTGTTTGTAACTGATATTCAAGCTTATTATTGATCAGTATCGAAAAAATATTTCAGTTATTCATCTTAAATTTGACGTCCATTATGTATATACTTTTATTATACACTGATAGTCAGGCTCTTTGTAATATTACGAATATTTGAAAATACATGTTTTATTTATGACGTCATATTTGTTCAAGAAAAGAAGGATCCTTTTCATAGTTCCATGGTTCAAGAGAAATCTTTTTCTTAATAATATAATTATTGTTAATTCTTCTTTCTAATTATAACGCAGTTTTTGACAGAAAAAGATATTTTTAATGTAACCGATATCCATACTTCATGTATAATAACAAATACTCCATATTGTTGTTTCAAATATCACAGAAATTCATCTTCTTTTGAATTATTTTCATTTTTCACGTGAAAATCGCTCAATTGAAACTTAATTGCTGAGGAGAAATATTTTTTGCTGCATTTTTATTTATTGGCAACGATCAAAGCCCTAGCAACGATAAAAGAAAATGGTTAAATTTTATCTAAAAATGTCCATTGATTCTCTATGAAAATAATCAAATTTTGAATTATTAAAAAAGTATTTGAATAAAATAAGCAAAAACCAGTCTATGTTCATTTCCGGGTTATAATCCACCTATATGCAAAGATACAGGGCCATTAATTTCTCCATTTTGACGCTCGCTTCAGCCTAATATTTGCACACAATCAGATTTATAATATTATTAGGATATATATAATACAAAATATCCCAATATCAGTATTCTATGTTCATGCTCATTAGCAATAGTTACACTCATTTTAACATGTTTAAACACAGCGCTGTATCCTAAAGTCTCTTAGTGACGTAAAGGAATGCAGTTAGAACTGTCTATTATTAATATTTTATGATGAGCGCAGCTTTGCAACACTTTATTTTTTACATATATTGTATATCTTGATGTGTTTTATAATATATGTAAAGAAGTGTAGCACGATTGCGCTCATTTAAATAATTGAGGTTAAATCAGGAGAACTTGTGTATTTTTCATCAAAACTACGAATAATACAAACTTTGAGCTTGTATAAGTCATATAAATCTGAACAAAATACAAAAACTATTATTGAAATCGTTCAAGATAAACCATCTAATATTAAAAAGGGAAATAATTAAGTCAATATAACACAAGCAAATTTTAGTCTATTTGATGAATAAAAACATGGTTTATGGATCCTGATCCTTTCTATAATAAGTAACATTCTTATAAAATTATCTATTTTTTGCTAAATTCTGAATTACGTCTATGAATTAATGAAAAGTTTATATAATACTGGAAATTGATAACACAAAATTTTTCTTCAATACTGAAATTGGATACTGTACTTTTTATTTCTGAAAAAACTATGAATAATTAATTATCTTCTTGTTCAGTGCAGGGCATAGGAATGCATTCAATGGTCATTTTGATAAAACTACAAAGTTTTAAAAATAAAGTTCAATAAACACTAATTAAAAACTGCTACTAAAATTACTATGCAATAAGCACAGTAGACAGCCTGAACAATTACAAAACAGTCAACAATGTGTTAAGTATTTTTAATTTTGCATCCAGGTTCCTTAAAGTTCATTCTCAGAAAATGAACTATTACCATTAATAAACAATACATAGTTTAAGGCTTAACATTTTTAAATTTAGCATTGCATACCTGCCAAGCTATAAAAATTCCAAAATGTAAAACCACACATGAACAACATTTTTGCATTTTTTTACTGTATGTGCGAATATTAAAAACAGGTTAAAAAATTACATGTTAATACATTTTTAATCAAATTATTACCTTTGGAAAAACAGTAATAAAATGCAAATTTTAGCATATATAATGCTAGTGAAAATGTGATTCAATTTTATCCTTTTCAGGGGCTTTAGATTTTAATAAAATAAGTTTAGCATAAATGTTGACTTCATGTTGTAGATGTAGATTGGAGGATTGAAACATTAAAACCCTTAGTGTAACTTTTGACCAACCTACCAAAAAACAATCTTTTTTTTTTTTTTTTAAACTGATCTATGAAAATCGCAATATTTTCTTCACTGATCAACGAAACTTGTGATTCTTCACCAATCTGTGAAAATCACTTTTTTTTTTTTTTTTACTTGATAAGATTATTATTTTTTTTTTTTTTTGGGAAAGTCATCATTGCACAAATAATTTATTAAAGTAGTGTACTAAGATTTAATGCAGAAGCAGAAGCACGATCCAACACCGGTGGTAAACAAACAAAACATGCAAAGATGATCTGTTATCTCAGGTAAGGGAAAGCAGGAGTTTGGTTGAACTGAGCTTGACCCGTAAGGAAATTTAAGCCACGCCTTCAAAATGATTATGTAAAAATGATGCATTTTTTAACCAATCAATGCGACAATTTCGATCGGAGTCAATCAAACGATAATCCCATCCGGATCGCCGTACTAGTTTATCAAATAATCACAGAAAAAATTTTGCATTTTTAAGAGATTTTCTTACGTTATTTTTTAAAAAGACAATATAATAAAAAACAAATTTAAGTGATATTGAAAAAACATATTTCTCTAAGGAAATAAAGAGAACTGTCAAAATAGTAAGAAAAACATAAAAAAAGGTGATGTAAGCATAAAAGTATTTATATAAAAAAAAAAAAAATTGGAATTTAACAAATTACAACCATTGGGAAAATGTTCCATTTTTTTTTTTTTTGCAAATTAATTAAAAATATTCATCGGAATCGTCAACAAATAAACGCATTTTCCATTACTACAGTTGAAGAGATGGTATTCTCTGTCCTCGCAAAAATATTCGTTTGAACCATCGCCGCAGTTATTGAAATGCATTTTCCACTACTATACCTTATCCTTAATATATACCTTAATATTTTGTCGGGTCCTTCCAACAATAACTTTAACTCGTGTTTAGATTGATGTCTGAGTTAAAGGTATTTTGAGGAAATTAAAGTTGAAGACCAAGTTTTTTGCTTTATAAGACTATTTCTCATCCAACGTTAATTTTTGAATTCAGCTTTTTTTCATATTTGATAGTTTGCATCTATCCTTTTTGTAATGATTATGTATTTCTACTGCCTATTCAAAGAAAAATTCTTTGAAAGTTACAGAATTTTGTTAAAAAAGTGACAACACCAAGAGGTCCATTCTCGACCGAAAACAACCATTTTCCCAATGGTTAAAAAAAGGCTCAAAAGCATAAAACTTGGCAGGTATGACACTGAAAACTTATTGCAAACATTAAATTTACACAAAAGTTAATTTGAAAATAGTTTTAAATTTAAAATAAAAATTCATACAGTTCTTTTTTTAAAGCATGGGTATCTTCTTCAGCAGTAACTTGCTTCTGTACAAGGCCTTTGAATTGTTTTAGTTCGGCCTAAAAAGGAAAAGAATATATATATATTTAGCAAACATTATAAAATGGGCATATTTCTTTTTAAAATTAATGAACAGTAGCCAGCCACTTTTTAGCACAAATCAGCAGCATTAATTTAAAAAAAATTCAATAGAATTTAAACATTTTATATAATAGAAAAAATCTAAGCCCCCCCCCTTTAATATAATAAATTACTTTTACATGATTTCAAATTCTTAAAAAGGGGAAAGAATATTCTTATTCCTTCTCTTATAATCTTAATTTAAAAAATAGCAGACATAATTACCTCCTTTTCATCTAACTTCATTATTATTGTCGAATTTTGTTCAACAACAGATTGATTAGTTTCTCTTAGAGCATTTACTTCCTGAAATATAAAGTTTTATTTTTATTTTTAACAGAAAAATATACATAAACAAAATAAAAACTTTTCACAATCTGGTGGAAAATGAATGATCAAAACAATGTATACATTACAATGTTGAGCAAATAAATTGTTTAGTCTTTTAAATGAATCCAGTTTATTGTATGTAAATTATAAAAGCTAATAATTTTTTTTTTTTTAATCATTGTACAGTTTGTTTGCAATGATAGTTTGTATAAACCTAACTTTCAAACATTATTGAATTACAAACATGTCAGTTTAGGAGAAATTAAATACATATCATTTACAAGACAAAGTACTTCAAAACACTTAATGGACTTAAATTATATGCAGTTGATGAAGAGCTACTAATTATACTTTAACATTAATCTGCTAGCATTGCTATAACTGGGCCCATATTTCCCAGTAAATATTTTCTCAATAGGGACAAAGTAAATTGTTTCGCTGGGATATTGCCAATGTTCAATAATTTGTGTTCCTGTTAAACATTCTTTAAACGGCCTCTTCCTCCTTTTTTTAAAGTGGTGATGAACCTTGCCCTTTTATTTCTATCACCAACTTTTCATCCTGTAAAGTATTTTGCTTCAAAATATTTTGAAGCAAATATTTCGCCTTTTTTTAAAATGTAAAATACAATTTAAATGTTTAAAATAAGATAAAGATGAGAAATTATGCACCATACTATGTAATTACTTTCAGATTAAATTGTTTGTTCTAGAATTCAATGTATAATATATGCTGAAAGTAAAATAGTCCTGTGAGATCTAAGGAAAGTGGCCTTACACTCAATAGAAATAGAAAATGACCTTTTGATAAATTCACTCTACACCTTTAAAAAATAAATGTGAACATTATCAATTATTATAAATGAAGAGCTCAAAAAGTGTAAGTGCATGTTATGCAACTTAAGATATTTTTAATTACAACCGGGTACTCTGTTTTCTCACTGATGGGTGTTGCCCTGTGGACAGAACCCGACTTAACTACATCCTTTAGCGTCCCCTAGCAGTGTTAGTAATTGAATATTGCGATCTGAAGAAGACTTAGAAGTCTACAAAAAGATTGAAGTTTGGTGAGTTGAACATAAAGCTCGTTTAAACCAAGCATAGCTCGGTCTTCCCAGCTGGTTCATTTTTTATTTGCAAAATTGATTTTTTTTTAATGTTTCACTGTATGACAGCTATACTGAAGCTAAAAATGTGTAACACAGATACAACACAATTTTCTTTTGTGTTTAAACCGTCCCACAGTAGAAAATGGGGGTAAATCAATATACATATATATATATTTTATAAATCTTCATAATAAACTTCTGACATGGTAAAATTGATGCTATGTGAGAAATTTTCACATAGTATTTTTTATTTTATTATTATTTTTTTAATACTCTTGAAGCACCAGCATTGGGAAATTACATAACTAAAACTTTAAAATGACTTTTTTATATTTTCTCATATAACAACCATACTCCAAGTTAAAATATGTTTTACGTTTACAACACTCTTTGGGAGGAAATAAGATATTCATTCATATATTAATAAAGTTGTTTTATATATTTTTGAAATAAGTATTTACAAAAAGCTCTTCCTTTGGTAAAGTTTATGTTTTGATAAAAAATTTCACATGATAGGGTTTTTTTACGTTGGTAGTGCTCTTGGTGGGCTAACTAAAACTTTAAAATGGATTTTTTTTAGTTTTCCAACATGGAATGGAAACCATACCCAAGTTAAAATTAGGTAATGCTTTTTCCTTGCATTTATATTGTCTTCTGGGAGGAAATAGCGTAACCAAATTTAAGTAAAACTGTTTTTTAAATGTTTTACTGTATGGCAGATATACTGTTGTTAAAGCAGTAAAAATTCAACACAATTTACTTTTGCATTCATAGCTTCCCCTGGTGGGAAACAGAATCACTAAATTTAAACAAAGTTGATCTTTTATGTTTTTATTATTGATTATCCTCAGATTGAAAGTTTTTGAACTAAACTACAACAACCTGCATTACTGCACTGTTGGAACATTTTGGATTAATGATTGCTAAATTTACATTACAAATTGTAATGGGATACTGCATAAATCAAACCTGGATGGTGGTACCCTTTGTTAATTTTGAAATAAATTCGTTTTAATGCAGTAGTTATTAAAAACATGACATATTCAACAAAAACATAATTTGCAGAACAAATTAAAATATATATATATAAACATTTATTATATGTATCTCTTGCAATTTTCATTGCTTTCAAACAATTATGGCAGTTATTAGTATAATGTTAGATACTGGCAATTTAGGCCTTGGTGGATCCAGGACTAATGCTCGGTACAGGAAGATTATTAGGGATCTTCCTGGATCGTTATCAGATAACCTATTCTATTGTCCCAAGCCTGTACTATGTTTTCGAGAGTGTGAATCAAAGCGTTGCCTTACATGTCCATTAGCTGATAAGTCACAGATTTCAAATAATAACAATCTTAATTTGGTAAATTTTTGCAAAGCATACAATGTAATCTATTCATTGAAATGCAATTCGTGTAATATGGAATATATAGGACAGTCTTGTCAAAAATTACATAAGCGGCTAAATTTACATCGTTTTCATATTGATAAATATAAAAAATCTAAATTTCAAACAACACATAATATTGAATACACTCATTTCAAAAATCATGATTTTAAAAATATTACTATTAAAATACTTAAAATACAAAAAAATTTTACTGAACGACTTTTTCTAGAATCTAAATATATAAGACATTATAATACTACATATCCTTATGGATTAAATCAATTAGTATACAAAAAATCAAATCCTGTATTTTCAGATTTAACTAAATATGAAAATTATAAAAATCTTTATTCAGGATTGAATTTTTCAAACATAAAAAAAACTTCAAGATCTGGTAGAGGTAAACATAATAACAAAAAATACACTGATGATATTGTGATTCGACAGGAGCTTGATGATCTTGAGGCACAATTTTGTAATGATTATTGTTGGCTTGATATAAGAAAACATGTTTTTAGTATAAAAAAGAAATATTTGAACCAATATTTCAAGGTATTTAAAAAGAATCAATATTCTCCACATTTTTGTGATATCTTTTATGATATTCTACATTATAGAGCAAACATATTAAATACAAGTCTTTCTAATAAAACTAAATATAAAACTAATAATACACAATTAATTATAAATTTTTCCAATCATGTATTTAATAATATCAATTTACACAATATAATAAACAACATTACTAACAATTTTCCAATAAAAAATTTTACCATTCACAAGACATACAAATATAATCGCACACTTGGACGTAAAATTTTTAATTACAATTCTTTTGCAAAACAATTGGTCTCTTCAAATAATTACCCATGTTATTGTAATGACCCAAAATATCAAAAGTACATAAATACAACACATGGTCATATCATTACTGGTGATCTTAATATTGTAGAACAACCTATTTTACAAAACTTAATGCATAATGGAACAAAATTTCGCCTTCCATATAAGTGTAATATCAAATCCATAATATTGCAGTTTATTCAAGATATTGATTTATTTATATATAAAATTGCTATTGATTACAATAAACCAATCGAGTATTTTAGTGAATGGAGATTTTCTGTTATAGATAAAATGAAAAATGAAATTATAAAAAAATATCATCATATTACACATGCAGCTTTTAAAAATATAAATAAACATATATCAGAATTACAAAACAAATTTATAATTACTTATGTAGATAAATCTCCAAATAATTATGCTATCATTTGTAAAGAATACTATAAAGGGTTAATTCACAATGCAATCAACACTAGTAATATTTTTAATAAAACTAAATTAAATATTGAAATAAATAACAGAAAATTATTAAATTATCACAAATTACTAAAAATCAAATGTAATAATTTAAATTATCCTTATCTTGTTATAATTCCAAAATTTCATAAAAATCCTATTAAATTTCGCACTGTTACCATCGGATGTAACACATATAATAATAATGCAAGTAATTTACTACTTAATATTTTAAAGCAGATATATGATATAACGTTAAAACATAATAACCAACATTGCCTAAAAAACAGTTTTCAACTCATTAATAAAATACATAATATCAATCCGGTAAAATTCATAAAAACATTGGATTTTAATGATTTATTTAATAACATAGATATAAAAGACTTACATAAAACAATGTGTATATTATTTAAAGAATTTAAATCTCAATTAAAATTAAAAGAACATATTTCAGTAAATTTTTTTAAATCTTTACTAAATTTTACATTGCATAATAATTACATCATATATGACAATATTATTTATAAACAATGCCAGGGAATTCTGCAGGGCGGAACCGCATCTAGTATTCTCTCTGACCTTTACTTATATTATTATGAAAGAAATATTAGTCCGAACAATGATTATGTATTTTATCGCTATATAGATGACATTATCATATTTTATTTCAATGATAAAAATTGCACATCACCACTCAATTTTTATCCTACTCAGCTTAAATTAAGCGAAAATGATTTAATTAATAATAATATAAATTTTCTTGACTTAAAAATCAATATTAATAATAATTATAAATTAATTTTGATATTTATGATAAGAGATTTGATTTTCCATTTAAAGTAAATATTTTTACCAATTTTGCTTCATGTTTACATAAAGCTGTTTATAAAAATATAATTATCAATTATCTACATCGAATAAAATACTTATGCTCAGATATAAATAAAAACAAAAATATTAGATTTATTCGAGATCAAGCAAAAATATATGGTTATACAATTTTTATGATAAATTCAATCATCAACTTTTAAATAACATTTATTATATCATTTAAATATAAACACGGTATGTAATAAATTTTTGTTTTAATGTGCGATAACATATAACAATAGATATATAATATTACAATTATAACATACATTAATACAATTATAACATATTAGGAAATTTAATATTTGATTGAACATTATATACACTTTGTATAGTATGTGATTGTGCGTTGCCGATCACACATGTTTAGGGTGTTATTATTGTGCAGTTTTCATACATTTATAATTTAACTTATACAATAACACATAAAATTATACATGGATAACATTGGTAATTATAACTCACAAACATATCTATTTGCAATATATACAAATATATATATAGTTTTTTTTTTTTTTTAAATCTATGAAATATCAAATTTAACATGTATTTTAATTACTGCATTGCATTAATTTGATTGTAACACAGTAGTAATACATATAATTATCAATTTTATAAAAATTTTGAGATAATTTGAATTGTTTATGAATTATTTAATTTGATATTAAAATTAATCTGTGAAATCTAAAATATAATTAAGTATTAGTATAAATAATACATTAATTATTTAATAACAAGTCTAAAATATATTTAAGTAGTAGTAACAATAACATTAATTATTTAATTATAAGTCTATAATATATATCAGTAGATTAATACAGCTGGCAGCAAAACACTTTTTTTTTTTTAAATAATATCTATTTTACATAATATACTCTTATTAAGTATATCTGAAATGCTGTGCAGGATGAATAAATTCTGTGTATATTTTATTCGAATTTAATGTAAAACTATTAGGTAGTATTGTTTTTTTTTAAATTTATTTATATAATTAAATCTAATGAAATGTATATGTAACTAATAAAGTGGATATGCAAATAGATATTAATTATGTATAATTATAATACCAACAGATGGCGACACTTTACGTGTCAGGTAGATATGATAATATTATTAATATTACTTTTAATTTAACTATAGAGGGAGCTATTGCTTGTATATTAATTTTACTTTCAGGAATTAAAATTAGATGGAGTAATTATATATTCACGGATATAATTTTGTTATAAGTGTATTATCACCAGAATAATTTTGTGTGTTTTTGAATCATTTTGTGTTGGTGTGTCATCGATGGAGTTGCGTTTAAAAAATGTGCTCTCAACTTGTCTTTCAAATCATTTCTCTCAACTCGATTGTCAAAATTATGTGCGTGCCATGTGGACGTGGATATTATACAGTAGTTTCTATATTTTGTGCATTCAGGATAATTAATGTGAGTAAAAATATTTTATCTACAATTTAAAGGTTCTAATTTCCAATATTATTTCAAAAATGATATCTAGTGGTAATTTAGTGAGGTGATTTATAATGTTTTTGGATAATCGATGTAAGTGAATTATATTATATATTCTTAATGGTTTTTTATTTCCAATTTAAATATTTCCAATCTTATTTTTTCCAATTGTTATCTGGTAATAATTCAGTATACTTGGTTGATTCTACTGTTCTTAGCATCATGCCAGTAGAATTATGAAATACTGAATTATTTTTAAAACACATGTGGGTGCAACCAAGCTGACGAGTACATCTACATGTGTTTTTTCATATCCAATTCTTGTTTGTTCTCTTGTGGTCCAGTTTTCCATTGTATAATGTTCATATTTGATTTATTAATCCATTTGTGTTTACTTAATAGCAACTCCAATCTATAAACTTTTTTTTTTTTTTTCCTTTTTCTCTCTTTCTTTTTTTAAATATTATTCAGGTATGAGTAAATTTGGCCAATTACCATTGAAGCACATGCTATGGTAAAATTATGATTGCACATGTTAATTATTAGATATGTGGTATTCTGTTTACACAATATCATTATTTATCTCTTTGTAGATTAAAGTAGAATGATATTAGAACTTGATATGTATTTTGAAATTCATAGATATTATAATTATATATATATATATATATATATATATATATATATATATATATATATATATATATATATATAGATATATATATATATTTATCACATTGTTTAGGCTTAAGAAGGGGCAGATATTAAGATATTTCATTGAGTTGGCTTTATAATTGTGGTTAAATTTTTGGTAATAAATAAAATTACACCAATTAAACTTTAAAAATCAATTAGTATATTTAATTTAAACCACCCGTAAAACTTAGATCCCGTTCGAATGTAATCTGCCCCTTATTGGGCGAATTACAATGCGAGAAATATCTTTTAAAAAATATATATTGTTCTGCAAATTATCTTTTTGTTTAATATTTTTTATGTGTCCTCTTGATGAACCTAGTA
The DNA here is from genome assembly GCA_963931845.1 of Maratus michaelseni. Classification (NCBI taxonomy): domain Eukaryota; kingdom Metazoa; phylum Arthropoda; class Arachnida; order Araneae; family Salticidae; genus Maratus; species Maratus michaelseni. The sequence goes on from OZ007588.1 coordinate 400,352,565, forward strand.
CTTAAATATACTTGAATGTCACCTTAATACTAAAATATAATTGATAAAATAAATTTATATTTTATAAGTTTAAAGAAAAAATAATAAAAGACAAAGGTTTACCACTTGTAATGTCATTGTACTATTCATATACTCAGATAACTTGACTTCATATTCAGCTAATTGACTGTAATAGATAAAAAAGAAATTAAAAGATTACAGATTAGCATTAGCAGTTTTTGAAATTTATTTCATATACATACACATATTAGTTGTTAATGCAAGGTTTGAAAAATCTTAGTCACCAGGTTGTCATGGCAACTAAAAAAATCAAAGCTGTCAATCAGAAATTTTTACTGTAATACAGGGTGAACCAAAAGTCTTGCCCTTATTATAATAATTCATTATAAAATAACTGTTTGTATAATAATGTAACGTGTTGTATCATTGAATAGATCAGTTTTAGTAGTTTTTTTTTTTTTTTTTTTTTTTTTTGTGCAATAGATGGGGGGAGTTGGATTGGAAGGGATGGATCAACATCCTGGCCTCCGCACTCTCCAGATATTACTCATCTGGATTATTTTCTTTTGGGGCTATATCAAGGACAGAGTTTTTGTCACACTAATTGCTGATGTCGAAGAACTGAAGACTAGGATACAAGCTGCTGTGTGTACTGTAACAGAAGACATGTTAAAGAACACTTGGTGGGAACTAGAATACCGCTTAGACATTCTCTGGGCTACCAATAAAGGTGAAAATAAGGAATTTTGCTTAGTAGCCACTGGCTGGTGGGTTGATTTTTTTTAGTAGCCAGTTAGTGCCGAGTTAGAATAATTTCTTAAGTAGCCAGTAAGTACATTTATGTCACTGAATATTTAATTTAAAAAATATATAATTAGTTTACAGTAAAGTAATTTATGTACTAAATAAAAATATTTTTATTTATATTGCTTTGCATAAATTTGAGATGCTAATTTTCAATCTATTTTAAATTTAAAAATAAGTTAACAGCAAAGTTATACACTCAACATGCTTATGTAGCTAACTACATAACTCTCACTAAGCTGAGGTACTAGTGTAGCTAACTACATAAGTACCTTTTTTTTAAAAAAAAAATAAGGAATTTCCATCATTTGGGAGCATAAAAATCATGAATTACGCCGATCGGGTGTGGAAAATTGTGAATTTCGTCGACCGGATGCATAAAAATCATGAATTTCGTCGATCGGACGCGTAAAGATTATCAATTTCGTCGATCGGACGCATGAAAATCACAAATTTTGGCAATCAGGTGCGGAAAATCATGAATTTCGTCGATCGGACACGTAAAAATCACAAATTTCAGTGATCAGGAGCGAAAAAATCATGAATTTCGGCAATCGGATGTGGAAAAATCATGAATTTCGTCGACTGGAAGTGTAAAAATCACAAATTTCGACGATCAGGTGCAGAAAAATCCTGAATTTTGTCGATCGGATGCAGTAAAATCCTGAATTTCATCGATCGGACGCGGTAAAATCATAAATTTCGGCAGTCGGGTGTAGAAAAATCATGGATTTCAGCGATCGGATGCGAAAAAATCAAGAATTTCGGTGGTCGGGTGCAGAAAAATCATGAATTTCATCGATCGGGTGCGATAAAATCATAAATTTTGGCAGTCGAGTGCAGAAAAATCAATTTCGGCGATCGGACGACGAAAAATCAATTTTGGCGATCGGGCGCGAAAAAATCTTTAATTTCGGCGATTGGGCACGAAACAAATCATGACTTTTGTCGAACGAGCGTGGACAAATTGCGATCTTTAGGGAAAAAAAGAAATCTGAAAATCCGGCATTTGGTCGGTTCTTTCCATATTTTTAATCGCCAGTTTTTCAAGTTTAATCGACGAGTGGCGACTGGCGAGTGCTTATTTTCACCTTTAGCTACCAAGGGGGCACACGTTGAAATTTACTGAGGTGCGTGGTCTTATAAAATAATTTATAACAGTACTTACAATGTATCCAAACAAACATACGTCTAATTATAATAGTTTGAGCACAATAAATATTTATAATCAGGGCAAGAATTCTGGTTCACCCTACATTACATCATAATAATATAACAATCGTTAAAAGACAATTAGAAAACAAAGACATCATTTTGAATCGATTATGGTAACATAATTAGCTTTATAATTAAAAAAGCATATTTTCTTTGCTGCCATGTAACTGAAAAGTACGACTGACATGACAATACAGATAATAATACAAAATAATTCAACCAAATGGCATTGCATTTAGTGAAATTCTATTTTATAAGGCAAATGGATTTTAAATGGTAAGGCAAATTTTTTTAAAATATAAATTTACATTTTCAACCATAAAAACTAAATCTATAATGAGTACATGAAAGTGAAATCATTTTCTAGACGCTTTCAGTCATGAAGTTCAGTTTAAGAAAAAAAAGAATTAACTCTAAAAATGGTTGCATTTTAAATTTAATATAAATCATAGAAAATGTTATCAAGGCATATAAACACTTCGCTATAAGATATAGCTATTAAATATAGCTGTAGTATACAAACAAAATAGAAAATAAAACATAGCAACTATTTGTTTAGAGTCTACACTGAAAAAGTCTCTCAGAAAGTGACATTTTTTGTAAATTATTATTTTTCTTATTTTTGTCCTTTTTATTTTGGTAATAATTGAAATATCTTTATTATAGTAGATGTTTTAACTGCAAATGCATTTAAATGAAGGTAAGACTTCATTTTAATGCATTTATAGAAATTTTTTTTAAATTTTGGATATGAAAAATGCACATTATCTGTTCAGAATGATGTTGATTTTAGATGTAAAAATATAGCGAGTGGGTCTGAGAATTTATTGGCTTATAAAATCAAAGTGCATGTGTTATCTTTTTTTTTTTTTTAATAATTATTATTGCACATTTTTTTAGAGTGTGGCAGTGGCAACAGAAAAGAAAAAATAACAATTAAGACTTACTACTTAACAATAAAGACTTGCTAAAGAGATTACTGTGTACAAGAATATTTATTTTTTAAATAAATATTCTAGTACACAGTAATCTCTTTAATATCATTATTTCACATCACTATTTTTTAAATGTTCTTCAGTATTTAAAGATAAATACTTTATGCTTATACTAGGATTAGCCTTTAGATTCAAATAAACATTTTTAATCTTTATACTTAATGAAGGGTTTAACTCAAATAAAACTAAACTCTTGCAATTTTTCCTGAGTTGATAGTTATTTCTTATTTAGTTTCAAGGAATTTTTTTTTGTTACACTTAGCAAAGAAACTTCGTTTACTACTATAGGTGCAGATTCTCAAAATCTGCAAGAAGCCAGTGACTTCTAAAACCAAAAAATCCAGTGGCCACAATGTAAACAAATGCATAAAAACAATAGTGTTTATACTAAAAGCTATAGCATTAAAACTAAACAAAAAAAACCTCAGGAATTTCAAGAGAAAAATTATTTGCACTTGCAACAAAAATTTCTATACAAATAAAAAATATAATATGAAAAAAATATGGAGAAGGTTTATTTTCTTTTAGGTTTTAGATTCTTAATAGAATAAATTTAAGAATATCTGACAGGTTATTTTGAGTGTGGGATGATGGAGAAATATATATATAATGGCTCGTTGCAACTTTTTTTTTTAAAGTTAATTTTTTTAAAATCTCTATGAAGACAATAAATTGCAATTTTCATAACCAAGTTTTACGTTTTATTATCGCAATTCCTTGACAAAATTTGTGATTTTTTTCAATGTAACTAATTGATGAAATTTGCAATTTTTTCCTGTAACTAATTGACAAAATTCACATTTTTTTTTCTGCATTTAATTGACAAAATCCGTTATTTTATCCTGCGACTGATTGACTGAATTCACATTTTTTTCGCAAGTGATTGATGAGATTCAGTTTTAATCCACGAGCAATTGACAAAATTCGTGGTTTTATTTAGTGATCGTTTGATGAAACTCATGATTTTCTTCTGCGACTAATTCACAAAATTTTCAACTTTTTTTTCCGTGACTGATTGACATATTGGCGAAATTTATAATTTTTTCAGCAATCATTTGATAAGATTAGTGTTTTTTTTTTTCTGCAACTGATTTGCTGAAATTTGAGGTGTTTTTTCTCGACTGTTTGATAAAATCCACATTCTTTTTTAGAGGTTGATTGCGGAAATTCGCAGTGTTTTATTTTGCAATTGATTAATAAAATTTACATTTTTACTTTATGAGCGATTGATGAAATTTGTGGTATTATTTGGTGATCAATCGACGAAATTTTTGAAATTTTTTCGTGACTTTTCACGAAGTTCGCGACAGATTGAGAAAATTACAGAGTTATTTTCATGACCGATTGACGAATTGATTTTGAGGAAATCTGCCAAAAATAAATAAATAATAATTTGAGGAATTCCATCAATTCATGGAAGAATCACATGCCGATATCTAGTGTCTATGAACATATCTGAATAGTGAATAATACCAGAGCTACAAAATTTAATGAGTGGAACACAAAATTATTCTTTTCTCGACACAAATTTTTTGGCTTCACGGGCTAATTGCAGTATGCCGCCACTGAGTTCATTCACGGCACATATCAACATGATTTTCTTCCAGACTCTGCAGACATTGCAGATTTCCACTAGAGATGCAACGGATGTCAATTTGGCCGGATACCTTACACCGGATATCCGGCATAACTTGCAGCTGGATATCCGGCCATCTGACTGCAGTATGTTTTGATCTGTCCTTTTTAAATTTTTATTTAATTTTAAAGAAATTAAACGTGGGTTTAGATTAGCTAACCATCACTATGTTATTTTCTTTTATCTAATTTAATTTTCTATTAACAATTATTTTTATGATAATTTCAGTTTTAGTACCAATATTAATTACATTATTTTAAATTTTTAGTTATAATAGTATCCAGCTAAATAGTTTAGTAATAATAAATTAATTTTATGAGATAAACTTACTACTGAATACTTTGGAAAGACAATATTTAATACTTTTGTTTGTTTTTTGTTGTATGTTTCTTTCGCTTTTTCTTTAACAATATGATTTTCAAGCTGTAAAATTCCCTCGTTATCTTTTATTGCTTTAATACTTAAAAATTTTTTGAGTTGTGATAACAAAAACTTGTTCTTGCTTGTTGCTACTAACATAACAACTGAATTGCATAACAACAAAATTGGTATTTTAATAGTAAACTATTAGTTTAGTAATAGATTATTTTCACGAATACAACTTAAAACTGAATATTTTTGTAGCAAAATGTTTTATTTAATCTCTTTTTTGTTTTTTTCCTTGAACTTCCTTCTAATCTATGCACAACTTTAACTTATATAAACGTTTTGTGTTATAGGAACAGAAAACTTCTTGCTTGCTACTAACACAGCAAAAAAAAAGTTCTTATTTGATAAGTCAGTCTGACGCTTTTTCCTTTTTAACTATGTCTGTTGATCATATATGCAGGCACATGTGTATGAATAGTTATAGTTGTCTGTATGTTTGCTCTTTTATAGGTTTAGAAACACAATTTGCCATAAATATAAGTAATTTATTTTTAGTTTAATAAATTAGTGCTTTGTATTTTTCCAGATTAAACTCTAAGCCTTATAATCTGGATATTTTAACAATGTGTTCAATGAAATAATTTCAGGCCGGATGTACTGCCGGATAATCACAATATCCGGCATAGTGGCCGGATCAGCCGGATACAGTATGTTTGCCGGATATCCGTTGCACCCCTAATTTCCACCCCCCCTCCTTCTAAAGAAGAAAACCGGAAAGGATCAGGGTCCATAAGCCATATTTTTGGCCCATGAAATAAGACTAAAATTTGATTTTGTTATACTGACTTTTTACTTTTTAATATTAGAAGTTTTATCCTGTATGATTTCAACAATAGTTTTTGCATTTTGTTCGGATTTATATGACTTCGTATTATTTATAGTTTTTTTTTTTAATGAAAAATAAGCAATTTCTCCTAATTTTACCTCAATTATTTATATGAGTGCAATTGTGCAACACTTTCTTCTTTACATATATTATAAAACACATCAAAATGTACAATATATGGAAAAATAAAAGCGTTGCAAAGTAAAATATTAAAAATAGAGTTAAGTAACTGCATTCCCTCATGTCACTAAGAGACTTTAGGATGCTGAAACGTGTTTAAATGAACGTAACTATTGCTAATGTCAAGGAATGCAGTTATTAGCAATAGTAACATTTATTTTAGAATGTTTAAACACACTGCTGCAGATTTGATAAAAAGGAAAACGAAAATCAGCTGTTCGGCAGAAAAGGGGCATCCGTGTAACATACATGGTGACTTAGACATCAAAAGTTATTGGCCAAAGCAAAAAATTTAGTTGCCACGTAGAGACTGGCAACCATGAATCTGCACCTACAATTACTACTAATGAAATAGTTTATGCTGCTATAATCATCATCTCTATCTGCCATCCCATTTATTTAGAATTTTTAATAAAGATAACTCAAATAGAAAAAATGAATTGTAAAATTTTCTTACCTTTGAGCCTCATAATATTTTTCTTTATAATCTATGTGGTCTTGTTTCAATTTTCCTATCAAAATTTTAACTTCATTCAGTAAGAAAGGAATTAAGGAGAAATTGGATAAATAAATTAGTATTGAACATCAAATATACACATTGCAAATACAGTAGAAGACCTTTATAACGCAACTCTATATAATGCACAACTTCTCAGACTTAAACAATGAATTTTGCAGTTAAGAAGAATCTCTCTAGAGGGCTAAATTTGATACATTATTTCATCTTTATCTCCTTAATTCAAAGCTTTTTAATAAAAAAAATTCTATTATTACAATATTTATTTCTAAAAATGAGTAATATAAGGATTTGGTACAGGCATATTTGGACCAAGTTTAAAAAGTCCTTCCGGCCTGTACCGGGAAGAAAAGGTAGCTTTCGTAGCCCATGATTTTAAAAATTCAACTCATTTTGCTCAAACACCAAAGCTAAAATGCTTGGAACCCGATTACAGAAGATTCAATCCCGGTTTTCGTTAATACTGAATTTGAATGCGAATTTCAGCATTAGAGTTACAACATAACAAAAATCAGATTGTTTCAAAATGCCAGCCACCCTAGAATTTCAAACTGCCATATAGCCATTTTTTAAGATAAAGCTAAAACAAAAAATGTTCCGGAATCCTTGTATCATGATCTAACACTTAACGGAAACAACTTTTTCAATTTATATTTTTTTATAAAATTTTTTTCAATTAAAAAAAAAAAATAAAATAAAAAATTTCATTGCCCACCATTTTGAAACAAGATGGCGCATGAAACTGGTCAACAACCTCGGTCGAGACTCTGGTATGTTCTGTACACATGATCAGTCACATTCATATCGGTTCATAAATATACAAGAGTTACAGCATAACAAAAATCAGATTGTTTCAAAATCTCAGCCACCCTAGAATTTCAAACCGCCATATCTCAGCCATTTTTACCTGACTACCAAGAAGGGTTTTGTGTTTGACGCGTATCTAGGTATGTATGTGGGTATGTGGATTTCTTTATATCGTCGAAACATCCCAACGGCTGGATGGATGTTAATGAATGAGGTCTCTATCGATTCGTCTTAATCGTCCGATGGTAATAGGCTAGGTTTTTGTTTTCATAAATTCAAAATGGCAGCCGTAAAATGCAAAATGGTGGTAGAGCTGAAAAAATTTTTTACACACCATATTGAGTGGCATATCATTGCCACTCAATATGGTGCGTAATTGCGTGTTGATCTTTCAATAAACACATTAAAGAAATAATTAGAAAAAAAAAACATGAAATCGTACATCTCTAAGTCTAAATATTGAAATAATTTGGATTCTATTATAAAAATGAAATTTTTTTTTTTGGTTTGTTTTCGTTCCATTTGAAGTAACTGATGTGATGTCATATGTCATTTTTTGAAGTCTGTTTTTTTTAATACTATTAAATCGTTACTTGTTTAAGATATAGCCAAAACAAAAAATATTTCGGAATCCTTGAATCACGATCTAACACTTAACGGAAACAACTTTTTCAATTTATAACATTTTCGTACATCTTTTTGAATTTTTAAAAATTTAAAAATTTGTTAACTGCCCGTCATTTTGAAACAAGATGGCGGATGAAGCTGGCCAACGAACTTAGTCGAGACCTTGATATGTCCTATACACATAGTCAGTCACATCCAAATCGGTTCATAAATAAGAGAGTTAAAGCATGACAAATGTGAGATATATATATATATTTATCTTACGTTGCGTGGAAATAGGGCTTAATTTGTAGCTTATCGTTTGTCAACAACCGTAGTTTCCAGAGTTCAGACCAATGAACAGACTAGATTGTGTTAAATCAGCTCTGCCTCCAATATGGCAGTCAGTGTGAAAGCAGTGAAACAACCATAGAATGAAACTCAAACTAGCAATTATTAAAAATAAAATAACATGTACGTAATCCAAAGCATCTGAGATGATTCCTCATTTTAATTATGAGTAATATCGTTAATTTCAAATAAATTCTCAACTCTTATTTAGACTTTATTTACGAATTTCACACACTCAAAAATTGGAGAAAATAAAAATATAATCTGTCTAGATTGCTCCTGCCGCCATCTGTTGTTGTCTTGATGAAGTATAAAATAATTTATTTTGTAAAAATCTATAATCAATTAGAACAGTAAAATGTCGAACGAAATTTAAACAATGATTGATGATAAATATAAACTATCTTCCTAACACATAGTTTTTTTATTTTCCCCCCTAATGAATTTAAGTTGTGTTGTACAATATTATAGGTGCAATAAGTTTTAAACTAATTATGTTTCCAAGATCCTTTTTACATAGTATTTAAATGATTTATATGCCCATTGGTAGCGCCAACTAAATGCATTTTTAGCTATGTTTCCAATGGAGAATTACTTTTTTACATTAAAAAAAAATAGTCAATTTCATATGTTCAAATGCTTTATGATAGAACTTATTCTGGCTAGAATTGCTCCAAAAATAAAAAGGGGCGAGCGTTAGCGAGTAGGGGGCTGAGCCCCCTAGTGTGTGTGTATATATATATATATATATATACACTAACTGTTACCCGTGACTTCATTCATGTATCATTAAAAGAAGAATAAATACATTAATTAAGCAAAATATTTCATTCCCGATAATTAGAAACGTAAATAACTAACTCTTTATCACATTCCATAGGAGACAATACAGTATTTCTATGATATAGAGGCCTTGACATAACTAAGTTTTAAAAAAGTGAAATTTTGTGACAAATAATCACGAAAAGGAAACTGCAACCAATGAAAAAAGGCGGGCCAAATAAAATCGTGGAAATCGACGAATTGTGTAAAAACACATGTCAAGTTTACCTGGTAAACCATTTTACTTTTAACGCCTTTGTGAAACATTTTAATAGCCATCCTTCAAAGATAATGGAAATAGTATATTCTTTTTCATTAATTTCAATTCTTGTGAATAGGGAGCAATAATTGTAGACCTAAATGCAAGGAGCTTGAATTTGCCTCCTTGATTTAATCTATAACGGAAAAAAAAATCTTTATTTCTAAATGAAAATATGTTGACAGACGATATTTGTTCTCCAGAATAAATTGATTCATGAAGTTTGAATATGTGAAAATAGTTTTTATTTTGAAAAAATTTTACTATAATCAAGATTTTTTCCTTCTTTCACCATCTATTCAAATTGAAAATAAATTCTTTTTTTCAGTTTTAATGAGAAAAAATATATTAATCCGTTTTATTTCTTCTTTTTTATCCACAAAATTGGAATAATTTAGTTGCCATTTTTAGAGAAACTTCGCTAAATTTACAAAAAAAAAAATATAAAAATAAATAAATCTCGGAATTTAAATCTTTTTTTTTTTTTTAAATTCTGAGAGTTTATGACATTCTCGGAGCAATGAATGATAACCGGTGTTAAGTAAATCGCGTTGCGCTTGACAATCTGAAAGGAGTAGTTGCGAAATACAAACAGGCGGTCAGATTTTAATATAATAGATTCGTATTTATTTTTATTTTCCTAATAATCATGGTGTGTTTTTTTGGCAAAAAACTCATCTGTATGTAACTGATATTCATGCATAATAATCGGTATAGATAAAAAAAAATATTTAAGCTTTTCGTTTTAAATATGGCGTGAAACTCATCTACTTTCTAAACTTACCGATTCTTGTATTATTAATGTAAGGAATTGATTCACGCTCCTTGTAAAGCACATTTGAAAATTCCTGTTTTATTTCAAATATGGCGTCACTTTTTCCCTCAGAGAAATCTCTTTTTAATGGCATAATTCTTGTTAATTTTCTTTTTCTGGCAATCAGGACGTAAATTTTAGCAGAAAACTCACATTTGTATGTAGCTGGTATTCAAGCTAATTATTAATCAGTATCGATAAAAAATATTTCAATTTTTCATCTTAAATATTACGTCCATTATATCTATCTACTTTCATTATACATTGATATTCATGCTTCTTGTATTATTACGAATATTTGAAAATACATGTTTTATTTATGACGTCATATTTGTCCAAGCCGAGGAGGATCCTTTTCATAGTTCCATGGTCCAAGCAAAATCTATTTTTTAATAATATAATTATTGTTGCATTTTTCCTTCTAATTACAACGTAGTTTTTAATAGAAAAATATCTTTTTAATGTAACCGATATTCCTACTTCATGTATAATAACAAATACTCCATATTTTTGTTTCAAATATCACGGAAATTAGTCTTCTTTTGAATTATTTTGAATTTTCAGTTTTCACGTGAAAATCGTTCAATTGAAAATTAATTGTTGAGGAAAAATTATTTTTCCGTGTTTTTATTTATACAACGATATTACAACGATAAAGTAAAATGGTTAAATTGTATGGAAAAATGTCCATTTATTCTCTATGAAAATAATGAAATTTTTAATTATTAAAGAAAATATTTGAATAAAATAAATAAAATCTAGCCTATGTTCATTTATGGGTTATAATCGGCCTATGTGCAAAGATACAGGATAATTAAATTATCCATTTTCACGCTGGCTTCAGCCTAACATTTGCACACAATCGGATTTATAATATTATTAGGATAGGATAGGATATATATATATATATATATATATATATAGGTTACTTTTTGCAATAAGTTTATATATATATATATATATATACAGTATAAAACCATTTATCCGGAATGGTCAGAGCCAGATATATTCCGGATAAGTGGTTTTCCTGGATAACTGGTTGGACATTAAAACAACATCCATTTGATGAGATTTGTAGAATATATGTGGCTGTAACATTGTTACTAATTTTAAATTATTAGATTACTCTGATTAAAGCTCAGATCCTATCAAGATCAAAGATTAATCAGATTCAGAGTTCAAAGAAAGGCAATTTCTGGCAATACCTGGGAAACAATTCTGCACAAAATCAAAATGCTCAATATCTAACTAAATAGGCTTTGATTTCAAATACTAGATATTGGTCAAGTTGTACAATGCATGTGGTAATCTAACAAGCAAGTCGCATGTCAAACTGGTATTGCATGACACTTTTTTCTGGAAAGATTCTGAAATCAGTCAGTTGGAAATATCATTCTGGATAACTGGTTTTCCAGTTAACTGGATTCTGGATAAATGGTTCTATACTGTATACAGTAAAACCTCTAAATAACGGACACCTCGGGAACGCAGAAATTGTCCGCTATTGGGAAAACTTCAGAGATTTACAAAATCGCTAAGAAATGCTTAACGTTTCATTAATTGTCTTTTATATGTCCGAGAACTTCTATTATATGATTAATCAGGAATTAAAATTACTTTTTAAGCAATAAAACTGAAATGAAATTGTACATAAATTTTTCCACTGTTTATTACATTCTTAAAGAAAAAATGTGTTACAAAAGTTTGCTTTTGCTTGCGATTACATGTAGTTAGTTTTTCTATGCGACGTTTTAATGCTATCAGTAGTGTTAATGCTTCTGAATAACTTTTTTTTTTGGAAAAAGAAAAAAATATGTGTAACTGCTCACTGTGTTTTGCCGCTTCTTGGAAATTTTCGATATTGCAGGAAACATCCCCTAGTTTCAGTATCTGATTCATATCACTAATTGAGTCAGCTTTTGTCGAAGATTCTGAAGAAATATAATCGCCTACGTCAACTGATTCTTTTTCAGTAGGTCATCATCAATGTTGATGGACATTTCGGCATTTCTTCACTCCTGATCCATTTCATTAATTCACTTATTGCGATAGTTCTTCATTTCTATCGGAAATAAGCGTTTCATTTTCTTTTAATATAAAACATGCTTTTCTAAAACGTTGTCGTGCACATTCCGGTTATATGTTTTTTACAGTTGAAGAAATCCAAATTTGAAAGCATTGGGAACATTAACTAATTCTGGCTGTTCTCAACTGTATTCATAGAAAAAAACTTCGAAAGAATCTGGAATAATAAAAACTTTCTCTACCAGGCTTTACAATTGTGTATAATGCCTTGATCAAGGGGTTGGCATACAGAAGTTGTCTTTGGGGGTGGGGGGGACACAGTTTTAACATTGTCCAATTTAAAATGTTTTGCATGAGAAGTTGCACTGTCCAAAAACAAGAGAACTTTTCTTTGTTTTTTCATCCTATTATTAAAGGAAGTTAACCATTTAATCACTAAAAGCTGGTTATCTACGCTTTTTTATTCGCTCTATAACACCAAAATTTTTAAATTGGATGTTCTTTGGGAAACACATGGGTTTCAGAGACTTTTGAACTATAAGAGGAATTTAAAATTCCCCTAATACCAGGGGTGCAGAAAATGTTTTTACTCCCAACATTTCCCCCAATCCATATGAAAATTTCCCCAAAATAAATTCTGTATTACCGTAGGTATAGAAAATTTTGCAATATATAAGTCACCTCTTTAAAAACCTATAGACTGAACTTGTAACATGTCTAGTTATTGGAAAGGTAAGTTAATGCATGTAAGTTTTAATCTAATTCTTATGCTTAATATTTATTAATAAATGCACCATTTTAAACAACAAATACAATGTTTTTGATTACCTTTTCTGATAAATTGTCAATTATTGAGAAACTGCTATCTTCCACTGTCTTTGTGGATGTTGTCAATCACTTTTGATGCTTTGTAGATCTTGAGTCTGTTTCTTGGAGAAAATCTAGTGAAATGATAATTACCACCATGAAAATGATGTCTGTTTATGGATGCTTTTAATAATTCCGTAGCTTTATGCACTGGAGGTCCATTCGATGATATAAACACTTCATGAAAGATATCAGATTTTAGGGTTTGGTTATTAATGTGATTTCCAATAATAGAGCCAACAGATTCACCAACACATTACTGCAAATTTTCAAGCAGTTTTCAAGGAGGTAAACTATTTCTGGTACTTCAGCGTACACACCAGGACTGGTAGGGAGCTTCTTTTTCTTTTATAATACTGGTAGGGAGCTGTCTTGATCCAGAAGTGGTGGTTTCTTTTCAGATTTTTTTTTTAAATTAAATTCAGCTTTTAGAATGTTTTTCTTCAAAGTTGTCCACTGATTAAGAAGACTTTTCTCATTAAATTTAAATTCTTTTATATTCTTGCTCACCCATTCAGTGAGAGCTTGTAGTGAGTATTACCTAATGGTGGTGTGAGATTTGCTTGATTTAATTCTCTTTCTAAAGATGGGGTAGAGCTCAAAATGAATTTACTACTGAAGCATTGTATCATATGTTTTACAATTTTTAGTTCACATATTCTTTGTTTAAGCTGTTTAAGCTGAGCAGAGGTTTTTAATATTTTCCACAGATGGTGGTGTGGGATCTTCTTGATTTGATTCTTTTTTTAAAGATGGGTACTACTGAAGTATTGTCTCATATGTTTTACAATTTTTTGTTTAAATTGTTTAAGCTGAGCAGAGGTTTTTTATATTTTTTTCTTGAGAGTTTGAAACACCCACTTTCTTGTGAAATGTTAAAATACCTGATCGCCACCGGCCACAGAGTGACTAAATGTAAAACATTGGCGACTTTATGCTATGCATCTGATCGCAAAAGAGGCAATTTCTATTTCTCATGTAGCAGTAAATCCGATTTCTTAGCGCCATTTCGTTTCCAGGGATGCCACTTGCCCGTGAACGTCAGATTTCAGCTTCTTATTTTTTTTTTAAATGCAATCGGCGATTTCTGTGGAAAACAAACAATCGCAATTTTGTCAAAAAGTACGATTTTCGTCGAACTATCGCGAAATAGAATCGCGATTTTCGTCAAACGATCATGAAGCAAAACCGTAATTTCTGTCAAACGATGGTGAAATAAAATAAACATTTAGGTCAGGTGATTGCGACAGGGATGAGATTGACACAAAAGCAAATAAGCTGAAGACTGCGCGAACTACGTTTCAGCAATAATAGTTATGAATTTCAAGCGCAACAAATATTATAATCGGATAATTATTAATGTTGGTATACGTCTGTGTTTCTGTCTGTGCATTCCACCTCTGTACACGCAAAGGCTTCGGGACCAGGTGACGCATGGACAGCGGACGTGGACTGAAAAATTCGGAAAAAAGGCGCGGAGCTCAAGTTCGGGAGTTATTAATCGACAAAACTGTTTTAATTACCGACCGAAACCGAACTTGAAAAAGAATTGAAAAAAATTTCCGTTTTGATAATCGCAGACATCCAAATTGTCGCTTTTTAACGCATCATCGAATAAAAAAAAAAAAATCTACCGGAGGTATCGATCTGACCAGACATCCAACATTGACCCCAGACGGGAAAAAGGTTGCTGTAAAGAATGCCGGGTCGACACATCCGAGATCAAATCGCTCCATTCCTTTTTGAAACAAGTGGAAATAATGACTCTACATTCACGAAAATTTGCTAACATGTGTATAAAAAAATCACGAATTCAACAAAAAAAAATTCGTAAAAATCGACCAGTAATTTTGAAAGATATCAATTAAAACTCATTAATGAAACGGCAAATGAATTTATTTCTATTCCAAAAAGACAGCTGTTTTTTTATTTCAACATTCAACGCAGACAAATCGTCTGTGAATAAGTCATTTCTGAAAGAGATTTCAAGAGGCAAGGCGAAAATTCTTTTACCGGGGGTCACGTGACTTTCAACTGGGTTTTTTCAGAGGGGGGCCCCATCTCCGAATCTAAGGGGCGCAGTAATTCCAAACTTTGACAGGACGACGCAAAATGGATTCTGCTTTCAGAATATCTAAAAATTATTCTCATATCTTCATTACGAGCCGATATTATTTTATTGTATAATTAATCATCGTTATTTGTATAATTAAAGCAAAAGAAATATTTCTATTACAGTGCCGGCTAGATATTAGGATTTTAAGAAGTAGGCAGTATGTAAAAACTGCATTACGAGTATGCATTTATGCATTACGAGTAAGTTTTTGTTTTAGAGTGGCAACCAGATATTATGATAGGGAAAAGCGGGCTTCGCCTGTTATCGATTTTTTTTTTTTTCAGTTTTAAGTTTTTCTACAGGTCTCTGTCTTTGAACAAGAAGTCCGGTAGTCTAAATCAGTCGTTTAAGGAAAAGCAGTGTCATCGCCCCCCCCCCCCCATTAATATATACATGTATATAAATCACATGCAATATATATATATATTATATCAATTTAGCTTTGAGTAAATTAAAAAGAAATTATTTACTGACTAATAAAAAGTCTCTTTTACCAAGATACTGCACATTAATAAAATCTTTCATTGGCTTTAACATTTTTTAATTGAAATTTTGAAAATAGTAAGACACCTTTCTTGAAACAGCAAATCAAGTATATGCTAATAATTGCAACGACCTTAAATAAATGATAAACCAGAAAGTTTTTAAGAAATTAAATAGATTTTCTAAGCACATATCAGTGGCACCAACTAATCAGTGCATGGTTATTCCAGATTCCAAGACATTCATTTTTACCAGTCAGCTTAAAGCCAGTTTTCGGATTTTTTGCATAATTTTTTTAAATTTAATTTATTTTGGCATTTTGTGGCGATTTTTCTACATTACTAAAAGAAATCTGGTTCCAATCTTTTAATCCAAAGCAGTAAATTTTGAAGAAATTCGCACTTTTCCAGCAATCCATTGAGAAAATTTGAGTTTTTTCAGCAATCCTTTGACGGAATTCTCGTTTTCTCTGCGATCTTTTGTCCAATTTTGCAGTTTTTTTCGCGATCTTTTGGCGAATTTCGCATTTTTTCAGCGATACTTTGACGAAATACGCGTTTTTTCAGCGATGCTTTTGTAGAAATTCGTGTTTTACACACGATCCTTTGACAAAATGCGCGTCTTTTCGAGATCTTTTGCTGAAATCAGCGTTTTTTCTGCTACCTTTTAGCTAAATTAGTGTTGGTTTTTTTTTGCGATCTTTTGATAAAATTAACGTTTTTCGGAAAATGGCGAAAAAACAGAAAAATGACAAAAAAGCAGAAAACCGGGGATACGTGGAAGAATCTCATGCCTGTCGCGAAATAAAACTACTATTTCCGTCAAATTATCGCGAATTAAAACTGTGAATTCCATCAGACGACATCGAAATAAAATCATGATTTTCGTATGACGACCGCGAAATCAAACTTTGATTTTCGTCTGACGATTGCAAAATAAAACCACGATTTTTTTCAAACGATCTCGAAATAAAACCACAATTTTCTTCAAACGATCGCGAAATAAAACCACAATTTTCTTCAAACGATCGCGAAATAAAACCATGATTTTCAGCAAGTGACAGCGAAATAAAACTGCAATTTTCGACAAACAATCGCGAAATAAAACCACGATTTTCTTCAAACAACCTCGAAATAAAACCACAATTTTCTTCAAACGATCGCGAAATAAAAACCATGATTTTCAGCAAGTGACAGCGAAATAAAACTGCAATTTTCGACAAACAATCGCGAAATAAAACCGGGATTTTCGTCAAATGACCGCAAAATAAAACCACGATTTTCATCAGACGATCGCGAAATAAAACTGTGATTTTTGGCAAGCAACTGTGAAAAACAACTATAATTTTCGGCAAAAGATCACAAAACAGAACCGCAATTTTCTATTTCGGATAATTATGCAATTCATTGTTAAAATCGAAATCAATTTTATATGTTCCCACAAAATTTCCCCCAGATAGGTAAAATTTCCCCCCATACTAGATCGCCAGATCGGACATATTCTGCACCCCTGCCTAATACATTGCAACATAATAAAATAGTGATTCGCTCTTTTGTCATTTTTTGGCCGATACAGCCATCCTTTTTAAAGCACAAAGTCTTATTCGAAAAAATTCTGAAAAAGAGTCTGCTTTCCTCGGCATTAAAAATGTTTCTCTCCTCATAACCTTCACAAATTGATTGCAGTTATTCATGCCAATCCTCCACTTTTTTCAGAGCTACATATTTTGCTTTTCCACATATTGTTTTAAAAGAGATGTGCCGATTGTTTTAAAAGAGACGTTGAGAGGAACTTTTCCAGCCATCTACCCAAACCCTTAAAATCAGGTAATCCGAGTTCTTTGAAGACTTTTAAAACCTTTTCCTGAATCAAAAGCCCACTGATAGGAATTTGTTTGAACGACATGAAGTAAACCAATTCAGAAATATAGAATTAATTTCAATGGAATCGCGTTAATAATCGATACAAAATACATACCCTATTGGAGGATTCCCCAGGCCATTGGGGATTTTCCAGAGACCACCCCCTACATTTATCTGTTGTCAAAAAATTTGGGACACATTGCTTTGATAAATTTCGAGGCTTTACTTTTTTTTCCATTTTCTTTCTTGTTAAAAAATAATTTTTCGTCCTTGATCGCCAAAATTACTGTCCACTATTCAGAGGTTAAACATACAAAAATTTAGAATTTGGGAGTGGGGATTTGAAAAGTGTCCGTTAAATAGAGGTATCCGCTATTCGGGAGTGTCCGTTATGGAGGTTTTACTGTGTATATATATATATATATATATATATATGTATACATTATCTATATAACCATTAATGTAGGGGTGCACAACCTGTGGCCCGCGATCGGATTACTGGTGGCCCGCGGATCAATTTCGCCAATCGGACGCAAAAAATCGCGAATTTCGCCGATCGGGTGCATAGAAATCACAAAATTTTCCAAATTTCGCCGATCGGACGCGTAATAATCGCGAATTTCGACCATCGGGTGTGTAAAAATCGCAAATTTTGCCGATCGGGTGCGTATAAATCGTAAATTTCGCCGATCAGGTGCGTAAAAATTGCGAATTTTGCCGATAGGGTGCGTATAAATCGCGAATTTTGCCGATCAGGTGCATATAAATCGGGAATTTTGTCGATCGGGCGCGTACAAAACACGAATTTTGTCGATCGGGCGCGTAAAAATCATGAATTTTGTCGATCGGGCCCGTAAAAATCGCGAATTTTACCATTCGGGTGCGTATAAATCGTTATTTTTGCCGATCGGGTGCGTGTAAATTGCAAATTTCGCCGATCGTCTGCGTAAAAATAGCAAATTTTGCCGATCGGGTGCGTAAAAATCGTAAATTTTGCCGAGTAGACGCTTAAAAATCACGAATTTTGTCGATCGGGCGCGTAAAAATCATGAATTTTGCCGTTCGGGCACGTAAAAATCGCGATATTTTGCCAATCGGGTGCGTATAAATCATAAATTTCGCCGATCACCTGCGTAAAAATCGCGAATTTTGCCAATCGGGCCCGTAAAAATCGCGAATTTTGCCGATCAGGTGCATATAAATCAAAAATTTCGCCAATCGTATGCGTACAAATCGCGAATTTTGCCAATCGGGCGCGTATAAATCGTGAATTTTGCCGATCGGGCCCGTAAAATCGCGACTTTTGCCGATCGGGCCCGTAAAAATCGCGAATTTTGCCGATTGGGCCCGTAAAAATCGCGAATTTTGCCGATCGGGCGCGTACAAATTGTTAATTTTGCCGATCGGGTGCGTGTAAATTGTAAATTTCGCCGATCGTCTGCGTAAAAATCGTGAATTTTGTCAATCGGGTGCGTAAAAATCGTGAATTTTGCCGATAGGATGCGTATAAATTGCGAACTTTGCCGATCAGGTGCGTATAAATCGTAAATTTCGTCGATCGTATGCGTAAAAATTGCGAATTTTGCCGATCGTATGCGTAAAAATCGTGAATTTTGCCGATAGGATGCGTATAAATCGCGAACTTTGCCGATCAGGTGCTGCGTATAAATCGTTGCTTTTGCCGATCGGTTGCGTGTAAATTGTAAATTTCGCCAATCGTCTGCGTAAAAGTCGCGAATTTTGACGATCGGGTGCGTAAAAATCGCAAATTTCGCCGATTAGGCGCGTAAAAACCATTAACTTCGCCGATCGGGAGCGTAAAAATCATGAATTTTGCCGATCGGGTGCGTATAAATCGCGAATTTTGCCGATCGGGTGCGTATAAATCGTAAATTTCGCCGATCGCCTGCGTAAAAATCCTGAATTTTGCCGATCGGGCCCATAAAAATCCTGAATTTTGCCGATCGGGCCCATAAAAATCGTGAATTTTGCCGATCGGGCTCGTAAAAATCGTAAATTTCGTCGATTAGGCGCGTAAAAATTACGAATTGCGTCGAACGGACGCGTAAATTCATGAATTTTACCGTTCAGGTACGTAAAAATCGCGAATTTTGCCGATCGGTTGCGAAAAAATCGCAAATTTCGCCGATCGGGCGCGTAAAAATTGTGAATTTTGTCAATCACTAGGAAAAAAACAACTGTGAATATTGTCAATCGCGCAGGGAAAATAAATGCAAGATTTTTCTATCCTGAAATGGGTTATATTGACTAAGGAGGTGGGTGAGTATAAGCAGACTTGTATAAAATCAAAAACTTTCTGCGCACATAAATATTGAGTCAAAAACTTTCTGCAAATTAATTTAATGTTTAATAAAATTACGTGTTATATTATTTGGACGATATAAATTAAAAAAAGTAGTTTAAAATAATTACCATTTAAAATTAATTAATATTAATTAAAGAATTATTATTTTGGTTAAAAATAATAATAAAACTAAAAATCCATGATAGGAAGAGCTGAATTCTTATCAATTAAATTTTTTCAATGCACTTAGAAACAACCCAATCCTTAATATTTTGACCTCTTTGCAAGCGTCTGTAATGTGACAACAATGTTTTGCATCTTTAAAATGTTGAATTGTGCGCAAACAGTAAATAAATCGTACATAAATTGGGGAATATTTTTAATTTTTTGGCCAAGTGACAGAACTATCTTCAAGTGTCTGCAACGCTAATAATGTTTTCAAAAATAGTCTGCAATACGCAATATATCATACAAAATTCGCGTTTTTTTCGCGATCCTCCTACAAAATTTGCCGTTTTTTCGAGATACTTCGACAAAATTTGCCATTTTTTCGAGATCATTCGACGAAATTTACCATTTTTTCGAGATCCTTCGACGAAATTTGCCGTTTTTTCGATATACTTCGACGAAATTTGCCGTTTTTTTCGAGTTCCTTCAACGAAATTTACCGTTTTTTCGAGTTCCTTCAACGAAATTTACCGTTTTTTGCCAATCCTTCGACGAAATTTGCCGTTTTTTCACGATCTGTCGGCAGAATTCTTCGTTTTTTCGCGATCCGACGACGAAATTTGCCGTTTCTTCGACGAAATTGACCGTTTTTTCGTGATCCTTCGACGAAATTAAGTCTTTTCCACGATCCTTTGACGAAGTTGGCGTTTTCTCCGTAGCCCTTCGGCAAAATAAGCATTTTTTGCAGATATTTCAATGAAACTAAAGTTTTTTTGACGGCCTTTTGACGAAATTCACGTTTTTTCACGGCCTTTTGACTAAATTTGCGTTTTTTTCTTGATCTGTTAACGAAATTAGCCATTTTTCGCGATCTTTAAATAAATTTCGCTTTTTTTCTGCGATTCTTCGACGAAATTCGCCGTTTTTTTTTGCGATCCTTCGACGAAGTTTGCCGTTTTTTCGCGTAAATTACGCACTATAGCGCTGAATGTCCTTCTGTCTGCAGGTGCCCTAAAAAGTCTGCGACGCCCGTCGCAGCGTCGCGTACATTCTGCCACGGGGTTTTTTAGTATTTAAAAAAAAAAAAAAAAAAAAAAAAAAAAAATTCCCCTAAAAATATTTTCTGCAAAGTTCCGAATTTTGCAGAAAATTTTCCGCGCACGGCGTGCGTCTATATTATACAACTCTGAGCATAGGGAGCTAACTCTCCTTTTAAAATTAGCCATTTTTATGAACTTTTAGGCCGATACTCCCCCTCCTTCCCCGAAACAAAATTTTGTTCACCCTATGGATGTTGGCTCTCGACAATCCTGTCATTTTTGTGACTGACCCTCCTCTTAATAAGGTTGTGCACCCCTACTTGATATCCACATTTTATGACTGAATATGTTAAGAAGTACAATTTAGAATAATATATGTTTCTCCTCCTCTGCACCTTCATTCATGAAAGCAGAATTTTTTTCAGCACTGGCAATCTTTAAAGCTAAATTTACACCCTCAAATAAAGTCAAGTATTTTCACTCTTTGAAAATAATTTTAGCTATATCTCTTGTCTAAATACAAACGTAAACTGTTGATATACCCTTGCCAACAGAACTGAATACGTTGACTGGGAAGGAAGGAACCTAGGGGGCTACCCCCCGTCACATCTCCTGTAATTCTATTGATGGTGGCCCTCGACAACCCAGTCATTTTTGTAAGTGGCCCTTCGCTTAAAAAGGTTGTGCACCCCTACATTAATGAAACATTACCATAACACCAACTTAAACTATTAAATTATGATTTATTAAGTAATAATTAGTTGACGAAAGTATTCCCCAACACTCTGAGTATAGATACCAAAAACTTATTTAAAAGAAAAAGAAATTAAATTAAATGAATGAAATTGAATGAATGAAATTAAATTTGTGAATTTAGACAGAATTATCAAGTCCCAAATACCTAAATACCACAAATAAAATGAGTGGTTTCATCATCATATTAGTCATAACATTGCTAAAGAATATGATTTTGGGACTACCAACTCATAAACAATGAATAAAACCTGTGCAAAAATCTTAAATATCAAAAAAATAAATACAATATTAAAAATGAAAGAAACCTTACCCATAAATCAACAGATTAAAACTTGAATTTTAGTCATAAAGTGTGAAATCCAATTGGATTTAAAAAGATATTGGTGCACTTCATGAACCAGATATGAGCATAACTAAACAGAGGGAATATGAATTGCTTGCAAAAAATCTTTACATGATGCCAAAATAAGTTTTAGAAAATGATTTACCATGTTGCCAAAATGGGTTTTAGAATAATATGAATATTATTGTAAAGCAACACAAACCATGGTGCTGCCATCTATGAGAGAAAATGTGAATATACGATAAATAAAAATAGCAGTGGAATAAAATTAATATTTAATAATTAAATCAAATACATCTAAAGATGATATCAATTAGTTAAATAATAAATAAATTAAATTAAATAATAAATAAAATATCCAATTACATTAAAGTAACAATGGATGATTTAATGAATAATTATATGTTAAAAAATAAGATGGAAGATGGAAAAATTAATAATTAATGATTAATGCAACATAAAAATATATGTACCTAGAAATGACATAGCCACTATTAAATAGCTTTGACAAAAATGCAACATCACATAAATTAAATTAAAATTAATACGAGGGTTGTAAATTAAATAGTGGCAACTTAACCTTGAAACTCGCAGAAGGGTGGGCATGCGCAAATAGGATATGGAAGCGGTGAGGTGGCGCTGTTGTCGATGTGTAGAGTGCAAAAAACAGTCAATCTGCTTAGAAGGGTAGTTGTTGTGTGGCGTTAAAGTGAGGAGTTTCGTTTCCATCACTCTAAAGCATGTTTTCAAAAGGTGATCAGCGGTCATGGCTTAAAATAGAGGTTTCCCGTGGCAAAAATGCAACAGAATGCTATCGACGATTAGTGGAAGCCTGTGGCACAAATGCTTTACTGTATAGGACAGTAGCACGATGGGTTCAAGCATTTCGTTTGGGTCGGAGTGAGACTGCGAATTTGCAACGCACAGGTCGGCGCCCTCCATTCCTCAAGTGCAGATTGACATCCTGAATGATCTCCTTACCATAGACCGCCGATGGACTGTCCGAGAATTATCCTTAGAGGTTGGTCTGAGTCATCTGTACTCCACGCAATAGGGCGCTCGGTGGCTCACATCAACAATCAACACCTTGCCACTGGTCTACAACGGCTTCCCGACATTTGGCAAAAGGTTATATATAAGCTTTGCTGGTGATGACATAGAAGGAATGTAATGCAATTGTACTTGTAAGTTCATTAAAAATTGATTTATACCTATGTTGCCATTACTTAATTTACAGCCCTCATATTAAATTAATTAGTAACATATATTGTTTCTGCATACAAAGTTAAAAATTAAATACACTTGGTATAAGTGGTTAGGGTAGAACATTTAATAAAAATTAATACATGTATTATATTAACATTTAAGAAAGTATACATTATATTATAAGTTAATATGATATTGTCCACCGTAGGCATTAATGTAAATACAATTGATCAAAAACATTCTTAATAGTAATAAATATAAATTCATTTAAATTGATTAATGAATATGTAAATATAACTACATTAATTTGCATATAATAGTATCATATCACAGTCCATCATAAAATGTGTAATAGCAAACGTGTGTGTAATTCAAAATGCCCCCCCCTTTTTTTAAATATAAATTAACCATGTGTTTTTCCCATACAACTCCGCCACACACCTCCTCAATCCAACATCTACCCACCCATCCATCTATATATTTATATATATACACACACAAAAAAAAGGGTTTATTTATTTACACATACGTTTGCAAATACACATTTTATAATGGACTACGATTTGATACTTTTATATGCAAATTTATGTAGTTTCATTTAAATATATTTACATATTCATTAATCAATTTAAATGAATTTATATTCATTACTATTAAGATTGTTTTTGATTAATTGTATTTACATTAATGCCCACGCTGGACAATATCATATTAACTTCTAATATATGTATACTTTCTTAAATGCTAATATAATGTATTAATTTTTATTAAATGTTCTACCCTATCCACTTATATTATGAGTATTTAATTTTTAACATTGTATGCAGAAACATTATATGTAACTAATTAATTTCAATATTTAATTAATATTAATTTTAAATCCTTAGCATCTTAATTCAAGTAATTTATTATTTTAATTTAAATTAATTTATGTGATGTTGCATTTTTGGCAAAGCTATTTAATAGTGCTATGTCATTTCTTGGTACATATATTTTTCTGTAGCATTAATCATTAATTATTAATTTTACCAATTTACATCTTATTTTTTAACATAGAATTTTTCACTAATACATCCATTTTTACTTTAATGTAATTGGATATTTTATTTATTATTTATTATTTTATTTATTTATTATTTAACTAATTGTTATCATTCTTTAGATAGTATTTGGTTTAATTTTTAAATATTAATTTTCTTCCACTGCTTTTATTAATTCATAGCATATTCACTATTTCTCTCATAGATGGCAGCACCGTGGTTTTTGTTGCTTTACAATAATATTCCATGGTAAATCATCTTTCAAACTTATTTTGGCAACATGTAAAGATTTTTTGCATTTCATTGCCTCTGTTTAGATATGCTCCTATATCTGGTTACTGATGTGCACCAATATCCTTTTTAATCCAATTGTATTTCGTACTTTACTAGGGGGGGGGGCTCGGCCCCCCTGCTCGCTACGCTCACCAACCCCCCGCGTAATTGCGCCCTAGCCAACCAAATTCCGAATTCGAAACCTAACTAGATGGATTTCTCGTGCACGAATTAGTATAGGCAACACGTTTCGTGTAAATCGTTTGAGTATTTTTTCCATTTATAAAAAAAAAAAAAACATTTTCAACGCTGAGTTTGTTTGACCCTGTAAAAACGAATTTTCTTGTAT
Source organism: Maratus michaelseni (assembly GCA_963931845.1). Taxonomy (NCBI): domain Eukaryota; kingdom Metazoa; phylum Arthropoda; class Arachnida; order Araneae; family Salticidae; genus Maratus; species Maratus michaelseni. The sequence continues at coordinate 400,377,659 of OZ007588.1, forward strand.
TCGGAACCTAGCTAGATCTTTTTCTCGTGCTCGATTTAGTATAGGGGGCAAGTCTCGTGAAAATCTTCCCAGTCGTTTACGATATCATTCATAATCAGGAAAATCCCTTGCTCGTTTAATATATATGAATAATCGGGAAAATCCTTGCTCGTTTAATATATATGAATTTGGCGACAGTAATTTGGTCGACAGGATAACTAACAAGTACCAATTGTATATATAGTGTTACGAATATTGTAAATAGTTAGTGTTTGTGCTTAAAAATAATGTAAATAGTTCAATTAAGCTCTATTCATAAGCTAATATTAATTTTTGTTGCATTGCAATATCTCAATTTGTTGAATTTTTGCAAGCGAGTAAACGCTATTGGATTTCAATGGGAGACTATGAAAATTTGGTGAAATACTGAAAATAGCACCAAGTTGACGCCACTTTTGGCAGCTAATTTTGGCCACCAAATTTGGCAATATATCGCCAATTTGGCGACAGACCCGGGTCCCTTCCCCTTGGTATCCCCCCCCCCTAATAGCACCCATCCTATCTAAATTCTCTACTTTCATGTTAATTCCCCCTAAGAAAAGTCAGAAAGCTCTGACCAATCAGATACGTTTTGCGGTATCTACGCAGATTTTCATTGGTCCATTTTCAAACCATTACTTTTTTTTATATATAGAAGGATGATTAAATTTCACTGTTTTTATCTCTTTATTATGGGTAAGGTTTCTTTCCTTTTTAATATTGTTTTTATTTTTTGAACTTTAAGATTGTTTCACAGGTTTTATTCTTTGTTTATGATGTGGTAGTCCCAAAATCATATTCTTTAGCAATGTTATGGCTAATATGATGATGAAACCACACATTTTATTTGTGGTATTTAGGCATTTGGGATTTGATAATTCTGTCTAAATTCCACAAAATTCATTCATTCAATTTTTAATTTAATTTCTTCTTCTTTTAAATAAGATATGGTATCTATATTCAGAGTGTTGGGGAACACTATCGTTGTCAATTAATTATTATATACTAATTCATAATTTCATAGTTTATTTTGGTGTTACGGTAATGTTTCATTAAGGGTTATATATAATTAATTAATGATTATGTATCAACATTTGAACGGAGGGTGGTTTTGGGGTCTGAGGGTCATGATCGGTGAAAATATACCAAAATTTTTTGGAATTTCTTTCCTCCGAACGGCTGCAATAGAAAGCTTTTTGTAATGAAAGCTACCTAAAAGTAAAATTTCACAATGAGTAAAATAAGCATTTTATGCAAAATTTTATTTTGTCCAAATTTATAGTGACAGTCTTTCGGGTCTGCAGGCTATCTATGCCCATAAAACCAAACATCCGCTAATCCTAGAAATCAAACTTAAGTTAAAGTCCCTTCTAAATAGAGTAGCTCTTGGCCACGTTTCAGCACACACGGGCGTTCAAGGTAATGAAATCGCAGACACACTCGTAAAGGAAGCAACAGCTAAACCACACATTGACATCCATCTTCCAATTCCTTCCACATACATAAAACGTTTACTAAAAGCAAATATACTCACGGAATGGCAATCAATCTGGGATAACAGCAGCAAAGGCTGACACACATATAATTTTATACCGAAAGTCTCAATAACACACTACAACCTCTCCGCACACACAACAGCATTTCTTACGGGGCACAGCGTCGGCTCCCCATTATTATTTCACATGGCCGTTAACAGCACAGTGGCATATTAGGAAGCCTGCAATCCCTCCCAAGGAATGGCTTCCTAATATTTTAAAGGGGCACACCCTTAACAGAAAGGTACATAAAATCTATATTTTTCTGACAGAACTCTCTAACCTTACCTAGTAGTCGTCAGCTGCCACTCTCAATGCACAATTCCTATTTAGTCCCTGCTAACTGTCACCTAAAAGATCCTTCCCTAGCAGGGCCGGCTTATATATGATCTGGTCGTTGACCATAGTTTGTATTTGTATTTGTCTTAAACATTCAATCCCGCTCCTTGTTGCGTTTAACGGCGGGTCCAGCTTCGGCTGTAGATTGAAATTTTTGTTTTTAAAGACCTTAATAAAGGGGACTAGGAGGGACACTATGCTCTACAGACTTCTACTAGTCTGAGCAGTCCCTCTTAGGCTATCAAATCAAATCAAATCTGTACAACTTCTGGTTTCTAAGAATGTTATATAAATATCTTCTACTGTATATTAATATGTTCCAGACCTATTTTGCCATCTTTACAAGGTAAGTTTTAATGATATATGAAATGATCTATCTAACACAAAATTCTATATAGTGAAAAATCTTTCGATTTTAGGTTTGCATTACAAAGATCTTGTACTATATACTCATATCTCCAAACAATAAAAAAAAATTCCAATATTTTTTTTATTATCATTATTTCAAACAGGTTACAAAAATCGATGCTAAATTGTTTCTAAACAAATTAAAATCAATCAAAGATTAATACTGAATATAATTACAACACATATGAAACACTTTACATTTCTTTAAATAAAAATCAAGGACTTTTAAAGATCAAAATCAAAAAATTTAAGGACCTATAAACTATTTTAAATTATATGTATTTTAATAAGTTTCATTTTTGTAAATACAACTTTTAAACATTCAAATGGCAGGGGGGATTTTGGTATGTGGCAGCAGAAGTTTAGAAGACTATTATAGTTATCTTAAAATTAAAAATATAGCATTGTAAACTTTAGTGTGCAGGAGGATAAGGAAAGGAAAGTGGGAGGGGGATACAAATTTTTGGAAAAGGGAATTAAGATGATTAGTTAATTATATTGTCACTGCAAAGTGTAAGGGGGGAAATAATGGAGAAGAAACATATTTTTTTTTTTTTTTTTTTTTTTTTTTTTGGGGGGGGGGGGGGGTTATTAGATATTTATTTATCATTACTATAGGAAAACAACTAAATATTAAAAAGCTTCAACATTTTTAAACTTTGTATAGGGGTGGGAAAAAGGGAAAGCAGAGAATTTCTGGAGAAGAGGAGGAGGAGGAATTTCAGTGAGCGATTGTTTATTGTTACAATAAAGAAACTAACTATCATTACTAAAAATTTACAATTGGGACAGAAAAAAGGTAAAATGAGTGTTTTAATTTTAAAGACCAAGTTTTGTGTGGTAGGAAAGAGGAAGGGAGAGGCAATTTTGGGAGGGGGTATTTTAAATGATTATTTATTGTTATTATTACAATTAAAGTAACAAATAAGGAAAAGAAAGTTTTAAAAAAATTAAAGAAGTTTGAAGGTTTTTAACTTTGTGAGCTTGGGGAGGGGAGAAATGGAGAGAAACAGAGATTTTATGGTGGATAAGAAGTTTATTAGATGATTAATCAAGTTAATAAAAATATATAAATGGGATGGGACAGAAAATTTTGTTTAATTAATCAGTTTTAAAGACTAAATTTTGTGGCTAGTAAAAAAAAAAGTGGGGGGGGGGGGGCTAAAGGAGCAGAAGTAATTTCGAATGGGGAAAGGATTTTAGATAGTTAATTATTTATTGTTGCAATACTGTAACAAATAGAGCAGAAAAACCTTGAAGACTTTGAGAGATTTTAAACCTTGTGAGCTGGGAAGAAATAGGACAAGTGTTTAAAAGACTAAATTTTGTGTGTTTGGTAAGAGTGGGGGTAGAGCTAAAGGGAAATGTTAATTTTGGGTGGGGTGTTGGAAGTTATATGATCGATTATTTATTGTTACAATAAAATAAAATAAGATAGATCAAAAAAAGTTTTAAAAAAAAAATTTCTTTCTTTCTTTCTTTTTTCTTTTTTTTTTTTTTTTTTTTGGTGGGGAGTTCTATTAGATGACGTATTACCTTACTAAAAGGACAAAAAAATTTTTTTAAAGTAAAGAGATTTAAAGACACTAAATTTTCAGTGCTTGGTAAGAAGGGAGGGACAGACAAACAGAGCAGAAAATGTTTTTTTTTTTTAAACGACGACTTTTAAAGATTTTAAACCTTATGAGTTGAGGGGGCAAAAGCAGATTTTAGTGTGTGTGTGGGGAGGGGGGGGGGGTATTAGATAAATTATTATTTATTTACTTTACTAAAGATTTACAAACACTAACAAAAAAAATTTTAATTGTAAAGGATTTATTTAAATTTTGTGTGTTTGGTACAGTTGAAACACCTTTTTTTTTTGGGGGGGGGGGGGGGAGGAAGAAATTTTATGATCGATTATTGTTAAAATACAGCAAAAAAAAAAAAATTAAAGATTTAAAAAATTTTTAAACATTGCATACAGTTGGGGGGGAGGGACAAAATTTAGGAAGGGGGAATTTAGATAAAATTTTTAGTGAAATTAATTATTTATTGTTACAATAAAATATCAAATAAAGCAGAAAAAGTTTTAAAAAAATTAAATTTTTTTTTTTTTAAAGTTTTAGATTTTAAACTTTGGGTACTGTGTGTAAGAGAGAGGGAGTAAATTTAGAAGCAAAATTTCAAGAAAAGGGTAATTTAGTTTTTTTTTTTTTTTTTTTTTTTTTTTAAATCAGAAATTTACTGGAACACAGAAGAATTTCACCACTGATTAAGAAATAATTGGCAAGTAACATTAAGGGCCTTTTTGGAGATTTTGCATAAAAATAAAGGACTTTTAAGGTCCAAAAATTACTTAAAAAAAATTTAAGGACTTTCAAGGACTGTACAAACGCTGTGAAGAGAGAGTAAAAAATCCAACAAAGTTCTGGAGAACATTAACAACAACAATAAATAAATAATAATTCAAAAAAGGGGAAAAGAAAGATTAGAAGGGACAGAAAAACTGATCATCAAGAAGAGAATTTTAGTAGTAGAATAAAATATTCCAAATTGAAAAGAAGGATAACGATAGAAAACATACAAAAAAGACAAAAAGCACAGAACAGCATAAAAGAGTAACAGTGATAAGAAATTTGAAAAATATATATATACATTATAATTCTTGTAACACACTTTTATGCAACTTACTTTGGATGCATATATATTTTAAATAAAAAATTCTGATCACTGTGCATGTGCATAACCTTCTAACAACAAAATGACGATCCACTGACAAATTTTGTAATTTTTTTCCCGCAACCCAATTGACGAATTTCGTGATTTTTTTTCTTGCTACCAATTGGCAAGTTTTTTCTTGCAACAGATTGACAAATTTATGCATTTTTTCCTGCAGCTTACTGGCAAAATTCGCAACATGTTTTTCACGCGACTGACTAAAGAATTTCCAGATTTTTTGTGCCACCAACTGACAAATTTCGTGATTTTTTTCATGCGACTGATTGACAAATTTAGCGATATTCTCCCTCGAGTGATTGACAAATATAGTGATCAAATGACGAAATTTATTGTATTTTTTCTCTCATGACCAATTGATGAATTTCATGATATTTTTCCCCCACGACGGAGTAGAACCAAGTACAATTGCAAGGCTCAAAGATCTATGTATATATTTAAAAAAAAAAATGGAATTCTGGTGTTAAAAAGGAAAAAAGTATCCTGGTATATAACTGGAAAACCCTTGACAAATGATCCATGAATATAGTCTAAAAAAATTGTGATAATAGAGTTTTTGATTTTAACGAAATTTTCCTGAATTTTGACTCCTTCCCAATTCTTATAAAGAATACTTGGCTAGTATGAAACTCTGATTTAAAGGGGAAAAAAATGTTTATATACGATGATTATAGTTTATCTAGATGCCACAAAAGTTTGAAACATCATAGTTGCCAACATCCCAATTTTTTGAATACAAGAGCTTACAAAAATTTTTGCTTTATCAATTGCAGAAATTGTATTAGGAGGCTGGCAACTATGCATTTATAGTCAGCCACTTTAAAAATAGGGCCACTAATTTTAAAAAGTGGCCACTAATGAAACCGAGTCTATCGACCACTGGCTACTAACCCAATTTCCCAGTTTTCACCTACATTTGAGAGTCTTCCACCGTCGCTCTATGAATTCCGAATACACCTTGAAAAGAGGACAAAGTTTACTATAATGGGCGGGATTGAAACCAGATTTTATTAATATGGAAAAATTGAAAGGCATAAAAAAATTGAATTAGAAAATTCAAAAACTGCCTCAGATTTATTTTACAGATGTAAAAAATGCCTCAAATGCAGAAAAAAACTAAAAATAACAAACAAAATTAACGATCAGTTTAAAAAAAAATCACTTAATGAATACAGATTCGAGTTGAGTTGCACAACAGAAATATCATTTTAACGAATATTAACAATCTTGTTATTATTAAAACCATGTCATGAACAAGAAAGAAAAAACTGCTCATAGTTCTGTTTTTCTTTTTTCTTTTTTCTTTTCCATTTTGGGCCATAAAGGCGCCTTTTTGTATGTATGAATGATGGGTCGATTAAAGATCTTTTAAGAACTGAAATCTGAGTTTCTAATAACTTTTCAGAATCGTATGGCTCACTCAAAGGGTTAGAAATTAACGGTCGTAAGTCAACAAATGCAACTAAATTATTGCATTTCAATACCACAAAATTATGTCTAGTCGTCAAATTTGATGCCTAGCTTCCTTTCACTTTAATTTTTATTTAACAAACACTCCGATTCATTCTTTAGCATAAGTTCCTCCCTGCCACATGCATTTCAAGAGCACCTCTTTTTGATGGAGTCTATTCTCTGTTTGGGTTCGAAACTACAATTTCAGAAATGTTTCCTCAAAGCATGTGCCTCAACATCATAAAAATATGGTCCGTTACTGTTCTATGGCATGCAACCCTGCATTGCAAAACAAGTCATTGCATAATTAAGGCCTACAATATTGGAAATGTTTCTCCAAAGATAATGTTTAATATAATATGTATACCTCCCACCCCCCCTACCCTTAACACAAATGCTAACATGGTAAAGGTGAAAATAAGCACTCGCCAGTCGCCACTCGTCGATTAAACTTGAATAAACTGGTGATTAAAAATATGGAAAGAACCGGCCAAATGCAGAATTTCCCAATTACCATTTTCCCCTAAAATTCATGATTTTCCTGCTCCCGTTTGACGAAATTCATTATATTCCCGCACATGTTCGACGATATTCATGATTTTTACGCTCCCGATTGACAAAATTCATTATATTCCCGCACATGTTCGACGATATTCATGATTTTTACGCTCCCGATTGACAAAATTCATGATTTTTACGCTCCCAATTGACAAAATTCATGATTTTTACGCTCCCAATTGACAAAATTCATTATATTCCCGCACATGTTCGACGATATTCATGATTTTTACGCTCCCGATTGACAAAATTCATGATTTTTACGCTCCCAATTGACAAAATTCATGATTTTTACGCTCTCGATTGATGAAATTCGTGATTTTTACACGTCCAATCAACAAAATTCATGACTTTTACGCACTCGATTGACGAAATTCAAGATTTTTCTGCGTATAATCGACAAAATTCATAATTTTTATGCGTCCGATTGACAAAATTCCTGATTTTTACGCTCCCGAATGAGGAAATTCATGATTTTTACGTTACATGATCGACGAAATTCATGATTTTTCCACGCCCGATTGATAATATTCATGATTTTTCCGTATCCGATCGACGATATTTATGATTTTTCCGAGCTCGATCTACGATATTCATGATTTTTCCGAGCTCGATCAACAAAATTCATGTTTTTTATGCACACAATCGATGAAATTCATGATTTTTATACGCGCGATCGACAAAATTCATTATTTTAATGCTCCCGAATGACGAAATTTGCAATTTTTTCTGAAACTAATTAGCGAAAGACACACAATTCCTGAATTTTTGGAGATTTTGGCCCGCTGGCCATACAGGTTGTGCATGTGTAATGCATATCATGTTGTGGGTTATTATTTAGTGCATAAACATACCTATTTTATTATTGCCAGACCTTAATTATAGACGAATATTTTTCTTTTTAAGAAAAGGTACTTATGTAGTTAGCTACAGAAGTACCTAAGTTTAGTGTGACTTATGTAGTTAGCTACATAAGCATGTTGCGTATAACTTTGCTGTTAACTTATTTTCAGTATTGAATTCAGACACTTTTTTCCGGGAGGGATTTCTATGGCTCCGGGGCGGGGGAGGACATTGTAGAGTTTCAGGGCGGAGGGGAATTAAACTTTTTAACCTTTAAAAACATAAAATCTCAAATTTTCCGGGGGGGAGGGGGGATGCCACTCCCTAAATTCAACATTGCTTATTTTAAAATTTAAAATTGATTGGAAATTAATACCTCAAGTTTATTCAAAGCAATATAAATTAAAATATTTTTATTTAGTACATAAATTACTTGTTTACTGTAAAGTCAGTATATTTAAAAAAAATATATTCAGTGACATAAATGTACTTACTGGCTACTAAACAAATTATTCTCACTAGCCAGTAACTGGCTACTAAAAAAAATCAACCTACCGGCCAGTGGCTACTAAGCGAAATTCCTTATTTTCACCTTTATAACATGGTTTCAAAACTAAACAAGAAAATATGATATACAGAGTTTCCCCTAGACAGTTTCAGAAGGGTGCTGCACCCTGCCTGCCATTTGGTTTACAAAATAGCACCCTTCTTGCCCCTCATAAAAAGAATTAGCACCCTTCTTACCCTCCAGTAAAAGAATTCGCACCCTTCTTCCCTCCAGTAAAAAAGTGTTCTTTCTCTTTTTTGGATTAAAAAATTGGCTTTCATAGTAAAAATTGATCTAATGTTGTCTTGAAAAGAGTGCCCTGACTTTTAAATATTAAAAAAGGTTGCTTTAAAACCAAAAGAATGCCTTTAACAATCTGAAAGTGCCCTTAAAAATAAAAATAAAAAGTGCCTTTTTCTCACCAGTAGCACCCTGCCCTTTCAGATAGATTTCGCAAGAAATACTACCTATTACAATCTCCCCTATGTTGGAATTTCTGAAGAATTTTTGCAGATCTATGCCAATCATGACTCTCAGAACCCAAAACCACCCCCAGTTCAAAACTTTATCCATCTATCTCCCTTTTTATGGTCACGATAACTTCAATAATTCTGCACAAATCTCTCCCAAACTGATACATAAAATATCAGTCAAGTTCATTATTGGGGGGGGGGGGGGGGGGGAGGACTTTTTGTGAAAACAGAAAAAACTTAACTTCTTAATTATGATATGTATCGTCATTATTACTTCTAGGAAAAGGGCCGAAAATTTACGTACAATAAATAGATTTTTGATATCATTAAAAATTGCCTCAAGGGGGAAAAAAATAGGGGTTTAAGAAGAAAAAAAAATCATAACTTCGTCAATTCACAAGATATCAAAATCCACTTAAATTTATTATAAATTCTCTTAATATTATCTACAACTTTTATATTGACAAGTTTTTTATAGGACCAACCCTTAGAGCAAAAATAAATAAATAAAAAATAAAAACAAAAAATCCCTGCAGGCTCTGCCTACAGACACAGGTAGATTTCGAAGTGGGCAGTCCCAATTGCCGCATCATGGCACAAAGGTAATTTCTTCTGCAATTTTCAATAAACAGGCACCCCACGATCTGCGTCTTTGAAATCTACCTGTGCTTATAGACCGAGCCATCAGGGATTTTTTTAAACCTGGGGGCAACTGTGATAAAACATAAAATTGCAACCATGAAATGTAGTTTGGCACCAAGAAAAAAAATTGTAGGTGTCATTTGACATCTTACTTCCCCATTTCTAACCCTGCTCACTTGAATACTTTGCATTGGAGTGTTGTCAGAACTGAGAATTACCCCAGGCTTCGTTCCAACTAGATGAAGGGTGATATTTTATCTGTTATACTTTTCAATTGTTTTATTGTTTAGTCTGGATTATCCACAAAATAAAAATGCAATATGTACATTGTGCACTAGCACTTCATTCGAAATTAAATCTGACATCATGCTTTTGTATTATTGGCATGAAATCACATTGTTTGGCGACCCTTTTTTAATAGTAAGTAGAAAGCTGCTTTTTTTTTTTCTTTCCTGTTGCTATACTTAAGAAACAGAACAAAAATTACATATATTTTTTTAATAAATTCATTAGTTTGCACTTTCCACCAAGCATAAATCAAGGTGGTGAATTTTCACAATTGAAGCCAATTTTCAATTTTCAACTTTTGTTAAACTTGTTCAGAATTCACTCATCCATTTCCTCGATCTTTTATTTATATTTCTCACATAAATCAGGGATGCACCATAGCACATCATTTAAGCAAAAAACTGGAGAAGGGATGCAAAAAAAAATTGTGATAGGTTCTTCAGGATGCATATTTTTTTCCCTTGAAAGAACACAAAAGAGGTATATTTTTTATTAAATACATTGAATGTGTCTTTATTTCTAAAAGGAGAACCCACTTTTGCAAAAAAGGACCCGGAAGTGTCTGGGTACCAGCGATCCAGGATTTTAAAATCCTAGTAATCTCACAGTAAAGGATTGATTTTAATATTAATTGAGATGTCTTCCACTGTTAGAACGTTTGTTAAGCCAATCGAAATACAGCCATTATTGATGATATTTTACAACATTGTTCATTAATTTTATCTACAATGTGAGCTTGTGCTGAACCTAGAAAGAGTAAACCTAGTGTTTCCCCTAGGCGTTTTTGAGAGGGTGCAGTGTCCTGCCCAGTTTTTTATAGTTGTAAATGCGCCTTGCCCATTTTTATATAGCTGGAAATGTGCCCTGATTATTTTTGTTTGCAAAAATTTGCTGTTGCGAATTTCACTAAAAGGTTGTGCAAAAATATCGCAAAATTCATCTATCGGTCGCAAAAAAAATCGCGAAATTCAGCAGTTGATTGTAGGAAAAAAATCTTGAAATTCATCCACAATCGCATGAAAAAAAGTCCTTCCGGCCTGAACTGGGAGGAAAAGGTAGCTTTCCTATATCTTCATTTTAAAATTTTAGCTAATGTTACTCGAAAACAGCAAGCTAAAATGCAAAGAAACCGTTTACAAAAGATTCGTTAATACTGAATTTGAATAAGAAATTCGCCAAATTATTGAGCTATAGCCAAACTGGCTTCATTTATGAAGCCTTAATTTGGTCGCCAATTTTGGCAATATTTCGCCAAATGTCGCCAAGTTTGGCGAGAATTTGGTGCTAACAGATATGAATATATAGTTTTACGCGTATGATTGGGAAAATAATTACAACAATGAAAGAAAATTTGCGAGAAATCGTGTTCACTAAAACTCATAAATTAATCTTTGTTTTTTTGTAATGTGCTGTCTTGTTTCAAAATGTCAGCCACTCTAGAAATTCAAACTGCTTTATCTCAGCCATTTTTTAAGATAGAGGTAAAAAAAAAAAATGCTCTGGAATTCTTGTATCAAGGCCTAACGCTTAATTAAAAAGAAATTTGAATTTTTAACTTTTTTGTATATTTATTTTAGTTTTAAAATTTTCAGTGGCCACCATCAACAAGATGGCAGACCAAGCTGGCCAACGAACTCGGTCGAGGCATTAGTGAGCTTAATAAACACAATTAGTTTCATCCAAATTAATTTATAAATACGAGCGTTATCGTATGACATAGGTCAGATACATATATATATATATATATGTATCAACATTTGAATGGAGGGTGGTTTTGGGGTCTGGGGGGGTCATGATCGGTGAAAATATATCGAAATTTTCCGGAATTGCTTCATGCTTTTTTGTATTGAAAGCTACCTAAAAAACCATAAGTTTTGGCATTAAGATGTTGAAAAAATCAGGAAATTCGCCTATTGTTCGCAAGAAACTTTTCGCATCCCCCCCCCCCAAAAAAAAAAATCCTTATCGGTCACAAGAAAAAAATTTCAAAATTTGGTAATTGGTAGCAGGAAAATATCCCAAAATTCGTCAGTCAGTTGCAGAAAAAATCACGAAACTATTCAGACAGTCATGAGAAAAAAATAGCGAAATTTGTCCATTGATCGCATGAGAAAAATTTGTCAATCGATTGCGGCAAAAAAAAAATAGAGAATCTGTATATCTGTCACGAAAGAACATTTATTTTTCTTAGAACGATGTATTGAAATTAGTAAAGTAGCATAGAGAGAAGAAAAATGACTAATTTGTGTTCCAGAATTTGTTTTTGTTTTTTTGAGATAATAAATATTAAGATATTTTTAAATAAATTATATTGTTTTTAAGAAAAATGTTCCTGAAATAAATGGCTATTTTTTTGGAGGGGGGAAGGGGGGGGGGGGGGCAGGTAGTGGATAGGCAGCATAGAAATGCATGAAAAAACTTCAACGTGCAAATTGATCTCAAGGAAATGTGTTTTTTGGAATAATAAATATTTCTTAAAATAATTTTTTTCAGTAAAAAAAATAATAATAATTAAATTAAATATTAAAATCTGTACATTACTAAAATAAAAGGCAACTAAGCCATACTTGTAATGTTGTTTCGCATTTAATTTGAAATAAAATATTACTTTTGTTTGACACGCACACTTAACTGATGATGCACTTTTGATATTAAAAAGGATTATTTATAACGACATTTCTCTCTATTCTAAAAAAAAGTAACTGGTGCTCTTTTTCGATTTATATCAAATAAAGTACTATTACATATAAAAACATGAATTTGGAATTTTTATAGAGAGATATGTATGACACACTGAAATGGACAGTTTTAAATCTAAAAATTATTTTAAGCACTATTTAATATTGAAATTGGTCAATTTATTTCAGTTATATAAGCTTTATAGGATCAAAAACTACACATAGCAATTTAACCATTTTTTTGGAGGCACATACTTGACTAGATTGTACTGTGCAAATTCCAATGCTTTTTTTTTCATTTGACTAATTTTGTAGAGTTGGACCTTTTACTCAAAATTTCATTAGCTGAATAAAGATTTAATTCATAATTTGAAATAGCCGATTTTTTTACCTATTGTTGCCAGATTTTAAAAAGTCTAAATAATAAAATTTACAAATACTTTTCAATAGAAAAATATGCTTATGTGTGAATATTAAAATAGAAAGAAAACTTTAAAATAATTAAGCTATTAGTTATGAAAAGCACTAAAAAGCCCTTTTCATAAAAAAGTGCCCATTTTGTTCAGCTGAAGTGCCTCTTTTTTGAAGGAGCAACCCTGCCCTTTTTTATTTGGGGGGGGGGGGGGGGGGGGGAACACTAAAAACCTATGGCTTTAAAAGGGCTGGAAGGGTGGTGTCCAATTAAATATTTGAATTTATTCATGATCTTTCATTCATTTTATTTTTATTTTTATTTTTATTCTTGATTCCTCATGATAAAAATTATATATATGCACATATTTTTAAATCAGGGATGCACAACCTATGGCCCGCGGGCCAAAAGTGGCCCGCGATGCCTGTTTCGTTGGCCCGCCAATCCCAAAATAGATTTTTTTTTTTTTTTTTTTTTTTTTTTTTTTCCAATTAAAAGCTTACATGTTTTTACTTAATTTTGCAACTGAGAACTGCTTGCATTTATAAAATCAAAACAATCGCCATCTTGATTGACTGGTTGGATGACGCGATAAAAGCATGCTATTTGTAGCTTGCACGTATTCAACTGTCAAGTTGCGATATATCGGCACTTCTTTAAGATCGACAGAGAGAAATTCGATGCGAGCGCATCGCATCTACAATGAGACTAAAACTGAGCTCCGATTGGCTGATAGCATGTAACGAACGAAGTGTCTAGTGGCTGAAGGAATGTATCTTCTCAACTCTACGTTTATCTTTGGAATGCTTGCCGGTCGGCAGTCGGTTGATGTTTATTACTTGTAGATGGCAAAATGAGCAGTGAAAAAAGAAAAGGCGATTTTCCGAATCGAAAATTTGTTGATTCGTGGACGGATAAGTACTGTTTTATTAATCATAATGGTCGGATTATTTGTCTTTTGTGCAATTCTACTATAGCTGTAGCCAAGGAATATAATGTGAAACGACATTATGAAACGAAACACATGGCGTTCTCATCTATTCAAGGATATGAACGATCAGTAAAAATTGAACATCTGAAGAAATCTTTGATAAACCAGACCAGTTATTTTCAAAAACAGACATCTGAATTGGATTCCTGCGTTGAGGTAACCCTGAATATTGCCCAGCTGATCGCTAAACGTGGAAAACCGTTTACTGATGGTGATTTTGTGAAAGATTGCTTGTTAATTACTTCGGAGAAACTTTGTCCCGAAACAACAAATAAATTAAAAAATTTAAGTTTGAATAGAATGACTGTTCAGAGAAGAATTCAACAATTAAGTGAAGACATTGTAGATCAAGTAAAGCTTGCTGCTTCACATTTTGAATATCTTTCACTTGCTGCTGACGAATCTACCGACATTACCTCAACAGCCCAACTCCTTGTTTTCATTCGAGGTATTAACAAGGATTTCTGCATTACAGAAGAACTTCTTGGAATGTACCCTATGAAAGGCCAAACAACTGGCAAAGAACTTCTTCACAGCTTTTTAGAATTATGTAATGGAGCTGCTTTGAATATGGAGAAAATTGTTAGCATTACAACAGATGGAGCACGATCAATGACTAGTGAAATTATTGGAATGATAACTCTGCTAAAAGAACATCTGGGAGAACGTGAAATGGAGTTACTTCAATATCACTGCATCATACACCAACAAAATTTGTGTGCCAAAGAATTAGGTTATGAACATCTAATGAAGTGTGTTTGTGAAGCAATCAACTTTATTCGTAGTAGTGCATTGCGGCACAGAGAATTTAAAGAATTTTTGGCTGAATTTGAGGATATTCCTAGTGATGTTGTGTACTACACAGAAGTAAGGTGGCTCAGTCGTGGAAAAGCACTTAAGCATTTTATGGAATTATTTGATAAAATTATTACATTTCTCAAGGAGCGTGGAAGGGAAACCAGGCGCTTGGAAGAAGCCAGTTTTCAGTGTGATTTAGCATTTTTAACTGATATTACAAGTCATTTAAATGAATTGAACATCAAACTACAAGGAAAGAACCAATTCATCTTTCAGTTGGTAAACAATGTAAATGCTTTTAAAAGAAAGTGTTATTTCAACAACAGTTACGGGTAAAAAATTTTGCTCATTTCCCATATTGCAAAAAAATGAAAGAAAAATTTCCAAAGATGAAAATGGATTACGAAGATCAGGTAAAAATTTTAATCAATTCATTCCATGATAGATTTTTAGATTTTGAAAAATGCCATTGTCAAATTGAGTTATTTTCAAATCCATTTACAGTAGATGTCAATTTGGCACCTGAAAATGCTCAATTAGAGCTCATTGACTTACAGAGCTCAGACTTTCATAAAAATGAATTCAAAGAAAAGTCATTGCTTGAATTTTATAGGAATTTGCCTAATGAATTTTCCTATTTAAAACGCAATGCATCTATGTATGCAACTATGTTTGGAAGCACCTACATATGTGAACAATCTTTTTCTATGATGACTGTCAACAAATCAAAAACTAGAAACCGACTAACTGATGAATACCTTTCAGCCGTTTTACATATTGCTACTGCAACTTTAGAACCAAACATAACAAAAATAGCTTCAAAAATACAATCCCAACCATCACATTAATTGTCTCGTCTGTGAAATAATTATGTATGTATATTTGGCTTATTAAAATTAATTTATAAATGTATATATTCAGAATTGAGTATGTTTTCATCAAAGTGGTATATTGACTTTTTATATTAGATTAGAAAAAAAAATATGTGTTTATAAATGCAACGCTACATTGGCCCCAGGTAAGGTACTTTTTCTTTTTTTTGGCCCGCGGGTTGAAAAAGGTTGTGCACCCCTGTTTTAAATGATCATAACACCACTACTTTTGTGTGTCTGCCCTAGGATTTAGAAATAAACCTTTTAAGAACGTAAGTGCTATGATGCTTCTGCAAAGAATACAGTACATGGAATCATAAAGGCAATAAATAAGTAAGGTATGAGAATAATTTAAACACATAAACTACATATAAAATCTGTAAAACTTAAAAGTAAGATAATCTTATCAAAGGATATCACCATCAGGAGTTTTCTCACGTTCCCTAGAAAGAGAGGGAAAAAATGCATGTCATTTTCATATAGAAAAAAAAGTATATATATTCCAAATTACAAAAAAAGAGTAAGATACAGAAAGGAAAAGATGCCCCCATGTGTACCCGTGGTGTAATTTTAGAATGGTTGGGATATGACACGAAGTGAAGTACTTTTGCATCGTGAAACATAATTTTTCTATAATTTTGCAATTAATAGTTGCCACACCCCCTAAATTAATAAATTTAAGTCTATTCTTAAAATCGTCACTATAGGAGAAAATATTAAAAGTATCTCACCAAAGAAAGCATGCTGAGGTGGAGACATTAATTACAAGATTCTTGAAAAATCCAACTAATAGTCTTTATTCCCAAATTAATGAAGAGAAGAAAAGTTTCTTTTTGACCAGCAACAACATTTAAAAATATTACAATCAAGCCACCATATTTAATCATGAAGAATTTATCGAAAAATTACTCATGAAGAATCTTTTAACTAAAGACAAATTTTTATTTAAAATAGTTGGATTTAACTTTGTGCCATTAAATTAAAAAATAAATGAACAACGTAAAATAGCACAAATAAAAGTATACCAGAAGGACCCGTGCGAAGCTTTCACACTGCAATCTTTCAGATTATTTCCTGGTATGTTTTAGCATGAATTTTTTAACTATTTTTTTTTATCCAACAACATGTTTTAACGAAATGTAAGTGTACTATGTCAGAAGTCCGTTCAAAAACTTTTCGAATGATACCTCATTCATCGTTGCATGTTTTGTATGTGCATAGAAAAAGGGATGTTGACAACAGAAATAATATATGTGATCTGGATTGTTTTTTCATAAATGAAATGAAAGCTTTTTTCAAATCAATGATGCCACAAAAATAAAATACCGAACTATATGATGATTAACAGTGATTATAAAGAATAATAAATAGTACAAAAGAGGTAAAATGTGACGTTTTCTCACGGGTTTATTTTATATTTATGATTAGAAACCAAAACTGAAATTGAAACGTTTAGAAGAAATTAAATATTATTGATTGATCGAAGCAGTGGTATTTTAGACGTGTAGCATAAAAGGTTTGATTTGTTATATTAGATTGAATTGTAATTTAAGTATATTTCAATTTATTTTTCTTCGTCCCTTATTTTTCCTGAAGATGACGTCATCCTCTAATGCAGTTAAAATACGATTGTTATTTCTTTTTCCCCCTCGCGCATGACTTTTTCTATCTTCGACGGGATTTTATTGTTAGGAATAAATGAGATGATATTCTGGCTTGACTGATGTTGTTTGAAGGTATTTTTATCCCTAATTTTTCTTTAAAAGTTTAAACCTGCATCTTAAAAAATATTAGATATTTCTAAAAATTATTAGACTGCAGTACGAAATCCTCGCACGGGGTCCACTAGTTAAATACATAACATTGTTAAAAATGGTAAATGATATAAAATATATGAATAAATAAATAAAATATATTAAAGTATTGAACAAATCGGTGTGATACTATAAAAGCATAAAAAACTATATAGTGAAACCTCTGAATAACGGACACCTCGGAAGCACGAAATTTGTCCACTATTCGGAAGTGACCACTATTCAGAAGTAAAAATGTATAACTATGTAGGTGTTGGGAATCGAAACAGTGTCCGCTAAATAGAGGTGTCCGCTATTCGGGAGTGTCCGTTATGGAGGTTTTACTGTATATAATTATAATATTAATTTAATATAAATATTAATTAATATAAAATTAATTTAATTTTTAATTAACAGCAATTTTTTATCAAAAAGCATATTTTAACGAAATGTAAGTGTGCTATGTCAGAAGCGTGTTCAAAATCCTTTCATATGGTATCTCATTCGTCGTTCTGAGTTTCGTATTTTCAGAGAAAAAGGTATGTTGACAGGAGAAATAATATATATGATAAAATGGAAAAACAGCTGTTTTAAAGCTCCATCAACAGTGCCAAATTTAAAAGATTAAAAACTGATTAAAAAGCTCAAGTCATGTAAATATACTTGCATCTCCTGCACGCGCCCAAAATTAAATGGCAGTGATTTTCAAAAATAACAGTGGAATTAAGAAACACATGTGACGCAGGAGACCCAATAGAATTGCCCGGCCAGACTGGACAAGTTTAAGAACAATGGAGAAAAAAAAGGAGTGGGGAAACTAAGAGAATGAATTAAATGAAAGGTAGCCAAACATTTGTAAAATTTCGTTTACTGGACATATTAACTAAGTTCCCAGAATTCTTCCATATATGATAAGCTTCCCAAAAATCAAGGTCGGAAATAGATGAGCATTTCTGAATTATTGAACCCTCTGAAAAATTAAAACTGTGATTGTCAGACCAACAATGGTTAGGAATCGCAGATCGTTTAGTTTCACAATTTTTAACATGGTTTGTATGTTCCCCCAAACAGACCTTAAATGGTTGCTTAGTTTGACCTATGTACATTCTATCACACTCGCAAGATCTATGTATTTAAAACGCTATGAGTTTTCTGTCGACAGTCCGTGAGAAAAACTACTGCATTAAATTACATCATTGTTTTTTAAAATGAAAGATATTTGGATACAGATTTGTTATCGTACATTCGTTTGTTCAAAAATTTAATTAATTAGCCATAATTTTAAATTAAACTTTTACTTCTGCATATTACGTCAAAAAGTCAGCAATTGGATAACACCCACTGTTGCGAGGCGCAGAGTAAAACTCTGTGGTTGTGAGGATAAAAGAGAAATAATAAATATTCAAAGCACATAGCTTTTAGGCCAAATTTTTTAATTTGCAAGTTAGATTTCGGTAAAAATATTTATCCACATGTTTTATAATATATGTAAAATATATGTATAAATATATGTAATCTCTATCTCTATAAAAGAGTAAGTGTCTGTCTGCCTGCCTGCCCGCGGATTTCTCCGTAATTATAACACCTAGGACTCTAGAATTTTTGTCATGTGTAGATGTCACCGGACAGTATACCTCAGGGCCGGATTTTTAAATTTTAATTTAGATTTTTTTTTAAAATTAAAACGTGTATATGGAATTTTGGGTTCGAGGCTATTTCAAGCTCCTCCCATGAAATAGCCTTGGCAACGCCATCCGTGGCAATGAAGCAGCCAGCCAATGAGAGCAGGTGCAGGATCCAGGATTTTGGGTTTGAGGCTTTTTACACTCTCCGCCAAGTTCACGGTAACGAAGCAGCCAGCCAATGAGAGCAGCGGTTATTACGGGATATAGCGAGCGATAGCATTTCCTTCCTTTACGGAAGCGGCTAGCCACAGATTTCATTGTTTTGTTTATATTTGAGTTTTATTTTAAAGAAAATGAATATACTTTTGACAGATTGAGATTAAAGTAGGTTAGTTTTGATTGTATTCATTCTTTGTATGTTTAGTTGCCCCATATATTATGTTTTAGGTAAGAATATAACTTGCATTTTACTGATTGCATTTTTCATGTTCTGAAATGAAACAAACTGTTTTCAATAACAAATCTTAATGAATTAAATTAATCTGACATCTTACACTTTACTATAAAATGTGCAGTTCTACAATTTATCGCATGTTACAACGTTCTCGGGAACTAAAAATGTAGTAAAAAACTCTTAACAGAAAGATTGTAAATTAACAAACTCATATATATAAGATATAACTTTAAACTGATATGCCTCTTCAACTGTTGTCGAAATCAATGTAATGTAAATATTTCTTAAATATTATGATTTTGTTTAAGAATTGGAAACATTCAGTGAAGTGTAGATTGTATTTTTTCATCAAAACAATTTGATTTGTAAGTATGAGGTAAAAAAAAAAATCACCATTTTCTCACATGATGAATTTCATCAGAAAGTAAAACAATAAATAAATATGAATGATTTGCGGAGCTGTTTCAAAATAATTATAAAGAATAAGTCTTTAAAAATGTAAAATCAATGTTATTTCTGGCCGAGTTTTTTTAAAAATAATTATAAACCATTTTAATTTGTAAGCATGTTGTTGTATAAAAATCACCATTTTGTGAGAAATTTTGAGTTTTATAAGAATCCACCGAGAACGGACATGGTATGTGGTATAAAATTTTTGTTGTCATCACACTCTATAATTATTTTTGTTGAGGGTTTTCGGGCAATGTGATTGAACTTTTGATAGAAACAGCTCCGCAAATCATTCATATTTACTTAATGTTTAACTTGCTGATAAAACTCATAATATGTGAGAATACGGTGATTTTTTTTTTTTTTTTTTTAAAATTCATATTTACAAATTAAATTGTTTTGCGGATTGTAAGTATGAGGTAAAAAAAAATAACCATTTTCTCACATAATGAGTTTCATCAGAAAGTAAAACAATAAATAAATATGAATGATTTGCGGAGCTGTTTCAAAATAATTAAAAAGAATAAGTCTTTAAAAATGTAAAATCAATGTTATTTCTGGCCGAGTTTTTTTAAAAATAATTATAAACCATTTTACTTTGTAAGCATGTTGTAAAAAAATCACCATTTTGTGACAAATTTTGAGTTTTATAAGAATCGCCCGAGAGCGGACATGGAATGTGGTATAAAATTTATGTTGTCATCACACTCTATATAATTATTTTTGTTGAGGGTTTTTGGGCGATGTTATTGAATTTTTGATAGAAACAGCTCCGCAAATCATTCATATTAACTTAATGTTTTAACTTGCTGATAAAACTCATAACATGTGGGAAAACGATGATTTTTTTTTTTTTTTTACTTCATATTTACAAATTAAATTGTTTTGAGGAAAAAATACATCCTACACTGACTGCACTGAATGTTTTAATTTCTTAGCAAACTCATAACGTTTAAGAATTATTTACATTATATTGATTTCGACAACAGTTGATGAGGCATATCAGTTTAAAGTTGTATCTTATATATGAGTTTTTTAAGTCAATGATGTGAAATTTATGATTATTTATTTATTGTTATTTACAATTTTTCTTTCTGTTACTGTTATTGGACTACATTTCTAGTTCCCAAGAACGTTGTAATATGCGATAAATTGTAGAACTGTACATTTTATAGTAAAGTGTAAGATTAATTTGATTCATTAAGATTTGTTATTGAAAACAGTTTGTTTCATTTAAGAACATGAGCTGATATGTCTAGCGCTATGAAAACATTCAGTAAAGTGCAAAATATATTCTTACCAAACACATAATATATGGGGGCAACTACGCATACAAAGAATGAATACAATTGAAACTAACTTATGTGAACCTCAATTAGCCAAAAATATATACCTTTTCTTTAAAATAAAACTCAAACATAAACAAAACAATGAAATCTGTGGCTAGCCGCTTTCAGCTGTGAACATGAACTGCCGTTGCTGGATCCTGGATCATCCCATATTCACACCTTTATAGGGAAAAGCGGATTAGGATAGGTAGATAGGGAAACCCCGTTATCGGATCGGGACATTAGATGTAATTAAGACGCATTTGTAATAATTAGCGGGAATGGGATGTTTGTGTGTGTGCTGTTTTTAATAAAGACAGTTGCATTTTTTCTGCAACCCTTTCACGAAAGTTTTTTCTTCAAACCTTTCACAAAATCAGTATTTTTTCCACAATCCTTTGACGAATTTCGTACTTTTTCTGCGATCCTTTGACTAAATTCAAGTTTTTTCTGCAATCATTTGACGAAATTTTTTTTTTTTTTTTGTGATCCTTTAACGAAATTAGTGTTTTTTCCACGTATTTTTGTCGAGATTCATGTTTTTTCAGTGATCCTACAACGTAATTAATGTTTTTTTCAGCGATCCTTTGATGAAATTCAAATTTTTCCTGTGATCCTTTGATGAAATTCGCATTTTTCCATGATTCTTTGATGAAATTGCTTTTTTAATGATCCTTTGACAAAATTCGTGTTTTTTTCAGCGATTATTTGATGAAATTCGTGTTTTTCTCGCGAACCTTTGACAAAATTCACGTTTGCCAGCGATTCTTTGATAAAATATGCTTTTTTCTATTATGATAGGGAAAGGTGATTAGGATAGGTAGATAGGGAAACCCCATTATCGGATCGGGACATTAGATGTAATTAAGAAACATTTGTATATTTGTAATAATTAGCGAAAATGGCGAGATAAAGGGGGTGGGGGGGGGGGGGGGGGGGGGGACACGACTTTTTATTAAATAGCGCATTTGTTCTACATCAACTTCCTCTCACCACCAGGGGGTGCTTTGCTATCTCTGTTTCTATGGGCTGGATCACGACGGGTATGGCTCTTTCCACTCGACATCAATAGAGCTTACTGATTTTAGTTCGGATTTTCACCGCAGGGGGCGTTTTCATATCTTTGGTTCTATGGGCTGGATCATGACGGGGTATGCCTCATTCGACTCGACATCGATAACCTTAATGATTTCAGTTATGTTTGTATAGAACATATCGTGCCCCCTGGCGGTAGAAGGTGTAACTAAAGGATTTTGCAGCTAACTCGGGTTCTATGGGTCACATCACGACACGCTTTGGCTCATTCGACTCGACATCAATAGAGCTTACTGATTTTAGTTCCGAGTTTCACCACCAAGGGGCGCTTTCGTATCTCTGGTTCTATGGGCTGGATCATGACGGGGTATGCCTCATTCGACTCAACATCGATAACCTTAATGATTTCAGTTATGTTCGTATAGAGCATATTGTGCCCCCTGGTGGTGGAAGGTGTAACTAAAGGATTTTGCAGCTAACTCTGGTTCTATGGGTCACATCACGACACAGTTTGGCTCATTCGACACAACATCAATAGAGCTTACCTATTTTAGTTCTGAATTTCACCACCAAGGGGTGCTTTCCTATCTCTGTTTCTATGGGCTGGATCACAATGGGGTATGGCTCTTTCCACTTGACATCGATAGAGCTGACTGATTTTAGTTCGAATTTTCACCACCAGGGGTGCTTTCCTATATCTGGTTCTATGGGCTGGATCACGTCGGGGTATGGCTCATTCGACTCTACATAGATAGAGCTTATCGATTTTCACCACCAGGGGCGCTTTTCTATCTCTGGTTCTATGGGCTGGATCATGAAGGGGTATGACTCTTTCGACTCGACTTACGGTAATATATGGGAGTGTGTATGGCACGCCCAGTGTTTGCTGTCTAAGGTAGTGGGGCCCCAACATTAGATTTGTTTAAAAATAAAAAAATGTTCAACACTGATTTCAGGTACATTTAAGGTTGTTGGCACGGGCAACGCCGGGCGGGTAAGCTAGTGTTTAATATATGTAAAATTATCAGACTCAAACTGCTACGAAGAACACTGCTACTGGAATATATTTAAAGTAACAGTTAAACAGATCATTCTGAAATATTATTAAAAATAGTATATAGTTAAACCAGATTGTTTTTCAGAAAAATAAATATTCAAAATTACGTTGAATTAAAAATTCAATCCATTAAAATGTTATCCTTTATCAGCAGGGGTCGATGCAGGGTTTTTTATCTTGGGGACCATTTTGTGAAATGTAAAGGTTATTTTTGTGAAAAAGAACATTTTGTAACAAAAGATGAAATCTAGTTAATCAAATTCGAACCAAGCATTTATAAACAAACTTTTTTAATTCCTTTTGCTGAAGTTTTCCTCTCTGGTGATATTGTTTGTTTACAAATTACACATTTTTAAAACATCACAAAATAATAACTAGTAAGTTTTTATGGAATAGAATGTTGTGAAGGGGCCCATTTTATCAAATTGATTTTTATGAAGAGGCCCATTTTATCAAACTGAATTTTGTGAAGGGACCCATTTTAGCAAACTGATTTTTGTGAAGAGGCCCATTTTATTTAATAGATTTTTGTGAAGGGGCCCTAAATAGGCCCCAAAATTTTCAAGGATCGACCCCTGATCAGTAATATTGTCCGATATTAAAGCTTAAAAGTAACAAACAGTAAATTTTATATTAAAATTTACAAAAAACTTAAGTAAATTAATAACTTATTTTTTCTCCAAATTTGGGTGACAGGATTTTATAGAAACTTCCCACCATAATTGTATACAGTTTGTAGGAATAAACGTTTGTAATGTAATGCCCGAATATTTTGTGAATAAGCGATCCTCTAAAGTTTTTTGTACTATACATATACTCCCTCCCCCCACAAAGTATTTTTCATAGCTGAAAATAAACACTCAAGAAGGGCATTTGCATAAAAAAACGTGTCTATAAAAATATATGTTAAAAAAATATGGAGAAGATTTATTTTCTTTTAGGTTTAAGATTTTAATAAAAAAATTAACAATTTCTCACATTCAAAGATGATAAGAAAGACCAAACACTATTAGACTCGTTGAAACTTTTGTTGGCAAGGAGATTTTTTAAAGCATTTATTAAGGATTTTAAAAAAATCTCTATGGAGACAAAGTGCAATGTCCATAACCGATTGCCGATTTTCATGTTTTATTATCGTGACTCCTTGACGAAATACGCAATTTTTTTTTCTGCGACTAATTAACAAATTTATTATTTTTTTTTCCGCCACTAATGATTGCCGAAAGTTGTCCTTTTTTCTGCAACTTGATAAAATTGAATAATTTGTATCGTGACAGATTGACGAAATTCACAATTTTTTCTGCGATCGATTGGTGAAATTTGTGGTTTCATTTAGTGATTGTTTGATGAATCTCACGGTTTTTTTTTCCACAACCAACTGATATAACTCCTGATGTTTTTTCAGAGACTGATTGATGAAATTTACAATTTTTTTCTGCAATTGATTGATGAGATTTGTGGTTTTTTTTAGACCGATTGATGAAATTTGCAGTTTTTTCTCAACCAATTGACAAAATTCGCTTTTTTTTTTTTTTTTTTTTTCCCCTCTTTTTTGAGACAATTGAGGAAATTCGTGGTTTTATTTCGTGACCAACTGACGAAATTTGCGGTTTTATTTGCGAGCAATAGACGAAATTGTAAAGATTTTTCCGTGACCATTTTCATGAAGTTCGCAGCTAATTGAGGAAATTCCCGATTTCTTTTCACGAATGATTGACGAATTCATTTTCTGGAAACCTGCTAACTGCTAACTAAAAAAAAAATAATAATTCGAGGAATTCTGCTAATTTCTAGAAGAACTGTATGTTGATATCTTGTGTCTACCCATAAGAACACATCTGAATAATCACAGAGCTACAAATAATGAGTGGAACCTCAAATTATTATCTTCTCAGGACGAATTTTTCTGCATCACGGGCTGATTGCGGTATGCTGCCGCCAATGAATTCATTTGCGGCACATAAACTTTTTTTTTTTTTCTTATTTTTGATTCTACGGATATTGCAGTTTTTCTTTTAAAATCTTTTTTAAGAAAAAAAAAAACAGGAAATTCACGGTTCCGGGGAAATGCAGAATACATATTTAATCATATTTAATTATGCCCAATCCCCGTGGCAGAATGTACGTGACGCTGCGACGGGCGTCGCAGACTGTTTAGTGCACCTGCAGACTAAAAACATACAGCGATGCCGCGGACGCGCTATTGCGCATAAATTACACGAAAAAACAGCAACCTTCGCCGAAGGAGCGCGAAAAAAACAGCGAATTTCGTCGAAGAATCGCAGAAAAAATGCGAAATTCATTTAAAGATCGCGAAAAAAAAAGCAAATTTAGTCAAAACAAAAGGCCGTGAAAAACGTGAATTTCATCAAAAGGCCGTAAAAAAAACATGAGTTTCGTTGAAGGATCGTGGAAAAATGCGAATTTTGCCGAAGGGCTACGGAGAAAACGTCAACTTCGTCAAAGGATCGTGAAAAAAAACTTAATTTCGTTGAAGGATCACGAAAAAATGGTCAATTTCATTGAAAAAACGGCAAATTTTGTCATCGGATCGCGAAAAAACTGAGAATTCTGCCGACAGATTGCAAAAAAGCGGCAAATTTCGTCGAACGATCTAAAAAAAAAAAAACCCGGCAAATTTCGTCGAAATATCTGGAAAAAATGGCAAATTTCGTCGAAGGATCACGGAAAAAACACGAATTTTTTCCAAAAGCCAAAGAAAAAGCGCGAAATTCATCAAAGGATCTGGGAAAATGGCTAATTTGGTTGACAGATTGC
Organism: Maratus michaelseni; assembly: GCA_963931845.1. NCBI lineage: Eukaryota > Metazoa > Arthropoda > Arachnida > Araneae > Salticidae > Maratus > Maratus michaelseni. The sequence goes on from OZ007588.1 coordinate 400,403,751, forward strand.
GATAAAAACGTAAATTTCATCAAAGAGCTAACAAAAAAAATTATTTTCGTCAAAAGACTAAAAAAAAAAAACTAGTTTTATTGAAGGATCGTGGAAAAAATGCGAATTTCATCAAAGAGCCACAGAGAAAACACAAATTTCGTCAAATGGGTGCAGAAAAAATACCAATTTCGTTAAAGAATCGTGGAAAAAACTGATAATTTCGTCAAAGGACCACGGAAAAAGTGCAAATTTCGTCGAAGGGCCACGAAAAAAAAAACGTGAATTTCGCCAAAGGATCACAGGGGAAAAAAGAAACACTAATTTCGTCAAAAGTTCACGTAAAAACATGAATTTTGTGAAATAGTCCCGGAAAAGATGCAACATAGAGATCTGCACAGGCCGGGCCAAGGCCCGAAGCCCGTACTCGGCCCGGGCTCGGGCCTATTTTTCTTCACGGCACTCGGGCCCGGCCCATATTTTTTACTGAAGGCTCGAGCCGGGCCTTACTTTTTTCCTGAAGGATAAGATTTCCTGAAGGATAAATTATTTTTTCCGTACAGAGCCGGGACTGGTTTCATTTTTCCTAGTCTTCACGCCTCAAAATTTTTAGTCCTGGTTTTGACCCGTATGAAAATCATTGTCTCGGCGTGCCTGGTCCGTTCGAAGGTCAGTAAAATAAGATCTGGCATAAAAATCTTTGCAAAACATGCATACATTTTTAAATCGCCATTATTTTATAATTAAACATTAAAATTTATTCTTTTTAAAGAATAGTAGATTTATACACTTATGAAAACATGGCTAAATTAAAATATAGTAAAACGTGTGAAAAAGAACCTGCTTATGACGGAATCCTGTCTTAAATTTTCCGGGCTGGGCCAGGCCAGGCTCGGGCCGAACTTTTAACTTTTAAATCGGGTCGGGCAAGGGCTCGGGCCGAACTTTTAATATTTGTATCGGGCCGGGCCCGTGCAGACCTCTAATGCAGCATTCCTTTACAAAACAGCAGACACACAAGTTCTATGCTTATTAATTAATATAGGCATAGTTTTTAATCTGAAACAATATACTGAACTAACTTTTGAAAAATTGGCTTAACCCGAACCCAATTTGCAAGAATCTACACTCAGCCTGAAATCGACTCGAATCAAAAGCAGAGTTAATCCGACCTGCAACAAGAATAATTATTGCCGAGTGGGGATTTTCTCTCTTCCCCCCTCTTCTGTAACCTTTCAGAATTTTTGCTGTGAATTTCAGAATTTTTTTTTTACTCAGAAAGGCAGATAAATGCTGATGTCTTAATTAATTAGCACTACTACAACAGCAGCAAGAATAGATTTATATGATATATTGCATATTGCAGACTATTTTTGAAAACATTATTAGCGTTGCAGACACTTGAAGATAGTTCTGCCACCGGGTGCACAATAGAAAAAAGAAAAAGTGGTAAATATTGCGGCAGAATTATGAAAGAGAATCTGCAGATTTGATTTTTAAAAAATGGAAATCTGCCATTTGTCAAAAAGGGGCATCCCTGTAAAACACATGGTGACTTCGACATCGAAAGTTAGTGGCCAAAGCAAAAAATTTACTCGCCATGTGGCGACTGGCGACCGTGAATCTGCACCTATAGACACTGGTTAATAGTAGTAGATATGAATTATGCTTGCTACTAAAAGTTTTAAAATAAATCTGTCTAATGTAAAATCGTCAAGTTTATAAATATGCATATTCAGATGCTAATTGGGGATGTCACCTTACTAAACGACTTTCAAGTAGTAGTTTTATAATTTACTTTGGTAACATTCCATTTGCTTGGAAATCATCAAAGCAAAAATGTATTGCACTCAATTCTATGGAATCTGAGTTTGAGTTTATCTTGTTAAGTGAGAGTGTGAAAGAACTGACTTGGTACTCAAGACTTTTGGATGAACTTAATTTATGTGATAAAATAAATCCAGTTCAGCACTGTGATAATAAATCTGCCATTTATTTTTCTAAAAATGGCCAAGAAAATTTTAAAACAAAGTACATTGATGTAAGATGTCAATTTATTCGTCAATTAATAAATGAAAATATTGTTGAGTTAAAAGTTAAAAGATGTAAATTCTAAAGATAATAAGACAGACTTTTTAACAAAACACCTTCTGCATGCATGTAAAATTTCAAAAAGCTATTTGTAATATTTTTGAGTAAAAGTTTGATTGCAAAAAGAGGGAGAATGTATTTACGACCAATGACTTGTTGAAAATCTGGACAAAATTCTGTCCCAAAAAATAGAGCCATACCGAGTACTCGGTATATACTCGGTACTCAACCAATTTGCCGAGTACTCTGTCAATACCGAGTAGTTGTAAGAATTTTATTTTTTAAGCATATTTGAACACAAATTAATTTAAAACTGATCTGTAAAATGTTATTTGAATCTAAATGTATAATATATGCAATAATTCATAAAAACTATTTACTCTGTACATAAAAATTTATCTATAAATTATAGAAAAGGGTAAAGAAAAAACTCCATGTAAATTTAAAGTTTAATTTTATATTAAAAAAAATAATAATAAATCTGTAAGAACAGGCTGATTTTGGATAAAGAAGGGGTGCGTAGAAACAGAAAATACAATAAATGCAATTAAAAAATGATAATTAAATTTGTTATATTGCAAATTGTCATGCAAAAACACTAAACCGTTCTATATTTTCAGAAGATAGGGCATTTATTTTCATTATTGCAAATTTGGCCTGCCTCAGAAAAAATATGCTCCCTGCGAGCACTGCTAAAATAACATTTTATCTATACATTACGCAAAAAATGAAAAGAAACTGTAAAGCCAATACCTTTTCTTTTTGCCACTTTTGTGTTATAATGGCCTCCATAATTACAATTATACCAAGGTTGCAGCTATGATTTTGCTATGATCATTAGGGTGGAACGAAAAAACTTTTTTTTTAATTTCAAAATGCTATAGTGTTCAAAAGTTGCCTTTGATCAAAATAAAGACGGAAATTAAATATTAGCATAATTGGATTATGTTTTCAGGTGCCGCAAGAAGGGTAAACTTTAGGTTTTTATTAAAATTTTGACAATTTTTGTAGTTATGTAATAATAATAATAATTTCAATATGCTATAGTTTTCAAAAGTTCCTTTTGATCAAAATAAAGACTGAAATTAAATATCAGTGTAATTGGATTAAGTTTAGAGGTGCCGCAAGAAGGGCAAACTTTGGGCTTTTATTAAAAATTTGACAAATTTCACAATTATGTTTAATATTTTTTCAATAGGCTAGAGTTTTCATAAGTTGTCTTTTAAATCAGTTTAAATTAGTTTAAAATCTTTTTAAATTAGAAAACATGGTAAACTTACTGCATAAAATATTTTAATTACAAAAATAATGAAACATAAATAGTAAACAATGAGGTAGAAACAGAACAAAGTTCAGAAGAGAACACTATGCTATCCCAATTTTTTATTGCCTCTACGTCCAGTGTCTCTGAAACCTCAAGTAATCAAAATCATAGTCAAATACGCATGAATTGCGATTTGTCGCTTCTACTTGCGATAGAACTTGGGTATCAGACAAAATTTCTGCAACAATTCCAAGCGCCGCTCTGCAGGATATTGGTCTGATAAGTGATGAAGAAAGAAGTATGACAGAAATGTATTGACAGAATGAAAATTAGATGAGAACAAATAAAGAACCGAAAAAGATATGTAGAAGAAACTGTGAAACTAGTTACAGAAAGTAATTTTTTTTTTATGTAAGAAAAGATAAGACTATTGTGCAAGAGAAGAAAGGAACCAAGTATTACAAAATAACTGTTATCGAAGAACATATATTGCTTGATCCAGAATTTGGATCAAAATTTTGATAAAAAAAAAGACACGTAAAACCGATTTCTGGCACTGGAAAAGGTATAAAAGACAACATAATGACATTTTTAAATGGCAACAACCAATACTTAAACATTACTGCAATTGGATATGATGGAACTGCCTCGAACACTGGATTGAATTGGTGCGATTGCTTTATTGGAAATAGAATTATGAAAGCCACTGCAGTGCTTGATTTGCCCGTTTCATGCAAATGAACTACCCGTTCGTCACCTATTTTCTTTCATAGATGGAAAAACTAAAAATCCAAATGAATTTGGAGTGAAAATAAGGAAACAACAGGAAAAGTGTTATGAACTTCCAGTGACTGAGTTTTCACCTATTGAAAATAACATTCCATTGCTAAAATTTAAGGATAATTTAAGTATGGACCAAATATATTTCTTAGAAATGTGTAACACAATCTCCGTTAAAAGTTGCTCTTCTGATTTGTCTAGGCAGAAACCAGAAAAAATTTGTCATTCACCATGGTTTACCTTAGCAAACAGAATAATTTACTTGTACATGGGAACAGAATATCCATATACTGACTGAGTACATTTTGAAAGTGTATGCAACTGTTTGGTTTAACATAAAGTTGAAACCATCTTCTATCCATGGACGAAGCACTTGTTAAAACGTGTCAGATATTTACGATACCTCAATTACACTCCTAAAAAAGTAATTGATCCAATCAGCCAAAGCAATGCATACTTTGCTGCACATGAGAATGTACTCCATTGTATGCTATCAGGTGATAGAAGTCATTAAGGAGTTTGCATTACGCCGAATTGTAAAAGCAGGGACTGGAATTGAAGTTGGCATCAGCAATTTTTTAATTCCTGTATGTATACCTTGATGTCACGGATTATATTGATATGATTCAATGGCATGATGTTAAAGTAACATAACCTCCCATGACGATGTATATTGCTAACTACAAACTAAAGCAGTAAATAAGGCAAGCAGAAGAACCTGATCATGAGAGTCAACATCAATTTTTCCCTATGTCACACACAAGCAGTTAAAAGGATTGTTAAATTAGTTACCGAGTCATCCTTGTCAGTTTGCAGCACTTCTGCAAGAGATGCATTGATAAAAACCAAAATAAATTTTCAAAAGATCATGCCAAGTTTTGAAACAAAAAACAAAACAAAACAAAAAAACAATCCAATGTGTCAGTGTGATTATTATGGACCATGTGTGATTACTATGGACATTAGAGAAAAATTAATGTTTCTTAAAAATAACGTTTTGCCTTTAAAAACAATATAAAGTCAAACCTTATTTAAAGGACACCTGTATATATACGGTCACCCTTCTCGTACGGCCAAATTAAAAATTCTCAGCGAACATTAACCTCTCGTTATAACTAACAACCAATCTCCTGCAGTCACCTCATTTTTTCAGACATTTTTTTTTTGGTCACATAGATGTCCGTTAATCAGAGGTTTCACTCTTTTAAAGTTTTTCTAAATAAGTGTTGATTTGTTTAACTAAGATAAGATAATTAAAGATTGCATTTCTTTCATTTCAATGTAGTACTATAAGAATATGTTACTGTAAAATTAATAAAAATTAATATGGTGAAAATCGCTAAAATCTACAAAATAATTCTTTCTGTAATGGCATCTAAAAATTCGTAATATATAGAATGTGCAAGTTTTCTGCAAAAGTATCATATTTTGAATTTTCTGTTTACAAAATATATGTATATTATGTTAATTATCAAGAAAAGAACTTTTTTTTAAAAAAGGCAATTTTTATCGTTTTTTCATAGAAAAGTTATTTTTGAAGCTCTTTGCGGCACCTGAAAATATTTTAGTACAGCAACAAAATTTTATATTCTTTATTCTAATCCCAAAAAGCAACTTTTGTCGACTATAGCAAATTTCTAAATGAAAAAAAATAATTAACCATTATTTTCGTTCCACCCTAATGATCATTGAAAAACTTATATATGCATCATACATACACATTATTATATACTCCAAACACTCATATATGTACCATATACTCATTATATACATATTATTTACATCTTATATGCCATATATATCATATACATCTTATGCATATATCATATGTGTACATCATATATGCATTATTTATAACTAATAATGGCCATATACATCATGAAATGTTATATACATCATATATTATTATAATGTCATATATGCTTTATAATCTATACTAATAAAAGAAAGTTTCGCTCTGTGTGTGTGTGTGTGTGTCTGTTGGCGATGGCTAGGAAAATCTAGCCCACCTAGAAGGCTGGAAATTTAGGTGTGGATAGTCCAAGGTCTGGCCATGTGCACCTGAGCCTCAGAATTTTCATATTTTGATAATTAGCCTAGATATTAATTAGATTCTCATTAACCATCGCTTCTAAAATATCATCTTTTAAATCAAAATGGCGAAAGAAACGGACAGGCGCATTGGATTTGCAACCGGAAATGAACGAATTCGAAATTATTTAACTAATTAGCGAATTTTAAGAAAACTAATTGAGATATCAAATTGAAAATTTCTGAGCATATGTATAAAAATATTCTGTATCTGACTATGTGATTTTTGAAAAATTTGGTTGGTAATTTTTTTTAATTTACGCAAAAAACTGCCAAAAATCTGCCGGCGCCAGTGAAAACGATCCAAGAAATTTTCAGACAGGGATCGGCTTTCATTAAAAACTGAACTACAAAGAGATCTGTTTCTCTGGCCGATCCCTCTCATTTAGTTTGCGAAAATGAAAGGAAATAATTGCCAAATTTTACTAATGAACAAATATTTAGGTAACTAATTAAGATATAGATTTGAAATTGAGGTCAGGAAGGGGTGTCATCTGCCGGCTATTTTAGCGTAGCGTCTTCGTTATGTTCTAATTATCAGAAAAATGTAATTATTTTTTTAATGATCGCGTTAATGTACGTGACGGTGGTTCTCTTGAACAAATTATTCATTATATTGGCGGGTATGGGGAGGGAGGGGGTTAACACCTTTCTCTGAGATTGTAATTATCTCGGGCCCGGGCAACACCGGGCGGGTTAGCTAGTTTAGTAATAAATCTTGTTCGCTTGGCGATTCATCCTCAGGGGCCACTATAACATAACAGTACCTGATCTTTTTAATCAAAAGAAAATAAGGTAGTTTTAGAAAATTTGAAACATTTTGCGTTATTTAAAGAATTGTTCAGCAAGCAATAACCATTTTTGATTGACAGATTTCAGGTATCAAAATGACTAATGATGGGTAAAAAAATCAGTTTTAATATCAAATCTATTGATTAATTGAACTTTTTATATATCAATTCTTTGTATATATATATATATATATATATATATATATATATATATATATTTAATAATGCTACTGTTTTAAAATATTTTATTTTACAAAAATTGTCTTTAAAAAGTGCAAAATAAATGAAATTTCAAAAATTGAAGCTAATTTAAAAAATATGATTAGATTATATGCTCAAGATGCATGTGTATGAATATATATAAACACACACACATACACATAGAAGTGTTACCACTAATTGCCCTTTATGCTCACATCAGCGATTCTTTCTTACACACAATTACTCAGTACACCACTACCTAAAAATTTTGTTATATGGTGCGTTCAGAAGTGATGTCATTACGAACCATTTTTGTCTCTGTTTCGGTCATACAGACACTTTTTTTCTTTTGCCTGTAACTGTATGTATATTTCTTTCTAGTTATATGTACTGAGTGAGTATATCTAGATGTACCAAACTTTTTTCAATGAGAGGAAGGAGAAAGATTAATCTTCGTAGCACAGGAGTGATTCTGAGTAAAAAAAAAAATTCTGAAATTCACAGCAAATTTTCTGAAAAGTTACAACAGAAGTGGGGGAGGGTGTCCACTCCCCCCACTTTTTTTTGGGGTCCCTTGGAAGAAATTTGCGTTTTTTCGCAATCTTTTGATGAAATTTGTCGTTTTTCGCAATCTCTTGACGAAATTTGCCATTTTTCGCGATCTCTTGACGAAATTTGCCGTTTTTCGCGATCTCTTGACAAAATGTGCCATTTTTTCGCGATTTTCTGATGAAAGTCACGTTTTTCCTGCGATCTGTTGACAAAATTTGTCGTTTTTTTCGCGATTTTTTTGACGAAATTTGCCGTTTTTCGCAATGTTTTTGGCACAATTTGCCGTTTTTTAAGCGATCTTTTGACGAAATTTGCCGTTTTTCGCAATGTTTTTGACGATATTTGGCGTTTTTTTTCGCGATTTTCGGTTGAAAGTCACGTTTTTCCCGCGATCTGTTGACAAAATTTGTCGTTTTTTCGCGATCTTTTGACAAAATTTGCCGTTTTTCGCAATGTTTTTGACGAAATTTGCCGTTTTTTCGCGATCTTTTGACGAAATTTACCGACTTTCGCAATGTTTTTGACGAAATTTGCCGTTTTTTCGCGATTCTCTGACGAAAGTCACGTTTTTCCCGCGATCCTTTGACAAAATTTGCGACTTTACTTCGAACGAATGACGAGATTGATTTTTTTCGCCGATCATTTGCCGAAATACCTATACATTTTATGTCCGAATTTTCGGATTTTTGACCGACATTTTCTTTTATTTTCGGAAATCAGTGCCTTAATTTTTCGGAATTTTCGGAAAATTCGGACCAGAATCAGCAGTTACGAGTTAAAATATTTTTACAGTTATGTGATGATAAAGAAGTTCTCAGCAAATGCAGGATGTACATGTAAATACCCTTCTTATTTTACCATTCAAGTCAAATGAATAAATAGATGGAATTGAACTGTTTTGTCATATGAATTATGTGAATTGAAGCCACACCAAAGGCCCTAAACACTGTGGTTAATACTCAGCACAAATTTATCAAAGCAGGCGAAAGCAAAATATACATGAAAAGTTGGAACGAATTACCAGCGAAACAAACAATGTAAGAATTCATCTACTACCCCCCCCCCCCCCCCAAAACTGAATTTTTAAAGTCTGTATCATGAATAACACTAGACTGTTTTACAAACTTAAATTAAAAAATCCTTATATATTATTTCTCCTGTCAACATCCCTTTTACTCAGAAAATATGAAACGCAGAACAACGAATGAGATACCATATGAAACGTTTTAGAACAGGCTTCTGACATAGCCCACTTAACAATTCGTTAAAACATGTTTTTGATTAAAATTTGCTGAAATTAAAAAATTAAATCGGCATTGTTTTCATGAAAGAAATGAAAGGTTTTCCTGAAATTGTTGCCAAAAAAATAAAATACCACATTATATGATGCTCATAGCAATTATTATAAAAAACACCGCACGGGTTTATTTTATACTTATGATTAAAAAGCGAAATTGAAATGTTTAGATTTATATTTCTAAGTCCCATGGTTTTCCCGAAGCGGATGACGTCATCCTCTAATGCAGTCAAAATACGATTGTTAATTTTTTTTTTCTCGCGCGTGCCTTTAGCAATCTTGGATCAGTTTTTAGTCTACTTTTGATCAGGGTTGTTTGATTTAAATCAGCTTGATTTAAATCGTGATTTAAATCATGATTTAAATCAAGTGATTTTTTAAAAAAAATCTTTGATTTAAATCAGTATTTTTAACATTGATATTTACAAGCTGAATAAGGATTAAATTAATCATTCATGTTCAAATAAATGTCATCATTCATGTCCAGATTAAAAATTACCTTTTAATAATGTTAAATAAAACTTTTATAAGTTGAAAATAATTATTTTATGAAAGTAAATGCAACATTACATTCAAAATATTATTTATCCATAATGCATCACAAAATAAATACTGTTATATATATATATATATATAGTAGGGTGGTCCAAAAAAACTTTTTTTGAGCTAGAGTCCGGGCCACCCCCTACTTTTTTTAGACTCATCAATAATATAATGCTGGTAAATTTTTAGCTTTCTACTCAAATTCTAAGAGGGTGCTCAATGACCACCAACAATTTAACATTAGCAGGAGTATAGGAAATGCAACAGATATTTTACACTTGAGACTTATTTAATTTTTCTCAGAAATTTTTAGTAGAAATTTATTTTGTTGTATTATATATATATTTAAATATTTCTAAAATATTTTATTGTATGTAACATTTTTTCTGATAATTATTTACTCACATAAATATAAAAGGAATTTAACGGCAACACTAAACCAAAACTAGAATTCTACTAACGCATTTTACTACCAATTGAAAACAATTTTTAAGTGAAACATTTAATTTTCATGGTAATTTTTTTTAAAATAATTATCTTATATATTTTCAAATTCTGCATCTAGCAACAAACATCTCTTCCATAGTTGTTTACATTTTGCACATGGCTATTTCTAAGTGAAAGGTAACAAAGGAAAGTAATATTTAAAATGGATTTAATTATTTATTGTAGGAATGTTTGTTTTCAAATAAGTAACAAGTCTTATATTTATGTTACATTTTTATATTGAATATTAATCTACTGTGTTATGTGATGCTAACATTATTTATGTTACAATTAATAAGACAAACACTAAACCTAATACGAAATAAAATAATCACAAAATTTGTGAATTGATCAATAATTTTAATTTTATGAAATATAGCCATTCTTTTCTGCTTAAAGAAATTTTATAGCTAAAAATTTGTGATGGCTTCAGTTTCAACTCGCCTTAGTAATGAAATTTTTCTGATTGGTCTAAGAGCAATAGATCCATTGAGTACATTGAAACAATTAGCTACGACAAGACAAGTACTTCAGCGCTTTCATTATCATTTGAAAAAAATCAAAATTGGTACGATCTGCTAGCCATTTAACAGTTGAAGAACTAATGCAGCTATAGCAGAAATCTGCAATTCCTACAAAACTAAAGAAAGATATAATTGAAAAGCTTGAAAACATTCATTCTCATTGGCTCTTGTTAAAGAAAAATAAAAGACATTCTTCTACAGCCCAACAACAACAAGTGGATAGATTTCTTGAAGATTTAGACATTCTTTTTGATATTGCTCAAGCCAATGCTATGAAAATAATAAGAATTAAAGAAGATTATGAATTTCTTCAGGATCAAAGAACCAGTCATAAGATCTACATGGGTTTAGAAGATAAACAGCTAAAGAAAAAGTGTAAGCGTTCTCTTTAGAGACAAAAAGAGGAGGAAGAACGATGCATTAGAGCCTCTTTACCCTCAGCTGCTGTCTGCTCATTTGATATTTGTCTAATTAGTGAAACGGAAAACTCTGGAACTTCTGATTTTAAATCAGACGATGAATTTATTCCATCACAGTTAAAGATGAAGTGTCAGCTTTTGAAATTGGAAGAACACACACAGATAGTGTCTGAAAAAGAACTTTTTACTCCTCATGTTACCAGTACCTTAGACAGAAATAAAATATCTGATCATGAAGCATTTCGTCTAATTGTTCCACTCGCAACAGCTCTTGGTCACAATCCGTCTTGCCTTCCAGTTTCAAGAAGTACTATCCGACGAACACGTAAAAAAGCCTGGAAGGAGTATGCAGAATCAATAAAAGGTGAATTCAGACCAGATTTCCCTTTAGTGATTCACTGGGATGGCAAATTCCTGCCTGAAATTTTTGGATGTGGAAACGTTGATCGACTACCAGTATTTGTATCTGGAGATGGTCTTAATAAGCTCCTTGGAGTGCCAAAACTGATTGCTGGAACTGGAAAAAATGCAGCCAATGCTATACATATTTTACTGAAAGAGTGGAATGTCACAAAAATTGCTCAAGCAATATGCTTTGACTCAACAAGCGTGAACACTGGTTATTTAAATGGAACCTGTGCTTTTCTTGAAAAAATACTTCAATGTGAACTTTTCTGGTTAGCTTTGTCGCCATCATATAATGGAATTGGTCTTGGCAAAAACATTTACTTTGTGTTTTGGATCTTCAAGTTCTCCAGATATTCAAATCTTTAAAAGATTCAAGGATGTTTGGAATGGTGTTGTGAGGGATAATTATAGAGCACTAGAACTAAATGCAGAAACGAAATAAGAAGCATAATGTGAGAGGTGAACCTGAGATTTTCAAATAAGATGGTGTGCGATTGTCAGACTTTGCAACAAGAAGAACAGCAGTATGAATATAGGGAAATCGTTTTTAAGCTTCTCCCCTGATAAATGGAATGATAATGATGACTATTGTAAATGACAAGAATGGCTGAAAAAATTGCAAACAGAAAATGTATTCATCAGATACTAAAATCAGTTTTAGACACTATTTTGTTTAATATTATTAAAGAGCAAAATATACTTAGTTCTATTTTTCACTTCTCTGTTGTTTTATTTTTTTGTCAAAGATTGTAAAATAAAAAAAAATATATGCACAAATTTTTGAGGATTTTATTTTTTAAACAAATATATAGAAATATTACAATAGAATACACTAACTTATAAAGTTCGTGGGGATTGAGCACCCTCTTGCAGTTGAAATATGAAGTTTAAATTTTACCAGAATATTACTGTACACAAGTCTAAAAAATTTGAGGGGTGGCCTGGTATTTATATAAAACTTTATTTTTTTACATATACAGCTGGACCACCCTAATATATAGTATATATAAATGCTCTCTCATTTTTAAACTTTTGTCTTCCCTAGATGATCACTTCATTTTTGCAAGTTAGATATTGAAGCTAAAGTTAAATATATTCAATATAATAGTATTTTCAGTGAGAAGTTACTTCCTCTAAAGTAGATTATACATGATTCACAAGTTTGTTTTATGTTTAGTTGCTTAGACCTGGAAATTTCAATATGCCATATGTTGATGGGAGATGTATTGATCATATTATATGATCAATACAAGGACTAAATTGTAACATAATAAATATTTACACTGTCTAACATAGAATTATAGGATTCCAGTTTCATGTTTCTTCTATAACTGAAAATACTTTAATTCCTGTGACTGATCCCTTTGCCTTTTCCTTTTCTAGAATTCATTGCGTACTGCAATGGAAAATAAGATATGCTATTATACCTTATTTCTAAGCTAAACAGCCATTTCTACTGTTAAATAAGCATGAGTGATTTCTGAAATTGTCAATGGCTGAGGGCTAGATAACACTGACAATTGATAGCTTCGTACTTTTAGTTATGTGATTACCTTGTGTCTTGTAACTGTTTTGTAATTATTGGTATAGTGTGAAACACAAGTTGGGACAAGACTGTCATTTACTAATACTAGGTACAGTACAGAGAGCTTTTGGATACATTGATAATAAGAAAAATGGCTGGCGAAAAGAAAGATCCAATGTAGCTTTATTTTACAGGAGAGAGAGAAAAAAAAACTATATCTGGAAATTGTGTGAAAGCAATATGCAAACCATGTAGTGTAGAAATGGTGGAGATTGTTTTTTTTTTTTTTTTTTTTTTTTTTGCAACACACAGAACCTTACAGTCTATGTGATAAAGATGACATTAGTGAATCTGAATCAGTTGAAATCAGGAATCAGGATTGGCTTTTTGCCGGCATATTTTTGTCAGGGCAGTTTGACAGACAAAATTGGCAAAACAGAAATTGGTCAAGATTGTAATTTAAATCACTGATTTTAATCTGTTAAAATTATGATTTAAACATTGAAATCATGTAATTAAAATAAAATCCTAAAATCCCTGTTTTAAAATACTAGTAATTTTTGCCACTGGCAAAAAGTATTTTTGCCGGGACAGTTTTTTTTTCCACTTAGGCAAAAATTAGCCAACCCTGGTATATTTATACACATATATATTTAGCATTGTTTGCTGCATTTATTATGTGATTAGACATTATTGGAGTAATATCTTAATGAAATATTTAATAACTTAAATTAACTAGAAATTTATACACGCAACACACATCTTACCTATAACAATTTAATAGTAGAATAATATGATTTTAAGTTTTAAGTAAATCTGAATTTGTTTGCAATAATTTTTTTTTATTTAAATTATTTTGAATTTTTATCTAGGAACTGTAATTAAATAAATAGAAATGTGTAAATCTATGCAGAAAAAATAAAATAAATACATACACAGTACAGAAATAATATTAATCAAAAAAATCTGATTTAAATCAAAAAAATCCGATTTAAATCAAATAAATCCGATTTTTTTGATTTTTTAAAAAAAAATCGTGATTTTTATCAACCCTGCTTTTGATGGAATAAATTAGATGATATTCCAGCTTGACTAACAACTAAATGTTGTTTGCAGATATTTTTATCCTTGCTTTTTCTTTAGAAGTTTAAACCTGCATCTAATAACTATTACATATTGATAAAAAATGATACTTCTCTATTATTCCGTCGACCACTTTTCATAACAAAAATCTATCGCCAAATAAACGGGAGAACGTTACCATTGGAATATCAAAAAATAAATAAAATATAAGAATTTAAGGACACAATTGTTATTTTAATTAATAAAATAACTACTAAATCAGTAAAACATAATGAAAAATACACGCAAATGTCGAATGTAATACCACTAGATGACGTAACAAACACGCATAATGATTCTGACATCAAGTAAATGGGACTGAATTTTTGGCGTTAAATCTTACAGTTTGGCGGTATTTTTTTGTTATGAAAAGCGGTCGACGGGTTAATAGAGAAGTACCTAAAAAATATTAGATTTCAGTGCGAAATCTTCGCACGGGCCATCTGGTATTATTTAAAATACCTAACACACTTTTTCAGAAAATAAAATTATATTCATTCAATCTAATCTTTTAGTCTATTTTAGTTTTCTAAGAAAACTGAAAATAATTCTTGCCTTTCTTTTCCAATTTATTAATTTTTTCTGCTTATGTACACTGTATAGATGTTGGACTGTATAGCAAGCATAGAACACTTAAAAGTTAAGAGTGAATATTACATTAATCAAAATTGCAAAACAGACAAAGGCCAACCAGACAAACATAAAGCCCAATGAGACATTGGATAATGTAGTTCTGATTTAAAAAAAAAATAAACATCTTCAATAATTTTTCAATAAATACTGTATTTACTTGCATATAACTTACATCCACACTTTTGAAAAAAAAAAAAATTAAGCGAAAAAAACTGTTGCATATATTTTGTACAACAATTCAGTGAAGTATTCAATTATTGGCGAAATGAGATTTCATATCACAACTCAACTTGTATTTTTATGAAAGTCTCTAACAAAATTTTCTCTGAAAACTTGATTTTAAGGGACTAGTGGAGAGAGAGAGAGAGAGAGAGAGAGAGAGAGGGGGGGGGGGGTGAAATGAATTTCTAAATAACAAACATCTATTTAATAAATTTTTTCTTATAAAATTTTCAAAGTTTTGATCATTTTAACACTTTCTAACCTAGTTGAAAAGTGTTTATGACTTCAGTTTGTCTGGCCATCTGTCCGTGCTCAAACTCCTGTAAATATGCTCAGATTGTCCTGCAATTTTTATATGTTATTGTCGATCTATAGCATGTTCCCTATTTCAACTGAAGTGTGTAGCACTTAGTTTTTTTACAGGGACACTCAAAAGAATTCCGTTACATTAAGGTCTATGGGGAAAAATAATTTGCGGTTTACTTTAATAATGTTACACAATTTCAAATACATTGTAATTGATATATATCACTAAGGTGCATTACAAGAAGCTTAATATGGAATAAGGTGTGCATAGCACTTATAGTTACTTTACAGGGACAGTCAAAAGAATTCCGATACATTACGTCTATGGGGATAAATAGTTTGTGGTTTAATTAAATAATGTTTCACTATTTTAAACGCATTGAAATTTATATATATCACTAAGGTGCATTACAAGAGGCTTACTACAGAATATTGTGTGTATAGCAGTCATCATTCATTTACAGGGACATACAAAAGAATTCTCTACTGTCTGTTAACAATAATTCCTGGAAGTGCATTTTAAGTAGCTGAACGCGATTTTAAATTTAACTCACTTTTTTTCTATTACTTGGTGTGTATAAATTCTGTATTTCATATACAGGGCAGCACAAAAGTTTGTGAACACATTTCCGTTTATTGACAAAAACTCCAGAAGTAGAATTTTAAACTGTGCTACACGTATCCTAACTAAACTAAAATTTAGCATCCTATGTAGTATATATATAGATCATATACAGGGATGAATAAAAGTATTCAGATAATTTTCCGAATATTGTATATGTTGGAAATTCCTGAAATTACGTTTTTAACCCGTAACAGGTACTGCCGGTCTCACAGACCTTTAGTGATATTTATTCGATCACCCCTCTTTTTTCTTTGGAGCGATTGAATAGATTCTTCCGGTATCTTCCTCTTTTGTGACCTTGAAAAATCTCCCTTATTGGCTAAAAGTTTTCGCGCGTATTTTTTTCTTTTATTAAGGTTATTTCTGTGAAACAGGTCTGGCAGACCGCGCCGTACTCTTAACGTAGGGAATTTTTGCCGCCGTGTCGGAGAATGGCGTTGAAACTCGGACCTAGAAATATTTTGCATCCTTCTGATGCATGCTATGCGGAAACGATTCAGAGACTTTTAGATGAAGTGGGAAGCGATTTTTCTGATGAAGATGATTGTGATGAAAATTTCTGTAATGAAAGTTCGCATTCTTCTGACACTGAAATTTCTGAATCCGACAACGAAGATACTTGTGATTCAAATAATAGGTGCTCTCAGTATTACTATGGCAAAAATAGTTTTAAATGGTCATCTATTGAACCAACCAGAAATGTCAAAACTCCATCTCATAACATTGTGCGCCTTCCTGCAGTACGTTCATTTGCAAAATTACCGGATATAGCAGATTTACAATCATATTGGAGTCTACTTTTTACAGATGAAATGCTGCAAAATATTATAACTTGGACTAATATAAAAATAAGAAAAATGAGGGCAAACTTTTCTGACCAAACAAGTAAACAAATCGCTGATACAAATTTGAGAGAACTGAAAGCTTTTCTAGGATTGCTTATATACACGTCTGTATTCAAATCAAATAATGAAAACATTGAGTGTATTTTTGCTACAGACGGGACTGGTCGAGATATTTTTCGAGCTGTTATGCCAATGAGAAGATTCAAATTTTTACTCCTTTGTTTAAGATTTGATAATCCTGATGACAGAGATGTTCGAAAAATAAATGACCCTGCTGCTATTATCTCTGAAGTGTTGAATTCTTTCATTTTAAATTCGCAAAAATGTTATACGATTGGTGCATATGCATGCATTGATGAAATGCTTGTTAGCTTCAGAGGTAGATGCCGTTTTAAAATGTATATGCCAAAAAAAACCAGCTAAGTATGGTTTAAAAATAATGTGTCTAACTGATGCTCGAACCAACTATGTGTACAATGCATATATTTATTGCGGCAAAGATTCTGACTGTCTGGGTATGGATGACAGCTTAAAAAAATTTACGAAACCAACTCAATCAATTTTACGACTTAGTAAGCCTATTTTCAAATCAAATAGAAATATAACAGCCGATAATTGGTTCTCTTCGATCGAAGTTGTTTCAGAATTGAAAAAGAATGGCCTGACATATGTTGGAACAGTTAATAAAAATAAAAGAGATATTCCTAAAGAGTTTCTTCCTAATAAATCAAGAGAAGTCCAGTCAACTTTATATGGCTTTACAAAGGATATTACTTTGATGTCTCATGTGCCGAAAAAAGGAAAAGCTGTAGTACTTTTGTCCTCAATGCACCACAGTAAAGAAATCGACCCTGAAACTCAAAAACCAGAAATTATTGCGCTCTATAATAGAACAAAAGGTGGAGTTGATTCTTTAGATGAAAAGTGTACTGTATATTCTTGTAGCAGACGAACAAGGCGATGGCCTATGGCTATTTTTTATAGGTTACTGGATATGTCAACTGTAAATGCATTCATCTTATATCAAAGTTCAAAAGATCCCATCATGAACAGAATGCAATTTCTAAAGGAACTGGCAAAAGAACTGGTTACTCCTCATATGCAAAGCAGACTTGAAACTCCGAGTATTCATCGCGAATTGCGAATGATAATAAAGCGAATTTTAGGATGCGATCAAGAAAACGAGCCTCAAGACACATCAGTAAAATGTGAAGAAAAGTTAAAGAAAAGAAAAACATGTCATTTGTGCCCTTCAACAAAAAATAGAAAAACAGCATATCTATGCATTTGCTGTCAAAAACCTGTGTGCCTAGAATGCACCCGAAAACTATGTCATGAATGTGGAAGAAGTTTTCAAAAGTAACTTCAGTGTTGCATTAAACGTGAGTATATATTTTTTCTGGCACCAATTTCACGCTAACTTGTAGTTGTGTCATTTTTTATATAATTAACCGAACCTTTAATGTTTTGCTATTAATTCATTAATCATACATTTATGTAACAGAATAACATATAAAAGTAAAGTAAAATATAATATTTTTTATTCATTATGTACATAGCTCATTTCAAGTGGTTTTTGATCAAAAAATTTATAATATTGAAATAAATTCCACTATACTGCATTTATATTTTTATAAATGGTACAAATATAACTTGTATTGAAAATACACATTCTCAAAAATATATAGATCGTATTTTATTGTAAATATTTCATTTATAACATTTTTTAAAAAATCAAAATAAAGCGCGGTCTGGGAGACCTTGCCGTACTTGTAGTGTACCAAAATTTCACCGTACCTGTTACGGGTTAAATATGTTATGCGTTTTCCAAATTGTTTACTTAGATATTATCTTTCAGCTTATTAAACGGTAATGATTTGTAAAATTATTTTGGAAGCGTTGGAAAGTGTTACATAATCTATGCTTGACGCATGATTTTTCATTCTTGTTAATTTAGCTAAGGAAGTGAGCATTAGTTCAGTTAATGAATTAATTTTGATAAATAATATAAACACATTTGCCTGTTGAAATAGTTTGGTCACCAGTGGCTATCTCATTTGCCTAGCCCTGCTCCCGGTAACAGAGAGAGTGTAGCTTGGCAACAGGTGCTGTGGATTATTTTAAATGTTTCATATTAATCTAACAGCTTAAAGAGAAATGCTGAGTTTTTAAAAAAATGTTGAAATTAACTTTATATATTAACTTTACTGGGTCATTTTCAAAAATTTTGCCAATTCACTGCCTATGCTATTCTAGGTCTATTAGGTCTATAGTTTTATATTTAATAAAACACAAAATTCATTAGTACTCTTATTTTTAAAGCCTCCATTATTTAAAAAAAAAAAAAAAGTTTAACTTTTGATTATTTTTTAATTTAAATAGTCTCAAACACTGCAAGAATGTTTTTTAAAAAGACTATTGTATTTCCTTTGTAATAGGAAATTTTGCTTATTTTATGGATTACAATTATTTCTTATGATAGTAAATTTGGTCTAACATTGTTGGATTGGTTGCAGATAAATTTTGATTTGCTGCATATTAAATAGAGAAAATTCAGCTAATGGGATTTTAGTTAGAGGATTAATTTCCTAACAATATAAAGTACTCAAAGTAACTGAAACTCATTTTATTTTGAATATTTTAGTTAATCTTCTGATAAAAGTTTTGATCTTAAAATAAAATTATGTTATAAGTATATATATTTTAACCATATATATTTGGATCAATTTATGTTAAATGAATAAATGAAATAATATTTTTGGTTTTCCCATGGAGTATATGAATAATCTAATTTTTCAAAATTTTTTGGCTTATCTGTTTTATTTATTTACAGAATTTTCAAAACTGTCGTTTTGCACTATTGCCATACACAAATTTGTTAATATTTCTGCAACCAATAATGCTTAGAAAGATCCTTTACATTTCATTTTTATGGGCTTTAACATCATAAGCAACACAAACTGCATTAGGTTATATATATTTTTTGACAAATTTTCAAAATATTTTTAAACTTTTTAAAAACACATCTTTGATTTTTTTTTTTCCAAAAAATATGTTAATTTTTTCTTTATTGTCTACAGATATTCAAAGCTTCAAGATGGAGTTTCAAGAAATTAATCTTTGAACATGAATGGCACGTATGAGACACAGTGCATTAGTTCTTGAGATATAGCTATTGCGGGAATCGTGAAGCATAGCAGCGTCATCTCTTGGGCGACTTACACCAAATGCTAACTGCCGTTTGTTTATGCAAAAGTCTAACAGAATATGAAATTTAATTAAATTGCAAGCACCAGTTCTGGGGATAGAGCGCTAACAAAAGTTTTATCCCATACAGACACACATTTTCTAAAAACAGTCAAATCGTGTTCAGGACTTTCTAAAACATAAATTCGTCAAAAGCAGAAGTCGAACGTTTTCACAAACTCAATATTTTCTTGTGAAAATAGAAGAAAGTAAAACAAAACTTAATTTTTAAAGATTCTGTTAAACAGATGTACAGTGTCAGTATTATTTTCATGGAAAAAAACAAAAATCTACCGTCCTGGAAAGAATAAGTTATAGACCTGGCGTGAAACTAACAGAAAAAAAGCAATCTTGGTTCGGGCCTGAGTCTACATAAATGAATTTAGACAGGGACCGGGCCAATCAGATTCATGAGAGACCCCATGAATATATCTCTAGCAAATCATAACACAACAGTCAGGGATTTTTTTTTTTTTTTTTTTTTTTTAAGAATAATGAACATTTGGTATAAATATTGCATGTATCTTTCACTCGATTTTACCCGAATCCGACCTGGGGTTAAATTGACCCCAATATTCTTTATGCATTATTTTTGTTTACTTCGTGTTTCGGATTAAAACTAGAGATGACCAAATCAGAATTTTTTTTTTCTTTTTTCATTTTTCCAGTTAGTAAAATAGATAGCTTTTCATCTATGCTTTAAAGAACACCATCCAAAAATTCTAAGAACAAATTAAAATCGCAAAACTTTTTTTCTTATTTCCTAGAATTTGTACACTTTTTGCTTTCAATTTATTTATTTTTATCCAAAACAGAACTATTTTATATTAACTTAAAATTATTTATTTTTTATTTATGTAGAATACTTTCATGCCCCATGTTCTGGGGAGACTCTGCCCTACAAAGTTCTCGCTGCCGCTCGCCATTGCGCCAAATTGCAACAAAATGCTCCATTTTGCGAGTAAATGAACGATTAGACTCGCCAAATTGTGAGTGTGATTTTTTATGTGTGTGTATGAGTGTGTCAGTACAGGTATCTCTCTTATTCGCATTACCTGAGTTCTCGTTGCAGAATCATGACTTTTGGATATACTACCGATTTCATTTAAAGAATCGACCTGCAGCAACTTTATCCTATAACATGCAACATGCTACACTTTACCGAAATATTGCCACTACATTAAGTAGACTATGAGAGAAGCTTCAGCGTGATGAATGCTACAAAAACAAAATTGAGAAATCAAATGTGTATAAGAAATGTCAATAATGCCATTTCAGTATGTGTTAATGGGCCCAATAGGCTTGAACAATCTTGAATCTGCCTTTGAAATATGGGCTTCAATGAAAAGCCGAAGAATTCTAGAAAAATAAAGTTTTTTGAATGTGCATATATTTTGTTTATATTTTGAATTTTTCAGAATTCAATTAATATAATATTTTAAAATTATGCAGGGCTTGAAAATTCTGAAAATTTTAAGGTTCCCAGCTGGGAACCTACATGAAAAGTGTAGGTTCCCAGAATGTTCCCAGTGTATGTGTTATATATGTGTTTATGTGTTCCCAGTTTTTTAATAAATTCAGAGCTTAATGAATGAAGATATTATGTCATAGACATATTTTTGAATAATAAGCAAAAATTTTAGTTTACGGTTTATCAATTGATGTTTTGACTGTTCTCTATCCAAAAGCACCTCCTCCCTCCCTTCATATTCTTATAGATGTGTAACTTAAAAGGAAATGTTGCATTACATTTGCATACTAAGATTAAGCATTATATATTGCATTTACTAATTTATTCAAACGTATACAGAACAAATAATTAATATATATATATACAATATTTAATTTTTAGGTTCCCGGCCGGGAACCTGAGTGGGAAAAATACGTTCCCAGAAATGATTTCTGGGTTCCCCGGGATACCGGGAACGCTATTTTTCGAGCCCTGATTATGAGTTAACTTGTGTTGGAAAGTTTTATTTCATAACATTTTAATGAGTTAAAACGGGTTTGGAATTTTTTTCTTGATTGTGCAAGACATTTAGAAAGAATGCACTTATTACTTACCCATCATACGTAGTATAGGGTAAGTCTTGTAATCGTTTAAAAAAAATCGCAATTTTTTTTTTTGAAGGATTTACACGTTTCAGACACTGGAGATTCTGAAAAACATATTTTTAGAAAAAAAAAATTGCTGTCCGTCTGTGTATCTGTAAATGCTCTATCTCCCGAACAAATTGAGATAGAGACTTTAAATTCGTTATGTACTTAATATGTAATAATGGGAAGAAGCTTATTTAATTTCAGTAACCTCGATTATCCGGAACTATTTTTTTCGGATTCTCAAAATATTCGTTCTGATTAGAGATGGGAATGCTCGGAAAAAAACCGGAAACTTTGGGGAAAAAACTGGGTTTTTTCCTTTTTTTTTTGCCCGAAGGGGTATTTTTCAATTTTTCCGAATCGGAAAAATTGAAATTTAATTTATAAAATAATAAAGTCAAAATTTTATTATGGCTGCATTCTGATATTTTTTCTTTATATTTTTTCATGTTCAGTGTCTCCCATGAAAATGTTAACATAGGAAATATGATCTATAAGCATAATTTGAATCCTTTTTTAAAGGATCCTTTACAATTTTTTCCCCATTAAACATAGGACCCTTCAAAAAATTCGGAATATTTTTCAACCTCCATTCTGAATCCTCCAGAAATGTGATGATTTTAAAATAACAACACATGTCACATAACAGCTGAAATCGCCAATGGATCTCTTATCTAGCTGTATATACAGTAGCTGTATATACAGTAGTGGCCAAAATTGTGGAAACCTTTCGGGGAAAATGTTTTTTTGAAGTTTGATGGCTCTAACACCCAATATTTCATAGTTATACCATAAAAGCTATATACCACTGGAAAGATAATTTAATCAAAAATATCATGCAATACAGTTTGTTCAATTCTAATTAATTTATCAAACGTTATAGCAAAATAATCAGAAAAGGGCAGTAAAATCTGGTTAGGTTGATGATAATGATTTTTCTTTTTCTTGAATGTAGCCAATGCATATAAATGTTTGGAGTGTCAGACAGATTCCATTTTATTTGGTAATGTGTCGATCTCGGGTAGGATTTCAAAAAAATATATGCCATATTTTGGTACTTATAGGAGGACTTTCATCACTATTTATGTGCTTTTTTTTAATGTGATTTTTTTTTTATGATTGCTATCAAGTTGCTAAAGTTTTTTGCCAACTTTCAATTTTTGAACTAGTAAAGCATAATAAAATTAACAAAACATCATAAAGAGTTAATTAGTTACCCAGAAATCAAGGTGTAATAATATTTTTAAGTGTAGAAAGGCATGGTTATGAAGAAATTTGAAGTAAAATTAAAAGTAAATTAGCAAAGAATATGTCCAAGTCCAGCAAAGCACGACTGGTAAAGACAGGAAAAGATTCAGGAGAGCAATTGGCGGTAGAAGAGTAGGTCCTTGTGTATAGGTCACAGAAAACATTATCTCTGTGAATGCAGCATGAAATGGTGCACTGAAATGTGGAGTTGAAGCAAAGTATACAGTTCTGCAGAGAATGCATATAGGTGAAAACTGGGAAATTTTGTTAGTAGCCAGTGGACTCACTTTTTAAAGTGAGTGGCCGCTATTATGTTTCAAACTTTCTTGACATCTAGATAAATTATAATCATTGTATATAAACATATTTTTCTATAAGAGTTTTATACCTATTGTATGAGTATGAGTGTATTTCGCATGATTAAACAGTATCTCTTTAAGAAAAATAATCCAACTGGTGAGCATGTGTCAGTAGTCAAAATATTGAAGATACTGAAATGTCCTTAAAATTAGGGATGCACTGGATATGAATTTTTGCCGGATACCGGATATCCGGCCGAATACTCTTTCATTTTTAATTTCAATAGTAATATTTCTATTTTATGCTTGCTTAAAGAAAAAAAACTTTAAATTATTATAATTTTATGTCATTCAAATGTTAATAATAGATTTAAACTCATTTGTTAAATTGATTAAAAACAACTGCTTTTTAGTAATTAAGTATTGAAATTTAATCATGTTTTGTCTTTTGCTTATTCTAATATACATATTGGCATTTTTTTTTTTTAATTCAGGGTCATTGAAAATAAAAAGATAAACAATTAAGTAATTTCTCTGTTTTTCATACTTATAAATCTTTGTTATTTATAAATACTAAACATCCTATTGAAGTGCATTTTTCTTTTCCTACATACTTGTACAGATTATTACTTACTTTCCCTATGACAAACGTTTTCTAACAGAATTTAAATAGAGAAGCTCCTCATTGCAAGTATCTTCTTTTGTAGTACAAAGGGAAGAGTGAACTATTCAAAAAAGTGGTACAATTATTTTCATTATCAGTATTATTTTACCACAGCTGGTCTTTCATCCATATACAAAATAGTGACAAAAGTTTCAATAAAATCATTTTTACTTTTGAATTGTTGAAAGTACAAGAAAAAGAGACAACCAGAGGAGTGAACACTTATTCTCAGAAGAAGGAAAATATTTGTGATCAAAAACGTAACAGAGTCTGAAAATGCTCAGCACCATAACTTGCCTTTAATTATAAATAGTTAGTTGTCATATTTTAAATATATTTTCTTTATATATAAATCCTATAATTTAATTTTTGTGAAAATATTAATATTTATTTCGACTAACATTGTTTTAACGGATAATGTTGGTAAAAAGCAAATTAATTTCGCACTAACTTTTTCTGATAATGTTAAAAAATATGGATTTAAAAAATTAGTCACTATCCGGTAACCGGATATTGAAGTATTCGACCGGACCAAATATCCGGTTTGAGTGCCGAATAAGCAGGATATCCGGTGCATCCCTACTTAAAATCCGCTTGTATCCAGTGGGAAAAAAGGAATAAATTGACATGCATGTGGAATCAAAGCTGATGAATATATTTTGCAGAATAAAACTGTATTTCTTGAAAAAATAATCCAACTAAAGAGTAGAGTAATCATAACATGTACGTAAGAGCACATGAGAAAAAGCCGAAATATTGAAAATACAGCTAAGTCGTTGAAATCTGTTTGCATCTGGTAAGAAAAAGAATTAACCAGTTCTCTAATTAGATGTAATCAATGTAGAGATGCATATTTCCATGAAAAATGGTGTATTTCACTTGGCAATCGATAACAGACTTTTTAATCGCAACTTGGCGAGTGGCGAATAGGGTGGCGATCGATGGCTGATTTTTTAATCGCCACTTTTTTAACTTTAATCGCCACATGGCGAGTGGCGACCGCTAATTTTCACCTATAAAATGCAGTATTTTGGTCTAAATGTTAGCATTTCATGAAAAAAAAAAATTATAAATCAAATAAAAGTTGAAAATTGTAAACTGAGCTAAAAGGCATGTTTACTAGACAGAGAAATAGTAGGGTCATGTTATTTGGATTTTTAAAAAGTTTTTTTATGGAATTCTAGCATTTACACCAAAATACTGCACTCTGCACAGAACTGTACTTTGTTTCAGCTCTCCATTACAGTACATCATTTCATGTTGCACATACCGAGATGATTGTTTTCTGTGACCTATACACAGTCTGAAAGGTTAACTTTTAAAAGCTGACTTTTTAAAAATTTTTGTAATATATTCATGTAAAGTGAAAAACAATATTTTCTTTAGTATGCAGAAATTAAATTTTTTTTTATTATTTTATATCTTTTAAGAAAATGTAACTTATTTTTGAGAAACATTTGTAAGAAATCAATTTTTCCAGAAAAAAACTGGTTTTTTTCCGTCACTTCAAAGTTTCTGGAAATTTTACATCTCTAGTTCGGATAAAAGTTACATAAAATTTTTCAAAATTATCAATTTAAGGAGTGAATACAAAAGACAATAAAAACACACAAATTTTGCATAAAGAATGAAGTCGATCGGATAATTAGTTGCTGAGATATTTGTAATCCTATTTTTCACACTCTTCGATTTTTCATGATCCTGTATTTTATCCAAATTTAAATTCAAAGATATATTTTAATTGGAAATGAGACACTTAATCCGATGCAATAGACCGTTAGTTAACATGATTATCATTTTTGGAGTTATAAGGATGTTTCCTTTACGCAATTCAGTAATAGAACATTTAAAGTATTATCACGTCATCAAGCCACGATTTTATTCCAACTGAAATGCATTTTATAAGTAGTTTACACATGTTTTATTTTCATATTTAATATTATGCATATCTGTGATGGGTAAGTATTATGGTGGCCCCCAACGATTAGTTTTTAATAGTTTTTGTAGTAGATAGTTAAATTTAAATGAATAACTGATCTATAAGCAGCTACAAAAAATTAGGTTAATTTAGAAAAAAAAAAAAAAACTAAACTAAACCTGCAGCGCTACAGTCCATTTACCCTCTGACTGCTCAATTCTTTTTTTCAAAATCCTTTCGACCAATATATAATCAACCTTTATCTCCTATATTATTACTTATTTCAAATCATGCTGTGCATGAAAAATGTAATAAATTTATCATTTTCAACCTTTGATTGTGGAATTTTTAATACAAAATTGTTTAAAAAAATGTAAATTATGCAAATTTTTCTACAAATGTCTTGCCGGTGGAAATCGCGGGATAAGCAGTCAGAGGATTAAGGAACATGGCCTACAATGTCCAGCCTTGTTACCATTGGCCTTGAGGTGCTATACAGTATATGTCTTATACAGTATAGGTCCGGTGGTTCGCCTAACACGGGACACTCAGTGTTTAATTCCCAAGTAAGTTTGATACTCATTTTATCAGCCTTAAAGGGAATAAAAGGTTGAAGGTTATTTTAGAACATACTGAACAAAAAAGGGTACTTAAAAGGTTAAAGATCAATTTTCCATGTTTCATCTATTTTGCTAAAAAAAATTTCATTTGGCTAAAGTTTTCTATTTTTGATTAGCCAAATTACTAATGTTGGTTAAAAGTCACCGAGAAACCTGCTGACATGCGACTATTATTATTATTATCTTTTTAAATATGAGATCCTTGCAGCCCTGCTCTCTATCAGAAAACGCAGAATTTTATTCACAGCATTAGTAAATAAAAGAAATTACAACAAGTATGAGTATTAAAAATATTTAGTAACTCTATTCATCTTTGAACAGCACAAAGTTCAGACAGAACTTAACTTCACATCGAATACCTTTTGTTTTCTGCTCAGAGGACGAAAGTTTTCTAATCTGAAAACTAAATTCTTGGGCTCTCGCAACACTGTTTCGCTCAGCGCTAACTTTTACTAGACGTTAGTACCTGGGAAGCTCGGATCAAAAGCAACCAATCACAGTGAACAAATGGAGAGGTTTCGCCAAAATGAGAAAAAGCAGAAGGAGATGCTTTACAAAAAGTGCGTGTTTCGAATCTTAACAAGCAGAGTTTTTACTTTGAAGAATAACAGAATTTGTCTTTACTGGCAAAATGTTGCTAAAAGAAAATTATCGAATTGGTGCAGTTGGGTGCAATTTTGTTGAAAATGATAATTTTGGCACAGCATTATCGTTTTGATACAATTGGCACAGCTGTTCCATCACTGATCTTTGTTAAAACAGAAGTTTTATATTATAATATCATGGCCCATGGGTGTAAAAACTGAGCGCCAGTTGCATGATTGTCACCACAAACATTTTATTAGTATACTTCACCTAAATTTTATCAATAATCTTTTCTTATTCATTCAATTTCTACTATTATAGCTCACACCCTCTATATATTTATATATCTTGTTCAAATTTTCAATCGTTAATAAAATTCTTTTTATTCATCCACTCAAGTTCAAATACATTTTTTTAAACTTGTAGTGGATGGCACTTGACTTGATGTTAATACAGTTTTTTCAAATATTAATTCCTTAAATTAATTAATTTTAGTTTTATATTTCATTTATGTTCAAAAGTATAGATTCACTCCATTTCATTTCTGTTCAAAAGTATAGACTCACTCTATTTTTAGTCTCCTTCATCCGTGCGCCGCCCAATTATCTTTTTACGCGTGAAGGTTTCGCTATGGTACTTCATTGTGAAGTTTGATAATTTTTGAAATTCAATATTTGAAAAACGGCATAATCATTAGATTTGAAATTTATATCAAGAAAAATACAATTTTTTACCTTTCTAACGCAGTTTGTCTAACAATTTCATGAGAAATACTTTGAGCTATTAATTTTTGGTATTTTAGCTATTTATTTTTTATTTAATTTTTAATATATTTCAAAAATTTCTCTTATATAAGATATTTAGTAGGATATAAATTTAGGAATAAATACCGTCAGTGGCGAAGTGTGTAGATCGCTGGAAAAAAATTCTTTTTGACCTAAGTAGGAATTGACTTTAAAAAAAAAAAATTATATTACTTGTTAGGCAAAGAATACTAAAAAAATTTAGTGGTGACAATCACGCAACTGGCACTCAGTTCTCAGACCCTTGATCATGCCAATAAGATTTCAAAAGATACATACCTTTCAGGAGATTTAGGAAGAGTCAGATCAACATCAGAATCAAGCATTTCTTCAAAACAATCCTGTATAATAGAATGACAAAATAACCATTAGGTTTTTTATTTTATTTCTGAAGTTAATAAATTAGACATACGAAACAAAAATTCACATTAGGTAATGTAATTCTAGGAGGGGAAATGCAAATGTCCCCTATTAAATTTAATAGAAAAAGGCTGTTAGAATTTTGGTTTTTTATCTCTATTTATTTTAAAATAGGATTTTTTCAAATTTTAATATTTTGAGCTCCATAGCAGATATTTAGCTATATATACACAAAGTTTCAACTCTAAGTTATATAGTTTCTGAGATGGTTTTGTGACGGACAGACAACGGAGCGGCAGTAATAGGGTTTCGTGAGATGAACGAAACCCTAAAAAAGAAATAATTAAATTATTATGCATTCAAAGCATTAAATAGGGAAACTTGCATCATATTTAAAATGCTCAAATAACAATATTTCCAAACAGTTTCAATATAAAATATATTTATATGAGGTATTAATTTATTACGACAAAATATTTTACCTATTATTGCAAATTTTAAAACAGCGTAAATAATAACATTTCCCTTCAATTAAATATTTTTAAGTTTAATAATAGGAAGAAAACTTTTAAAAATACGTCATATGAGAAATAATACATTTAAAACGTCTTACTGAAAACAATTTTCGGTACTTCTCCATTATACGGTTGACAACTTTCCAGTAAAACAAACACTATTGTCAAACTCTAATGCCCAAAAAACCAATGGAAGAATGTTGCCATTGGAATCTAAAGCCCCACTCACTAAAGTGTCAACTATCAGTAACTTTAAACAATAAAATTTATAATACATTAATGAAGAGAGAAAAAAAAAAGTAATCTTAAATATTTATTTATTTACAATATTTTTCTTAATTATCCCCCTCGGCTAATGAATAAGTGTTTAGTGTTTCCCCTGGGCATTTTCGAGAGAACGCAGTGCCTTGCCTGTTTTTTTATAGTTGTAAATGTGCCCTTGCCCGTTTTTATACAGCTGGAAATGTGCCCTGAATATTTTGGGTTCGCAAAAATTTGTTGTCGCGAATTTCACCAAAAGGTTGCAGAAAAATATAGCTAAATTCATCTATTGTCGCGAGAAAATATCGCAAAATTAGTCACTCTGTTGCAAGAAAAAATTGCGAAATTCGTCAATCGGTCGTGGGTAAAAAATTGCAAAATTCAGGAGTTGGTTGCAAGAAAAAAACTGCGAAATTCATCCACGATGGCATGAAAAAATCCCATAAGCTTCGCCATTAAGATGCGGAAAAAATCAGGAAATTCGACTATCAGAAACGTCGTCTCCCCCCCACCCCCCGCAAATTCACTTATCTGTCTCAAGAAAAAACTCCAAAATTTGGCAATCTGTACCAGGAAAATATCCTGAAATTCGTCAGTCAGTTGCAGGGAAAATCAAGAAACTATTCAGTCAGTCATGGGAAAAAAATAACGAAATTTGTCCATTGATCGCATGAGAAAAATTGCTAAATTTGTCAATCGATTGCGGCAAAAAATAGAGAAATTTGTATATCTGTCACGAAAGAACATTATCTTTTAATAAATTATATTGTTTTAAAGAAAAATGTTCCTGAAATAAATGGCTATTTTAGGAAAGGGGGGGGGGGGGGGGTAGGTAGTGGATAGGCAGCATAGAAATGCATAAACAAACTTTAATGTGCAAATTGATCTCAAGAAAATGTGTTTTTTGAAATAATAAATGTTTTTTAAACAAATTTTTTGAGTAAAAAAAAATTAAATATCAAAATCTGTACATTACTAAAATAGAAGGCATCTAAGCCATATTTGTAATGTTGTATCGCATCTCATTTGAAATAAAATACACTGGCGAGAAAAATTAAAGGAACAACTATAAAAACTCATCGAACTTTAATAATTTTGCAGATAAGAACATGAAACTTGCACAAGATCTTTATTTTGTCATACGTGACATAAGATTCAAAATGCAGAACTGCCTATTCCTGCAAAAAATAAATTTACATAAAAACATAGGAATGTGTGATAAAAGAGGAGAGAAGGAAATTGTACTGTTACAATATTTTAGATATACACAGGAAAAATCAATAAGGTATGTGGTCACTAATAACCGAAATGCAAGTTCTATAGCGATTTTCCATACTCTGGATTAGATTAACCAGAAGTGCTTGCGATAACAAAGTGTATTCAAGGTGAACAGTGCTCCGAAGCTCCTGTAGAGTGCTAGTTGGGGGTTGCCGAGATGCAATTCGGCGTACTGGGGTATCCCACACATGTTCTATCAGATTTAAATCCAGAGAATATGCAAGCCACTCCATTCGCTGTATTTCTTCGCCCTCAAGATAATAAGTCAGTAGTGCAGCACGATGAGGTCGGGCATTATCATTCATTAAAAGGACGTTATCGCCGATTGCACCCCTAAACAACTTGACATGAGAATCAAGAACCTCATTTCTGTATATTTCAGCATTCACAGTTGCACTGGTAAAAATGTGTAGGTTAGTGTGGCCATTCAAAATGATGCCCGCCCATACCATGATTCTAGGACCATTGTATCGAAGCATTTCACAGATGTTTGCAGCATTATTGAGGGGGTTTTTCTCCCTCCATATGGTAAAACGTCTAAAATCACTCTCCAAACAAGATCGGGATTCATCGTTACAGAGAACTCTGTTCCAGTTCATGGTACTCCAATGACGATAATGACGATGATCTCTGCACCACTTTAAAAGGGCGCATTTTGCTACCGGCATTAGTGAAATACAAATCATCGAGGTTTCCTTGCATAAAGCCCTCTTTTATGCAGTCTGCCACTCACCGTAAATCTGGACAGTCGAGTTCCTGTTGCTGCACCAAACTCCCTTGCAATCTGAACTGATCTCAGTTACCTGTTTCTTTTAGCAATCATTGCCTAATAACGGTACTGATAGTCTGTTGTGGTACGTTTTTGACCTCGACTTTGTTGTCTGTGTACATTACCAATATCTTTAAACAGTTTCCATTTTTTTGCATGACGCTTTTGTCTATTTTTAAGTCTTTACAGAGCCTTGTCAATTTCTGTCCTGATTCCATTCTCCCTGTGGCATGCCATTTCTCACAATTAGTCAAATGTCTTCTAAACAACATAGTCCACCAGGGTCATTCCATGTCAAATCAACCAGTGACTCAACCTGACCATTTTAGATTTTGATGAAACTTACAGGAATCATTCTCCCTGATGATACAAATGAGAATATACTTTTATAATTTTTTTATCTCAGTAAATTTTCATAGAATTAATTTTTTAAATTTCGAAAAATCATCATTTTTTGGCTTGTATAGATGTTTTCAATTTTATATTTCTCAAGTTCTATCAGGCGTAGAGAGTTGTTTGACACCTCATTTTAAAGAGAATTTCATAAGGTTTAATTTGATATGCAAGTTGACTATGCTTGGTTTTTAAAAACCCACCAACTACAAGCGAAAATTTTATGCAACTACACATAAAATCCTTGAAATTAGACTTCAAATCACCCACGTGCACTCCTTTTCAAACGTGCCGAAAGAATGGGCTCAAAAATTTGCATATTTTTCTATAGTAAAGGTTAACTCAATTGGACTACGTGATAACGTTAACATTGAGTTACCAACCAATCACCTTTCATCAGAGTTCCCGCAATAGAATTAACATAAAGCACCTTTTAATGGTTGTTCCTTTAATTTTTCTCGCCTGTGTATTACTTTTGTTTCATAGGCATACTTAACTGATGATGCACTTTTGATATTAAAAAGGATTATGACATTTCTCTCTATTCTAAAAAAAGTAACCGGTGCTCATTCTCGATTTATATTAAATAAAGTATTACATATAAAAACATGAAATTGGTAGTTTTATAGAGATATGTATGACACACTGAAACAGACAGTTTTTAAATCTAAGAATTATTTTAAGCACTATTTAATGTTGAAATTGGTCAATTTATTTCAGTTATATAAAGCTTTATAGGATCAAAAACTATACATAGCAATTTAACCATTTTTTTGCAGGCACATATTTGACTAGATTGTAGTGTGCAAAGTCAAATAATTTTTTTTAATTTGACTAATTTTGTAGAGTTTGTAGTATTTTTCATTCAAAATTTCATTAGCTGAATTAAAGATATAATTCATAGTTTGAAATAGCCGATTTTTTTACCTGCTATTGCCAGATTTTAAAAAACCCAAATAATAAAATTTACAAATACTTTTCTTTTCAATAGAAAAATATGATTATGTGTGAATATTAAAATAGAAAGAAAACTTTAAAATAATTAAAGCTATTACTTACGAAAAGCACTAAAATGCCCTTTTCATAAAAAAGTGCCTATTTTGTTCAGCTGAAATGCCCCTTTTTTGAAGGAGCACCCTGCCCTTTTTTATTCTGGAGGAAACAGTAAGTGTTTATGACGTCAGTTGAAACGGATCTGTTGTGGTGCATAGCTACAGGGATCATTCTAGAACATAAAAAAGGGCAGGGCGCATATTACATAATAAGGGCAACTTTTTTGAAAAGGGCACATCATTTCATAAAAAGTGCATTTTTGTAATAAGTGCATATACCAATATATGGATGGGGAGGGAAGTCTGGCAAAAGCTTAAAGTACTCCTTAATCTAAAAAATCCAATAACATTTCTAATTTCCATAACTTCACCATCTGAAATGTATTAAAAATAGAAAATGTTCTCTATTTTTATTGCAAAATTTTTTATTGTTTACTATATTCACAGCCATTTTCCCCTTTTTCTACGATATTCAAAAACTTCTCTCTAAAACTTTTATTCACCAGATAACTTTTTCCCAGTTTTAGCAAAACTAGTTTTGAAACTAAAGGTGAAAATAAGGAATTTCGTTAAGTAGCCTCTGGCCGGTAGGTTGATTTTTTTTTAATAGGTAGTTACTGGCTAGTGAGAATAATTTGTTTAGTAGCCAGTAAGTACATTTATGTCACTGAATATTTATTTTTTTTAAATATACTGACTTTACAGTAAACAAGTAATTTATCTACTAAATAAAAATATTTTAATTTATATTGCTTTGAATAAACTTGAGGTATTAATTTCCAATCAATTTTAAATTTTAAAATAAGCAGTGTTGAATTTAGGGGGTGGCATTCCCCCCCTCCCCCGGAAGCAGGGTTGTTAAAAATCGTGATTTTTTTTAAAAAATCAAAAAAATCGGATTTTTTTTATTTAAATCAGATTTTTTTGATTTAAATCAGATTTTTTTGATTTTTTTAAATATTTTTATAGTATAATATTATTTGTGTACTCTGCACATATTTATTTATATTTTCTGTATAGATTTACATATTTCTATTAATTTCATTACAATTTCTAGATAAGAATTCAAAATAATTTAAATTTAAAATTGTTGCAAACAAATTTAGATGATTCATTTAAAATTTAAAACATTCTAATATTAAATTGTTATACATATAAATATGTGTGTTATATGTATAAATTTCTATTTAATTTAAAAGTTATTAAAATTTTCTTTCATGTATTACTCCAAATAACACATATTTTATATAACAATGTATAATAAATACAACAAAGAATGCTAAATGCATATGGGTATACATTTATTATGCATCATGCAAGAACAATTCTATAATTTTTAAGTTATGACAAAATATTAAATAGAAAC
The DNA here is from genome assembly GCA_963931845.1 of Maratus michaelseni. Lineage (NCBI taxonomy): Eukaryota > Metazoa > Arthropoda > Arachnida > Araneae > Salticidae > Maratus > Maratus michaelseni. The sequence continues at coordinate 400,437,932 of OZ007588.1, forward strand.
AGTTTAACATTGGTGAATATCTATAAACAGATAATTGTTTAAAACATTAATATAAAATTATAGTTTAATATTAGATTACAATTCAATCTCTTACAAAATCTGGTTTTTATTTTGTAATTATTTACATATATGTAATTATATTAACATTTTTAACTATTTATGCATTTAAGGTTTTGTATAAGAACACCAATTTGGCTGCTTTATCATTTCCTAATTTATATCTAAGTTTAGATTGAACTAAACCATATGTTGAAAAAATCTGTTCCACGGAGGAAGAAGTAGCTGTTGCTGTAAACAGTTGCTCTATGGCTTTCTTTACACTCCCATCACCATCTGATACACAAATTTCTGAATCAAAGTGTGTTTTCCAACAGTCTAAGGGAGAAATCTTTGTTACAATGTCTTCATCAAATAAAAATTCTGAAAAAAGATCAGATTTTCCTTGAAATTTCATTATCACGGATATAAAATGTGACCTGTATTTGTCTTTAGCAAAAAGTAAGGCTTTCTTTTTTTCATCATTAGTCAAATTCACACTATACTATTCTAAGGCACCAAATGCACAAAGTAATCCTATAACTAAAAGTGTGAAGCTATCAATTATCAGTGTTATTGCCCCCTCCCCCTTACTCAGCCATGGTTAATTTTAGAAAACAATCTTGCTTGCTTGACAATACGAATGACTGCTTAGTGCTTAGCTTAGTACAATAACATTTCTTATTTTTTTCCATTGCAATAAGCAATGGATTCTAGGAAAAGAAAAGTGATCAGTTAAGTTACAGGGTATTAAAGTATTTTCAATTATAGAAGAAACATGAAACTGGAATTAATTCTATGTTAGACAAACAGTCCAAATATTTATGTTATAATTAGTTCATGCATTGATCACATTATATGATCAATACATCAACATCAACATTTGGGATATTGTAATTTGCAGGTAAATGTAAAATAAACGTGTGAATTATGTATAATTTGCTTTAGAGAAAGTGACTCTCCACTGAAAATACTATTATATTAAATAGATTTAACTTTAGCTTCAGCATCTTGCTTTCAAAAAATGGAAGTGACTAAGAAAAAAAACTTTAAAAATTAGTAAGTATTTATCAGTAGTTTTGGAAAATGTACTATGGATAGATAATATTTTTAATGCAGTGTTGCATTTACTTTCATAATATATTAGTATTTTTAATCTATAAAGGTTTTATTTAATGTTATTAAAAGGTAATTTTTAATCTGAAATGAATGATTTTAACTTTTATTTTAACATGAATGAGGAATTTGATCCTTATTCAGCCAGGAAATATGTTGTTAAAAAAACTGATTTAAATCAAAGATTTTTTTTAAAAAATCATTTGATTTAAATCATGATTTAAATCGCGATTTAAATCAAGCTGATTTAAATCAAACAACCCTGCCCGGAAGATTTGAGATTTTATGCTTTTAAAGGTTAAAAAGTTCAATTCCTCCCTGGAACTTTACAATGTCTCCCCCGGAGCAACAGAAATCCCTCCCGGAAAAAAGTGTCTGAATTCAATACTGAAAATAATTTAACAGCAAAGTTATACGCAACATGCTTATGTAGCTAACTACATAAGTACCTTTTTAACACTTTCCAACCTAGTTGAAAAGTGTTAATGACTTCGGTTTGTCTGCCGTCTGGCCGTGCTCTAACTCCTGTAAATATGCTCGGATTGCTTTGCAATTTTTACATGTTATTGTCGTTATCTATAGCATGTTCCCTATTTCAACTGAAGTGTGTAGCACTTATAGTTTTTTTACAGGGACAGTCAAAAGTTTTTCGTTACATTACGGTCAATGGGGAATAATCGTTTCAAGTTCATTTTGATGACTCTACGTCATTTAAATCACAATGAAATTGATATACTATAATTATGAAGCACATTAAAACATGCTTTTTTTAGAATATGGGCTGCAAAGCATTTATTATTCATTTACAGGGTCAAACAAAAGAACTATGTTACACATGGGGAAAAAATCGTCTGCAGTGTAATTTAGTGATATTTCACTATTTCAAACATAATGAAAATTATATGCATTACTCAGGTGCACTATAAATTGCTCTCTTGTGTGCATTGCATTTATTTACAGGAACACACAAAAGATATTGGTTACAGTACATGTGCGATTTTTACAGTCTATGTGTGATAAGCGCATTTTCAACTTTGGTTTGCATTTTTAAGTTTAACTATTTTTTTTTTTTTCATAGTACGAGTGTGTTTATAAACTCGGTTCATCATATACAGGGCTACACAAGGGAATTCATAAGTATTACAGACTATGGGAGTGAATTGCTTAAGGGTAGTTTTTAATTGTGTTTACGCATTTTCCTGCTGAACTATAATTAGTAGACTATGGAAGTTAGTGGAATATAAATTCATATACAAGGCTACGCAAAAAAGATACATTGTCGTTTATGTTTGACAATTGCTGCAAGTGAGTTTTAAGTTGCCTTTTAGCTTAATAGGTGGTGTGTACAAAAGTCTTCAGATAATATGGGACAGCTGTACAAAAGATTTCGAGTGCATTTCCATCGATTGGCGAAAATTGCTAAATGTGAATATTCTAACTGAACTAAATTTTATAATACTATATATCCACATCTATTGATCATATACAGAGCTGCACAAAATAATTAGACTACTTTTTTGACACTGGAAGGTAATTTCGAAAATTGCATTTTTCAATGTGTTATGTTTTCTAAACTGTTTACTTACATATCTTCTTTCACATTATTTAATGTTGAAGTTTCGTTACAGTTTTCTGGCTGTGTTGGAAAGTGTTTCATAATCTATGCTTGATGCATGATTTTTCGTTCTTGTTTTTAAAAGAAAATATTTGTCTATAATTTAGGTCTGACAATAATAAAATAGGTATGTTTATGCACTAAATAAAAACATACAACATGATATGCATAACACATGCACAACCTGTGGCCAGGGGGCCAAAATCTCCAGAAATTCAGGAATTATGTATATTTCGCCAATTAGTTTCGGAAAAAATTGCAAATTTCGTCATTCGTTTGTGACAAGATCATTAATTTCGTCAATCGCGTGCATAAAAACCATGAATTTCATTGATCAAGCTCGGAAAAATCATGTATATCGTCGATCGAACTCGGAAAAATCATGAATATCGTCGATCGAACTCGGAAAAATCATGAATATCGTCGATCGAACTCTAAAAAAAAATCATGAATATCGTCGATCGGATGCGGAAAAATCATGAATTTCATCGATTGGGTGTGTGAAAATCATGAATTTCCTCATTCGGGAGTGTAAAAATCATTCATTTCGTCGATCGAACGCGTAAAAATCATGAATTTTGTCAATCGAGTCATAAAAATCATGAATTTTGTTGATTGTGCGCGTAAAAATCTTGAATTTCGTTGATCGGGCACGTAAAAATCATGAATATCTTCGAACATCAGAGGGAATATAATGAATTTCATCAAATGGGCGCAGGAAAATTACGAATTTTAGATGAAAATGGTAATTGGGAAATTCTGCATTTGGCCGGTTCTTTCCATATTTTTAATCGCCAGTTTTTCAAGTTTAATCGACGAGTGGCGACTGGCGAGTGCTTATTTTCACCTTTATTTGAAACAGTTACAAAGTAAAAGTTCTAAAGCTACTTCTCAAATTTTTCATAGAACTTACGTAAGTTATGTGGTTAAAGGCCAGAATGCCTGATTTAATACAATATTTCACTAGAGAAGGTGAAATTAATCAATGACCCTTAGTTACCCTTTATGTCTTGATCAATGGAAAGATGAATCACTCAAAGACAAAGATTAGACATACCAGGTACCAGGGCATTTCACAGAGAAATAAAGAGGGAAAGAGGAGTACTCCTGATGTACCATACTAGCATTCTAAAATTAAAAGATAGGTAAAGAATTTTGGAAGTACAATGTAAACAATGCAGGATTCTACCAAGGAATAAAAGGAAGGTAGGATTCTACCTGGAAAAAAGGGAAGGATGGTAGAATTCTACCTGGAAAAAGGGCAAGGAGGGTAGGATTTTAAAAAGGGCACGAGGGCAGGCCGCCCCTCTGAAACTCTCTAGGGTGATCCCTGTAGCTATGTATAGCAACATTTTTTCTCTTTTAATATCATGACGTGCCGTTTAAGGTCGTTATTTTTAAATTAATGAAATAACTAATAAATGGGTAAAATATCATTAAAAATACAGATAAATGTCGAATAAAAATCTCTCTGACATATCAAACACGTGTAACGCATCTGATGTCAATGGAATGTGACACCACAGTAAAGATGAAAATAAGCACTCGCCAGTTGCCACTTGGCGATTAAAAATATGAAAAGGACCGGCCAAATGCAGGATTTTCCAATTTCCTTTTCTCCTTAAAATTCACAATTTTTCCGTGCCCGTTCGACAAAATTCATGTAATTTCCACACCCGTTCAATGAAATTCATATAATTTCTGTACTCTGTAAATTAGCATAACGAGAACAGTTCTCAATAAAATATACATTAAAACATGCTTAAAAGGTGACAAAAGGTGTTAAAATACCAATCATTTACACCCCGAGACCTTTCGATCGCTAACGCGATCATCTTCAGTGGGGAACTTTTGACTGAACTGAGTGTACGAATGTCGCTTTCACTGTGCTATTATGTAACGGATTTTTAACGAGGGCCAGTCTATTATTCTGTAGGGGTGTATGAGAAAAAATCTGTGAGTTCCGGCACTGGGGTTCTAGATAATTTCAAAATATTAAACCAGATTTTAGATACATTATAAGATAAGCAAAGCAATCATTACAGACTATTTCCTTTACATAAAATTTCCAAAGACTCTCAGATTTTATCTGTAAACTTGTTATTTGCAGGAACTATAATTTTCGCGTTTTGAAAATCAATATTTATAATCTGTCACTGATTTAATCAAGCTGTGGATGGACGGTTAAACTTAATGTCAGAAATGCGTTCTTTTAATCTTTCTTTAAATTTCCGGGTGGTCATCACTATATAGGATAAACCAGTTTGTGTTTCTGTACAAAATGGGATAGAGTATATTCCTGCAATGTCGTTATTGGGTATGGGATCAATTTTATTATGAACTAAAACTTTCAATTTTTGCGGGGGTTTTGCAACCAAATTGATATCAAATTTCTTTACTGTATATCTTAATCTTTCGTATAATTGTGGTATATAATCGCAGGAATATACTCTATCCCATTTTGTACAGAAACACAAACTGGTTTATTCTATATAGGGATGACCACCCGGAAATTTAAAGAAAGATTAAAAGAACACATTATTTCTGACATTAAGTTTAACTGTCCATCCACAGCTTTATCGAGATTAAATCAGCGACAGATTATAAATATTGATTTTCAAAACGCGAAAATTATAGTTCCTGCAAATAACGAGTTTACAGCTAAAATCAGAGAGTCTTTGGAAATTTTATGTAAAGGAAATAGAGTCTGTAATGATTGCTTATCTTATAATGTACCTAAAATCTGGTTTAATATTTTGAAATTATCTAGAACCCCAGTGCCGGAACTCAGATTTTTCCTCATACACTCCTACAGAATAATAGACTGGCCCTCGTTAAAACTCCGTTACATATTAGCACAGTGAAAGCGAACATTCGTACACTCAGTTCAGTCAAATGTTCCCCACTGAAGATGATCACGTTAGCGATCGAAAGGTCTCGGGGTTTAAATGATTTGTATTTTAACGTCTTTTAACATTTTTTGTCACCTTTTAAGCATGTTTTAATATATATTTTATTGATTTTAAATACAAGGTGAATATTTCATTCCACTTCAATTTCGTTTATTTCGAAGTTTTCTGTTATGAGAACAGTTCTTTACTCTGTCCTCTCTTCTCAACGCAGGGAGAAGAGCGAAAAGAGAAAAGATGAATGCTTAATAAGTGTGGGAAGGAGCATTTCTGGACTTTTGATAGCTGTGTGTGTGTGTGTGGGGGGGGGGGGCAGAAACCAATATCCAATGTGATGTTCCAATGTTTTTTGTTTCAATAATTTTGTTTTTTTCCTCCCTCCTTGAATATTGCAGCGGGAAAGTCGAACTTTGGACAATTCTGTACTTTGGGTGTCCAAAATAAAGACTTTGTACTGTATACACATACTTCAATATAAGTGCAGATTCACGGTCGCCAGTCGCCACGTGGCGACTAAATTTTTTGCTGTGGCCACTAACTTTCAGTGTTTAAGTCTCCATGTGATTTAAAAGTAATCAATTTCTGGTATTCCCAGTCCCCATCATGAAATGTTGATATTGTTTTTAAAGACTAAGACCAAAACACATAACAATATATAATTATATATATTGTTATTATCTTTATATATTAAGCTTTATTATCTTTTAATAAATTTCAGAATCATCTGTTTAACACAGCAAACTATTAAATATATTCGAATAGCAATGTTATTCGTAACAGTTTGAATCTGATAATTTTACATATAGACTGTGATTTAAATATATATATATATATAAACAAATGTTTGAAGTGTGTTTTGATTTTTATAGTGTAAAATAATCTCACAAATTCAGATTTTCTTTCATATGTATACTTTTGTCTGGCAAAATCAAAATAAGAAATATTGTTTTTCTGATATTCCCCGCTGTCATGACTGCTTAGCTTATACATATTTTTTTTAAACCGTATCTTGCCCAACTTTATCTTCTGACTGTACATGATTTAAGATTTAATTAATATTCAAATTTTGTTGTACATGTGTTTATATTAAATAAATTACTGTACACTTTAAATTCCTGAGTTTTTAGTTTTTTACCCCATATAAGCACTATTGTTTTTATGCATTTGTTTTACAATTGTGGCCACTGGATTTTTTAAGTTTAGGAGCCAATGACTCCTTCCAAATTTTAGGAATCTGCACCTATATACTTCAACCAACAGAAGTAGAAGCCTTGATGAAATCAGGGTACGCAAAAATCATGATTTTTTTTCTTTTAAATAAAAAAAATTGGATTTATTTGATTTAAATCAGATTTTTTTTTTTTTTTATTTAAATTGATTATTTTGGAAAGTTAACTTTTTTACACATTAAACATATGAATTCAGCAAGAACACTAGATTTTTTTTAATTTTAAATGCAAGTACAATATGAAAACTAATAAATATAAAGAAATTAAATTTTTAAAGTTTTTTTTTTTCTTTTTGCAATAGGTAGTATTTGTCAGCATATAAATATGCCCTATTTTTTAAAAATAATTTCTTTAAATGTGTAAATGTAAAATATATAAAATCTACAATCTTTTGAAATACATTTTTCATAAAAATATGCATATATACACATTGGCATTATAGGTGCAGATTCACGGTCGCCAGTCGCCACTAAAGTATTTGCTTTGGCGACTAACTTTCTATATCTAAGTCGCCATGTGTTTTACATGGATGTCCCTTTTTCGCCGAAAGGCAGATTTCTACTTTTTTTTTTATATGAAATCCGGGCATTCTCCTCCATAATTCAGCAATATTTAGCTCTTTTTCTTCTTTTTTCTATTGTCCATAATTAAAAAATATGACTGAACATAAATGCCACATTTCCACTAATTTGCAAATTTTCCTTTTTTTTAAAATCTGCAATGTCCGCAGAATCGAAAAAAAAAATCCTGTTGATATGCGTCGCGAATGAACTATGTGCCAATGGCATACCACAATTAGCCCGCGACACAGTAAAATTTATGCCGAGAAGAGAATAAATTTGTAGCTCTGGGATTTTTCAGATATGTTCTTACAGGTACCAGGTACACATAGATATTGGCATGCGATTCTTCCACGAATTAGCAAAATTCCTCGAATTATCATTATTTATTTATTTTTAAATTTCGGCAAATCAATTCGCCAATCAGTCATGAAAAGAAATCTAAAATTTCTCCTGCCAGTCGTGATTTTCGTGAAATCGGTCACTGAAAAATTTTGCAAATTTCGTCAATTGCTCGCCAAATAAAACCAATTTCATCAATTGCTGATGAAATAAAACCGCGAATTTCGCCAATCGGTCGCAAAATAAAAACACGTTTGTAAAACATTGTAAATTTGCGATGAAGCTCACAGCCGCACAGCTCCAGTTTTATGTTTTGCTAGTTCATATAAAGACATCCCAATAACCCCTGTTGTATGAATTGAATTCTATAAATTTTTTATCAGTTATAAACATAAGATTTTACAGATCGAGGAAATATTTTGATATCTTGCTGTAAAAGAAATGTTTTCTTATTTTTTTTTTGCGACGGGTTTTTCAAAATAACAACATTAAAAAAAGTTATTCTCCGAACTCTCTGAAATTTTATTCGCTTGTAAATATAACTGTATCCAACCCCTCTTTAAAAATCCGTGAAAAAAAGTCTAAGTCTTAGACTAAAGTCGAAGAGGACAGAGTCCCATAGAAAAAGACTAAGTCACAGACTTAGTCATTATATTTAATAGTGAAAACATGAGCCGAAGCCGAGCGAACCCACACCGAAACACCTAACTTTCTTTTAGCATTTTCATCGAAAAAGTCTCTGATTTTTTTTTATACTTTTATTGATCAGAGCGTTTAAAAACGTTTGTAAGGTGCTGTAAATTAGATCTTCCGAGATGCTTTTTAAAGATTGTGTCGAAATACAGACGTTTAGTTACTTTTAGCATAGAAAAAAAGATAGTCTTCGAAAGATGCGATATGACATGAGGTTCTAAAAAAATCGTAATTTAGAATGCTTTCAGCTGTTTCACACCTTTAAATTTCCCATTTATAATGAACTCTTTATGCCGAGCATTTGCTTCTTAAAAGTAATCTCTATATACTAAATTAAATTTAGTTTGCATTTAGTTTGCATTAGTAGCAATGCATTTTGGCAAAAAGATCGCAGTAAAAAAAAAAAAAAAAAAAAGTTATTTTCATCAAATGAGTTTAGAAAAAAATAATCGTGAGTATCATGCAGATTTACTGCATAAAAAGACTGCTAAAATATTGAAACCCAGTTCCTTTTACTAATGTCAAAAGATCGTCGCAAAACGAGAAATTGCATAAAAAATTCAAAAATAGATGGAGGCATTCCGGATTCCTTTTACTAATGTAGAAAATTCGCTGCAAAAAAAAAAAAAAAAAACTAGTTCAAAAGTGGACTTTGAAGTGCATAACTTCAGACAAAACAACACTTCAGACTCTTCCTGCCAAATCTTGCAGCTCTGCACTTAGCGGTCTCTTCAGAAATCATCACACACAGACAAACATCTATGTTTAATGCAAAAATTTTTTAATCTGAAACAATATAAGGAACCAACTTTTAAAAAATTAGGTTAACCGGAATCCAACCTGCAGGAATCTAAACTCAGCTCCGAACTGAAAACAGTGAGCCCGATCTGCAGCCATAGGCGTAGCGTCGGGGGGGCATGTGCCCCCCCAACATTCTGAGTACCACACTTTTAGAACTGATGTTGTCAGTTAAGAAATGTCTATCATACAATGCTCGAAAAGCGTAAGTGAAAATATTTTTGTTCTAGACAAAGTTTTTATGGGAGGATTTGATATTCGACGACCCTTATATCACACTCGAAACATCTTTCGATTTGGATCTTCAACCGAAAAAAGGTGCTTATAGGTATCTATTTGAAAAATTTTAGACTGTTATTAACGACTGTCATTAACATTGTTTTGGAAACAAAGAAGGAAAGTTTGCGTATGAAAGAAATGTTTTAGCAGTTCCAGTTTACTCTGCTAGATCTTTGAAGAAAGAAACGAACACCACAAAAGAAATTATTTTTTCCTGTCACTTTAATATTCATAACAACATTCTTTGAATGCTGATGAAAAGAACTGCTAAAAACACAAAACATCCCATGACCGCTTTTCTACAACTTTTAAGTATTAGCCATAACAATAGCAAGTATTTCTGGAAATAACATAAACTACAATAAAATTAAATTAGTATTTTAAGATTTTTTTCCTTTATTTTTACCCTTCTCTTCTTTACTCATCGTCATCATTCATGGACACTTTTTTATAGGTAGAAGCGCAGGCATGACCATTGAAATGATTTGAAATAGCATACCGTTTTTCATTTTTCGATTAATGTATTACGTCTTGAATTATGAGCCGATTGCTGCTTATGATGACCTTTTTTGGACTATCGGGTCAGGAAAATCGATTCAAAATGCAAACTTTGACAGTATTTTTAAAACATCATTTTTCTTTATTGAAAAATGGAGACCCTATTCGATTTTCTAGTTTCTTAATAAGAGTACTTGCCAGTTTTATGTGTTGCCAAATAAATAGAAAATCAGAAATGCGTCAGAAAGTTAGCCAGTTTGGATTCGAGAACAGCCTTAATTAATATTTACCTTGAAATAACCTAATAGAACATCGTTCCAGTTCCAGTTAAAAGTTTATAGTGAACTCTCCAGTTTTATATCACCTATACATTTCTGTACAGCGTATGATTGTCAGAAATGTGTCAGTAAGTAGCCAATATGTTTCAGAAATGTGTCACTAATATGCAGTTTGGATTTGAGAACAGCCGACCGTTAGGCCCGTGTTTATTCGTTTCTAGAAATCATGTTAAAATGGCTGTAGACAAAAAAAATTTCAACAGAATTCTGTTTTGAACCGTATATAGAATGAGGAGAAATAAAATATATTATAGCATCAAACTGTGATAAAAAATTTATATATTCTGGGATTTAAAAGCATACTTATGAAAATGCAGGAAAACCCTCAGATGGTGAAGGGTTTGAGGTTTTCCCAAAAATATTTTCCACTGCCTAACATAGAGGTGCACAACCTGTGGCCCGCGATCGGATTACCGGTGGCCCGCGGATCAATTTCGCCGATCGGATGCGAAAAAATCACGAATTTCGCCGATCAGGTGCGTAGAAATCACGAATTTTGCCAAATTTCGCCCATCGGGTGCGTAAAAAACACAAATTTTGCCGATCGGGTGCATATAAATCGCGAATTTTGCCGATCGGGTGCATATAAATCGTAAATTTTGCCGATCGCCTGCGTAAAAATCGTGAATTTTGCCAATCGGGCCCGTCAAAATTGCGAATTCTGCCGATCAGGTGCGTATAAAACGCGAATTTTGCCGATCAGGTGCGTATAAATCCAAATTTCGTCGATCGTATGCGTTAAAAATCGCGAATTTTGCCGATCGAGCCCCTAAAAATCGCGAATTTTGCCGATCGGGCCCGTAAAAATTGCGAATTTTGCCGATCGGGTGCATATAAATCGCGAATTTTGGCGATCGGGTGTGTGTAAATTGTAAATTTCGCCAATCCTCTGCGTAAAAATCACAAATTTTGCCAATCGGATGCGTAAAAATTGCAATTTTTGCCGATTAGGCATGTAAAAATCGCGAATTCCGCCGATCGGGTGCGTAAAAATCATGAATTTCACCGATAGGGTGCATTTAAATCGCGAAATTTGCCGCTCAGGTGTGTATAAATAGTAAATTTCGTTGATCGTATGCGTAGAAACCGCAAATTTTACCGATCGAGTGCATATAAATCACAAATTTTGCCGATCAGGTGCGTAAAAATCGTAAATTTCGTCGATCGTATGCTTAAAAATCGCGAATTTTGCCGATTGGGTCCGTAAAAATCGCAAATTTTGCCGATCGGGTGCATATAAATCACGAATTTTGCCGATCGGGTGTGTGTAAATTGTAAATTTCGCCGATCCTCTGCGTAAAAATCACAAATTTTGCCGATTAGGCGCGTAAAAACCGCAAATTCCGCCGATCGGGTGTGTAAAAATCATAAATTTTGCAGATAGGGTGCGTATAAATCGCGAAATTTGCCGCTCAGGTGCGTATAAATAGTAAATTTCGTCTATCGTATGTGTAAAAATCGCGAATTTTGCCGATCGGGCCTGTAAAAATTGCGAATTTTGCTGATCGGGTGCATATAAATCGCGAATTTTGCCGATTGGGCGCGTGTAAATTGTAAATTTCGCCGATCGGATGCGTAAAAATCGCGAATTTTGCTGATCGGATGCGTAAAAATCGCGAATTTTGCCGATCGAATGCATAAAAATCGCGAATTTTGCCGATCGGATGCGTAAAAATCGCAAATTTTGCCGATCGGGCGTGTAAAAATCCAAATTTTGCCGATTAGGTGCGTAAAAATTAAGAATTCCGCCGATCGGGCGCGTAAAATTCATGCATTTTGCCAATCGGCACGTAAAAATCGCAAATTTTGCCAATCGAGCACATAAAAATCGTAAATTTCGCAAATCGGGTGCGAAAAATTGCAAATTTCTCCAATCGGATGCGAAAAAAATTGCAAATTTCGCTGATTGGGTGCTCAAAAATCGCAAATTTTGCCGATCGGGTGCGTATAAATCGCAAATTTCGTGAACGTGTGCGTAATAATCATGAATTTCGTCAATCACTAGGAAAAAACTGAATATTGTCAATCGCGCATGGAAAAAAAAAAATGCAAGTTTTTTCCTTCATTTCCAACTGAATTGGGTTATGCTGACTAAGGAGGTGGTTGAGTATAGGGAGCTAATCCTCCTTTTAAAATTAGCATTTTTATGAACTTTTAGGCCGACCCCCCCCCCCCCTCCTTGCCCGAAACAAAATTTTGTCCACCCTATGGATGTGTTGGCTCTTGACAATCCAGTCATTTTCGTGACAGCCCCTCCTCTTATAAAGGTTGTTGCACCCCTTTGATATCCACATTTTATGACTGAATATGTTAAGAAGTACAATTTAGAATAATATATGTTTCTCCTCCTCTCCACCTTCATTCATGAAAACAAATTTTTTTTTCGGCACTGGCAATCTTTAAAGCTAAATTTATTCCTTGAATTTTCACTCTTTGAAAATAATCTTAGCTATATCTCTCGTATAAATACAAACGTAAACTGTTGATATATAATTGTCAACAGAACTGAGTACGTTGACTGGAAGGAAGGAACCTAGGGGGCTAAATCTACACTTCCGAAATTTGTTTTTTTTTAATCTGATCCCCCCCCCCCCCCTCGGTCACACCTCCTTGAAACAAAAATTTTCTGATGGTGGCCCTCGACAACCCAGTCATTTTTGTAAGTGGCCCTTCGTTTAAAAAGGTTGTGCACCCCTAGCTAACAACATGAAACTTTCTGACATTTTCAGACATAAAAGCATGCAATTGGTAGGCACAACTATTGAAAAGAATTCAAATCAAATAGGAATATTTTGATAAATGTATTTCATATTGAATGATGAGCGATTGCTGTCTCATGACGGCATTTCTCGGACTCTTGATAGAAATTTGGTTTAGCAATCCATCCCAAAATGCCAACTTTGACAGTATTTTCTAAATGTCTTTTCCCTTTATCAAATGATGAAAAATGCCATTCAATTTTATAGTTTCTTAATAAAAACATCTGTACATTTTACGCGTTGACGAACAAAAATTAATTCAGGATTGTGTCAGAAAGTAGCCAATTTAGCTTTGAGAATTAGCCTTAAATAGCTATATAGTAATTATATTCAAATTATGTTAAGAAAAAGAATTCCCTGAAAGTGGGAAATTCTATCCATATAGAGGTTTTAGCTGAATCTTAATATAGGTAATTTAAATTAGGTCTACGAAACTTTTAAAATGCATTATTAATTACAGGGCTGATAATTTCAGATAAGACGGAATTGGCGAAAGAGCATATGAAATGAATGATGTAACATTATCAGTTAATCTTTAGGCAATTATGAGAATTTTTTAATTACACGACAGGGCAACCAGAATAGCAGTCTTGAAAAATGAGCGAACGAGAATTCGAACGCCAAATGTACTTTGAGAGTTTTTGTTTTGAGAATCTAGCTGTGTTTGTGATTTACCGAGAAAGCTAAACTCAAATATTAAGCAGACAAAGACATTTCTAATGAACGTTGAACGGAATGAGAATAAAATGCAGACCGAATACAAAATCCATCTCTTTTCTTTTCTTTTTTTTTCTTTTTTGTTGGATATCTAGTGAGGGTGAAAAATAATTTATATGAATTATGTCTATGTGAGAGCAGTTTTATTGTTAAAGGGCATATGTTTAAATATATTTTCTTTTAATGGTGGAAAATTACAACGAGAACTGCAATAAAAGCTAGGATAAAATAAAAAAGTAATTAAACGTCAGTTTAAACTGAAAATTAGAGAAAAGCATTAATTTAAGAAAAATATATGTAATTCCACATCACACCCCTTCTTTTTGGACTTGTCATATGTTACAATGGCAGCATCAGTCATTCAAAATGCAGCAAGTTACTTATTTAGGAATCTAAGGAAATCCAGGGATATTTCTCTCTGTAATTTAGGGGAAAAAATAAAATCCATCTGAGAACAGAGACTGTTTGACATTGTCTCAAACTACCAAATTTTGAATTGTGTGCGCATGATGCGAAAATATGAAACGAATCAAAATACAACCCAAGATTACCACATTATTTAATAAGAAGACCAAACGTAACTTTGGGGAAACTGGTAAGTTATGTTTTATTATTATTATTTTTTTTTAAAAACCCTACTAATTTTTATTTTTTAATATTGCTAATACGTATTATTAAAAAAAAAAGGTTTTTTAAAGCTGTTCTCAAATTTAAACTGTGTATTTTCTGGCACAATTTTTAATTCATTTTTGTTCACAAACACATGAGATTGACAGGTGTTTTTATTCGGAAACTATGTAATTGAACGTTTCTGTAAGAAATTGAATGATATTTTAGAAAATTGAATTTATAATTTCTGAAAGTATTGAACTTTTCAGTAAGTCAGAAAATCTTTCAGAAAAAGCTGTCAAAGTTTGTGTTTTGAGCTGAAACATATTATCGAGCGTCAGATAATCCGGAGTCTACTATGTAGCATTGTTATGTTTTAAGAAAAGTGTTTCTAGTGTGATATTTACTTTCAATTCCTTTTAAAGGTCATAATAAAAACTGTTGCAACTTAATATTTTTTTATTGTTATTAAAGATGCAATATAATTTCGTGATGCAAAAACAATTTAGTTATTATAAGATGGATTAATATATCCATTATTATAGAAATTTAAAAATCATCATATGTAATATTTCTGTTATCAACACCCATTTTTTTAAGCAAATACAAAACACAGAACGACACATCAGATACCAAATGAAAGGATTTTGAACAGATAGTACGCTCACATTTCGTTGAAACATGTTTTTTGATTAAAAATTGCTGTTCATGAAATATTAAATCGGCATTGTTTTCATAAATGAAATGAAAAGTTTTCCTCAAATGAGTGTTGCCACAAAAGTAAAATACCGCAGCTCAATAATGATTATAAAAAAACAGTATAAAAAAAAACAGTATAACCGTGGCATACATAGTAACAGTACATTATTTACATAATGCGTAGAATACGTAATAAGTACAACAAGTATAAAATGCGATGTCAACGCACGGGTTTATTTTATATTTATGATTAAAATGGGAAATTGAAATGTTTAGAAGAAAAAAAACACCACTGATCGATCGAAGTAAAATTATAGTTAATTAAAATTTAAATCAGCACTGTTTTCATAAAAAAAAATGAAAGGTTTTTTTCAGTTTTCCCGAAGCGAAAATCCATCCTCTAAATGCAGTTAAAATACTATTATTAATTTTCTTGCTCGCGCGTGCCTTTTGCTAACTTTGATTAGTTTTTACTGTAACTTTGATGGAATAAATGAGATGATATTCTGGCTTCACTAATGTTGTTTTCAGATATTTTTATCCTTAATTTTTCTTAAAGTTTAAACCTGCATCTAAAAACTATTAGATATTGCTAAGAAAATATTAGACTGCAGTGCGAAATTCTCGCACGGGTCCACTGGTCATATATATTATTTTTGTTGTCAACATCCCTTTTTCTAAGCAAATACAAAACACACAAGACACAAAAATGAACGAGCTATCATTTGAAATGTTTTTCAATCGGCTTATGACATAATATACTCCCATTTCGTTAAAACATGATTTTTTAATTAAAAATTAAATCAGCATTGTTTTCATAAATGAAATGAAATTTTTTTTCTCGAATCAATGTTGCCACAAAAATAAAATACCGCATTATATAATGCTCCAACAATGATTATGAAAAAAAATAGAAATAAATAGTACAAAAAAATAAAGCGGGACGTCTCTGCACGGGCTTTTTAAGAAAAAGATACCATCGATCGATCGAAGCAGCGGTATTTCACTTGTAGCCTAAAATGTATGCTTTGTTACGTTAAATTAAATTGTATTTTATATGTACTAGATGGAACCCGTCAAAATTTGACGGCAAACAACTTGATAGTACCATAAAAATAAAATTTATAGTTGCTTTAACTTGACAAATTTCATAGTGGGGAGGATAATATGATTAAGTGGTCACAGACCTTTCCAATGATATATAACATGAGGGTTGTGTGCAAAATTTAGAAAGTACCCCTTGGGGGGGGGGGGGGGCAAAGTGGGGAGATGGGCATCGGAGATGCATAATATGATATAAGTGGTCACAGGCCTTTCCAATGATATATAACATGAGGGTTGTGTGCAAAATTTAGAAAGTACCCCTTGGGGAAGGGGGGGGGCAAAGTGGGGAGATGAACATCGGAGATGCATAATATGATTAAGCAGTCACAGACCTTTCCAACAATATATGACATGAGGGGTGTCAACAAAATTTAGAAAAGTATCCCTTGGGGGGTGGGGGGGGGGGCAAAGTGGGGTTGGTTGGTTGATGGTTGATTATTGACGGCCAATTATCTACACTAGGGATATAGGCCCAGGGGGAGTGCCCTTCGTGGGGGTCTTTCTAAGGGAACCTAACCCGTATTTACGCATGGATAAATCCACGGCTCGAAGAAAACCACGAAAACTCCGAACGATTAGGCCGACGGGCGCGATTGGGATCGAACCCAGCACCTCCCGTCTACCAGCTTCGAGAGCACAACCTCTCAGCCACTGGTGGGGCGGGGCAAAGTGGGGAGTTGGACATTTGAGATGCATAATATGATTAAGTGGTCACAGACCTTTCCAATGATATATAACATGAGGGTTGTGTGCAAAATTTATAAAGTACCCTTTGGGGGGGTGGGGGGGGGGCAAAGTGGGGAGATGGACATCAGAGATGCATAATACGATTAAGCAGTCACAGACCTTTCCAATGATATATAACATGAGGGTTGTGTGCAAAATTTATAAAGTACCCTTTGGGGGGGGGGGGGGCAAAGTGGGGAGATGGACATCGGAGATGCATAATATGATTAAGCAGTCACAGACCTTTCCAACAATATATAACATGAGGGGTGTCAACAAAATTTATAAAAGTGCCTCCCTTAGGGGGAGGGGGGTGGCGGGATGAACCCCAGAGATGCATAACATGAATAAGCGGTCAAAGACTTTTCCAGCGATATATCACATGAGAGGTGTCTGCAAAATTTAGAAAAGTGTCCCACTTGGGGGGGGGGATAGACACGAGATGCATAATATGATTAAGCAGTCACAGACCTTTCCAATGATATATAACATGAGGGTTGTGTGCAAAATTTATAAAGTACCCTTTGGGGGGAGGGGGGGAGGTGGCGGGATGGACCCCGGAGATGCATAACATGAATAAACGGTCAAAGACTTTTCCAGCGATATATCACATGAGAGGTGTCAACAAAATTTATAAAAGTGCCTTCCTTAGGGGGGGGGGGGGGTGGCGGGATGGACCCCGGAGATGCATAACATGAATAAGCGGTCAAAGACTTTTCCAGCGATATATCACATGAGAGGTGTCTGCAAAATTTAGAAAAGTGTCCCACTTGGGGGGATAGACCCGAGATGCATAACATGAAAAAGAGGTCACAGGCGTTCCAACTTGCAACTTTTTCTCGAAGGCATTTGACAATATTAAATTTTTTTTTTACCCAAGACAATTTAACGATATTCTTAATTTTTTTGCGTAATTCGTTAAACGTTCATGGAAAAAATCATGAAATTCGCTAATCAATAGTTGATAAATTATAAAATTCAACAATCGATAGCAGTAAAATTGGTCAATCGATAATGGAAAAATCACAAAATTCATCAAATGGTTCACGTAAAAAAATTGTCCTGCACACTGATGATATGATCAAAAGGGTTTTGAAGTATAGGACAAAATTAGCACTTGCCAAACAGCGAGTAATGCTGAAAATTTGGCAATGGACTTTATTGCCACCACTGGTCAAACATAATAGTCACACTCACCAATTGCGATGATTGAATGGAAAAAGATTTTTTTCTCCGCTGTCGCTCGACAAATTTCAAAACCATTTGACGAATTTCACGATTTTTGCTCCGAAATTGACGGATTGTGATTTTTTTTCTCGAAGCCATTTGACGATATTCGAAAACTTTTTCCCCCGAAACCAGTTGATGAATTTTGCGATTTTTCCACTGTCGATTAATGAATTTTGCAATTTTTCCGCTATCGATTGACGAATTTATCAACTATCGATTAATGAATTTCATGATTTTATCCATGAACGAACAAATTGCGCACTTTCTTTCCGCTAATGTTTGACACATTTCGCCCTTTACAATTCAGCCAATGAGTTGAACGTTGTTTCTTTCCAGAAATGTCAAGAATGAAACAATGATTCTTTAGGATGAATTTTCTTCGTTCGATGCACCATGGAAGAATGTGTGCAATGCAGCAACGGGCGTCACAGACTTTTTAGGGCACCTGCAGACTAAAAACATCTAACCAAACTTCGCGGGGGGGGGGGGGGGGGGGATCACAGACTTCGTCAAATTATTGAGGAAAAAACACTAAATTCATCAAAGGATAATGGGGAAACATGACTTTCGTTAAAAGACATCAGAAAAAACATTAATTATGCAAAAGGATCGTGAAAGATAAGCAAATTTTGTCAAAGAATCGCAAAAAAGGAAAGTTCACCAAAAGGTCACGCTTTTTTACTAAATTTCGTCTAAAAATTGCGGAATAAAATGTATTTTATCAAAGAATCGCTGGAAAATGCGAATTTCGTTAAGGATCACGAGAAAAATGCGAAATTCTTCAAAGGATCGCTGAAAAAACATGAATTTCGTCAAAGAATGGCTGAAAAAACATGTATCTCGCCCAATAATAGAAAAATCATGGTTCATAATCATTATATCTAGTAGTATATGTAAATACAGTTTGTGATATAAGACAAAATTAACACTCACCAATCGGCGAGTAATACTGAAAATTGGTAATTGATGTTATTGCCAGTACTGGCTAAACTTAATAGTCACACTCGCCAATTGCGATGATTGAATGTAAAACGAAATTTTTTTCCCGCTGTCACTCAAAGAATTTTTAAACCATTTGGTGAAGTTTTTCCCGAAACCATTTTGTGAATTTCCCGATTTTTTCTTCAAAATCATTTTTCAACAATATTCGACCCAATACGCATGCGTCAAAAAAATCGCCGGCCAATGAGGTGAGAATCTATTACTGTCTCTATTAACGTGTTTGGGATCATCTCCTGTTTTTTTTTTTTTCTTGCACATTGCATTAAACCTAGGAAGGTATTTATATAGAACTCACTGTGGAGTGTTTAGAAGGTATTTATTTTATTTATTATAATTTGTATGAATACTTAGGTGTCCATTTCGGATTTACTGTTTAAAAATGAATTTAGGCTCATTTAACATTCGCGAAATCAATCCCGATGGAAATTGTGTTTTCAGATCTCTATCATTTTGTATATATAGTACAGAAAATAATTATTCAAACGTACGTAAAAATATCGTAGAACACGTAATACAAAATTGGACCACTTATAGTCCGTTTATTATCGGGGATGAATCTTATGGTGTTCCGATTGCTAATGAAAACGATTATGTAAATATATGGTTCTTCATAGAAGTATGTGATTCTTCACACTTCAATAGAAGCATTGTTTAAATTAATATAATTCTACAAATATGATGCAGTTTTAAAATATTGAGTAATGATTAATATAGTCAAGGAATCTACTCATATACGTAATTAAGTTTTGGTACTTCTCTATTATCTCATCGACCACTTTTCATAACAAAAAACTATCGCCAAACTGTAACGCCAAATAAACGGGAGAACGTTGTCATTAATACGCGCAAATGTTGAATTAAAAACCACTTGACGACATAACAAACACGTATAATGCTTCCGACATCAAGTAAATGGGATTGCATTTTTGGCATTTAATCATACATTTTGGCAATAGTATTTTGTTATGAAAAGTGGACGATGGGATAATAGAGAAGTACCTAAGTTTTTTATACCAATTTTGAAAATTTATCTTTTTTTGACATTTAAAAAAAATAACAGAAAAAACATTACAAATTTGCCCATTTGCTCAGCGGTCAAAGGATTAAGAAAATATTAATGATTAGCGGAACTGGTTCTAGCTATGAAGTAATATTATTTTGCTCAAAAACCCCCAGCAAAAAAATAATTACAAAGAATAAGTAATCGTCTTTAAATATACAAAAAACAATGTGATTAATGGCCAGGATTTTTTTACATATAACATTTTTTATATACAAAATAAAAACCGAAATAACCTCATTCATTTCACCCGATGTCAAAAATAGTTTTTTTTTCCACATTCTTGGGCAAAGCACTAAATCAATAAAATCACCAATTTGTGACAAATTATGAGTTTCATATGAATCGCCCATGAACGGACATGCAAACTGGTAAAAAATGAATGTAATAAATTAAAACATTCAAGATTTGTATACATACAAACAATACAATGTAAATATTAATATTGTTTGTATATATACTTCTTTGTATACATACAAACAAATATAATGTAAACATTATTCAAATATTAAGAGTTTGCAAATCAAAACATTCTAAACATTTGTATACATACAAACAATATAATGCATACATACTCTTTACAAATAAAATAGCACACTTATGTAATGACAAAACTTTTAAATCGAATAGAGATAATATATTTCTGTTAAAAAATAATGCTAAAGTTCAGACTTACATATATTATACATTCACATAAAGCTAGTCACATTCCTGCATATTTATTAAATATTTAGTTGCTAAATATAGAAATAATATTTTATAATTTATATTCAGGCGCTCAGATTCGCTTTTTTCGAACACATAATAATAAAAATATTACTACCGTGCGTACTGTCTTTTGACATTATATTTACATAATAGTTTTCATTAGCAATCGGAACACCATAAGATTCATACCCGATCATAAACGGAATATAAGTGGTCCAATTTTGTATTACATGTTCTACTATATTTTTATTTACGATTGAATAATTATTTTCTGTACTATATAAACAAAATGATTTGATTTCGCGAACGTTAAATGAACCTAAATTCATGTTACACAGTAAATCCGAAATGGATACCTAAGTATTCATACAAATTACAATAAATACAACAATAAATACCTTCTAAACACTCCAGAGTTTTTTATATAAATATATTCCTATGTTTAACGCAACGTGGAGGAAGCCATCAAAGATCAAAACAACAGGAGTTGATCTTGATCCCAAATACGTTTGGAGACAGGAATATACCCTCGTCTCATTGGCCGGTCCTTTTTTGACGCATGCGTACTCGGTCGAAATTCGATGGAATATTTGACATTATTAGCAAACTGCTTTAAATAGATGGATTCAATTTTTTTTTTTTTTTTTTTTTTTTTTTTTTTGTTTCGAGGTTTTCCCGAAGCGAATGTCGTCATCCTCTAATACACCGAGGCTAACGAAAAAGAAAGGCTACCGAAATGCTTTACGCGTATCTTTTTTTACAGACAGCGGGAGTCACGTGATGCTGGAATGCACCAATGCAGGTGTACGAAAAGAGCATCACGTCACTCTAGCGGTCTGTAAAAAAAGATAAGTGGAATGTAGTAGCCTGTCTTTTTCGTTAGCCTCGCTAATACACTTAAAATACGATTGTTAATTTTTTTCCCCTCGTGCGTGCCTTTTGCTATCTTCAATCAGTTTTTCCCTGTAACTTTGATAGAATAAATGAGACGATATTCTGTCTTGACTAATGTTGTTTACAGATATTTTCATCCATTATTTTTCTTTAGAAGTTTAAACCTGCCTCTACAAAATTTTAGATATTGCTAAAAATTACTAGGCGGCAGAGCAAAATCCTCTCATGGGTTAACGGGTAAAACATAATTTAATTTAAGGTTATTAAAATATCATTCATTTCATTGTAATCGCTCATAATTTAATGAAGAACATTTCCTTATAACCTTCTTAGCACAAGATAAAATGTTATGTAAAATTTCAATTGAAAGTAATAAACAAAATGACCGAAAGCTTCTTTCAAACGTTGGTTATCATAAATTATGTAAACAGAAAAAATAAAAAAATGATGATGATAATAATAAGCACTTAAAACATGCGTGCCCCCCCCCCCCCCCCCAAAATTTCAGGCCACGCTACGCCTATGTCTGCAGCTGATGCAGGACTTTAATTAAGACTTTTTCTCCAGAAGGAATTTCTGTAGCTGCATCAGGGCATCCTTCCAATTTCAGAAATCCCACGAGAAGTGAGATGATTAAACAACATGTAACATCAAAAGTTATAAGCAAAATTAATGAGAATGTATCAAGCTTACCCTATTTTTAATAAATGATGAAAAATTTATAATTTAGTGGTCCTACTATTCATTCCTAGTCCTAGTATTCATTCATTAAAATTACATGCAAAATTTGCAGACAGATTACGAAATTTTAAAAGCCTGTCGCAGACAGCTACAGAACTTTCTGCCACTGGGCTAAATTTCAAGTTTCTAACACTAACAGTTTCAACTAAATCATAATTTAGAATGCTTTTAGAAAGTTTTCCGCTAATTTCATCCTTTTTAAATTTTGATTTTTTTTTTTTACATGTTCTAAGGAAGCATTTATTACATACAAGTAAACATCATGCCAAATTCCAAATTTCCATACCAACTGTATCACATAAATCGCAATTTTATAATGCTTCTTACTCTTGCATTCTTTTAAATTTCGAATTGAATAAAAAAATTCTGGGCGAGCATTTATGTCTCTTAAGTAACATCCATATAAAATTTCAAGACTTTAGCCCTAAAAGTTCTAAATATATTAGAACATTTTAGAACGTTTTTTGCTCATTTCACTTTTTTTAAATTTCGAATTTTTTAAAAACCGTTTTGAACGAGTATTTGTATCTTAAAAGTAACCACAATGTCAAAAACCAAGCATTTTTACCAACTGTATCGTATCACACAAATCACAGTTTTAGAACTTTTTTGCTCTTGCATCCTTTTACATTTCGAATTTTTTGAAAATTGTTCTGGATGATCATTTACATTTCTAGAGTAACAGCCGTGACAAATTTCACATATCTAGCCAAACAATTCCCAATTAATTGTTTTTAGATCATTTTCAGACCGTTTTACGCTCATTTCATCCTTTTAAATTTAAAATTTCTTTACAAATCGTTCTTAGAGAGCATTTACATCCCAAAAGTTACCACCATGCCAAATTCCAAGCTTCTATACCAACTGTATCACACAAACTACAATTTTAGAACATTTTTTTTTTTTGCTTTTGAAAACTGTACTGGGCATTCTAGCATTTAATTCTCTATCTAAAGTAACAACCATGCCAAATTTCATGTTTCTAGCCCTAACTGTACAAATAAATTGTAATTTAGACGTAAATAAAACGTTTCCTGCTCCTTACCCCTTTCTAAATTTCGAACTTTTTAGAAACCATTGTTAGTGAGCATTTACATCTTTTTAAAGTAACCGCTAGAAAAAATTTCAAATTTCTAGAACCAACAATATCGTAGAAACCGCAAGTTTAGAATGTTTTTTTGTTCTTGCATCCTTTTCGGAAATTGATGTACCGAAAAAAATGTTTGGAAATTGTTGTATTAAATATAGCCTATGTTAGAGAGGAGATGGTTACCAGAATTTTTTGACACCATTATGATATAGAATTAGGGATGTAACGAATATTCGGCCCTTTTACCGAATATTCGGCCGAATACCTGTTAGCCGAATATAATTTGATATTTTGCCGAATAGTTGCATATTTGGCCGAATATTCTAAGATATTTGGTTAAATAAGTTCCAGAAAATCAGAACAAAATGTGATTTTAAATATTTTCAACAAACAGTATTAAAAAATTATATCTCTAAATACATTAATTATTATAAGAAAAAGAGAATCCTAATACTTATGCAATTTTAAAGCTTCATGACAACTTATAAATAACTGTATATAACGATATTACATAAATAAAAATATTTTTCTTGCTGCATATTCAGGCATCATGTGAATTTAAGTAAGTATTGCAACATTAATTTCTTTTACATTAAAATGCAAAATATATAATGCATTTAAAGTTTAAATCTCTTCAGTGAATTTAAAAATATTAACTTTATATCTATTTTTTTAATCTGATTTATAATGATAACAGTTTCTTAAACAATAAAATTCATAAATATTAAAAATAAATATTTTACTGTCTTGTAAAAATGTGTAATCTTTCACAAATTAAATCATTTTTGTAGATTTTAGTTTTACTTTTGAATAAAAAAATTTGAATAAATATAGGACTATATAATTACTTTACTGATTAAAAATTAAACATTAGATGTTGATTAAACGAACTAATGCGTTTGACACATTGAACAGAAAAAAACTATTACCTATATACTGAAAAAGCAATGAGTTACTTCAAAATAACATACAGGGGTAACAAAATAATTTATCACTGTAAAGCCTGAAATTGTGATGCAAAAATAATAACTTTTCAGCATTTTCAAGAAGTCTGTTTCGTTTGGTTTCATATATATATATATACAGTCGAACCTCGTTAACACGAAATTGAAGGGACTGGGAATTTTTTTCGTGTTATCCGAAATTTCGTGTTAACCGTTTTAATAGTGGCGCCATCTATGTTAGACATAAAAACTAAATAAATTAACCTACAAATATATCCCTGCTCAAAAAATCATAAATTAATAAATAGTAAATCTCGTTAACAAATTAATTATCGTTTTTTAGGCAATAAAATTTTTTTTGCATGCTAATCATATTTTTAAATAGTCCGCTATTGGCTGTGGCTTCAATTTTTGTAGAGTACTTTTTTTAGGAACATATGGACCTAATCTAATTTGTCTAAAGCTCGGGAAGTATTCTCTTGTTCCATAAGGAAATGTACAGTTTTCAATGCTGCGGTAGATTCATTTATTGACACTAAACTTTTCCGTTCTTTGTCAATTTCTTCTTCCTCGTCTGACTCTTCAATGTTGTCATCTTTATTTTAAACAATTATTTCTTCGTCTGTCGTCACATCCGAAGTCAACACATCTTCATCTATGCAAATGTACTCTGAAAAAACAATGTCTAAGAAAGAATTTACCGATTTTGGCTACATATCTTTCTGCAGACAAGTCTATGACACTATTTAAATCTTGTCAGTCACCCGTTAGGAAATATGAAATCGCTCTCACCGAGAGCATGAAATATCAAAAACACTGCATAAGGAATCAGGTTTTCACTTTGAAGCGAAAAAAAAATTTTCACCTTAAGCGGGCTTTCCTAAATTCTATTTCGTGTTAAACAAATTAATTAACATTGATTTTCAGACTCATCTGACGGGACCTGAAAATTATTTCGTGTTAACGAGGTTCGACTGTATTACCAGCTTCAAAAAACAAACGTTCACTATATACTGTGCTTGTAGGAACTGAAAGATGATTTCTTGCTAAATTTGCAAGCCTTAGAAAATTTTCTGCATTTGTTTTCCACCAGTTAAATGGACACTCTGTCCTAGCTATTAAATGTTTATCAAAATAGCAATCTACCTCTCTTAATTTATCTGCTGTATTATTATTTTAATTTCATTTGACAAATTTGGCAATGATGACTTCTTATTTTTTATTTCTGAAAAGCAATCCCAAAATGAAAATTAAATTATATTTTAAGAAAATAACCCTTTTCTTGACATACAGAATGTAAATTTACTAAGTTTGAGTTGCATGAGAAAGGATATAAAAAGACAGAGGACAAATACAAGTTCTTATTTTTGGGGGTTAAATGATTTTACTAAAATAAAAAAAGTTTAATTTTTATAGAGGTAATGAGTTTCTATTTTAGGTAAAAAATATATAAATTACTTGAACTATCTATGGATTAAAAAAAAAGAATGAATTAAATTATTTACATTTTTAAAAGTCAAATGTTATCTTATTGGCAAAGTATTTCAAATATTACAAAAAATACATTCAGCTGCTATGATTTTCGAACACTCAAACAAAAAAATTATTTCAATTAGTCCTTAATTTAATTTTTAATTTTAAAATTGAAAAAATAAATAAATAAACAATTAAAATAATTTTTTTTAAAGTCAGTATTCGTCCTAAAATTTGGCCGAATATTCGGTATTCGGCCAAATCACTATTCGTTACATCCCTATATAGAATCATATATATTTTATGTTTTATTCTAAAATTTAATTTTTCTATCTTAAAGTTTCTCTACGTGAATTAATGTCTGTATTCAAAATCTTTTTATTTCTTTAATCTCATATATGATATGAATCATATATATTTTATGTTTTATTCTAAAATTTAATTTTTCTATCTTAAAGTTTCTCTATGTGAATTAATGTCTGTATTCAAAATCTTTTTATTTCTTTAATCTCGAAATTAATCATTTCTTCTTAGCTAAAATGTTTCCCAGATTTTTTCATTGTAACAGTAAAAGTACGTTACTTCGCTGTGGTTTCAATTCGTTATTTTAATGTACTGCAGATGACCTTAACATATGCTGTTTTGTCTTTCTTCGTATCTGGTGTTAAATGCAGGCGCCGTTTTCATAAATTGATTCCTGCATGAAATATGCAATATCAACATTTTTCTGTTCGTTGCTAACACATGGCTGGCTTTCTCAAAAAAAAAAAAAAAAAAAAACTCGAGTGCCTGGTGAGAAAATGTAGAGTTTAACATATTTTCATTTATGTGTTGGTGAAAATGTATCTAAAAAATTAGATCAGATCTTCTCTAACTGTTGAACAAGAAGGTCGATTATTTAGAGGCGTAAAGAGGACTACCCTCGCCCTTTCCAGATGTGTCGATGTGTCCAGAAATAAAAAAAAGTTTTCAGGTGATTATGAGTCTTGGATTGTACTGGTTTTTTGTTTGCTGTGGACAGTTTCCTATCAGGAGGGGGAACCTAGGGTTATTTCGATGAACGTAAATGTACCGAAAATTTACGATCACTTTCATCTCCGATTTTGACAGCGAATTTCATCATAACCATTATTAAGGCTGCATACTTAAAAAGTAAAAATAGAACTATTATTAGATCACTCATGTGTCTTATTTTTCTGGCGCTCAGCAGGTAAGTTGGGGGTTACCAACGCAGAATCATCTAAGGATTGTTGGTAATGATTTTTAAAAAATGTGTCTGTAATTAGCTGAGATATTAATTAAAAACCCATCAAGAAAACAACGGTATGGATGTTGCTACTTTGCGACCTCCTTTTGAAGCGCGCTTGGCACAATGCTAAGATTAAACTTTGTACAAGATATTTGCTTTAGGTAAGACGAATCATGGTGTTAGTCAACATTTTTCATTCCAACTGAATTCAATTATTGAAGGCAAATATTGAAAAATAATTCATAGAATAATTCCAAGACATTAAAAGTCAGTAATTTTGAGACAATAATCGCTTATAATTCAATATATATTTCATTTATAATGAAAAAACTTTTCGATAACAAATCACTTGAATTATCATGCTTGCGTAGGCTTTCATTTTTTAAAATGAATCCGAAAAATTCGCGTTGTTCAGAATATCTTTTTTAAATGCTTTAAAATTGTCTACTATTATGTCAAATGATTGACAAGTAAACTTTTCGCGTGAAACTCAGCGACGTCTTCCGAAGCGTGATGGATTCTCTGTCAAGTTTAAACGTTGTACAAGGTCTTTGTTTTAAATTGAGATATATTCATTGTGTTTCATTCCAATACCAATAAAATTAAATTATGGCAAGTGGTATTGTTTTAGGTATGTGAATATATTGTCTTTGAACAGTTGTGATATTTTGTGTGGAACCTTTGTACGCGAATAAAACTCGCATATGACTAATTACTTTTTTTTATTCGTTCTGTAGTTCCAGAATTAACCCCTGCAAAAATAACAAACGTTGCTGTTTTATAATATTAGTATAGATACGACTTCAGTTCAAACTTGGATATTTTAGAGAACTTTAACAATAATAAATATATTTTAACGAAATTTTCATCAGATTTACATTATTTAATGCGAAATTCGATGTCATGTAAAGTATTGGAAGGGAACAGTAATTTAGTCTATAATACCATGTTTAATATCAATTACATTCCAAAACATTGATTACCTAATTAAGTTGTTGCATTTGGCAAAAAGCAAAGTAAGTAAGTGTATTGAAAATTTTGTTAAATTTGCTTCATTATTATTTATTAAAGTTAGGAATAAGAATTCGTACTCTCTTGTAATGAAACCTTGTGTATTTTTGACTTAACAAATGGATTGCAACTCTGTTATTTTCTATGTAAAAATTATTTTCTGTACCTTCCATCCATCTTAAAGTTTGCCCCTCATCATTTTTAAACACTTTATAAATCTAACCAAGTTTTGTGTTATTTCGTTTGTGCATTTTATAGTTTGTAACTCTAATATTGTAAACGCTGTTTAAATGAATCATGACCAACATAATTGCAGAGAAAAGCATTATGATTTCATTCATTTAAAAAGACCGATTCCATTAACCGGTGATTCAGATAATCGGCGACCACCTTTATCAGAAACTCAAATCCCCCCCCCCCCCCCCCCCCCTAGAACCAAATTCTGGCTGCGCCACTGCATAACTGGTGAGTTAATGATTGGTTTTTAATTGTCATGCGATTTATTACGCATTGGCGGTTATTACAGTGGCAGTTAGAGCGGTAGAATTGAATTTATCATTCTATTTTGGGTACTTTTCGGTTAGCCGGGCGCCAGTGAAATTTATATATCTATGTATACATATATATACATATATCTATACATACACACATTTATATATGCATGTATGTATATATACATATATATATACACATACATATATGTGTGTATGTATACATATATGTATATATAGATATATACATTTCACTGGCGCCCGGCTAACCGAAAAGTACCCTATTTTGTTTATCGAAATTGTTTTGACGTTTATAGTGGCTGGTAGAAGTTGGAAAATGTCCGTGGCTATGGATACCATTTTTCGAGAGCACCAGGTAAGTTTTTATGAGGAAGCAGACTGTGAGGATTTATTTGTCCGGTAAGGATTACACATTTAGGCAAGTTCAGCACTTCAAAACTGAAATAACGTGATGATTTTATCTAATAGTTTGTGTTAAATTAGAATTTGAATTACCGAATGGTTACCCTGATATAGTAGTGCTCTTTAAAAGATTGAAATGACGTAATTTTATCTAAAGGTTTGTGCGAAATTACAAAATCAGTTATCGAATGATTATTCTGATTGTAGCAGTCCACTTTAGAAGAATGATGTAGGTAATGTATTTTCTACTAAATTTGTTAAAAAAATTTATTTTTCGTTTATTTTGATATTTATTTTCTGGTTTTACTAATACGTCATTATTTATAAATGTTGTGTTCGTCATGAAATTAGAAACTAAATAATCGAATGTTTACACTTATATAGTAGGGCACTTTAAAAGATTGAAATGACGTAATGAATTTAACTAAAAGTTTGTGTGAAATTAAAATTAGCATCAGCGAAGGATTACTGTAATATAGTAGTGCACTTTAAAAGATTGAAATGACATAATTAACATTTTCCATTAAATTTATGTTGTAAAAAATGTATTTTTGGTTTATTTTAATTGTTGTGTAGAAATACGATTTTCTGTGTTTTCGAATACGTTATTTATAAATGTTCTGTTTTTTATGTTTCCAAAATGGCAACGGAAAAAAGTAGCTTGGTGCAGTCTTGGAAATCGCGCCAACCAAACAGTCGCCAATCTTTTGTTTACATTTTAGCGTGAGTGTAAAGCATCAGTTCCGAGAACCCTAATCCTAATTGTTACATTTATTTGAAAATGACTATTTTATTCCATTAGTATGCTTTCATTAAATTCTGGTTTTAAATACAATGATTATAACAATTATCTACTACATCTATTATATACTGCAAATTATCTACTACTTTTTGTAGAGTGTCCATTACTGGAATTTAGGGTGTTTTGATTTGATTCTGTTATTTATAATTCAATTTTGATTCACATTGGGAAATATGACAAAAAGCAAGATTAAATAAATATTAAAAAAAGTGGAATAACAGTTTTAACTATTAATTAAAAAAATTATTTTTAAAGAAATTGATTAAGGATGTCCATTACTGGCCCATCTACGCTAGTTAATAAGTAGGGGAAAGTGGGAGCTAATGGACAAATGGATTTTTTTTTTACACTACATATATTTTAGTGAAGATTTATACACCACTGAATGACAACAGCTCTAGCACACATTTGCAGCATGGGAGGTCAGCCATGACAGTTGATTGCTGTTGAGAAAACGCCAAGTTTATTTTTGAACAAGCCAAAGTAAGTATTAATTTTAGTGATTGATTTTATTTTGTAAATAATTCAGAATACTTATATCCTATTTAAATACTGTTTTAGATACTACAAATATTAGTGTAAATGAGAAAATATTATTGAGAAAATAATGAATTACACATGTAAATAACTATTTCTCAAATTACAAATTTGCACATTGTGGGGTCTAATGGGACATTTCTTGTGGGGACTAATGGGACAACTTAATGATAACCTGCATGACTCAATATTTCTTTAAAACAACATTGTAATGGTTTGTTTGTCTTCACTTTGTGTACATTTAATTAGAGTCAACAGGGGTTAGAAACATTAACACAGCATATAAAAAACTAAAAAAATCGATATTAATTTTCTAAATTGGGCAGATTTCAATTTTGCAGAGTAACAAATATTAAAAATCCTGCAAGAAATGTTTTTATTTTTAATGGTATTTACAATTAGGTAGGCAACTCCTATTTTACATTTATCCTATCATTTTGAGATAACCTATACTTCTGTTTTCTTAGGTCTATATTTTATCATTATTATAACTATGTCAATATTCCATTTCAGATGCCACGAAACAAGTCTTCAAAAACAGACAGAAACCGGGCAACACCTGCAGATATTAAACTTGCCGTAGATAAAGTCTTCAAAGAAAACTTTTCCATTAGAGAAGCGGCAGAGATGTGCCAAATATCAAAATCCAAGCTGTTTCGTCATGTTATTGATGCACGACAACATAAAGAATCTGATTTCTGCATTCAACCAAGGATGATACCAAATCAAGTCTTCACTACAAAGCAAGAAGATGAATTTGAATCCTATTTAATTAAAGCATCAAAGCTGAACCATGGTTTAACTACTATAGCAACACTAAGATTGGCATATGAATTTGCCAAATCACTACACTTGAAGTTTACAGACAACTGGAATTCTGATGGAAAAGCCGGAAGAGAATGGTTGTACAGTTTTATGAAACGGCAGAAAGGTCTCTCAATTCGATCTCCTGAAGCCACCAGCTTAGCTCGAGCAACGAGTTTTAATAAAACAAACGTTCAAACTTTTTATAAAAATCTTTCAGAGGTTTATGCTAAATATGCTTTTCAACCACACCAAATATTTAACTGTGATGAAACTGAGTCATTGCATTTGTAGGTCGGGTTTTGACAGTGGATGCAGCAGAATATGAAATGTCATTCTTGAAGAGATAGGACAAATATGGGTGGTTATTTTTTTATCCGGGAAAAGAAGATCAATCTTTTGTTATTGAGGATGATATTCTTTTGAAGCTAAAAATTCCAAAAGACTTTGTGGAATTAAGATGTATGCTTAAATTTGATGCACAACAATTTTCACATGTGCAGTATAGCGTTTGTTAATAAAAAATGCATTTGACATTCAATTAAGGCTCTTTTTTTTCCAATTACACTGCATGTCCCAATAGACCCCAAGTATGGGGGCTAATGGTACAATTGTATTAAAGTACAAAAATGGATACAACACAATGATTGGTAAAGTTTTTTACTTTCTTAGGAAGTTTTTATTTACTTAACTGTAAAAGAAATTGCAATTTTAAAAAAAATAATAAAATGTGCATTTTTGTTTTTATACTAGCCTAAAATAAAAAAATGTCCCATTAGCCCCCACTTTCCCCTACCTATTGCTCATTCAATAATATTGCTCGTTCATCAGATTGCTTTTACACTGACAAATCTTTTAAAATATTGAGACTTAATCTTATCAACGTTAGCAGACAAATAAGCAAATTTGGAAACTTATGACTCAATAATCAAAACATTACTTACATTTCCATTAATCTCTGTTTCTTGCTCCTTATTGAAATGAGTCGTAAAAAGTTCTTCAATAATATCATTTTCATCGGGGTTACTGTGAGCGTGTATATCCAAATAATCTTCACAGTCAAGACTTATGTTCAAATTATGTTCTGCGTTATCGAGATGATCCATCACTAGCAAAGCCGGCAACCCAAATACACAAATTTGAATTCTAAAAAACACACAATGGCATGCGAAAAAATATATTTAAAGTTCAGAAAACGTAAATTTCAAAAGTATAAATAGACATTTTCTACAAGACATCTTGAAAGATAAAAGAATTCGCTCTGGTAATATTAAAACATGCCGCATCCTTTGTGCTTTTTTCCTTTGAAATTACAAATAAAGTTATAAGCAAATGAACAAAATACACCAAATAAGATGTTGCCATTCTACAAAATCAAAGAACTCACAGAGTAAAGAAGAAAACAGAGGTCTAGGCGCTGTAGTTTTACGTTTGGCGTGACTAGCGTGACGCTAAAAATGTAACCCAAAAGTCGGCCCAAATAACTGGCGGCTTGCTTTGAAAACTTCTTCCCGTCCAATGAAGCGATTTTACAAACCATCATGCGTAGAACGATTGGAGAGGAGACGATGTTGAATAGTGATTGGTCGACTGCCTGAGACGATGTAGGAGGAGCTTAATGCGCTTGAAGAGGATATTTTTCATTTCGTTGAAGATTCATAAGATCGTCTGAGCTTGTATATTCATGTTTGCTTTATCTTTAATGATGCTTAGGACATATTAAACTTGTCTAACAAAATAATATTAACTTAATCCAATTAAAAGAAAACAATCCATGTGTACAAGTATAATTTGAAACAGCAAATCAAATACTTCTAGCTCTTGTATTTTCAGAGCTCATTACCTAATTCAACTCCTGTTTTTTTTTTTTTTTTTTTTTTTTTTTTTTTTTTTAAGAAAAATAAAACTGATATTTTAATTGTAAAAGTTATTGAAAACTAATTTAAATTTGTAGTAGCTTGTGTACATTTTTTAAGTGAAAAAACTATACGTCCAGCTTAATTTATTGATACGCCCATACAGCACACTTTCATCTGTAGAACGTCGCATATACATCGCACTGCGACGTTGTGATGTCCCGCGGAACGTTTCAGAGATGTTCTGGCAATGCGTAAATGTCCTTTTTCAGCGACGTCGCATTGCAATATATATGAGCCATCGCATTGCGATATCTGTGCGATATTGCATTTTATCATCTACAGTACATCGCACAGATGGTCTCAGAGATGTTCTGGCGATGTGCGAATGTCCTTTTTCAGTGACGTCGCGGTGCAACATCTATGAGGTATCACATTGCGATATCTATGCAACAGTGCATTTTAATGTCTACACTACATCGCACAGATGGTCTCAGAAATGTTCTGGAAATGTGCGAATGTCCTTTTCAGCAATATCGCAGAGCAACACCTATGCGACGTCACATTGTAACATCTACAGGTCTCAAATTGTTACCACTACTTCTGATTACCAATCTTAATCTTATTTAATAACAAATTTATATCCGAAATAAAATTAAAATTACTAGTCGGAAATAGTGATGACAATTGGCCTGCTGATATGTAAATTTACCCTGACTTTTTTGTTGCTGTAATTTCTCTAACTTAAAAAAAATTACTTTTAAGGACCTCACTTACTTGTAAATCAAATTAATTACCCAAGGCAGGGGTCGATCCAGGAAAAATTTGGGGCCTATTTAGGGCCCCTTCACAAAAATCTAATTAATAAAATGGGCCTTTTCACAAAAATCAATTTGATAAAATGGGCCCTTCACAAAATTCTATTCCATAAAAACTTACTATTTATTATTTTGTGATGTTTTAAAATGTGTAATTTGTAAACGAACAACTTTACCAGAGAGGAAAACTTCAGCAAAAGGATTTTAAAAAGGTTTTGTTTATAAATGCTTATGGTTCGAATTTGATTAACTGGATTTCAACACTCGTTACAAAGGCCCCACCAGTGGCTGAGAGGTTGTGCTCTCGAAGCTGGTAGACGGGAGGTGCTGGGTTCGATCCCAATCGCGCCCGTCGGCCTAATCGTTCGGAGTTTTCGTGGTTTTCTTCGAGCCGTGGATTTATCCATGCGTAAATACGGGTTAGGTTCCCTTAGAAAGACCCCCACGAAGGGCACTCCCCCCGGGCCTATATCCCAAGTGCAGATAATTGGCCGTCAACAATCAACCCAACCCAACACTCGTTACAAAATGTTATTTTTCACAAAAATATGATAAATTTCACAAAAAGTAAACTTTACTTTTCATAAAATTGGCCCCAAGAAAAAAACCCTGCATCGACCCCTGCAAGGTGTGACTGTTATTCAAAGGTATTGTAAAATAACTCAATTTCACATTTCTGTTATTTTTCAATTCAAGATAGTCATAGTAATATCAAAAATTCCCTTCTCTGAATCCTGCAACTTCTTGCATCCTCTAATAAAACTGAAATGCATTCTAGTAATGAATTGGAAATTCATGTTTTAAGAACTTTCCTAAGAGTTATCTATAATATGAGAAAACACATTGAATACAAGTAATCTGAAAACAGTACTCTTCTTCTTTCTCAATAATCTGTTTTTCCCAAGTATATATAACAGTTTGAGTGACTGTACTACCCTACTCTAAATGTCAAAAAATTAGTTTTGATGGACTTGTATGGCTTTATTCTGGGTATATAAATTATTCTACTTGTGTTTACATACTAAATTTGTAATCGATACACTTAAAAAAAAAAAATCCCTGACGGCTCGGCCTACAGGCACAGGTAGATTTCGAAGACGCAGACCGTGGGGCTCCTATTTGTTGGGAATTGCGGAAGAAACGACCTTTTTGCCATGATGCGGCAGTTGGAACCGCCTACTTCGAAACCTAACTTGTTTGCAGGCGGAGCCAGCAGGAATTTTTTTTTTTTTTTTTTTTTTTGGCTATAAGAGTTGGTTCTATAAAAAACTTGTCAATATAAAAGTTTTAGATAATAGTAAGAGGATTTATAATAAATTTAAGCGGATTTGAAATCTTGTGAATTGACGAAGTTATGATTTTTTTTCTTCTAAAAACCCCCTTCCCCCCCCCTTGGGGCCATTTTTAATTATATCAAAAATCTGTCATACATAAATTTTCGGCCCTTCTCCTAGAAGTAATAATAACTTCAAACGGATTCGATACGAAGCATAATTAAGAAATTATGGTTTTTTTCTGTTTTCACAAAAAGCCCCCCTATCCTCCCCCCCCGTGGTTCGATTTTGCCCATTAACGAACTTGACAGAGATTTTATGTATCAGTTTCGAAGAGAGGCGGCAGTTGGAACCGCCTACTTCGAAACCTAACTTGTTTGCAGGCGGAGCCAGCAGGAATTTTTTTTTTTTTTGCTATAAGAGTTGGTTCTATAAAAAACTTGTCAATATAAAAGTTTTAGATAATATTAAGAGGATTTATAATAAATTTAAGCGGATTTGAAATCTTGTGAATTGACGAAGTTATGATTTTTTTTCTTCTAAAAACCCCCTTACCCCCCTTGGGGCCATTTTTAATTATATCAAAAATCTGTCATACATAAATTTTCGGCCCTTCTCCTAGAAGTAATAATAACTTCAAACGGATTCGATACGAAGCATAATTAAGAAATTATGGTTTTTTTCTGTTTTCACAAAAAGCCCCCTATCCTCCCCCCCCCCCCCCCGTGGTTCGATTTTGCCCATTAACGAACTTGACAGAGATTTTATGTATCAGTTTCGAAGAGAGGCGAAAGTTGGAAGCGCCTACTTCGAAAAATAACTTGTTTGCAGGCGGAGCCGGCAGGGATTTTTGTTTGGTTTTAATTTTTTTTTGCTATAAGTGTTGGTCTTATAAAAAACTTGTCAATATAAAAGTTTTAGATAATATTAAGAGGGTTTATAATAAATTTAAGCGGATTTGATATCTTAGAAATTGACGAAGTTATGAATTTTTTTCTTCTAAAATACCCCCTTTGGGGCCATTTATAATTATATCAAAAATCTGTCCTACATACATTTTCGGCCCTTCTCCTAGAAGTAATAATAACTTTAAACGGATTCGATACGTATCATAAGTAAGAAATTATAGGGTTTTTTTGTTTTCACAAAAAGCCCCCCATCCTCCCCCTCCCCACCCCCTGGTTCGATTTTGCCCATTCACGAACTTGACCGAGATTTTATGCCCCTTGATTTTATGTATCAGTTTGGAAGCGATTTGTGTAGAATGATTGCAGTTATTGTGTCCATAAAAAAGTGACATAGGTATATAGATAGATAGATAGAAAACGTTTTGAACTAGGGATTTTTTGGGTTCTGGGAATCATAATTGGCGTAGATGTGCAAAAATTTTTCAAAAATTCCAACTTAGGGGAGAATGTAATAGGTAGTATTTCTTACGAAATCTACCTAAAAAGACATTGCATAAGTAAAATACTTTGTTAGTAAATAATTCATACTTCAGGGTCCCACTTAACTTAAGCAAGCCCAAGTAAATGTCAAAAAGTTCTTCTTTGTTCCTAAATCATCTTGCATTTAATAAAATCTTCCATCCTTTAATGACACAGAAATACCACTGTGTTATTGTATTGTGAGTTTGTGTGACAACTTTCTTAGGATATGTCTATGATATCTGAGAAATCCTGAATACACTTTTAATGAATACTTTTTGAAAACACACTTTCAGCAAATTTGATACAGGGTTAAAAATTTGGTGAAAGAGTGTGTATTCTTTCTAAGTATAAACAGTCCAAGTTGCTTTATTATCCTAATTCATTCCAAGACATTACCATTTTAAACTAAATCTTTGTTTAAATTTCTCAAAATAAGTCCAGTGATTTTTGGACTTGTATTTGCATTGTAAAATTTATAATTGGTAATAACTTTTTAAAAAATGCATGTGTGATATTAGAATTTACTGTAGAGATAAAACCATGCTAATACATAATTGAAGAATTTCTCATTACACACTTTTTTAATGAAAACTCATGCAATACATGATTTATGATGAGTAATAATATTAAATAATAGTGTAAGACAAAGAATTCTATTAGTGTTTATTCGATGTTTTTTTTTTCTCAGTTATTTTAAACAGAAATTATATTCAACCCCTTTTATTAAATATTCCTTGTTTTACATCATATATGTTTCACTATTTCAATCGATGAATTTTACTGGTTCAAACTTAATTATTTAAAAAAAATAAACTCATATTACTGAATGCAAGCATTTTACTTCTGATGAAAATCATTTGTTAATTATGATTAAGAAAAGATTGTCATAAAATGTTAAAAAAATAAATTAAGCATGCAAATATTGTAACGTGTAAACGTTACAATATTTGCATGCTTAATTTATTTTTTTTTAAATCAAAAGTTACGTATTAATTTCTTTAGTATTATTAAGAAAACTTATTAAGAAATATATTAATTCCCCCCCCCCCTTTCCAGCAGAGTCTTTGGGGTGAAAAGGGTAATTTTGTAGTACGCTGTACTATAATATAATATTATAAATCAATAATTACTTGATTAATCATAAAATTCCACATATCTGCTGATTAAAATAATTCAGCTAAACAAGTTTCAAAATATGCTTCTCTGAATATTATAAAAATGTTATTAATCTTTTTGGATGTACAAGAATTTTACATCCTCTAATACAGATGTAATTTCATTATTTACAATAATTATTTTTATTTAAATTATTCAATAGTAATTTGTGGTAATTACTGAGGAAATCTTTTGATAATTTCCAAATTTGTAAAATTGCACAATTATCATGTGGATAAAACAATATGTTTCTAGTAAATAATAATTCATTAATTATTTCTCATGTAGATGTTAAACATTTTGTAACTTTCAATAGTTTTAATGCCTAATGAAAAGTTTAAATTTATTTATTTGTAATTTATTTTTCATTGATGAAAAAAAAAATATGAATAATATCAATAAAAATATGAATAATATCAATAAAAAAAAACTCAAACATCATTAAACTAATCAGGTTTAAATTAAAATATTCCTGCTGATTTTGTAATGAGAATGTTTAAATGATAAATGAAGTCTGTCACATGTATAATCACAATACTTTCATGAGTACTTATTGTGCAAAAATATCAATGACTAATACAGTTTTATTATCTTTATATTTATAATAGTAGTTTACATATTCAAAGAAGTTCTGTAGAAATAGATCAAACTCCCTGATAAGATCTGTTTATATTCATTTGTTTTTGTGTCAGAGAGCCAACTTTTAAAAATTTCAGTGATTGGGGGGAGGGGGGGGGGCAAAGAATTCGGGTACATTTCTGTTTATTGATGGAAATTGCTGAAGGGGAATTTTCAACTGTGTTATGTGTTTCCTAACTGAACTAAATTTTAACATACTAAGTAGTATATATACAAATCTACAGATCATATACAAGACTGCACAAAATAATGCAATTATTTTTTCCACACTTGATAATAACTGCTGAAATTGGGTTTTCAAAATTGTTATGTGTTTCCAAAATTGTTTACTTAGACATCAACTTCCACTTTATTAATTGGTAAAGTATTCTGGAAATGTTGGAAAGTGTTACACAATCTATATATGAAGCAGGATTTTTAGTTTATATTTTTCTGGAAGTTTGTGTGACAACTCGACAACTTTCATTATGATTATTGAGGCATCCAGAATACACCTGATTCAAAGATGAAAATTTGCTGAAAAAGTGCTTAATGACTATGTTCTTTCTAAGTATGAACAGTGTTGCTTTATCATCCCAATTCATTCCAGGACATTACCATTCTACTCTAAATTTTTGTTTACATTTCTAAAAAATGAGCTTTCATAGACTTGTATCATTTGTATTCTGAGTACCTAAATTATTGGAATTGTGTTTGCATAGTAAAATTTATAATCAATAATACTTTTTTTAATGTGTGTATGTATTGAAATTTACTTGATGAGACTAAACTCCATCCTAGTTCATAGTTGATGAATTTTTCCTGAAATTTTCTTAAAAATCAAAACTCGTACAATACATTTATTCAATGTTTATTTCCAATTTTTCTTATCCATTTTAAACCGAAACTAAGACAACTTTTTATTTTTAACACTCCTGTGGCTGCTCACATTACATCATATGTCATATGTGTCACTATTTCAATTTATGAATTTTACTGGTTCAAACTCAACTGTTTAAAAAATCATATTTTTTAATGCAAACATTTTGCATTTCATGAAGATCAACTGTTAATCATGATTAACAGTAATAGAAAATTATATATTAATCTCTTACTAAAAGCAATCTATTGAATATCGACCCCCCCCCTTTTCCAGCAGAGCATTTGGAGTGAAAAGGGTTAAACTTTGCAGTTTGTTGTACTATGGTATCAGAAATTAATAATTACTTTATTAATCAAAAAATTCCACATACCTACAGATTAAAATAATTCAGTTTAATATTAAAAAATTGCTTCTTTGAATCGATAAAATGCTATTGATGAATCAATCATTTTTCATACAAACAAATTTTACATCCTTTAATACAGGTAGAATTTGATTATTATATTTGTTTTAATTTCAATTATTTAAAAGCAATCTGTGCTAAATGCTGAGAAAATTTTCTGATGTATACCAAATTTGCAAATTTTAACAATTTTCTTCATTGACTAGAAATCAACATGTGCTGTATTAGAATTAAAGAACTTTATCATCTCGATAAAACAACATGTTTCTAAATAATTCCTCATGCCAGTGTTAAATATTTTTTTAACTTTAAATAGTTTTAAAATGCATAATGAAATGTTTAAATTTATTTTTTCCTTGCTCAAAAATAAATTCATGAATAATATTAAAATATAAATAAACCAACCTTATTATACTAACCAGGTTTCAATTAAAATATTGCTATGTTTTTCTATCAAATCATATTTAGCGAGCATTTACAGAAATGAGAAAACTTCGATGTCCCTATTGTATAGCACAAATATATATTGATACAAATGTGCTCTTTTTTTAAAAAAAATTGATGTCCTATTTTTAATGCATATTTAAAATTATCTTGAATTTTGGCAGTACATAACTTTAGAATAATAATTTAAACAAACACAATTAATGCAGCCTCTAAAATAATGCTGCTGCAGCATATGAGCATATAATGTAAAATCCATTGAGAAACTAAAGTTATCTTTATTACTATATTATTTTTTTATCTGACCTTAAAGATATTACTACCTAAATCTTCACAATTTAACAAATATATTCTGTGTTTAATTTTAAGAAAATACTGCATGAGTTTCATTGTAAAAACAGGACCCCCCCCCCTCCCAACACAAATAGATGAAATAAATTTCAACTTATGATGCACTCTCAGTTTTTAAGAATACATAGTAATTTCACTGATGTAATACATCTTAATCCTTAAGACATAATCCTCACAGATCTGAACTGTAGATATTTGTAAAAAGCAATACTCTTTTAAGAAAATAAAATTAAATAGTCCTTTTAAAAAGGAACAAAACAAATTCTAAACTTTATATAACTATTTTTGAATGAATGGTTCATTTTTACATTAAATAAGAGACTAAAATTATTGTTTTTTATACCGAAAAAAAGTTCAAAAGTGCTTGCAACTTGAATACTGACTCGCATTGTTTACACAATTACCATATATATATATATATATATATATATATAAAATATTTAGTATTGCATGGATGGTGGATAATGTAAAATGTTAATTTTCTACAGTTTTATTATATTTTTTACTTAAAACTCGCAACACATATTTCTTTAATATACATTAAATAAAACTGCAGAATAAGCTTTATAAGACATTTAAATATATTTAAGAAAATGTAAAATGTATAAATACATAACACGATAATAAAGTTTAATAAATTATAACACTTACCTTTCATGATCTCTCAACTTTTGCAAATAAAACTATTATTTTTTATTAGACTAGACCATTACTCGATATTGTAGATTTATATATATTAATATAAATGTTTTATGATGTTTGCAATGAATTGCAATGAACAATTGTTTAATTATATTTTTTAACATAAAAAAATCTAAATAAAGTACAAAAGGTAAACATCAAAAAGAAATTTTATTTAGATACCTAAAAGCTGAAAATATCACATGTAAATAAAATAATTATAACATCGCAAAGCGTTTTTAATATGTTTTGCTATGACAAACTTTTCTATTATGACAAGTTTTTATTATTATATTTGAAGATTAATATTTTTGAGAGTTCCTCTGGATATGAAAAATAATGCAAACAGCAATCTACTTTAAAATTGCGAAAGGAAGTGCAGTTATCAAGCCTGATTATATTAACATAATCATTTATATGTACGCTTAGTCTTCAAAAATAACCATTGTTATTTGATTTTTTCCTAAAAACTGAAGAAACGTCACACAAATATAAAAAAAAAAAAGACAGAAATCCAACACTTAGCAAACAACATGGCATGCATACACATCCTTCACTATGAATTAACTTTGCATTAGACGCCATTTAGCTCGCACATGCGTGAATGACCATCGCGTATTTGCGCATGGGCGAAAACGGCAGCTTGCGTCTCCAGGCTATCGCAAAGATACATCTCAGTGGCAGCCTGTTTTGTTATCTCAGAGATGTTTCATGTACATCACACAGAGACGTGATGATAATGAGACTTTGCGATGTACTCGAGACATCACTGGGACCAAGTGTGCTGTGTGGGACATAACAAACCTTACATAGAGTAAAACATATTTCATTTATAAATTATTATATTCTTTAATATCTATAATCCATAACTTCCAATTTTCAAATAAAGATTACATGTTTACATTTTTTTAAAGTTTTTATTTTAAATTTTATTACTCACTACAATTAGATAGAATTAAACAAAGAACAACATATTAAACATTATTTCACAAGAATAAACTGAAAGCACAGCAAATAAATGTTAGCTTTTCTGAATGTTTATTATTATTTTTTTAATCATCATAATTGAATTAATAAACGAAAATAAAATTACTAGGTCGTTAAAAACTTTTTGAACTGTGTTATTTCATAAAATCAACATATACTTAAGCAATGCATTTTTCAGATTTTTATATAGTTTGTTATTTCATAAAATCAATATAAACTTAAGAAATGCAGATTTCAAATTTATATATATAGTTTTAAATTTTTTACTGAACTTAAAGGTTTATTAAACAATTTCTTTCATATCTTTAAGTCAAGACAGCGTAAAATACAAAATTTGCCACACAAATTCATTTAATTTTGGAAATATACTTTATTAATTTTTTCTTTTTACAATTAAAAACTTGCAAACATTGCATGTTTGCAAAATTTGGCAAAAGTTAACTGAAAAAAAAAATCTCATTCAGTAATTAAATAATTTAAAAAGCTATACAAATTACACTCGAACGCCTAAAATCCATGCAACGTCTAAGCCGTTGTGTAGTGGCGCCATCTGTTCGTAAAATGAAGTATTAAAACAAAAATATAAAATAAATCTAAGATATGAGATTTTAGTTTCGGAGCGATTTTTTAAAAATCCAGAATAAGTAAAGGTTTTCTAAGCATAGCTCTTAAAATCATTAATATTTGGTTAAAACCAATTTTTAAAGCGATTTGAACATCTTAATAAAATGATACCTAACCCTTTTTTTAAAAAATAGCGTAATCGGGCTCAAAGCTAATCGGAGAAATTAATATAATTATTGTTTATAACTCTTATAGAGTTAAAACAATATTGTTGCAAGCATTACTCTTGTTTGAGACCTACCTTGCCTGCCTGTGTATCTGAATAGGAAAAGTTCCATATCCTGTGCCGGTTAGCGCGATTGGCGAAAAAATTAAAAATGGTGCCAAAAGGCAGTTTTAGCATCTTACTAAATTTTTCTAGAGAGCGGAAAAACTTATGTTACAACTTACTTACAAACATACTGTTATGAATTTTGTATATACCTGTAAATATTCCATTTGTTTAAATTTATTTTATTTTATTATTGTGAAAATTGCAGTATTATTAATGTATTTCCTATTGAGCATCATGTAACTCAATGCTAAAGGCCTCAGGTGGTTTGCAAGAAAAACAACCTTACAGCATCGGTTTTATAATGAAGCTCTATTGGAAAATCGCCAAGGAATGGG
The DNA here is from genome assembly GCA_963931845.1 of Maratus michaelseni. Classification (NCBI taxonomy): domain Eukaryota; kingdom Metazoa; phylum Arthropoda; class Arachnida; order Araneae; family Salticidae; genus Maratus; species Maratus michaelseni. The sequence continues at coordinate 400,481,551 of OZ007588.1, forward strand.
TTTATCGCCAAGTTGGCGATGGTTTTGGCGACTTATTTTTGTCGCCAAATTTGGCGATATATCGCCAAATGTCGCCAAGTTGGCGACGGATTTGGCGACTTTTTGTGCAACCCCCCCCCCTTATACCTGTACATTGGGATCCTTTCTCGCTTAGGTTCTCTATCGAAAGTTAAAGCACTTTCTGGTAATTTCTAGCATCTGAAGGCTCTGGAATAATCTGGAAAGATCTCTGAAACCTATATAAGGACCTCCATCAGTTCAGTTAGTGAGTTGTCTGTCAACTGCGATTGAATTCATACGAGAGGCTTTGCATTGAGAACTGTGTTACTCTGATCGATTTTGTCGTTGATACGTCGTATTGAACGCATTGTTTCTGTGCGAAATTTTGCTGCGCTTTTATTGGATTTGAAGATTACTGAATATTTTGTAATTTTCAGAAGATATTTGTGATCGTATTGCACTGTTTATAGTGAATAAAGCCTTTTTATTGTTCTTATATATTGGCATCAGTCCTTTCGAACCCCGAGCTCACAACATTTGGTGTCAGAAGTGGGATTGAATGCCGATTACCAGAGCAATGGAGGCGCAACTGACTAAATTATTGGAGAAATTAGGAGAGATGGATGAGAAAATGACTGCGAATCAGGCTGAAATGAAGAAGGATATGTCAGCGATGGATGAGAAAATTACTGCCAACCTTGGCGAGTTGAAAGAAGAAATGAAGAAGGAAATGACTGAGATAGATGAGAAAATGACCGCAAACCAGGCTGAAATGAAGGAAATGTCGGAAGAAATGAAGAAGGAAATGTCAGCGATAGACGAGAAAATAACTGCCAACCTTGGCGACTTAAAAAATGAAATGAAGAAGGATATGTCAACCAACCTTGGAGAGTTGAAAGACTTAATAGAGGATAAAATAACATCTTTAAATGACAGAATTGACGGCGTGGAAAACAAAGTTGAAGGAAGATTTCAACAAATAGAAGGAAAAGTAGAAGAAATTCAAAGGACAGCCAATACCGTAGAAGAAAGAGTAGAAGAAAAAGTTCAAAAGATCGCCGAGACCGTTGAAGAAAGAGTAGAAGAAAAAGTTCAAAAGATCGCCAAGACCGTCGAAGAAAGGATTGAGAGTGTAGAAAAAGAGTTGGAAAATGTGAAGAAACAAAAGATCACTGCCGAAAACTATCCCGAAGATGTCAAGTATCAAGCTATGCTTCCTCGGGCCTCTATTAAACTCTCGACCTATGACGGAAAATCCTCATGGCCAGTTTTTAAGACACAATTTGGGATCGTAGCGGACGCCAATGGATGGGATTCCCAGACAAAGGCTTGCCAGTTAGCTGCTTCTCTACGAGCTGATGCTGCCGACGTCCTACAGACTTTGCCTGCAAATGAACCGCTGGATTTTGAAACGCTCGTCAGTGCCTTAGAATTACGCTTTGGCGAGAAATGCATGAAGGAATATAGCAGACTCCAGCTCAAATCTCGACAGCAGAAATCCACTGAATCCCTGCAAGAGCTTGCTACGTATGTCGAGAGACTTTCACATCTTGCTTATCCTGACTGTCCGACTGAAATTAGAGAAAGCTTGGCTCTGCAGCATTTCATCGATGGTGTGCGTGACTTTGAGATCCAGAAACAACTCCGGATTGCAGATCTCAGTGACTTAAAAGGGGCTTTAGTTTATGCCCTGAAATTCGAGGCAGCCCAGCAAGCTACAAGGAAAGATAGGCACTTTGTGCGAGTAGCCAACATGCCTGAGACATCGGATAGAGCTGTGGAGTGCTTACAGCAGCAGATGAATGACATAATGAGAAAGATGAATTTCTTAATGGCCAACAAACCTTACAGGAAGATCAAGTGCTGGAAATGCGGTGGAGAAGGCCATATCCAAATCGACTGCCCAAGACGACCCAACACCGAAGGTAATAGCTCACCCGCTAACACAGGAGCAGGGAAATTGATTAATGGCCATCTTGCGGGGCGGAGGTTTCCAGATCTTAAGAAGCCTCATTTTCAAGTATGTGAAATTTCTGCAAGAAGTTGCGGCGAGAACGGAGTTTTTCTAGTCGGAAGTGTGAATGATTTGCCCTGTAATATGATCATCGATACAGGAGCCAATGTGACCATCATTCGGAAAGATCTAGCTCAGCGGCTGAAAGAAAAACTCTCCTGGACCCCGCCACGTGTTATCCTTCAAACTGTGACCGGAGATAAGATCGACATACATGGAAGAATGACACTGAAAATAAAGTTTGGGAACGCCGCTTACCATCATACAGTCTATGTGGCCGATATTTCAGACCCTTTCATACTCGGACTGGACTTTTTAAAAGAGCATGGATTTACACTGGACTTTAAGAATAATGAGTTACGCTCTGCTCAAGAAGATGTCACTATTTTCAAACTTGGAAATGAGTCCGGGTCTATTCAACGGATCACAGCCAAGGCAGATGTTATCATCCCTCCTCGAACCGAAATGATGATACCTGGATTAACTGGAAACGAAAGAATTTTCCAGTATGGCTTGACTGGATATCCTGAGAAGAGCCCAAAAGGAGTGCTAATAGCATCAGCGCTGGTAGATCTGTCGAGAGATGTCATACCTGTGAGAATTGCGAACGTAAGTGAAAAATCTAGAATTATCCAGAAGGGTGAAGTGCTTGCAACCTGTGCTCCAGTCACCTGTGTTTGCAAAGACCCGAGCTTGACGTTGTCGGAGCCGCCTACAAGTTTAACACCTGAAATTGGACGAAATGAGAATTTATCTCCTGAGCAGAGACATGCCGCAGAAAGACTGTTCCAGGAGTTTAAGGATGTGTTTTCACAAAACGAGAGTGATATAGGTCGCACTTGTCTGACACGTCATAGAATCGACACTGCCGACCATCCACCGATTAAACAGCATCCAAGACGCTTGCCGTTCGCAAAACAAGAAGAGGTTTCTAAGCTCTTACAAGAGATGCAGGATAGTGACATCATCGAACCGTCATCAAGTCCGTGGGCCTCTCCCATCGTGTTGGTCCGAAAGAAAGATGGCTTCACAAGATTTTGTGTGGATTATCGTAAACTTAACGATATCACGAAAAAGGACAGCTATCCTCTACCAAGAATAGACGACACGCTAGATACTCTTTCAGGACATAAATGGTTTTCCACGCTGGATTTGAAGAGTGGATATTGGCAGGTAGAGATCCATCCTGATGACAAAGAGAAGACTGCATTTACTACTGGACAAGGACTTTGGCAATTTAAAGTTATGCCGTTCGGACTCTGCAATGCTCCAGCAACGTTCGAGCGCCTCATGGAGACAGTGTTAAAAGGCCTGACTTTTGAAGCTTGTCTCATCTACCTAGATGACGTCATCATTGGTGGCCGCACGTTTGAAGAACATCTTGGAAATATTCGAAAAGTGTTAACGAAGCTAAGAGCGGCGAATTTAAAGCTGAACCCTCTGAAATGCAAGTTCTTCCAACGCGAAGTAAACTATTTAGGACACATCATCTCAGCTGAAGGTGTTCGAACAGATCCTGAAAAAGTGTCTGCAGTAAAGCACTGGAAACGTCCGGAAAATGTACATCAGTTGCGAAGCTTTCTGGGACTATGCACTTATTACAGAAAGTTTGTACAGGGGTTCTCCAACATCGCAAGACCCTTGCATAGGCTCACTGAAAGCAAACAGAAGTTTCTATGGACACAAGAATGCGACAATTCATTCCAGCGGCTGAAAGAATCTCTCACATCCTCTCCAGTCCTTACCTATCCAGACCCCGACAAACAATTCATTGTGGACACGGATGCCAGTCAGGAAAGTGTCGGCGCTGTACTTTCCCAAGAAATAGGTGGCCAAGAACGAGTCGTAGCATACTGGAGCAAATGTTTATCGAAACCAGAGCGGAATTATTGCGTCACTCGTAAGGAGTTATTAGCTATAGTGAAAGCCATAGAACACTTCCATCACTATCTCTATGGCAGGAAATTTCTCCTTCGTACTGACCACGCATCCCTAACATGGCTGATGAATTTTAAGAACCCAGAGGGCCAAGTAGCCAGATGGATACAACGACTCCAGGAATACGACTTTGACATCAGGCATCGTAAAGGCTCATCGCATGGAAATGCTGATGCCTTATCAAGAAGACCGTGTCCCGAAAGTTGTCGCTATTGTTCCAGAGCGGAGAACAAGTATAATCCCGAACATGTCATACGCCAGACGAAGACTTCATTATCAACGCCACCAGATCCCTGGAGTGATGAGAAGATTCGAGAAGATCAAATGGCAGACTCTGACATCAAGCCAATCTTGGAGTTATTAGAATCTTCTAGCACGAAGCCCAGTTGGAAAGACATCTCGACTTACAGTCCTACGACGAAGCAATATTGGGCTCTTTGGAACTCCCTCCACGTCAAGAATGGTGTCCTGTTCCGAAAATTTGAATCGGAAGATGGGAAAACATCTCGGTGGCAGTTGGTACTTCCTCGATCCCGAATACCAGAGGTCCTCAAGGAATTACATGGCAGTCCCACTGGTGGCCATTTTGGAGTCATGAAAACATTACACAGAGTCCGAGAGCGCTTCTTCTGGGGAAAAGCGAGAACTGACGTCGAACAATGGTGCAAATCTTGCGATGCATGTGCAGCTTGGAAAGGACCAAAGAAACGTAGCCGAGGAAGACTACATCTCTACAATGTAGGAGCACCTTTTGAACGCATCGCCCTTGACATCCTAGGTCCTCTGCCAAGAAGTGCTGATGGCAACAAATACCTCCTTGTTGTCATGGACTATTTCACGAAATGGCCTGAAGTTTATGCCATCCCTGATCAAGAAGCTTCTACGGTTGCGGATGCCTTGGTACACCAGTGGATATCAAGGTATGGAGTCCCCCTTCAAATGCATTCTGACCAGGGGAGAAATTTCATCTCTGCTGTGATTGAGGGTCTCTGTCAACTTCTCGGAATGGACAAAACTAGGACGACGCCTTTACATCCACAATCGGATGGCATGGTTGAGAGGTTTAATCGTACCATCCTCAACAACCTCTCACTGTTAGTCTCAAGAAACCAACAAGACTGGGACCAAAAACTTCCCTTGTTTCTTCTCGCCTATCGCAGCGCCGTCCATGAAACAACCGGCTATTCCCCGTCTCAGATGCTTTTCGGTCGTGATCTTCGTCTACCTTGTGATCTGATTTTTGGTCGCCCTCCAGATGCGCCTTCATCGCCAGAGGGATACGTGCAGAATCTCCAGGCACGATTTGAAGACGTCCACAACTTGGCTCGAGAGCGGATCAATATACAGACGGAGAAGATGAAGACCAGGTACGACACGAAAGCCACGGGACATCAATTCAAAGAAGGTGACAAGGTTTGGTTTTATAATCCGACTCGACGTAAAGGACTTTCTCCCAAACTGCAATCGCACTGGGACGGTCCTTATACAGTCCTAAACAGACTGAACGATGTCGTAATTCGGATCCGAAAGTCACCAAGTTCGAAGCCTAGAGTCGTTCATTACGACAGGCTGGCTCCATACTATGGCCATAGTACGTAGTTCATTGATTGTAAATAGTGCAATGTAAATAATGTAAATTAGTATGACCATGGTCTTGTATATAAGTTAATGTAATTATTTATTTTGCTTAGCATTATCATTATTATTATTATTTAAATACTTGTATGTACTAATGTCTATGCTTTAATTTTATTGTTTTTTTTAAATAAGTGTATATTTTGTATAATTCAGCATTATGAATGTGTTTAATTGTTATTTTCCATGTTTGCTTTAAGTGTTAATAGTACAGCATTTGTTGGCAACGGGTTTGCTTTCCGATCAAAGGTTGAACTGCCCTGGACGTGCAGTCCTTGAGAGGGGGGCAATGTTATGAATTTTGTATATACCTGTAAATATTCCATTTGTTTAAATTTATTTTATTTTATTATTGTGAAAATTGCAGTATTATTAATGTATTTCCTATTGAGCATCATGTAACTCAATGCTAAAGGCCTCAGGTGGTTTGCAAGAAAAACAACCTTACAGCATCGGTTTTATAATGAAGCTCTATTGGAAAATCGCCAAGGAATGGGTTTATCGCCAAGTTGGCGATGGTTTTGGCGACTTATTTTTGTCGCCAAATTTGGAGATATATCGCCAAATGTCGCCAAGTTGGCGACGGATTTGGCGACTTTTTGTGCAACCCCCCCCCTTATACCTGTACATTGGGATCCTTTCTCGCTTAGGTTCTCTATCGAAAGTTAAAGCACTTTCTGGTAATTTCTAGCATCTGAAGGCTCTGGAATAATTTGGAAAGATCTCTGAAACCTATATAAGGACCTCCATCAGTTCAGTTAGTGAGTTGTCTGTCAACTGCGATTGAATTCATACGAGAGGCTTTGCATTGAGAACTGTGTTACTCTGATCGATTTTGTCGTTGATACGTCGTATTGAACGCATTGTTTCTGTGTGAAATTTTGCTGCGCTTTTATTGGATTTGAAGATTACTGAATATTTTGTAATTTTCAGAAGATATTTGTGATCGTATTGCACTGTTTATAGTGAATAAAGCCTTTTTATTGTTCTTATATATTGGCATCAGTCCTTTCGAACCCCGAGCTCACAACAATACGTTTATTAAACCATGTTTTTGCGCTATCTTAAAAAATTAAGTACGATGCTAAAATAAAATTTTATTGCCATTTTCGATAGTTTAATAAGTAATGAAAATACATAACAAACATATTTAACAAACCTAAGAGGCAATTTTGTGAAAAATAATTGTTATTGTCAGGGGGCAAATTGTAAACAATTAATAAACGAACTAAAAACTTACCGTAAATAACTTGTGGGAATCTCGGGAAAGAAATATCTGATATAAATAGCTTTTAAAATCTTAAAATGGAGAAGTGGTCGGAATAAAAATGCAAAGCATTATACGCCTGATATAAATCTTTTTAATTTTTTAATATTTCCGAAAGCACAGATAAAAGGGTAAACATACCGGCACAGATGTCATATACACACCACGTTGGTGCGCATTCCCCCCCCCCCCCGCCAATTTGACGAAAACTGTTGTGTTTATTTACTTTTATTTTTTATTAGCAAGCTACGCCCGCTACGCTGGTCAATTTCTCTTAACGAATCCTTTAATCAAACAAAATATTCACACTTCATAATTCACTTTTATATTTTAACAGAATAATAAGGCTACTATAATTTGTGACTCGTGCTATAGCCAATATACACGTCAGGACACGTCGCCCTTATTATCTTTTTACGCGTGAAGGTTTCGTTTACTCTATTGTGAAATTTGGTAATTTTTGAAATTCCATATTTGAAATATAGCATAATCGTTAGATTTGAAATTTATATCAAGAAATATACAATTTTTTTACCTTTCAAACGCAGTTTGTCTAACAATTTTCTGACAACTACTTTTCGAGCTATTATTTTTTTCAGTAACTTCAAATATTTCATTTTCCGAGATTAATCTGTGGCAAAGATTAGCGAAAAACTTAGTCGTCAGCAACGCATAGCTTTATATTAAAGTGGATGTTAGAGCAGGGATTGTCACCATCAGTTTTGAAATCGGTTCTGTAGTTCCAGAAATTCCATAGAAGTTGTAATTTAGAATGATTTAAGAACGCTTTTTGCTCATTTCACCCTTTTAAATTTCGATTTTTTTAAAGATTTATTCTTAAAGAGCATTTACATCTTATAAGTAACTACAATTTCAAATTTCTAGCTCCTTCACTATAAAAAAAATCGAAATTTTAGAACGTTTTTCACTCTTGCACCCCTCTCCCCTGTGGTAGTGGCACCGATATAAAACATAGCTATGATATGAGAATCATATATTAAGTTTTAACAAACCCTATCCTTTATTTAATTTATATTTTTCCCCTTCCTTTGTCAAAATCTAATCGTGTTATCGTTAACTTCAAACAATAAGCCCGCTGTAATTTATACCCTTTCCCTTTTTCATTTTCACTTATGCTCGATCACTAATATCTCACGACTTTTCGATTAAAATAAAAAAAGAAAAGAATTAAATCAGCACAAATGCCTTTTCGTAATTTTACTTTCCGTAACCAAGCTTATAACACAATATGTTCATAACGCATTTTTGTGGCCACAAGGTCCGTTAAAAATTATGTCTATCTGTGCATACTGCCCAAATGCATGCCCTTATATGGTAGTGGTAAGAACTCAATCACTCACACCCATGTCTAAAAATATATTCTGATTGTTAAAAGCATATACTGTTTTGTCTGTCGAAAATCCGTTCTCATGAGAAAGATATTTGTCGGTTATAATCGCCGTGGCGATATTAATTTTTGAAACAAAATTCGTCCTTTTGAAAAAATCTAGCAACCCGGCTTGCTAAATACCATTAGTTATACGGCAGCTTCATCTGAAAGTATTTACGCCTAGACACTCTGTAGCAACCCTATTTTGGCGAGATTCTAGTCAGTGCAATTCCAACTTGTATCGTGGAAACAACTTCACTTCGCTTTCTATCTTCGCATAATAATGACCGTTTAAAGAATGGTTGTCTTGTTTCCCCCTCTTCTGTCCGCGACCATCTTGGCATCCTCATGGTGATCTTACAATAAAATGTCTTGACGACCATTCTGGAGTTTTTTTATTATACACGAACCTGGCTCACGTGGATTGTTTTATTTGATCACGTACAACAACTACAAAATATGATCTGATCAGCCAACAACTTTACAAATTTATGGTGCCGTGACCAGGATTGTTATTAGGAGCAGCAGCAGGATTCACTTGTACGGGTGGCACTAGCCTCATAGTTGCTCCCATGCCTCTGGCATTACCCATCATCACCGATCCATTTTCATAGTAAGAAGGAGCTGCAACTTGATACTGACCACCTGGTCCTTGCATGCCTTGTGGCATTGCACCACCACCTTGTGCCATGGTATTGGCACCTGGGCCCTGGGGAGTCATAGGCCTAGCGCCGCCACCACGCAGTAATTGTTGCTGTGTATTAGGATTCTGTCCTTGGCTGCCCTGGATCATACCTGGTGTAGGAAACATACCCCAAGGAGGCATGCCATAATATTGTGGAACCATGGCTGGGCCTGGCATTATAGTCCCCATGGGAGTGCAGCAGCTGCAGCATATGGATCTTGATTCATAACATAGGGACTGGAAGGAAAAGGAGCTGGAGATGCAGCAGGATTAGCTGCTTGCATCTGTCCCTGTTGCTGCATTGGAAATTGCTGCTGACCCATTACAGGTAATGGTTGACCCTGACTCCGAGAATACAGCTCCATAAAAAAGTGCTGTGGATCTTGACATGAAAAATTAGAAGAGCCAAATTTTTCATCAGTTCTATTCATAACCATTTTTCTGGATGTCATTTGATTACCATAGTCTATAGCACTCGGAGAATCAATAGACTGCATGAATGCAGATGAATAGTCAAACTGTAAAGGGTCGATGCCAACACTTTCAAAGTTAGGGTCTAATCCACTAAGAGATGCACCACCAGTGGGCATATTTGTTCCAGAAGAAGGTGGTAGCATTTGTTCTGAATGTTTTGGAAGCTTTTCATTCATCATGTGTTTCTTCCCTCCTATAGCTACACTCGGTGAAGACTGTCGACTATTAGATTGATGGTGGTAACCATTGTCATCGCTTAAACCATTCTGCATAATGCCATTAGGTTGGTGTAATTTATATTTTTCCCCTTCCTTTGTCAAAATCTAAACGTGTTATCGTTAACTTCAAACAATAAGTCCGCTGTAATTTATACCCTTTCCCTTTTTCATTTTCACTTATGCTCGATCACTAATATCTCACGACTTTTCGATTAAAATAAAAAAAGAAAAGAATTAAATCAGCACAGATGCCTTTTCGTAATCTTACTTTCCGTAACCAAGCTTATAACACAATATGTTCATAACGCATTTTTGTGGCCACAAGGTCCGTTAAAAATTATGTCTATCTGTGCATACTGCCCAAATGCATGCCCTTATATGGTAGTGGTAAGAACTCAATCACTCACACCCATGTCTAAAAATATATTCTGATTGTTAAAAGCATATACTGTTTTGTCTGTCGAAAATCCGTTCTCATGAGAAAGATATTTGTCGGTTATAATCGCCGTGGCGATATTAATTTTTGAAACAAAATTCGTCCTTTTGAAAAAATCTAGCAACCCGGCTTGCTAAATACCATTAGTTATGCGGCAGTTTCATCTGAAAGTATTTACGCCTAGACACTCTGTAGCAACCCTATTTTGGCGAGATTCTAGTCAGTGCAATTCCAACTTGTATCGTGGAAACAACTTCACTTCGCTTTCTGTCTTCGCATAATAATGACCGTTTAAAGAACGGTTGTCTTGTTTCCCCCTCTTCTGTCCGCGACCATCTTGGCATCCTCATGGTGATCTTACAATAAAATGTCTTGACGACCATTCTGGAGTTTTTTTATTGTACACGAACCTGGCTCACGTGGATTGTTTTATTTGATCACGTACAACAACTACAAAATATGATCTGATCAGCCAACAACTTTACAATAGCCTATGTTACAGCAGGGACTGTTACCATCAATTTGCCACCATTACTTTTGAAAATGGTTCTGTAGTTCCAGAGATTCCATTGAAATTGTAATTTAGAATGTTTTTAGAACGCTTTTCGCTCATCTCACCCTTTTAAATTTCGAATTTTTTTAGAATTTGTTCTTAGAGAGCATTTACATCTTATAAGTAACTACCATGCTAAATGTCATGTTTCTAACACTTTCAGTGTAAAAAAAAAATCGAAATTTTAGAACGTTTTAAGCTCCTGCAGTGGCGGATCCAGGAATGGGGGGGGGGGGGGGGGTCAAAGGGTAAGCTGACCCCCTGTGATGAGAAACACCCTTATTAGGTGCGCAGCCAGAACGTTTTAGCAAAATTATTATTTTTTTTAAATTCTTATTAATTTTTGTTATTTCACACATTTTTTACAGTTCCGAAAAATTAGTGTAGGAAATCAATGTTAACCATTTTTTTCTTGGTCCTGTAAGATATTTCTGGTCTGCTCAGGTCGTCACACAGGTTCGTTCTCTGGACCATTGTTACTTGGCGCTTTGTTCACTCCTAGATGGACATTCATCACCAACGTAAACTTGACATTTTGTAAAGAAATTTTACTACCCATAATAAAAACGATTATATTATGTGGTAAACAAAATATTCCATTACGAGGTCACCGAGATGATGGGAACCTGACGGAAGAGGATGGCTCAGGTTCAACAGCAAATGAAGGAAACTTTCGTTCATTATTGAGGTTTCGCATTGACGCAGGTGATACTGTTTTAGAAAATCACATAAACAAACGCTCTTCGTAACGCTACTTTTATCAGTAAAACAACTCAAAATGAATTAATTGACATTTGTGGGGAACTCATGTTACAGAAAATACCGAACTCTGTGAAAGAAAGTCGGTTTTCTTTAGTATCTTAGCTGACGAAACCACCGATACTGGTACTATCGAACAGGGGCGCCATTTCATAACTTTCTTGGGGGGGGGGGCAAAGTTTTTTTTAAGGCATAGTGGCATAGCCAAAGGTGCAGTTCGGGGGGGGGGGGGCTGCCGCCCCTTCTCCCGAAACCTCTCCGAATGAGAAACGTTCACTGAATCATATATACAGAGACAGCAATACTTCTTATACGGAATCTTAAGTGACCACTGAAAAATTTCGTTTTAGACAGGTTTTCGTCTTAGCAAGTAGAATTTTAGATTATTATGAAAGTTTTCAGTTATAGACAGGTACCGTTTTTTTTCAGGTATTCTTTAAGACTGTTAAAACCTCCTTTCTATAAAGCACTTCTGAAAAGCATAGGTGTATTACAGTGAAACATGTCTAAGCGAAACCTGTCTACAACATAATTCTTTCACAAACGGGCAAAAAAAAATCAAGTTTTGACGAAAAAAACACCATACAATTATACTTGCTAAGATATGAGACCTGTCTAAAATGGAGCTTTTTTACAGTCCTTTTCAACTCCTTCTTTGCAGGTTTTATTGCAGGGGCACCCTTTCATGAATTTCTTGGGGATGGGGGGGGGGGGAGCAAAGTTTTTTCTTTAGAGTCAGGGGTTGAAATATCGTACAGGATTGCCCAAATCGTGCACAAAATAGAAATAGGCCCCCACAATAAAAAATGCAGTGTGAGATTTTCCCTTCTTATCTTCACTTCTTTCACAAACATGTGATTCTTCAGCGAATATATTTTTTTATTTTAGTGGTAGTCCGCGAATTTTTCTTCTTTTTTTTACGCAAAACAATTTGTCAAACGATCACGGTAAACATCGCGAATTTTACGAATTGGAATTAGAAAAAATAGTTAATTTGGCAAAATTGGTCGCGGAAAAAATCTTTAATTTTTTCAAATGACCGTGGAAAAATATTGCGAATTTCGCCAAAGATCACTGAAACAAATAGAGATTTTCGTCAATCGGTCGCGGAAAAAATATCGAATTTAGTATAACTATTGCGGAAAAATATCGCGAAATTCGTCAAAAGATTGAACCAAAAAAAATCACGAATTTAGTCAAACAATTGCGCAAAAAAAGGGGAATTTCATCAAAGATCGCGCAAAAAAATATCTACTTTTGTCAGTCGGCTGCCGAAAATGACTTCCGAATTTCAACAAACGATCGTAGAAAAGAGTCGCGAATTGCGTCAAAAGATTGCAAAAACAAATAGCGAATTTGTCGATCAGTTGCCAAAAAAAAGTCGTAAATTTCGACAAATGGTGGAAAAAAATTCGTCAACGATCGGAATTTCGTCAAAGATTGCGCAAAAATAGCAATGTTTGTCAGTCGGTTGCGGAAAAAGACTCCCGAATTTCAATAAACGAGCGTAGAAAGGAGTCGCGAATTTCATCAAAAGATGGCGAAACAAATAGCGAATTTCGTCGATCGGCTGAAAAAAATGTCGCGAATTTAGACAAATGGTCGAAAAAATCAATTCCGTCAAAGATTCCCATAAAATAGCGAATTTTGGAAAATAATCACAAAAGAAAAAAAAGAAAGAAAGAAACAATTACGAAAAAAAGTCGTGAAATTCAATCGGTCACGAGATAATCATCACACGAACACCATCAAGAAGTTACGAAATTTGCAAATGTTGTAAACCAGGGGTTCCCAAACTTTTAGACCGACGTACCACTAAATCAAAGTTTATACCAGCAGGCATAAAACGTAATGCTAATAATGGAAAAACTGTGAAACTGGAACTTCCCATATTTTGTTTGATTTCATATCACCATTTTAATTAACTTTACTGTATTAAAAACCGATTTCCATGAAATAGAAAGAAACTTACACATTTGGTACAGAAGATGAGAAAAATTTCAATTGACAGACTTAAATAAATAATGAATTATATTTCAAATAAAACTTCAACCCAGAAATCACCAGTATCTAAAAAAAAAAAAAAAAAAAAAAAAAAAAATTAACTCCGTCTATTCAAACAAGCCCCCCCCCCCCCACACACACACTTTTACGGATTAAGACTTTACCTTCAGATAATACAATTAAAATACATGTTTAAAAGAGTTTTTCTGCTAATTAAAACTGTTCCATTCATTAATTTTTAAATTAGGTTTTTATTTACAATTTTTAGTTTTTATTCCGGTTAAATGTAATAATTACATGTGTTTAATTCTGGAAAACTGGTTGTATCATAAGCAGCGTGTGCGGATTTCATACAGTTAACATAACTAACATTTCTAGTAACAACAAAAAAAAAAAGAGCGTTTACAGTCTCTAATTTTCATTCGGAAATTTTCAAAGTAATAAATTTATGCCGTTTTTTATTTTATAATATTATGCTGGTATTTCATTTTACGTACCAGCATAGCACTTTCGCTTTCCAGTAGCCAGAGCTTTGCGTACCAATACTGGTACGCGTACCATAGTTTGGGAACCCCTGTTGTAAACCATAGGTATAAGAAAATTTTCATTAATGATTTTCTGTCAGTAAAAATTTTCCGTAATCATTTTCTGCCTTCTTCTTCAGACTATGGTCTAAATTCCATACAATCCAGATATCTGCAAAACCCTTGGTCTCAGGTCCCTTGATCCTGCATTGGGTGGGGAAACACGACCCAATCTACAGTACGGATCGGGCCGGGTTGTCGCGTATTATTTTCGTTGCGGGTCAGGTTGACTAGGAACATTTGACTATGGTTGGGACATATATGTCCCATTGGACTATTTTTTATTCTATTTGTACGACTTTTTGAAATCTGTCATACACATTATATTAGGATATTTTCAAGAGAAATCTGTCACAAGGAATTTTTTTGGAAATTGTAGAATGATTGAATGCACAATTAGTAGTCAATCCTGGGCCCGTTGTTAAAGGGTTAATTGTTTCGGGTTCAAGTTGGTTTTTCACTATTTTGTGTCGGGTTCGTGTTGCCCGAGTTTTCAAAGAAATCCTAAATATTTTCAGATGAAAAAAAAAAATCTACATAAAAGATAAAATTGTTATAGATATAATTGTAGTCTACTTTTCCAAATCATATTGAAATATGGATTAATTTTCTTTCCTTTCGGGTGGGGTTGCGACCAATGAAAAAATATTCAACGTTTCCAGGTTTACTGGAAATTACACTCCTGCATCGGCAACCCGAAATGGATTTCGTTTTGGGTTTGGTTGATTCAATTTTTTTTTGTTGTTGTTGCGGGTCGAGTAAACTTTATACGCTTCGGGTTATGCTTTGACTCTTTCAAATCGGGTTCGAGATGAACCGATTATACAAAAGGAGGTTCTGAATAATTTTCAAATGAAAAAAACTATAGTATATTTGAATTTTAATGGGTGTATATATGTGTTATTTTTTGTACATAAGAGGTAAACTTGTAGATTACTTTTACATAAATGTATTAAAATATACATTCATTTTCTTTCACTTCGGGTTCAGGTATGAATATTTTGGATTCGGCTTGAAGTCTGTCGGGTTAAAGTCCGGATTTGGGTCGGTTACAACCAAATCTGGACAGGACTCTAGTGTCAGGCTGTGGAGGTTTTTAAGAGCGTACTGTATATATAATATCATTTAATAAAGAAAATGATTTAATAGCATTATAACGATTCGAGTAAATATAATGTGATACTAATAAAACAAAATTAACAAATCATATAATTAGGAAATTGAATACACTTCCCCCATCCCCCCTCCCCGAAAAAAAAAAATTCCCCTTAAATTTTATTAATTAAAGAGAGAATTTATCACTAAAATTCTAGCCTTGGGGGTGACGATTTTCTTTTAATCATGCTGTACCCAGCTCAGAAGCAATTCATAGAGTTTTTTCTCGCATATATTTCTAAAACTAGCCAAAATACTCATTAATGATAAATGTGTCACTTATAGAATGTTGCAATAGCAAGGATTTAGAAAACATTTCAATGTTTTAAGTGTTTATTAAATGTTTATTACTTTCTTCTATCTTTAAAGGAAAAAGGAATTTATGAAAATTTACCACTTCCGATTTTCGACGGATTTATACGTTTTAGAAGGTCCTGAATACAATTGGACTATTTATACAAAATGTCTGTCTGTGTGTGACAAAAATTTTGTGGGCACTGTATCTCGAGAACTAATGCACGGAATTTGATAAAACTTTATATTCAGCTAGACATTGATATAAATGGGTGGCGATTAGTTTTTGGTGTAAATCGCCCAACAGAGGGGCGCTGCTATGCTAAATTTTTCATGATTTTTGGCGATAGCTATATCTCAAGAACTAATGCACAGAATTTTACCAAACTTCAGATTCGGTTAGACTTTGACAAAAATAGACGTTGGTTACGATTTGGTATGAATAGTCCAACAGGTGGCGCTGCTATGCTACATTTTGCATGATTTTCACGATAGCTATATCACCAGAAGTAACGCACATAATTTAATAAAACTTTAGATTCAGTTAGACCTTAATATAAATTGGTGCTGATTTGTTTTTGGTGTATGTGAAACCTGTATGGAGATAGAAGAAAGTTTTGGGATTGGCACATCAGACTGGTTTTTAAACACTTTCCAACCTAGTTGAAAAGTGTTTATGACTTCGGCTTGTCTGGCCGTCTGCCGTCTGTCCGTGCTCTAACTCCCGTAAATATGCTCGGATTGCCCTGCAATTTTTATATGTTATAATCGTTATCTATAGCATGTTCCCTATTTCAACGGAAGTGTGTAGCACTTATAGTTTTTTTACAGGGACACTCAAAAGAATTCCGTTACATTGCGGTCTATGGGGAAAAATCATTTGCGGTTTATTTAAATAATGTTTCACTATTTTAAACGCATTGAAATTTATATATATCACTAAGGTGCATTAGAAGAAGCTTAATATGGAATAGGGTGTGCATAGCACTTATACTTACTTTACAGGGACAGTCAAAAGAATTCCATTACATTACGTCTATGGAGAAAAATCGTCTGCGGTTTATTTAAATAATGTTTCCCTATTTTAAACGCATTGAAATTTATATAAGCTTCATTACAAGAGACTTACTACAGAATATTGTGTGTATAGCAGTCATTGTTCATTTACAGGGACACTCAAAAGAATTCTCTACTGTATGTTAACAATAATTCCTGGAAGTGCATTTTAAGTTACTGAACGTGATTTTAATTTTAAATCGCTTTTTGTATATTACGGGGTGTGTATAAATTCTGTAGATCCTATACAGGGAAGCGCAAAAGTTCCGGAACACATTTCCGTATTATTTAACTCCAGACGGAGAATTTTAAACTGTGCTACGTGTTTCCTAACACAACTAAAATTTAGCATCCTATGTAGTATATATACAAATCTATAGATCCTATACAGGGCTGAATAAAAGTATTCAGATTACTTAGATGTTATATTTTAGCTTATTAAAGAATATGATTCGTAAAATTATTTTGGAAGCGTTGGAAAGTGTTACATAATCTATGCTTGACGCATGATTTTTCGTTCTTGTTTTTATTGTAATCAAATCTGTGAAATCTGACGTTATTTTAGCTTTTGATCATATTTGGATTTTTTTTTTTTTTTTATTTGGTCTAACCTGTGGTAACTGATATTTTTTCTGAAATTTCAAATTCCTTGCGGGGGGGGGGGGGGGGCGGCTGCCCTCCAGCCCCCCGAAATGGCGCCCCTGCTATCGAGCAGATGAGTCTTAGCATTCGATATTGGGATATAACTGCGAAGAAAATCAGGGAAGAGTTTGTAATCATTGTAGATGCTAGAGGCTTAAGTGGTGAGTTCCTTGTAGACCTAATTGAAGAAAATCTAAAGAAATTGGGATTAAAAATTTAAAATACATGAGGACAAGGTTACGACGGTAGTTCAAATATGGCTGGAAAATTCAAAGGGGTGCAAGAACGCATAGAAGAAAAGCACGCACTTGCTATTTACTTGCATTGGGCGTCTCACAAACTAAATCTTGCCATATCTAAAGCCTGTTCATTACGCAGTATTAGAAACGTTGTTGGTGTCGTGAAAGAAGTCATCAATGCAATTAGGGAATCCGCTGTAAAAATGAATTGGATGCGAGAAGAAATACAAGAACATCATCCTCAAGAAACGCGACTGAAGCTCTCAAAACTATGTGAAACTCGGTGGATTGAACGCCACGACGTAATTTTACAATTTTTACAAGTTTTCGATGCCATTGTGCGTGCTTACTAGAATTATTAGATACAGAAGGATCGTCCTCCAAATCCGCATCTTTAATAGCATCAGTTCTGCGATTTGATTTCCTTATTGCAGTGCAAATCATTTTCTCCATCTTGAGTTTAACTATTTCATTATCTCGTAATTTGCAAAGCCCTTCGTTAGATTTGAAACAATACTATGATATGGTAAAGCATGTTGACGATACTTTAAATGATTATCGAAATTCATTATCAAGTTACTCGAAAATATACGACGAAGCATCGAAAGTAGCAACTAAACATTCCATTGAAATTACTATGCCGAGAATTGTAAAAATACTGCACCATATATCCAATACTGCAGCGGTCAAGTCCTGAAGAATATAACAAATTTAATTTATTTTTGCCGTTTATGGATTTTATCATATCAGAGTTGGTAACAAGATTTTCCACTGCTGAACATTCAAATATCGTTGCGTTACATGGATTAATCCCGGCATTTGCCAATGATGATACTGAAACTTTAATGAATGTAGCTGAACCTTACAAGAAACATATTCCAGGGACATTTTCTGAATTACGAGGAGAAATAGAATGGAAAAACAAACCGGAGAGCGAACTTCCACGCAGTGCAAGTGAAAGCATATTACGCGCTTCAGAATTTTACCCGAATATCAAGACTCTTCTCCATATTTTATGTGTCCTTCCTGTTACAACCTGTACCAAAGAACGGTCTTTCTCAACATTAAAAGAAAGGTAAAAACTTACTTGAGGTCAAATATGAAAGAAGAAAGGCTAAACGGCTTAGCAATGCTTAACATTCATCGCGATAAGGAAATTCACCCTGAAGAAGTATTAAATAAATTCGCAATGAAGCATCACAGGAAATTGCAACTGCAGTACTTTTTAAGGTAATACAGCAATGTTTTGCCTTTATTAACACTTTCCAACCTAGCTGAAAAGAGTTTATGACTTCGGTTTGTCTGCCGTATGGCCGTTTGTCCGTGCTCTAACTCCCGTAAATATGCTCGGATTGCTCTGCAATTTTTATATGTTATTGTCGTTATCTATAGCATGTTCCCTATTTCAACGGAAGTGTGTAGCACTTATAGTTTTTTTTACAGGGACACTCAAAAGAATTCCGTTACATTGCGGTCTATGAGGAAAAATCATTTGCGGTTTATTTAAATATTGTTTCACTATTTTAAACGCATTGAAATTTATATATATCACTAAGGTACATTACAAGAAGCTTAATATGGAATAGGGTGTGCATAAAACTTATAGTTACTTTACAGGGACAGTCAAAAGAATTCCGTTACATTACGTCTATGGAGAAAAATCGTCTGCGGTTTATTTAAATAATGTTTCACTATTTTAAACGCATTGAAATTTATATATATCAATAAGGTGCATTACAAGAGGCTTACTACAGAATAGTGTGTGTATAGCACTTATAGTTAATTTACAGGGACACACAAAAGAATTATCTACTGTCTGTTAACAATATAATTCCTGGAAGTGCGTTTTAAGTAACTGAACGCGATTTTAAATTTAACTAGCTTTTGGTCAATTACGTGGTGTGTATAAATTCTGTAGATCATATACAGGGAAGCACAAAAGTTCGCGAACACATTTCCGTTTATTGACAGAAATTCCAGAACGAGAATTTTAAACTGTGCTATGCGTTTCCTAACTGAACTAAAATTTAGCATCTTATGTAGTATATATACAAATCTATAGATCCTATACAGGGTTGAATAAAAGTATTCGGATATTTTTCAGAATATTGTATATGTTAAAAATTCCTGAAATTATGTTTTTAAATATGTTATGCGTTTTCCAAATTGTTTGCTTAGATGTTATCTTTCAGCGTATTAAACGGTATGAATTGTAAAGTTATTTTGGAAGCGTTGGAAAGTGTTACATAATCTATGCTTGACGCATGATTTTTCGTTCTTTTTTGTTTCATTGCAATAAAAAGTGTTCACCACATCTTAAATATGAAAACGTTTAATTTTATTTAATTGAAGAATTTTAACATTTCTGTATTAACTACATATTATAGACTTAATAAATTGTATATTTATATATTTCATACAAAATGAAAACAAATCGGTTACTAAAAGTTAATTTAATAATATTATTATAATTTGTAATTATTATATTAATTTAATATTAATATAATTTTTAATGGTTAATTTAATATTATTTCATGAAAATTTATTAATTACTGTGTAATATATTATATTTTGAAGCAGGTTTAAATGATACTTCGTTTTTCTTCCACTTTACTGATAATTTTATAAGTAGAAGGTATAACGCTGGCCACTGAAACTTGACCCCTGTGAAAATTTTCTGGATCCGCCCCTGTCCTGCACCCCCCTGGGATTAGTGGCACCGACATAAAATATAGCCTATGTTGGAGCAGGGACGCCACCATCAATTTCCCACCATCACTTTTGAAAATTCTGTAGTTCCAGAGATTCCATAGAAATTGTAATTTAGAATGTTTTTAGAACGCTTTTCGCTCATCTCACCCTTTTAAATTTCGAATTTTATTAGAATTTGTTCTTAGAGAACATTTACATCTTATAAGTAACTACCATGCCAAATTTCCTCTTTCTAGCTCCTTCAGAATTAAAAAAATCGAAATTTTAGAACGTTTTTCGCTTCTGCACCCCCTTGAGGGTAGTGGCACCGACATAAAATATAGCCTATGTTGAAGTAGGGATTGTCACCACCAATTTGCCACCATCACTTTTCAAATCACTTCAGTAGTTCCAGAGATTACCCCCTACAAACAAACAAACAAATAAACAAACAATCTTTACTACTTTATAATATTAGTATAGATTTTAATTCTATAAATTATTTTTATTAGGTATCTCAATATTTATTTATTTTTATGTCCTTTTTTAAAATAATAGAAGCTATTTCATTTATTACGTTATTTTATTTTTATATTGAAATAAAAAATCACGTGCTATTATTGCATGCTATTTGTAACTAATATTCAAAAACAAAGTTTTCGCCAAATTGGCGGAGGGGGGGGGGGGCAACGTGGTTCGTATATGACATCTGTGCCTTGTACATACCATTTGATGTATTGGTACTTTTATGTTAACTTGGCGCAGTTGATAAATCGTCAAATATTGTTCTCATAATATCTTCATATAGCATTCATTTCATTTAAATATAAACCTTTCACTCATTTCATTTGAAATACATACATTAAAAATACATGTCTTTCACTCATTTAATTTAAAATACACGCCTATCACTAATTCCATTTAAAATACTAAAAAGGAAAACAAAATAAGAAGAAATAATGCCACAAATCAAAACCTTTTATTTAAACATCAAAGAATTGTTTCTAATTTACACACGCGAAATAAAAAAGCTGCTATTGGTGAGATTTGCGCCAAATCTCTAATACTAAGTTATTGCTTTTTTTTCCTTTCAAACAGAAAAAAATCCAGATTTTTTCCATTTTTATTAAATGGAAATGTGTTTTATTGTATTGAATATATTAGTGCGTGCATATTTTTTTTGCTCCATGTACTCTAAAAACTCTTGAAATCCGATTATTTACGAAAATATCCGCCGGTGAATACGACTTATGCACTAAATGTTCGTGACGTATGTACTTTAATTGTGCTTTTTTATCTATTTTTTTAATATAATTTCGAAACGGTTTGAAATGTATTCTTGATAAAAAAAAAGGTGCCGTTGTCACCTTTATAGGTACCTACTGTGAAAATTGGAACGACATCCGTTAAATATTTTTTGAGTTATGCTTGACGAAAGGTTTTAATATCCATCGTAGCTATATATGGGGCAAAGTAATATTGCGCTGTGTATGAGTCTTCGTTTTCACTCAGACAACTAGCCTGGAGTTACACCTTATGGTATTTATTTGGCGAACCATTTACCTCTTGAAACTAAACCAGCTTGTTCTATTTTTCAAAGAGTGATTGAGAAAGCTTTACAAGGAATTGGGAGGACAGTTAATCTTTTAGATGATATTTTAATCACTGGTAGTAATGAACAGGAGCATTTAAAGAATTTAAAAGCAGTTTTGAGTAGATTACAGACGGCAAAGTTTCGTGTTATTTAAAAAAAGTGGGAAATTTTCAAAGACAGTATTAAATACTTAGGACATACTATTAGTAAAAATGGGTTGCAAAAATATGATACTAAAGTTAAAGCAATTTTAGAGTTTCCTGTTTCCTCGACCAGGTAATGTTAATGATGTTCGAATATTTTCTGGTATGATTAAATACTATTCAAAATGTATTCCAGATTTATCACCAAAAATGAAACTGTTGCATGATCTGTTGCAAAAGGGTGTTGATTTCAAATGGTCTACCAAATGTCAAAAGCCTTTGATTATGCTAAGAAAGAATTAACATCAGAAAGAGTTCTGATTCATTTTGATAGGTCTAAATCTTTGAGATTAACATGTGATGCTAGTCAAAATGGGATAGGGGCAGTGTTATCACATGTGCTGGGAGATAAACCTGAAAGACCAATTTGTTTTATATCTGGAGTTTTTAGTCCAGCAGAGAAAAATTATTCTATGGTACATAAAGAAGCTTTAGTCATTCATCCGGCATGCCAAAAGCTATATCAGTATTTAATATAGGAGCTAAATTTGAATTAGGGAATGATCATAAACCACTATTAGCCTTATTTGAAGAAAATCGCACTTTACCACCTATGGTAGCAGGTCGTCAACAACGATGTCCATAGTTTTTATCTGGTTTTAGCAATAACTTTCGACATAGAAAAGGTAAATTAAACACACAGACTCATGCTTTATCTAGATATCCAGTATTTAATGACAAGTTAGTTGAAACAGAGGGATATGATTGGAGAGAATGAATTTATGTTCATTTCATAGAAATTAATGTCCCGGTTGATTTATTTAAAGTTAGATCTGAAACTAGGAGAGATTCCATTTTTGGAAAATTATTTAATTAGATAAATTATGGATCTCCACAGAATATTAGTGAGGTTGAGGAAGTATTGTAGTCGTAAATAAGAGTTAAATGATCATGGGGTAATAATGTGAGGATAACAGTGGCGCACCCAAGGGGGGGGGGCAAGGGGCCCTGGCCCCCCCCAAAAGGAAAAGTGAGAAAACACTAGAAAAATATCTAAAATATTTATGGAAACAAAGTTCGTTCGTTTTTTTTTTTTTTTTTTTTTTTTTTTTTTTTTTTTTTGTGCGTGTGTGTAAAAAAATCCTATAAAAGACCCTATAATACATGTATCCTATAATACATAGTACAATCCCCGTAGTACCATGCAATAAAAAACAATTAAAAAAAAGATGACGTTTTAAGAGGTTTTTCCCCATAAATGCGTGCTGCTTTAGAAAACGTTTATTTTATTGCGAGAATGAAAACAAAGTTGCCAAGAAAGCGATCACCGCCAAAAAATGACACCCTTTGACATGTTTTTTTTCAGTTTTCACTCGGTCGAACAATCGAGTCTGGCGCCGGCATCTAAATTCGGAAAGTTCTCTGGTAAGTTACATTTCATATTTTTAAAATTTCTGTTTTTTTTTAATTTTGAATGAACGATTATAATCATGTGTTAAAACAAGCATTTATATGTAGAATATGCAAGTAATTAAGATATATAATGAAACCTCATTAAGACGAGCACGCTTAAGGCTAAGGCTGTTCTCAAATCCAAAGGGGCTACTTTCGGACACCTTTATTTTATTCATTTTGTTCGGAAACGAATGCAATTTGCAGGTATTCTTGTTCAAAAACCATATAATCGAAAACTTTTCCATTTTTTTTGGTAAAGACAGAAGATCTTTCAGTCAGAAAATATTGTCAAAGTTGGCGTTTTGAACCGAATTTCTGGAGCTTGAACACGAGAAAGAAAAAAACGTGTCGTCACGTGACACGAATCACTTATATCTGGATAAATAAATTAGTCATCAAAAAATGGAAAACTCATTTCGATTCCAAATCGCTTCAATGCCAATTTTATGCCTTTGAGTTTAAAAATGAGTCAGAAAGTTTCGCATTCTTGAGCAGGTCATTTGAGAACAACCTTAAGATGACAGAGGACTTTCAAACAACTTTTTAAAATTTATTTCTATTTGAGATTTTGTATAAATATTAATAATAACATTGCTTTACAAATGTAATTAAAAAAAATCCCTGATGGCTCGGCCTACAGGCACAGGTAGATTTCGAAGACGCAAACCGTGGGGCGCCTGTTAATTGGGAATTTCAGAAGAAATGACCTTTTTGAAATGATGCGGCAGTTGGGACCGCCCACTTCGAAATCTACCTGTGTCTCAGGGAGGAGCCGGCATATATATATATTTCTTTTTATTTATTTATTTATTTATTTATTTATTTATTTATTTTTTGTTAAAAGGGTTGGTCCTATAAAAAAATTGTCAGTATAAAAGTTGTAGATAATATTAAGAGGATTTATAATAAATTTAAGCGGCTTTGATATCTTGTGAACTGACAAAGTTATGATTTTTTTTCTTCTTAAACTCCTATATTTTCACCTCCTTGAGGCCATTTTTAATGATATCAAAAATCTGTCATACATAAATTTTTGGCCCTTTTCCTATAGAAGTAATAATAACTTTAAACGGATTCGATACGTATCATAATTAAGAAGTTATGGGTTTTTTTCTTTTTTCACAAAATGCCCTCCTTTCTACCCCCTTTCCCCCTAGGTTCGATTTTACAAATTAACGAACTTGACCGAGATTTTATGTATCAGTTTGGAAGAGATTTGTACAGAATTATTGAAGTTATTGTGTCCATAAAAAAGTGATATATAATTTTTGAACTGGGGGTGGTTTTGGGTTCTGTGAGTCATGATCGGCGTAGATCTGCAAAAATTTTCCAAAAATTCCAACACAGGGGAGAATGTAATAGGTAGTATTTCTTAAGAAATCTACCTAATATTCTTCACTTATTTAATAAAAAAAAAAAATCAAAATGCTCCATTCGTACCGAATTTCAATTTTTTCTTCGACTTCATATTAAAAATATTTAACAATACAACACAAAAAAAAAAAAAATTATGTACACTAACTTTTGAATACAAAAGTTTTTTTTTTCTTTTCTGGGTTTGAACTGGATTTTTATCAAAATATCACAACATTTTTCATCGCATTTTATGGTACTTAATATAACTGTATTCTTAATCCAATACACAGCTTTGTTAAAGTATGTATAATAAATATTTCTGTCAAGTTTCATGAAATTCGGACAAAATTTGGATCGCAAGCCATTTAAAGATTTTGAATTTTGTATTTCAGTTTAATTAAATATTTCAAATGCTTCTAATTTTGTTTAAAATTATGTGATTTCGAGCGGTTTTTTGCGAGAGAGAAAGCCGGATTCGAATAATTTTATAATATATATATATATATATATATATATATATATACTAATAAAAGAAAGTTTCGCTCTGTGTGTGTGTGTGTGTGTGTCTGTCTGCGATGGTTAGGAAAATTTAGCGCACCTAGAAGTCTGTAAATTTAGATTTAAATAGTCCAAACCATTGACTAGAAATATAAATGGACAGCGGACTAACAACCCTTTCTTGAAGAAAACATGTCCTTTCCTCCAGCAGGTGTGGAGGAAGAATATTCTGCCAAACAGGTTTTTTTTTCGCGCCAAACTGTCACGGAAATTCCACAGCTCCCGAGAAGAAACAGAGATTTTTCACTTGCGTTTGAGTTTGTCAAGTTTGAGAAAGGGATTACCGCCAGAAAGCGGCACCCTTTCGCCTATTTTTGGCGATGAAAGGGGAAAGATATATTCTTCAAGTCTGTCGGAAGAAAAGAAAGGAGTCCGCTGTCCATTTATATTTCTAGTCAATGGTCCAAACCCTCTCCTGGTATACCTGAGTCTCAGAATTTTAATATTTTGATAATTACTCTAGATATTAATTAGAATATCATTAAACATCGCATCGAAAATGCCATCTTTTAAATCAAAATGGCTAAAGAAAAGAACTGTTGTTGTGGATTTGCAAGCGAAAATGAACGAATTCGAAATTATTTTACTAATTAGGGAATTCTAAAAAAAACTAATTAAGATATCAATATGAAAATTTCTGAGCATATGTAAAAAATAATTCTGCATCCGTCTATGCAATTTTTGAAAAATTCGGCCGGTAATTTTTCTTAATTTATGCAAAAAACTGCTAAAAATCTGCTGGCGCCAGTAAAAAAAATCCCAGAAAGTTTCAGACAGGGATCTGCTTTCATTAAAAACTGAACTACAAAGAGATCTGTTTCTCTGGCCGATCCCTCCATTTAGTTTGCGAAAAAGAAAGGAAATAATTGCCAATTTTTACTAATGAACAAAAATTTAGATAACTAATTAAGATATAGATCTGAAATTGAGGATGGGAGGTGTTTTCATATGTGTGTTGTCATATGTTGTCATTGTGGGAGGTGTTTGCCGGCTATTTTAGCGTAGCGTCTTCGTTATGTTCTATTTATCAGAAAAATTTAATAATTTTTTTAATGATCGCGTTACTGTAGGTGAAGGTGGTTTTCTTGAACAAATTATTCGTTATATTTGCGGGTATGGGGAGGGAGGGGTTGACGCATTGCTCTGAGATTGTTATTATTTCGGGCCCGGGCAACGCCGGGCGGGTAGCTAGTATATATATATATATATATTACAATATTAATAACATTTTCCTCTTAATACGAATTACTGATAATACAAACACAAAGCAATTTTCCATCCCCACTCTAGTGTATAACATTGTTCAGTATTCGGTAATATGAATTATGGTTATTAATTTATTATTTTATGGTCCCTCCGACTTTGACTATGTATATATATATATATATATATATATATGTGATATATATATGTATATATATATATATATATCATAGTTTTAAACTATTCCCAACTCTTAAAATAAAAAAAAAATAAAAAAAATTCAATTTTGGTTCCGAAGGTTTCTTACAACTCGTAATTTTTGCAATTAAACTTTTAAAGCTTATTATTATTATTATCATTTTATAAGTTAAACGTTTTCCATCTATGTGGGTGCTTAAAAATTTTTTAAGTATGCCGACAGTTTTCTTCTTCTTTATCTATTTAAATATAATTAATATTTTTCCAAATATATACATTTTAATTCGGAATTAATTTTATTTTCATACATCATGTAATGCTTGTAATTTCGCTGTTTAAAAATAAGAAGTAATTAATTTGCTCAACTAAAATATTTTATTTCCGTATTATCAAAATTTTTAATATATATATGTAACTTAACAAAATAGCTTAATGTAATTTAAATTTTGTTCATGAAGCAATAACGGTCTTGAGGAAAACAAATTGTTGAAATGAAAAATATACTTCTGAGAGAAAGTGTTTCGAAATTTTTATTTCTAGTCACGTGTTTGAACGAGAGGTTAGAAATTTCACTTTGAGTAAAATTTTCTAATTCATTCTTTCTTCTTCTTTTTTTTTTTTTTTTTAAATTGGAGTTTTATGAATTCTTTGTTGTAAGCTCGTTGAACTGGTAATTTTGTACTTTGAATTCATATTATCGCCAACTAAGCAAAACATTTCAAAAGTGAAACACGAAAGAAAATAAATACTGTTTACAATCATATTATAATAAAATTATCAAATAATTATAAATAATTGCCATTTTCCAATTGTTCTTTTAAATTTTGTCAGTTGTGTTATAAAAACATAAACACAAATGTTGAAACACAAATCTAATACACACATGAATGCACCAAGTATTCACCTCAACACTGAATAGTTGGTTATTTTTAACTTAAATAACAAAACTCCTATGCTATGCCAATTAAATTGGAAATTAGCATTTTTTTGTTGCTAACATTTTGTCATATATATTAAGATTAATTAATACACCATTTAATATTAATTTAATTGATATTTCAAGTTAATATTTTATGAGATTTTACAGTTTATATAATATTATACGTTAATTTTCAAGCTACTTAAAACGCGTTTTTATATATTTAGCTCATTTCAATTTTTTACTATTTTAATTATTTTTAAGTATTATTAAAGATATTTGGAATAAATTTTAAAATTAAACCACCAAAGAATAAAGTTTCCAAAGTTTCAAATTCTGATGTGAATTCTGAAAATGATGATAAAAAAAATTTACAAAACTTTTCCACACCGAAAGAATTATTACTAATATGAAACTAAACTCTCGGTAAATAAAATTCGTAGAAGTTTTAAATTAAAAATTTATTTTGTATTCTGCTTGGCTATTTTGCAATGACTTTATTGGCAATCATATCCTGATCTTCAGACTAGCTTTTCACCCGTGATAAGTAATATACATGAGAACTTTTTGATGACATTTGCAAATTAAATTTGTAAAATATTTATTTATTTTATTTTTATTTATTTATTATTTATTTATTTATTTATTTATTTTAGATTTTTTCTTCAAATTATGGCTGAGAAACGTAAACAGAGTAATTTATTAAAATTGAATTATTTCACAAAAACAAAAAAAGATGATTTAAATGTTAGTAATAACGACGTTATTAACACTATAAATACCGATTTGAATTCGGTTTCCCCAGTCGCAAGTCAGTCAAAGCAATCGAATATCCAAGAAGAAAGTATTTCCTCAGCTGTTAACAATTATCAAGACATCGCATTGCTGAAAGAACAAACATTCAATACTGACGATAATTTAGATATTATGAAAAAGTTGTGGGAACCAGAACCAAATTTTAATTTCCCCGCAACCTGTGCTACAGCTGCAAATCATAAACGAAGTTTTCAATACACATGGTTTAAAAAATATACTTGGCTTGTGTATTCTCAAGTTGAAAATAGTGCGTATTGTAAATATTGCGTATTTTTTGCACCTCCTAACGTTGGAAAATCTAAATCGGAAGTAGCTGGGCAGTTGGTCACACAAGGTTATAATAATTGGAAGAAAGCCATTGAGAAATTTAATAATCATGAAAAAACAGAATATCATATCAGGACTATTGCAACTTACGAAAGGTTACAGAATATTCGAGATGGAAAATGTATTTCAGTCGATCGACAAATTGATGTAGGTCAGGCATCGCAAGCTGCAGTTAATCGGAAACGATTAGAGCCGATTATAAAAACTGTAATTTTATGCGGTCGGCAAAATATACCCTTGAGAGGACATCGTGATTATGGAGAATTTTCGATTGATCAGGAGCCAATCGCCAATGAAGGCAATTTTCGAGCTTTACTAAGAACAAAAATCGATGCGGGTGATAAAAACCTGACTGAACATTTTAAACATTCTGCCAAAAACGCTACCTATATT
Source organism: Maratus michaelseni (assembly GCA_963931845.1). Classification (NCBI taxonomy): domain Eukaryota; kingdom Metazoa; phylum Arthropoda; class Arachnida; order Araneae; family Salticidae; genus Maratus; species Maratus michaelseni. The sequence goes on from OZ007588.1 coordinate 400,510,547, forward strand.
AGCTGGAACATACAAAATCAAATTATAAACGCGTGTAACAATATCATCTTGAATAGTTTGGTAGAAAAAATTAATTCGGCAAAATGTTTCTCTATTCTTGCTGATGAAACATGTGACATTTCTACTATTGAACATATTTCCTTGTGTGTCAGGTATATAGATAAAGATAATGACAACAAAGTTTGTGAACAATTCTTACAATTTATTCCTGTAGCAAGCACAACAGGAAAAAACTTGTCCGACAAAATATTAGAAGGATTAAAGACATATGGTATCGACTTGTCCTATTTACGTGGGCAAGGTTATGATGGTGCCGCATCAATGAGCGGAAAGTTTAACGGTGTTCAGTCTCACATATCAGCTATATATCCGCAAGCTTTATATGTGCATTGTGCCTCACATAGTTTAAATTTAGCAGTTGGAAATGCTGTATCTGTGACAGAAATAAGAAACTGCATTGGCATAATAGAAATGACACACAATTTTTTCACTACACCTAAGAGGCAAGACGTCCTCCGCAATAATATTGACAAACATACACCGGAAATTAATAAACAAAAACTACGAAAAGTTTGTCCAACTAGGTGGGTAGAACGCCATGAAGCCATCATGACCATGGTAGAATTATATGATGCAGTGATTCATAGCCTTGAAACAATCGCAACTTGGGAAGACAGAGACTCGTCTTCTAAGGCAAAACTTTTGAAAAATTCGTTATGTGAATTTGGTTTCCTAATTTCTTTATTTAGCTTACAGAATATATTTGCATACACTTTACCATTGTCTAAGTTATTGCAAAAATGTGACAGTGACCTTTTAATTGCCTTAAATTTCGTTGACGATGTTGTGGCTCAATTAAATGCTATTCGTAAAGCCCCAGATATTTCTTTCAAGGATATTTATGATGAAGCTTGTGTGAAAGCCGACAACTTTCATGTTGATATTAAAATGCCAAGGACTGCATCAAAACAAACACACAGATCCAATGTTCCAGCCGATTCTGTAGAAGAGTATTTCAGGAGAAATATTTTTATTCCATTCGTTGATCAAATGTTGACTCAACTTAATGAACGTTTCGTTCGGCACCGCAGCATTTTGAAAATTTTTTTTATTCTTCTACCTAATGGAAAAGATGCTCCAACAGCAAGTGAAATGAAAGATTTCCGTCAATTGTGTGAATTTTATGCACATGATTTGCATTCCACAAATTCAGAAATTTTGGACGCCGAATTCAAGTTGTGGTACAAAAAATTTGAAAAATCGCTTTCAATAACTCGATGCAAGAATGCCATTGAAGCAGTTTCGAAATGTGACAAAATGTTGTACCCCAACATCTACAAATTATTAAAAATATTTGCAACGCTTCCCGTTACAACCTGCGTCAGCGAAAGGTCATTTTCGACCTTACGCATTTTAAAAACTTACTTAAGATCCACTATGACAGAATCAAGATTAAATGGGCTGGCTTTGTTATATATACACAGAGAGATTAATGTAACTGCGACTGAAGTAATTCAAGAGCTTTGTAAAAAAAAAAAGAAGAATAGATTTTATTGTGTAACAATATTTTCATTTTTTTAATTATTAATTAAATTAAATTTTCAGTATATTAATTTTCATTTTTATTAAAATAAATAATTAATTATTGAATACTGAATTAATTAACGGCAATTTGATGATTAATTAGAATCTCCTTGTAATTTCCTACTGCAATCACAACTAGAGAAATTTTCCCCCCAATAATTTTATTTTGTTTCGCCACCAATGCTCGGCCCCCCCCATGATAAAATCCTGGGTGCGCCACTGGAGGATAACGTATTGTTATTCCAACAAAGTACAACTGCTAACTGAGCTTTAGAGTACTCATGAAGGTATAGTTAAAATGAAAAGCAATACTAGAGCTTATTTTTGATGGCCTGGTTTAGATTCTGATATTGAAGATTTTGTCAAGAGCAGTGAAGTGGGAAGGGTAAAAATCCAGTGGGTAGGTATTTATTTTTTTGCGTATATATCTGGGTATTTACCTAAACTTGGGGTAAATACCCAAAAATTGGGTATTTTCTTATTTCACTCACTGTAAAAAAGTAATCTTGATAAAAATTTCTTGAAATTATGAGTTACAATGCCTCAAATATAATAGTATCTTTCACTTTAGTTAAAGAAAAATACATGCATGTTGTCTGATTGAGTGGTCTACCCATCTGTTACATTTACTATGTTCTGATATTTTAAGATGCAAGTCAATTAAGCATTTTGTTTTTACAAATGTAGTTGATATACAGAGCAATCAATTACTTCATCAAATGAGCAATTGCTCAGCAATTACTTCATCAAATGAAGTAAACATTTACATGCAATGGTCGGTCGAATTCAAGATTAAGGAGGTAAAAAAAACTGATTCCTTGAAATTGCCAGAAAAAACTTAAACCTTTAACATTCAAGCTATTTTATAGTTTGTATTTAAGCAAGAATTTTTCATAAATATTTTTCGAATATCAAAGAATTAAGGATTTCTAAAATTTCGTCATAATACCAAAGAACGACATTTCTTAAATACACAATAAAAAGAACCTAATGCAACGCGTTTCAAACATCATTCTTCATCAGTCAGAAAAAGGCCATCCTACGAACTAGTACGAGGGCAGAAGAAAGTTTTCTTTCCATTCTCATAGTGGTAGTATGTAATACAAGTAGGATGTACATCAGGCATGTCAAACTCGTTTACCGTCGCGGGCCAAATTAAGCATTATATACAAAGTTTCGGGCCACATAATGAAAATGTATATATTTTTACTAACTAAAATTGCACAGAATGAATTTGTTCCTACAAAACGCAGCCATGTTAAAGAAATATTCACGGAAGTTTCAAAGTTATTATTATACATAGTTTATTTTACCTTATTTTTTGAAGGGGAAAAAAACCCTTCAAAATTAATTTTCATCAATCAAATATATAAAATTTAATTGAATTTTCTAAATTGTATTTGTTTTAAATATTGATTGTACACGGTGATCTGTTAATCGTGATCTTAGCAAAACCATATCTGTCAATCTTCCATGTTTTCTTAAAGTAAAAATTAAAAATAAACATATTTTGAATGAGAAATTTTATTTAATAAAATGTGTCTTACATTTATGCGCTACTTATTTGATTTCATTTATTAAATACATTTTCTGGTTTAAATTACGTTTATTTGACATGAAAAATAACAAAAGATTGCACATTATAATTGGTCAATTTAGGAATAATTAGAGAAATTTGGAAACACCATATGCACATATTTTCGCTGTAATATGGAATGGCACTGAATTTCGATTAACTGCAGTAATACATTCTTAACAATAATTTCAACATCAATCATTAGAGATGAAGTGAACAAATGAATTTATTTTCCATGCTTCTTGAAATTCAAAAATCTTTGAAATAATTTTTTAATATATTTATTAAAATTTCCACTCCGATGATTTTTGTAATAAAGCCTGGCAATATTTAAAATGAAATACATTTTCTTTTTGAAAATTGTTTTGTAAAAGTAATAAATTCTATTTGAAAACGCTAATACTATCACAAATAACAAGGTAGAATTATGCAATTTGTTTTGAAGTTGAAATTTACTCAGGAACTTTGTAATTTCGAATGAAAACTCCAAGTACTTTGTCTATTGGTGGTCTTTTAATAATACACATTCATAAGTTCTCGATTTAAAATGAAAATTATAACCTTATTTAACAGTTAAAACTTTATGATGGAAAGATGTCAAATATCTTTATAAGAAGGCAAATCTGTTTATCTTCACTACCCATATTTAATATTACCCATATATAATACACAAATTACCCATAATATTTCCTAATTTCAACCGTAAAAATTACCCTAAAATTCCCTAAATTCCCCTAAATTTAACCGTAAGGAAATAAAATTACACAAATTTCAATACTTTCCAGGTTTATTTGAATGTTTAAAATATAAGTTAAGGAAATACAATATAAATTTAATTGCTTCTCCCCCTATTTTAAAAGCAAGGCTTCATAATAATATTGACCCTATCCTTATGGAAGATTCCGCAGGTGTATATCTAATCCCTGCTACACTAGTTGATAATAAGAAGAAAATAGATTATATTGGTATGACATTCCGGAAGTTTAAAGAATGGTTGGCAGAGCACATTGCGGATATCAAACTAAATCGAAGTCGAACGGCGATTTCTAAACTACATCAAGAGCAAGATATTTTAATGGATTTTAAAGGAGCTAAAATCATTAGAAAATTATCAGGTTATCAAAAATTATTAATTATGGAGTTAATAAAAATTCTGCGTCGAAGTACATTTACGTGTAATGATACATTATCATACAATATCCCGAGGATTTGGTGGTACAATTTGCTGGTAATAACATAAACTCCCTCCCCACTCCAGTTTAAAGTATGGAACAGTCCGGAGCCATATGGCTTCCCCACCCTCTTTTCACATTTGGAACAGTCTATCAACTATAACGCAGTGAACTCGATCTCTGTTTTGTGACATTTTTAACGATTTTTTACCCTGATGATGAACACTTTAGTGTTCGAAAGTACTAGGTTTTATATATTGTTGTTTGTACAGTGTATAATAAAAAACACCTTTTAGTAATTTAATTTGAATTTTGTTTTACATAATTATTTATGCTTTTCAAAGTAAGGTGAATTTAGGATTCAAGAACTTGATATACAGGGGGCTACTAAATACTGTTACACTCCAAAAAATAAGAATTAATTTTAATTGTTTAGTAAAACAATTTATTTCTGTATTTCAGCCATTGGCAATTTTTTATTAGTGCAGACGATTTTTGTATAAAGCAAATATTTAAAATTATTTTAAAGATTTGAAGCCAAAAGAATGATGATTAAACAGCTCTTTGATCGCGGATTTTCCACAGGTAAAATCTTTAAGCAATTTCGCACTGAACAGTGTTATAATGCTAAAAATGAAGTCGTATATTCAGTAACCTTCGAGGATATATCTGAAAACCTTCGAACTGTTAAATGCTTTCAGAAGAAGAATTCTGTTATGGTTTGGGTTTCAGTGTCAAACAATGGAAAATCGCCTTTGAAATTCATCGATAAAGGAATAAAAATCAATGCGGAATATTACAAACAGGACCCATTGGCTACACATGCTAACAGGTTGTATCCCAAAAATAATTGGATATTTTAGCAAGATTCTGCACCTTCGCAACGAGCTAAATCACCACAGGTTTGGCTCCATGGCAATTGTCTGAACTTTAGCATGCAAGACTATTGGCCACCTTCTTCACCGGCTCTAAATCCTTCAGATTATTTCGTCTGGGGGATTTTATAGGCTAAAGTAAATAGCACATAACACAGAAGTTTGGACTCTCTCAAAGCTTCCATATTGCGTGAATGGGACCGATTACCTCTTAAAATGATTCGTGCCGCAGTCAGACAATGGCATAAGTGATTATCATTGGTAATCGATAAAGATGGCGATCGATTCGAGTAAAATTATTTCAAGGTAAACTTTTATATCTGAAGTTCATCATAGTAGTGTATTTATCATTTTCTATTCTATATTTGTAAAATAAAATGACTGAATATTTGTAACAATATTTAGTAGCCACCCTGTTAGTTTATATCATTTTCATTATGTATACACTGCAAAAAATAACTGTTGATTTTACAGTATAAAACTGGCACCCCAGCTGCCAGTATTATACCGTAAAATTAACAGTATTAAACCGTAAAATAAGCAGTAATACGCTGCCGCGCAAGCAGTAATACAGCGTATTACTGCTTATTTTACGGTTTAATACTGTTAATTTTACGGTATAATACTGGCAGCTGGGGTGCCAGTTTTATACTGTAAAATCAACAGTTATTTTTTGCAGTGTAGGGTTCTTGTCACAAACAATTCGTACCACTACTTGGATTACTATTTTAAATTTTAAGAATAGATCATGAGCCATTAAGGGATTATGTCTGTCAAGATGATAATTAAAAAATAAACCTCCGTAACTTTGATAGACAACAAGAATTTTCTACATGATATTTATTTACCCCCATCGTCGTACAATGCAATGTAAGGGGAGCCGAGCCCTGATGAATGCGCCCCGGAACCCCATTTCTCTCAGTAGGTCTCTGCATAACATCATTCAAAACAAACCAAGATAGAAAAAAAAAATGAAAATACACAAATAAATAAAATAAAGTTTATTCAAATAAGAGACAATTTTCAGACTGTTGTTTGAATTCATAAATAGAAATTGGAAAAGAAAAAAAAATAGGTACGAGATGATGAATTAAATAAATTAATTAGGCGGCTTGGTATCCTGCTCCTGATCTGTCAAAACTGTATGGAACACCTATAACAAATAAGGAAGACAAAATGAAATAAATAAAAGGAACACGGAAATAGAATCAAAATTTAAATAGTTTTAATGTCACTAATTATGAGCATAAGAATACAAAAATATAAATATAAGAATTCCGCGACATGCAAATATGAAAGAAAAATTAAATAGAAAAATTTCTTAAGGGGACTTGGTACTCTTCATTTTGTGAAAAATACTGAAAATATCAATTTTCCATTTTTTTTTTTGGCTAGAAATATATATAGACATCGTTAGTATATTCTGGCGAAGTTACACTGCAAAAAATTATTGATTTTACAGTATAATACTGGCATCCCAGCTGCCAGTATATTGTGTTATTATAAACAGTAATAAACAGTAAAATAAGCAGTAATGCACTGCTGCGCATGCGCGGTAGCTTATTACTGCTTATTTTACTGTTTATTACTGTTAATTTTACGGTAATACTGGTAGCTGGGGTGCTAGTATTATACTGTAAAATCAACAATTTTTTTTTACAGTTTACGTCAAGATACGAGTCTGATCTATTTCGTTTAAATGATTCAAAGTTGCAATCCTTAAATTCAGTTTGTTTTTATCAGCTTTTGCATTTCTTCAATATATCAGTGTGATCAAAACTTCAACACGTACAATGTAATAAATTATAACACTTTGTAATAATACATTTCTTTTAAATGCTAAAAGATGTAAATTAACAATATAATATACAGTAAAATAACTTTCATTAGGTTGTTGACATGTTTCGGCTCAGCCATTATCAAAAACAAATGAGAATATTCTATAATTGCATTGTCTTTGAAGTTATTATTTGAAATGCGTAACGTATTACTGCTTATTTTACTGTTTTTTACTGTTAATTTTACAGTATAATACTAGCAGCTGGAAGTAGTAATACCGTAAAAACAACAATTTTTAATTTTTGTTTTTAGTGTAGCTGAGACGCAATTGGTACAGTTTTATTCTCACATGTATTTTTAAAATTAGCCAAAGTACTCATTAACGATAAGATTTGTCTCATTTTGAGTAAGTTTGAATAGCATTGCTTTTGCAAATATTATTGATAATTGTTAATTTCTGTGCTTAAAGTGTTAGAGGCTACGGGGCGGCAATTGCCCTCCTCCCTAGCCTCTCCCAAATGGCCCTGATAGATGTATTACTGTCAGGTCCGGCGCAGTGCCGCGTGGGGCCCTGGCAAATCACTTAGCGGGGCACAACGTCTATGATTGCAATATTCGACTAACAAAAAACATTTTTAAAAATTCAATGTATCATAGAATAATTTATAATGTGGGGTATAAAATGTATGAACAACAACATGCAAATTCTTTCACATTTAATGTGCATAATTATTTCTAATTTCTAAAAATCTTCCATCTTTTACACTGCCAAAAAAAAAGTTGATTTTACAGTATAATACTGGCACCCCAGCTTCCAGTATTATACCGTAAATTTAACAGTAATAAACAGTAAAATAAGCAGTAATACACTGCCGCTCATTGCAGTGTATTTATTTTTTGCGTTTACAGTTACTTTCAGGATCCTCACATCTATACATTCCCTGATAATTATATCAACTTTGGCTGCGAGAAATAAAGTTAATACTAACCCCCCCCCCCCAAAAAAAAAAAAAAACAAAAAATAAAAATAAAAATAAATAAATAAATAAATAAATAAATAAATAAAAAAAATAAAAAAAAAATAAAGACAAATTTAGAGCAAGTATATCATTATTTTGCTCAGGGTAACGTTATTTCGAATTGTATAGAGATGCTCGGGTCCCTAACAAGACTCCATCTGCCGCGGCCCGTTTGCCCGATGGTTGCGTCGGCCCTGACTACTGTATAAACCTTAAATGTAGAGATTGCTAAAATCGCGCACCTACTATAGTTTGGAGATTAAAAGCCTGAAATATTTTTGTAAATGCTTCCATTTTCCATGTCACACTTTTAACAAATCATTTCATTAAATGTTAATTTTAATTATTTGCTCGCTTTTTATTTCATTGTGTTGTTTCATTAATTTATGATCCTATGTTGATTTATAACGCAACAAACTCATGAATTTCCACAATCGGGAATACCGATTAAAATCTATACAGAGTTTTAAATTAACGATTTTCGGATATTTTCCTTTTCATGTGCTACAAGACCTTTCTTTGTGCGATGTTTCAAAGATTCTAGGTCAACGGAAAGTATTCTAATATAATATCTTGCATTACACTTTCTTCTTATCGATTTTCAATTCATTTTTGCAGGTAAGGTGAATTAGAATACGCAGGGGTGTTTGTTAGTGAGAATTTCATTAAGACTTCTAGATTTTTCCAATACATTTTAAATGATCCTTTAAAAATTATTTATTATTTATTAGAATTTACAACGTATTGAAATAATTTAACAGTATCTTAATTATTTATTAGCATTTTTACTATGTTTAGAACTTTTTTAGAGCTGATTATAAGTTAAAAAATAGTAAATTATCCTCCATCATTTTGGAACGCTGCTGCACATAATCAAGAGTTGGATAATCTAGAGTCTACTGTATTTTCTCTCTTAAGTGTTTGATCTCTGGAAAGACAATTCTGTACTTAAAGAAACACTATAAATATTGATTAAATTTCTGACAGCCTCGAAGTCAGCTCTTTAGATTACATTTTTATTTTGAACTCTTTGTTTAAAATTTTCAACCCGTAGTTTCATTTCTTTTATATTGGTATTAGTAAGTAGTATCAGGAAATTCAACTCTTACTTATTGTAATGCGTAATACAATTTATACGCACTTAATTTTTGTGAAAATTTACTATTGTATCAGGAATGCTGAACTCCCTTTTGAAAATGACTACTTGAGAACCTCTCATAGTTTTAGAAATGCTACGCCACTGCACCATTATAAGTAAATGATGCTAAATGTCAGAAGTGCGCATAAAACATCCTTTATACTTACCACCATAACCGTTATCAGCAGTAGATTCAATATTCACATCAGCCGGGTTTAAATTGGCAGTGCCAGGCTCGTTGGTTCTAATTGTGGGCCTGAAACCATACTCATCAGCAACGTATTCGACAACTCTTGTACTTCCGTCTTCATTCACTACACTGTAAGATCCTTGAACTCGACCCGAACCATCCCCAGATTCCTGATGAGAACTTTCCCCTCCTATGGAAGGCGAGGAGTAACTGAACTGATAAGGATTTGGATTGCCCTCGTAACCCTGTAAACCCTGTAAAGAAGGTAAAAATCAGTGTTTTGTCTGTTTATTGTAATTATAGCATAGTGAAAACCACTTACAACGAGGCCGAGGGAAACATGAAAAATGTTCATTATACACGAACTTCGTTGTAATCGTTTTCATTGTACTATTAATGACTTTATTATAAAACTAGCAAGCTACGCCCGCTGCGCTGGTCAGTTTCTACAAATGAACCTTGAAGCAAACAAAATATATCGTTTAATTTGACCTTGTATTTGAAAGCAATCTGTATATTTACCTGGAATATCCTTCCACATTACTGAAAAATGACGTGATTGCGCTATTATATTTTCTAATGTGCAGTCAAAATTTTAGCTGTTAAGGACCAACTCTTTTATTTGGTCATTTACAGTTAAGGTTTGCTAAAGAATGATAAAACTATATGCAATATACTAAAACCATCACTAAAAATTATCGAACTAACAATGCAAACTAATTAACAAAATCCATTCAGTAGAAGTTTTTATAAAGGCTAATGTTTTATAATCGGGTTCATCTGATTATAGAACTTTTCCACGTAATTCTAAAACAGAACAATACAAAATATACTAAAACCATCCTTACAAATTATCTACTTAACAATGCAAGTCGCAAAAAATACGCCCAGTAAAAACTTTCAAAAAGGCAAATCATTCGGAATCGGGTTCTCCTGACTGTATAACCTTCACACAACTGTTTGACTAAGCAGCGTAGAACAATATGTAGTACATTAAAACCATTCCTGAAATAGCATCTGACTAAGCAGCGTAGAACAATATGTAGTACATTAAAACCATTCCTGAAATAGCATCTGACTAACAATACAATTCTCATCAAAATCCGTCCAGTAGAACTTTTTCAGAAGGCTAATCTTTCATAATCCGAATCAAATACTGAAAAAGCTAATATTTGATAAAAAAAAATATCACCTGATTTTCGAATTTCCCCCTATAATTACTTTCTTTTTTTTAAATAAAATTAATAACAGCTTTTTCTTTTATTTTTCCAGCTGTATAGCCATTTCAATTCTTTCTGCATCAAAAAAAAAAAAAAAAAAAAAAAGACACCTTTTGGCTTAAAATCAAATTGTTTAGGATCAAAAGTAAAATCAAAATCGCCAAAAACAAAAGATAAATCGCGAAATATTGTTTCGATAGCAATCTTGCCCCTTGAATAATTTTTTAAGCATTGCGAACATTCCCAATCATGTTTAAATTAAATATTTTCGTTTTATAATATTCTCTCATCAAAACTCTTTTTTCTTTCTTTTTCTTTTTTTTTTTAATTAATTTAACACAGTTTTTCTTTTATTTTTGGAGATGTATAGCCTTTTCATTTCTTTCTGCAACAATAATGATCGCCAAAAAAATAGCAATGGTAACCTTTTCGGCCAAAATAACAAAACTTTCTATCATAATTCAATAACTAATCTACGTAGAACGTCGTGTTATACATATAAACCTTCCTCTTGAATCACTCTATCTATTAAAAAAAACCGCATCAAAATCCGTTGCGTAGTTTTAAAGATTTAAGCGTACATAGGGATATAGGGACAGAAAAAGCGACTTTGTTTTATACTATGTAGTGATTTAGGTATAGCCTTGGAAAAAGAAAAGTAAACGCCTCCGACTATTTCAGTCGGAAATTATCGTACTCGTAATGTTGTACCCTTCACAAAACTTTCTTCTATGTCATTTTAATACATGGGTTGTCCAAAAAGTAAGTTCCACTGGCTAATAAAATAAAAACGAAATCTAATGGAACTAAATAATTTATTGTACCCTGAAATACATACCATGGACTATGTTTCAACATAATCAACGCACTTGTTCTGCTAAAAGACACTAATCGTAACGGAATATTACTGTTTGTGTCTCCATATATGGCACTAATGTCGCCTTTGATAATACCCAAGTGGCAACGGATTGTCTGGTAGTATCGCCAACCTGAAATCTCTGTCCAGTAAGAGAAGCTCTCAGTTCCAAGAGAGGATCGACTATCCGTACGCAGGGCGTCCATAGAGTAAGTTCCATTGATATTTTAAGAAAAGTTAAATGTGACGGAACAAAATACTTTGCACCTGATGAGACATTCATCTTAAAGAAACATCATAATATGTATCCCCATATCAAAGAATAGTGCCATTTTTTATTATATCCAATTGGTAACAGATTTTCTGGCAGTATCGTTAACGTGAAATCTCTGGTTTTTCTGAGTTGCAATATGGGTTTTCTCTTCCATAGCACGAATCGACGATCACCAGAAATGAGAGATTGTGGCCCACTGAGCTCTTTATCAAGCAGACTGCCATCCTTCAATAAACTGCCACATCAAAATTCGTATCATTGAATCACGCATGGTTTTTCACTATATACTCTTCACAAATGACGTTGGATTTCAGTTGCTGACATATTCTGTGTATTAAAAAAACATGAATGAGCACGCTACGAACACGGCGTGTGTTTCGATTTTCATGAACATTACCGCAACCTATTACCAAACGTTGCAACTGCTTTCTCCTGTACCACTGGCGTTTCTGATTTTTTTTCTTTTTTTTTTTTTAGACCGCTGACCAGGCCCCTACCTGCCAGGCTTTTGCCTAGCTCAACGGGTTGATACCTGGCAACAGGGCAAGGATTCTCCTGCTCTCCGCTTGGCGAAGATGTGTTTGTTAAATCTATAGGCCGACGTGGCTTCAGTGCGTCTTGTTGCTTTAATTCCTTTTTCTTAGTTGGACGGTTGCTAATTGATTTTGGATGAGGCGGTTCAGCACTGCGCAGTGTACCGAAGTCATGCCGGACGGATGTGAGATGCTGGGATATTTACTATTTCCTCGCTGCATCGCTTATCCATACGCCATGCCATCGCTACTCGAGTTGGTCTCGTAATTTAGAATCTTGATCTGGTGACGAGACCTTCACCTGACTAGGCAACCCCAGAGGGGCGTTTCTGATTTGGTTTCTGATTTGCCGATGGGCCCAACTACTCAGTGCACACGCACACTCTTGAGATTACAGAACAGCTGCAGGACAAATTTCAAACGGAACTTACTTCTGGATACTCTATGTATATTAATTTAAATAGACGAGTTACACATCAACAATTACGAAGTTATTGTGCATTTGTTTGAATTTAACACGGAGCTACAGTGAGTTATCCGTGAATACAAAAAAGCAGATCACAACAGTCCCGCCTCATCTGATGGACTATGTACACTAAAGCCTAATCAGCACCAACTTCTGTCAAGCTCTAATTGAATGTAAAGTCTGAACAATTTCCAATCCATAAATGTCGAGATACAGCTATCACCGAAATCAGGAAAAACACAGTATAGTAGTATCACGTGATAGGTGATATTGATATACGATAAAACTTAATCAACACCAACTTATATGAAGGTCTAACTGAATGTGAAGTTTGTTGAAATTTCAACCCGTAGAGGCCGACATACAGCTATCTCGAAAATACTTTAAAAAATCACAGCAACGTCACCTATTAGGGGTGATATACTCTAAAATCTAACCAGCACCAATATATGTCAGTGTCTAATTCACTAATAAATTTTATAACATTCCGTACATGAATTCTTGCGTTCACAAAATTTATGTCACAGACAGACATGTGTTTTCCAAAAACAGTCAAGCCCTTTACACTTTATGGGCATCCTAAGGAATTCTGTAAATCCCACACAAGAGGAAAAATCGAAAATTAAAATCGTAATAAAATTGGAAAGATGCTTTTTGTAATGCCGGAAATCTTCAAAAATTCATAAAATTCAAAGTAGCATAACTTGGTAAGGTTTGATAATAAAATAATCAAATTTTTGCTTTTTTATTTGTTAGAGAGCATGTAGAAAGTTTTCTAAGTATAACTTACAGGAACCGTAAAAAATTTAAATTTCGTAACTTAAAAAAAGAATAATAACTATTTTCACTTAAAAGAATTTTTATATGATGAAAACATTTCAAACATTTTACTATATCTTTAGGATTCAGCTATTGGTCAACAATAAGAAGGAACACCCTTGTAAGAAGAAAGTTCGAAAAGAATGATACCAGCATCAATCAATTGGATATAACAAAGGAGAAAAAATATATATTTAAAAATAAAATTTTAAAAGCATTTAAATTTTAGCCACTTTGGCGCATAAATAATATCTGCTAAAATAGCAGTCTTCTTACTTAGTCAATTACTAATATTCTTACACAACATTATATATATATATATATATATATACCCTTTTCTCTTCTGAAATCTTCAGGATTTTTTTTAAATATAAGAATTTAAGAATAGTGAGATAACATAATAAAACAAGGACTTACTGGTAAATATTGAGCTTGGACTAGGTACAGGCAGGAAATGAGAAACAGTGCCTAGAAAGCAAAGAGAATATTGAAAATAAAACTGCGCAAAAACATATGGGATTATCGAAATGAATCAGTAACAAATCTATGAAATATTTAAAACGCTACAAATAATTATTAACCCCCCCTCCCCCTTTTCTTGTAGGTTGTATGTTTAACTGGGTTAATCAGTATTAAACAATCAAGGAATCGATTTTTAGTTTTCCATATATTAAAAATATATATACAATTCTTAATCGAACAAAAACAAATCGCATGCAGATATTCAAATTAGAACCGGGTCAATTTGAAGCTGATGTGTACTTTGTTTAAGCACTGCAAAATTTATTTGTTGCGATTAGAATGTGCTTTTTAAGATCTTTCGCGTGAACAAAAAAAGTATGTATTCTAATCGTCACAAATAAAATTTGCGTCATTTAATTAACATAATAGTAGGTAGAGATTGTAGGTAGGATCATTTTATACATATCTGTGTAAAAAAAAAAATGTCTGTCTGCAAATGATTTTTTTCCCTTACAGTGCGCACAAGTAGCAAAGACACAGTTTTCAGAAAAGTGCAAGGATTAAAAATCAAAAGGAGTTTGTTTTATTTGGAAACATGTCATATTTCCTCAGCTGTTATATTGGTTTTAGATATTCTGTGCGACAAAAAAAGATAACTATTAAAAAAAAAACCTGTTACTAAAAACTCTAAATTAAATAATGGAAAAAAGAAATATATACATTCATTCATTCTAAATTTATGTAAACCTTAAAAATATATTTTTAAACTGATGACTAAGCAGTGAGATTTCATCAATCAGCGTTTAATACATGGTGTTTAAAATCGTGATGGGACACATTTTGGAAGTTCTAAGCATTTAACAACAAACAGTTTTTATGTAAAAAATCCAGGTCGCAATCAATTTATTCAGTCAAAAACATAAGGGGTCGTACAGTTGCGTAGAGAACCAAATTCGGGCTCCGGGGATAAAACTTGTAGGGGTGGGGCTTCGTATTCACATAAAAAAGGAGAATTTTAGAAAGAATTATACATTTGTTTCTTTTTTAAATAAAATATATTTTTTAATTAACTAAGAGGCTTTCCTTCTTACCAGCTACGCTCGCCAACCCCCGTCCAGGAGCCACGGTCTCTAAAAATACGCTAATTTGCTCTGCTTAAAGAAGAGCAAGTTGGAAAATGTACTAACAAATGAGGTACGTTCGTACTAGTTTCGGCTAGTTCGGCTAGTTTCAGTGCAATGAATTATATCATCTGTTATTATGATATGATTAATTTTTGTAATAAAATAAGTACATTTTAAGTTGGCAACATTTTATCTCTTGTTGACAGTTACTAAAAATTCCAATGGGAAACTTAAGCTTAGCTTTGAAAATTTCAGAACTTGAAATCCATATTTAGATTCTTTTTCCATTTAACATCTATTTTTTCGGAAACATCTATCCAAAAAACTGTCGGTAAATTATATGTTTGCTACAATTAAACAATTTTGGCATACAAAAATTCAGTAATACGGAAATAATATGACTCGATCTTAAATAGGACGTAATCACTATGGCAACCTAGAATCATTACCTGTCATGGGATATCATTGAATTAATTACGTATGATAGGATTTAATAGAATGAAAAAAACTTTTATTTATATCTTTTTAAGTTTTGATTCGATTTTCATAACGACAAATTTCTGCAGCGATTATATATATTAAATTTCAAACCATTCGGTTGGGTAGTTTTTTTCGCTGTTATATGCGGACAGACGGACGGACCAGACGATGACTATAGGTGCTACGTATTTATATAATTACGAACGCACCTAAAAAATTACTGCAAATGTAAAATTTCAATAGGCATTTGAAAATACATATTATTTTAAGAGATGGAGTTATTGAGTGAAATAAGCATTAAAAGCGCTTTTAATTTAATAAAATATCATTGCCAGCCCCCTCCTCCCACCCTCTCGAAAAAAAAAGAAAGATAAATCTAATTTTCATAAGATTTAAGAAGTGTTGTTGCCCCCTTAAGAGGAAGGAAGCAGAAAATCCTTTGAAATTGTATTAAAGAAATAAACGTACCTTGAACATCCTCAACAGGTTTTGTAAAAAAGGATCCAAAAAGTAGTGAACACAAGAAAGTAGCGAACGAAAGTGGTGACAGAATTAGTCTTTTGTGAAAACTTTTGCCTTTATATACCTTTTCGGAGTGGCTTTAGCATGACCTTATGCTGGTACATCAAAATCATATTAAGTTAAAAAATAAAAGAGATGTAAATGCATTTAAAATAAAAATGTAACACTTAAAAAAAAAGAAAGTGTGCAGCATCAAAGTTCATCGTGTTATCTTCGGAGAAAATCAGGACTCGGTGCTATTATTATTCTAAAAACGTGGTTTATAGTAAAATGCTTTTAGTATTAAATGATAAAACAAAAACAAAAAAATATGTCAAAAGATAAGAAAACATTATAAACTGTCTAAATCGGCATACAAGGTTATGTTTGCTAAGTTCTTTAATTTTAGTTTTGAGTGAGTAAGAAAAAAAAATCGAACCAATTATAATTGTTTCCATGTAATTGTGACCTTCTAAAAACACTTTCACTTGAATTAAATATGCAGAAAGTGTAGTTATGTCAGATTAGCCACTTTCGCTGTGAACTTGATGTGTTGTAAAATTGTAACAATGTCAAAATTTATTGCTGAAATGACTATAACTCAGCACTTTTTCATTTATCATTTTTAAATAGTTATTATAACGAGGAAGGTGACAATGTTAATGATAATAACTATAAATTTTTTGTTATTTTATTCTATCTATTACTTTATATAATAGTTAAGTTTAGATTTTTAAATTTAGTTTAACCATTAAGCACCGCTATGTATATATTAACCTATTTTTTATGGAGCAGTTGTTTTTATTTTATGAATAGAAAGTCTTTAAAGTACTTCTGAACAAAAAATACAAAAATCGAATATTTAGGAGAAACAGCATGTTCCCAAACTGGGAGCAATGGCGCCAAATGGATGGGGGGGGGGGGGGTAATTTTTTTGGTAGTTATTTTTCAGTTCTTTAGGTGTGAAAGGGATAATACCATTCTGAAACTGATATTTTAAGAAGAATTCATATAAATTAATCAACTTCTGCATTTATAACAAAAATAAAAAATGAAACTGCCGTTTCCATAAGCATTTTCCTTATCCATCTCTTTGTTTTTCATCATTACATAACTTTTGTCCGACTATTTTACATAGAAAATGTTTGAACAATTTTTATACTGCATTACATTGCATTACATTGCATTTTTTTCGTGTTCTGAAAACTGTTTTTTTAACTATTTATTTTTCTTTTTGTACTTCGTTTAGTTTTTTTCTATATTCCGATTTGAAGATTCGTCTAAACTTTCATCTAAAATATCAAGTCTGCGTTTAATTTTTTGTCTTTTTTTAAACACTAAATCACATATTGCTTGATTGTCTGTTGATTTAGTATTTACGGAGAGTTTCTACTTCACCAAATCAGGTAAATCGTCACATAAATTATTTTCTATTACATCTTCCTCATCTTTTACTATTCTGGAACCAGATGACAAACAAACGATTTCCGGAATATCCAAAAAATCATCCGAATCTAATTATTCGAAATAATCCAAAGCTTGAGCTACAGCTAAAATTTTCACAGGCATGTTTATCTAAATATCGAAATCTATGCAACGATAAATTAAAAAAACGTTCGTTTTGCAAAACGAAATATATATCTGACAAAGTAAGAATCAGATTTTATGACTAACACTTCCAAGAAAAAATTGCTAGAAATCAGTGGTGTAGTGCTACACTGTTAAAAATGACCAATGTTTCTAATTTTATGAAAATATGCTATAACCACGAACAAAAATATAATATAAGCTTCTGAGTTATCCGAAATTTCAAATAGCATGTTACATTGTCTTTTGAATCCCCAGAAACGAATACATTTTCAAAATTTAAAGAATAATTTATAAAAACAAATTATTTTTAGCTGCCCGAATTTTTCAGAAACGTTTCCGAAGAGTTTTTATAGTGTATTAATTAGTGTCCTCAGGCTGGAATACTTGTTTTCGAATGTTATCCATTCTCAAGTACACGTTTTCAGCCGCATAAGTTAATTTATACATGAAAGAGTAAAGAAATAATCTTAATTTTAATGTTATTGTTAACGCTGTTAATTTTGCATGTTTGTATGTTAAACATTTTTTTTGAGCATGAAAATGTTTACTTGTGAATGGATAGCATTCGAAAAACAGGTATTCCAGGTTGAGGACACTCATTAATACACTATAAAAACCCTTCGGAAACGTTTCTGAAAAATTCGGGCAGCTAAAAATAATTTGTTTTTATAAATTATTCTTTAAATTTTGAAAATGTATTCGTTTCTGGGGATTCAAAAGACAATGTAACATGCTATTTGAAATTTTGGATAACTCAGAAGCTTATATTATATTTTCGTTCGTAGTTATAGCATATTTTCATAAAATAAGAAACATTGGTCATTTTTTACAGTGTAGGAAAAAAAGTGGGGGGATGCTCATAGTCCCTAACGTAATGGCTGAGTAGTAGAACAATAGAATTCTGAATTCAGTGACTCTAATTTACACAACGAGATTTTCGTTAAAATTTGTTTTGAAATTTACGTAAGCTACAGTGAAAAGCGATAGACAGACAGACGATCTGAAATCACAAGCACTTTTCGACTTCCTTGGAAAATATTAAAAAATCAGTGATTTATTTCTTAAAATTGTTATTTTTTAGCTGCTTATCCTTAAAAAAAAATTAATACGTTTCAAAAGTCTACGTCCTCCCGTGTCTCTAGCGTCCCCCTGTAAATTAAAAGTAGGGGGACGTTTGAGATGAAATAAAAAAGTTGGGGGACGCCGTCCTCCCGCGTACCCCTCCACTACACCACTGTAGAAATGAAAAAGCAACATTTCAATGAACTTTTATAGAAAACGTTGCAGCATACACAACGTTGCAACAAAAGCATCGCCGTGGGAGGTCCGAATTTGGAACATTCCGTTCCGAATCGATGAGAAAACTAACGAAGGCGTCAATGGTCCGATTCTAGGAACAGCTTTTTCTTTCGGTAATTGTGATTGATCTATTTTTTTTATTAAGTCCGAATTGATATTGTTTCATATAACAGACATAGACAGTTATAAACATATTTTAACTAAAAAATATAATTTTTATTATAAAGTTACTTTTTTAAAGTATTTCTTTCGAATATATCCAAAAAGCTAAATTTCGCCTTTTATAAACACGGCCATAATAAAATATTTTATAGGATCATGTCGGACAAATGAAAGTGCTATAATTAACATTTAATGTTGAACATTGTGTCAGTAGCTGGTACACTGCCATTACTTTTGTCAATTTATATGTATTTTATTGGTGAAATACATGTATGCAAAAGACTAAAAAAAAATACTTAAATTAATTTTAATATATTCATAAAAATGATTTCTATAAATAATATAGTGTTCTCACAAATGCTTACTTTTGAATATCACTATTATTTGATGAGAGAAGTTCTGAGATTATAAAAGGGGAATAAATATTACTGTTTGGAAATAGTATTACAGCACCAGTGGGAGCCTGATCATACAAAAATGTACATACATTATTATATTTGCTTGGTAAAAATGGGGTACATGTAACATTCGATCATAATAATCCAATAACATAGTACAGAGTGAAATGGAAGTTTAAGAGCAGTAAACTACAGTCTTGGAAAAAAAATAAAGTGATCACGCCCAACTAACTCTGTCGCAAATCACCGTTATAAAAATATGACTGATACCATTGTGTTAGTAATAAGGTCTACTAATTAATGCTATACTTACATTTTTCTTAGGGGTTCGTTTACATATAAAAATTGTGACAAACTTTCAAATTTTCAATACTAACACCTAATTTTGACATACTTAATGTGTCATTTCAATATTCATATCCGGGAAAAGAAATTTTTTTAACCTTCATATGCATGATAACCTCATATGTCATATAAGGTTGTATTGAGGAGCAATCCTCAGAGTATGTTTTATTTTTACTTCTTTATTACATATAAATCTCATACTTTATTACATATAAATCTCAAGTTCAATAATGCTTCTGAAATACAACAACATATGGCAAATCCATTTTCTTTTCAAAAGTTCAATTAAAAAATCCGACTTTCACGAATTTGCTTCTTTATTGCGTGAAAGAAGACATTCTCAAATAATTTCTGTTCTTGTATCTAAACAAGAACATCTATATAATCTTTTTTGACTTGCGTTAATGTATCCAAAATTTAAATTATCACCTATTTCATAACTAATAATGATAATTTTATGTTGCTTGTAAATCTCATATGAAGTACATTTTGTGACTTTGTAATATATATAAGATTTTTTTAACATTATTTGCTCTTAATTCTCTTTGTTAAAGATCTATTTTAAGTGCTAAATATGTTTTCATCCATTTATAAATAATTCTTGCATGAGAGAGCTAAAATGGTAGGAATTTTTTTTGTACAGTTCAATTTAAAAAGCCATAATACTCAAGATTGGAAATGGAAAAATTATCCGCATAGTTTTTAAAATTATAATAAAATAATACTATATTGAGTATGTTTGACATAATTGAAAAAACTCGGCAATAATTAAACTTGCTGCCAGTAATTAAATCTTTAATTTAAGACCGAACAATTATTTCTCCATTGTTTCTGAAAATCTTGCTTTTTAAATATCATTCAAATTGAATAAATCTCATGAAACGTTTTACTGAATTTTGCATGAATATTTAGCTAATATCTATTTGAAATTGGTTAAGTCAAGCTTTTGCTGTCTGGAATTTTTTCTCATTTTTTCCTTTGCCTCAACTTCTCTACAAGTCATTCAATGCTATCTGCTTTTGTTTGTGTTAATATATTATTCCAAACATTCTACAATCTCAGCATTAGGAATTTAAATTTATCGTATTTTTATCTTTTTGTTTGATTGTTATATTCAGATTTTTTTTTTCATATTGTTTTAAGCAATTTTCTTCTAACTACCTAACACGTTTGTCCGTTTACATTTACAATTGCCCCATCGAAGGTACTTCCTGAAGAAATGTATTAGTAACATTTTGACGTTCTGTTCAGCAATATTGCAGTAGTGATGGGAATAACGATTATTTTGATTATTCGAATTAATCCTTCAGGCATGCGCAGAAGCATATCTGTCAAACTTCAAAAAAAATTTTATTCAATTACTAACCAGAAGTTTTGAAAAAAAAAAGTTTTTGATTTAATTAGAATTAGATTAGATGCCAGATAAAAATGAAAAATGTGTTTCGTACGATACACATTTTTCACAAAATAATATAAGTTTATTAATTATATAAGTAATTTTGTATATATTACTGCATACAAAATTATATGTAATTCACAAAATAATATTTAACACAAAATTATATAAGTTTAAAAATGCATACCACAGCAAAAATCACACTTCCGCAATTATCGATCCTAATCAATCCTTTCACTGAAATCTTTTGTGCGTCTCTGTAAATGAAGGATGAATGCTAATCACTCCATAATCAACAGAAAGTATGTTGTTGGGAACCTAAGTAATTCTTTAAAATTTCATCATGATTGAAGTAGCATAACATCATTAAAATGACCATCACAAACGATTTTCCCCCATACATAATAATGTAATGGAATTTTTTTGTTCGTCCCTGCACTGCAAAAAAAGTGTTGATTTTACAGTATAATACTGGCACTCCAGCTGCCAGTATTATATCGTAAAATTAACAGTAATAAACAGTAAAATAAGCAATAATACACTGCCGCGCAGCGTATTACTGCTTATTTTACTATTTATTACTGTTAATTTTACGATATAATACTGGCAGCTGGAGTGCCAGTATTATACTGTAAAATCAACAATTTTTTTGCAGTGTGTCAACGAACTATAAATGCTATTTATGCCATACTCCTGAGAAAGCATGTTTTAAACCACCTCAGTGATGCATATCAATCGCATTACATTTAAAATATCGTAACACCAATAAAATGCACCGCAAACGATTTGCCTTCGTAGACCGTACTGCAACGAAAGTCTTTTGCGTGTCCCTGTAAGTGAACTATAATAGTTAAACATTTCATTTTCAACACCGAACATTCTATAGAAAATATTAAAAATACATGGCAATCCGCGTATATTTACGACAGTCGACCAGATTGACTTGCAGATAGACAAACCGAATTCATAAACACTTTTCAGTCGGCTAAATGTCCTATGTCGGTTAATTGTCCTGTCAGCTAACTGTCTCTGTCAGCTAATTGTTCTGTCGGCTAAATGCACGTGTCTGCTAAATGTCTTTGTCGGCTAAATGTCCTGTCGGCTAATTGTTGTCTGCTAAATGTCTTGTCGGCTGAATGGTTCTCGGCTAAATGTCCTGTCGGCTATTTGTTGTCTGCTAAATGTCTTGTCGGCTAAATGGTTCTCAGCTAAATGTCCTGTCGGCTAATTGTTGTCTGCTAAACGTCTTGTCGGCTAAATGGTTCTCGGCTAAATGTCTGCGAACGCTTTTCAACTACATGTTTGAAAGTGTTTGAAACGCTATTCGGAGTATGACAGTTGTATAGAGATAAAAAGCTGCTCACCGGGCCCATGGGTCAAACCAACAACAATAAAACGCTATTTATTGTCTGTACAAAGTTAACTAAGTACGAAATAATGCGCTGAATAGAATAAATATGGGATCGTCTTTAAATTAATATTTAAAAATTAAACAAACTAACTTATCTTGTTGTAGTAGAAGATTTAATGAATTTTGTGCAATTAACACTGTTCTTGTAATAATTTGTAAAAAGATTTTTTATTAGTTTAAAAAAAAATTTTTTTTGAAATAGTAAATACATGAAAAAAAAAGCATATTATTGTTATTGTTTTTTGATTCTGCATTTTTATCAAACACAATCATGTATTTCTGTACGTGTAATAGAATAAAAGAGACGTATAACTACACTCCTCTGCACTCATGTATGATAGTTAAGAAGCATCCTAAACATTGCTGAATACAGAAATTTGGAAGAAAATCTTCGAAATTAAGAAGCTAATTTCTATTCAGATGTTCTAAAACCTAATATGTGTTGAGAGAAATTTTGAAAACATATTTCCTATTGATCTAATGCATCTTACATGTTAGTACACTGCTCAAAACAATTAAGGGAACACAGTGGCGGCGTTAGGCTACAGTGTCTAGAATAATATAGTGTGGCAATCGCGTATACCGCGTAATGCTTTAGAATTATCCAAAAAATTACAATTTCGTAGGTGGCGCTACCATCAAGCTTCCTTGCTTGAAAACAAGGCTGCATGTATTTACGAAGCGTTAGTTGCAGTGCCGAGAGATTACTAAAAATTATGTAAAAACTTGTAATATATTTTGAAGATGGGTAAAAAACGAGACTCTCATTGTTTTGTTCCTGGTTGTGCTAAGCAGTACAAGAACAGCAAGCTATCTATTTTTGGTGTACCCAAAAATCAAAATATCTTTGAAAGATGGAAAGAACGTAACATCTTGGTAGAACGTGCAAATTAGTGATTTTATTTTTTAAATTATAATTTTTGCTCTCCTTTTTTTAAGATATGGCAATAAAAAAGGAGAAAAAAGCATTTAATCTGTGTATTCAGGATTCCTAAATTATTTTCTCAATAAATAATCATAATTTAAAATTAAACTGTTAATTGTTAAAAGCTATAACCTAAAAGTTTTAAAATTAAACTATTAATTGATAATATATATATATTACTCTTTTTTATTTATATTTTATACTTTTCAGTGTTTAAAATATTTTACTGCTGCAGTTTCAATGTCAGTTGGCATATTTTATGACGAACATCAACTGAATTTTTTTTATATTTAAAAACAAATTTGTAATTAAAAAAAAATTGATAAATTAATGTTTTTTTTTTTTTTTTTTTTTTTTTTTATTTCAACATAAAAAAAAAAAAAAAACTGATATTAACTTTTATTGTCATTTAGTTGGTTCTGCAAAGTCTCAAATACCAGACAATACTTCCAGTCTGAAATTAATAAGATAATTAAAAAGATAGTTACTGATTTTCTTTGTTTCTAACAAGAAAAATTAAATTGTCAAACAATCAACATAAGATAATTATAAAAGCTTGATATTTATTTTCTGTAATACTCTTTCTATGTACTTACACTCGTTACACAAAAATTAGTTACTACATGTATATGACACTTTCAATTAACTAGCTTATTAAAATCAAAACATAAAGTAAATAAAAGATTGTGTGGGAGGATCATCTTGCAGATTTTATTAGTGCTTAAACCTGTAATAATATGAAAATTTATGAAATAGTTTCTTATTACAGTTATAAATAAAGCTCAATGTTTAAAAAAAAAAAAAAAAAAAAAAAAAAAAAAAAGAGGTGTGTACGGAGTTCGCATTGTTTATAATAATTGAGCAATCTGAAAATAAAGTGTTCTGAAATTTAGTCCTAATGTATCGCGTATTACAACATAAATCTTTTTAATTCTATTTTTCGCAAAATTTATCATTCAAAAATAAATTTCCCGTAGCTTAAATTGCATCATAAATATCTGAAAACACATTGGATTTCTATTCATTCGTAGCAATAAACTGGATCATGGCGCCCTCTGGTGGATTTGTAATTATTTGGATACGTTTTCGCCCGTTGATTTCCACACTATATTATTCTAGACACTGTAGTTAGGCGTCGGCGACGTCGGCAACCGCCGACGGCCTCGCGCCTGTGGGGGGCCTCGCAAAAAGTTTTTCAAGTTGTTAAAAATTTAGTTATTTAGTTATCCGTATTTATTTCCGTACGAGTGTAGTAGTATTTATTTAGAGTCGTCTGGCAACAGTATGAAAGTTAGGCGATTCCGCGTTCGATACTCGACAAACCCCGAATCGTTAATTTTTTCAACTTCATTCAATCATCTGTCACAAAACTCGGAGACTTGCATGCGCAAAACTTCTGATTACTTTTCTTTTCATTACTAACATAATTTAAAAATTGGTTATTTGTTTATTTTAAAGAAGTTATATTTTTATACATTTATCATAGTGTTGTGATTTGTTTCATACTAGCTGTACCCGGCCACGCGTTGCTTTGGCCCATCCTGGTTAAATAGAAAAGAAAGAAAAGAAAAAGTGCACGTTTCTAATACGTTTCATTGTACAATGCTTGTGCGTATACAATATTTGTTGTTGTTGTATTGTCTGTGCAGATATAGAGATTGTCTGTTTTGCCGACACGCAACATATAAATAATTGTCCATGTGAGAAGCAATCCGTGTCTAGATCTAAAACGCACGATTTTAAAGATTGGCCCTGAGCTTTGTTGATGGTGACTGCAAACGTCAATCGAATTGGGAATTGCAATCTCTTGAATTGAAATGGCATATCCGTTGAAATCATAGGGAATGTGAGGAATGAGAACATCTTCACCTTTGAAAGGTCCTGTCAAGATTGTTGCTTCTACGACGTTGCTCATTACTATTTTTTTTAACTGCAAGTCGCTTGCCGTTGCAAAGCTTTGGCTGGTTGATATTTTGTAACATGATAGTTGGCACGCCGATATTCAATAGCAGTACCTGCGGTGGCATCTCTGGCAGATCGAGTGAATTCAAAAATTCTGTTGGATAATTAACCGTTTCATCCGCTTCTACAACATTGCCGACAATGTTATTTGATGTTACTGAATAATATTTTTAAGTTCTTAGACGTCTGTTTTCTTCGCCGCAAGAATAGTTCGTTCACTCAGCCAATCGTGATTCTTATAATTTGTTTAAATATAAGGAAAGGGCAACTGACTTCACTGTTGGTTAAATTACTGTTGGTTTTGGAGAAAAATCTTTCGTTCTTTACGAACTCCTACAGTACACATGAGATGGAGCGATTTGATTGGTCTACGTTAAACTGGTCTGTGATATGATTGGCCTACATTACCATGACGATTCCTGCAATGATAGCTGTGACAAAAATGCAGTGGTAGATTGGTTGATGGAACTGTTTGTTTGTAAACATACCCTTTCCTTATTGGAAAACACCTTTTCAAGCAATTCTTCTGTTGACGTCACTAAATTGCAGAAATTATGAGGCAATGAAATTCGTCCTGAGGTCAGATCAACCGGCACCTTTCCGTTCCCAATTTCCAGCAATTGATGTGAGAATATCTCAGCTGATCGATCGTTTTGTAGCTGGACACACATATTTGTAGTTAATTTTAAAGTCTTTACATGTCGTCATAAGTAATGCCAAAGTAGAGTATTTCAGGCAAGCATTTATTTCGTCTGCTGGTGTCGATGAAGAATTACAGGTAACGTTTGCCTGAAATCTCCTACAAGCAATATTAGTGTGTTCCCAAATGGTCTGATGTTTCCACGAAAAATCTTGCAATGATCGATCAAGAGCCTTGAGCGATTTTTTTGTGCGCCATTGTGCATTCGTCCCAAACATGCTTTGCATCTTCCCAAACATAAGTTTGCATTTCTGCAATATTTTCCCCATTCCGGATGCTTTGGAAATATTGTACGTGTGAGTTACAATGAATTGCATGTTCAATGGCAATTTCAAAGCGGAAGCAGTTCTTCTACCTGGTAGCAATGTCGCAGCTATTCCGGACGAGGCAAGAGCTAGGCTATGTCATTTTGGGATCGAACTGTTGCCAGAACCAATCTAATTAGGAACGTTTTACCAGTTCCTCCTGGTGCATCTAAGAGGAAGTTTTCTCAAATTCAGTTATTGACAGTTTGCATTATTTGATCGTAAATGTTTTTTTTGCAAAAGCGTTAGCTTAGGAATATTTGATTGCACATTCGACAAAAGATCACCCGTGTTGTAATTTTGTTCACAATGAAATTCTACATCGAACGAAGCAGCAGCAAATCGATTCGGTTATGGCATTCCCAATTGATTGAGAACTTTGTGCGCGATATCTAAGCACAAATCATCAATCATTATCAACGCTTCGTTGTAGATTTCTGCTGTGAAATCCATGTTCGTATTTGAATTTGGACGGAAAATATCTTCAGCCATGTGCAATTTATATTTTTCCTATAACTCTGTTCGAGATGAAGGAAAGAATGCGGTAAATTTGATTGCAAAAAACACAAACTAAATAAGAAAGAAAAAACAAAAATATTAACGAAACATTTCAGAAAAGTGCCCACGTGGGTGCAAAGTGGAGGAGGGGGGACGGTAGGTGCATAATATGAAGGAATGGTCAAAGGTCTTTCTAATGATATATCACATGATGGGTGTCGGAAAAAAATTAAAAAGTGTCCCCGGGTACTATCAATTGAAGCTGAAATAGCGGCTGGTATTAACTATGACGTAATCTTAAAAAAATTCAGTGAGGCGAAAAGCCGTAAAGTTCATCTATTTTAATTTGTGTTTGTTTATGTAATTTTTGTCATTATTTGATTAGCAATAATACTTGTATAGTATACTCATAAAATTGGTGTATAATTATAATTAGTATATAATTCAGCTCATTTAACATTTTCTTTCTGACTGGAAAATGAAAGAGGCCTCGCAAAGCTGATGTCGCCGACGTCCATGTTTCGTCTAGCGCCGCCACTGAGGGAACACATGGTTTTAACGAAATTAAGCGAAAACTAACATAAATGTTACACTTTTGCTAAGTTATTTCATTTAGTTGCATTGTTTTCATTTAACTTATGAAAATTCGAATGTATTTCAACCTGTACTTAGTACTTTAAGTCGTACAGGCTGATTTTATTTTCGCAATTTATGCATTGTGATGTAAAACCTCATTTAAATAACCCACGAGCCGCCACTGCGTCTACTTAAACGAAAATAAGAAAGACTACACTCTATTCTTTTCCTTGACCTTTCCACAGATGAACTGGACTTGTGTCAGAGACACAGTTCTTCGGCAATCTATGTGAAGTTACATTAGCTAGGTGAGAAAGATAACCGCGAATGTGACTGAGTGACTTTTAGGTGCGAAAATGATGCTACGTGATTAGAGCAGAAAATGAAACGTTGATCTGTTTCAAATGGTTATTTTTATTTCCTTTTTTTGGCAAGCAATAAATTTTGTAAAGTCATCCAAGATCATTAAGACAGTTTTATAGTTATGCGTCACCGTATGTAAATGAACACTAAATTGGGTTCTAATTGCAGCAATTAATTTTACTCAAACGATACTTTTAAGACATTTAGTAAGGTAGTACGCACGTCCGAAATATCCTGGTTTCGTATGGCTTTTACATTTGTCACCACTATTTTGTGAAAAGTAATCTTCAACTTATTTCATTGCAGAATTTTTAACAATTGTCTACGATTAAATAAGACGACGATAATTATTCGGAAGTATTGGTGGCAAAATAAAAATCGCGCACCCTGCGTACGTCGTACGTCATACCCTGCGCGTGTGATTACAGTATGTACAAATATTTAGTTTCGTAATATACTATAATGGCATTATAACTGATCAGTTTGCGATGGATAGTGCTAAAAAGACCCATAGTTTGGAAATTTGATTATTACTTAATGGATTGTATAACGTTTTTCTGAACCATCGTGTGTTTGTTTTAAGTTATTAAAAAGATTTCGCTTGCATGAAAGGCTCACTTTTTACTTGCACCTTACGCCTAATTCTATGCTTTACAAGTATTTTGACTATTTGTTTTTGTAATAGCGAGTCAACTTTGACTTATGCAAACAAAATGGTTCGTTTCGATAGATTTTCATTTAAAAATACATAATCATACAAATTAGAGGGTGCACATTGCCGATGACAGTGGAGCTCTGAGCATTATTAGGTTCGTTTGGAAAGAATTTCGTTTAAAAATATATAATCAAAAACAAACCGAAACGTGCGTAGCACGCCCGATATACACTGCCGAAGGCCACTGGCCCCAACTCTAGATGCGGTTGGACAGATTTTCGTTTAAAAATATAAAATCCTTCAACACTGATTTTAAGTATATTTAAGGTTATTATCACGGGCCCGGGCAACGCCGGGCGGATCAGCTAATATATAAATATTTTCTAATAAATAAATAAATAAAATGTTAAATTTTTTCCCTCATTATTTTTAAAACTTCTTTTTGTTAAGATTATATATTTAAAGTTCGCTAAGCAAACGTTAGAATAGAATTAAAAACAGCTAAAAATATATTAAATATTAAATAAAAATAGAAAACAAAGATAAAAACAACTAGTAAAATAAAGTTATTAACTATTTCCGAAAGTTTTTTGAATTTCCACAAAATAAACATTTTCTGAGAAAGGAAATGTTGTTGCTCTGATACGCAGCCAAAATCGCCATACGATATTAGTAAATTTGACGAAAAAGATAATTCCTTAAAGAAAGAAGGAAAACAAACTTACTTCCCAGAATATATTTTACTTTATTATAAATAATTAAAAAAGAAGAAATAGATTTAAACCAGCGATGAATATACGTGTATGACTAGTTTTTGGGAAAAAAGAAACAAAATCTTTGTTGCTTGAAACTGATGATTTATTACGTGTTGAATAATACGCATTGAAAGTACTTTAAGTTGTCAAATGTTAATAAAGTGAATTATGAAAGATATGAACCAGATGTATGATTATTAAATATTGATGTGCATGTTTATGCAGAATTTAATGTTTATACAAGATTGGGTTAGAATAAATTCTTAGTATTTCGCCAGATTTAAATTTAGTTTATATATCATCAGTTCGTCTTATTTTTTAGGCAAATAATTTTATCCAATTTTAGGTAATTCATATTTTATATTTCGTACTACACATGCATTTAGATTCAACAAATCTTTAAAATAAGCAATAATTCATTTGGCTCTTTTGCTATGATCTTTAGAATATGTTGAAAAATTAGAGTTATAAGTTTAGAAAAATTTGAACATGTAATGTCTAGTCTATGTTTAAAGTAGAAAAAAATTATGAATAACCATAACATTTGAATTTTTATGAGTACTTTTTTTCAGCTGAATCATTACCTTGAATGTAGTAAATAAATAAATAAGAGGATAGGGAGGGAAGTTTTCTTTGAGATTTTCATGCAGTGTTGAATTCAGACACTTTTCTCCGGGAGGGATTTATATGTCTCCGGGGGGGCATTATAAAGCTCCGGGGGAGCATAAAATCTCAAATCTTCCGGAGGGGGGGGGGGAATGCCCCCCAGGCTACCCCCTGAATTCAACACTGTTTTCATGTTTCACAAAACCTTATTTTACTACACTTAGTAATCATACTTTAAGATCTTTTAATTTTACATTCATAGTTTACTCGCAATTTTAATGGCTTTCTAATTTTGTTATTTTTTCTATATTCATAAAAAGAAAGAATTGAATTCGTGAAATTTTCGATTTCCAGTTTTTGATGGATTTGCACGTTTTGGGATACCCTGAATATGATTTGACTATTTTTTTGGATAGATATATGTCGATTTATCTGTGTGTTACATTCATTTTGTGGGCACTGTAACTCAAGATCTACAGCGAGAAATTCCCCAAAACTTCATATTTATCTGGATCTTGACATAAATTTGTGCCAATTATATTGTAATAACATCAAAATATATTTTTTTTTTCAAAATTAATTTTCGAGAAAAAAACAAAAAACAATTGTAACCTATGATTTTTTTAATAGAAATCAATTTCTAGAAGCTTTAAACATAGAAATTCAGAACTACAACTCATTTTGACAGTTAGTTTTTTAGTTATGCTTAAAAAACTACTATCATTGCAGTCTGTTTTGCAACTATTAAAAATGAATTCCACATTAGCAGTTCCAAACATTAAACCTGCAGAATCCCTGCATACATGAGCGAATGACTTCCCGTTAGGTAACCCAAATTAAAAGTTACCGAAAAATCTAAATATGATGTCAAAATTAGATGTTAGCAGAGAAAATTTAAAAAATTGTTACAATTTCTATATCTAGACGACCCTCTAAGAAAAATTGCAGCAAGTATAGCATTAATTAGGAGACGTTATTACTAATCGATTTGTACCAGTCACATTTTTATACGATGGTATTATAGCTGACATCTGACATGATTTAGAGCGGGTGGTGTTTTTTGCTTTTTTTCCCTCACCAGGACAGTACTTTTTAAGGTGAGGAGGTGGTATTTTTTTTTTTTTTTGTTCTACAGGACTGTACTTTTACGAATAATTCCTATGTTCATCTTAGGCCTCTTTCATAGTCTTATTCGTCTTTTCTGTTTAACTGGTTATTAATATTATTATTCTTATTTATTTATTTATTTATGTTATTTATTTATTTATTTATTATTATTATTATTATTATTATTATTATTAATTTTTTTGGGGGGTGGGTGGGAGGGGGGGGGGGTTAATACCTAGTTTAAAAGGGGTATTTGAAAATATATTTTTTAAATACGCTGATGGCCAGAAATTAAGGGACAGTGACCAATTTCAGACGTTTTGTCGAATAACTATTGAAATTCGTGAGGGAATTCCCGAAATACCCTTGAACTTTGAGAATGTAAAGAACATGTTTTTCAGTAAAGATTTAGTCTCGAGAACAATTAGGGGGGGGGGGGTAATAATAAACTTAAAAATAAAATATTTGCGTTTCCCCAAGAAACAGAAAATGCTTAAAATGATCCGTCACTGCAGCAAATCACTATGTAGGTCTCGTGCAATGTTTTTGTGCATATGTGTAAGAATAGCACGCATATTCTTGAAGATGCTAACGTTTCTGTAAAAAATTCAACTTTTTTATAGCATGCTGAGTTAATAGAATTTAACACCGCTTACCAAAAAACTTCCCAAAAAATTGTAGAAATAGTATACTGCAACTAAAATATTAATATATTGAATATTTGACGAGATATAGGTATTTGTATGAAATAAATTTTAACTGCGCTTGAGCGAACTACAGCAAAGATTTTTTGTCATGATTTGATAGTCAATACTATAGAGCAACTCATATAAAAAGACCAGCGAAATATCCTGAAAATTCAAAAATATACAGGCAATACAGTGAGCTAATTGATAAATTGAGGAGGAAACGCCATATAATTCTATGAGATTACTTCCTCAATTTATCAATTAGCTCACTGTATTGCCTGTATCTTTTTGTGTTTTCACGATATTTCACTGGTCTTTTTATATGAGTTGCTCTATAGTATTGACTATCAAATCATGACAAAAAAATCTTTAGTATAGTTCGCGCATTTCATACAAATACCCATATCTCATCAAATATTCAATATATTAATATATTCAATATATTATAATTTTAATTGGAGTATACTATTTCTACAATTTTTGTCCAGTTTTTGGAAAGCGGTGTTAAATTCAGTTGAAAACTCTGCATGCTATAAAAAAGATTTGAATTTTTCACAGATACGTTAGCATCTTCAAGAATATGCGTGCTATTCTTACCCAATTGCACAAAAACATTGATCAAGACCTACATAGTCATTTGCCTACAGTGACGGATTATTTCGAGCATTTTCTGTTTCTTGGAGAAACTCAAAGTTCAAGGTCATTTCCTCACGAATTTCAGCAGATATTCGACAAAACGTCTGAAATCGGTCACTATTACCCCATAATTTCTGGACATCAGTGTACTAGTAAAATAAATGTAACTGAATTTTCATTATGAAAACATGAAACAAAGTAAATATGAATATTTTTATTTAGTAATATACAGTAACACAAAACATACCCATATGAATTTTATCATGAAAAAGTAACATAATACACAGATAACAAATATTTTACATAATCAAATGGATGTTAAGATGTATGAACTTTAAAGTAACATTTCAATATTTTCAACAATTTTATTTACTATACAATAATACAAATGAATGAATCTTAATAAAATAACTATTTTCATGCTTTTGTTTTAAATATTTTGACTATATTTCGATAATGATTGCTCTGGAAATTCTTTGTTTTTTCTTCAAGGTTTGTTGATATAATGCTGCTTATAATCCAGCTTAAGGGTTAAAAGATAATAATTAATTCTAAATTTTAATAACAGTTCAAACATACTTATTGTTTTTTGTGCGATTTTTATTTCATCAAGACTTTAAACTGAAGTAAGTATATCTAAGACTAAAACAAAACTTATTAAAGTGTCAAAAGTTAACTTTTAATTTAATTTTCAAACCGTAAAAATTTTCTGTGCTATAGAATAATTGAGGGGGTCGGGGCAAGAAAGTGCCAAGCCACATGTTTGGTGAAGTAAATCTAACGCTGTAATCTGTTGCTTAATATTGTAAATTATAATATCCTACATATAATTTGTTTCTAATGTCACTTGGTGGCAGCATATGTCCCAGGTTTCGTTTTTGCCACAGATGTTTATGCCCCCAATGAAGATAGCTAATTTACAAAGAACGTAATAGTAATATCATGCCATATTATTACACATAATATCTCAAATGTTACTAAGACATTGGCGAAAAAACTTTATGCTATATATCTTGATTTGAGTATTGGATCAAATTTTCAAATTGAAATATCTCAGAAGTTTAAAAATGTGGCTTAGCACTCTACCCCGACACCCTCAATTTAAAATCAACTAAATTTCTGAATTTAAACATTATCAATAAACATTCTTTCATCACTATAATGTGAGATAATTAGATCTTAGACCATGTAATCTTCTATTTGCCAGCTTTAAAATCACAATGTTTAGAATATTTGATCTGAAATGATGCATATTAATTATCTTTCTATCAATACAAGCTATAATACTTTTCAATTTACTCATGTCTTTGTTTACGGGATCAATTCAGCTCAACATTTTACATGGTAACCACAAATATGATGTGATGTTTTATGAGTAATTTCCTTATTAATTACTATTGACTGGATCATAAAAATAACTATATAATGGCTCCTGAATATATCCCTCTTTTAAGCTAATAAAAAGTGCAGTTCTCCAGATGGTATCTCATAAAACCTATTCAACAGATCATATATTTTCAACTAACAGCCTTCTTTGATGTTATAGAAATTATACTTTTTAAAGGAATTTCCAGTAGTGACAGTACAGAGACACTAATGCGATAATAACTTTCAGGTACTGGAAGTTATTCTCAGGCCACTTTAAACCACTTAAACTCCCACGATTCCATAACGAGGGAAATTGGGGCTTTGAGAGGTAACGCCATGTGATCTGTGCTAAAGAGAGTTTAGAGAGAAATTCTTACAGCAAAGATGTTGCCGGGAACTTAATTTGGCTCCCTGATATAAACATTACGAAATACTCTAAAACTGCTTATGTGTAGCGTGGTGTAACTTACCGAATGTGATGTATTATCGCTTAATAAATTGACGTTTGTGATTAAACAAAGTCTTTTAAATTAAGAGCGGTGTATAATGAGAACCCGAAGTTTGAGAGTTCGAGACCAGAGTCCGCGTAGGCTGAGAAAGGTGTCTGTATACGGTTTTCAGACCCCCCCCCCTCCACTCCCCTGATTAAAAATAAAAATTCAGGTAATTGTCTTCCGTGAAGTCGTCTTTGAAGCAAAAAAAATCGTTGTTAACTTCATATCGTTGTTAATCTATTTATGGCTAGATAAAACTCTATTTTCATTTATAAAACTTCTTTCAAATTCATGTCAGACCATCTTAAAATTAATAAAGAGTTATAAACCTATTTTTCTTAAAAATCTATTACAATGTATTTCCCTGTGGAAAATAGTCTCAATAAAATAAGTATATATTAAATAACCAATTTTATCTAGATGGTATATTTTAAACTCAATGTAAGGAATTTTAAAAATTGAATCATAATATTTTGGACTACATTCGTCGGCAAGGGCATGATATTAGTTGTTATGACGCAGAGTTTGGTGATATTTTGATCTCTTTTGCACTTTTAGAGTATAAAATTGCCCTGGTCTACTAAGCAACGTATTTGATGGATTTGACATAATCCATTATGTATTTGAAGGCCGCCCTGATGACTCAACAAATTAAGATGAAACCAAATTTTATATTTGTATATTAAGACGAAGACAGGGTCAGTATAAAACTAAACTCTTATTTTATCGAGATAAGATTCATCAAGGACTAAATCAAATTTACTCTCAAATTCAATTTTAAGGAGAGGGCATTTTATTTTTTGGAAATTTCAGAAGTTCATTCTATTTTAGAATAGAAGTCAATGGACTCCTCGATTCGTTGCAATAGTCCTTACCATAATCCAGGCTTAAATTCCTCCCCAAGTACCGTCGAAAGCAGAAGGTGCCAAAGCTTAACCGATACTTCTAAATCAGATCAGCGCTAAAAGTATACTAACATCTTATGGTAAAATTCAAGCATAAGAAAATACCATTTTTTTCTGTTTTGTTTCCTTTTTTTTGAATTGAAATTAAAGAAAGGTAGAATAAAAAAGTTTGGAAAATCTTAACTCTTTCTTTACGGTATGGTGTCGAAAATATGAGATATAGCTGTGGTGGAAAATACCACCACTTAGATCTTTTTATGAAAGTTTAAAGGCGTTTTTTGGATTATTTTAAAAACTTTTTTAGAAGATTCTAGCTAACAAAAGAGTTAATTCAGAGCATTTAGACGTAACAATATCTGTATGTTGTTTATGATGTATTTTGACATTATCAACAACACTATCATGATATTTTTTCACTAAGTTATAGTTAAAATTTATTTAACTTCGTCTGTTAGATCTTTTGAGATGCAAATCGATAAATGAAGTTTTTACAACATAGAGTTTGACCTTGTTACAAAGTACGAAATAGTACCTTTGAAAGCACTTGTAATAAAAACAAAGGTAATTTTAAATTGTTCTTATTGTTTTGAAATGAATGTCGATTTATTTTCTAATATATTTCTACAGAAGAAAAAGTAGAGATACACCTCCAAATTTCTTTTTCCTAGTCTTATATGAAGCTCTATTACGTTCAAGAGTTTATATATACTAGAGTCTTGCACCAGGTCGAGTAACCCGATTTTAGCTGAATGCAACCCGATCCGCGGGTCGGGCCGGGTTTACTTTAAATGTTTAGGGTTCGATGTTAGGTTTTGACGCTTTCGGGTTGACCCGTTTTTTGAAAAGAAAGTCCTGAATATTTATAAAACTAAAAGAACTAGTCATTTGAATATTAATGAGAATATGTTTATTTTTTATACAAAACAAATTTTACATTAGAGATGTAATTTTAGACTATTTATCCATAATTGTATTAAAATATGGATTAGTTTTCTTTCACAGCGAGTTCGAGTTTGAATATTTCGGGTTCGGGTTGGAAGGTATCGGGTTTTGGATAGATGAATTTATTTTTGCCGGTTCGAGTCGGATACAACTTTACCCAATGTAGGACTATAATTTATACTTACTTAGTTTCCAACTTATGTTTCTCCTTCTATGTTAAAATGCATTCATTTTGGAGAAAAAAAAAGATGAGCTTAACAACGACAGAATGTAAATCAGTTGAGTAAACTGAACATAATGAAATTGCAGTTAAAAATATGAACAATCATTAAAATTTATAATATATTAATTTTTTTTAAACCTGTACTGATTTTGTATCACAGTTTTCATAAAAGAGCATCTAAGATATAAAGTTCATTGAATAACAATTATTGGCTAGGAAAAAAAAAAGTAAAATTACTGGTTTAATGCAATCTTAATCAAATACTTTAGAAACTTTTTTCAAAAATAATATAAATGACAGTGATTTTGAACAATCGTGTTAATTATAGACTAGCATGGGGTTTGGAACTGGTAATGAATTGTCCACCCATAGTTCAAATCTTAGCATCTTTATGTTTTTTTTGCTCAAAGCCTCCTCATAAACATAATTAATATACAGATTTTAGAAATTATAACAACATTCCTTTATTTCATACCGATATTTTGACTACAGTTAATTATAATAAAATTGAACGCATGCATATTTAAATGATTTCTTATTAATAGAAAGCTGTTGAATAAACTTTCACAGAAAATTGTGCTGATTAACCAAAATGTAATGCAGAAAATTTACTATCAAGTTAAAAAAGAAAGTTTGCACAGTACTCAATTAAAATGAAGTCAAGAAAATATAAGCATACGGTAAGCCGTTTCAATCTTTTAAAATTTATTACTAGCTTGAGAAAGGGCTGATAATACTGAAAAGATATTAGTTAAAATCAAAGTTTATTGATCTTAATTTCTTATGGTGATTTTTTATATAGCAAGCAAAATATGTTGATCTAAATTTAAATCAGTAACGCCTAAATATACACTTTTGAAACTGAGATATACTCATGAAAAAGCTTTTTTGAAAGTATTTTTGAAAAACACATTTCGTTACGGCAGTGGCGCAGCCAGGACCCCCATCTGGGAGGGTTTTTTTCATAAAATGAACAATTTCGTTGTGTTGTAAGGTAGTGTTTAGTAAATACGTGACACATAAAAAGAGATGTACTGAAAATCAGAAACAACCATAATAAATTTAGCATTTGTTTTTTAAGTGTTCACAAAAGAGCATCTCCTTCAATCTTCAGAGAAAAAAGAAAGAAAGAGCAGTAGAAGTAACATACGTACGTACTACTTTGCTGCTATTGATCCGAACTTTTTCTTTCATGAATTTTGTGTTGACATTGAGGCGCCTATTATGAAGCCTTGTAACAGTTGAATGGTAAAAATTTTATGCTGTTAATGTTTTTTTTTCCGGTTTTTACAAATCATATTTTAATTTTAACACAAGCGATTTGGCGTGCATCATAAGTTTTTAAATGCACTCGGAGGGGTTTCAACACCGAAATCTCTCCCTCTTCGCTACGCCAGTGGTTACTGAGTGTGTAGCAATAAATAAAAAGTTCTCAACATTTATATAGAATCTACTCAGAATTCAGTTAAGAAAAAAAAAAGTCTTTAAATATTTATTTTAAAGTCACAAATATATTTATGGGAGATCATATGAATGCATTTTAATACAGACATCGGCCATAGCAAGAATTATATCTAAAAGTTAAAAATGTGATAGTTATCAAATATGCCGAATATTTTTAAATATTCTGTTATTAAAACACACACACATACACACAATAATAATATAATTTAAGATTTTGTATTGAAAACATTTATAAAAGAGATAGATTATATAGAATGTAATCTTTATAAAATAATCCAAAAACAGACATTAGAAATGTCATTATAGCTTAGAATTAAGATGAACGGTTACCGGAATTTAAAAGTATTTTCAACGGAAGTTAACTTTCATCGCTAAATATCCAAGAAAGATAAGGCTCTGAAAGAAATATTACAAAAATGAAGGTTAACGATTAAACCCATTCAAGGCGCGTGTACGACATGATTCTATTTTTATAACCGCAAGCGGATGATGGACCGCCATCGTCCCGTTTCCTAAGCGGTTATGTGAGATGGGTAGAACGCTTAGGTCCCATGCATTTGGAACGAAAATTATTATTATTTTTTAAATCTCCAATAAATCGCATTACATGTCCATGAAAAAGAAAGTATCTTCA
This sequence comes from Maratus michaelseni, assembly GCA_963931845.1. Taxonomy (NCBI): domain Eukaryota; kingdom Metazoa; phylum Arthropoda; class Arachnida; order Araneae; family Salticidae; genus Maratus; species Maratus michaelseni. The sequence continues at coordinate 400,549,023 of OZ007588.1, forward strand.
TTAAGAATCATATAACTTTGACTTAGAACGAGATTCCCGAAGTTTTTTATCGCTTCTACGCTCTTAAACGCAAATGTAGGCAAATTGTCTCTTTAAATTTATACGTGCTTCTCCTGACATTCTGTTTTTTTAGCTTTTTTTTTTTTTCCTTTCATTAGTGAGCTCCTTTCATTGGAATTGGGAATGATTTATTTGTAAAGGGATTTTTTTTTCTGTAAGTTTAGTTAATCGTTATATTGTGTTTTGGTTAGTTTGATTGTTACTTTTGAAAGGCACTTTCAAACATTGAGTAAAAGTGAAAAAAGAGGATAAATTAATACGATTTTGTATTGGTTGTTATCAATCAAAGCAAAATTAAAATGTTGATTAGCGTTCTTATTAGGGGTGGGAAAATGACAATGTCGGATTGTGTGTCCAAAAATTCTTTGCAATTTACTTAAAAAAGAAACAAATATATATATATGAACTTAATATTATATTTGCAAATTTTATATGAACATATTTTTATTTATGATGTTGCTTTTTTTATACATATATACATAAATTTAAAAGTTCGAAATTTATTAAATGCAATGTTTTCTATTTGCACTTTTAAAATCTTCATTGATATAATGCGATTTTACCCGACCCTGACCCTATTCGAGGTTCCGGTCGGGTCGAGTTAACACATATTTTTTTCGTTATGGATACGGATCAGGTTCGGAACGGGCTGACTTTAATTGTGTCAGGTTTTAGTCGCTTTCGGGTTGGGATTTGACTCTAGCGGGTCGGGTACGGATTGACCCGATTTTTCCAAAAAAAGCCTAGACTATTTTTTTCAGATATAAAAAACTATATATTCGAACATTATTGAATATATACATATTTATATATGTTCATTTTTTAATATAAAAGATAAAATTGATATTAAAGATATAATTGCGATCTATTTTTCATAATTGTATTAAAATAGGGATTAATTTTCTTCCATTCCGGGTTCGGGTTTAAGCATTTTGGACTCAAGTCGGGTTTCGGGTTGATTTCAAAAATAATTTTCGGGTTTGGGATGGACGCAGAATTCTAAAACATACCCACGAAATTTCAATATCTTTTTTCGTTACAAAAACGTACTACGAAGATTTTAATATTATTCAATGGTATACCGGAAAAACAACTTTATTTTAAATGTACGGTTTTCAATAAATTTAAAGTGTCTTTTGATACTAAGTTACCAAGTTGAGTCAAAAAGTTTTCGTATTTTAACTTTTTTTTTAAATTTGAAAACCCGTATGTCACACATACGTAATCATATTCCTGTACACTAGTACCTATTTGATAGAGCAGGTTCTAAAGTTGATATTCATTCTCAGGTCGAGTGATTTCACTAAAGTGTGTATTTCTTGTAGATTGTAATAATAGCGGTCTAAAAAGAAGCATTCTGTGTTACTTTGCATTTTCACTTAAGAAAAAGGGTTTAACTCAAGAGCAGGAGCTAAAAAGATGAAGAATGTGCCCAGAAAAAAATAAAACCCAATTTGGGTCAAAAGATTCTTAGGTATGTGCCCAAATTGGGCCATGCCTGTTTTGGTTACCACTGTGTATCCATTTTGGGCACTGTTAAATACCCATTTAAAAAAAATCTTTTTGAAAATGGGTACTTAACAGTGTCCAAAATGAATACACAGTGGTAACCAAAACAGGCCATCTTTTTGAAAATGGGTACTTAACAGTGTCCAAAATGAATACACAGTGGTAACCAAACAGGCATGGCCCAATTTGGGCACATACCTAGGAATCTTTCGACCCAAATTGGGTTTTATTTTTTTCTGTGTGGTGAGTCCTGATTTTAGTTAAGGAATGTACAGAGCAGAACTGGCTAAAATGGTTCAAAGGTGATAAGGTCTTGAAGACTAAGAAGTCCCCCTTTGACTAACGAAGTTCTGCTTATAATTCTCGAACAGCAAACAAGCTCCAGTATCCGTAAATTATGAGCAGAACTTGTCTTTTTCAAAGCACCATCAAACGACGTCTCCATGAACTCGGTCATGTGAAAAGACACTGCCGAGGTATTAAAAAAAACACAGAAAGAGCCGTTGATTGAACCTGGTTTTGATTGTTCTCCGAGTGGCTTTTCTTATTGCTTTGGTTTTAATTAGTAGTCAGTGGGAAGCACAACTATAAAAATGATGATGTATTAGAAACATGAAATTGCCACATGAATATACAATGATGAACCCAAATTAACCGAAGGACATTAATAAAAAACAAAAAGATAATATGAATTTCTCAATATTATAGTAAAGTTCGAATTATTTTCTATGTTTGAGTTGATTTGCCGAAAGTTTATATAAAATTACTTCTGTCAAAAGACCTGAAGAAGCTGCTGTCGAAGAAGGGATCACGTACAAATCGGGCACTATCAATAGGAACTAACACTGATGGCTCTGCAAATCTTCTGCTACCAATAGGAACCAAAGCTGCTCTTGGAATTATTCTTCCTGCACCAAATGGAGAAATGGCTGGCTCTATGATGAATCTTCTTGATTGGTCAAATGTTGGTTGTACTGGAAATAATCGGGGTTCAAAAGGAACTAAAGCAGGTTGGATAGGCACCAAGGCTGGTCGATTGGGTATCAGAGAAGGTCTTCGAGCAGGTGGTGGAGCCGGACGAGGTGTTAGCCTTGCTGAGGAAACTCGACTAACTGGAGCAACTCGACTAACTGGAGTAACTGCAGCAACAGCAGCAGGAGGTGATTCAAAAATTTGTGCCCCTGAATAACAAAACAAATCCGAGAAAAAAGGTGTAAGTCACAGCTAAATTTTGTAAAAGTTTATGAACGAAGTATAAAACAAACGGATTATTTTTCCTAAAAGTTTGACGATGAATAAATGTGTTTGGTCACTTATGAGGAGTGTTCTGTTTTTTTAACTGCAGTTAATATAAATTGTTCGTAGAATCTCCAGCAAATAGTGATACTGAGTTAATTCTTTATGTCAAAGTTTAGTTTATTACTTGAGCTGCTGTTTCACGTGGTTATTGCTAAAATAAACTTTATGAATTAAATTAAAAAAGCTGGAGTCGTCAAGAAATATATTTTTCATAAAGATAAGTTTATATACCTTACAATTTTTAATTAGAAAATTTACGATATTTATGAGAAATATTTAATTTTTTTCTTGTCGCAAATAGGAAACAAGCACCTTTTTGTCAATAAATTTTTATTTTTATGTTCTATTTTTTTTTTTTTTTTTTTTTGTATTTTTTACATGCTTGAAATTATGTGTTCTAACATTTGAGTAAATGTTTTTCAAATCGGAGTTGTTGAGCTAAAAAGGATTAAACAAAAATTTTTCTGTAAAATAGTTACAACAGTTGAAATGCAAAAGGTTTCTATATAAACAAGTATTGTGTGGTTTTTTTTTAGATTAAAAATAATTATCATTTTATTATTATAAGTTTAATTAAAGCAGTAATTGCGCATTTAAAATATTTAAAAAAAAGTGTATGGACTTAATAAAACGAGAATATGTGAAAGTGATAAAAGCAAATTTTCACCTTCATTTCCATCTTCGGCACTCGAAGCAATTGATACATCGGCAGGATTTTGATTAGATGTTCCAGGTTCGTTGGTGGATATGGCTGCTCTGAAACCATCCTCATCTGCTACGTATTCTACTATTCTTGATCTTCCATCTTCGTCTTCTAATGTATAAGAGCCAGTTACTCTGCCGTTGCCATCGCCAGTTTCTTGATGTGAACTGGAACCACCTTCCGCAGGAGCTGTGTAACTGAATTGGTAAGGTGTGGGCACAGAGTTATCCACATAATCTACCTGTAAAAAACAATCATTCTAATTAAACGTGCAACATCCTTAAAAGCAGAAAACACTAAAGTTGCAAAATTATATTAGGCCAACATTATATACTAGGTATGACAATAAATTTCGGTGAATATGCTCATAATCAAAAGAATCTTACATAAATCGGAAAAAATGCTTTATATGCAAGTAACTAAACATTTTTTACGTCTTATATCTTACTTACAATAAAATCCGAAGGCAAGAAATTGTCTGTAACCATTCCAGGCCGAACCACTCTCATCTGCGAATTGACCATAGTTACACGCCATGTTAGGCTTAATGAAGACCCTATTCTAACATATAACAACTAAACGATAATTTATCCTACTTGAAATCATGTCTTTCAAAATAAATTAATGTTTGTGAGGTGGCTTACATTAAATTATATTATATTCTGAGATAACTTCAGTTGAAATTAGGTTTATTGCTCCATGAAAGTAAACAAACAAATGATTCATTCGTTGTGAACGTTTAAAATATTAAACCATGAAGGCAACCCTTCAGAAAGTGATCGCAAACAGAAGAAGTTACTTTCCTCCGTAATACCCGCTAAACTACTTCGTTCATTCGTTGTGAGCCTTTATCTCCATCTATCGGATCGGAGATTAATATAAACAAAATTTTAAATTGAATACAGTGACCTCTCACTTATACGCGATACACTGTAATTATTTTTCAGCACCAGTTCCTTTTTAAATTAATTTTCTCCTTATTTAATCGCAGAATTTATAAATCGAATTTTACTGTTTTAAAATAGTGGTACAAAAAGTAATTACTGAACATCGCGTATAAGTGAGAGGTCACTGTATTTCTTATAAAATGTAATTAGAATATAAGGAACATGTAATTGTAATACCGTGTACTACATATATTAATTATATCAATGAAATAAAATTTTGTATTTTAGCATAGTAGAAACTTCGTAGTGAAAATAAATTTTTAATTTAATAAGATAATTAAAAAAAAATACTTATTTAATAAAAAATGATCTTTAATGATCAAAATTTATCACAGATTTCGTTAGGCATGTTTATAAAAAATCATACTTTAATTTGAGATAAACTTTTTAAAATTTAAGTTATTTAATTATTATTTTGGCAAATAAACTTTCTGTTGAAATTGCTCTTTGTTCTGTATTTAATCAATTTTACTTGCATTGTAAATAAAATGAATATTTTACATCAAATATAATTAAAATATAAGGAATATAATGTAATACTGTGGTACAACAAGTATTAGTTATATCAATGCAGATAAAATTTTGAATTTTAACATAGTAACATTGTAGTGAAAAAAAATTATTCGTCATATTAATACAATTAATAGATGCGATTTAATCAAGAAATAAAATAAAATAAATTATTTTAATGATCGAAATTTATTATACAGTTGAGAAATCAGAATTTGAAAAATGAAATGTTTACTCTGATATAGCAGGGCAGTTTAAAAGATCGAAATGACGCAGATTGCCAAAATGACTCGAAATTTTTAATGTCGCTTAAAAATATGTTTTGCAGCGTTGCCTGGTGAAATATTAGTGCAGCTTTTTTACGAGGTTTGTATGTAAGTCACCGCTCCGATGTAATTAGGGGTCCGCTAGGGGGCGCAAGCGGGCCCGGAGATGTGTTAACCCAGTAATGGGTATTTAAACAACTTTGTTGATCTAAATAATATTTTGAATATTTTATTGTTCTTAATCTTTACATAATCTTTTTATAGTGAAATCTTTAAACTATTGAAGTTCAATCAAAACAGTTTATTTCCTTCGGGAATGTCGTTGTTTATATCAAAGGATTAAATATTATTTCATAACATCTTAATGCTGTTTGTTTGTATGAAGTCTTATGTTAAATGAAACATAACATTCCGTCATTTTTGACGGGGGTTATATGCTAGTATAAAATAATAATGTTAAAAATTTTCCCATTTAATCAGACATTGCGAGACTAAAAACACAGAATTATATAAAACAATAAAATAGTAAAGCAAACGTTTCACGCTACGATCGATCCCCTCATCAGATCAATGACATACGATAACCAAGCTATCACAAACATGTTTACAGTCTTGAAGATTGGTACGCGCGTTTGCAGAATACGCCGATGAATGAGTCTTGTTCAATTCCACCTGAATATACAGTCTTACTTTAACGTAAACTCTGTAGAGTTTTCTTGAATTTAACTGGTAAAACTTTTGACTGTAAACATGTTTGGAGATAGTCTGGTTATCGTATGTCATTGCACTGATAAGATGCTCGATCGTGGCCTGAAACCTTTACTTTAATATTTTATCGCTTTATATATTTCTGTGTTTTTCACGAGGCTAACGAAAAAGACAGGCTACCGCGGTGCATTCCACTTATCTTTTTTTACAGACCGCTAGAATGACGTGATGCTCATTTCGTACACCTGCATTGGTGGATTCGAGCATCACGTGACTCCCGCGGTCTGTAAAAAAAGATATGCGATATGCACCGCGGTAGCCTTTCTTTTTCGTTAGCCTCGGTTTTTCATCTTGTAATGTCTGATTAAATGTGATAAATTTTAACAATGCTTTATATTCCTTTGACGTAATCTCTGTCGTTTGCAATACATTTTTGACAACGAATGTACAATTAATGAAAATTGCGGAAGAAGTCCTCTTTCGGTATCGTAGGAAGAAAACTTTTTTGCAGACATTGACCGCCAGGCCCTGACTACCGCACGGGCACCCGGGGCCCATGCCCTGGGCACAAAATTTCTGAAGGGCACGAACATTTTCATAATTTCATCTAAATTTCCATTTACAAAAATCATAATTGTGCCAACGTTTTTATTTCTTTTAGGACTTTTGTTTGCACTCAGTATCAGTTTGGTTTTCTCATTTAATATCAATAACATCATTAATAAGTAGCCTTCTTATCATTATTTTCTAGTAATTGGTGTGCTGTATTTATCAAGTCATTCAATTTTATCATATTGCACATTTATTCGAAAAGTGACACAACTAAAAAAATGTGATATTTCAGATATTATTTCGATAAAATGACAAAAATATATCTCAATCTGTAGTTAAAAGTACATTTCAATAAATAATAGAAACAAAATTTTATTTTTATTCCTGGAGCCATTTTTTAATTTTACAGAAAACTTAATTTTTTGAGTTGACACTTTTCGAATAAGCATGCAATATGTAAAAAAAAACTAGTAGTAAATCAACCAATCTAATGGGGCACGAAAAATTGCAAGTGCCCTGGGCACAAAAACTTGCTAGTCGGGCCCTGTTGACCGCATATGATGTGCAAAAGCCCAACTGATGTTTCAATATGCATGCCGTGTTATGTATTTTTTTTTTTTTTTTTTTTTTTTTTTACGTAGAATCGATTGATGCCATTAAAAAAAAAAAAAAAATTACAACCATAATGCTTTAAAAAAAAAAAAATTCAAATATTAAAATACCTTTTTTAATAAGTTTGGTACAAAAGCATGTTTTTTTTTTTTTTTTTTTTTTTTTTTTAAACATGGACTTACATTTAATCGAACAATTTAACTGCCAAAGTCGCAACTGTTATCAAAACGTTTCTCACTCCTTAACTGCCTACAGAAGAAGGATGTACCAACTATCATGCGGGATATAGCGGAATCTTGACTTTACAAGACAAAAATATTGAAAATTGTAAAAATTTCAAAAACCATACAAAGGTATCAAAACCTAAAAAATGGGCCCAGAATATTACCCACAAGGATAAAATAATTTACAACAGTATAAAAAATTGGACTAACATAACATGGTTCTATCATCCATTACTCATTTTTTGTTTTCACCTGTTTTTTTTTCTACTTCTCCGATACATTTCATTCTAAAAACGGCGCTAGACGTTAATTAAGGGAAAGACATATAGGGTTTCGCATACTGGGGAACTTATAGAACATTTCTACATATTTGATGAACTTTGGGAAAGTACATGCAATTTTCAACTATGTCATTGAAATTTGCCGTTTCAGCACACTGTGCATAATGTGTAAAAGTTTATGGCCCGTAGAGGAGTTCCAGCACTTGAATGTTGCTCTAGAACAGCGTTTTCCAACCTGGGGGTACGTGCCGGAGTAGTAAGGGGTACGCGAAAATTACATCGGTAATGACGGCAAATGCAAAAAATTAAAGGTTAGAATGAAAACTTAAAAAAAAAGTTCTAGAATTTATTTTTACAACGATAAATTTATGTAAACTACAATGGACGGCACAGATGTCATATACGCACCACGCTGGTGCGTCCCCCCCCCCCCTCGCCAATTTGGCGAAAAATTTGTTTTTGAATATTAGTTACAAATAGCATGCAATAATAGCACGTGAATTTTTATTTCAATATAAAAATATAATATAGCTACAAAAGAAAATATACAACAATCTCTTGCGAGTTACTTACGATTCCAAAAAGCGTTCTTTATTTTTAACAATTTAAGAAACTAATGTATTTTTGAGATTTAAAGAAGCATTTATAAAACCAAAATTTCTTTTGCTGACACTGATTTTCGAAAACATTTCCGTGTAGTTTTTACAATATATGAGTCAGTTTTCTCAATTTGAAATATTGGTTTTTAGGATTCTATTAATTCTCAATTGAACATTTTCAGCAGCGTAATTGAATTTATACATACACTACAAAAAGTACTCGGAAACTTTTCCAAAAATCAGTGGAAGCAAAAGAAACTACATTTTTAAAATGCTTCTTTAAATCTAAAATAATGTATTGATGTCTGAGGTTTCTAAAGTTAAAGAACGCTTTTCGAAATCACGAGTAACTCGGAAGAGCTTATTGTATATTTCGTTAGTGATTATATTGTATTTGCCTACATTTAGAAACATCTCCCTTTTCAGTTTGTCTTGTCAGTGTGTAACTAGCTGTATTTTACATTTATAAATATAATGAGATCAAACACAAAATGTAGGAAAATGAGTCACTCTTTATGCATCGACACAATACTTACTGAGTGACACGTACGAAATTTCTACATGAAAAGAGACAACTGAACAAATACAGTAATGCACTAAAGTATCAAAAGTAAACATGCAAGTTAACATACTATTCATAGCTTAAAAGACAAAAGAAAAGTAGGGCAAATGTTTAGAAAATATGAATGCTGAAACGTTTTTATGTATACTAATCACATTTGTTTTCTCTATCTTCATTTTATCGTTGACAAAGGCTATATAGAACAGCATAATTTTTGGTAACATAACCTCTAATAAGTAAAAGTACCGTAGTCCTTCACTGCAAAAAAAAGTGATGATTTTACAGTATGATACTGGCATCCCAGCTGCTAGTATTTTACCGTAAAATTAACAGTGATAAAGAGTAAAATAAGCAGTAATACACTACCGCGCATGCGCGGCAGTGTGCGGTCGCACTTAAAATTTTGCAGTTATATATCCATATATTATAATGCGCTACTAATTTATACTAATTATTTACAAATAGTTATTAATTTGAGCAATGCTAGCAATTTAATGTAATGGATAATAGATCGCTAATAAGGAAAGTTTCTGAAGGTGAAATAAAACACTACAGATAAAACACTACAGACTACACCAGACTAGCAATATTGTACCCCTTGATTAGGGTTATTTTCTTTACGAAAGCCTTATGTTTACTTTTTATTATATCAAATTAAAAAAAAAAATTATTTCCGTCCTGTACCGGGAGGAAAGGGTAGCTTTCCTATATCTTCGTTTTAAAACCCTAGCTATAATGTTACTGGAAAACACTAAGCTAAAATGCGAAGAACCCGATTACAGAAGATTCGTTAATACTGAGTTTGAATAAGAAATTCGCAAATTAGTCAGCTATAGCCAAGTTAGCTTCATTTATAGACTTATTTTTGGTCACAAAATTTGACGATATTTTGCCACATGTCACCAAGCTTGGGGAGAATTTTACGCTAACGGATATGAATATACAGTTTTAAGCATATGATTGGGAAAATGCTTACAACGATGAAAGATAATAATTTGCGAGAAATCACGTCCACTAAAACTCAAAAACTTTGCTGTATTGTTTCAAAATGTCAGCCACCCTAGAATTGCAAACTGCTAGCAGCTTCTCAGCCATTTTTTAAGATAGAGGAAAAACAAAAAAAATGCTCTGGGATCCTTGTATCAAAGCCTAACACTTAAACAAAAAATAAATTTCATTTTCGAATTTTTTGTATATATTTTTTTAGTGGCCGTCATTTTGTAACAATATGGCGGACCAAACTGGCCAACGAACTCGGTTGAGACTTTGGTGAGCTTAATACACACAAATAGTTCCATCCAATCGATTCAGAAATATGAGTGCTATCGTATGACATAGATCAAATGTAATATATATATATATATATATATATATATATATATATATATATATATGAATCAACTTTTGAACGGAGGGTGGTTTTGGGGTCTGAGGCTCGTGATCGGTGAAAATATACCGAAAATTTCCGGAAATGCTTTCCTCCGAACGGCTGCAATAGGTAGCTTTTTACTTTTTGTAACGAAATCTACCTAAAAATACATTTCACAATATGTATATTCAGGACTTTTTTCCTAAAAGGGGGGGGGGGGTCACGCATATCCTTAAGTATTTTTAAAATTTTAACGAGAAAAAAAATCAAACATTTAAATTTCTGCTAAACCAACTTCAAAAGTGTTATAGATATTTATGCGATTTATTGTTTTATTTATAATTTGTTGACAACAAAGATGTTTGTAATTACTCAGGGCAGAAATCACTCGGTGATAGATCACCAACATGATGATTTAGTTGAATAAAACTGAGTGAACATTAAACATTTTTTAGAGAAAAAAGAGCCCTGTGTATATTTATATATTTTTTTAACTTTGTGCCTCAACTTACAGGGCTGCACAAAGTTCGTGCTCTAATTCCAGTAAATATGCTCGGATTGTCCTGAAATTTTAGTATGTTTTTGTCGGTTACTATACCATGTTCTGTATTTCAACTGAAGTGTGTGGCACTTATAGTTTTTTTTTTTTTTTTTTTTTTTTACAGGAACAGTCAAAAGTATCTCGTTACATTACAGTCAATGGGGAATAATCGTTTCAAGTGTATTTTGATGATGCTACGTCATTTAAAACATGAAGAAATTGATAGATAATTATGAAGCGAATTAAAACATTCTTTTTGTAGAATATGGGGTGCAAAGCATTTATTATTCATTTGGAGGGTCAAAGAAAAGAATTCTGTTACACATCGTTCTATGGGGAAAAATCGTTTGCAGCGTAATTTAGTGATATTTCACTATTTCAAACATAATGAAAATTATATCCCTTACTGAGGTGCACTATAAATTGCTCTCTTGTGTGCATTGCGTTTATTTACAGGGACACACAAAATATATTGGTTACAGTACATGTGCGATATTTACAGTCCATGTGTGATAAGTGCGTTTTCAACTTTGATTTGCGTTTTTAAGTTTAACTAAATTTGTTCATAATACATGTGTGTTTATAAACTCAGTTGATCATATACAGGACTGCACAAGGGAAATCGTAAGTATTACAGACTATGGGATTGAATTGCTTAAGGGTAGTTTTTAATTGTGTTTATGCATTTTCCTGCTGAACTATATTTAGTAGACTAATAGAAGTAGAATATAAATAAATTCATATACAGGGCTACACAAAACAATTCGACTACTTTTTGACATTGGAAGGTAATTTCGAAAACTGTATTTTTCAATGTGTTATATGTTTTCTAAACTGTTTACGTACATAGCTTATTTCACCTTATTTAACTGTGATGTTTAGTTACAGTTTTCTGGCTGCATTGGAAAGTGTTTCATAATCTATATTTGACGCATGATTTTTCGTTCTTGTTTAACAAGCAAACTATCTGTATCGTACTATACCGTACAGATTGATACACGCTTTCTTATACAGTACTAGAAATATCGAATATAATAACTCACCCTGGAGCGAAGTTGCGCTTTTGCGAGGATCCCACAGCATAGAAGGAAGATAACCTGCAAGAAAATACAGAAAACAAATTTATATTAACTTTTAATTGTTTTCCAATAATAAAATATTAATATATACAGGGTGCACAAAAAAGTCTCACTATCCTGAAAAAAGAAATAAAAACTTGCGAAGGGATGTAGTTACAGCTATTCAAGTATGGTATAGTAAAATGACTGCCCGACCATATATACAACCAATAACAGTGATGAAATTTGTAAGTTACCGACCCAATTCCGAAAACTATGAGTGGCCGTGAAAAAAAAAAAAAACTCAATTACAAAAGTGTAAAGCGTTCTTGATTTATTATAGCATGAAATGATGTCTTGCATGTAAAAATAACTTTGTTTGAAGTTCTGTAATGTAAATTTTTCGCTATCCAATCACCAGCTTTAATACGTCGATTTACACAGGCTTTAATACAAATATTGATGTTAAATGAAACATTTTTGTAAAGCATTAGAGAGAGAATAGATTTAAACTATAAATATATTTTTATATTATACGATCTAATAAGTAAGATGATATTAACTTCAGAAACGCCCAGTTAAGTAAAGCTAAATTTTCTGAAAAGGTAGTACGTACTTTAAAGATAATGTTTGATCGAGTATACTTCAGCCTTCACTAAAGTGGGGCTCTCTTATATATGATATATACTCTCAACAGTACCAGATATTTTCTTAGCCACGAGTAAAACAAAAAACAGGCAGACAAATTTGCATACATATGTGATCCTTATCAATTAAATTTGTACTAAGAAGATTTTCTTAGTGAAAATACAATGTGTTATTATTCTTAGGATCCCTTAAATATGCTTCTATTTTGCACGTCGATTACTTATAAAGATTTTTGGACATCAAACGCAGCGATGGATGTTGATAAATTGAATGAATTTTTTTAGGAGAGTGTGAAAGAATATGCTTAAAATATAAATATTGTTTAAAAATATACTGAGAAAAAATAACTAATATGGGTGGTTTCAGAATGGTGCGATTAGATCAGACTAAATTTACCGAAAATGTAGCCCATACATTAAACATCATTTATAGTCTCAGTTAAACGCATAATATATACTACTAGTAATATATACTATTACGCAACAGTGTATTATTATTCTTGGATTATCTTAAATTTTTTTTCTATTTTTAAGGCCAATCACATATATTTTAGACACTAAAATACAGCTATGAATATTGATAAGTTGGATTAAATTATTTTTATCAAAGTGTTATACCTAACGTGTAATTATCGTTCGAAGATAATTTGAGAATAAGCAATTAAGATGATATTTGCTTTGGAATTATCCTTTTAAATCAAATTAAATCTGCTGAAAATGTAGCACATACCTTAAACATCATCTCAGATCAAGTATACCTTAACCAAGGGTTTTCAATGGACACTGCCTTAACACAAGTGTGGCCATCTTCCACATCTTGTCCCTTATATACGTTGTCCACTCCCAACGGAAGCACACATTTTTCAAACCACGTGTTTAACAAGGAAGAGACCGACAAATTGGCATAGATATGTGACATTTGTCACTTAAAATTGCATGAAGAAGATTTCACTTTGTGAAAATCTTTACGTACGTGATGCTGAAGGGCAAACATCTGCAGGCGAAACAGAAAGTGATGCGACATAGTTTTTGTCATTTGGGCTGTCTTAAATGTTTTCGAGATTTTTCCGGGGTTTTAGGGTAGAATCAAGGTATTGCATTATGCATATGGAAACAAAGAGAACTTAAGGTTGAACTAAATGCATTTGGCACCTCAAATTTTGTATTTTCGTTGATTGAAAACAATTCTTTCTAACATATTTATAAATTCATTTTCATTCTTATATTGTAAAAATTTCAGGTATTCAATATGGTTTTAATTAATATCACGGCTAATTATCAAAAAATGAAAAATCTGATTGTCAGGTGCATTCGGATTTGTCTTCGTCTATCCTAATCCAAATTTTCAGATCTCTACGCGCGGCAGATTTCTCTAGCCATCGCCCACAGACACATAGACAGACAAAACAGACTTTCATTAATGTAGATAGATTTAGGGATAAAATAGACTTTGTTTTACTAAAAAATGTGAATGGGGAGCAGCGATGTTACTTCCATGGTTTCTTCTACATTGCTTTCCCATTTCTAATTTGTTTATCGGGCAGTTTGTTATACATGTAAAGTTTCGAAATATGTTCTTTTCACGGTTTTCTATATATTTAAAGTTCATTAAAAAAAAGATTTTTTTTTTAAACTGATTTTCTTATAAATAAATAACTAAAAACTACGCAAATGTTCTAAAAACATATACAGTGAAACTTCCATTTAACGAAGTCTCATCGTTACTCTTAAAAACTTCGTTATGAAGAAAATTCGTTAAATTCAAATCAAATTAAATTCAGGAATTTTTCCTTCAGATATGACGAACGGTAATGCATTCAGAAGCATTTTTTTCAGTTTCAGTTTTGAAGCAGTCTTTTACAAAACAGTTGTGTACAGTCGATGAAATCACGTCATATTCCCAAGCTTTCGTCAGCTCTGATACACAGATTCTTAAACTAATGTTTTCACTACATTGTCTTTTTCCATAATGTACTTCAAGATTTTGTATTATTCCTTAGACTTTTGTATTATTCCTTAGACTTTTGTATTATTCCTTCGGCTAAAGTTTAGAAGTTGTATTGTCAGGAAGAAAAATAACTTTGATGTTCTTCGATTTGCATTTTGAAGCACATTCTTGTGGATGTACAAAGAAATTGTCTATCTGCAATTGAAGGTCAGAATGGTAAATGTGTGACTCTAATTGATATTTTTTGGTCAATTAATCTGGCGACATTGCTTCACTGCATCTTCAATATCATTAAATGTAAAAAGGGGATTTTGATTTACCCCATCTGTCAGCGCTGGAGTCTCGATGTGGGAGAGTGGTGATAGCAAGTGATTTTCTTAGTGCGAAAAAAAATTCCTTTTTGTTCAGCACCAAGCAGAATGGAAATTATTTATGCTATCAAATTATGCTATCAAATTTATATCATATTTCTTTAAATTATACAGGGTGTTTCTAAATGGATATCGGGGTTTTAACGCTTTGTAGTATCTATTATATAAAACTTAAAATTATACTTAATACATAAAATGAAAGAGCAACTCAAACAGTTTGTTGGTACCTGTGCATGCACATGCGTAAGCAATGTTTCTTCCGTGATCCGTTAGAAAGCGCTAGTACCGAAAATGGCGACTAGTGAACAGAAAGCATTTTGTGTTCTGCAGTTTGCAAAGACCAAATCTGTAGTTACCGTGCAACGTGCGTTCCGGATAATGTTCAGATGTGATCCCCCAGCCAGCTGTTGCAACAATTACCCCACAAACACTAATTAACGTTTGGGAAGAACTGAGCTATCGACTTGATGTGTGCCGTGTGACGAAAGCTATTGGAGTGTTTCTATATTAAGTTTCTATATTAAGCTATATTAAGTTGTCCACATTGAACACATGTAAGCTTGTAGGTAAAACTGTTTGAGTTGCTCTTTCATTTTATGTATTAATTATAATTTTAAGTTTTATGTAGTAAATACTACCAAGCGTTAAAACTCCGATATTCATTTAGAAACACCCTGTATTTCAAATTTTCAAAAAGTTCAGAGATATATTTAAATTTGTAAAATTTAGTAGGCTTTTCTGGATTTTCTTTGTTATTCCTATTTCGATATCTATATTGATGTATTAATTTATTGATAAACCTTTTAGAAAAACCATTATCCTTTGCTATAATTTTTATTTTGTCAAGTTCACCATTAATATAACCATCAGTACATACTAAAAATGCTCTATGGATGTAAAAACGATATGCTGCCAATTTATAATTTAAAGGTGATGAAGCGATCTTGGATATTGTGTTATTTGAACGTATATTCTTTCTATAAACAGTTCGATCAATTGTTAAATTGTTGCTTTTTATAAGCTCTACGTCTAAGAAAGCCAAACGATCCTCCTTCTCTGTATCCAGGGTAAATTGTATTTTATTAATCTCAACTACAAAGTCCATTAATAAATCTAAACCATGCTCTCATACAATAAAAACATCATCTGCAAACCTACATCAATATGCAGGTTTTAAAATAAAATCATCCATATCATATTTTCTATGAGTCTCAATTTAATCTCTGCACATAAACTCGAAATGGGGGAACCCATCGGTGCTCCATCAATTTGTTTATAATAAATATCGTTGAACTTGAAAACATTATTGTTTTTAATTAGATTAAACCCTGAAATAAGTGGGGTCTGGGGTTTTAGCATTTATGTCAAATGAATTAAATATACTTAATATTAATAGCATTTTCAACGAGTGAGTTTTCTGTAATTTTTTATCATATCTCAAGTTTTCTGCAACTTGTTTTCTTATAGTTTCTCGCTTAAAGTAATCTCATTTTTCGATAGAAGATGTATGTTAATACAGGAATTTAAATATGTAAATTATTACATTTAACTTTAAAATATTTTTAGGAATATTTCACTCGGGAATGTGAGTTTTTTTGTTGTTGTTTTATACAGAGTGCAATATTACATTGCACTCTGTAGTTGTAAAAAAAAAAAAAAATACTAAAGTTAAACTACTACTACTACTAAAATTACTACAAGCACTAAATGTAGTTGTAAAAAAAGGGAAATTTTATACATACTAGCAAATACTGCTAATGTATTCTAGCAAACGCTCCGGCCTTTGCTCGGGCCGCCCCCGTCCGAATTTGCCGAGAAAAATTAAGTTCGGATCTGGGCCAACTTCAGAAAAACAGAAAATATGAAGATGACATCCAGAATTTTATGAGCTTCGGAAAAGATTTTTTTTAATTAGTAAATATGAAATTTTTTTAAGTGAAAGCAGGAAAATAACATTTTATCCATGCTTCTTTTCGTTTTTTTTTTTTTTTTTTTTTTTTTTTTTTTTTTTTTTTTTTTTAATTCGGGTTACGGGGGTGGCAATTTAAAACAAAAAGAAAAATGGAAAATATGAAAATGATATCCACATAACATATTATTTTTGAAATAGTAAATACTTATATTTTCTTAATAAAAGATACAATCAGTACCATGAAAGTACAGACAAACAGGTAGATACTTTGTGTTTCTTTTATAACTCCATCCGAGCCAGGCGATTACGATTTTATAATTACCAAAAAATTAAAAATATGAAAAAGACCTTCAGATTTTTTTTTTTTTTTTTTTTTTTTTTTTTTTTTTTTTTTAAGTAGTAAATGTTCACATTTGTTTCATGAAAGAGTATCATTGGTACCGAGAAGGTACCGGCTATTAGCAGGTGTCCTTATTTTAGCTCCTTCAGGCACCGAGCGATCGAGATTTTAAATTTAACGAAAAACGAATGAAACCCACCAAAAAACCATTCGAAACACATAAGACTAATTTTTTTTTCAGCAAAATGTTTTGAATTTAATCATTAAAATGTGTCTCAATAAGGGGATATAATATATTTATATAGGTTTTAAGATACATTTAATAAATGAGGGGGTCGGGGCAAGAAAGTGCCAAGCCACATTTTTGAACTTTTGAGATATTTCAATTTGAAAATTTAATCAAATACTCTAATCAAGATATATCACCTAAAGTTTTTTCGCCAATGTCTTAGTAACATTTGAGCAGGTGTCGGAAGTAGCGAAACTACTGTAGTCGCTACTTTTTATGGTAGTTTGTAGTGTAGCGCACTACATTTTGAACAATGTAGTGTAGCGAGTAGCGCGATACAAAAAATCAGTAGTTTGTAGCAAGAACCGATGCTACTTTTAACGCTACTTCAGGAGAAAAAAAAGTGCCATTCTGCAAATCACGTGGTCGAAACTCGCTTCTTTGTGCAGAATTTGTTCTGCTCAAAAATTTCCGAATCGCAGTGGCCAATCTCAGCTACAGTGTATAGCATCGCATGAAGTCACAGATTTTTTCCGTTGACACTTGCTGCTGAAATCAAGTACTAAATCACCAAAGGAATTAGTTTTCTTGTTAGAAACACTTGTCTATTTACTTGTTAAGATGTCTTCTTGTTTTAACGCCGGATTTTTTATTATTCAGAATTGCTCCATTTACAGATTTATTTTTTGTTTGCATGTAGGGTTGTTTTTCTGTAATTTTCTAGATTATAATATATCTCTTAATTTTGCTACGAAATGTTTTAAGTGTGTATAAACTAACCTTTTCGAGACGAACACAAAACATTTCCTTGGTTGGTATCTTTCTTAATTTTTTAATGCTTTCGGTTATGTCGCTTTTATTTAATTGTATCCCGGCTGACGCGATATAACGAGGGGTCACTTTATTATTTAATCCGTGTCTTCAATTTCTAGTGTAAATTGAACCCTTTGACAAAATTTGAAAGTAGCGAAGCAATGACTACTTTTGAAAAGTAGTTTGTAGTCTCTACTTTTTAAAACAAGTAGTTGTAGTTAACTACATTTTCGACAAAGTAGTTGTAGTTGTAGTTCGCTACAATAAAAAAGTAGTTTTTCCGACCCTGCATTTGATATATTCTGAGTAACAATGTGGCATTACTTTAATGATATTACTATTACGTTTTTTGTAAATTAGCTATCTTCATTAGGGGATAAACATCTGGGGCAAAAACGAAAACTGTCACATATGCTGCCACCAAGTGACATTAGAAACAAATTATATGTTGGATATTATAATTTACAATATTAAGCAACAGATTATAGTGTTACATTTATTTCACCTAAAATGTGGCTTGGCACTTTCTTGCCCCGACCCTCTCAAATATTTTGTAAAATACAGAGTGTTGCATAAATACAACGATAGGCACTAACATAATCAAATTTTGCTAAGACATAAAATTCAGAAATGAAATTTTATGAATAGGTTTGTATTTTTTATACAAATTTAATACAGTGATATTTAGACACCGCATCCCTTCCAACTTTACAGGTCAAGCTTCTTGGGTGGTCGGCGAACTCTCTGAGAACGTCTAGGCATTAAGGCTGCTCGTCAATAAACTTCCCGATTCCCCTAGCTAATGTTAATATTATGGGCATAGGATGCATTCGTATTTTTATAATATCGCCTCAGGAAATTAATATTTTTAACTTTTGTTTTCTTTGTACTGTTTTTAAAGAATGTCTCTTTTTTTCTTAGTTGTCAAATTTTTCCTAAAATATATACTTAATTTTATGTGACGTGTTAAAATCTTATTCAGTTTCGCTAAGATTTTAACACATAAAAATATAAATTAAGGACATATTTTAGAAATATTTTGATAACTAAGGAAAAAAGAGATATCCTTTAAGAAGCGTACACAGAAAACAGAAGTTTAGTAATTTATTTTTCTGTGTGAAATGAATAAAAATTTACACAAATGCCAACATTATATTTTGCTTACATTGTCTGAACAACAGATTTGCAATATTGTCTGACACAACGGTGTCTTTTATTCCCAAAGGATTGTTATAATCAGATGATTGAGAGCATAGAAGTTATGATTGAGAGAGTCAAACCAGATTGAATTTAGAATTCTGCCATTTGTAGCACTTTTTATGAAGAGGAGGAGAGGGATGTCTCCTACACCCTGTAGAAACTTTTCTGAAACATGTGAAATATGATTTTACAACCTCTCTTCTGAAATCCAATTGTTTCATTCTTTTACCACAAAACTTCAACAAATTTCAGGCATTAGAAATTGCTGTGTCAACTAGCTATGTAAATATGGGTCAATACCGTTTTTTCTACGTATACTCATTCTGTGTCTATTGTTATTTTCATCCATCAAATAAAAACCTCCCCTAAACTTATTTTAAGAATCTTACCTTTCATTTTGACATCAAAGGTCATAGCTTTCACATTTTATCTTTAGCGTCTGGTTTAATACTATCTGTAAGATGTAAAAATCGCGTTATTGACGTTAAGCGTTCGTGTCTCATTGCATTAGCGACAATATTATTTCTCATATTATCACTTGAATCCCAATAACATCTTTTGTCAGGAAGACTATTATAACCAGATAAAATTTAAATTCCAATGAAGCATTTTAATACTCCAGTGACATTAAAATCTGGACAGCTTTTAAGAGCTAAATATGCCTTTATGTTCTTCAAAATCATATCATAAATATCTTTATCAAAAATAATTCGGAAAGTTTTGTAGGAGAGAAATCAATGTATTTCAAATAATTTAGTTCAGGAAAAATAGTATTTTCTCAGGCGATATATCTGCAATTAACCACTTCCTGTTTTTTTTTTTTTTTTGTGAAATGATGCAACAGAATCATAATCATATTTAGTACATTTTTCTTTCTCATTTTCAGTATTTGATTTTCTATATCATTTCTACTTCAGAAAATTACTACTTAAATTATCAGTTGTTCTGGCACAATCCTCATCAGCACAGTCTTCATTACTCAAATCATTTTCTATTGGTGATGTTGCGTGTATACAATCGACATCTTCACTATCATCCTTTTTGAAAAGCAAATCCAGATCTTCACTCAATGTCAGGCTACTAAAAATAAAAATAATAAGCCTATATTTAATTTTACATTTATGTGTTGATAAATTTATGTACCTATAAATACATTTATAAACAAAATATTAATGTTGTCGGGCTTGCGTGGGTTTAAACACTTTCCATATTGACGACTTAGCTTGGAACGCGATGCACATCACTTTAATTAAACAACACAGACATTAAATACACAAATAAATTGGAACATGTGCTAATCTATGCCATAGTCATATAGACAAACACTTTACTTATAGCCATTTTATACACCAACTTGTATTCCATAATTTCGTTCATAGAACATATACTTATTTTCAGCTCGTCCAATCAGTTAATATAGGTCATGGAATAAGTCTCATTATTCAGACACCGCATCATCTCCTCCAACTTTACAGGTCAAGCTTCTTGGGTGGTTGGCGAACTTTTCGTGAACGTCTAGGGATTAAGGCTCGAACAGTGCGTAGACTTACCCGCGGGTTTTCTTTTATGGTTTTTCAGAATCTTTGATGTTTATGACTTTCTCAGGATGTCTAAAGTTCAGATGTCAAAGCGGGAGCAATTGACAGCCGTTGACACCACCCCTTTCTTTTGTTGAATCTTCCCTTTCTTTTGTCCCTGACCGCAAATTGATGCGAGAAGAATGGAAAGATTGGTATCTCAAACTGACTTGCACATTTACGCACTAAAAGTAGCTTTATAGTCGGGGTTGCATGAATCGGTGCAGCATCCGTCGTATCGGGATCTGCTGATAAACTATTTGACAGGTGAGATGACGAAGTCAAATCTTGAGTCGGGACAAGCAGTCGAAGGTGACGCTACTGGTTTCTCATTGGAGATATGGGGAGTAACACCTTCAGCGTCGTGGTATTCTGGATCTGAAGGAGTCTCTTTAAACTTTGTTGTTCGAAATATTCGATATCCATTCAATGTAGAATCATTATCTTGTACTTGTTCACCCACTGGACGGATATGATCAACATGACGTCTTACTAGTGCGCCTAGAACATTGATTGTGTAATGAAGAGCACCATCTTTATTAACGATTCTTCCAAACTTCCACTTTGAATTAGCTGTTTTGTAATATCTCACCACTACAGAATCAACGATGTTAAATTTTCTGTCTCCGAATTGAAATACTGCCTTTCGTATTTTTTCTTGAATCCTCAATTTTAGTTGAGATAATTCTAGTAGCAATATTCATAATATTCATATCAATTCTAGTTCGGATATCACTTTCTAAAATTAACATCGCTGGGTTGTGATTTGTTGTTGAATTTGGTAGTTTCCTGTATTGTAGCAAAAATGTACTCAATTTTTGTTGTGTCCTTCCTACATAAGTCCGACTAGTTCACAGCTATTGTTTTACCTTATGAACATAACGTTTAGCTTAGCCATTACTTGATGGTTTAAATGGTGCGCTAGTTTTGTGCTTAATACCATTCCTTTGCATGAATCTCTGAAATTCGTCCGATAAAAATTGTGGTCCATTGTCATTGAAAAGGACTAATGACAATCCAAATCTTGAAAAACCATCTCGTAGGCATTCAATTGTTTTCTCCGTTGCTGTTCATTGGATATACTTCTAACTACTTAGAGTGGGCATCAACTATCATCAAAAACATATGTTCAAAAATAGGATTGTAAAAATCAACATGTATGCGTTCCCAGGGTATACTGGAATATTCCCAGTAATGAACTTTTGCTTTTGTTGGACCAGCTTTTCGTCTGGCACAGTCAGTGCAGTTTCTGGTTGTTTCTTCTATACCGTTAACAATCCCCTTCCAATAGACGAATGATCTTGCGATTGCTTTCATTTTAGCAATATCTAAGTGCTCTTGATGCAATTCTTCCAAAACGCTTTTTTGATATTTCTGTAGGATACGCACTTTTTACTCGTACATAATAAATCCATATTCAATGAAATATTGTACGTCTCTTCCCTGCAAATTCTGTCCTTTTCATAAGACTTCTAAAAGTATGGACTCAATTCTTTAGATCTCCAAGTTTCTTGCCATAATTACCTTTAAGTAACTGGTAACGTTTCAGTTTGTGACATCTAGAATACCGTAATGTCATCTTTCGTTTCCAATTCGTCAGAAACTTTAGGCAATGTTTAAAACAAGTCTCAATTTCCATTATCATAGTTTTGCGGAGCACTATGTCAAATTAGAACGATTGTAAAATCAATGCATAATGTAGTAAACCAGTTAACACTGGTTTCCCCCAATTTAATCATAAATCGCTATTAGAGGTTTGTGGGCAGTTATTAAAGTAAAACTTCTTCTTTTTAGATGTAAATTAAACTTTTTTACTTCCCATACTATTTCTAATCCTCTTTATCGATTTGAGAGTATTTCTGTTCAGTCTTTGTTAAGGTTTTGGAGCCCAAAAGCTATCGGCCGTTCAGACCCATCTGGATATCGCTGAGATAAGACACAACGAATATCAATTGGAGATGCATCACTTGCTAGTGTTAAAGGAAATTTTGGTTCATAATGAGCTAAGACTTTTTTTTTAAGAAATTTCTTTTTTTTTTTTTAATTGCTCAAAGGCAACTTGACAGTTCCTTGACTATTTAAATTTCACATATTTTCTTGCCAAATTATTAAGAGAGTTTTACAACAGTCGCTAAAATTTTTACAAAATTTGCCATAAAACTTTATTAATCCAAGGAAACTCTTCATTTCTTGCATATTTTTACGCATAGGCGCATTTAAAATCGCTGAAATTTTCTAGTCAGTTTTATATATCCCATTTGCATTAGTTTTATGCCCTAGGAAATTTATTTCATTTGAAAAAATTAATCATTTAATTAGATTAAGTTTGACCATTCTCTTTACACTTTTTGAAAAACTTCTAGAGCTTTAAGGTGTGACATTTCGCTATTTCCTGTTATTCTAAGCGTCATCCATAAACACTTTAATATCACGAATCCACGAATAATACAAAACACTTTAATATCACGAATTCAACGTAACTCTACCAAATGGCAGGCGCTGCTCAGTTTAGCCCATACATTGGATGGATAAAGTGCCAAATAGAAATTGGTTGATAAAAAATAAGCTTCTCATTTCCGGCGAAATGGAGATTAAAAAAACAATTTTAAAAATTAAAAAATCGCTGTACGGATTCCGAATAAACTTTATTGAAAAGAGGACAACATTTACTATATAGGGCTAAAATATTGAATTTTGGTTGCTTTTATGAGTGGATCAAAATCTCTGGCGAACTTGGAAAATTGGGAAAATACGCGAATCATTCCTTTTAGTATATAATAACAAAAGATCTAGTAAAAAAATCCAAAATGTGAGCCTCAGGTACATTTGGAGCTGTCTTCGTCTATCCGGAATCACCTTTGCAGATCTCTAGGTTCGATAAATTTCGCCAACCATCGTCAATAGACAGACAGACAGGTAAAAACTTTCTTTTATTAATATAGACACAGTGCTTTGCAAAATAAATGCCTTATCTAATAGCTATACGTGATTTGAATAAATTTTATCTAGGCAAGATTAAGGCATAGGTACAAGGGCCATAGGACCACAGATTTCCAATTTAGAAAGTCAAAACGTATCAAAAAACATAAAAAACATTAGTAGAATTTCATTAATTACGTACCTTTATGTTGTACTATAGCAAGATGTGAATATTAGATCATGATTTTTTTTTTCAAAAGTATAATCTTTTTTGTAAACCTCTAAGCCAATTCAGACTTAAAAGTACTACGTAATCTTAGATATAAACAGCATTTACTCTGGTTTCAGTTTTGTTATTAATATATTCTGTTACTGTGTACTTGTTTTATTATACGTAAATTTGTCATTCTGTTATTTAAAAAAGAAAGTAGTCTTGGTCATGCATTAAAAATATCTAATTATGATTGCATTCATAGGTTATATAAGAGATACACAGATGATAATTATTTCACTTTACTGCACAATATACACATTACACATGGAGGCTCCCATATCAAGTCTGTGTCAAGGAGCCCCAAATTTCATAATCGAGCACTGCATTTTATAATAGGAAGCATGTTACTATGATATGTGTATTAAGAGATAATTGCCATAATCCTACTTTGAATTACCTGTTATATGGACTATAGTATTTACATTAAATGTCAACCTTCCGTTTTTTATTCAAGTCAAATAAACATAATTTGAACTAGAAATTTTATTTAATGATTGACGTGAAATTAATACCAAAGAGTAGGGAGAAACATTTAATTAAATAAATTTTCTGGTCCAAAATATATGTTTATTTGACATGAAAAAATACGGAAGGTTGGCAGCTATGTATTTATATTACAATGCTTATTGCTTTTAAATGACTTAGAAAGCTGCAATGAGCACTTTGAAATGTGGCTTTATTATTCATAAAAACTGAAGTCATGTAAGCATTTAATAATATTTTATAAATTAATTTGGTAATGATAAAAATTTTCAAACTTTTTCGGAACGAATTTGTGGTTTCCAAAAATTAAAAACTTCTTTATCCTGTAATTCTATGAAGGCCAGTTTTTATTATTTTATTTTTAAATTTATATCTCACGGAACTTCTTTCAATTAATTCAAACGGTGCTGAAAAGCCTTTCGTACTCTGTGGTGTAGTAGAAATAAACAAGACTGTCAGTCCAATTATTGGCAATTTTCTTCATTTTACAATTCAGAATGATTTATCATTTCATTATATAAATTTCGTTGTGTGCAAAAATTTGACTTTACTAAAAATTAATTTAGGATTTTTTCTTAGCCGTAATGAAAATTAATTAAATGAATAAAAACGAACAAAAATAGAGTTGATGAAAATGAAAATATTCAAAATAACTAGCTGATTATTGAGTGAAAACAGAATAAAATTCTTTAATGTTACTCACTGTATTATAAAGAGCATATTACCGTTTTACTGTCTTATTACTTATATAGTGAATAATGCTTCTGAGATTCATGGGATGTTTTAATTTTTAGTCAAGTCATATTTGATCCGTTTCTTTATATATCAGATCAATCTTTATATCACTTTATATCAGTAACAAAATGACTTTTGTATAAGGTTGCATATTTCGATTTTAAATTTAATTTTATTAATTTATAAGAATTATTTGTGTAGAGAGACAGATTTCTGGCTTTTTTCGACACAATAATATTATAAAAGTTTTTGCAACTAAATACGTAATTTGAGTATGAAATACCTAATTTTTACTAAATGAACACAACTAAAATGATACACTGATACTATTTATTTTCTGGATGCTTTATTAATTTCAAAAGCTGTCCATTCTTTCTTTTTATTTTGAAATGCTTACTCTATTCATGTTTTTTTTTAATTAGTATAGATATAAATACATATTGATGTATATATATATATCTATATATGTATTATTTATCCACAACTAAATGTATATATATATCTGTAAGCATTGATAGATACTGGATTAATTTTAACACAATTATTCAAATTGGTAAAGAAATCATATGGGTTTACTGGAGTTCCGTTACCTGCGATCTATTCTGTTGAGCTGATTAAAATATCAGACCAGATGCTATGATTAATAAGGTTAACTGGATGAATTATGCTCTCCAGATTCGACCGGGATAGCTCAGTAGGTAGAGCGTGGAAGCTTCAGCCAAGAGATCCCAGGTTCAAATCCTGGCCCGGACATTTTTCGTCCAGTTGGAAAAATTACAACTCATTGATAGATAGTTGATGAGATAAAAAATAAATAAATAGAAATAGACTTTAAGATATTACATACTTTTAGAACTTAAGAAAAATTATTATTATTATTATTATTGACCATTAATCGCTATACTCTTTGAATCGATCTACTTATCTATCTATCTATCAATATATATATATATATATAATGGATACATGAGGGTGAGAACTGAATCATATGCTGTTATCACAAAAAAGGCCTGTCAGCAGGGGGCATGGCATTACCCTATAAAATCACAGACACAATGTAAAAAAATCTGTTGAATTTAGAAAAAAAAACTGTTAGCCGTAGGACGCTAGTAAAAAACTGTTTATTTTATGGAAATAATCTGTATTTACTTGGAATATTCTGTTATTTTATCAGATTTTGCCCGTAAATGTGTAATAAATACAAATTATTTCCGTAAAATAGACAGTTTTTTACTGGCGCCCTGGCTGACAGTTTTTTATTCTGAAAAATGAACAGATTTTGTTTACAATTCAGAAAATGAAATTTCATTCCTTCAACATCCACAGAGGGAAGATGTAATTCATTTGTATGAATAATAATGAATTCAGATTTTTGTGCCACGTGATACTATTCTGTTTGTCAACTTGTTGAACAGAAAGGGCACTCACAGGATGTTCTGTTAATTTGGCGAGGAATAACATACAATAAAACTCAAAAATATGGTGTATTCCATACTAACCGAACTCAGGTTTCCGTTAAAACCTTTGAGAAAAATTGCAATGAAAATTTGAAAATACTTACTTTGCTTTGTGCGAAATGTGATAATTCCAGGGAAAGTTCTGGAAAAACAGAGTACTAGTATCTATATCTATATCTATATACATATATATGTATTTTATATAATTTTTACAGCCCAATTTTGGCTCTTAAATATTTACTGACTAGTTTATCTATAACCTATATGAGCCAAAATCTCATAAATGTGATTTCACAGTTCCCCAGTATATCTCTCGGCAGTTCTTGCAATATTCTTGCTGTTGTTCTGAAAAAGACGCCATTGCTTGCTATTTGTTCATAAAGATTTTCTGGATTGAAAAGATTGCGGAAAAGGTTAGCGTACCTTTATTACTGTTCCCATTGTTAATTTAAATTTTGATATTTACAGATTAACCGATATCTAGATATATAATTGTAGGTTTGATATGTCTTCGAAAATAGTGCATACGCATTACAAAAATGTTCTTTTTTAAGTAAAGTGTCAATATTGTCAAAAAAAAAAAAAAAAAAAAAAAATGTCCCTATTATCTTTGTCACTCGTGTCCATTACAATTTGTGTTTTGTCTGATAAAAACTGTCCTATCATATTTATTTTTCAATAAAGTTTGTGTACATCTACGAATTCTTATTTTGCAATATATGAGTGGTTATTAAAAATTCAAATTGAACATAATATGAGACTTTTAAAAATCAGATATCAGCAGAAAATCATTAGTCAAAAATCACATGTATCAGATTTTGGCCCATATATATTGGTATTTTCCACCATATTTCTCCTTAAAATTTTTATCATTCTATATTTACTAATCTATTTATTTGATGGTAAACTGTAGAAAAAAAGACAAATATTTCTTATTCTACAAAAATATAGTATAACCTCTTCCGAGTTATCCCACGGTTTCGAAAAGCCTACTTTATCTTTAGTAACTTTTGATAATATCAATAGATTTTCGAGATTTAAAGAAGCATTTATAAAAACAAAGTTTCTTTTGCTACTATCCGTAATTTTCGAGAACGTTTCCGAGTACTTATTACAGAGTATTAATCAGTTTTCTCAACTCTGAATACAGGTTTATCGGATACTATCATTTCTAAAGCATATATTTTCATGTTCAACAAATAGGTTTAGCTGACAAACAAACTAAATTAACATTAAAATTAATATTATTTTGTTATTCCTTCATGTATAAATTCAGTTACGCAGCTGAAAATGTATATTTGAGTGTCGATAGAATTAAAAAAAAAAACGATATTCTGGATTAGAAAACTGATTAATACACTGTGAAAGGTATTCGGAAAAGTTTCCGAAAATTACGGGCAGCAAAAGAAACTGCGTCGTTATCAAGATCTATACGATAGACTAGTCTCACAAAAAATTCTTAAAATAAACTTGAAAAACATAAATTAAGAGATCACATGCTTAAAAATAGTCAACTGTAAAAGGGAAAACTAATATTTCCTTATTGCTTTTTTAAATTGAACAAGACCTCGTGCCAGATTTTATGTAATTTTACAAAGTGTCTGCATTTAGGCACTTTTTTAAGAGAGCCTTTACAGTCTGTACTCCAGATCAGTTAACCAATGAAATAAATAAATTATACGAAATAGCAAGAGACAACGGATATAATGAAAGCACTATTAATAAAGTAATTATAAGCATGGAGAAGAAGGAGAAGAAAAACTTCCATAAATAAAATTCGAAGTTATCTATTTTATAATATTTCCCTGGTTTCTTTGAAAGATTGAAACATAAACTTAGCAAATTCAATATATGCCTTATCGCAAAACCATTCATAAAATTAAAAAGTATAATTTGTAAGAAAATAGACCCAATAGAATCATATCAACTATCAGGTGTTTATGAAATCCCCTTCACCAGAGCAGACGGAACATTGCAATATTATATAGGAATGACCACTAGAAAGTTTAAAACAAGATTAAAAGAGCATATGGCAGATATAAAATATGACAGAAGAACTACAGCTTTGGCAAGATTACATAGGACCGAGACTTTAAAAATTGATTTTAAGAATAGTAAAATAATTCATCCATCAAAACTTTATTTCCCCTCTATTATTCGCGAATCAATAGAAATCTATATGCGTAACGAGAACATATGAATGAATCAGCCTCTTTTGAATTACCTAAAATCTGGCACGAGGTCTTTTTCAATTAAAAAAAGCAATAGGAAATATTAATTTTCACGTTTACAGTTGACTATTTTTAACCACCTGCTTTCATTACACATATGATCTCGTAATGTATGCTTTTCAAGTTTATTTTCAAAAAAATTTGCAAGAATAGTTGTTTTATCGTATAGATCTTGATAATGTTGCCGTTTGTGCATTCGAAACATGTCGATCATTATATTAAAAGGTTTTTATAAGCCTTTTTGTGCTTATAAAAATTCATCTTTTATCACTTAAATAAAATTAAGTGATATTTAAAATTCAGCTATTATTTAAAATTAAGTGATTATTTAAAATTCAGCTTTTATCACTTAAGCATTTAAATATTTTCTCTCGTGGTTATATTGTATTTTCGTAGATTTAGAAGCATTTCTCTTTTTTTTCCTTTTTTTTTTAACAGTGTATATTATTATAATCTCTATTTCATTCCTTAAATTTTTTTTTTTTCGTTTATGTTCATTTATGTAATTTTATTTTAATTATATATATATATATATATATATATATATATATATATACTAGCTGCGTGGCATCTCGGTGTGTTGCTTTTTAAATGCATGAGATCATTCACTTCTTTTGGGGGAAATTGAAATCTAATTTTGTTGTAAATTTAGAAGGCAAATATAATATTAATTTCATTAAATACAATGTTTAGAATAACAAATTATATTTAGAATTTAAGTCAAAAGCTTTCACAATAGAAATGTACGTTTTCTACAACTTTGTTTGCCAAAAGCTTTTCGTTCTTTCACGATTTCGCTTCTAATTTCAGAGCTGGTAGAATTCATGTCATTTGGGTGAACTTATACAAAAATGACCTTGTTTTGATGAACTTATTCAAAAGCAGTTTATATTTATGAATGAAAAGAAAAGCTTATAAAAATGTAATTTTTCTCGCTAAAACATTTTGTTTTTACCAACCCTGTGAAAAATTTTAAGCGTCATGTTAAAGAAATTGTTGAAAAAAAAAATTTTTTTTTTCTTAAATTTTTTTTTTCAAAATTGAGAGCAATCTAGTTAAATGTAAGGAGATAAATTATTATTATTATTATTATTTTACCTTCTTGATTTAATGTAAATAAAAAAAAATACAATAATAATTTCTTCTTAATTTGTTGACAGGCATTTTTTCTTTTTCTTTTCTTTTATTTTTAGGATAAATTGATTCCTACAGCTTAAATATGTGAGCATAAGTTTTATTTCTTCACATTTTATTGAAAATGTAATTTAATTACGGTATTGTTTTCACCATCTGCTCAAATTAAATGCACTTACATTGATTGACAAAATTATATCAATATATAATAATCCCTATTAATTTATTTTTCCCCTTTCTTATCCACAAAAGCGTTTATATAAATGACGTCATTTGAACGAATTTATTCAAAATAGTTCCGGAATTGAATTAAAATAAATGCTTAGAAAATTGTATTTTTCTCGCTAAACCATTTCGGCTTTAAGCGCCTTTGTGAAAAGTTTCAATCGCCATCTATAATAAATATTAATAATTACTTGAAGAACTGTGTTTCTTCTTTAAATTAATTTCTTGTAAATAGGGGGCAATAAAATCTTTACCTAAATGCAAGGGGAACAAATGGGTTTTTGTTTAACCTCCTTGGATGAAAGTAAAACTGAAAAAAGCTACTCTGGAATTATACATATTTTGCGTCAATGGAGTTTATATCAATGTTCAAGATAACAGACAATTTTTTTTTTGGCTTTCTAAAATACACTGAGTCCTGAAAATCGAATACGTGAAAATAAAGTTTTAATTATTCGAATTTTCTTGAAAAACCTAATCACAATATTGTTTTCACTATCTATTCAAATAAAAGATAATTTCAATTTTCAATTTCAATTTGAAAATGACGACAAAAAAAAAAAAAAAAAAAAAAAATCTAATAATTTCTATCGTTTTCCCTTTCCTCTCTTTTATCTAGAAAAATTGAGTAATTTAGTTGCCATCATTACAGAAATGTCATTAAAAATTAGAAAAAAAATAATAAATCGAAAACTAATTAAAATTTTTAATTCTTTAAGACCACTTCTGACATCTTGAGATCAATGCAGATAATTTGTGTTAATTTGACTGTCCAATGTTCCATATTCTAGGCGGAATAGCTGTGAAATATTCGACAACATATCAGTCGTTTCATAAAATCGTTCCATAAATTCGTTTCATTAAGATTTTATTCAGAAATTCGTTTCATTAAGATTTTATATATATAGGGTAGATAAGAGAAAATAGAGAAACTATTTTATGACGAAGTTATGACTGTTTTTAAAACTACTCTTTCCTATATCGTTTATATGTTAAATCAAGATTTTTTCAATATTTTTAGGTATATTTTAAAATACATTCATGTATACGTTATCTATTAGCCCATCTAACTATTTTGATGTTTCATTCATTATATTATTTACTAGCGGCCCTCCCTCGCTTTGCTTCGGGTTAACCTTGAAAACCTTCATCTCTTTGTGTTTTCTGTAGACCTTTTTAATGTGTACAATAATTAGTACATTATTTTGATAAATCTTGTAGGGTTCAGCCTGCGTTTGCAATGTATAAGCGGAAAAAATGAAATTATTTACGACATCACATTAAAAACCTCAAAAATAACAGTATTTCTCCACTATTTAATGGATGTTATTATACATATAAACCTTCCTCTTGAATCACTCTATCTATTAAAAAAAACCGCATCAAAATCCGTTGCGTAGTTTTAAAGATTTAAGCGTACATAGGGATATAGGGACAGAAAAAGCGACTTTGTTTTATACTATGTAGTGATATGCTATAATACATTTCCTTTCATTTTTTTAAAATTTCAAACTTTTATTAATTGTTGATTCTAAAATTTAAAAAAAAAAGTTTGGCCGGTCAGACTATAAGGATAAAAATGTTTTATAAGAAATTTTTTATTTTCTGCAAGTCTTATATTGAAGATACCATGCAGATCGTAAAGTGGTATTATTCTAACAATGAACTAAATGATTTTAATTTACATATAGGTTTATTATAAAATTGGTTGTTAAATTCTTTTCCATTATATGTATTTAAGACTAGTTTGTATGTGATGATTTTGTTTGTGTCATATTTTAAGCAGTATATTTCTTATTTATTTCTTAAAAATATTAATTTGCCATCTGGCTGGAGGTATGTAGCACTTTTAAAAAAATTACATTAAAAAAATTTACATTAAAAAAAATTTACATTTTGAAAAAGATACATGTGAAATCCCATCTTTTAGAATAAAAAAAAAATCTATTTCAATGTTTTCTATGTTAAAAATAAAATAAAATAACGTTTTGTGTTTCAAAAAATTAAAAAAAAAATTGCTATCCATTTTTTATTTGAAAAACATTTAGTTTTATTCTTCATGTTAGCTTGAAATTCATTTTCTGTATTGTCATAGGAAATGGAAAATCCCTCTTACGGATTGTCTCTTCCTTTTTTGTTTTAGAAAAAAAGTAAAATCACGTTTGGCCCAGTTCTACTTTTGAAGTCAGTTGTTCTGCAATGGCCAAGAGGCACGTGACAATTTGACAGCAGAGCGTTACAGAATGTGAAATCTCGACGAAGAATAATTCCCTTTCTCATTTACATTCACAGCGAGAGATTTTTAATCAAGTGGAAAGTGTAAATTGTAAAATATATCATATTTTTTTCTCAGTCAATGCTAAGTGTATCTGTGTCGTGTTTCTGTGCACACAGCGTACTAAATAAATGAAATTTATTAGCTTGTATAGCAACATGGGCATCCTTTCTTCCGTTTTCCATGTATGAACAATCGTTATGTGGTAGAGGTGGAGAATTTTCAGAAAATCTTACTAGCCAGCAAGATGCAACGTACAGTTAAAATTTGTTATGACATAATGTATGTGACTGCAAAGCAGTTAGTTAATTACTAGTTAATAACTGACTAGTTAATTACTATTACAAGGGTCGCAGCGTCCTATATATTTTTTAAATATTCGTCACCACTATTTTCAAAATATAATCTTATTGGTTGTTTCCTATTGCACTTATTAAAGAAATCTTCTACGAAGTTTATAGTTTGGAAATAGTGATAGCTGATAGATAAAAAATATAGGACGCTGAGACCCCTGCTATTACTACATATTTTTTTTCATATTTTTTTTTCTATAAAATTAAGAAATATATACAACAGAGGAAAATTTAGTATAGGATAGAACTTTGTACCATGTTTACATCACGGTAAGTTGGAAAGTTGCAAAATATAGCTAACTATATAAAAGATTTAAAAAAATGGCATATCTTTTATAGCCTGCAGTTTTTCAAAGACTACTTAAAAATTCATTCGCCCTGTCCGAAAATCCACTCGCCAGTGGGGACTAAAATTATGTATTTCCCCGCCCCTTATGTGAATACTATCGTATTATTAAGCAATACAGTAGTTTTGCTTTCTGTATGCTATTTATCTCAAGTACGAATTAAACGCTACGATGTTTTGCATCAGTCTAATAAATTTATTGAATTTTAGTTGAATAAAAAATACGAAAGGTTTCCTGTTAGTCACTATTAGTCACACTGTCATTTCTGGGGGGAAAAAGGTTATTATATTTATTGTATGTATGGAAGGTTGTTGCGTCTAAGTTCTATCTATGTATGTAGGCTATAAACACGATTGCCAGATTAAGATTTTACCAATTAGGAAATTTATGCGCGTAATGTAAAATAATAATAATAATAATAATAATAATAATAATAAAAATAATCGTGATTCGAGTGCAAGTAAGAGGGAGAAATTTATATGAAGATTTAAATACTTAAAAATATTTATTCCATGCAGTCATTCGGAGTGAATTACTTTTTAATGGTAAAACACAAACTACGAAAATAGTTATCTTCAAGGTAATATTATTAACAACTATTACCCACAAAACATATTCAATTGTATTTTTTTGAAGACTTTATTTTTTAGTAAGCTTCTCTCTGCTCTTTAATATTATGGTAAACTTCCGTGCAGGAGTACACTGCAAGTTGAAGTGAACAGGCTATTTCAGGGGTCGCAAAACTTTTTTCACCGTCGATCCCTTCAAGAACTTCACAACTGTCTATCGACCTGCACTATTTTACTATTTCCTAATTTTCATAAAGCAATAAAAAAATAAGCTTATGCAATTTTTGGATTGTTTATTATTTATATTACATGTGCTTAATATATTTATATGTAATCAAGCGTTTATTAAGTTTATAAAATTGAATGCGATCAAGAAAAATATTATTTCGAAAAAAAAATCATATTTTCAAAAGTATTACCGAATTTTTTCAGGTCCGTCGGTACAAGGGAGGAGGTGTGGTGGTGGGGGGGGGGGGGATCTCCTCTGCTACCGAAATAAGTGCAAAATGATCTATTCATGTACTTTTATTTAAAAGAAAGACATCGTTTTTGAAATCTTATAATGTTCCGGGGCTTCAGTTTGTTAACACTTTTGTATTTTTCCGCTAAGAAAACTGAAAAACAACAGAAAGTTGAGACATTCAATGGTTATGATAAGCAATGTTAGTAAACGAAAAGTGTCAAACTAAAATAAAATTACATTTTGCACTTGCAACGAAATATAATAAAAAACTGTCTTTAAAGCCATACAAGGAAATTGCAATCATACAGGGATCAGTTCAATCACAATATATATATATATTTTAATAGTATTTTCATTCAGACAATGCATTTTCTTATTCTTACTTTTTTCAAAGATTTAGGGAGAGTTGCAGCCTATCGAGCTCCCCCTGCCTGTATACGCCCCATGAATAGTATATATCCCATAATTTTTTTTTCTATGGAGAGATAGATGAGTTTAAATAACAGACGAAGTAGAATTTAATCAAAAGCAAAACAGCACTCGGAAAGGCAGTCCCGTTCGAATAGAACTGGATTTGCTTGGCCTTGGACAAGATTCTACAATCGCTTTCTCTTTTGAGAAGAAAAAAATGTGAAAGTTTTACTCTTCACAGACAGCATTGCAAAGGATAGCCAGGCGTGTAATTTGGAGGCATTCCTTCCAGTTTAGAGGACCCTCGGCCTCGATCGTCTTAGAAAATCATGGTCTTTTGCCATTTAAAACCACAATCTTAAATATTGTTAGAAATAACGCAGGAAAAATATTTCAAGTAATCCAACTTTAGCGTGTGTAGGATTCCTCTTTAAGCTTGAAAATTAGTATAGGGCTAGTCGCCTTTCCTTTCTCTGTAGAAATGAGCTTAAATAATGAAAGGGCAGAACTTAATTAAAGGGTAGAGTAGCGCTTGGTAGGCAGGGCGATTCGAATAGAGCGTGACTTGCTTGGAAGTTCGCTGCCTTGGTGACGATGTTCTAACTTGTAATTTGGGTTGGCAGCAGTGTATCGATATATCGGTCAAAAATATCCATGTTTTAACATCGATATATGTAAGTGTATTGATAATCTATATTTGATTCATTGACACTTCTTAGAAATTAATCTTTTCCATTTGAAATCACCTTTATACACTCTATACGTATTTTTGCAAATAAATCTAATATATCGATTATATACTTTCAAGAACAACAACTACAACAATAACAACTTAATTAATTGTTTTTCTTTTTTTTTTTTTGTTTAATACGAATCAGAATTTTAGTTAATGTACATTCCCTGTAGCTAGAAAGTACAAAGTAAATCCTTTGGAAATTTAGGAAGCTCTAACACATGTCTATCCAAAATTTTATGCTTTAACAAGACAATACTTAGTTGTTATTTCGAGTACCTGTCCCAGCTGAGATATTTATTTCTAAGCTATAAATAGAACAACGAGGAAAATAAATCGTCTGAGTGACAAGCTATTATCAAAGTTACTATTTTTAAACATATTACTCAAAAATTCTACCAATAATTTTACCGACTTTATAAAAATAAATGACAAAAATATTTGTGTTAAAAGATTAAAAGTCGTTTATAAATACAACACCACTTAACATAAACAGAAATAAATCCTTTCATGTGTTAAGGGGACGGTGGATGTTAAAATTGAATTATTTTATTTTTCATCATAGATATATGAAATTTTGTCCATATATAGATTTCACCATAAGTATATAGAATACCTTAAGGAAAATTCTTCATCTTAATATAATTTTAAGATTAAAAAAAAAAAATTAATTTATAAACAAAATTTTAAAATGCTCCCTGCGTCTTAATTTTTAAGATATTTCCCCGATTTAGCATTTGGATCACTTAAAACTATATCACAAACAAATCTGTGTATCAGTTTTTTAATCCCCCGAATAGTTAATTTTTGAGAGATTTTTTCTAAATTCCATTCCGATTTTCATCAAAATTTAGCATTTTAATAAGTTATAAATCAAATTTAATTATCTTAACGAAGTCTAATTATAAAATGCCTACACAGTCTCTTTGTAAACAGTATCAGGATTCGTCCTTAACAATTTCATGAATTTTGAACCAAAATTAAGACGCATGGAGCATTTCAAAAATCTAAAGAACGTGTAAAATCTGTATTGAAAAAAGAAACAGGTATAAAGTTTACTAAAGCACCGAAAAATTAATTGTGTACATAATTCAAACGCTTGTAACTATGCGAAAAATTATCGCAGCTACATGAAGTTTTTCTCAAATGGTTCAGTACAAACTGAAGAATAATAATACACATAAAAATAAATTTAGATGTTTGGGGCAATTTTTGATCAAATAAAGGTCCACGGTCCCCTTAAGACATTAAGTAATAACAATAGAAATATTTCCGATTGTGGAAGTTTTCTTGAAAATTGACGATTCTTGACAAATTATCGCCAACTATTTGTATCCCTTAACAAAAATATTGTGTATTATAGATATGCTAAAATTCTACCAATAATTCCACCGAATTTATAAAAGAAATGATAAAAATATTTGTGTTAAAAGATTAAAAGTCCTTTACAAATACAACACCACTTAACATAAACAGAAATAAATCCTTTCATGTGTTAAGACATTAAGTAATAACAATAGAAATATTTCCGATTCATCGGTTATATCGATATTTTCTGTCTGATATTTTAAAAACATCGATATCTGTCAGACAATATCGCAAAAAACGGTATATCGATATTTTGACAAATTTTGTCGCCACTAATTTTAACAGCTTCGACCTACCTTTTGTGATAAACGGGATGAAACTTTTATTTTTCCATTTATTTTTCCATGCATAGACAACATTGGAAAGGGTAAGCATAAAATAACTTTTGCGTTTGCATCTGCAGCTGAAACTAATGAACTGAATAAGAACGCATTTTATATTAAGACTTTTAAAGACATGAAGAGACGAAATCCGCAAAAGAAGAAAAAAAAAGTACCAGAAATCAAATGTGGAAGTTTGCTTGAAAATTGACGATTCTTGACAAAGTATCCCCAACTATTTGTATCCCTTAACAAAAGTCCTGTGTATGCCCTTTCCGATTAGGTCTGTACAATTTCAAACTAAGGGAAATTATAGATATGTTAAAATTGTATTTCTTGGAATATTCTTCTTGTGTTATTTCCAAAAAACAAATAAAGAATATGATTTTAAACGTCAAAGAAATCAAAGATTTACCAAGGCGTAAATCTGTAAGGATGTTTTCCAGTGTTGAATTCAGAAGGTGGCCAGGGGGGGACATGTCCCCCCCCCCCCCGAAGCATTGAAATGTCCCCCCCCGGAGAAAATTGTCTGAATTCAACACTGATGTTTTCTTACAAATAAAAATGAATTACATCACATTTTCCGAAGATTAGGGAAATAAATACATAGTAGGCAGTGTATTAATAAAACAAACAAAGGAGTTACAAGTTAAATAGATTTATTTTAATATTATTTTCAATATCATATAAAAACATTGAAAATCATTCGGTTGGGAACTCTAGTTGTACGGTTTATCTTTTTCAGCGCTGCACGTAAAACGAATCATTTGATATTATGTCTTTACGAAAAAGATGTAATAGTAAGTAATGGGCGAAAATCTAAATCTTATATACAGGGTGAGTCAAACGTGCTTAGACAAACTTTAAGGGGTAGTAGTGTACAAAAACAATAAACAGCTGATTTATAGAGGAAACCAGGTTCTTACTACGTTCAGCGTTCAGTCAAAAATACAGATTGTTTCTTTCACTCCCATTCAACCCCCCCCCTTTTTTTGTTCATAATTTAGCAATAATGAAGATACAGTGAAACTTCCATTTAACGAAGTCTCATCGTTACACTTAAACACTTCGTTATGAAGAACATTCGTTAAATAGTGTTATGTGTTTATTCTTCCTAACTTTTTTTATTGTTTATTATCTTTGTTTTATTTAAATTACTTTCTTCTCTATTTTACTCCTACTTCATTTAAATTATTATTGCTAATTACTTTAATCAACTTTAAATTAAGACCATAAAGATTACACTGTATATTTTGTAATTCCGAACCAACTACTTATATAGTTATATAAAATTTAAATGAGTATTAATTTATCTTTATACTTTAAATTTAAAAACAACGCTAAACTTACGTATAGTGATAAACTTCCGTTCAACTCTTATTACGTTTGCGTTGTGTCCACCGTGCTTAAAATTCAGTCAACTTAAATAACCATTGCTTACTAAGTATTAAATGTTTCTCTGTAGATTTCCAAGGTACTTAATGATCTTTATATTTCTAAATTATGACTGTAAGTAAAATTAAACTTTACCACTAAAACATCTTATAACTCATTAAATACAAAAATATAATGCTAACATATATTATATTTATTTTCATAAAAGGTTACATATTAGAGATACTTTGCATAGTTATTAATTACCTTTAGAATCCCACATATTATTCTTATAACCCCAAATTTTCAATAGTTGGATCATTAACATAAATATATTTCACATCAACAAATATTACATAATTTCACATCACCCGGCGCTTCTAACTGGTTAAAATTGCACAGATTATATCATTTTTAGATCCGCCTTGCATATTCAAGTAACGCTTTGAATATTTCAGTAACGCTAACCTCTTGTGACCTCTTGTTTACTCCCCAGATTATCCCGCTAACTCTTGACATATTTATGATGAAACCAAATCTTGCCTGGATTATCTCAGTCTACAACAACTCTATTTTATTGCTTCAAAGGGGAAAGGTGTTACGAAACCGAATCTCAAAGGATTCTCGCTGACTCGATTCCCAGGGTTCTTTTACCTACCACCCAACTCGACCGCCCTGCCAAAACATCCGTATGAACTTAAGCTCTCCGGGATGTGTTTATTTCAACAGGCATTGGGATAAATATCAACATATGGATAACGTTCTTTTTTTTTTTAAAGAAATGTATTTCTTTATTCAGATATATTTAAATTACCGAATACCTTTAAAATGCAACATTACAATAGAAATCAACAAAAATTCATGAAAGTTTTCTTCCAGATATGACAAACAAATATTGGATTCAGAAGCTTTTGATTCAGTTTCAATTATGAAGTCTTTTTTTACAATATAGTTCTGTGCGGTGGATGAAATCACGTCACATACCCAAGCTTTGACCCCAAGCTTTCATCAGCTCTGATACACAGGTTCTCAAATGAATGTCTTCACTACATTGTCTTTTTCTATAATATACTTCAAGATTTTTTATTATTCCTTTGACTAATGATTGAAGTTTAGAAGTTGTATTGTCAGGAACAAAAATAACTTTGATGTTCTTCGATTTACATTTTAAAGCACATTCTTGTGGATGTACAAAGCAATTGTCCATCCGCAATGGAAAGTCAGAATGGTAACTGTGTTTAATTCTAATTGACTCTAATTGATATTTTTTGCTTCATTGCATCTGACGCCATTGAGTCACTGCATCTTCTATATCATTGAATGTAAAAAGGGGTTTTTGACTTCACCCAATTGTCAGCGCTTAGTCTCAGTGTGGGAGAGTAATGATAACAAGTGTTTTTCTTAGTGTGAAAAAAATTGTTTTATTCAGCTCCAAGCAGAATGGGAATTATTTAAATATGTTCATTTTCATACAATTCGCATATCCATCGCAACAACAACCTCTTTAGTTTGAATTCTATAAACGTACAAAAGTGGAACAAATTTCGTTATATAGAATATATTTTTCGTAATATAGAGATTAATTTACATGCTAATGGTGTTCAAAGTCAAAGTTCAGCAGAAATTTTCGTTAAGTACAAAACTTCGTTAAATAGGGACTTCCTTAAAGGGAAGTTCCACTCTTATTTTAGTGAAATTTGCAACAGATTTAACATTCTTTGTGGGAAATGTAACAATATCACGAGAAGTAGTATAGAAGTACCCGACATCTACATCCAAATAGCGCTGAACTAGGCGCTCGATATTTCAGAATGTAATTAACGTAATATATGGTCTCACTACCGAAATACCGTACAATTCTAGCACTTTTCGTGCTGCCGTTGCATTTCGCGCAAGTAAATCAAGGTAACAATTAGATATTAATCAACGTAATACTAATTATTGAAAATTTCGTTAAAATAACTTTATTTTTGTTAAAGTTACACAGAAAAAAATAAAAGCCAATTTGGGTCGAAAGATTCTTAGGTATGTGCCCAAATTGGTTCATGCCTGTTTTGGTTACCACTGTGTATCCATTTTGGGCACTGTTAAATACCCATTTTCAAAAAAAAAAAAATTCTTTTTGAAAATGGGTATTTAAGAGTGCCCAAAATGGATACACAATGGTAGCCAAAACAGGCATGACCCAATTTGGGCACATACCTAAGAATCTTTCGACCCAAATTGGCTTTTATTTTTTTCTGTGTATGAACAATAGTTACGTTCGGATTGGAGGGAGTCACCCGGTACTTTTGACTGAATAAATAGATTACAGCCCTGGTTACCTGTACAAAATTTGTTTGTCGTGTAATGGGTTCTACAGCCACTTAAAGTTTCTCTAAGGACTTTCGACACATACTTTATATTAATATCCGGTTGTATTTATGTATTTTAAATCTACTATTCGAAAAATATGACTAATTGGCAGCTGAAATGGGCATTAATTATTCATAAGGAGCCAAAAATGCTACGATAGATATAAAAATTACTAAATTTAATTTCGAAATATTTCTTAAAAAAATTAATGAAATCTCTGTAATGCTGGAAATTAGGTTATTAATAGGCTATTGTGAATAAATAGGCTAGAAAAGGGAAATAATGAGAATTATTATATTCTTGTTGGTTTTTTTTAACACTCTCCAGCATAGTTGAAAAGTGCTTATGAATTCAGTTTGTCTGTCTGTCTGTCTGTCCGTGTTATAACTCGCGTAGATATATTCGGATTTTTATGAAATTTATATATGTTATTGAGATTTACTATGGCATGTTAGGTATTGAAAATGAAGTGTGTAGCAATTATAGTTTTTTTTACAGGGACACTCAAAAGCATTCTGTTACATTACGGTGTATGGGGAAAAATCATTTGCGGTTTGTTAATGATGTTACACAATTTCAAATATATTGAAATTAATATATATCACTCAGGTGAACTATAAGAAGCTTACTATAGAATATGGTGCGCATAGCACTTGTAGTTTCTTTACAGGGATACTCAAAATAATCCCGTTATACTACGGTCTATGGAGAAAAATCATTTGCGGTTTGTGTTTCACTATTTCAAACATGTTGTAATTGATATACATCACTAAGGTGCATTACAAGAAGTTTAGCATAGAATATTGTGTGTATAGCATTCATCGATCATTTACAAGGACACACGAAATAATTCGGTACTGTCTGTTAACAATAATTCCTGGAAGTGCATTTTCAGTTGTTGAACGCGTTTTTAAATATAACTCATTTTTTGTCTATTACTTGATGTGTATAAATTCTGTAGATCATACACAGGGCAGCAGAAAACTTCTCGAGTACATTTCCGTTTATTGGCGTAAATTCCAGAAGGGAAATTTTAAACTGTGCTACGCGTTTCCTAACTGAATTAAAAATTTGGCATTCTATGTAGTATATATACAAATCTGTAGATAATATACATGGCTGCACAAAAGAATTCGGATATTTTTTCAAATATTATTGGTGATTCCTGAAATTGGATTTTCAAATGTGTTATGCGTTTTCCAAAGGGTATAAGTAATTTTCTTTAATTCTTATAATAATTTAGTATCTTCTCCAATTTGTTTTAATTTTGTTCGCGTATTCATATTAATTGTCTTTTAAGTATTAAGTCTAGTCCCAGCTGGATTGAGATTTCTTGTACATTTTAATTTGCTTACATCTTATATTTGTTTATATTTGCTGATATCTTATATTATTATTCATTCATTATTGTTCATTTAGTACTTACTTTTATCCAATATTATTATCTACTTTAGTTTGTATTTATTGTTTTCTCAACTTTAATAATTATCTTGTGAGGCTTTGCCGCATAGTAAACAAACTTGCTGGACGGGGCTAGTCGAGCTTAAGCCGAAAGGTAGGCCTCACCGCCCGGTTTCACTTTGACTTTTGTTTATTTAGATATTATATTTCGCCTTATTAAACGGTAAAGATTTGTAAAATTATTTTGGAAATGTTGGAAAGTGTTACATAATCTATGCTTGACGTATGATTTTTCTTTCTTGTTTTTTATTAAAATTCAAAAGAAATAAAAAGTTTTAATTTCTATAGATGGTGCTTAAGACAAGGGCCTAAAAGTGGAATTGTTTAGAGAGTGAAAATGACATCAT
The DNA here is from genome assembly GCA_963931845.1 of Maratus michaelseni. Lineage (NCBI taxonomy): Eukaryota > Metazoa > Arthropoda > Arachnida > Araneae > Salticidae > Maratus > Maratus michaelseni. The sequence goes on from OZ007588.1 coordinate 400,591,694, forward strand.
TTTTGTTCCAAACAAGTATTTTAATTAATAAAACCGAAATATTATTGTATAAGACATCAGAATGACGATCTTTTCATTTTACCCTCTTTTGACAAATGATGCCAACTTTGAAATTGCCATTTTTAAATGAGAAAAGTGCAATGATTGCATAAAAAAATACAGTTTTCCAAGTGTAATTTTCGTAGTTTTCAGTTAACATGTATTGTAAATATTATTTTTAATTTATTATAAAATTATTTAAATATTTAAATCAATAATATAAATTAAAATATAAATTAATAAATTTGTAAATTTTTTTAAAAAGTAGAATGGAATTAGATTTCTTCTTCCTCCCCCGTATAATAAAATAACCTCATACAAAGCAAATGTGGCATCTAGTAATTGATAAAAGAGAATAAAATAATAACTCTTTTAGCTTAAAGATCTGCTTATTCATTCCTATCCCTTTAACTGTCCGCAGTTATTGCGAAAAGTTTGTGTTATTCAACCGGAAGAACTGCCTCTACATTGATAACCGCCGAGAGATTGATAAGCAAGAGCAAGTCGTTTCTTTCAATTATTTTTCATTGCGATGTTATGGATGTAAAAAAAAGCATTAATCATAAAAGACTGTTGTTTAAAATTATTTAACGACTTTGAAGAAAGGGGTTACTTATTTCAATATGTCGTTAATCGTATGTTCACGCACGACTTTAGAATAAATGTTCCAATTTTGATAATCTTCTCACCCTCTTTTTTTTGGGCGAGATAGATGCATATTTCTTAGAAAAGCCGGAAATTATCTAATTGTGGTGTCATTTATTATAAAAGCATCCTGATCATGGGCTAAAAGCATTGTTGTTGTGGTGGTGATGGTGGTGTTTCCGATTAGGATTGTAGAAGATTCCTCTTTAGTCACTATTACTTTCATTTATAGAAACATATTGTTAAATACACTGCATGCATTGAGCTCCGATCGTGAAAAGGGCGAATAACTAACAGCTCAACTTACACTGAACTCTAAAGATATTTGTGCTGTTAAGTAATTTTGAGTTTAAGTGTGTTGAACATCTTTACATGCTGTTTTGTTGAGTTATTTCAATGTTTGTGAGACCAGACATAAAACAAAGGATGCAGATAAACAACGACACATATATTAAAACTCGGCCTGAATCACTGCTCCTAAAATTTGAAAATTTGAAGGATACATACAGTCCTGAAAGAAGAAAATGAAAAAAGAAAATACTAGCAATTTGTCACTTTAAAAAATATAGGCATAAATCGACCGGGAATAATGTCTACTAATGAAAAAATTATGCTTCGAGAATGTCTGTATATTAAAAGTTGCACCATCTTTCATTATTCAAATGGTAATATCCTCTTTATTCGATTTCCTTGGATCAAATCAGCCCAGAAATGTACATAGTTTAGACAATTTTTCTTAAGTCTTTATAGAGTTAGAAGGGTTAAAAAATTGCGGATGCTAATGTTAAATTAACGTGACACTTTAATTATCTTTCCAAAAATTCATCCGACTGAAATGTTTCTTTTTAATGAGCACTCACTAACCTCTGTCCAGACCCCTCAGGCTTTAAAAACACGCCATTTTGCTCTGTTTAAATAATGATTACCCTATTAGGGAAGACTGAATTATATGATCACGACCAGTGGCGATCTTCTATAATCGGGCTGCCATTCATTTTCCTTTGACTGGAAGATTTTGATATTCTCAAGTCCGCTTCCCGTCGCGACAGTGTACGTCGGTTGTTTCTTAATATCTAAGATAAGTTTTAATTCAGTATAAAATGTTTTGAAACTTATTAAAGAAACATATATTCAGTAGTTAAGGATGTTGGCTGAAAGAAAAAAAAAAAAAAAACAACATTAAAACTGGTTTAGATATGTCGGTTAGAGGTGTACACGGGTCGAAAATTCCTGCCCGGGCGCCGTCCTACGCGTACAAAATATTTATTAGTACGAGCCGGTATAAAAGCTAAAATTTTGACCCAGCCCGTACAAAATTGACGCGACCCGCTATATGGCCAGACGGATTTTTTTTATAAAACACACTGATATTTCTGAAGCAATATTATCCTACAATTAAAGTTAATCATAAAGCCCGTGTGCTCATATTTTATTATATGTGCTTATACTTATGCTCATATTTTATTTTCAGATAATGTTCAAAATTCATAGGGAAAACAGAATAACAAAATATTAATTTATAATTAAGTTCTAGAAATTATGCACACAAACACCGATTAAAAAAAAATGACTTAGACAACTACATTCAAATGACGGTTCAGTAAAAAAACAAAACAAAACAAAAAAAAACTAGGTAGTTTAGAATGAAAGAAACAGATGATAAAAGAAAATCAAAATTTTAAAGATCTACAAAGAAAAAAAGGAGTTTAAACAAATATATATCTATGTAATTTATCAAACCAAATTAAATTTCTAAGAATTTCGCTAAACAAACGTAGGAAATTTCTATAATTAAAAAAAAAGTAAATAAATAAAATGCCAGCCCAACATGGACTCGGGTGGGAAGAATGTAGACGTCTGCATGTGCCACGCCAATAACGGTTTTCATACGGGCTGGTTTGAGACCGGGCCTGGAGATTTCAGCCCGTACAGACGTCCAGGCCAGGCCCACCCAAAAAATAAATCTGGACCGTCCCGAGTCTGCAGTAAAAAAGTAGGTCCTGGACCCAGCTCAGCCATGCCGCGGGCCGGCCTTGGGGTCAACCCGTTCCCGTACAGCTGTAGGCCTCTATCTTTGAAAGAAAATTCCGGTGAAATATGTATAAAAGCAAAAATAGTTTAAAAAAAACCCCAAAAAAACCACTACTCTTTTATAAGCATTCAATGTTTATCTTGAAAATCATGCCTAATTTCGTGACTGCAATTCATGATCTCCCCCCCCCCCCTCCCCTCAAAAAAAAAAAATCCGATATAGTATGTTAATTTGGCTTGAACACCAAATGCGATTATGGAAAATTCACCTCTTTTTTTTACGCTTGGTAGAAAGCGGAAGATAGTGGATTTATCAATGTATATATATTGCTTTGTCTCTTTTTTAAGTAAGATATGGCAACAGGAAAAAAGACAATATTTAAACTATCTTTTGGGATTTCTAAATTGATTTCTCAACGTATAATCATAATTTAATTAATATGAAACTATTATTTGATAAAAGCGTATTTTTTAAAATATATGTAATTTTTTCAAAAATATATATTAAATATATATTTAAATATATATTTTAAAATTTAAAGTTTCTCCTTTTTAGTGTTTAAATATTTCGTTGTTCCAACTTCACAGCCAGTTGATCTTTCTTGGCGAGCGTCATTTGGGCATCTTTAAATTCATTGTTATTGTAACTATAAAGAATATTTGGCGATTGTAAAAATCCCCTGTGGCGGGCTAACGAAAAAATACCTTAAAACTAAATTAGTAATTTATAATTATGTTCTAGAAATATTAAAATGTTGTATTGTCATCGGAGACACGTTTGTAAAAATCGATTACAAAATACAATCTTTGCATACAAAAAACAAGTTGAGTCAAAGAAAAGAGTGTAAAAAACAAAGATTCTCGTATTATATTTTTCGCATGAAGAAAATTTTCAATTTATAAATGAGATTTCATATTTACGTAATCGCAGCTGATAATTATCATTTTTCAATATTTCTATTTGATTGTGCGGAATAAATTCTCTGGTATTTTTTTTTTAAAAAAATTTTCCGGATTTGTTTCAGCTGCTCAGCAATAGATTGCTTTTCTGAAAAAAAAATATAAAAAAAATAAAATAAAAAATAATAATAATGCAAGAAATGAATTTGGAGTGAATAAAATGTGTATTCGATATTAGCCTAGAAAAAAATATGCATTAGAAAAAGCAATTAAGTGTATACCAGCATTTTGAAGTCTAATATATGGGAAAAACATCGGAATAATAGAAGTCAATATATTCCCATTATTAAAAAAAACGACAAAAAAAAAAAAAACATTCAGTTCATTATTTCTACAAAAACTTTATAAATTACATCGTGTATTTGTTCACTAACACAAAAGGTTCAAAAGATTTAGGATTCAATTCATTACTTCTACAAAAACTTTATAAATTACATCCTGTTCACTAATGTAAAAGTTTTATTTTTTATATTTTAATGTAGAATGCTACAGAAATTTTTTTTCTATGTTAAAAAAAAATTATTTGAGAGCTTATATGAACATTTTTTGTCTTCTTTGTGATGCATATATACCAGGGTTCGTACGCTTTTACCACAATTTTTTAACAGAATTTTTAGCCTTATTTAAATGCAGAAAAGTATTACAAATTCTGCAATTGAACGAGACGTCTACAGTTTCTGCTATTTAAATGTCATATAGAAAAAATCGATTAAAAAATGTGGTAAAAGCGTACGAACCCTGTATATATATAATATTTTAATATTTCCTTAAGAAAGGTGGAGTGTTTATTCTGATACACAAATCTTATATATATATATATATATATATATATATTCAACATGGTAAAATTCAACATGACAAATCTACTAAAAAAATAGTTAAACACGTATTTCAGCGATTTTATAAATTCAGCCACTAAATGGGGTTAAATAAGGGGTTGAAAGTCATTTCGCCATATCTCAGCTGCAGTTTTAGTTAGGAGCATAAAATGTAGCTAAACCAATCTGCTAAAAAACAATTAAACATACGTATTTCCGATATTTTAGAGCTACTTTACCGATTTCGCCGCCAACATTGGCTATGAACCCGATTACGGAAAATTAGATGAATAACTATTGCTGATTTTTTATTAGATATTTTGCGTAAAACATTTTTCCAATGATTTTTTTTTTTTTTAATTTTCATATTTTATAAATTGTTTTTGCGCTTTTTGTCTTTTAGCGATCGGATTTCAATATTTATGCAAAATATAGTACAATTCCTCCTCTTCTCAAAAAAACAATTTTTTAAGTAAAGATTTACAATTTAAATATTGTTCATACTATATTTATGGACTCGAGTATGTACTACGCATCGTTATAGTGATTGCCGTATAATCAGTTTATAGGTGTGAAACCCATACGGCTTTTTTTCAATTTTTTATATATCAGCAAAATAACACACACATAAAAAAAACCTTATTAAAAACCATATCTATACTAATATTATAAAGGAGTAATTCTTGTTTGTTTGTTTGTAGGGGGTAATCTCTGGAACTACCGAACCGATTTCAAAAGTGATGGTAGCAAATTGATGGTGATAACCCCTGCTCCAACATAGGCTATATTTTATGTCGGTGCCACTAACCCCAGGGGGTGCAGGAGCAAAAAACGATCTAAAATTGCGATTTTTCAGTTATCACACTGGCTGTCAAGCCCTGAGAGCTTGGCAGCCGGTTCTTTATGTATGTATGTACGTACGTAATGCAATAACTCTTCATAGAAATATCCGTTTTCCTTCAAATTTTGTTTCTAGGTTCACTGTGTTAAGGCGCTTCCCTGATTAGTTTTCGGGATTGATTGGTTAAGTATAAAAGGGGGGGAACAAGGGGCTAACCCCCCCCCCCCTTAATTTATATAAATGGGTTTTTCATGCAGAATTATTCCGTTTTCCTTCAAATTTTGTTTATAGGTTCACTGAGTTAAGGCGCTTCCCTGATTAGTTTTCGGGATTGATTGGTCAAGTATAAAGGGGGGGGGGGAACAAGGGTCTAATCCCCCCCCCCTTAATTTATATAAATGGGTTTTTCATGCAGAATTATTCCGTTTCCCTTCAAATTTTGTTTATAGGTTCACTGAGTTAAGGCGCTTCCCTGATTAGTTTACGGGTTTGATTAGTTAAGTATAAAGGGGGGGATCGGGGGGGGCTAATCCCCCCCCTTAATTTATATAAATGGGTTTTTCATGCAGAATTATTTCGTTTTCCTTCAAATTTTGTTTATAGGTTCATTGGGTTAAGACGCTTCCCTGATTACTTTTCGGGATTGATTGGTTAAGTATAAAGGGGGGGAACAAGGGGCTAATTCCCCCCCCCCTTAATTTATATAAATGGGTTTTTCATGCAGAATTATTCCGTTTCCTTCAAATTTTGTTTATAGGTTCACTGTGTTAAGGCGCTTCCCTGATTAGTTTTCGGGATTGATTAGTTAATATAAAGGGGGGGGATCGGGGGCTAATTCTCCCCCTTAATTTATATAAATGGGTTTTTAGTGCAGAATTATTCCGTTTTCCTTCAAATTTTGTTTATAGGTTCATTCGGTTAAGACGCTTCCTTGATTACTTTTCGGGATTGATTGGTTAAGTATAAAGGGGGGAACGGGGGGCTAATCCCCCCCTTAATTTATATAAATGGGTTTTTCATGCAGAATTATTCCGTTTTCCTTCAAATTTTGTTTATAGGTTCACTGTGTTAAGGCGCTTGCATGATAATTTTCGGGATTGATTGGCTGAGTATAAAGAGGGGAACGAGGGGGGGCTAACCCCCCCCCCCCCTTAATTTATATTAATGGGTTTTTCATGCAGAATTATTCCGTTTTCCTTCAAATTTTGTTTATAGGTTCACTGAGTTAAGGCGCTTCCCTGATTAGTTTTCGGGATTGATTAGTTAAGTATAAAGGGGGGATCGGGGGCTAATCCCCCCCCCCCCTTAATTTATATAAATGGGTTTTTCATGCAGAATTATTCCGTTTTCCTTCAAATTTTGTTTATAGGTTCACTGAGTTAAGGCGCTTCCCTGATTAGTTTTCGGGATTGATTAGTTAGGTATAAAGGGGGGGGGATCGGAGGGCTAACCCCCCCCCCCTTAATTTATATAAATGGGTTTTTCATGCAGAATTATTCCGTTTTCCTTCAAATTTTGTTTATAGGTTCATTGGGTTAAGACGCTTCCCTGATTACTTTTCGGGATTGATTGGTTAAGTATAAAGGGGGCAACGGGGGCATAACCCCCCCCTTAATTTATTTAAATGGGTTTTTCATGCAGAATTATTCCGTTTTCCTTCAAATTTTGTTTATAGGTTCACTGTGTTAAGGCGCTTCCCTGATTAGTTTTCGGGATTGATTGGTTAAGTAAAAAGGGGGGGGGGGAACGGGGGGATAATCCCCCCTTAATTTATATAAATGGGTTTTTCCTGCAGAATTATTCTATTTGCTTCAAAATTTGTTTATAGGTTCATTGGGTTAAGACGCTTCCCTGATTAGTTTTCGGGATTGATTGATTAAGTATAAAGGGGGGGAACGGTGGCTAATACCCCCCTAAATTTATGTAAATGGGTTTTTCATGCAGAATTATCCCATTTCCTTCAAACTTCATTTATAGGTTCACTGTGTTAAGGCGCATCCCTGATTAGTTTTCGGGATTGATTGGTTAAGTATGAAGGGGGGAAGAAGGGGCTAATTCCCCCTTATCTATACTAATATATAAAGTAGTAAAGATTGTTTGTTTGTTTGTTTGTTTGTTTGTAGAGGGTAATCTCTGGAACCACTGAAGCGATTTTAAAAGTGATGGTGGCAAATTAATGGTGACAATCCCTGCTCCAACATAGGCTATATTTTATGTCGGTGCCACCACCCCCAGGGGGGTGCAGGAGCGAAAAATGTTCTAAAATTTCGATTTTTTGTATACTGAAGGAGATAGAAGCATCAAATTTGGTATGGTAGTTACTTATAACATGTAAATGCTCTCTAAGAACAAATTATAAAAACATTCGAAATTTAAAAGGGTGAGATGAGGAAGAAGCGTTCTAAAAACATTCTAAATTACAATTTCTATGGAATCTCTGAAACTACAGAACCGATTTCAAAAGTGATGGTGGCAAATGGATGGTGACAGTCCCTGCTCCAACATATGCTAAATTTTATGTCAGTGCTACTACCCGCAGACGGTGCAGGAGCGAAAAACGTTCCAAAATTACGATATTTTCAATACTGAAGGAGTTAGGAACTTGACATTTTGTATGGTCGTTACTTACAAGATTTAAATGCTCTATAAGAACAAAGTCTAAAAAAATTCGAAATTTAAAAGGCTGAAATAAGCAAAAAAATTTTTAAAAACATTCTAAATTACAATTTCTATGGAATCTCTGGAACTACTAAAGCGATTTCAAAAGTGATGGTGGCAAATGAATGGTGACAATCCCTGCTCCAACATAGGCTATATTTTATGTCGGTGCCACTACCCCGAGGGGGGTGCAAAAGCGAAAAACGTTCTAAAATTGCGATTTTTGCGATGCTGAAGGAGCTAGAAACTTGAAGTTCGGCATGATTGTTATTTATAAGATCTAAATGCGCTCTAAGAACAAATTTTAAAGAAAAATGATCTAATGATTCTGCGATTTTTCAACTATTGAATTTCTAAAATTACCAAATTTCACCATAGAGTACCATAGCGAAACCTTCACGCGTAAAAAGATAATGATAAGGGCGACGTGTCCTGACGTGTATATTGGCTATAGCACGAGTCACAAATTATAGTATCCTTATTATTCTGTTAAAATATAAAAGTGAATTATGAAATGTCAATATTTTGTTTGATTAAAGGTTCGTTAAGAGAAATTGACCAGCGTAGCGGGCGTAGCTTGCTAGTATTATATATAACATAAAAATTTTCCACAATTGAATCCATTTGGACACTACACTGTTAACTAGTATTTTAAAAACACAAATTGCACAAATTGTGCTTATTAGTTGCTAAAATCAGTGTAAAAATTGTTTTAAACTCATAAAAGAGCTAAAATCCTACATGTTTCGGCTTTAAACTTAAAGCCATCATCGGGGAAGAGGAACAACACAAACGACTACTGATCTTTTAATTTTCGACACGAGAAAATTGAAATCAACAGTATGGAAAAATTTAAATAAAATAAGCGGGCGCTCTCTGTTGCCAAAGAGCGAGAAACAAAACAATGAATTAACAAGGGGTTAAAAATGTATCCCATAAACTAGGTATGTTGAAAGAAAAGTTATCATTACAAATACAATCTTTTCTAATTTTAATTTCCAATGATTCTCTAATGGCGGCTTTAAATGGGTTATTGAACCTATGGATAATTCTTGCTTTATCGAAATTAATTACAGTATCATTATTTTTAGCGTAAAACCGGGAGAGTGCAGTGGATAACTTTCCAAATTTTATGTCGTTTTTATGCTCTTTTAACCTTTCCAAAAACTTTCTTTTAGTCATACCAATGTAAAAAATTATACTATTATTATTTAAGCTAATGGGGATTTCATAAACACCTGCGAATTGATCAGGGGGGATAGGATCTAATTTACATGAAATTAAGTCAACCAATTTTCTGGGAGGGACAGCAATAAGATGGATATTGTATTTACGGAGGGCCCTTTTAATCCTTTCAAATATAATAGGTATATATTGGAATTTACGATAGTTTGGTTTATTATTGCTAGGGACAGGATGCTGAATTAAATGGCCATTGAATTTTTCTATAATTTTCTGTACGTGATGAGCGGGGAAACCATGGTCAATGGCGATATCTCTGATAAAATTAAGTTCATCTTGGATGAATTCACTTGAACAAACCAGAAAAGCACGCTTGATGAATGAATTGAAGGCAGCAATTCATATCTTATAAGCGAAAGTTGTAGAGGCATTAAATGGGATTATTGTGTTACTTCTCATCGGTTTACGATAGACTTTACGTTTTAGGTTGTTGTCATCTTTAATTAATTGAATATCCAGGAACGGTAGTGATGAATTTTCTTCTATTTCCAACGTAAACTTAATATTTTCATCTATTTCGTTTATTTTTGAGAGGAAAGATAGGAGTTCTTGCTTTCCATGATTCCATGTGATAAAGATATCATCCAGGTATCTTAGCCAAACTTCTGGTGTTAAATTCAAACTTTTAAAAATAAATTCCTCCATCGGTCTAAGTTTAAATTCAGCCAACAGACCGGAAATAGGAGATCCCATAGGTGCTCCTTTATTTTGTCTGTAAAATTTCTTATTAAACATGAAAACGTTGTTATTAATGATAAGGTTAAGTCCCTAAGGTTAAGTTCTGTTAACAGAAGATTTTATCCATAAAATAGAAAATATTCAGATTTCTAAAGGAACTATTCTAGCTAGTTTAGATATTGTGTCTCTTTACCCATCTATTGATACAAATGAAGTTGTACAAAACATTAATTTGGAAATTGATAAACAAAATAATTTAAGTGATAGCGTAAAAACATCTCTAAAGTCAGGACTTAACCTTATCATTAATAACAACGTTTTCATGTTTAATAAGAAATTTTACAGACAAAATAAAGGAGCACCTATGGGATCTCCTATTTCCGGTCTGTTGGCTGAATTTAAACTTAGACCGATGGAGGAATTTATTTTTAAAAGTTTGAATTTAACACCAGAAGTTTGGCTAAGATACGTGGATGATATCTTTATCACATGGAATCATGGAAAGCAAGAACACCTATCTTTCCTCTCAAAAATAAACGAAATAGATGAAAATATTAAGTTTACGTTGGAAATAGAAGAAAATTCATCACTACCGTTCCTGGATATTCAATTAATTAAAGATGACAACAACCTAAAACGTAAAGTCTATCGTAAACCGATGAGAAGTAACACAATAATCCCATTTAATGCCTCTACAACTTTCGCTTATAAGATTGCTGCCTTCAATTCATTCATCAAGCGTGCTTTTCTGGTTTGTTCAAGTGAATTCATCCAAGATGAACTTAATTTTATCAGAGATATCGCCATTGACCATGGTTTCCCCGCTCATCACGTACAGAAAATTATAGAGAAATTCAATGGCCATTTAATTCAGCATCCTGTCCCTAGCAATAATAAACCAAACTATCGTAAATTCCAATATATACCTATTATATTTGAAAGGATTAAAAGGCCTCCGTAAATACAATATCCATCTTATTGCTGTCCCTCCCAGAAAATTGGTTGACTTAATTTCATGTAAATTAGATCCTATCCCCCCTGATCAATTCGCAGGTGTTTATGAAATCCCCATTAGCTTAAATAATAATAGTATAATTTTTTACATTGGTATGACTAAAAGAAAGTTTTTGGAAAGGTTAAAAGAGCATAAAAACGACATAAAATTTGGAAAGTTATCCACTGCACTCTCCCGGTTTTACGCTAAAAATAATGATACTGTAATTAATTTCGATAAAGCAAGAATTATCCATAGGTTCAATAACCCATTTAAAGCCACCATTAGAGAATCATTGGAAATTAAAATTAGAAAAGATTGTATTTGTAATGATAACTTTTCTTTCAACATACCTAGTTTATGGGATACATTTTTAACCCCTTGTTAATTCATTGTTTTGTTTCTCGCTCTTTGGCAACAGAGAGCGCCCGCTTATTTTATTTAAATTTTTCCATACTGTTGATTTCAATTTTCTCGTGTCGAAAATTAAAAGATCAGTAGTCGTTTGTGTTGTTCCTCTTCCCCGATGATGGCTTTAAGTTTAAAGCCGAAACATGTAGGATTTTAGCTCTTTTATGAGTTTAAAACAATTTTTACACTGATTTTAGCAACTAATAAGCACAATTTGTGCAATTTGTGTTTTTAAAATAAAATAAAAATTTTCATTTTTTAAAATTACTTTTTTCCCCTCTAGTTAATGGGGTTTACTATTCCAAGTTTTTACTTGAGCAAAATAACTATACACGTTTGGCACTCCAAACTATTTTCTTCCAAATCTAGTTTGCCCATATTGAAACAAGTTTCAACCTTTTGGAAATCCACACGCGTGTAAATAATATTTAAAGTTGTGAAATCAAATAAACACTGCTCAGTTGGGAAATGTCTTATAGCTATTTTAACATGGAAAAAAAAAATAATTTTGTTTGAATTCACATTTTGTTTGAACTGGCCCAACATTCTCACATAACATTTACAAAGGAGGGGTAAAAAAAAAAAAAAAAAAAAAAAAAAAAAAACATATAAAATAATTTTCATACTTTTCACACTCTTGGGAAGAAAAGAGAGAAAGAGACCGGTTCACAAACTTAATGCTTCAAGTCTTATTTTTGGTTATCTTTTAAACCCATGATTTGTACATATCTATTAGTTCTATATCTAGAAAGATTCTAAAGATACTACAAGAACTAAAATTTAATTAAGATGTAGAATAGAATCAGGGCTGTAGCTAGAAGTAAACAGTAGGGGGTGCTCAAGAAAATGTAGGGAGGGGGGGTCATACTGTTTCCCTCTCTCTGACACATGCACGCACAAACACAGATATATATGATTAAAGTATTATATAGAAAGGTAAATTAGTGCATATTCATAGTGTAGGCACTATATTTCTTATGAAATCGTTTATAATACCTTTATTTGATGCTAAGAAAAGTAAAAGCTGCAGACAGAGATGTAATACCTTCTGGATTATTTTAAGGTATACCGTATACCCTCTTCTCAAAAACACTATACCATATACTTTTTAGGGTATACCCTGTGCCTAAAGCGTATGCCCTCTGGTTTGTTTTACTACATCACTGGCTGCAGAATGAAAATTTTATTAATTGTGTATAATTATACTAGTGAAATAATAAGTGATGGTGTCAAAAAGTAAATAAAAAGCTGTTTCACATGTTTCAAAAAAGTTGCAACATTTAATTTTTTTTTAATATTCCCTGCCCTTCAGGATTCTAAAGTTATGTTATATGATAAAAAACATTAGAATAATCAAGGGTGTATTTTGCATTTAAAAATTATTTTTGTGTTTAGTCAAAAGCTAAAACCACTTGTATTTAAATTGGCTATAACTCATTAGAATAACTTTGTTTTATGCTAATAATGGAAAACGCTGCAAAATGAAAATATATCAGTATATAACTAATGCAAAAGTCAATGTTTGCATCAGCGAAAGGTTGCTAATTCTGACTATGTGCAGATAGGATGCGTGCCTGTTGAAGCACTTATTTGCAGTTTTTAAGCAAATATTACAATTTAGTATTTATGCAAAACTGTAAAGAGCCCCCAAAACTAAGTTCAATTTCTGAACATTCATTCGGATTTTTGAAGCAGAATTTCATTTGGCGGCCTTGGCAATTTTCCCAGGGGGCGCTCAAATATTTTCAGGGGGTGCTGAGCCCCCCTGGCACCCCCCTAACTACGGCCCTGAATATAATCATACTTCTTAAATTTATTTAAAATAGCCTATTTTCATAATAAGAAGCATATGTACAAAATAACTTTCGAACTCTATGCGAACACAATTTATTTTGTATATTTATCTGTTTTGTAAAGTGATATTTTTCGGGCGTTTAGAAAGTTGGCAAAAACGTACCATCTTTGAATTTACTAAAATAACTTTTCTTTTGTGAAGTCAAGGTCAAGCACTATGGCGTTTCAAGACTGAGACACACTATTTTAGTGTCGCCATCTATTGTAGATACATAATACTATTTGTATATACAGATTTCGTGTAAAATATTTCCTGTTATATAATAGCAATTGTTGTCTTTATGCAAAATAATCTAATTTTCGTTAACATTATAAAATATTTAAATCAAAATGTAACAAAAAAAAAAAAATGTACAATATAAAATATGAGTAAAACAAATTTAGACATTTCCTCCTTTCCTCTCGGAAGACCTTATCTTCGATTTCCAAACTTTCAAATTTATAATCTATTTAAGTTTAAGCAGGAATACTGATAATAAATGCTAAATTATATTTTATATAAGCAAATAATTAATTCATAGAAAAACCTATTCCTCCCATTTAAAATGCATTTTCTGTTTAATCGAAAAGAAGTTGATTAAACACGCACAATTTTAGTGTCGCCATCTAGTGTAACTATATGAATAAAACACAAAAGTTTCAATTCATGAAATTGTTCAATTATACTTCATTGAAGATAATGTATGCATTTAAGAAACAAATATAAAAATTGCAATAAAAAATACGAGACATCATATAAAAATAATATATATATTAATTTAAATATAACATGGAGCGTTTCTAACTTTTTCTCAAACTATTAAATTAATTTTTGAAGTGCGTGAAATAATGAATTGAATACATGATAAACATAAAAATATTCGTATTTTAAATTATGATTACCAACCAGAAATATTTATTATCTTTCAACAATGGAAAAACATAAGAAAAAGAAATTTAACTTTTTAAATACGAGTTAAGAAAAATGGAAACAAGAACGAAAAATCATGCGTCAAGCACAGATTATGAAAAAACATTTCCAGAAATCTTTAACTAAACTTTATCAATTAATAAGCTGAAAGTTGATGTCTAATTAAACAATTTGGAAAATGCATAACACATTTGAAGACCCAACTTCAGCAATTATCATCCATAGTCAGAAAGGTATCCGAATTCTTTTGTGCAGCCCTGTATAGGGTCTATAGAATTGTATATATTCTACATAGTATGCTAAAATTTAGTTGAATTAGTAAACGCAGAGCACAGTTAAAAATCCTTATTCAGCAATTTCCGTCAATAATATGTATTCGAGATCATTTGTGCTGCTCTTTACATGATTTATGAATTAAACATTCCAAGTAATATGTAAAAAAATAGTTAAATTTTAAAAACGTGTACCACAACTAAAAACGCACTTCCAGCAATTATTGTTCATAGACAGCACCGGAACCGAATTCTTTTGTGTGTTTCTGCAAATGAATGATGAACGCTATGTACTACACCCTATTCTATAGTAGGCCTCTTGTAGCCTCAGTGATTTATAACACTTTCAATATGTTTGGAATAGTCTAACATCATTAAAATATACCGCAAACGATTTTATCCCATAGGCCGTATAATGTAACGGAATTCTTTTGAGTGACCCTGTCAAATATAAATGCTACACACTCCATTTTCAATTGCAAACATGCCATAGTAAACCTCAATAACATATATCGATTACACGACAATCCGAGTACATTTACGGGAGTTAGAGCACAGACAGACAGACAAACCGAATTCCTAAACACTTTTCAACTATGTTGGAAAGTGCTAAAGAGGACCAGTATTAGAAGAGGTAAACCACTCTTATTTCTGTTCAGAATTCTGTAAAAAGAAAGCGGTTCACATTAGATGTAGTAAAAAAAGTAGTATAGGACTATTTTACTATTTTCATGAAATTTTAATTGATCTTTGTTGCCAAAAGTTATTTTTAAGGATCATTTATATTCCTATGGGACGACATAGTAGATAATAATAATATAATCTTCGTTCGCAGAGCTGAGCCATTATTCTTCAGGGTTTATAGACAGAGAGACAAGCACTAGAGATTTAATATATATATATATATATATATATATATATATATATATATATATTCTATAGTACTGCAGAGAGACAGGATTGACAATATAATTTTTATTTTATTTCATTGTAATTCTACAAAAGGCCAGATTTTAGACTTTCCTCAAAATATTATTCATTATCACTTTCTGAAATTGCTAGACCCACTTTATTACTTACCCATCATACGTGGGTAAGTCTTGTAATCGTTTTAAAAATCGAAAAAAATTTTTGACGGATTCCGATACTGGAGATTCCGAAAAACATATTTTTAGAAAAAAAAAAAAAAAAAAAAAAAAAAAAAAATTACCGTCCATCTGTGTGTCTGTGTGTCTGTGTGTCTGCAAACGCTGTATCTCCCGAACAAATTGAGATAGAGACTTGAAATTTGGTATGTACTTAGTATGTAATAATGGGAAGAAGCTTATTGAATTTCAGTAACCTCGATTATCCGGAACTATTTTTTTCGGACTCTCGAAATATTCGTTCTGATAAAAGGTATATAAAAATTTTCGAAATTGTTTATTTTAAGGAGTGAATATAAAAGACAATAAAAAAACATAAATTTTGCATAAAGCATGAAGTCGATCGGATTATTAGTTGCTGAGATACTTGTAATCCTATTTACCAGACTCTTCGATTTTTCATGACACTGTATTTCATCCAAATTTCAATTTAAAGATATGTTTTAATTGGAAATGAGATGCTTAATCCGACGCAATAAAACGTTAGTTAATATAATTATAATTTTTGGAGTTATAAGGATGTTTCTCTTACGCAATTCAGTAATAGAGCATTTAAAGTTTATGACGTCATCAAGCCACGATTTTTTTCGAATTGCAATAATTTATAAGTAGTTTACACATGTTTTATTTTCATATTTTATATTATGCATATCCATGATAGGTAAGTATTACGGTGGCTCCCAACGACTAGTTTTATTTTATTTTATTTTACTGAAAACTTTATAAAATATTTTTTGTGCTATATGTGAAATACTGTTACAATGAAATAATATTGTGAATACTGTCTCTGTGCAATACTATAGAATATATATGCATATTTTTTAAATCTCTAGTGCTTGTCTCTCTGTCTATAAACCCTGAAGAATGATGGCTCAGCTCTGCGAACAAAGCTTAATATGTTAGAAACGAATCTCTAACTTCAGCTATCCTATAATTATAATTTATTTTAAATAAATGTAATATTTATCTCCATAATGATTTTAACTTTCTTAGATAGATAAAGACAGCATTGAAATAAATTAAAGAAAAATCTAAGAAAATTTCAGCAAATAATAAGAAACAAAAATCATGCGTCACACGTAGAGTTAAAATATTTTCTAGCGCTACCGGAATGTTGTTATGAAACTTCATCTTTTCATACAATGAAAGGAAACATCTAAACAAACAATTTAGAAAACGCAATAAAAAAAGTTAAAAATACACTTTGAACAATTATCGTCGATAAAAAGTAAATAATTCGAATTGTTTTGTGCTCCCCAGCATGTGGTCTACACTGCAAAAAATAATTGTTGATTTTGCAGTATAAAACTGGCACCCAGCTGCCAGTATTATACCGTAAAATTAACAGTATTAAACAGTAAAATAAGCAGTAATACGCTGCCGTGCAAGCAGTAATACGCTACCGCGCATGCGCGGTAGCGTATTACTGCTTGCACGGCAGCGTATTACTGCTTATTTTACTGTTTAATACTGTTAATTTTACGGTATAATACTGGCAGCTGGGTGCCAGTTTTATACTGCAAAATCAACAATTATTTTTTGCAGTGTATAGATTTGTGTATGCACTTCATTGCATATAATAAAAAAAGCAATTCCGCTAAAAACGTACTGCACAATTGAAAACGTATTTCTCCAAAGTAACATCCATAGATGGTAATGTATCTAAATTGTTTTATGCAGTCCTATATATAAAAATATTTATATTTTAAACATACCATACATAGGCATATAAAAATTTAGTTAAGCTTGAAAATGCATAGCAACTGAGAACAATGGAAATTCGCGAGTTTGTTACGTAATAAAGCGCCATAGAAATACAAATTAATTGTTTTCGAATTTTTTTCTTTACATGTGCTATAATACCTGTCTCCTTGCCAAATTTCAAGGTTCTGGGTCAATCGTAAGTACCCTATAATTTTGCTTTCAAAACATATAGGAAATTTCCGGTTGCCCTAGAACCTTGAAATTTGGCTCGAAGGAATGTCTTATAGCACATGTAAAGAAAACAATCCGAAAAGCATTCATTTATATTTCTATGTTGATTTATTACTTGAAAAACTCATAAATTTTCATAATCGGGAATACCGATCATGTAAAAAAATAATGATTTTCCGATTTTTTCCTTTATTACATGTGCTATAAAACCATTCTTCGTGCCAAATTTCAAGGTTCTAGGTCAACCGGAAATACCCTATAAATGTTACTCTAAAAAATAAGAGGTACTTTTGGTTGACCTAGAATCTTGAAATTTGGCACGAAGGAAGGTCTTATAGTACATGTAAACGAAAAAATCCGAAAACTATTAATTTATAATTCTATGTCGATTTATTTGATAAACGCATGAATTTTCAAAGCGAGACTATAAGGGTTCCGTTTTTTTCCTTTACAGGTACGGAACCCCACAAGAAAAAAAAACTTTAGAATAATTAAATTATTACGAGCGAAAAGCATTTAGTGAAAATTACGTCTAATTTAAATCCATACACTTCAAACGTCATATTTAAAACAGTTTTCTCACAGCAACTGAAAGAAAAGATTTCTTCTAGACGTTATAAAAGTCTGGGAGGCACCGACCTAACCATTTTATACAAGTTGATTTTCAAATTCGTAATTGATATTACTTAGTCAATCACCGAAACAGCCATCCGCTGTCGCCACAGAAGCGGATGCGGCCATGGGAACCGAAAAATTTTCCCAGTCAATGAGAAATGAATGGCAACCCGATTACAGAAGATCGCCACTGGTCGTGATAATTTTATTCACTCTTGCGTAATCTACTGGAAATTTTTTAGAAACAGAGCATATTAGCATGTTTTTAGAGCCTGGGGGAGGAGAAGTGTTGGTGAACGTAGCGAATATAGGTCGTAGGAGGTAGAGCCTCCTAGTCAGTACAAAAAGAAAGTTATTTGTGAAAAGCCCAGCTGTTATTTACTTTTCAAAAATTTTCATCATAATAGATAACAAGCACTTTGTGAATTTTAAGGAAACTCGCATAGTGGCGTATTTTCATACAATTTTAGCCAAAACTCGATTTTTTCTTCCGGAGTTTTTTTTAATTTTTAGAACAGGCTAACAGTCAGAATGGTAAATGTGTTACTAAATATCTGAGTCAGAGAGAGAGAGGGAGGGGGGGGGGGGGGTCCGTATTTTATTAAATGCATAGTTCACAGGTACCGTATAAGTATAATTTTGTGAACGCCAGTGCAAAATTCTAGCCATTTCGTGCATTTATTGAATGATACAATTAAATTAATACAGCATGTGCAGCATAATTTGTTACAGCATAAATTAAACAGCATTTTTTCTGAAAGTAGCAAATGTTGCAATTAAAATTAATCAGCCTGTAAAGCTAAGATTCCAAACTATTTCCCTCATTTATTAATTCGATTGGATTAGGTTCGATCTCAAACGTGTTTTCATAAAGATATGTAAGGGGATATAAAAAAATTCACATTCTGTGGAAATTTTTTCCAAAAATTCGCAAATGCTTCAAAATTAAAACCTATTGATACATGATTACGAAATGCAATCCATCATAAAACTCCACAAATTATCGTCAGAAAAGATTAATTTTCCTGTATCGATTTGAACAATGAAGATACATAAATTTCAAAATATTCCCCATCACGATGGTATGAGCGATGGTAAAATTTTGTGTAACCATAAATGTCAGATGAGGAACTAGCAGAAACCAAAAGATTAAAATTAAAGTCTAAAATTAAAACTAATATAGCATACGAAGGAAAAGATAAAGTTAAAACAGTGAGTTACATGATAAATGACGGACGAGTCAACATCAAACATCTCACTACAAGACTATCCTGGAAAAACAATAACTCCCTCAACCATAAAGAAAATCGAGGACAGAAGTAGAACGAGGAAAAACTACGATATGGCTTCTCAACCACAAAGCACACCAAAATCACAAACATCGCAAATGCAACGAACAACACAGCAGCAAAAATGGGAGAAACTGACGATAGTCGAATTGCTAACAGAATACGACAAGCTGCATAAGAGCAAACAGAAAAAGGACACAGACAAATTGCAGAAGTTAAGAACGGTGCTAGACAAGAAAATCACAGAAGCAGAGAAACACAATGAAGAAGCAGAGCAACTTAGAGAGGAGCTAGCGCAGTTGAAATTGAAAGAAACCAGTTTGCCAGAAACAGAAACACTGCGAGCAGAAATAGAAGACAAAGAAAAACAACAAAAGGAAAAACTACAAAGATATGATGCGGAGATGAAAAAGCTGAAGGAGATAGTAGAAAAGCAAGAAGAAAGAAGAAAAGAAATAGCAGCACTGAAATTAAAACAGAAGGAATTAGAAAAGGAACTAAAAGAAGCACAAAGATACCAAAAACAATCAACACCACAACGGAACAAACAAGAAATTGAGATGTTGATACAAGGCATACAGGCCATAATCCCAGTAGACGACCAAGAACAAATGAACAAACTCCGAATACAAATAGATGAGCTAATGCTGTGGATTGAAGACTATGACGATGACAGAACAAAATGGAGTGAAGAATGCCGAAGGCTAAGGAATGAAATAAAACTATACGAAAACGTGGAGGAGCAAGGAAAAAGATTAAGAGAAACAGTGGACAGGAAACTGGGACAACAGGGCGCACATATCAAATCAGCGCTACAAGAGTACAAAAAAGAAATAGATACACTGAAAAAAACGCTGAGAAGTCAAACAATACCACAAAGTAGCAAAAATCAAACACAAGGAAGTGAGGGATTCTCATACTCTCAAGTTCTGCAGCAGCGGCCCCCACAGAAACCATCTCTGGTGGTGACGCCAAAAGATGGAAGCCTGACAGTACAGGAAATCCGCAGAACACTAAACAAAGAAATCGACTCAACGACTTTGCCAAATCTCAGTTGCAGGCCAACAAAAGCAGGTAACTTAGTAGTTACTTGCAAGGATGAGAAGGACCTCACAGAACTACAGCAAAAACTAGTAGATAATGCAAGACTAGCACCAAAGATAACAGTGAGCAAAATAAAACCCCGAACTCAAAAAATAATCATACTTGGAGCCCCTGCAATAACAGAACACGAGATAGATGAAGCAAGAAGCACCGAAGGAATCCAGGCTGACATAGGATATTATTCGGAGAATATTTTAGCCCTGGCACTGCTCAGGACATTAAGGGTGGAAAAAGCCAACTTCAAATTACACAGAATCATGAAATCTGCACAAAACAATGAATCTACGAATCTCATCGTGGAATTGCCACAAAGGGACGCAGCACTCCTGGAACAAACAAAGGTCAACATTGGTTTTAACAGATGTGGAGTTCGCAAATACATAATCACACCGAGGTGCTTTAAATGCCAACGACTAGGCCACATGTCAAGAGAATGTCAAAATCCTGAAGTGTGCGCGAAATGTGCCAAAAATCACAATACATCGGACTGCACATCCAACAACAAAAGATGTGTGAACTGTTTAGATGAAAACAAACAACGTACAGGAAGTGATAGACACTTGGACACAGAACACTATAGCTATGATAACTGCTGCCAAACGTATCGACATTACCAGAAAACTTTCATTCAACACCGGACTCAGATGGCATTAAGTTCAAGGTAATCCAGTGCAATCTACAACGTTCCAAAAGTAATACGGCAGCATTTGTAAATTTTATAATTGAAGAGGGTTTTTCACTGGCATGCCTCCAAGACGCTTACATCTTCGACGGCCGTCCGGCTTCTCTGCCCCTGAGTGTGCCATGCTACAGCTCCAGCTCACTAAATAGTCACATCCTAATTTTAGACCAAAATCTTAAACATTGTCTATCAGAAAAATTTAACAACTCTGTATTTATAAATTTAGACCTACAAAACGTAATTTTGAGCATTGGGAGCCTGTACTGTCCTCCGAAGGCTGAACTCGAAACTGACCTCCAGGATTGGAGATCAGCTAAACATTTGAGCGACTTCTGTTTGGTCCTTGGGGACTTTAATGCGCATGACTCACTTTGGGGGTATAATCGGGTGGATGCCAGGGGAAGACTCCTTATTGAATTCTTGCTCGCACATAACCTTGTAATACTAAATGAACCATCTTGTCAACCAACCTATGAGTCGGGCGGAAGGGAGGTCCGACCAAATTTATCAATCTGTTCACAACCCCTCTTCCAACACTTCAGCAACTGGGAAGTTGTCCCAGAATTTTTTGGTGACCACAGGCCAATTATTACACAACTATTTTTAACAGTAATGGATTTACCAAAACGCAGATTTAAAACTAAAAACATCCCCCCTATAAATTTCAAAAAATGGTTCAACATAAATGTTTAATACATAATATTAATTTTAAAACAATTAAAACATCCCAAGATCTGGACATCCATTATGAAAAGTTCTACCAAATTATTAAAGATTCAGCAAAAACTTCATTTAAAAAGAAACCCTCATTTCGAAAACCTAAATTTTCCTGGTGGTCGCCTTTATCTTAGGGCACAGAGGAATAAAGTAAAAGCTTTATATAATAAAACAAAAAACTCTAATTTCGATCCAATAAACAACCAAAATTACAAAAAAGAAAAAGCCAAATATAAAAAACAAATTATCTGTGCAAAAGAGAAAGCGTGGGACAATTTCTGTAAAAAACAAACTGACCCTTTTGGCATCTCAAAAAAAACTCGCATTCCAAGATTACCAAGATAAATTAATTAGCTTTCTGCCGGACTCATCTTTTCCGGTTTTCAGGTCCACTTCATTAGCTAACCTAACAGAAAGAATTTTTGGGCCTTCGGCAGGTATGCCAGTACAACCCGCCAGGCATTTAACATACAACCTCAATCAGACCAACCAAAATTTACAAAAAGAGAATTAAGAAATGCAATATATAGCTTCAACCAAAACAAGGCCCCAGGGCCAGACGAAATCGATCATCATATGATAAGAGCGATATTTGCAATAATACCAGATACACTACAAGACTTATTTAACTCAGCACTTTCCCTAAACTATTTCCCGGTGGCCTGGAAGCTGGGGGAGCTTATCTACTTTAGAAAGGAAGGTAAACCACACGATGGACATTCATCTTATAGACCGATAACCTTACTTCCAATAATAGGCAAAATTTTTGAAAAACTATTGCTGCGAAGAATTAATCACATACTGACGCTAAACAATATATTAACAAATAAACAACACGGTTTCACACAATTAAAATCAACAGAAACTGCTCTTCAAAATGCACTATCATTTATCGACATCAACAAAGAAAATAAAAATTACACGACATTCATATCGCTGGATTTCATGGGGGCATTTGACAACCTTCCATGGGACCAGGCGATTTCATCACTAACCGACTTAGGCATCCCGCAGCAATATATAAATACAATTATCTCCTTCCTTTCGAGTAGGCGGGCTCAGGTTGGTTGGCAAAGCCCTAATATCTTGCATTACTTCACAAAAGGCTGCTCACAGGGCTCCTGCTTTGGTCATTTTCTCTGGTTGTCACTTTTGGAGGGCTTACTGCGTTACTTTGTCTTCGAGAACTGTGCGATTGTGGCATACGCGGATGATGTCTTGTTAATTATTTGGGGTCCAACACGCGCTGCGCTAGAGCATAATGGTAGGATTGCCCTGAATTATGTTCAAAATTGGGCTACGAGCAACCACATTGAAATATCATTGAATAAATCAAAAACAATTACATTTGGCAAACCTAAAATCTTAAAAAGGGACCCAATCTTCAAACTAAAAGGACAAAACCTACAATCAGTCAAAACCTTAAAATACTTAGGAATTACAATAGACCAACATCTTTCATTCCTACCCCACATAGTAATAAAAAGGGAAGAAATTACTAAAATTACTCAAAATTTATGTAAATTTTCGTCAATTTCGGGTAGGTTGCCAACTCATTTCTTTAAGATATGGTACTCGGCAATCCTACAGCGCCAAATCGCTTATGCCTGTGGGGTGTGGACACGGTCGCATGGTGTGCGTCACCTCTTGGCAGCGCAGAGAAAAGTATTCCTTCTCATTTCAAGAGCGTATGAAAATACGTCAACAGCGGCATTGCAGGTCCTAACGGGTATCCCGCCCCTGGACTTGCAACTGGAAGCAGAGGCTGAATTTGCTAGAGTCACTAGATTGGGGATATCATCACCGCGTATTAATGCACAAACAATAGCCACAAAGATCTCAAAATATAAAATTTCACCAACTCTAGATCAAATAAAAACCTGTCCGGGTTCAAAATTCAATGGGGAATTCCATATCTTTACAGACGGTTCAAAAACAGCTGAAGGCACAGCATCGGCTTTCTGTGCTTATAAAAATAATATAATTCATCACACGTGGCGTGCAAAACTTGACTCGGGTAATTCAGTTTACCAGGCCGAATTACTTGCGATTGGAGAAGCTGTGCGCTGGGCTATGGAAGAGGATTCGGTCAATTTTCTAATTTCATCGGATAGCTTATCAAGCTTAATGGCTCTTTCAAAATTTGACATAGATAATTATTTAGTTCAGGAAATTTTAGTACGTATAAATCTATCCTCCAAAAACTTCTTTTTTAATTGGGTCAAGGGTCATTCGGGTGTAGCTGGAAATGAACTGGCGGATCAGTTGGCGCGGTCAGCAACAAACGATGAAACACTGGAAACAACTTTTCTTCCTGTACCACCGTCCACACTCAAAAGAGAATTAAAAAAACAAATCACAGATAGTTGGCAACAACGCTGGTCTACAGCACAAGTGGGTCATTACACAAGAGACTTCCTTCCGGAAGTCTCGCAACAACTAGAAATACACAACAGATATCTATACCTATTTTTAACAAATCATGGACCATTTTAACAACACCTATTCCAAATTAACAGAAGTGACTCACCACTTTGTATCTGTGGATCAGAAGCAACATCGTTACACTACATATTAAATTGCACTCTAACTTCACATTTTCATGTCAAAAAATCACCACAAATGCCACTTAAAAACTGGCTACAATATCTCCTGGACCGTCCGGTTCTTCTCCAGCGCATAGTCAACTGCATGAAATTTATTGAAAAAAATGAATTTTTATTTTCCAATCCTCTTCCTCTGTAGTCGAGCTCCCGCTTGTCCAATATAGCAGGGGTCCTGTTTTCTCTGTACATATGTATATAAATAATTGTATTTTGTATTTGAATATAATAATTGTTGTAATGAGAGTTAATATCACACAGTCTGTATATTATTAGTATCTGCATATTATTTGTAAATTTTTAGTGTATTCGCATTTGTATATTCATATTAGTATATTATCAATTGTATTAGAAGTATTTAACGAAGAATCTGCATCCCATTTAACCAAAAATCCAAAATATAAAGTCTGCATAGTACTTGTATATAGTCATATTCTGGAAATAGTCTAAACTGTATAACTGTATAATCGAATTAATTATAATAACTGTATGTATGCATCATATTTTTCCATATACATCAATTGTAGTAAAGTATTTGTATAAAATATGCTAGCCAAGAATAACCCATCATATTTAACCAATA
The DNA here is from genome assembly GCA_963931845.1 of Maratus michaelseni. Classification (NCBI taxonomy): domain Eukaryota; kingdom Metazoa; phylum Arthropoda; class Arachnida; order Araneae; family Salticidae; genus Maratus; species Maratus michaelseni. The sequence goes on from OZ007588.1 coordinate 400,616,720, forward strand.
ATAATTTTAGGCATGGTGCCAGCACAGTATTTGTAAATAGCTCATTCGGAAATTATGTATTCTGCATACATTGAAATAATAATAATAATCGTATGTATGAAAGCAATAACTGTATTATCAGACAAAATTCATGTGTAATATTATATTGTAAAAATTGCATATATAATTCTGTAACTGTGGTCTCGCTGGTGATAGAGGCGTGTCAGCCCCTCAGGATTGCACACAAACTCTAAGGCTTAGGCCGGGTTTCCTGAGGTGGTCATCCCTGTAGCTGGAGTACTTGTGTGCCGACCTCAAATTTCGGTTGGAAAGAGAAGATGCCCGCTTGACCAAGAGTGGTTCGAATCGTGGAGAGCCCTCAGGTCCGAGGTTTGCGGGTCGGATCACCTTCGCTGGGAGGGGTCTGTACCTCTTCTCGGACTGACCGATTACGAAGAACCGGACCGGAGGCTCGTCAGTCAAGTGACGGCGTCCAGACCTAAGTCAAACCTTGTATGGAAACCAGTTCAGTGCGCCTATGCGTAGTCAGAGTTTTCTGTACCTGATGGTTGGGACTAGCAGGAGTCTTAGAAATAACTTTCACGCTACTAATCTCGATCGGGACAACCTCTTTGGCGCTTTTGAAAGGAGTTTCCACGTCCTTCAGAGTCCGATAGTGTTATCTGTGTTTTAGTTTGTTTATTTTGTTATATATGTCATGTGTTTTCGAATGACCCTCTATTGAGTCGATCGCATACGTCGTTCTGCCGGCGGTAGAAGTCAGAAGGGAAGGTCTCGGGGATCATGCGGAGACAGCCTAAGCAAGGACGTGTCTATGCGTTCAGAAATACTTGCTGGCGACAGGCAACGCCTCCTCGCAGCAGCCGATGAAGTCAGTCGTTACCTTTATAAGTTTTCGATGACTGGAAGCTGCGGTAAAGCAAGAGTTTGTCGGGGAAAACCGGCTTAAGTCCTACGGCCCGGTTTCCTGTTTTGGTTTCCGGCTCCTAAGGTGTCGGGCGACTCAGGCGGACTCCCCACGTGTTTTGTAGTGGTGTCCTCTAAGTTTGGGTTCCTCCGCATGTTTCAGCGACCTCTGTCGTCAATCATTTGGGATAGGGGAGAGATATGCAGGTGGCGTATGCTCCTCAGGCCGAAGAGTCCACCTGAGGAGGTGCCCGAGTAAACCGGCCCTTCAACGGCGGATCAACGTCCACCTTCGGTGGCGTAGCTTGTCTTACCCATCGATTGTGTCACCACCTTGTTGTGGTGGTGTGGGCTTGCGTGATACGAAGATCCTTGAGTCTGTGCTGGTGGGATCATAAGCTCCTGGTGCGGTCAACCAAGTCAGACAGGTTCAAGGTGAGTGTCTAGACGAAGAGAAACACCCTGGTCCTCCAGGTTGGGGATTGTTACAACGGGCTAGCTCCTCGTTCAACGTAAAAACTCCTCAACAGCTAAAAAAACAAAAAACCTAATAAGAATAATTTTGAACCGATTTGGCAAACGGACGAGGAATATGATTTTTGGATGCTGGAACGTTCAAGGGATACCTAATAAAATCGACATATTACCAGAAGAGCTAATGACAGCTAAAATTGATGTAGCAGTGCTCTCTTAGACGAAGAGGAGAAGAAAGGGAGAAGAAAGATACAAGTAATTATCTACATTTTTGTAGTGGAGTAGGAAAAAACAAACATGCTAAAGTATGAGTTTCAGTCATGATTAGAAAGCAGCTCCGAAGTAAAATAACTAATTTGAATTTTCACATTGAATGTATTCCGTCAGCGTGCATGACAATTTTCGGAAGAGAAATCTGTGTAATAGGAACTTGTTCACCAACAAACGATGCCAGTGAGGAAGAAAAAGATAGATACTGGGATGAATTACGGGATATAATCGAAAATACACCAAACAGAAAAGAGAAATTTTTGTTGGGAGACATTAATGCAAGCGTAGGAAAAATATTACGAAATAGTATTATTGGAAGATTTGGGGAAGAAGTTTGCAATGATAACGGGAAACGTTTGATTGAAATCTGTGTACAATCAGACCTTAAAATACAGAGTACGTTTTTCCAACATAGAGACATCCATTGCTACACATGGCATCAAGAACGTAAGAACCAGAAATCGATTATTGTACTGATTATAACTAGGCAAAGTACTTCAGCCATAAATAAGGATGTTAGAGTATATCGAGGTACAGACTGGGGATCAGATCATTATTTAGTCAAAGAAAAAAATGGATGGAATTGGTTAAAGAATAAAGCAAAAATATGTAGTGTGCATACAGAACTGAAGTACTGTTACTCAGCATTTAAAATGGAATTACTTCAAGATGAGAATATTAAAGGAATATATGAGAAAAGGATATATGATAGACCGATTGTAGATTTTGCAGGTATGACAGATGATCTATATAACCATCTTAAACAAAATGTTAGTGCTGTTTCTCATGAGATATAGGGTTCAAGGAGTAGAAACGAGGACAGCAGAAAGAGTTCTGGTTAAATGAAGAAACTCTTTAAGGAATTTAAGAAAAGAAAGAAGCTTCTTTAACTGGGTAAATAAAAAAGATGATCTTAGTTTAGAGATATACAAAAGTGAGATAAAAAGTGATATTCAAAGAAATTAGACAATTCAAAAATGAAGATTGGGAAAGAGCATGTGCAAGCATACATTGCTAACTAGGATTTAAAAATTCCTCAGAAGCCTGGGAGATTTTAAATGGAATGAGAACTGATCCTCATCATAAAACGAAACTTGAAATGATTCAGATTAGCGATTGGAAGTCCTGTTTTGAGGAACTCCTCAAGGAGAACAGAGATGAATTTAAAGATTTAGAAATGTTTGAACACAAAAATGTTTAATTTCAAATCACAAGTGCAGAGGTCGAAAAAACACTCAGTGAAGAAAAAAAAATGGTAGATCACCTGGACCTGGTTGAGTAAATCTTGAATTGCTAAAATATGGTGGTAAAAGCATTGTAAGGATATTAACCCCAGATAACATGATCTTGCAGGAGATCCAATACCCAATGAAATAACGGAAGCATATTTAATACCAATTTTTAAGGAAGGTAAAAAAAAAAAAAACTCGGCAGCAACTGTAGAGAGATAGGAGTTACAAGTCCAATAATAAAATTATTTGGAAGAATTTTAAGAAATAGACTTGAAGCCAAATATGAAAGAATTGAAGAACGAAGTGGCTTTTCAGTAGGTAGATCTTGCGTTGACCGCATTTTTGCCTTAAGTTCTGGAAAAACAAAGGGATACGGGATAAACAGCAGAACTTATTTTTGTGGATATTGAAATAGCTTATGACAGCGTACCCAGAAGTTTACTTTGGAAAGTACTTAAAAGAGCAAATATAAATGAAAAGCTGATCAATATCATTAAGGCAATTTATTACAAGAACAGCTGTAGTGGTAAAGTTGGAAATAAGTTGTCTGAACCTTTCATCACTAGCAAAGGCCTTCTGCAAGATTGTTGTCTTTCTCCAACTTAATTTGAATATATATTGATGTCTGTCTCAGAGTATGGGCAGAAAGTCATAAAATGTATTTGAAACTGAATTATAGTAAATATATCCATCATTTGTTATTCGCAGATGATCAAGTCATCATAGCAGAAGATAAAGAAGACGCCATATACAAGGTGACCATAATTAAACTGACGGTACTCAGAGTGTTCTGTAGCGCGATCTAATTGCGAGAATGGCGTCAAATTTTTTAGGAAGATTAAACAAGACGGGGGACGAAGGATTCCGCGGAAAAAAAATTTAGTTCCAAAAGTCACCGGCAGGGGAATATGTGGCTCTGTGTATTCGAAAAAGAGAGTTTCAAAAAAGAATAATCAATACTGAAAAAAATTACCATTTATTTAGCACATCCAACTCTGGCTCGATGTGGCCGCCGTTTTTTTGGACCACATATTGCATTCTGTGAACAGCATTTACAACAGCAGAGAATAACATGTCTGCAGAAATCTCCCGTACAGTTCGCGATATATTATCCTTCATCGTAACCAGGTCCTGGACACTTCCGTAATAGACCTTGGACTTTAGGTAACCCCATAGCCAAAAGTCATTCTGGGTATTTACAGTTCCATTCAGGTAAAACTGGGCCTCGTCTCCCCATAAGATTTTCCAGGGCCAAGCATCATCCAACTCCATTCTGGCAAGAAAAGTGAGAGCAAAAGTCAATCGCTTATCATGGTCGGTGTGATGTAACTCTTGTACACGGCTGATCTTGTACGGATAGAAGTGGATAATCTTTCGTAGGATTTTCCATACCGTACAATAAGCTGGCGGGTCCCTTTCCGTGGTCCCGACCCGACTCCTTCAGTGGAGGAGGTGACCGGGAGCGGAACAGTGCGCGGACGCTCCATGGTTTGTGTTCGTTGCGAGACGGGGACAGGAGAAGACCGGTCTGGGTTCCTCATCGTGGTCCGCCAGTGGAAGGGATTTCCGGAAGCCAGGAGACGCCTAAGACACTAGCCTGGCAAGCTAGTCTAGCCCTGGGTCTCCTCCCTCGCAAGCGCAGGTTCTCTGCGGCGCGAGGATAGGCCACTGATCGGAGTTCCTCCGTAGGTAGTGGAAAGAAATCCCGCACGACCAATCCCAGTGGGTTTAGGATACTGGGGAAAGGTCGGAGCAAATGCCAGCCGGATCTCTCCAAAACTTGACTAAGGAATTGACGGAGGCGGATCGAGCTCTGAAGAGCACGATCGGTGGTGGCTCTGTAGTGCGCTGGGCGTCGGGAGATACGGCATGCAGCAACTATCTGCGACGTTCCAGCGGCAGAGATGAAATAGTCGTCCCAGACGACCCCACCGAGTCCTCTGCAGCTAGAGCAGTTGTGAGTCGACTTCAACTCTGCGGGAAGCGCCCGACCCAGAGGGACGTTCACTATCCAAAGGTAACCCGTCAGGTTACCGGGGACGAGACCGTACTTTCTGAGTGGGGATTCCCCAACGTGACCCGCAGACTACGAGGAAGCGGGCCGGAGGCTGCCGACTAACGCGGCATCGATCAGCCGAAACTCGAGACCTTGGTCCGAAACCCAGTCCGAGCACGTCTCTCGTGCAGCCAGGAATTTCCACACCTGGCGGGCGGACTAGTGGCACGAACACTAATTTTCTCGTTACTAATCTCGATCGGGCCCGTCTCTTTGGCGTGCTCAGAGGGGGTTTCCACGTCCTCTGGAGTCCGATAGTGGTTCTTTAGGATTCTTCCGTTTTTTGAGTGTAATTATATGTGGATGATCTCGTAGTTCTGGAGTTGTCGCTGGGTTACCGGCTAGTTTCGCCTAGTCGGGTTCAACCTCGCGCCAGACTGCGTAGGGACGACCTATCCGAATCCCGTCTATGGGAAAGAACCGAATTTCCTCGTGGTTCTGGGTCGGAGAGAGGCCTCTTCTGCTCCTTTTTTATTAGTGCATAACATGTGAACCTCACGGCCGATGAGCCCAGTAGCTTGCCCATCCATGCATGTCTATGATCGGAAGCCGTGGGAAAGCAAGAGCCGTCGGAGTAACTCGACATATGACCGAGGGACCGTTTCCCCCTGTGGGGTTTCGCGAACGAGGCCGTCGGGGGTTCTTCGGCGGTTCATCAGGTGTATGTTCCACGCGGAAGTTTCCCCAGAGCAGGTTACTGCCGCAACGACCTATGGGGTCGATACCTGGTAAAATGGTCTAGGGTTCGCAGAGGGGCGGCCCATGACCGATCGCAGCGCCGGACGCAGACAAAGTCCTGGTGCGTTAAAAGCCCTTCAGAGGCTTGGGCGCGATGGTCGGAAGCGTGCCGCGGGCTACCCCCGAGGGTGCCTGGCGGCGCAGGATAGTTTTATACCGTACAATAAGGCATATCCAGGTTCCGAGCTATCCCTCGAGCGCTGGAAGTGGTAGCAATATTGTCTGGTGTTCTGTCGACAGTCGCCGTTGCCACTTCTTTGATTGTATCCTGTGATACGGGTTTTCGTCCTCTGCCTGACTGAACATTTAGAGAACTTGTTTTCTCAAACTTCTCAACCATTGCTTTTAAACCATTAACAGACAAAGGACCGTTACCTTTACGCATTTTTTTGTGGTTTCTAAAAGCACGAAGAGCGGCTGGCGTATTGCACTGGTTGAGGTAAAAGAATTTGTCTAGAAGAGCTTGCTCCACTAAAGAAGGAGACATTATGAAAGATAACTTTCAATGAAATTGCTTCTAACAGTAGCACATTACCTTTTAAAGTCGAACAAGCTGGCACTGGACCAAAAGATGTAACGTGAAATTTGAATAAAGAACTTCTTCCTCTGCTGTTGCTTTCTTTGGGGCTCTGTAAGTGAAATTGCAGATAAAAAACTTTAGCAGTGTTTATGTAAATTTTTAGCTTTTTATAAACTGCTACCATTTTGAGCTTGGATTAAATTGCTAAATTCGTTAAATAATCGGTAATTTTATTTCAGTATTGATTCTTCATTTTTTGAAACTCTCTTTTTCGAATACACAGCGCCCCATATTCTCCTGGCGGTGACTTTTGGAACTAATTTTTTTTTCGCGGAATCCTTCGTCCCCCGTCTTGTTTAATCTTCCTACAAAATTTGGCGCCATTCTCGCAATTAGATCGCGCTACAGAATACTCTGAGTACCGTCAATTTAATTATGGCCACCTTGTACATGGTTCGTAAACTAAAGGATGACTATGAAGAATGGGGATTAAAAATAAATATGAGTAAAACTGAGCACTTAACAACAAGTGGGAAAAATTTATATTTTATTGAATGATATAAATATAATAACTGTTGAGGAATTCAAATACCTTGGATCTATCATTCATCAAGATGGATCATGCCAAAGAGATGTAGAAAAGTGAATTTGCGAAGGCAGAAAAGCAATTTCAGTGTTGAATTCTGTTCTGTGGTGTAGTAATATTCTCCCCGAAACTAAACCATTGATTTATACTGCAATCGTGCAAAGCAGGAGTGCGCGGCCACATAGACCTTAAAATGTTGTACATACGATCTAACATACTGAGCTTAGATGGTATAGGCATGTTCGCAGAATGAAAGAAGAGCGCATTCAAAAATTCCTTGCCCCACCATTGGCTGAAAGGTTCTGCTCTCAAAGCTGGTACACGGGAGGTGCTGGGTTCAAACCCCTGTAGCGTTCGTCGACCTAACCGTTCGGAGTTTTCCTTTGGTTTCTTTGAACCTTGCGTAAATACGGGTTAGGATCCCTTATAAAGATCCTCACGGAGGACACTCCTCCCGCCGGATTATACCCTTACCGCAGATAATCGGCCATAACAAATAACCATCCAACCAACCAATCCAAAAACCCTTTTAGAAGAGAGCCGAAAGGGAGACGTAGGAGGGACAGATCAAGAACGAATTGGAAAAATTCTATTGTAGAGTCAATGAAGACTTATAAGTTAAGTGATGTTATTTCCTTGGATAGAAAGAAATGGAAAAGAACTCTCAAAAATAGTTTTATGAACCGATGAAACCCACTGTTTAGTGGAAATTCCTAAGGATGATGATGACTTGTTGTATGTAAAAATTCTATAGATCAAATACAGGATTGCACAAAAGACTTCGAGTACATTTCCGCTTATTGACGGAAATTATCATAAAAATAAAATTCAGCGTTTCTGAGAAAACGTAAAATATGAGAAGTATTAAAATACACTGGCCTCCAAAAGTTAAGATACAACATGTTTTTCGAAGCTCACCAGATAAAAAATGGCGGTCAGATTAAACTTCATAGTTTATATGAATGACAATAATAAGCTTTAAAAAAACTTACGCAAAAATTACAGCTACCACTTTTATTTTATAGAAAAGAATAGGTATTTGTGAATGAGAGAAAAATATGCAATTACGAAGCTTTCGTAATTTCGCATGTAAGTTTTGTTGTATTCGAACTATTGTTGTCAGTTTTGTTCACAACAGCCAGTAGAGTCTAGAAATGTCTAGAAGAAGTCGTTTGCCCGATTCATTAAGGTGGCGGGGCGGTAGGGTGGATGGAAATGGGGTTGTCACAGGCCGATACTGCTAGACGACTCAATGTGTTTCGCAGTGTAGTCCAACGACTCTGGGATCAGTATGAATTCGAAGATTCTGTGTCCAGAAGACATGTTCCAGGCCGCTCACGTGTTACAACACCTGCAGAAGACCGGTTTCTAGCTCTTTCGGCCCGGAAGCGAAGACGCACTACTGTGCCGCAACTCATTGCAGACCACTTTGCAGCATCAGGGAGAAGAATCTCCGCTAATACGAAGACGTCTTCACAATGCAGGTCTCTATGCAAGGCGACCAGTTGTGTGTGTCCCCCTCAACAGACGACAGAGAAGGGCCCGCTTATGCTGGGCAAGAGAACATGTTTCCTGGACCAAACAACAGTAGGCTTCTGTACTCTTCACAGACGAGTCCAGATTCACACTGGAGAGCGATTCAGGACGTCTTCTGATCTGGAGAGAACAATGCACTCGATGCCATCAATCAAACACTGTCGAAACACACAGGTACAGAAACGGTGGAATCATGGTTTGGGCAGGATCTCACTCGGAGGCCACACTGACCTGCATGTGTTCCATGGAGGAACTGTGACTGGTGCGAGATATCGGGATGAGATCCTTGATTCATATGTGCGCCCATATGCCGGTGCTATTGGCAATGGTTTCATTCTAATTTATGATAATGCGAGACCACACCGACCTGTGGTTGTTGAAGATTATCTTGATGATCACGGTTTGGAGAGAATGGAATGGCCAGCTCATTCTCCAGACTTGAATCCGATAGAACATCTTTGGAACTATCTTGGAAGACAGGTTGTGGCTTTAAGTCCTCCTCCAAGGTCATTAAATGAGCTGGAACAAGGCTTATTCCAAGTCTGGTCAGCGTTACCTATTTCAGTGACCGACAATTTAATTGAGAGCATGGAAAATCGATGCCGCCAATGCATTCAAGTCCGGGTTGGACATATTCCGTATTAGAACCAGTTTTTTAATGTTTCTGTCACATTTTACTGCATAATACTGCAATGTACTGATTTCTCCAAGAATGGAATTTTCCATCATGAATGCTTTTTTGTTGTAATTTCATTTATACGCTTAACTTAATTAAATTTCTATGTCTCATTTAATAAACGAGCAGGGAAGACTGAGCCATGCTCGGTCAAAATTAAATTTGAGTTTAAATATCATGACCCATGACCAAAATGACCCACTAATTGAATTTTTTCGAACATGTGACTTAGCCCAACAGTCTTCTCATGCCCGAAAATCATAGGATGCAAAATTTAGTGTAGATTGAGCCGCGTTTTAGATCTTGACCCACAATGACCCAGAAATGACCCACTAATGGAATTTTCTCAAACATGTAACCTAGCCCAATGATTTTCGCGTGCCCGAAACTCGTAGGATACAAAATTTAATCAAAATCGTTAGAGCCGTTTTTTAGATAAAATTAATTTGACCCGCTTTGACCCAAAAATGACCCACTAATCAAAAGTTCTCGAACATGTGACCCAGCCCAATAGTCTTTTCGTGCCCGAAAATAGTCGGATACAAAATTTCGTCAAAATCGTTTGAACCGTTTTTTAGATACAATTAGCTTGACCATGACCCAAAATGACCCAAAATGACCCACTAATTGAATTGTCTCGAACATGTGACCTAGCCCAACAGTCTTCTCTTGCCCGAAAACCAATGGATGCAAAATTTAGTGTAAATTGAGCCGCTTTTTAGATCTTGACCCACAATGACCCAGAAATGACCCACTAATAGAATTTTCTCGGACATGTGACCTAGCCCAATGATTTTATCGTGCTCGAAACTCGTAGGACACAAAATTTAATCAAAATCGTTAGAGCCGATTTTTAGATAAAATTAATTTGACCCGCGTTGACCCCAAAATGACCCACTAATCGAAAGTTCTCGAACATGTGACCCAGCCCAATAGTCTTCTCGTGCCCGAAAATGGTCGGATACAAAATTTCGTCAAAATCGTTTGAACCGTTTTTAGGTGCGTTCGTAATTATATAAATACGTAGCACCTATAGTCGTCGTTTGGTCCGTCCGTCTGTCCGTCCGTCTGTCTGTCTGTCCGTCCGTCTGTCTGTCCGTCCGCATATAACAACGCAAAAACTACCCAACCAAATGGTTTGCAATTTAAAATATATTATCTTTGCAGAATTTTGTCGAGACATTTCAAATTTTATTAAAATCGAATCAAAACTTTAGGAGATATTAATAAAAATATTTATTAAGAAATTTGATTTTTTTTTTTAAATCGGTGCTTTTTTGTTAGAGGAGCTTCCGATGGATGTTAAATCGTCAAGCGACCGAGATACTTATTTTATTACAGAAATTAATCTGCAGACGATATAATTCATTTCACAGAATTAAAAATCATCAAGATCTGAATATTTATATAACTAGCTGATACATATATATCTGAATATTTATATAACTAGTTAAGATATTTGTATGAACAGTGTCATAAAATATATACTTAACTAGCTGTTTAGCCCGTTCTACGCACGGGATATCATGAATTTAATTCTAAAACGTGCGTACGAACGCACCTCGTTTGTAACGTTTGACGTACAATTTCCAACTTGTTTAGATACAATTAGCTAGACTATGACCCAAAATGTCCCAAAATGACCAACTAATCGAATTTTCTCGAACATGTGACCTAGCCCAATGGTTTTCTGGTGCACCAAAACGGTAAGATACGAAATTTCGTCAAAATCGTTAGAGCCGTTTTTAAGATAAAATTTGCATATATATATATATATATATATATATATATATATATATATATATATATATAACCACACACAAGATTTGCTCGTATTAGAATATATGATAACAGTTTAGTGCACATTTCCTCCAAATTTGTTGTTTCTATATTCATTCATTTGCAAATTAGACGCAAAAAACCGGTTGTACAGTCGTGGAAAAAAAAACTGAACGCCCCCCACTAACTGTGCAACAAATTATAGTAGAAGGAAGTGACTGGTACCAAACGATTGGAAATAAAGTCTACTTTTAAATGATGTATATAAAATTTGCTTAGGGGGCCATCTACATATAAAAACACACCCAAACTTTGTTTTTTTCAATAGCAAGACTCAAATTTGACAACATATTTGAAATCTGCAGTTCAAACTATGCCTAGATACCAAATTTCATTAAATTCCTACGATTAGTTTCTGAGAAATTAATTACTTTATAATGAGCATATTTAAGGGGCTGTATCCAAATTGAAGTTCGGTTCTCGATTGTTGAAATGCTGCAGAATGTCACTTCTTTTAATGTATTATGTTTTACCGATATGACCATTTTACTCACTTAATAAGTTTCGGTTATTGTTATATGCGGTAAAATAATGTTTACAACTGTTGAATTATCCGATTTTAACCCCTTGGGGACAAGTGACACGTATACGTGACGCATAAGATGCTCAGAATCCTCGATTTTTCCCACCAGTTATTTTTTATTGTAAGCTTTGCTTTACTATATCTTAGCATTTCCACGATTCAATCAGACGAAAATTTCTGTTTTAAAAAACCGGTGGTACATTATTAAAAATTCTGTAATAGACGCACTTCACGAAGGGGTTAAAAAACCATAAGATTATTTGTAATTAAAATAGTTTTAGAATATGTAAATGTTATTGGAGTTTTACAGGTGCTTTTATAATGCTGTTTCTCAGATTTTGCATCTATTTAACTCGCCTTTTTTTTAGTTTATTGTCAGAAACGTGAATAATAGTGACAAATACAAAATGTAGAATTTAAAAAAATAGTATAAAGCAGCGTAAGGAATCAAAGAAAAAAAAGAAAAAAAAAAAAAACGCAGATAAATTGTTTTTTAGTCTGAAAATAAATCCAGACATTGCTTTTTTTTTAGTAGCGAGGGGTGGGAGGGGTGTCGCAGGATTTATATTCCGATTTATTTGAAGACCTAAAACTAAATCTATGTTATAAAGACATCTGAATAACTTTACATTCGTTATTCTCCTTCAGAATAGGGTTAATAATTCTATGATTAAACCTATTCTGGTAGTTCATTTGAAATTTTACAATTAACTCATTAATGCCTCTTGGCAAGAAAACTTACCGTTTGCCATTTATTATTATTATTATTATTATTATTAGATTTTTTTGCACACTGCTAGCGATTGGGAAATAATCTTGCCTATCAGAAAACCATAAAAATAACTTGTATTTTTTTTTTTTCAATTAGCCTGTTTAATCGAATAGATCTAAATACGAAAGTTATAGAAGAAAAAGTTTAATTATTTTAAGTTCGTTATTAATGGAATAAAAACTGAACATCCATACATATTTGTAAAGATTACAATTTTTGATTGATATACAAAAGTTAATAAAGTTTAAATTAGCATTTTTAAGTAACAAATACTTTCGCGTTAATACTTTATCTAACAACCATTAAGTGTAATATTGCAAACAATTTAACAAGATTTGAGAAAATCTTGTTTTAATCCCAGGCTATGAGTATAATATTTTCCCAAACAGGGATGAGCGCGCTCCGACCCGAATATCGATTCTTACCACTAAATTTTAACAGTATTCTCCAACGTAAAGAATTTCAGAAATTTTGTTCTTGAATAAGGTAACAAATACTATTAAAATTTAGTGGTGTCAATCGGGATTTCGAGTCGGAGTGCTCCCATCCCTGTTCAAACTATGCTTTAATGCACATCATAGACCTTAAAGCAGCATCTTGCCGTTTTTTAAGCGTAATTTGAAAACTACTTGGTAGAAAAATTTAAAATTTTGAATACACATAAAGCAGGACATAATAAATATAAATCCATAAAAAAAATTGTAGGTTGCAATTCATAATTTTTTCGAATATTAATTTCATAATTCATAATTCATATTATAAAATTATAAAAATTACAAATTTGACATATTTATGTTTGGGCTTTTTAGTATTATAACCAAAAAAAAAAATTTAACACATTAGAATTATAATCTCAGGAGATATTAATAAAAATATGAAAATGTAATTTAACATTAGAGGCTCTAAAATTTGAATGTTTATAACTCGAAAACTTATCATCCAAATGACTTAAAATTTTGTATCTAGGCATAGTTTGAACCGAAGATTTAAAATATCATGTCAAAAGTGGGTGTTGCCATTGAAACAAATAAATTTTAGGCTTGTTTTAATATGTAGATGGCCCCTTAGGCAAATTTTAGATATATAATTTAAAAGTAGACTTTATTTCCAATCGTTTGGTACCAGTCACTTCCTTCTACTACAATTTGTTGCAGAGTTGGTGGTGGGGGGGGGGGGGTGCAGTTGTTTTTTTTCTACGACTGTACCTTAACTTTTGGAGGCCAGTGTATTAATGGTCTTCAACCTTTTTTTTCTTTTCTCTCTTTCTTTCCTTCTTTTTTTTTTTTTTTTTTTTTTTTCATGCTAAAGCAGAAAAATGTGGGTTTCCGTATAAATAGGCAAAAAGTTCAGAGGTATGCCTTGAGCATTGCATGAATATTGTTAAAGTAATATAAATGCATTATTCTAGTTTTAAATGCAGTAGTTTATTAGCAATTAAATGTACGCGCGTGTGTGTCGGTTACTTGTGACATTTTTTTTTTTTTTTTTTTTTTTTTTTTTTTTGGTGAGTGAGCGAGTGAAAAGTATGACATAAACTATATATCTGACCTACTTACTCTTACTAGATAAATTAGCAGCTTTTCACGTGTGGTTGTTGAATTGTACCAAGTAGTATTTGTGTTCCCACAAACATGAAGTGAAATTAAATTGTTACCGATAATAAATGTATTACTAATAGAAAACTGATAAAGCAATATATTATATATATTTAATATGCAGTTTTAATATGTATCATTTGCATCTTAACAATTGTATAAATTGTAATAATATGTATAAACAATTCCTGATGATTTCTAATAAATTGTTCATACTTAAATTAATGGAAAAAAATTCACACACGTGGCTACATCAATTTTTCATTTTGTGAAAAAAATAGCGTTTAACAAAAAAAAAAAAAAAAAAAAAAAAAAAAAAAAAAAAAAAAAAAACATTGTTTAACAAAAAACACATTTTTCTTATTCATGGGTATTCATCTTATTCATTTATTCATTAAAATGTCATCTTAATCAAAAGAAAGAATGCATTTTAATATGAATTTGAAACAATTTACTGTTATTTCGATAAAATTATATCAATTTCACCCATGTTTAATTTCATTTCTGCTGATATTAAAGCCTTGACAAAAAAAGCTGTGATTAAATAAAAGTAACATATTTTTTTATACTTTTGATTGAAAAAACGCACTTACTGGTGTAGATAGTATCACGTTTGACACAAAACGTGCATTTTTATTCATGAAAGAGAATTTCATGTAACGATTCCGCCAAAGTGGAGTAATTTTCCCTTATTTTTAATCTCGCCTGTTTCGAGATCCAAACCTATAAAATGGAGAAATAATTTTTAATCAGGAAATGTAAAGTAAATTTTAATTTTTCAATTCTATATTTTCACATTATACAACAAATTGCATAAAAATGAGCTTTGGCTACCCGAGAGAGACTGCTCAGACTAGGAAACAAAGTCTGTAGAGCATAAATATCCCTCCCGGTCCCCTTTATTCAGATTTTAAAAAAATAATCAGTCGGAGCTGAGCCCACCGGTAAACGCGACAGAGGGCGAGGTGTTGAACAGACAAAAAATAGCTTATTTGATAAATTGCGCATCAAGCTTCATTCTAATAAGAATCCCATTAGAATCTATGCAGTAAGTTTTGCGTGATGCTGTAACAACTCAGAAAGATAGTTACAATTTTATATAACAATATGATATAGAAAAAATGCCACATGCACCATATTCAAAAATTGAAATAAATCTGTAAAATACGCATCATAAAAAGTGAGTATTTATAATTCTAAACTACTATAAATTTTATTTCTCGTAAGTATTTAAAAAGTGAAACTTTCTCGTAAACCTATTATAATAATAACAAGTATTATCCAATAACTGTCTTTATTTAATATTTGCCAAAGTACTTGTTATGCTTAAAAGTTTCACATTTAATTATGCATTAAAAAAATACAATTTGAAATTTATTAATAGCTTTTGTTATATAAGATATTAATACAGTGAAACCTGTAAAGTTGACCACCCTTGTAAGTTGACCACCTGTCTATGTTGACCTCTGTTGTCAGGAACCAAATTTATCCTATACAAAACTATAAGACAAACCCTTTGTAACCTGACCACCTGTCTATCTTGTATCTTGACCACTGAAATTATTCAAATTTGACTAGAACTATTATAAAATGCCCAACAAAACCCTTTATAACTTGACCATCCAAAAAGCTAACAAATCATGAATAAAAAAAAAGTAACTCTCCAGGATATTTCCTTTTTTTTTTCTTTTTAACTAGAATTTCTAAAAGGGCGAAATAGGATTAACCTGGGAAATGCTTTTAGTAGTGATAGGTGTAGGTAAATAATTCAAGGCTTATCTATTCTTACATTGTTGCTCTTATGGATTTGGCTTTTCAACCCTTCCCCTCCATTCTTTGATTAGAGATTTCTTTCTTCTATTTCCCATTCTCTTATGATTCCTTCCCTTCTTTCAATAACCCGAGGTGCTAGTTGGTAAGCAGAAATATTTCCATCAGTTGCAATAGTTTGTGGCAATTGTAATAATACAGTTAAGGAAATTATTTGTTATAATGATGAGTTACACTTGAACTGTGTTGTAGTATAGAAAGATTATTATTTTCATCCAGTAAACTTGGTGTAGTGTTAGTTACAAGACATTTATATTTTGTAATTTCTTTTTAACAAGGAAGATTTTGTTAATCTAAAATGGCTCCAAAAAGAAAATTAGTTGAATTTTCAAATGAGAAAAATATGAAATATTAAGTTTAATTAGAAAAGGAGAAAGCCAGAGAAAATTAGCTGATAGATATGGAATTTCCAAAACTATAGTGTCTAACATATCAAAGAATGGGGAAGAAATAATTAAATTGTGCTTAGAGAACTGTACTTGTGATAGAAAAATAAAATTGAGAAAACATCAAATGAAGAAATTAATCTGGCAGTTTGGAAGTTTTTTAAGCTATGCCGTTCCAAAAATATTCCAGTTTCAGGATCTATGCTCCAAGCTAAAGCCTAAGATATTGCAAATGAATTGGGAATTTCTGAATTAAATGCAAGTAATGGATGGCTAGAATCCTTCAGATCAAAAAACAACATAAATTTCCGTAGTCTTTGTGGTGAATCTGCTTCAGTAGATTGTAATACTGCAGAAAACTGGAAAGCAAAATTAACTGAAATTGTGATCCGCTTGAAAACCAATTCAATGCAAATGAAACAGGACTGTTTTGCCGTCAATTGCCAAGAAAATCTCTTGTATCAAAAAATGAAAAAGGTTTTGGAGGCAACATGCCGAAAGAAAGACTAACTGGTTTTTATTTAAATAAATAGTAGTATAATAATTGATTTTAAAATTTATATAAAACTATTAATTCATTCTTGTAGTTAATCTTTTCTTTTATAAGGTGTTAGAAATATGCATGGTAATACAATAATACTTTAAAGCCCTGTCAATAAATAAAACTTTTGTGGAAAAAATGTTATGGTAATTACGTAAAAAAAAGTAAATTTATCATCACCCTTTATAACTTGACCACTCCTCTAAGTTGACCACTGAAGTGTTGCACCGCAAGTGGTCAACTTACACAGGTTTTACTGTATTTAAGTTACTGTGTTTTTCTCACCCATCAGAAACATAGACTTTAAAACATTGAACACCGATTATCTAATACGCTATATTTTACTAAACATACTGAAAGCATTTAATGTGTTTTGTAATTTACCATACTGAAAAAAAAATGCTGTAAAAATTATATGAATCTAATTAAAAATAATAAGTCTCAAAGCATTTTATAATTTAATTCGTTACGAATACATTGAATTGTAATTTGTATTGACACATGGAAAAATATAAGAAATAAAAATTAAAATAGACTTTTGAAAAAAAACACTCTTTTAAATTAAACTGTCTTTAACATACTCCCCCCCCCCCACCCCCCCCCCCCCCCCCCCCCCCCCCCCCCCCACCCACACCCACACACACCCCCCCCCCCCCCCCCCCCCCCCCCCTGTTAATTTGGCGTCGACCATTTGCTTAAATATGAATTTGGACTTTATATTATTTGTAAACGTAATTCAATCGTACTTTTATAATGTCTATAGAATGTGAAACAAACTTCAATGCGTTCAGATATGAAATTTGTCCAAAAGTCTATGTTGCGCAATTTTACTTTTCTATGTATTGTTTGTTTTTTCTTTTTGAAAAGTAAAAAATTACAAATGTTATATACTGAAAATGGATGTTTATTAAAAAAATCCATTATATCTTAAATGTTTCTGAGCCTCTGGAAAACTTGATTGTACCATACATTACATAATTTCTGAATATTTTCTCATGTGAAACAAATGTTGTTAATATAGAATTGTAGTTATAACTCATATAATTTTTTTTACACAATTTCAATTCTCTTTTGTGGTGGGCTGTAAAGCTGTTACTAAGTAGAATAAATAAAATGCAACTATTTATAAATAAAATGCAAGAAATCCTTGTATTTTATTTATTTATTTGTTTTTTGATAGCATTTCTAAACAATAGTATTAAAAATAGTTTCAGATGCACCTACACTTTTTTGTCTATATGCAATACGATAAATTCAAATATATCAGTAAAGTTGGATAAAAGTGTACATTAACTAACTTTCATTTTGACAAAGACATTTTTTTTAATGTTTTAAAACATGCACATATGTACATGGATCATTCTACAAAAAAAACAAAAACAAAAAAAAAACATTACTTTTACAGAACAGGGTAGTTAATTTTCGAAAGAATATACTTTTTAAAAACGTTTAAGATATTTTACTCAATAGAAGCCATTATATATATATATATATATATATATATATGATGCAGATTGATGATTTGTGATTTTTTTTTTTAATGAACGGAGGTATACTTGTATACCACCTTTACATGTTACACCTAAATTTCTCTATTAGCACCTTCACTTATATTGTGAATGAGATAAATATCATATTCATTTATTAATGTATTTTTTCCTCTGAAAATTCCTTTATATGTAAATTAAATTTTATTATGAAAAAAATAATAATTGTTTTTAAAAATTATGTTTGAACAACTATTACAAGTCTTTCTTGTATTCCCCATTACAATAAAATTCTGTGCAATAATTTCCAAAATATATAGTAGCATTTCTCACCTAATAACAATACTTAGAAGCAGGAAGCATCCATCTTTAATTTCAGTTGTTAGACGTGAATGTGCACATTGTTGTTTCTTACTAATTTTGAAATATTCTCACTGTACTAAAAATGATCATGAACTTTGTGTATCCTCCGTTCTTGATATAAAACGCAAACATCATTTATTTAACAAAAATAGGTTTTTAATTCATATACATAAAGCTTTTTCTGAGACATTTACTTCAAGTTTCATAATTTAACATAATAAGCGTGCCATTATAGAACAAAACATTGTGTATTTGTATCCTTCGCTTTAATTTTATTAAGGAAATTACTGCCTAAATCTTAAAATAAATTTAGCACCAAGCATTAAAAAAAATTGTACTTCCACCTATATAAATCTGAGAAGAGGTGAAAGATGAACTGTTAATCTATACTAATATTATAAAGGAGTAAAGATTGTTTTTTTGTTTGTTTGTTTGTTTGTAGGGGGTAATCTCTGGAACTACCGAACCGATTTCAAAAGTGATGGTGGCAAATTGATGGTGACAACTCCTGCTCCAACATAGGATATATTTTTTGTGGGTGCCACTATCCCCAGGGGGGTGCAGGAGCGAAAAACGTTCTAAAATTGCGATTTTGTTTATACTGAAGGAGCTAGAAATTTGAAAGTTGGCATCGTAGTTACTTATAAGATGTAAATGCTCTCTAAGAATAAAATTTAAAAAAAAAATTCGAAATTTAAAAGGGTGAAATGAGCAAAAAGCGTTCTAAAAACATTCTAAATTACAATTTCCATAGAATCTCTGGAACTACCGAACCGATTTCAAAAGTGATGGTGGCAAATTGATGGTGACAACCCCTGCTTCAACATAGACTATATTTTATGTCGGTGTCACTAACTCCAGGGGGGTGCAGGAGCGAAAAACGTTCTAAAATAGCGATTTTTTTTATACTGAAGGAGCTACAAATTTGAAATTGAAGTTACTTATAAGATGTAAAGGCTCTCTCTAAAAAAAAAAAAAAAAAAAAAAAAAAATTTCGAAATTTAAAAGGGTGAAATGAGCGAAAAGCGTTCTAAAAACATTCTAAATTACAATTTCTATGGAATCTCTGGAACTACCGAACCGATTTCAAAAGTGATGGTGGCAAATTGATGGTGACAACCCCTGCTCCAACATAGGCTATATTTTATGTATGTATATTTTATGTATCTATTATCTATGCGGTGTCACTAACCCCGGGGGGGAGGGGAGTGCAAGAGCGAAAAACGTTCTAAAATTGCGATTTTTTTTATACTGAAGGAGCTACAAATTTGAAATTGAAGTTACTTATAAGATGTAAATGCTCTCTCTAAAAAAAAAAAAAAAATTTCGAAATTTAAAAGGGTAAAATGAGCGAAAAGCGTTCTAAAAACATTCTAAATTACAATTTCTATGGAATCTCTGGAACTACCGAACCGATTTCAAAAGTGATGGTGGCAAATTGATGGTGACAACCCCTGCTCCAACATAGGCTATATTTTATGTCGGTGTCACTAACCCCAGGGGAGGTGTAGGAGCGATAAACGTTCTAAAATTGCGATCTTGTTTATACTTAAGGAGCTAGAAATTTGAAATTTGGCATTGTAGTTACTTATAAGATGTAAATGCTCTCTAAAAACAAAAAAAAAAAAAAATAAATTTAAAAGGGTGAAATGAGTGAAAAGCGTTCTAAAACCATTCTAAATTACAATTTCTATGGACTCTCTAGAACTACCGAATCGATATTAAAAGTGATGGTTGCAAATTGATGGTGACAACCCCTGCTTCAACATAGGCTATATTTTATGTCGGTGTCACTAACCCCAAGGGGGGGGGGGGGTGCAGGAGCGCAAAACGTTCTAAAATTGCGATTTTTTTTATACTGAAGGAGCTAGAAATATGAAATTTGGCATTGTAGTTACTTATAAGATGTAAATGCTCTCTAAAAACAAAATAAAAAAAAATCGAAATATAAAAGGGTGAAAAGAGCGAAAAGCGTTCTAAAAACATTCTAAATTACAATTTCTATGGAATCTCTAGAACTACCGAACCGATTTCAAAAGTGATGGTGGCAAATTGGTGGTGACAATCCCTGCTCCAACAGTCTCTTTAAAAAAAAACTATGCTTTTCTGACGACTGGGTTTTTCGCTAATTGTTGCCACAGATTAATCTCGGAAAATGAAACATTTGAAGTTACTGAAAAAAAAATAGTAGCTCGAAAAGTATTTGTCAGAAAATTGTTAGGCAAACTGCGTTTGAAAGGTAAAAAATTGTATTTTTCTTGATATAAATTTCAAATCTAATTATTATGCCATTTTTCAAATATTGAATTTGAAAAATTACCAAATTTCACAATGGAGTACCATAGCAAAACCTTCATGCGTAAAAAGATAATGATAAGGGCGACGTGTCCTGGCGTGTATATTGGCTATAGCACGAGTCACAAATTATAGTAGCCTTATTATTCTGTTAAAATATAAAAGTGAATTATGAAGTGTCAATATTTTGTTGTATTAAAAGTTCGTTATAAGAAATTGACCAGCGTAGCGGGCGTAGCTTGCTAGTATTACTATAAAACTTTTCGGTTAAAAATTTTTTATGGAAAAACTTTCGCTCAGAAAGTAACGTTTTACATAGAATGACCCATATGTTTGTAATGTTTAAGACGTTGGCTAAAAAATAATGATTAAAAATGGGTCTTAATTTTTATGAAGATGGATTTTCAAATTTATTTTGTTATAGGGTCATGTACAGGTCTTTACAAATATGATAAAATTTGGTAGACAGCAAAAAATTCTAGTCACCAGTAAAAAAATGTCCCCCCCCCCCCCTCACCCATCATTGATTTTTAAAAACCACATAAGTTTTTTTATGAATTAATTGAGAATAAATAATAAAAAGCATAGCTTAGAATTATTAATTACATAGTTCAGAACAGTACATGCTTTAGAAATATAATATAAACTGAGTATTCTCATAAAATGCATCAAAAATTTTTATCTCTGAAAAAAAAAAAATACTGTAAAGGCTGAATTAGGCGGCATGTTCGGGAAATGCTGATTGCCGAATATTTTAAATGTCTGGATAGTTGAGTGATACGAAATCTATATCTGATGATGGGGGCATCGTTGAAATAGTGAAGCAAGAAAAAAAAAATTTGCCCATTTTCCTGTCAAAGTCAGTCAAATAATTCATATTTACTATTTTAAAATTTGCATGTTGATGAACTTACTTTTGCCACATTAATAGAAAATGTTAAAAATATTTTTTGTTTGAATATAATTTCTATATGTATTAATCTTTTGTAATTTTGCACCATCTTTAATAAGACATCTTATAAGAATTACAAGGAGAGAAAAAATGCCGTTTGTGCTAATTTCTTAGGTCCATTTTGTACAAAAAAAAAAAAAAAAAAAAAAAAAAAAAAAATTGCCATATTAAATAACTTTGTCGCCAGATGAAAAAACTTGGTTGCCAGTGGCGACCTGGCAACCGCACTTGTCAAGTCCTGGTCATATATCAAAATACAATTATTTTCATATATTACGTGGCTATATATAAAAAAAAGTAAAATGATATTAAATAGTTTACTAAACGGCAGAATGAGGGCGCTAGTACCCGCAAACTATGGGGGCTCTGGTACAGATGTTCTACCATACGCCTAACGCTATTCCGCTCACGAACGCTGAAATTATCATGGAAAACGTACATACAGTATAATGTGTTTTTACACATAAGATTATTCTGACATATTTGAATTTCAACTACTAGAGAAAAAGAGAGAAATTAAGAATTTTTATTTGAAGCAAGCGAAAGAAGATGAAAATGTATGAGTCAATGGTAGCTAGCTTGATGGTCTTCATCGTCAGTTCCACAGTCATAACTGGTGCAATGAGTAAGTCGCATATCGGTGTAGTTTTCTATATTTCTCATTAATATTTTAGTTTTAGTTTTAGAATTGCCAAAATGATAAACTTAAGTTATTGAAAGGATTAAAGTAAGATTAAATATGTCTTATAAGTGATTTCTTTAGTAATGAATATCAAAATTTATTTTTAACATATCTGAATCCGAATGCATTGTATTAGAAAAATATTCTTCCCGATTTGGAACAAATTAAATTTTTTTTTTTAATGTTATGCTGCTGAAAAGTGTAAAAAAATTGTTAAAAAAATAATAAGTATTCATTGCTTCTATATTTTTTTGTTATTAAATTGTTTTTATTCTGCTCCCTCACAAAATTAATTTTAATGTTAATTTGAATATTTATATTAATGGATTATAAAGAAACTCTGTTTATTTTTATACATACAAAGTTTAATTTTTACTATCTTTTTTTTATTTTTATTTTATTTTTATTTTTATTTTGGAACAAATGCTTATAAATGTAAAATGTTTGCATTTATCCATTCAAGCAATTTAAAGCGAATCATATGAATCATATTTGTATACATAGTACAAATATTATTTAGTCAAATCATATGAGTTAATTTTGATTTTGATAATTGATGATATGTAAATATACGGTTTTCAAATATTTATGATTTACAAATATTTGAAAAATCATTTGTAAAATCAAATGTACAAATGTTTGAAAACAAATATTTGTATAAAATGTTTCTATAAACGTACCAGACAAATTTTGTATGCATGTTACCCATATCTGTGGTGTAATTACATCGTAAGTAACAAAAAGAGAATATATTTTTTATATGATTCAGCATAATATTGTAAATTATTTAGTAAAAAGTTTTTTTTTTTTTTTTTTTTTTTTCAGATAATTTAGAAATTAATTTTATTTTTCATTAGCTTTATTTCTTATAAAAAATAAAATATACATTGTGAAATTAGTAATATTTTACTTGAATTTTTTAACTAAAATGTAAAGAATAACAAACATTTAAAAGATTTTGTAAAAATTGCGGTTGTTATAAATTTCTTCAATTCTTTAAAGAGGTTTAAAAAGTAAAATATGCTTCATTATAACGCAAACTACATGCATACATTTAATTGAAATTAAAATTTGAACTTTGCCACTCTGTTAATGAAATATTTAAAGTGGCATAAAAAGGGTAGCGTATTATATGATTTTTACATTCCTAAAACTTTTGGAGAAATTAAAGTTGATAAAATTTAAGTTTAAGCTTAGTTAGTGAAGAAAGTGAAATACATCTTGGGCTATAGTGAGATAATATACCTAATTCAACTATTATTATTGGAAATAACTTTTCGAAAAATCCTTTACATTATTTATATTGGATCCCTATTCAACAAGGTATCGGTTTCTTATGGACTAAATGGTAATTTTTATATTTTCGGAAATGCTTAAAAAGAATTTGGTAATGAAAAGTTTCCATCATCCACAGACTTAATTTAAAAAGAAAATTAAGTCTGTATTAATTTAAGTGTGTAAGTAAGTCACCAATATGAATACATTTTTGCAATGGGTAATATAACATAAGAATTCTGACATTTGAACTTAGTAATAAAATAAGTGATTAATAGATAAATAGATCAATAAATGATGATACTTCCATAAGTAAGATTAAAGCTTAAAAGTAAGATTACAATATTGAAAAGTTACAGTATTATTTAAGTTTTTAGCAACATTAAAGAGAAATTTTATAAACATAAATGAAATTTAGTACGAAAATTTATGAAAATCTTCTGTACAAATGACCAAAATGAACATGTTACACGTTCGACTGAGGTAACAAACTAAAATGTGTTTGGAAATTAAAGACTGTTAAAATGATAATGTAATGTTATAATAACTGCTATACAAATGCACGTCAAAAAATTGAAAATAAAATTTCTTAAATTTGGTGGATGAGAGAAAATTTTTAACTCTTTTTTTTTCTTTTAGCGCCCTAAATTCTATAGGAAACATGCAATTTATATTGCCAAACAGAAAATTATGCTGTCTAATGTCATCACAATTGCTATGTATACAAATGCCCTTATTGTCCAAAAATTAAAAATAAATTTAAAATTGGAGGGTGATAGCAAATTTTCAACATTTTATTTTTTAGCACCCTAAAACATGTCATGTATATCGACAAACAGAAAGTTTTGTAATGTTATCATAATTGCTATACAAATGCTAAAAATTGAAAGAAAATTGTCTTAAAATTGGATTTAATTTTTTTAACAATATTTTATTTTTTTAGTGCCTAAAATGGATAGAAAACTCGCAATGTGTATTGCGAAACAGAAAGTTCGTTAAAATTTGTTGAATAATGTATCTATTAATGGTGTTGTACTTTTAAATATTCAGATCTAAAATAACAAATGGACGATCTTAGAGCAATATAGTATCTATATGTTGAGTGAAATATAAATATTTCTAAACAATTAAATACAAAATATTTTTAAATAGAGGTTTGAAACTGTCCTTTCCAGTAGTTGTTGATAGAATGGCTATTTGTTGTTAGCATAATTAAACAATAAAAAAATTGACAAATTTATTCCTTAAAAAATAGAAAAGTGCACAAGAAGTAATGAATACCAGGATTTTATTTGCTAACGGTAACAGAATTATATAACATCAGTCTGATTTTTGGAAAAATCTCTTTCAAAAATTATATATATATATATATATATATATATATATATATATATATATATATATATAACCATAAATGAAACATTACCATAACACCAACTTAAATTATGAAATAATGATTAAGTATGTAATAATTAGTTGTCAATGAAAGTATTCCCCAACACACTGAATATGGATACCAAGAACTTATTTAAAAGAATAAGAAATTAAATTAAAAATTGAATAAATGAAATTGAATGAATGAAATGAAATTTGTGGAATTTAGACAGAATTTTCAAGTCCCAAATGCCTAAATTCCGAAAATAAAATGAGTGGTTTCATCATCATATTAGTCATAACATTGCTAAATATATATGTGTGTGTGTGTGTGTGTGTAACCATAAATGAAACATTACCATAACACCAACTTAAACTATGAAATAATGATTTAGTATATAATAATTAGTTGACAATGAAAGTATATATATAGCTATATATGTACGTATGTATGTATGCATGTATACATATTTGTATACTCCGTCTATGATTTTAAAATATACATGTTCCATAAAATCTCGTATTGAATTATATGATCTTTGAGTATCATGTTTGAAAATGGTTTTTCAAATTTCTGTACTGTTAACTTTGCATTTTCTTTCTATAAAAAACCGAAAGAAAGTATATTAAAAATTGATTATATTATTTTACTCGATTTTCTAGGTCAAACCTCTCTGAAAATACAACCCTTTTCTTTTCCAAGCGAATCTATAATTGGAAAGAGAGCCACTGCAACCTGCGCAACTATCTCTGGAGAAAAAATGACTTTTAAATGGCTAAAAAATGGAAAAGAGTTGACAAAGGGACTTAATGTGGATATAAGGTCATTTTCAGATTTATCTAATATTGTGATTGATCCTTTAAAAGAAGAAGATAGTGGTAATTATACGTGTGTGGTAAATGCGCGAGGACTGACAGAGAGTTATACTACAACATTAGAAGTATTAGGTAAGCTATTTCTGAAATTTAAATTATCATCTTTAATTTGAGTTATTAAATAATTTATGAATAAGGAATTAAATAATATATATAATCATCTTTAATTTTATAGCGGATGAAATATACACTTTTTAATAGCCTTTTTTTCTCTTATTTTTAAGATGTATATCTGTAATCTTGACAGTTATTTCAGAAATTTAAAAAAAGCAAAGTGAAAAAATAAAACTAAAAACCTGTCTAAAATATGGATTCTAAGAGAAAACTAGAGTTTTCTTCTAATAATATTTTTAAATTAAATTAAAAGAAAATAGCTGCAAACTAAATTCAAGTAATTTTGATATCTAGAGTTTAGTAATGAGTCTCCTTAACTTAGAAATATTTTCAGGTGGAAAATGATGAAAATTTTCTATACTGTAACTCTCTTATACACAACTTTTCATTTTTCAATATATAATAGAAAAAAAAACCTTTTAATGTTAAGAGCCTACGTTAGTTACGCGAAGAAACGCTCAAGCTAATGTTAAGCCTATGGGAAGGTTCTGGGCAGATTTATCGCTCGCATTTAATATTTTTAAATGTTTTTTTTTGCATAGGATAGCTGAGGTCGATCTCTAACGTTGTTAGTTTTTACTTTTTTAAAAATTTTGGTTACAGTTTTTTTTATAAGTGGACATTTACAATTTGGGAACAGGTTCTGAAAGGGAAAGTACCATTATATAAAAAAAACTGGAACCAAAATCGAAAAAAGTAAAAACTAACAGCACTAGAGATCGACCTGAGCGATCCTATGCAAAAAACATCATTTAAAAATATCAAAATGCGAGTGAGAAATCTGCCAAGAACCTTCCCATAGACTTAACGTTAGCTTGCGCGTTTTTTGCGCATGACTGGTGTAGGCTCTTAATCTAAGAAAATGTAAAATATCACCAGAAATATTTTTCAGCTTTTCATGAAAGTAAAATAAATTCATTTATTAGCATTTTAATAAGGTAATTAAAATTTAATAATCTAAATAATTGTAATAAGCATTCTTTTTTTTTTGAGAGAAGGAAAGCTTTGGAAGATACGAAAAGAGTCTTGCTTGTTGCTTAATAAATGAGATTTAGATTTGTCATTGTTTTTATTACAATTCATGCATTTACAATTTTATATTATATTTGTTTTGAAGTACTTTACAAATCTGAATGAGAGATAAGCAAATATTTGTAATTAGCTGTTACCCGTGACTTCGTTCACGTATCATTAAAAGAAGAATAAATGCATTAATTAAGCAAAATATTTCATTCCCGATATATAGAAACGTAAATAATTAGCTAACTCTTTATCACATTCCTTAGGGGACAATACAGTATTTCTATGTTATAGAGACCTTGACATAACTATGTTTTAAAAAAGTGAAATTTTGTGACAAATAATCACGAAAAGGAAACTGCAACCAATGAAAAAAGGCGTGCCAAATAAAATCGTGGAAATTGGCGAATTGTGTAAAAACATATGTCAAGTTTACCTGGTAAACCATTTTATTTTTAACGCCTTGTGAAACGTTTTAATAGCCATTCTTCAAAGATAATGGAAATAGTATATTCTTTTTCATTAAAGTCAATTCCTGTGAATAGGGACCAATTATTCTAGACCTAAATGTAAGAAGCTTAAATTTGCCTCCTTGATTTAATCTATAACTGAAAAAAAAATCTTTATTTCCAAATGAAAATATGTTGACAGACGATTTTTGTGCTTTAGAATAAATTGATTCATGAAGTTTTAATGTGTGAAAATACGTTTTTATTTTTCAAAAATTTTAATGTAATCAAGATTTTTTTTTTCTTTCACCATCTATTCAAATTGAAAATAAATTCTTTTTTCCAGTTTTAATGAGAAAAAATATATTAATCCGCTTTATTTCTTCTTTTTTATTCACAAAGGGCGCGGTCATAGACCGAACCCCGAGTTACATAGGGTAACACATGGGTAACCCGAAGTGTTCAGAGCGCGATATCACGTGACTTTTGCGAGTTACCCGTAGCGTTCAGAGCTGGAAATTACTCAGACTTCGGGAAACCCACATTACCTGGAAAATTTTGTTGGGTAAAGTGATCACGTGATTGGGAAATCTGATTTGTTTGTTTGCTTTATAGCTAACTGCAACTGTTAACTGTTGTTCTTTATGACTCCTACTGTACACTTGAGTCCTGAACATTTGATTGGTCTACCTTTAACAGGACTATGATATAATTGGCCAACATCGGCTAGGATGGTTCCTGAAATGTTCGTACAATCAAAATGTAATGGTAGAATGGTTGAAGGAAGTGTTTGATTGTAAATATACCCATAACTTTACCCAAAAGCGTTCACAGCCGTTTTAACCCAACTTTATCCTGAGAAAATCAGATGACGTCATTCCCCAACTATACGAGTAACCCGCGTTTCGGTTTCTGAACGCACTCAAAATTGGAATAATTTAGTTGCCATTTTTAGAGAAACTTCGTTAAATTTTACAAAAAAAAAAAAAAATAATAATAATATCTCGGAATTTAAATCATTTTTTTGTTTAATTCTGAGAGTTTATGACATCCTCAGATCAATGATAACCGGAGTTAAGCGCGACCTGCGTTATACGCGGCCGGTGCATGACGTTTAAAACGTCACATGTAGTGGATCATTTTTACACGGCAATTGGTGCAAAACGGGAGGGGGGGGGGGGGGGCTCGTCGCTTTGCACCAACCGCCGTGCAAAAATGATCCACTGCATGTGGCGTTTAAAACGTCATGCACCGGCCGTATATAACGTAGGTCGCGTGTTAAGTAAATCACATTGCGTTCGACAATCTGAAAGGAGTAGTTGCGAAATACAAACAGGCGGTCAGATTTTAATATAATAGATTCGTATTTATTTTTATTTTTCTAATTGGCAAAAAACTCTCATCTGTATGTAACTGATATTCATGCTTAATAATCGGTATAAATAAATAATAATAATAATAATTTTGCGTTTTAATTATGGCGTGAAACTCATCTACTTTCTAAACTTACCGATCCTTGTATTATTAATGTAAGGAATTGATTCCCGCTCCTTGTATACACATTTGAAAATTCCCGTTTTATTTCAAATATGACGTCACTTTTTCCTCAGAGAAATCTCTTTTTAATGGCACAATTCTTGTTAATTCTTTTTTCTGGCAATAAGGACGTAAATTTTAGCAGAAAACTCACATTTGTATGTAACTGGTATTCAAGCTAATTATTAATCAGTAATCGATAAAAAATATTTTAGTTTTTCATCTTAAATATTACGTCCATTATCTATCTACTTATTTATGCTCCTTGTATTATTACGAATATTTGAAAATACATGTTGTATTTATGACGTCATTTTTGTCCAAGCCGAGGAGGATCCTTTTCATAGTTCCATGGTCCAAGCGAAATCTATTTTTAATAATGTAATTATTGTTCATTTTCCTTCTCATTATAACGCAGTTTTTGACATAAAAAGATCTTTTTAATGTAACCGATATTCATACTTCATGTATAATAACAAATACTCCATATTTTTGTTTCAAATATCACGGAAATTCATCTTCTTTTGAATTCTTTTTATTGAAAATTAATTGTTGAGGAAAACATATTTTTCCGTGTTTTTATTTATTGGCAACGATCAAAGCCCTAGCACCGATAAATTTAAATGGTTAAATTGTATGGAAAAATGTCCATTCATTCTCTATAAAAATAATAAAATTTTTAATTATTAAAGAAAATATTTGAATAAAATAAACAAAACCCAGCCTATGTTCATTCGAGGGTTATAACCAACCTGTATGCAAAGAAACAGGATCATTAAATGCTCCATTTTGACGCTGGCTTCAGCCTAACATTTGCACACAATCAGATTTATAATATTATTAGGATACTCTAAAAGGATTTTAAGGGGACTTGTTACTCTTTATTTGGCGAAAAATGAGGGAAATACAGGAGAGTGTTTGCGCATTTTTTAGACGATTTTCATGCTACTTACAGAACTATTTTACATAAAATATTTCTACTTTAAATATTCAGTTTGCTAACCCTTATTCTGAACTACCTTCCTACACCACAATTTCTGCGACAATAACGTTTTTTGTAGATGTGGAAGAGGTATTTTGACCGATTCCTCTTGAACAGCTTTCCAAAGTCCATGACGGATTGTAGGTGGACGTTTGGATAAAGCCCTTTTTAAAATCCAAAAGCGCAAAAATCCATGGGTGATCAGGAAATTTCGAAGGTATATCAGTGAAGGGTATAGCACTTATAAACGTTTCTCGTTCCATTTTCTCCCAGGAAATCAGGAAGGAATGGCCGCTTGCATTATCTTGATGCAGTTCAACAGATTTATGGCACTGGGGGTAAAGAGATGGTATTTGATGTTTGAAGATTGGGAGTAACATATGTTTCTGATAGTATGTGGAGTTGATCTTAACATCATTTTTCTTCACTCTCTTTATTTTTAATTTGTCGTTATATGCAAAGCCAGCAAAAATCCTAAATCATTTGCTAAAACTTTCTTTAGATACATTGAACCATGTTTTAAGATTGTTTCCTCCTCTTTGATGATAATTAAGGTTTTTAGGTAGATTTCGTAAGAAATACTACCTATTACATTCTCACCTAAGTTGGAAATTTTGAAAAATTTTTGCAGATCTACGCCGATCATGACTCCCAGAACCCAAAACCACCCCCAGTTCAAAACTTTATCTATCTATCTATCTATCTATCTATCTATCTATCTATCTATGTCACTTTTTTCTGACCACGATAACTGGAAAAATTCTGCATAAATCTTTTACAAACTGATACATAAAATCAAGGGGCATAAAATCTCGGTCAAGTTCGTTAATGGGCAAAATCGGACCAGGGGGGGGGAAATGGGGGGCTTTTTGTGAAAACAGAAAAACCCTCATAATTTCTTTATTATTATACGTATCGAATCCATTTAAAGTTATTATTACTTCTAGAAAAAGGGCCGAAAATTTATATATGACAGATTTTTGATATAATTAAAAATGGCCCCAAGGGGGGGGGGAAAAGGTGGGTTTTAGAAGAAAAAAAAATCATAGCTCCGTCAATTCACAAGATATCAAATCCGCGTAAATTTATTATTAATCCTCTTAGTATTATCTAAAATTTTTATATTGACAAGTTTTTTATAGGACCAACCGTTATAGCAAAAAAAAAAATTAAAAACAAAAAAATCCCTGCCGGCTCCGCCTGCAAACAAGTTATTTTTCGAAGTAGGCGGTTCCAACTCCCGCATCTTTTCGAAACTGATACATACAATCAAGGAGCATAAAATCTCGGTCAATTTCGTTAATGGGAAAAATCGAACCGGATGGGGGGGGGGGGGACTTTTTGTGAAAACAGAAAAAAACCCATAATTTCTTAATTATGATACATATCGAATCCGTTTGAAGTTATTATTACTTCTAGGAGAAAGGCCGAAAATTTATGTATGACAGATTTTTGATATAATTAAAAATTGTCTTAAGGGGGGGGGAGGGGGTTTTTAGAAGAAAAAAATTCATAACTTCGTCAATTCCCAAAATTTCAAATCCGCTTAAATTTAATATAAATCCTCTTAATATTATCTAAAACTTTTATATTGACATGTTTTTTATAGGACCAACTCTTATAGCAAAAAAAAAAAAAAAAAAAAAAAAAAAAAAAAAATCCTTGCTGGGATTTTTTTTATTACAATAACTTAAATAGACCCAAGTTTCAGCTACAAATTTTTCTCATTTTTCTCCGGATAAATGCTTCTCAAAAAGAGTTTTGCATCGTGTTCTATGTTGGGCGATATGTCGTGGAGAAAGCCGATGAACATTGTGTTTGTTGGCCTTTTTAAAATTCAAATCAGAGTTAATGATTTGGTTAACAGTTGACCCTGAGCATTTTAACGATTTAGCAACAGTTCTTTGACTTAGAGGATTTTCTTTTACCATAAAATATCTTACTTTTGCAATATTCGAATAATTCCTTTTTGTTCTTGGATACATATTTTTAACAATTTTTCACTTGAAGCCAAACATTCATAAAAAAAATATTTTAGTACCAGAAGATTATATATTTTAATCATAATACATATCAGATTCAAAAACTCTTCTAATCAAGACAAATAAAATTAACATCGTTTAATTGGCAAAAGAGTAGGTAGAAATTGTACGTATAATTATCTTATATATACATGTACAAAATAAGTCATCTGGATGCAAATTAATTTATTTTACAGTGTGCACAAGTGATAAAAACATTAATTTTGAGAAAAAAGTAACAAGATTAAAAGTCAGTTGAAGTCGGCATTGAGATACACATACATTATCAATTTAAAATGTACTCGGTTCTAATTTGAATATCTTAAAGCGTTTTGTTCCAAATTGTATAAATGTCTAAAAAATACGAAAAACAAAAAGTCTTTTTTTAAGGTTTAAAACTGATTAAATAATAAACTAAATAGAGTTAAAAGAAGCAAAACATATCTTAATTTATGTGATACTAAACATGATTATTAATACAATAATGAAATAATTATATTTTTTATGCTAGTTCCTCCGACATGGGTTCATTCGCCAAAAGATATCGATGTACTGAGTGGTGAGCATGTCACAATTAATTGCAAAGCATCAGGAAGACCCATTCCAACCGTTACTTGGGCCAGAACCACAGGTATTATATATTACTATGGCTTTATATGTTTGTATACCAATAACTTTGTAAATTTGTACATTTTACTGGCATTTTGTTAGCTTCATATTACACCCAGAAAAAGGAATTGATTAAAACTACAAAACATGTTTTGTTGAGTACATTTTGGTTGTTTTAGCAAAATTCAAGTAAAATTGAACCATTTTACTTGAATTAACAAAACAGTTTTTGCTGACGATACAAAAATTTTTTTGGAATTGCAAAAAAAAAAAAAAAAAAAAAAAAATTTTTTGTTGATTCAAACAAAATTTCCATTGACCTATATTTAAACAAAAAGTTTTGTTGCGTCAACCAAATTTTTGTTGATTCAACAAAACTTTTTTTCTGGGTGTATAACTGTATGAGGATTTAAAAACATTTATAGATTTAAAAATAAAACTTCTTTACTTATTTTACATCAACTATTGGAAACAAAACTTAAAAGGAATAGTTCTTAATTGGTTACATAAAAGAAAAGCAAACAATGAATAATTCCATTTATTAGCACATATTTCGGTTTATAAAAATACCAATGAATAACTTTAATATAAAGTTCAAATTTATGGTTTTGATTTCGGAATATGTAAACGGAGAATGCTAAGACAATATTATTGTGCCTATTTTTTTCTTTTTTTAAATTATTATTATAACCATCGTGCCTCCAAGTAAACCAACTAATTTTTATTTGAGCCGAAAATATTATATAAAAAATAAAACTGCACAAATGTCATAATATAACGCAATTTAAAATACGTTTTAACCGACTTGAGAAATATCAATATCCGGATATGTATTTTACTTGCTTGTAAAGGAAACAGTCACTACTCATTAAAAATAAGCAAACAAAAGCAGAATGTTTCGATGAAGATGTGTGAATATTTGCATGTATAAAATGCTTATACACTTCTTGTGAACTTTAACCATCATACAAAATTATTTTCTCTGGATATGATTGTAAATATATAATAGATTTAAATAATATAGATTTAAATACATAATATATATTATAAAATAGCAGTATTTTAGTATTAATGTTTAAAACGTTGAAATTTCGATCCACGAAAGTGAAACGCTTATCATATATTTGATAGATTAAAACTAATCAATAATAATATTTCAAAATCTACAATCTACAATTGTTGAAAATTTGTTTTCTCGCATTATTCTTTTTTTTTTCCAAAAAATTATGAGAATAAATTATTATTATTGTAAAAATGTAATTCAGACTTGTGTTGTAGTTATAAAAGTTATGTACACGAGTATAAAATTAATAATAAATGTACAAAAGTATAAAATCAACATTTTTTACAAAATTAATAAATACGGAAACTGCCTATAACAGAATCCTGCCTAAAATAAAAATAATATGGCAAATATAAAATACAATTACAATATAAAATGTACTTGCTAAAACGGAATTTTTCTCTTGCCCTTTACGATTCCGTCTTAACAGGTTTCACAGTATGTATATATATTTAAAAATCAAGCTCTAGTAATATTAAAGTAAAAAAATAAAAATAAATAATACCGTTTTATATTTTAGGTGGAGGAACCGAATTTTCACCAGTATCAGCATCTTCTGATACAATTTTCTATTCTAATGGAACCCTCCATATTAATTCTATATCTAAAGCTGAAGAAGGAATGTATAGCTGCAACGTATCTAATGAAATTGGAAAACCTTTACTGAAAACAATTGTTGTACGAGTAATAGGTATGATCATAAACCCGTGTTTTAATATCATTTACATATTGGATAATGAATATTTTGTTTATTTGGATATTATATTGATAAATATGAGAATGTCGTACGTATGAATTAGTATGAATTTTATTTTATACCCTCTATCACATATTTTCATGTGATAAATGACAGTTTAAATTTCTTTTTATGTTTTTTCCGATTTCATTTAAAGCAATCTTTTAATATTATTGCAGTCTTTTTTATTGAATATTTTTCTATGTATTCAAAACGTATTTTCAAATCACATGTAATTTACATTTGTTTAAAAGAAGAAAATGCAAATTAACTCCAGAAAGAATCCAATTTAAAGCTGTTCTCAAGCTCAAAAGAGCTATTTTCTGACACATTTCTGAATTCATTTTTGTTCGGAAACGTATGAAACTGACAGGTTTTCTTATTCAGAAACTAATGTAATCGAAAGACGTTTTCCATTTTTTGGTAAAGGCAGAAGATCCTTCAGAAAATATTGTCAAAATCAGTGTTTTGAACCGAATTCTTGACGCGGCAGCCCGAAAACGAGGAAAAACTTGTCATCAAGTGATAAGAATCGCTTATAACTCGATAAGTAATTTATTTATAAAAAAAAATGGAAAACGTGTTTAGATTTCAAATAGCTTCAATAATCAGACCTGCCAATTTTCTGCCTTCACGTTTAAAAATAAGCTAGAAATTGTATCAGAAAGTTTTGCGTTGTTGAACAGGGAATTTGAGACAGCCTAAATGACTATCAATCACTAATTATAATTATACTCAATTTGATAAATATAAATTGAAGTTATGAACATTTAAAAAAATAAATTTGCTCATTGTATATATGATTTTAATTTTGGAATGTTCCGCAACTATATATTAATACAATAAACTAATAAAAAATAACAAGACTACATATTCTATAGAATTTGTAGTTTTTCATATGATGTTGTGACAAAGGAATCAAAGGATAATTTATGGAGTTACTCATTATATAAAGTAAGAATTACTAAATTTAATTTCAGGCATGATATATATATATATATATTATATATACTTAAAAAAAATTCGAACACATTATTTAAATAAAGTATTTTCTTGAAATGAACAGAAAATACTTATAAAAACTTTAGAAGTTTGACACTGAATTTGATAATTATCCAGAAACGCAGAAAAGGTTAAAGAAATTTATACTTTTACAAGTGTATCATGATTTATTGACAAATACCAAATAAAATTTGGAAATTATACACAAAGGAAAAGCATTATTTAACTATACACTATTATTATTATTATTATTATTATTATTAATTTCAAGGAAAATTTCTTCCTAGAAATACAAATGTTGATTTTATTTTTGCTGCCAAAATTATTTTTGCGATTTTTGCTGCCTTCTTTGTATTGCCAAAAATGCTTTCTGTGTGATACGATATGAAAATTCTTAGATATGATATGCTTGAAAGATTTATTGACTTAAATAATTTTTTCCTTGATCAATAATTTAGTGAAAAAGAAACAACATAGTTTCTTTTAAATTATATTAATGGTCTTAAAAAAACTTTTTTATGTTCTAAAAACGAACCTTTTTTCAATACTTTTTTAAAATTGAAAGATAAACGAGGGAATGGCGGAACTTCGAAACACTTTATCAAAAGAAATAACTTAGTATTTAAAACAATTTATTCAACACTTTCCTATTAAAACTGGAACAAAAACCATCTTTGACGAATGAATATTACATATTTCTGTGCGATTTTATTTTGTTAAATTAATGCTAACAATTATGACTACTTTAAAAATGCGGATAGGTTGAATAATTGTATTTTATAATTATTATCTTTATTTCAAGAGAGAAAATTCGACTGTTAATTCTTGCGAATAAAATGTTGAAACGAAAGTTGTTTTCTTAATAGATGAATATCACTATTACTCATATTTGTCCGAAAGAATCTTGTAAAATTTATCTTTTATTCTACGAGTGAAATGGCGAATGAGATATTTTTTTTTATAATTATGATTTTGATAGTGTGTATGTTAACTGAGTGAATTTATTTTTAAAATATTCAGAAATATAATAATTTTCTGAATTGTTTCTTAAACTATAAAAAAAAATGATTACGATTGATTAATCTGGAAATTAGAAATTGGTTTTCACTATCAGAAATAGTACAGAAGAACACACAACGTAGAACACACAGTACAAAGAAACAGTACACAAGAAATCACAGACGAATTTGTTTTTATGAAATATTCTTATAAAAGTTGTTTATTGTAGTTCAAAAAACTTTTTGAATACGAAATTTTATTATAGGGCATTGTTTAGATAAATAAAAATTAAATGACTATATCTATTATAAAATGCGCAGAAAAACAAACATTTTTCAACAATGATTACTTCAACTTCACAAGAAGATGCCCTAATGCTTATCTTTTGAAAACAAATTTTCTCTTTTAGAAAAAAAAAAAAAAAAAAAAAAAAAAAAAAAAACGTTTATGCCTATAGAAAGTATATTTATAAAAACTATTCGTTTTATTCTTTGAATATGAATTCGATTTGGAAAATTTATTTCGTGAAGTTCCTTAATAAGTCTGTGTTAAACTATTTTAATGAAAATCTACTTCAAAATAGTAAATAGTTTTATTAATTATTGCCTGAACTATATTAAAGAAATATAGATTATTTATTCTTGTTAATATTAAGTTGAAATTCATTTAAGCATAGCATTATCCATGCTATTTTCGCATATGCTTGTCGTCTTGATATTTTCCGTTTGTAACGAACACGCCAAATTTTACTATTATTTTTTAGAACGCCTAAGACAGTTCAAATTGCTTATCTTTACAAAACCATTTTTCTGTGTGCTTTTGTGGTTTGAAATTAATTTGACTGAATATAGGAAATCATTCTACTTGTTTTAATGAAATTAAATTTTATTGACTTGCGCACAGAGTTTTTGCCTGTTCCGACATTTTGTGGACTAATTTTTATAGTTGATGAAAAACTATATTATTCGATTTATTATAACCGTATATACATAGTTTT
Source organism: Maratus michaelseni (assembly GCA_963931845.1). Taxonomy (NCBI): domain Eukaryota; kingdom Metazoa; phylum Arthropoda; class Arachnida; order Araneae; family Salticidae; genus Maratus; species Maratus michaelseni. Next base: position 400,654,032 of record OZ007588.1, read on the forward strand.
GTTGTGATTGTATTGTTGTTGATAATTTCTATATTAAATCATACGATACGATAATTAACGAAGTTTAATTTTACATATATATTTTAGTGCGACATTTATAAGCGATTTTTACTACTTCTAATTTAGAAGTATTTTGTTTGAGATTTGCAATGAATATGCAATGAATGTATTAAAGTTTGTATTTAATTATTTTTCAGATTACATTCGAATAACATTATCATGCGTATATTGCAAAGCGACTTTAGCATCCTTGAAAAATGGATAATTTCAGAGAATTAAAAATGAGTGACAGAACTTTGCTTTTCCATTCAATATAACGAGTTGCACTCCTGATGCGTTTTTGCAGTTAAAATGCGCAATTACTATTTAGACTTGAGTGTGAAGTTCAGTAACTTTGCATACAGCTTAGCTTCATTCAAGATAATGAAGTTATAGTTTTTAAATTATTGTGATACTTAATAGACAATTTACTTTATGCAGAAGGAAGAATAGAAGTATTCATGTTATAGCGGTAACAAAGTAATGAAATTATCACGATAAAAAGAAATCTTCATTTATGTTAATCTTTTTTATTTCTTATGTCACGTTTGCATTTCAAATTTTTAGATAATCTACACAGATACTTTATGCATATTTATATCATAAAAAAACAACTTATTGAAAAATTACTGATGGTTACGATGGTTTAACTACATCCAATACGATGGTTTAGAACTTATTGCATACAAACCTCAATCTACCAAGGATTTCTACTTGAATAATTTGAAGTACTAAATAATTCGAACAGAAATTTATTCCTCTTGAAAATCACAACGTTACCTAAAAGCAACGTTAACCCCTTAATCGTCGCGCTCGATACATTCACGGGCAGTGTAGGATACTTTTCTTAAAATTCAGATTGTTTGATTCCCACCAGTTTTTTTAAATAGCGTAATTGGTTTTATGCTCGCATTATTTTATCTGTCATTAAGTAATCCGAATTAATTTTCTACTTAAATAATACTTAAATAATTGGTGGCAATCAAGCAATCTGAATTTTAAAAAAGTATCCTAAGCTTATCGGGCGCAACGATTAAGGGGTTAAAAAGCTGCACATTACGTAAATTGAAAAATGTGTTTCGTTTATGAAACACATTTTTCATTTTTATCTGGCATCTCATCTAATTCTAATTAAAATCAGAACCCCCTTTTTTTCAAAATTTCTGGTAGTAATTGAATAAAAACAATTTGAAGTTTGACAGATATGCATATTCTTGCCCATGCCCGAATGATTCATTCAAATAATCAAAATAATCTCCCATCACTAAATTTACTATATGCAAATATTTTCTCTTATGAAGCGAAAAATGTAATTTTAGCTAATTTTCACTTATTTAGAGAAAAGCATAAGTAAGAAAAATATACTGTTTTGAGGGTTATTATTGTCAGATAACAGAATCGACGCCATTTTAAGTTTCCCTTCTTGCAATAAGTCGGAATGATTTTGAATATATAAAAGCAAACAAAAGAATTAAAGTTCACGAATTCCTTTAAATGAGGAAGAGTAATTAATATTACTTTACAATTATAATGTTTTGTACTTTAATGTAATGAATTCATTCTTTCATTTTTTTGTTTTAATGGATCACATCTGGAATATGACGTTCTTTAAGAATGAGGTTTATTGGATATTAATTTTGTTCTCAAGGCTTTTCTGTTGTAATATTCTTCGAAACTCATTAATTTAAATTCTGGATAATAAAAACTTTACGTGTTCTCTATAAATTCAACTTAAAAATAACACGCTATATACAAAATTGCCGAGCAAAAATTATGTACACTCTTTACTTCAATAGCACAAACTCTTTTCACAAAATTTTGTCTACACTGCTGCAAATTTTGTGCTTGTTTGAACCATCTTTGGGTGCTGCAATAGTTACAATAATAATCTTGTAGTGAAATCTCGTTCCAACAATTGAAGCTTCTCTTGAGCCATAGCTCCAAATATTGGAATGATGATTCACCATCTTATGATTCCAGATACCGCATCACTCAAAGATGGTTCAAACAAGTACGACCTTTTTAACAGCATATATAGTGCACATAAAGCGACTGCCACGAAAATCAGATTATCCATGCAATGTAGAAAATGTATTCTGTAATTTAAGTATTATATCTGCATTTTTTTCTATATTCTTTTTAAAACAAAAAAAAATGGTTGTATAGAATGTCAGCAGTCATATACGGATTTATAAATGTAAAACCATTAAAAAAATTAACAAAAAAATAGATAAATTAAAATATTGATTTCAATTATAAACTTCATGTTTTCTAAACAACTTTCTGCACTATATCTGTAAAATCCGTTTTCACCGAAATTAATTTACTCTTCGAATATTTTTTTCTTCTAAAATAAACCTACTTTCTGTGAATGTGTAGTATTAAGGTTTATAGAATTTTAATAATTTCTTATCAAGTACGTCTTTAAAACTTTTCTTTAATTTCAATTTTTTTTAAACGTTCATATTTTTTTTATATATAAACAGACACGTAAATCTTAATAATAAACTTTTTGTGAAAAGAGAAATCATGATAATTGTTCAAAATTACTTCTTATATTTTTATGTATTATGAAGTATATTAAATGAATTGTAGCTAACATACTAATAATTGTACTCGTGATTTTTATTGTAATAAGAAATTTTATTTTATTCGGGTTTTATTCACAGCTTTTTTTGGAGAATTAATTCGAAAACTTTTATGACAAAGAAAAGTAATTTTTAAGTTCCTAATATAATGATTTAAAAAATCAACCAATAATGTGATTCATTATGATGTAATAATTATTATTTAGATAAGGTGATAAATGCAGAAATAATTAAACCAAAATTGCAAAGTAGTTTATAAAACGGAAGAACGAGGGCGCTGGTATTCTCTTATGATGAAGTTCTGGTACGGTGTATCCTATGGAAGGCGTAACGCTACTCAGTTTATGAACGCTGATACTTACACATTGTGAACATGTAAAAGTGACATGCAAAATCATTGGTAACCATATTTTAGCTTCTTCCACAGTGTATAAAATCATAGCCTTTTCGAAAGAAACTAAAGTTTGATTTCACAAAGCTGGCTAGTGACAAATATAATGTGCGTGTCAACAGCTTCTGTTATGGTGGCTTTCCTGTTCGTCATTACTATTATGACTGGAGCAATAGGTGAGTAAATTTTTGTTGATTTTTATTACTTTTTTTCTACAGATATTTAACGTATAATTTTATATTTAGTTGAATTTAAAATAATAAAATTATAAAATTATGAGTACATTTTTAATTAATCGATTCGAACGTACATTTGTTTTCATTCGAATTATTTGCTTAATGTATTATAATTTATTTATACAAATTAAAAAGTGAATCTGTTATCAATTAACCTATGCTGCAATTAAAAAAAGTGTACGCTTTTTCTTTTATTTTTTAATTAAAAATAATTCTGGCTTAATTTAGAAATTATTAATAGTTTAATTAATTCGTAAGAGATATTTTAGCATGAATTTTATATCCTATGTCATGTAGAAAGTTGGAATATTTAATCAATTTTGGCTAAATTATTTATTAAGTTTCTATTTATTTAGACACTTCTTACATTCATTATAATTTTAACGTATAGTTTTATGCATGTTTTAAGAACAGTTATTTATTTGTTTGGGTATGCTAGATATATAGCTTTGAAATTTTTATTGAAATATTTCGTAAAGTTTATTTCATTTTGGCATTAGCGCATCGTATATACTCTTTAGTTTTACCAGAAATTGAGCTTATGTAAAAATTTCAAATAAATAATTCTACTATAAATGCTTGCTATTAAAACCTATTTCAATAATTGTATTTAAGATTCTGTATTTATCTAAATTTTATCACTAACTACTCCGTAAATGTTGTGGCTCAAATGTATTGAAGAGTGATATCTGTCAATTTGTGTATCAATTTGTGTACACAGAATGATAATTTTCTACAAAAAATTACATGTTTATTGCAATATACAAAGATTTCAAATATTTTAACATGTAAAAACATTTTTTAAAAGTACAAAAAATATTACTGTATGAGGTTTAAATATTTTTACAACAACAGCATTCAACTGTTCCAATTTTAACCAATTTTTTTAAAGAGTTTATTAAATTCAATTCATATTTTTAGAATTCATTTATTTATTTAATTTTTTTGGGAGGAACTCTTTTTTCCGGGGTTTCTAACAAATTTTATTACGAATCCAAAATTGAACGTGCCTCTGTTTGTTTGTTTGCGCTTCCCTCTATGTTCTAACTTTCGTAAGATCTCACCAATTACTATGAAATTTAGATATGTTATTAAAATAGATGGAAGTGTTTTTTCATTCGAAAAATTATCGTATCACGAATGTATACACACATACACACAATAGTATGATAATTATTTAATTCATACGTAAATAATCATCGCCGCAAATGATAATATACTTAATTCCTGGTAAAATCTGGTAATAGAATACCATTTTAAAAAAGGAAGAATTTATTTTAATATATTTAACAATGCATTCAAATTTACAGTTTGGGCTTGTTAATAGAGGTAGTTGATGTTGATACATTCAAATTTTCCATGCGTCTAAAAAGAGAAAAACTATATACGATACGAAGACAAAAGGGAATGTTCTTCTATTTACATCAACAATGTATCGAAATTTCGTAGACATTATTGCTAATATTGGGCTTTTTCATTTTTTAATACAGGCTTTCATTTAGTAGCATATTTGCATAGTTTTTGAATCACATCCTTCTAACTAATTAAGGGATTTAAAAACAACTTGAAATCAATGTAAAATTTTCTATCAGACGACATACATCATGTAATAAATAATTAGCAGATGCCATACTGTAAAATGCAATCTATTTGTTGATGGGTGATGCATAGCACTTGAAAACTTTTATAATTTTGGGGGGAAAAGAAATTTTGATATCAGTTCTTTACTTTAAACAAATTCTATCAAATTAAGTAATTAATACTAAGTGTTTAATAAAACAGTGTTTAATTAATCAAATTCTAATAAGTACTAAGAGGTTTGTAAAACAAATGTTTAAAAATGGTCATATACAACTGAATTTTGGAAGATGTTAAAACTTGGGTATTATTACGGTAAAATTTTTTTAAAAATAATTTCCATATAATCCTTAGAATATATGAATATTTCTCATGTACTTTTTGATTGGTTCTATTTGCATATAGGGCATGAAATATTTCTGAAATTATTTAATTAAAAAAGCAATTTCCAGAAATCGCAATATATATATATATTTTAAATCATCTTATGACAAAATGTGAGCCAAAATTATACATATGGTGAAAAATAAATAGGGTAGTTCACCCTGTTAATAAAGTATTACACCATGTTAATAAAGTATCCAATGAAACTTAACTATTAATATGAATTTCAATTTATTAAAAACTAAAAAGGAGAATTTATTTAACTTTATAAAGATACTAGGGGGCCTACCCCCTGCGAGCTACGCTCGCCAACCCCCGCTCAGACTTCGAGGCCTCTAAAAACATGACAGCGTGCTTTGTTTATAAAATATTGGTAAATCTGTAATTGGGTTGCCATGCTTTTAACGTTTTAATGGGGCACTTTTTTATTAACATGGCCTCATACACAGCTGTTGCGACAACTGACGACTGTTTTCGGGATTGATAAGTAAAATCAATTACACCTTGAAAACCAGCTTGTATAAAATGGTTAGGTTTAAATTGTGGCTACCTCTCGGACTTTTTTTACAACGATCTGTATTCTATTCTTCCTTTGCGTTTAAGGATGAGAAAAATTCCATCTGCTTGTGAATAACATTAAGAACCACGGTATTGAAAAGTACTATGTTATAGACATTTTCAGTAACAGGTTTTAATTTTCTCTCTATTTTAGTGCACCATCATGCATATTTTCATGTTATTTTAAATATGTAAATTATTTATTTTAATTAATATGTATACACGAATTTTCTAATAATTATTTATCATACAAAATTAATTAAATATTTTGTGCATGCATGCCTGCATTTATTCGGCATCAATTGATGAGATATTTAAACAAATTTGCTATCCGCGGTAATTTTACACCATGTTATGTCACTTGACTATTGTCCATAAGAAAATCGAGTACTTTTCCAGTATAGGATCCTTTGCTTTTAGGTTTGGCGTAATTCGAGTTTCAAAAACGAATAGATTCGTTAATATACATATATTTGTTGCCAAAAGTTATGAAAACAAACCCAATGAACTTTTGGTGCTTTTCTATTATAGGGGTCTTGACGCTTTTTTAAAAAGCTTTGTGCAATTCGGGCATCAGAAAGTGAGATTTGGTGCCAAATGATATAAACAGCCATGGAAACAAATTCGACGATTTTTTTGTTTATATGCGTATTTTAATTATACGTATATTGTTATTGTTTTTTCTATATAAATTACTTCTGATTATATATAAAATAGGATAAATGACATTTTACGCTAAACAAATTATATAAATATTGAAAAAGTGCTTCTGTATACGAAATGACAAAGTGAATAAGTTGACAGAAAGTATGTTGCCAAATTTCCTTTTCTGCCAAGGCTATTTTCTTTGTTTCGTCAAGGCCCCATATACTGGAAAAGCACCGAACTTTTATGCTTGTTTATACATGTATATATACAATTTATTTATAATTGTCTTTCAATTTACCTCTTTTTGTACATAAAAATAGATAAATGGCTTCTTTATATTAAATAAATTGTATAAATATCGAAATAATTGCTTGTGTATATCAAAAAGCGAATAGATTGTTAGAAAACCTGTTGCCGAATTTCAATTCATTGCCAAGGTCAATTTCTGTATCTCGCGAAGCCCCCTGAATTGGAAAAGTAACGAAAATCATTTTAATATATAACGTAATTTACACCTTAAGTGTGTTCCGAGTATAGTAATTTAATTATTTGTAGTTTTTTCTTCTCTTTGTTATTTATGTGTAAACATATAATTCATTATTAAAAAAGTAATGCTACTGAAATAGTCATTTGTTTTAAACTGTAATAGCATTTCTCTAAACTATAAGGAGTATTTTGTCCTTGCTGCCAATAAAAGAGAGAAAGGAGTAAATGTCATTTTACCATAATTGATGTCATATTCTCATTCAAATTGGAAAGAAAACCAAGCAGGATATTTTATTCTCCTTGCGTTCAGTTGGGCAATTATTATTTTATATATTCGTTTCAAATATCCGAATTAATGATTTTATAAATTCGTTTAATTAAATTTTACAAAAAAATAACAAAATGATATCAATAAATAATAATTACTATTAAGGGTGTATTCAAATCCAAACTGCTTATTTTGAGACACATTTGTAAATTCCTTTTTGCTCTAAAATGCATCCAATTGACAGGTTCTCTTATTCAGAAACTTTATAATGTCCGTATTGTCTCGATTTTTTTTTTTTATAAAGGCAGAATATATTTCAAAAAATGCTGTCAAAGTGGACATTTTGAACCGAATTTCGAGAAGCGATAGCGCTGGAAACAAAAAAAAAAATTATCGTACTGTGAAAATAATTGTCTGTAAATCAATTTCTAATTAATTGAACGAAAAATAAAAACATGGGGCCCTTATAAATGTCTTTATAAATCACGCCACCAAGTTTCCTGTTGTTACTTTTAAAAATGAGTCCGGGAATGTGTCTCAAAATTTTGAGTTGTTGAGCGTGGAAAAATATTTTTTTTGAATACCGCCTTAATTCCTTTTTGCCCCTTTCTTTTGCGTTTACATAAATGACGTCATTTGGACGAATTTTTTCAAAATATTTTCAAATAAATTATAAATTCAAATAAATAAATTTATAAATTAAATTAAATGCTGACAGACAATTGAATCCTGACGATAGAAATGTGATTTTTTTTTCCAATTTTCCTGAAAAACATAATTTAATCACAATCTTGTCTTCATTATCGATTGAAATAAAAGATAAATTCAATTTCAATTTGAAAATGACGAATAAAAAGAAATCAATAATCCCTATCGGGATCCTTTTCGATTTTTTCCCCTTTTTTGTCGCAAAAAAACTGAGTAATTAGTTGCCATCATTACAGAAATGTCATTAAAATTAGAAAAAAATTAATATCTCGAAAACTAATTCCAATTTCAAAATTCTATTACCAGTTTTGACATTCGCGGATTTTTATGGACAATTGGTATTAATTTCACCATCAAGCGTTTAATATTTTATTAAAAATAGCCCTGAAACATAATCAGTCGTTTAATCAGTCGTTTCATAAAATCGTTTCATAAATTCGTTTCATAAAATCGTTTCACAAATTCGTTTCATTAGGATTTTATATATATAGGGTAGATATTAACATATAAGGTTAAATATGTAATTTTCTACTTATTTGTATATAAGATTTCTGTATTTTTTATAACATTTAATATGAATTTTAAATGTAACTTACACTGTAAAAAATAAATAAATAAAAATCTGTTGATTTTACAGAAAAAAAAAACTATGAATTAGGACGACACTAAAAAATTGTTAATTTTACGGAAATAATCTGTATTTATTATGAACTTCCGGACAAAATCTGTTAAAATAACAGAAAGCTCGTAATATATACAGATTATTATCGTAAAATAAACAGTTTTTTACTGTCGTCCTAATCAATAGCTTTTTTTCTGTAAAATCAAGAGATTTTTTTACAGTGTATTGATAGTTTAAAAAAATAAAAATTTTATATATATATATTTAAATATTCCATACAATCTTTTCTAGGCCAAGCTTCTTTAAAAATACAACCTTTTTCGTTTCCAACTGAGTCAGTAATTGGTAGACGAGCTACTGCTACTTGCACAACTACTTTAGGAGAAAAAATTACTTTCAAATGGTTAAAAAATGGAAAAGAGATATCAAAAGGACTTAATGTAGACATACGTTCATTTTCAGATCTATCTACAATTGTTATAGATCCTTTAAAAGAGGAAGACACTGGTAATTACACTTGTATGGTGAATGCAAAAGGATTAATGGAGAGTTATACTACGACACTGAATGTTCTGGGTATGTTATAGTATATGATATTTTAAATGCTGATTTTGTTACATGGTATTCATTAAACTGAGAAGCACATAATATGCATGAAAGTTTTAAATAGCAGATATTTTATGCATCATCATTTGGTACGATATTTTATGTAGTTTATGTAGTTTTTGTTAAGTATACGTTACGTATGTTTAATTTTTAAAAGATAAATTACGTAAATTTTTTTAAAGTTTTTGGGCAAAATGACCAAAGTTAAAACATTCAATTTGTCAAATATAGTAAATTATAAAGTTTATATAATCTATTATATTAAAATAGGACAGTGTGTTTGTATTCCACATATACGTCTCCGAGAATATGGTAAACTGCGAGATGAAACTAGCGTCCGTTATTCGCATGGATCCGAGGATGTTATAATAACTTCCGAAATTACGAAACTTAAACAAGTTTCCAAAATATTAATTTTTTATAAATTTTAGTAAAAATTCTGTAATTTTGACAATTATTAAATAAATAAATAACTCCATTGTTGTGAAAAAAAGAAAATATAAGAATATTAGTAGGATTTTTTTATGGCATTTCTTCATTCAAATTGAAAAGAAAAAATATTTTCAATTTAAATAAATGTTGAGCCACGATTACCATCTGCTATCGAAACTGATGGACAAAAGTTTTTGGTTTTGTTTCGTTTTCTTAAAACGATTTAATTATTTTTAGTTTTCCACCGCCTTAAAAAAGGTTTTGTAAAGAAAATTCCTGCGACTTACCTCCATATTTAATTATTATTAAAAAGTTGTAATATTGCAATATTAATTATCCGTATGAAATACATTTTCCTAATTAGAAGAAAATGTAAATGAATGTTCTCTGATAGAAGCTGGAGCTATTATAAACTATTTAGTTTTCAGAGATTTACTTATGATACAAACCAATGAATAATTTGCCCCCGATTTGCTGTGTGCATTAATTCGACGACCATGACGTTATATGCATTCTACTTATAGATATTGTTTTTGCGACTCTTGTCAAGGGTGGTAAAAACAGAATGCCTTCGGGGATGAAAATGATATCCTTTTAAAAAAGAAAACATGTATTTTAATTCTTAAAACTGAAATATTTTTTATACAAGTTCATCAAAATAACGTCATTTTCATTCCAACAACTTCGAAATTCTTCAAAGGATGAAATGCTTTTCACAAATGACGCCACCTTTGAAAATAACGTCATTGAACTAGCACATTGAGAAAGTTGAAAAGTTTTACTAAAATTTAGAGTGATTTTATAAGAGAGGTGACATACTCACAGGGCGTACGCTCAGATTGGAAGTTTTAGTCTAAATCATGGCAATTTACTTTACAGAATGTGATGATATTCTCCTCGACGACTTCCTTTCGACGAATTCGATAAGTAAACAGGCATCAGCTTGGTGATAATGGTAGGCATGCCGTTCACCAAGTTCAATATAATGGCAATTTCCCAAAGTTTTAATCCAAAATCCCCTAAACAAATCAAATTTTATTGCTCGTATGTCGCCACTCTCTTATGAAAGCGTTTTTTTAAGGTGCGATTTTTTAAAAGTTATTTTTGGCCTTTTGGTTTAACTAATTACTTTACACCACTGAATATTTGGTACTTACGTATTATCCATGCCAGGAGATTGATCGCCAAAAATGGTTGCCAAATACCAATCATGTTTTCAAATGCAGTAATTTAACATTATCAAATAACATTGTTAAAAATGGTAATTAATATAAAATAAATAAAATGTAATATATGTTTATTAAATTTAAAACATTGTTAAAAATAGTAAATAACATTATTTTAGTAAAATTAATAAATAGTAAATAGCATAGTAAATAACATTATTTTAGTAAAATTAATAAATAGTAAATAGCATAGTAAATAAGAAATAATAATATTATAGATTATTCCCAGGCATGTACCATGCAGCAAGAAAACAAAATATAAGGGTTACTATAATTAGTAATATTGGCTCCATGCCTGGCGCAGTTGGCTTAAAACTGGCACGGATAATACGTAAGTACCGAATATTTTAACGTTGAATTCAATTTTTTAACGCTTTATTTTTAATTTAAAAAATTGTAATTAAAGCCAATAGCTTGTTATTAAAGTATTATTTCATAACTTAAATAGTGACCGATGTTTGAGTTGCTATTTTAAGATATATGTATAAATATATTTATGATAGTTCCACCTGCTTGGATACATTTGCCGAAAGATATTGATGTACTGAGTGGTGATCTTGTGACGATTAACTGCAGAGCTACCGGAAAACCCACTCCAACTGTCACTTGGACAAGAACAACAGGTAGTATATAAGAAAATTCTTGCCAAATATTATAGAAAAAAATATTTGAAAATTATCATGAATGTTACATTAAAGGAATCAGATAATAAATTAAAGAAACAGAAAAAAATCGAAGTAAGAAATTAATTTTAAATGACAATATTTTAATTTTAGTTATGAAAAGAAAAATCTGATGAAAAAAAATACAAATGAATTTTCCAATAATTGACATGAGTGCGTCTTAATTTCAAAGTAATGCAAATTGTTTTTTTAGCAAACACTTTTAAATATTTTTATTTTAAGAATATTAATGTTTAAAGTTACTTTTAGCATTTTAATACTGTTAATTATTTTATAAAAAATATGATTTTTTGGTAGATTTTTATGATTTACAAGAAAAAAAAAATAGAATCGTATCTCAGCAATTTCTGCAATAATATATCAGGTAACCAAAAAAGTTCTGTCGTTTTTAGGTGAAAGAAAACAAACAGCAAAATGAATCGGAAAGAACACAATTTATTCATCAAAATAACCACCCTCACATGCAATAACCTTTTACCAACGGGAAACAAGCTTATAAATTTCATTTTTATAAAAGTGACGATCTTTAGAGGTGGAAAAGTTCTCTAACTCCCTTGCCATAGTTTCTCGACTTCTGAACTGTCGATTGCGCAGATTATTACCGAGGCTTAAAAATAAGTGATAATTAGAAGGGCTAAAGTCAGGGGAATAAGGAGAGTGCAAAAGCGGTTCCCATACAAGTGTCTGAATTGTGTCCGAGGTCACACGCGCGACATTCGGCCTAGCATTAGGAAAAGAACGCCTTTACGGTTCACCAAAGCTGGCTGTTTTAAAAAAGTGATTGGTGAACTCGACGGAATTGGCCACTATAGTCATTCGCAGTAATCGTATGACTAGATAATAACAGTTCATAGTGAACAATTCCATTTGCTGTCCACCATCCGCACAATAACACCTTCTGCTGATGGACCTTGGATTTGGTAATCTGTGGCACAGCATGAGTGGCTAACAGCCAATGATGCGATCTTTTGGAATTGCTGTACAACAGCCACTTTTCATCACAGGTTAATATATGGACAAGAAATGGTTCCGTTTGATGGTGATGCAGCAACCTCAAACAAAAGCTCAGGCGCTCGAGCTTCTGGGCAGGTGTCAATTGATGAGGTATCCATTTGCTTAGCTTGTACACTTTCCCCAGACGATGCAAATGTAAAAGAATAGATTTATCACTGACCGCGAACCTTTCTGATAACATCTGACAGGTTTGAGTGGAATCTTCTTCCAATGCAGCCGGTAATTCCTCATCATTAATGTCATATGGCCGAAATGCTCGTGGGACATCTTTCAGCGACTCATCGCCAGCAGCAAATTTTTTAAACCACCATTGGGTCCTGCGAATGCTGACACAACCTTCTCCGAAAGCTTGGCATATTTTTTGGGCCGTGTGCACAGCATTTGTTCCAAGTTTAAACTCATACAACCTACATGCACAGATTATACAGTTTGGAGTACTCCTGTTCACGTTCATTTTTCTACTGTTACGAGATAACCTTTCCAATTTTCTTTACATATGATGACTCTGCAATACATCTTGATTAACATATTTCAGCAATTGTAGCGCTATCTATTATCCGTTGCGTGTAACATTCTTTAACGTTTGTCATTTCATAAAAGTGACAGAACTTGTTTGGTTACCTGATAGATTGTAAGTAGTTCCGAATCATCGCGATAAATATAAGCTGAAAGTTAAAATTTAAAATTATAAATTTATGAAACAGAAATTCACCATCAATAAAAAAATGTCTCAATGAAACAGAAAAAGGAAAAAAAAACTTTGTGATTATGCATCTAATATTAAACTGTAATATTTCATAAATTCTGATATTTAATGCCATTAGTATATATAGTTATTTTCTAATATTGAAGAAATATGGAACCGGCAAAATATTTTGAGTAAGATATGGAAATTAATTTTATTATAAAGATACAGAATTAATTAATATTATAAATTTTGTTGTTACAGAATACTTTCTTGAGGCTAGAACAGTCTTGAATTTAAAGTATCTTTAATTTGATAGTTTGGCTTTTGAAGAAAAATTATGATACATGAAGATAACTTGTACTTCATAAAAAAATTACTGCATTTTGAAATTAAGATAACTGTATTCCTAGGTTTCGAATTCTGAAAACTTATGAATATATGGAGAGCGAGGACTAATGTGACACATTTTTAATTTTGGCTATAATTTGATAAAATGAATTTCTTGGAAAATTATTTAACAAACAAATGACACTACATTAGGCTTTAGAAAAATGCTTGGTTAGGCTTTAAAAAATGCACCACTTAAAAAAAAGCTTGTTTTTTGCAATCATGTAACTGTCCCATTAGCCCCCACATGCGGGATTTAATAGGTCATACAGTGCAGGACTAATAGTAACAGTGTAATAATTTGAAGTTTGTTAAATTGAAAATAAAATGTTCTGAACTAATATTTTTTAATTACATTTATGTAATCTATAAGGAATATACTACTACAAATTGTTTAGGGGAAGGTATGGTAAAACCGTAATAGTCGAGTGAAAACCGGATACCACAGTTTGCCTTAATTTGTGCAGACCAGTAGCGGTTAATTGTTGAAATGTTCAGGCAAGAAGAAGCCTTTTGTGTTGGAAAGTTTATTTGATCATTTTTTGTTTTAATATTTACTAGTTTTCAAAATTATTAAATATGAACATATTTAAAATTATTGAAAGCATATTGATAGCATTTATAGGTGCAATTATATGACTTGCTTTGCGACCCGCATTATGTTGAGGTAAAACCAGATTTCCAACATGGGATTAAAAAAAGGGTATTGGAAAATAATAAATGAAGATTTCGTGTGCAGTGTTTGAATAAAAGCAATCAAAACTACATGTACAAGAGTGATTAGATTTTTATACAGCTGATAAAGTGATGAACTTCTTTTCTGCTATTTTTCAAACTATAATGAAGATACTCATCCCTTTACCTTTAAATATTAAATCATCAGACTCATAATTGAATTATTATTAATTTAGTTTCTTAATTAAAGTTGTAAAATAAAAAATATTTTTTCTTTTTTAAAAGAAAGTGTAAACTTTTTCATTTCGTGTAAGATTAACATATCCATTTGGTTTTCTTCACCAATGAGGTAAAACCGTATGATTTGGCTTTTCATAATTAATAATTTATTAATAGAGATGTGATGAACTAATCCTATATTTAAAATGATGTTTTGGTTCAAGGATAAGTGCAGAGTATCTGTACGCAAAGTTACGTTAAATTCTGTTGGAAATTCTGGCTTTAAGAAACATCTAATAATAAGGTATGCGGTTTTACTCCTCTTTCTCTTATCACCTGTTAAAAACATTTAAAAATGATAATCAAGACAAATTTAACATAAAAATTACATCTTACTTATAAGCTCAAACGTGATATTCTTTCGAATAAAATTATAACTGCATTTTCAAAAACATGTGACTTGTCTCATTAGCAATAATTCTTGCTCTTCCTACGCACCTACGTAAGCTAATTTTCTTTTAGGAAATATTGTTTTATTTTTACTTATAAATAAAATTTATTTTGTTTATGTTCTATAATTACATACAATTTTAGAACATAGACTACATTGGAGGCAACAAAATTCATTTCGCCAGAATGAATTTTAAAACCAAAATTTTCGTGTAAAAAATCATATGATTGATACTAATACATAAGAAGGAGTTGCAACATAAGTTGAAAAATATACGAGTATATAATAATAATAATAATAACAACAAGCGCGCATAAATGAGAAACGTATAAGCAATGGGTATGGCACAATTAAAATTAAAATTTCCATTACATTTCATAATTGGTTAAATGTTTTCCATTAAAAAGTTACATTTTCTTATGTAGTTAGTTAAATTTGAAACTGTTTTAAAAACGGTTTGCACTTTAAAAAATTTGACAGTATAGCTGATTTATACTATATTTTTAGTTATATTGCCTGAGAAAAGATACCTTCGGAGATGGCTTTCTGATAATATTAAAAAATAAATAAAAATAAGAGGGAACACTTTCAATTAAACGAATGTTGTGTTATAAGAGGACCACCCTATTTTATGTTTCACACATCGTCATAATAAAAACCGTTATTTTGCGTCATTATTTCCCTCGTTGTGTGTTTTCTTAGTGTCCGACCTAAAGCAATCTCTCTCTCTTATTTTTTATTTTTATTTATTTTATTTATTTTATTTTTTTATTTACAGTAAAATAGTTTTCATTTTCTTAGATTTTCAGTTTTTCCGTGTTGTATATAATTTTACACATTCGATGGTAATACGCGGTATATACCACTGCACAGTAGAGTGCCGATTGTCCGAGCTCTAGCTAACCAAACGTCAAATTAGAAGAACCTTTATCAAGTTCTTTTTTTTTTTTTTTTTTTTTTTTCTTTAACAACTTAAACATAAATTATCCAATTATTCTTTTTTAAACAAAGAAAATGGAAGTAAAACCTAAAAAAAGAAAAAAAAAAGTTACAAACAGAAAGAAATTTACATGAAAAAAAAAAAAAAAAAAAAAGAGATTTCCGACTTTTTCGGCGCATTCGATGCGTTAAACCGTTAATACAAAGTAAATTTTGAGAAATGCACATTCCCAAATGGTCTATAAAAAGGACTTAATCATCTTTTTGCAATCTCACACCTCCTGAAAGCAAAAACTTTATTCAGTAAAAAAAGCTCTTCTCCTGAATTTCTCATGAACAGATAGAATTCTACACAAATGCTACTTTCTCCTCCTTTCTTCTTATGTAAAGGCTGGTAAACAGGAAAAATCATTTTTTTTTCTTTTTTTTATCAAGAGAAATTATTCAAAATGAGCCTATTTATCTTTAAACGTTCGCAGTGCAATCACTTTTTCTGTAACGTTACAGTCACTGTGTAGTGTGCTTTCCTTTGTCCAGTTATACAAAGTTTTGCTATCTGAAGTGAGCCCGGTCCCGTCAGATTGTAATAATCGGCGCTCTACTGTATTTTATTACCCTGGAAGATCACGAATGCTTATTTGGAACAATTTTTAGAACGAAATAAATTACTGAATGAATCAATAACATTAAATAACCTTTCTTCATGAAACTGAGAGGAAGATGAACAACGATTAAAAAAAAAAAAAAAGTGAAGTAAAAATATTTCTAAAAATTACTTACTACTAATTATTCCGTTTCATATTTTAGGTGAAGGAATGGAATACATGTCAGTGTCGTCTTCTCCTGAAACAGCCTTATTTCCTAACGGCACCCTACATATAAACGCGATATCTAAAATGGAAGAGGGGATGTACAGATGTAATATATCTAATGGAATAGGACCAAGTTTATTAAAAACAGTTGTAGTAAAAGTAATAGGTATGATTGAAACTATGTTTTAGCAGAATTTATTTATATTTATGATACATGTTTTACTCATTTGCAGATTATATTCACATGTATAATATGTATAGAGAAAAATCCATATGTACATTTTACGATGAGTTTAAGGAGATTTTAATAAATATTTCATAGAAAGTTTAGCATAAAGATATCCTTATTGATTATTACTATTTTATGCTGTTTTAAAGTTCTCTGAAAAAAATTCATATAATTTTCATTAGAAAATTTAATTTGTTGTTAGATTATTTACGTTATTTCATCTTAAAAACTAAGATTTTAAAAGGCTAAAATAAATAAATACATAAATGGTATTATGAATGCATAAAATATTGCTTTTATACAAATTTTTCTTCAGTTTTTTTCCCTGTTTTGTACCTAAATAAAATTTTAAAGCTCTTGGAGTTTGTGATTTTAATGTATATAAATAAGTAAACGTATGTTTCATATCTTAATGCTCTATATCTTAGAGTTTATTAGACTAATTAAAAAAAATTCCGTTTGTCATTTTAATATAAAGCTTTCTCGCTATCTGCTTAACATTTTTGTAAAATTTTAAGCATTGTTTTTGAGAAATGAGTGTATTTATAAATGGATTTTGGAATTTGGATGTTAAGTGTTTTTTTTTTTAAGTTTATGTAGTAAAAACAGTTATGCAATGAAATAAAGGAAGATAGTAAATTTTATTTATTTTCTCTTTAAAATTATCACTTTAAGTAATGTTTAAATGAAAGAAAGAAATTATAATAATTTTATCAATAAAGTTACAAAATGTCGTTTGCGATAACCTACAAAATAGCATTTTAACTGACTTTATTTGTTTCATAAATGTTAAGACCCTTCCAAATAATATTTAGATAGCATTTTTATTTGAGTTTATCTGTTATAAAACGAAATATTTTTAAATGATACAAATCTAATTACAAATAATTATGGAATGTATTTTCATTAATTATTTGATAATGAAGCACTTTCCGAGTAACAGTACTTAAGTTGATACAATTTAATATTATATTATTGCAATCTGTGTCACATAGTATAAAAGCATTATACATTCTATATAAAAATATCTTGCAGAAATATTCTTTGAAGTCATTATGGATACACTGTAATGTTTTTGAAAATATATGTGTACAGTATTTGAAAAAATCTTACCTGTGAAGGAGTAAGATTAAAATAAATCATTTCTTTTTTTTTTAAACTAATGTTATGTCTAGAATAAATAATTATTGTATTATGGAAAACATTAGAAATTCAAAGTTTTTCTTTATTTCGTACATTTATTTAAAAAAAATTATTTTTTAATTTTTAGAGAAGATTTTAAAGTTAAAAAGTTGTAGATTAAAATAAAAAGTGAATATCCAACTGAAAGAGAAAAGTACTTTTATCAACTTTCAAGAACATACTGGGAATTTTTATAACAAAAATCAGGCGTTATTAATAAAAAATATTAAACTATGAATCGATATAATCAAGTAAAATAATAGTTATGAAAAATGTTGTTATCATAAACATTTTTTAAACATGAGATCTATTTTAAATACATTTTTATAAAACTGATTAATATTATCTTTAAAAAAAATCTATTCTTTTTTTCTTTAAACAAAATTTTATTCTTTACCTGACAGCTTCTATTTTTTTCAGTAAAGGATTGTGAATTGTATAAATCAAAAAGGTTCTTTATGAAAACTCGTTTATAATTTTAAATTACATGCCTACGTAAAAGAAAAGTTTACACAGAATACTTATAATTATCAGAATGTGTATTTATTAATTCAAAAATGATTTATACGCATATTTTTTACTTTCAATATCGAAAAAAATATCATGATATTTAAATTTTTGAGTTGTTCAGTTTTCTTATTGCATTATACTTATGAAAACAATCTATATTTATCGAAAAATATTATTTCCATCAAGTAAAATGAATTATTTTGCAGTAACTGTGTACTACTGTTTGTACTTTTTCAATTGTATCATTGTGTAAACAATGCAATTGAATTCATACATATTGAAAATTGCGAAAATATATCACTGGGTTAATTAAGAAATCTGATTTTAAATGCAAACAAGGTAAGTGGGTACGAATAAAATAAATAGGCTAGGTATGGTGAATGTTTTTAAACAATTGAATGTGACTTGCTATTAAAATAAAATATATAACTACATACTCTTTATAACTCTGACTATCGAGTTACTATTATGTATTTTATACTCATCCTACCTTATATGACGCACCTTTATTTTATGAAAGAATTCAGATGATGGCTTATTTTGTTTTGAAGTTGTGAATTGTTTCCAAAAAAATATTCTACGAACTTTATATCTTATTTCATTTTACTTTTTTTTTTCTGTTGACTAACTATGGTAGAAGTGTTTTAATCTTTACAATTTTCCATGCAATTGTGTCGCTTTGTACTTGGTATATATAGCATTTTCCCTTTTCGAAATCAGATGAAACTCTTTAAAATGTGTTGTCAACAAACGAAATGATTTATTGACTGTCAAAAAGCAATTATTTATCATTTGAAACCAGGTATTAACAAAATAAAATAATAATTCAAGCTATTCATTTTTTACAAATTAGAAAAAGTTGACGTAAGTGTATTAGTATGTATTATTATGTATTATTGAAAACTGATGATAGACTTTCAATAATATAATCATGAATTTCGATTTCGAATTTTTGAGTTGTTCAATTTTCTTATTACATTATATTTATGCAAACATTCTATATTTATTAAAAACTATTATTACCATCAAGTAAAAATAATTATTTTACAGTAACTGTGTACTACTGTTTGTGCTTTTTACAATTGTATCATTGTGTAAACAAGACAGTTGAATTCATACATATTGAAAAGGAACAAAAATGTATCACTGCGTGAATTAAGAAATCTGATTTTAAATGCAAACAAGATAAGTGGGTACGAAAAAATATAAATAGGCTAGGTAGTAAATAGTCCATGTTTTTTAAACAATTGAATGTGACTTACTAATAAAATAAAAAATATAACTATACATTCTTTATAACTCAGACTATCGAAATACTATTATGTATTTTATAGCCATCCTACCTTATATGACGCACCTTTATTATATGAAAGAATTCAAATGATGACTTATTTTGTTTTGAAGTTGTTAATTGTTTCCAAAATAATATTCTATGAATTTTATATCTTATTTCATTTTATTTTGTTTTCTGTTGACTAACTACGGTAGAAGTGTTTTGATATTTACACTTTTCCATGCAACTGTGTAGCTTTGTACTGGGTATATTTAGCATTTTCCCTGTTCGAAATCAAATGCAACTCTTTAAGACGTGTTGTCAACAAACGAAATGATTTACTGACTGTCAAAAAGCAATTATTTATAATTTGAAACCAGCTATTAACAAAAGAAAATAATAATTCAAGCTATTCATTTTTTTACAAATTAGAAAAAGTTTACGTAAGTGTATTAGTATGCATTATTATGCATTATTGAAAACTGATGATAGACTTTCAATAATGTAATCCTGAATTCACAGCATTAACGTATTTTTATATTTGCTGACGCCAATGCTACAAATTACTATTATTTTGTTACTAAAAATTGAAAGAACATTTTTGATAATGTTAAAGCAAATGAAGATTTAAGCACTTTTGATTTCTTTATTCGTTTGTTTTATAAAAAAATATTTCGGATATGAAGATGCGCATTTTTTTTTTATGACAATGATCTTTAGTATGTGATCATGCATATTTATAACATATAAGAATATTATTACGTTAATAACTATGTAATATATAGTTAAGAGAACCGCCAATATGCAATCTTCTATCGTTTGAAATATTTCAAATTATTTTTATTTTATTACTTAAAAGTTGAAATAAGGTTTCTTACAATACTTAAAATGAATAAAAATGCAATTATATTTTCTCAAAGAAATACTGTCCGTTTTTCCGTTGCTTTTATTTTTTTTATTGTATATCAGGTATAATACTTTAACACACTTCAATTCTGTTAAAAGAATTAAAACCGATTCCTGGAAAGAATGAATTGTATGGTGGAATGCTATAATATATATCGTAACAGCAACATGTCTATGTTTGCTAATCATTAGGAATCAATTGTTATGCTAAGGATGCACCGTTATAATTTTTTTTTTTTTTTAAATAAAGCTCTTCAACATTTGTCATTTATTGTCTGTTTTTTAATTAAAAAAATAAAATTTTACCTCTTTTGGTGGATTTTAAATTTAAAATATTTTCTATTAGTATTTGCCATTTGTTTTTATAATGACATTTTTTGTTATAGCAGCGCTATTAAATTTATAGGGTACATATAAACTATAATGGTTCATAAGAAAATTGTTTATTCGTATTTATATTGTTGAAAAAAATTTTAAAAGACCTCATAAATATTATTTCTCAATTATTTTTGAAATTAGTGTTAATAATATTATGAATTATGAATTATATATGTTTTTATAAAAATATTAAATTAAGTCTCATATTTTTATTAAATATCAGTTAAACTTGATGTTACATATGATATGTAAACTATATGCTTTATATATATATAAAGATAATATGGTTGTACATTATACCATTCTACTTCATATAATTTTTTGAATGTTTCGAGAAATTTTATAAAACTAATAACGTTTAATACATTAATTTGGTTCTTTTTTACAATGTCATATGGTTCTTCTTACCATTTATTATAATGCAGTTCTTTACGTTGTCTTAATAATTTAGTTTTGCCCATTACATCTTTATCAGTTGGTAAAGGCCAAGCCTAAATAATTTTCTGAAAGTACATAGGAAATTATTAATAATGTTTGCATTATGTAATTCTTTTGTTTAACATCAATTGCTATTTAAAAATCGCCTAATGAAATTTCACACACTTTAGTTCAAGATGTGAAAGCAGGAGGGCGCTAGTGCTCATTTTAAGGATGATCTCTTTAGTTATATGAACGCCATCATATTTATGTGAATGTGATCTGTCTGTAAATATTGCCGTTAATTGAAGATTTTTATTTTAATCATACATTAATCGTTAAGTTTTGTTTTTAGTATTCCTTTATTGTTATTGTTTAGTTTATAAATTACGATACAGAGCTACTGAGCATTTTCTGAAGAGTACATATCAAAATGAAAATCCAGCTATTGCTTTTCTCATTCCTAATAACTTGGATTTGTGCTCCAGGTAAGAAATAGTCTACATTATTTCTATTAATTATTATTTATATATAATACTTTAAAACATTCAAAATTGTTGCTTTGAAAATGTATTTAAAAAGTACTTCAAAAATTATTGTTTAAAAATAGTTTTGATTTGTTCCAACATTAAATTCCATGGTTAATGTTTTTGAAAATCAGCATGATATTTTACATACATACTAACATTTTAATATGTAATATATTGCAAGAAATGTAGAGATGTAACTATATTCAGAGCTAGTTTTCGTTATACATTGAAGTAAGAACTGTATTTACTAGAGTATAAAATTCATCACTCAAACTTACGCATTCTTTCTTTTCTTAGACTTTTTTTTTTTTTTTTTGTAAATGTTATTTGTTTATTTATGTATTGTTGGTATAATGTGGTTTATAAGCAAAATTTTTTGGCATATTATTCCACATCAAATAAGAACTTGCATTTAGTAATTTGAAATTCTTATCACATGTATGTAAGATGCAGAATAATAAGTTAAAAAAAAAAAAAAAAAAAAAAAAAAAAAAAAAAAAAAAAAGAAGGAAGGAAAAGCGTTTTCGATTTTTATGTATCACATGAAGAATTTGATCGACTAATTTTGAATGTTTTAAAAAATAATTAATTATTCTTGGACAATTAAATTAATGCCTTTTGTGTTGTTGTTAATTAACTAACATTTAATATTTTCTGTGTATTAAATAAAATTACTTATTTCTATGTATTTCTTCAATGCATATTTTCCGTATACATTTTCACACATTACTGTCATTCTAAAATACTTTAAAATAATTTAAAAAACATCTTTCTTCACATTTTCATAAAAAAATCTTTTAATAGACTTTTTGAAAATGAACATTCATAAAAATCACATTTAATTTAAAATAGCTCATCATAGAAAATTTTACGTGCGTTCAACACATTAAAAACATTTTAGTTTTTAAATTGTATTATTTTTTTTCACATGATCTACATGAATACGTACAAATATACTTTTGTAGTGCATTGAAACATGTTTTTTTACTACACCTTTTAAGTTTAGTGCTTGAAGAAAATTGTAGTCATACTTTCTTCAATTGTGCTGACATCTAAACTGTATTCTAAATTAGCAAGTTTGTCACAATTAAGATTTTTTCCTTTTCGCTGAAAGTAAATGTTTCATTCAAAATTAGAGAAATAATTCACTTTAAAATGTTGTTTTAGAAGTATAAGAAATATGCATTAAGAGCATTTAGAAATGCTTTGTTACATAAGTTTTATACCTTTTAAAATTCTGAACACTTATTTATTCATCAACCGTTAGATAGTTTTTTTTTTTTAACTTTAAAGCGTTTTTCAAAGAAATTATTTAAGCAACTTGTTGTTTATTTTTAAATCAATATTTCACTGCGGCTCATTACATTAAATTCTCATGCATCTTTATTGCCTTCACATGCTCTTTCTATAAATTAGGTGCAATCTTTTATAAATACACTTAATTCTCAACAATAGTGTTTATTTTTTCAATGTCTAATTACTGATGTTGTATTTGGGCAGATCATATATTTTTTAAATGTGTAAATACTTGTTTTTGTGAGGGATGAGGGGGGGGGGGGGGGTAAAGAAGGTTTTACTTTCCAAATGTATATATTTTTAAAATTAAAGTACCCATGATTTTTAAATTAATATTTTAAACTATTTTCAATAATTCGGCATAAATATTAAATATATTATGTTACAATGTATATTAAATTTCTATTTACATACCTATATTACATTTTTACTGAGGGTTCAAAATTACGTTTAAATGTTATAGGTGGCTAAAGTGTTCAAAGAATATTCAAAATATAATTAAATGAAATATTTTTTCTACTAATCACATTTCAGCATGAGAGCATAGGAAAAATTGATCGATACTCACAACAGAAATTCTATATTTGATCATTTAAATCAAATAAAAATATCAATAATAAAAAAAGTAAAGTAAAATTTATCTGTCTTTTTTAAGTGCATTCTTAATTATATAAATACGTAGCACCTATAGTCGTCGTCTGATCCGTCTGTCTCCATATAACAGCGCAATAAACTACCCAACCGAATGGTTTGAAATTTAATACATATAATCGTTGCAGAATTTTGTCGAGTCATTTCAAATTTTATGAAAATTGAATCAAAACTTAAAAAGAAATTAATGAAAGTTTTCTTCATCTTTTTAAATCCTAGCATACGTAATTAATTCCCTGATATCGCATGATAGGTAATGATTTTAGATTGTCATGGTGATTATCCCATTTAAGATGGAGTCATATTATTTCCGTATTACTGAATTTAAAAACCGAATTTGAATACTAAAATTGTTTAGTTATTGCAATCATATAATCTACCGACAGTTTTTTGGATAGATGTTTCCGGAGAAACAAATATTAAATGGAAAAAGAATCTAAATATGGATTTCGAGTTTTGAAACTTTCAAAGTTCGGCTTAAGTTTCCCATTGGATTTTTCAGTTAATGTCTTAAAATGTACTTATTTTATTACGGAAATTAATCATATCATAATAACAGACGATATAATTCATTTCACTGAAACTAGTTATAGTACGTGCGTACTCATTAGTCACGTTTGACGTACAATTTCCAACTTGTTTTTGTTTGTTTTGCCAAAAAATTGCCACAGAAAAAAGGTTTTAGTCCACACAAATCTCACTATATATATGCCATTATTTTCTATTACTTACCAAACTCAGTGTACACAAAAAAAATCTAATAATCTAATAATCTAACTAAAAATCTAATAGCTTAACATACGATATAGTTATTAAAAATGATTTCTTTTTACTTAAATACATAAATGTATTGTAGTAGTTTTTAATTGTATCAAAATTTAGAAATAAATAGGTGCTTGAAGGCAAAATGTTTACTACCGGAAGTTTTTTTATTTTTTATTTTAAGAAAAGATTTGAATAAATGCACAAACAGATAAAAAGTGTTAAAAAAATCTTTTTAACTCTAAAAATGCTTTTAAAAAAATGGTTTCTAGAGCAAAAATTTTATATCTCTGTTCATCACACAAACGTACGTGTGCTTTAAATGAATACCTAGAATTTACACCAAACAGTTTCATGAGGATGCTGCATCCTGCTTGTCCTTTGGTTTAAAAAATGCCCCTTCTTGCCCCTCATCGAAAAATAATGCCCTACTTGCCCCTCAATTAAAAAATGCCGCCCTTAAATTTGTATTAATATATATATATATATATATATATATTGCTCATTGTAAAAACTGACTAATTTTCTTGACTTAAAAAGAGTAACCCAACATTTAATTATTAAAGCTGCCTTTAGAAATAAGAAGTGTACCCCATTTTTCATCAGCAGCACCCTGCCTTTTTTTCCAACCCGGGGGGTTTTCTGAGTTCCCCCTTCCCTCCAAAATAAATAAATAAATAAAAATCCAAACGATAATCACTACTCCAATTCTAAAAGTTACAGAATTAATCTGTTCGCACGAAAGCTCTTAGTGTATTATTTTCTACACAATCCTCTTATAGGGACATTTTTCTTGAGGGGTTGTATATATATACTGAAGTTGTATCAAACTTTAAAACTTTCAACACGCGCACCTAATTTTGACTTCATATTTGAATTCTCCGGTAAATTGTACCTTCGGATACCAAACCGGAAGTCATTTGGTCAAGTATGTTTGAAATTATGCAGATTTATAGTTTGGAACACCTAATGTTAAATTCATTTTTAACTGTTGCAAGCTAGACTGCAATGCGGGTTATTTTTTGTAGCAGAACTCAAAAACCACTGTGCCGAATGAACTGTAATTTTAGATTTACGTATTTGAAGTACTTAAAAATAGATTTCTTTTTAAAATCCGTTGGTTACAATATATAATTATTTTTGAAAACTTATTTCAAAATATATATTTTTTCAAAATTAATTTTTGAAAAACAAAATATGAATTGAAAGAATTTTTTAACAGAAATCGATTTCTAAAAGTTTCAAATGTGGTAATCCAAAATGTCAGCTCATTCGGCCAAATGGTTTTTGAGTTATGCAAGAAAAACTATCTGCATTGCAATCTGTTTTGCAACGATTAAAAATGAATTTAACATTAGGAGTTCCAGACTTTAAATCTGCATAATTCTTAAGCTACTTCATCGAATGAGTTCCCGTCTGGTATCTAAAAGTACAAGGTACTGGCTAATCCAAATATGATGTCAAAATTTAGGTGTTGGTATTAAAAATTTTGAAGCTTGATACATTTTTAGTATTTAGACGACCCCTCAAAAAAATTTCACTATAACAGGATTGTAGAAAATAATAAAAAAAGCACTTTGGTGGAAACAGATTTATCCTAAGACTTTTAGAATTGGACCATCGTTGTAGGATTACTTATTTATTTATTTATTTATTCTGGGGAAAAGGGGGTATTGTATAACGTGCTTTTCGATTTTACCATTGTTTTTTACTCTAAAAATTTATAATCACAAATGTAAAAATGTTTTTAGAAACATTTTCGAATAAAAAATAAAAAATAAAATTTGAAAGAACAATTTTCTGTTTTCTATTGATAATAGGTTAATACATAATTATTTTTCATCAAGAACTATTTTGTTTATTTTGAATATTTTTAATGGAATTTTATTACTTGCACATATTTTAATAATAACTGAATTTGTTGTAGGTAATGGTTCTATTCAAATACAGCCATTTTCTTTTCCTGCAAAGTCAGTCATCGGAAAGAGAGCAAGTGCCACTTGCACTCCTGTTCAAGGCGAAAAGATGGAATTTAAATGGTTAAAAAACAATAAAGAACTAGTGAAAGGTTTGAATGTAGATATTCGATCATTTTCCGATCTTTCTGCTCTTGTTATTGATCCTTTAAAAGAAGAAGATAGTGGAAATTATACTTGCAGGGTTACGTCCCGTGGGATGTCTGGAAGTTACACAACAACGTTGGAAGTTTTGGGTGAGTATACCTTTCTTTATGTCTTTTAAAATAAAAGTAAAATCAAATTAAATCTTTCAGTTTAGTTTAAATTATTTCAGCTTTTAGTATTATCAAAAATATGATTTGAGGCATTGTTTTTCCTTAATTTTTCTGAAAAGTTGTCAACTGTTTAGCCAACTTGCTGTCTACTGTTTAGAAGCATTTTAGGGCATTTTTATTTAATAATCCCAGTTAGATTTAGATGCATGTAAAAAAGTTCATTTTTTTTTTAGAAATATTTTCTGTATATATAAGACAAGTAGAAATTATTACCTATAGGATCTTATTTAATTTTAATTGCCTTTTGATTTAAACTTTTAGAATAACATGATAAAAATGTACAACATTCCGTTATAAAAGGACTGACATAAAAATGTAAAATTATTAATTCAGAAGAAATATAAATGGATTCTGATAACGCATTTTTGTTTGTTAAACTTAGCTGCGAAACTCTACATACAACACGGCCCGAAATTAAAGATAATACATATCAGAATACCATTTAATGCACTAATAAAATACACCACTAGAGAATGTCGAAAAATAATTGGGAAGAAGTTTGATTTTTCATTTTTTAAGTATATTTAATAAAATATGAAGTAAAAAATGTTATTTTATTCCTCTTTATAAGAGAAAATAATAAATGTTAAATTTTTCAAAATTCTAATCTAAATTTCAAACTACTGTACAGTACGGAAGAAAAAAAAATCCGAATTCAATCATTAAAAATGTTACAGAATAATGCTAATTGCACACATGTTATTTGTTCATAATTTTCTATATTTCTGTTAAACTTACATATCAGGTTAGACTTTCGTTGCTGAAGAATGAATTATAATGTTTTAATTATCATAGTAAGGTTATAACCATTCTTTATTTATTTATTTATTTATTTTTTATCGAGATAAAAAAAAATATTTACACGGACATCGATAAATACACTTTTGTTTGCAAACACTTAATAAGCAGAAAATTTTAAATTTTAATCTAATAGTTAGACCCTTAACGTTGTTGTTTTTACACATTTGCTCATAATATAAAGACTGAGGTTCAAAAGAAAAAAAAAATGAAGATTTTGATTATGTTGATTTCCACGGCAATAAAAAAATGTGTATGGTTCTATTTATTCTTAGTGACAATATTATTAATTAGTAATTAACATTTCGAAGACAGTTTAAATCAAAATGCACATGAGCTTTATACTTCGTTTTTAGCACTTTCCAACCTAGTTGAAAAGTGCTTATGACTTCGGTTTGTCTGGCCGTATGGCCGTCTGGCCGTCTGGCCGTCTGTCCGTGCTCTAACTCCCGTAAATATGCTCGGATTGCTCTGCAATTTTTATATGTTATTGTCGTTATCTATGGCACGTTCCCTATTTCAACTGAAGTGTGTAGCACTTATAGTTTTCTTACAGGGACACTCAAAAGAATTCCGTTACATTGCGGTCTATGGGGAAAAATCATTTGCGGTTTATTTTAAAAATGTTTCAATATTGTAAACGCATTGAAATTTATATAGATCACTAAGATGCATTAGAAGAAACTTAATATGGAATAGTAGGTGTATAGCAGTTAGAGTTACTTTACAGGGACAGTCAAAATAATTCCGTTACATTACGTCTATGGAGAAAAATCGTCTGCGGCTTATTTAAATAATGTTCCACTATTTTAAACGCATTGAAGTTTATATATATTACTAAGAGGCATTACAAGAGGCTTACTACAGAATAGTGTGTGTATAGCAGTCATCATTCATTTACAGGGACACACAAAAGAATTCTCTACTGTTACTGTCTGTTAACAATAATTCCTGGAAGTGCGTTTTAAGTTACTGAACGCGATTTTAATCTTAACTAGCTTTTTGTCTATTACGTGGTGTGTATAAATTCTGTAGATCCTATACAGGGCAGCACAAAAGTTCGCGAACACATTTCCGTTTATTGACAGAAACTCCAGAAGGAGAATTTAAACTGTGCTACGCGTTTCCTAACTAAACTAAAATTTAGCATCCTATGTATATATACAAATCTATAGATCATATACAGGGCTACATAAAAGTATTCGGATATTTTTCCGAATATTGTATATATTGAAAATTCCTGAAATTACGTTTTTAAATATGTTATGCGTTTTCCAAATTGTTTACTTAGATGTCATCTTTCAGCTTATTAAACGGTAATGATTTGTAAAATTATTTTAGAAGCGTTGGAAAGTGCTACATAATCTATGCTTGACGCATGATTTTTCGTTCTTGTTTTTTCTTCTAAAAGAAAAAGTTCTTCTTGTGTTTGACACTGTTAGAAATAGTGTTAACATTAATTGGTTCAATGTTCAATAATTTATATTTCAACAATTTCTAGTTCAAAAGTGATGTAAATTCGTATATATATAAAATTTTATACCTTATTTTAAAGGATAGATTAATTTTTTTTTTATCAGTATAAACCCCTGATTTAAAAAAAAATCCGCACACATTTTATGCAGAACTTTTCAACAATGAAAATTCTACTTATATTTTTGCATGAATTAGAAATGAAATTAAAACGCACTTTCTGATATTATCCCTACTGTATAAATGTTATATATTTTTACACCAAGAATGATATAATTCAAAAAAAGAATAAAAGTTATGCATATATATTTATGTGAACAGAGTTTGTATATTTTGAAATCTTCATTGCAGTTCCACCGTCCTGGAGTACTATACCAACGGATGTCGATGCTCTTAGTGAAGATTCTGTGATCCTAAATTGCAAAGCAAAAGGCCGACCCGCACCATCGGTTGCTTGGTTTAAATCCTCTGGTAAGACTTATTTTACTTTTTAATTTAATTTAATTTAATTTTTGGTCGAGATAAAAAGAAATTTCAAAATATATATATCGCACATTTTGAAGGATATCTGAATGCTTATTCATAGATTTTTTTGCACATTGTTGAGTTTAAGAATAAAATGCGATTCAAGAATGAAATTGAAAAAAAAAATTGAAGCTATTGAATTGGTGAGTTTTATAAAGGTTATTTATAAATTGAAAGTTTAAGTTAAACTTCTGGCATAAATCATCTGAAATAGTTCTAAGTGCTACATTACAATGTTGAAAGTAGTTTTTAATTCAAATAAATTTAACCTTAACCCATTCAAGTTTTGTTTAAAAAATGAAAGATGTACCGTTTATTTGGTTTAATACTATAAAACAAAGAGCATTTATTGAATATATCATCAATGAAAAATTCCCTAGAAAGGTATTGATAAATATTTATTTTACTAAGCATCTAGGTCAATTATCCATTCTCTGACACCGTTTTAAATAGAAAGAAGTTGAAGCGCTAACAAATACCTAAAACTTACATATACAAAACGATTAACATAAAATTTTGCAAGTAGAAACTCTACAAGTTTTTAAAATGTTGAACTAACAATGTACTTAAAAACATTTATTTTTAATTATTATTCTTATTCTTATTACTATTACTGCAAATGATGCGTAAGGTTTTCTGTTCTCAGTCTAAACAACTTATTTTATTCATCATCACATTAAAAGTTTGCATAAATAATTTTTAATAAGCATTTAAATAAATTTTAAATAAATTATTCTCAAATAAAGTTCGCATTAGACAGCGTCACCAAATTTCATCATATAGTGAAGGTTTTTGAAGCACTCCGCATTTAATTGCATTAACTTTTAAAGTTGTCTCTATTATAAAACAATTTATGCACTTTTTTCGTCTTCCTGTTTTTTCGGATTATGTTTTCATTGCTTGGTAATACAGTAATTGTTGCAGACTACACAAGAAAGTTACACAAATTTTTAAAACTCTTTTGAAACTTCTGAAATTGGAAAGTGAGTTTTTGTTACGCAGAATATTATTTATAATCGTAATTTAAAAAATAAAATAATTCCCTAATACATGTTTATGAGATGGAAGTATGAAATGGGCCGAAAGAAAGATCAATCTTATATTAAGAATATAGCAAACTTATAATTTTAAATTCACTGAAATTATACAAATTAACTAACATAGCAATTGTTTATCATCATATATTTTTTATAAGGTAAAGCTGGGATAGTCTGCGCACAATTTGAAAGAATAGCAATAAAAAATCTAAATATTAATTTTTTGCTGAACTATTCATGAATAATTTTTACTTCATTTGTTTTTTATGCATTTCCATTGCTATTTTGTTGTTATGTTTCAATTTAATAGAAAAGTTGTAATAAAACCAAGAAAGTTATTTTGCGCAATCTGTCCTTACAGGGTTGGTGTGATTGCGCACATGGGTAGGAGAGATTTTACTAATAATAACTACAATTAAATTGTTAACAATAATAATTACACTTAAATGACATTGCTGTAAGGTTTTTGTGAACAAATATTATCGTATTAGGAGTGAATATTTCAACCTAATGATTAAAGAATCAGAAAAAGGAAATAATTTGAAAAATGATTAACAAATTTTAATTAAAGCGAAAAAAATTTAAGAATCAGAAAAAGCAAGTCCAGATAAGATTACAAAATAAAATTATGTTACTTAATAACACGTTTAACTTAAAATTAGTCCATTTTCATTTTTCATTTTTTTATGCAAATTTACCAATAAGCTGCGTAATCTCTCCTAGCATGGAAACTAATGGAAAGACTGTGCCATCTCTCCTAAGTTCAGATGCGCAAACTCTCCAATTTCGGTAGGAGAGATTGCGCGGCCTTTTATTTAAACATGACCTCTTCTAAAACGAACCGTTGATGATCACATTGTAAGTGTAGGATTAGTAGCTTATGAGAAATGGTTTAAGTTAAAAAAAAAATTGTACTATTGACATTGTATAGAAATTCTGATGAATAGCTATGAAAATTCAAGCACTTACTTTGGGAAAACAAAACAAAATAGCAATACTTTATCTTAGACGCTCAAAGCATTCAACGTGCATTTTTAACTAAACACTCCACTACTATTGTTGTACACCTACCTGGAGTCGCTCCGCGCTCACTCAACTCCTTCCCTCCGAACCTCTATGTGCGCAATCTCTCCGACCGCGCCATCTCTCCTGACCTTATACTGCATGTTTACAAGCTTTTTTATGTTGTATTATTCAAGATATAACTTTTTTATTATATTTTAGTACGCATTTATTTTCTAAATTTAAATCCTCGCTGTATATTTGTAAAAATAATGAGCTAGAGGCAAAACAAAAAGAAAAAAAATAACAGGTTAAAAAAAAGGTATGGTGCTTTTATTTGTGACGATTATACTTTTGCATCGCTTAATGTAAAGCGCTGTAAAACTTTTTTTTTTTTCAAAACTAATACGCTTTTTCCAAACTTTTTATAAAATTTTAATGAGTTATTTTTTAATAAATTCAGCTTAGATAAGACATCTTTGCTTATGTTACACCATGCGTCAGATTTACTTTTACGATTAAAACATTTTGATGAGGTATTTGATGCATTATTTGATGAATATTGTGATCATTGTGTATGATGTTTTTAGTAAAATCACAGAAAAGAAACTTTTTGAGAGTTTAAAAAAATGAGTAAAAAAATACGAACTCTTTTAGATAGACATATATCAGTTAGTACTGTTAAAGTCTTAAATCAATAGCAAAAAATATAAACTTACTAGGGAGCTCAGCACCCTACTCGCTAACGCTCGCCAACCGTCAATTGCGAAGCAATTCACATTGAGACCGCTACGCAGTACCAGCTCGCTTCGCTCGCTCGCCGCTTTTTATTTTTGCAGAAATTCTAGCCGGAATAAGTACTACCATAAATCATTTGAACATACGAAATTGACAATTTTTTTAATGTAAAAAAGTAATTAAACTCCGTTGAAAACACAACTAAAAATGCATTTAGTTAAAGCTACTAATGAGCATATAAATCATTTAAATACTATGAATAAAGGATCTTGGAAACATAATTTGTTTAAAACTTATTGCACCTATAATATTGTACAGCACGGCTTATTCATTAAAAAAAAAAAAAAAAAAAAAAAAAAAAAAAAAAAAAACTACGTAATAGAGGATCATCAATGATTGTTTAAATTTAGTTCGACATTTTACTATTCTAATTGATTATAGATTTCTTCAACAGATGGCAGCAGGTGCAACCTAGTCAGTTGATATTTTTACTTCTCTCCGATTTTTCATGTGAGTGAAATTCATAAATAAATTCTAAATAAGAGTTGAGAATTCATTTGAAATTAGCAATATTACTCATAATTAAAATGAGGAATAATCTCAGACGCTTTGGATTACGTACATGTTACTTTATTTTTAATATTTGCTAGCTTGGTTTTCACTGCTCTGACACTGACCGCCATATTGGAGTGGAGCTGATCTATCTAACACAATCTAGTCTTTTCATTGGTCTGAGCTCTGGAAACTACGGTTGTTGCCAACAATAAGCTAGAAATTCAGCCCTATTTCCGCGCCACGTAAGACAAATATATATATAGATTAATTGGGAAAAATCCTTCAAACATTGTGTAAAACAAGTCCTTATCTCTCAAAAAATAAAGATATTTTAGTGTAAATTACCCAGTATCAAGAGACACTTTTATAAGCTATATCATCAACATCTAAAGTGAAAACTGATATTTCCTTTTTTTTTTCTTTTTTTTTTTTTTTCTTTTTTTTTTTTTTTTGTTATTGAATGTGTTAGGACTCCCTGTTGGTTACCTTGTTATCAACAGTGTTCACCTGGTTACTGTTTATTATTTTGCCTATGCTACCAAACTCATTAAAAATATCGTTAATTTTTTTTTCGCCAAATTCTTTAGAGTGGTTTTGTAATAATAATAATAATAATGAACCTCTTTAAAATCAAACAAATAAGTTCATCATTTGTAAAAAATGAAACCATGAAAGTGTATCACATTAACATCCGATTACTATTATTGCATATGTAAGATACAGTGACTTTTTTCCCTGATTGCTAAGATGTTTTTAGCGATGCCAATTTGGTATTTTTTTTTTTTTAAGTTTTTGTGATTAAAAGCAAAATAACATACATGTCTAGTTAATTACTACCTTTACCCGAAATATCGCTGTTTAAAGTGTATAAATATGAGAATTACGTTATGTGATCTCACAGATACAACGACAGCAATAGCGTAAGATTTTTAGGATAGTTATCGAGTGTGAAATAAATAATAGTACAGTAAAGTCCCGATTATCCCAGTTAATACGGACCAAGCTCATTTCGGATAAGCAAAAAATTGGATCAACCTAATTTATATAAATCTTTACTAACTAAGAAGATGAAATATAAATTTATGCACAATTTATTAATTTTATTGTACTATTTGGAGTTTTTATGATCTACACTTCCAATGCTTTTATAAAAATTATAAATGAAATTGTTCATTTGGAGAGGGTCTTGATAGTTTTTTGTTTGTTGGATAATTTACTTTTCATTTTTGCTTAATATATTTAACATTTTTTTTTTCTATCGAATTAGACTTTCGGAATACGTCATATTCTTCTGACCGAGGCTAGGCCTTGAGCTCGGGGCTTGTCCCGACCATATGCCACAAGCGGGTCCTCAAGGTGGGTGACGACCGAGGCTAACGAAAAAGTAAGGCTACCGCGGTGCTTTACTCGTATCATTCTTTAAAGACCGCGGGAGTCACGTGATTCTCGAATGCACCAATGCAAGTGTACGAAAAGAGCATCACGTCACTCTAGCGGTCTGTAAAAAAAGATAAGTGGAATGTACCGCGGTAGCCTGTCTTTTTCGTCAGCCTCGCTTCTGACGGACATCGTTTTCATCATCATTGCTCTCTTGTTAGAGGTTTTCAACCATATCTACAATCATGCCATCTGCAACTTCTTGCTGTTCATCTGCCTTCTTCTGCTCAGCAATATTTTCTCCAGCAAAAGTTTCAGAAACAGGAAGTCTTTGTACCAGGCTTAACAAAGATTCGTCATCAGCTTCATTTTCTTTCTTTGGCTGCTCTGGAGCCATAATATTCCACCACGATTTCTGTAAAGTCGATGGTTTAACTTCTTCCCATGCTTCGGCAATCCAATAAGCAAAATCTTTCAGTGTAATTGTTTCAGACATACTATAACTCTTTGTTCTTCAAGATGTTCAGTCAGATTTCCTAACTGCTTCTCTTTGCAGTTTCTTTTCAAGCTCCCAAGAACACTTTTATCTAATGGCTAAGTGACTAAAATTGTAAAAAAAAATCATTTTTAGAAAAATTTTAAGTTTAAATTTAATTCTAAATTTATTTGCTCTGATATTTTTTGGTCAGAAAAAAAATATATATGTATATTGTATATCTTTCGGTAACTCCGTTAAGATGAAAATTCGGTTAAGCAGGATTCTGATAATCGGGACTATACTGTATTTCTTTAGTAGAATAAAATTTCAACTATATTTTGTCTTTTACAGGAAACAACTTAGATTTTATTCCCGTCACAAGTCCATCGGCAATATTCTCTAATGGAAGTCTACATTTAAATGCCATCACAAAAGATGACGAAGGGATGTACAAATGTAATATTTCAAACGGCATTGGATCTCCACTGGTAAAAACGATTGTTGTTCGCGTAATAGGTGAGTTTGTTGCCCGCTAACACACTAAACATGAATCAGGTGATTTTCCGATATGCGTCCTTAATTTATGATGATAATTTAAAGAATTTTGTTGATAGTGTACGAATGAAGTGTATACATAAATTATGCTCAGTATGTTATGTACTTATAATATGTTCAATATTGGATATAACGTAATTAACACAAAGATTGCATGCTTTTTTTTAAGTGAATACTATATGAGATAACTCATAAGTAAATTAAATTGCACAAGTATTTGAAAAGAAGCTTGTTTGTAAAAAAAGGGCATTTTCGTCTAGTTCCCTTTTACTTCTAAACCGCATATAAGTACTGATTTTTGTCTTACTTTCACTGTATAATGTATAAGAAAGAGTGTTTTTATTATGTTTATTATTATGATTGTTTAAAAATTGGAATAAGCAATTTCAGTTAATGAATCATCAGCGTTAATGAATTCTAAAATAAATTCCATAATAAATTCCAAATTAGATTGCATAACGGTTTCTGAAGGCTCAAATCAGAAACAACTGCCCATGTATTTAAAAAAGGAATTTAATTGTAAATAAAGAATAAAGCATTTTGCGTTTGTCTTTTTTTTCTTCTTTTTTAAGAAAACAACTACTTATATTTCAGAAACGATAGTTAAGACCATGAAAATATCAACTGTTATAAATTAAAAGCTACTTTATTTCTCATATAATGTATTTTGAGAATTCAAAATTTATTATTATATATAAATGGACTAGATTTTAAAAGTAAGAGCTACATATTCACATTATATGTGAAGCATTTGTAACAAAATTACAAGTATTTATGATGTTTTTTCAATTAATGAAAGAGTTAAACGAACTACCAATTTCGATTTTGTCATTTATCTAAATATGAAAAACGTAAATAGAATTTTAAAAGTATTAGAATCTGTATTCATATTACAGGAAAAAACAAGTCCCTGAAAATCATAAATAGCCATATATTTGTAGATATGTTTGGTAAATGAAAGAATTAAACAAAGCATTCCTTTCCATTGTCACATTTTGTAATAATGTGCTTCATTAGTTTGTAAGAAAAAAATAGTTGATTTCATCAGATGATATTTCTTGTGAAGTATTAAATAATAAAAAAATAATAAAAAAAGCATTTTCAGTACGAAATTTTGTCATATGTATGTTGACATAATGTTATTTTTAATGAAAGTTATTCTTCTGCATTTATGCATTTCAATCTTGTCTGTGTTTACTTCACAAAAATGATGAAAACCTAAAAATATTTTGAAAATGTTAAAAAAAAAATCTATTTGGATATAAGTATTTTATGGAGAATTTTTTTAAAGAAAAATCAATTTTTGTAACTCCCAGGATTTTGTATGTTTTTACACATATTTTTTAAAAATATAACTTGCATATATCTTAAGCTCGTATTCATCTCAAATTATCATATTCGTCTTTATGACAGTTCTGAAGTGAAAGAATACTGTTATTCTTCTGTTTTACTAGATTTTGGAAACATATGATATAACTAAACAGTTAAACTATACTGTTGTTTTACGTTATGTTGTAAATAAAGCTGATTTCTGTGTATAAAAATATATGTTACCATTTCTAATGAATATTGCATATATTAAATCGTGAATTTTAATTACATGCGCCTTGAAAGTATTATTATTCGTTGATTTAGTAAATGACTTTTTTTTTTAATATATTAAATTGTTTCGTTTTTAATAAAGCATATAAATAAATTTTTGAAATAAATCTTTTCTTCAATGTCTTTAAATTTGATATTTTCTGATTTTGAGTAAAATATTTACGTCATTAACATGCGTAGTTTGTATTGAATTAATTATATTAAGTAATTTTGCAACTAAAGCATGATACTGGACATATAATATAATATAATATTGTATAACATAATTATTTATTTCGAGAATTTTTAATGATTTCAGTTTTTTTTCTTTTTTAATACTTACGTGCTCGTAAAAATCTTTAGAATGTAACAATATTCAATGGAACTAAAATACAAGAAATATACACATATATATATATATATATATATATATAATTATAATATCTATGAATTTCAAAAAACATATCAAGTTCTATTCTACTTAAATCTCCAAAGAGATAATCAATGATACTGTGTATACAGAATACCACATAGCTAATATTAACATGTGCAAACATAATATTACCATAGCTGATGCTTCAATGGTAATTGGCCAAATTTTACTCATACCAAAAGAATATTGAAAAA
The DNA here is from genome assembly GCA_963931845.1 of Maratus michaelseni. NCBI lineage: Eukaryota > Metazoa > Arthropoda > Arachnida > Araneae > Salticidae > Maratus > Maratus michaelseni. Next base: position 400,691,843 of record OZ007588.1, read on the forward strand.
AGAAATAGAGAGAAAGGGAAAAAAAAAAAATAATAAATTGGAGTTGCAATTAAGTAACAAATTAAATATGAACCATACACAATGGAAAATTGGACCACATGAGAATTAAATATGAATTGGACATGGAAAAACACATGCACATGTACTCATCAGCCTGGATGCACCCACATGTGTTTTAAATAATAATTCAGTGTTTCATAATTCTACTGGCATAATGCTAAGATCAGTAGAATCATCCAGGTACACTGAACCATTACCAGACAACAATTGGAAACATTAAAATTTGGAAATATTTAAATAGGAAATAATTGGAAACAAATATAGTAACCTTTGCAACTCTAATGGGCCTTTTATATTTTAAAAATGAAGTATTTATTTTTAAGAGAAAGCGTAAAGAATGTTAAAATTATTTTAAATAAAATGTTCCAAAATTCTATTTAATAAATGTATAATATTTTCTGGTAGAAAAATATTACCTCTATTTTATTATAAGATAAAATATATTAAACAGACTACATCATAGTAGTTTTATGTTGTGCATATACTGAATGAAATTATAAACTTCCTTTACAATTCCAGTGGGTTTTCATTTTTTAAATAAAATATTTATTTTTAAGCAAACGTTTAAAGGCGGTTACAATTATTTTTAATAAAAATATTACAACTCTATGTTAAAAAATATTTTTTTTTTCTGGGAGAAAACCAATACCTATATTTTATTATCCGGTAGAATACATAAAGCGAACTACAATTCGTAGTAATTTTGTGTTGTGCATATATAATGAGCAAAATAATAAATTTAATCTTTAAGATATTATTCAGCACTTTATTTGTGAGTTTATTAATTAGAAACTTAGTAAAATGTAAATTAAGTATCCGAGAGTGTTTTGTCAATTATATAATTTTTTTAATTTATAATTCCACGTTTCCAGTCTTCAACATTTTTTTAAAGTCGAAAATATATCTTTAGTTATTTGGATATTTTGCTTATTTTTATTGATAGATTGTTTATATATCATATAGAATACGATACCCTGAAATGTTGTCACAGGACTTTTTATCAATAATAATAAAAAAAAAAAGTTAAAAGATTTAAATAGCTAAATCATACATATATTCACTTCAATATCTTTGTGTACATTTGTTATCATTTAATTTTATTTATTAAAAAGATAAATATAGATTACTTGATGTCTTATAATATTAGAGGATAAAATTTTGATTTTCAATGTGTTAATTAAGAAATTTGATTTTAAATGCAAGCAAGATAGGTGGGTAAGTAAAGTATAAATAGGCTAGGTACTTTAAAGCTTTTTTAATTATTGGATGGGACTTGCTAATAAAATAAGACATATAAAAATTTTCATTCTTTATAATTGAAACTATCGAATTACTATTATGTATTTTATACTCATGCTACCATATATGATTAAATATATAAGCTATATTAGTTGAATGAACGTTCATGAGAGCATCTTTATTTTACGAAAAAATGATGTATTATTTTGTTTTAAAATTGTTAATTGTTTTAAAAAATATATTCTACAAAATGTTACATGTTAAGAGTAAGAAATTGTAGGTCTTATTTTGCTTCATTTTTCTTTCCTGTAGCAACTAACTACGACAGAAGTGTTTCAATCTTTACACTTTTCCGTGTAATTGTATAGCTTGGTACTTGATATATGTAGCCTTTTATGTTTTTAGAACAAATGCAATTCTTTAAAACGTGTTGTCAACAATTATAAATGATTTATTGATTGTTAATAAGAAATTATTTATAAGTTGTAAACTAGGTATTAACAACAATAACAACAACAAAGTTCAAACTATTCATTATCCACAAATTAGTAAAAGTTTACGTGAGTGCATTATTATCAGGGTTCTTGCTGCCGATGGCCATTGCGCAAAATCACGAAACAAATTTCCATTGACGAGAAAACCAAAAATTGAAATTGCCAAATTGCGAGAGTTGAATTGTTGTTTTTTCTTTCTTTCAACGACACTATTAATGATATTATTGAGCGTTTGAAAGCTTTTTGTGAATTTTGTGAAAGTTTTTTTGTGTAACGTTATTTGTATTTTTTAGATACCATTCATATTTTACAAAATGTTATTTATATATATATATATATATATATATATATATATATATATATATTTATTTATTTGTTTGTTTACATTTAATCCACTAACATGCTATCCCGAATCCCGAGTCCCGAGTTAACTCTGTTTTTTTTTTTTTTTTTTTTTTTTTTTTTTTTTTTTTTCCCATAACACTACACTAATATCCCTGTCTAAAGCGGAATCGATCTGAACCGAAAAAAATTTACGACTTAAGTCATAGCATTCTTTTTTAAACAGAATTTACTGTATTGAAAATTGTTTTGTGGAACTTTAAAATATGCCCGTCTTGCATAGAGTTCGCCTTAGACGCAGTTTACTGCATTTTGAAATAAATCGGGCTATATATATTTTTTCTAGCCTTTGCAAAGCATCTATAATATACATTTTTATTAGTTTCTATAGCCGAAAGCTGAATTTAAATCAATAGCTAATCTAAAAACAGTTAAATAAAATAGAACACATATTGAAAAAGGGGTCACGTTAGCGGTTAAAGAATATCTTATAATCTATTCCTAACATTATTTTCATTTGGCTATAGTTTTTATTTGGTGATTAGCCAAATTGCTAAGGTAAACCAGTGAGAAGCCTAATTATTATGCGTTATTATGTATTACTAAAAACTGATGATGATTCAATAATGTCATCATGATTTTTGAAATATATAATATTATAAATACAGTTAAGTAATCTTATTATGGCAACATTGTGGCAATGAGATTTTAACAGAAACATTAGTATGTTACACTTTTAAAGTGTTAAAAACAATAACTTATTTTTATATTTGCTAATGTCTAATTTGCTAATTATATTTGTTAATGCTACAAATTACTATTATTTTATTACTGAAAAATGGAAAGAACATTTCTGATAACGTTTAAAGCTAATTAAGATTTAAATATTATTGTTAAAGAAAATGTTCTTATTCGTTTGTTTTTATAAAAATATTTCGCATATAAAAAAGGACATTTTTTTGACAATGAGTTTAGTATGTATGTATAGTCATAATATATAAGAAAAAATATTATTACATTAATAACTATATTAAATATAGTTAAAAAAAATTAGTATCTGATGTTCTCTCGTTTTCAGTATTTCAACTTATTTATATTTTATTACTTAAAAGTTGAAATAAGATTTTTTGTAACCTATATTATGAATAAAAAGGTAATTATATTTACTCAAAGAAAATACTGTTCGTTTTTACTTGTTTTTTATGAAAGTATTTCAGGTATATAATACTTTACACGCTTCAAATATGTTAAAATAATTAAAACCGATTCCTTCAGACAATGAATTGTGGGATGGAATGCTATAATATGAATCTTAAAAGCAATGTGTCTATGTTTGTTAATCATATGCATCGATTGTTTTTGCTAAGGATGCATTGTTACAAATTTTCTAAAAATAATCTCTTCAACTTTTGTCATTTCTTAACTGTCTTTTAATTAAAAAAAAATGAAATTTCTACAATTTTTTTTTTTTTTTTTTTTTTTTGGGGGGGGGGGGGGGGGGGTTAGATTTTAAGTATTTCTTATTAGTATGTAACATTTCTTTTTATAATGACATTTTTTGTTACAGCATTGATATTAAATTTATAGGGTATACTTAAACTATAATGTTTCATAAGTAAATTTTTTATTCTTATTTATATAGTTAAGAGGAAATTTAAAATACTTCATGAATATGATTTCCCAATTATTTTTGCTATTTGGGTTTATAAAATTATGAATTATGAATACGTTTTTATAAAAATATTAAGGGATTTTTATTAAATATCAGTTAAAGTTGATGTTACATATGATATATAACTTATATGCTTTATATATATATATATCTAATATGGTTGTACATTATACCATTTTTTACTGCATATAATCTTTTGAATGATCTGAGAAATTTTATAAAACTAATAAAGTTCAATGCATTAATTCGGTTCTTTTTTACAATGTCTTATGATTCTTCTTGTCATTTATTATAACGCAGTTCTTTATGTTGTCTTAATATCTTAGTTTTGCACACGACGTCTCTAAAAAGGAAAAGACCAAGCCGAAATATTTTTTACGAAAATATATAGGAATTTATTAATGTGTGCATTATGTTATTCTTTTGTGTAACATCAATTGATATTTAAAAATCGCCTAATGAAATTTCACACACTTTAGTTCAAGATGTGAAAGCAGGAGGGCGCTAGTGCTCATTTTAAGGATGATCTCTTTAGTTATATGAACGCCATCATATTTATGTGATTGTGATCTGTCTGTAAATATACACGTTAATTGAAAAATTATATTTTAAACATAAATTAATCGTCAAGTTTTGTTTTTAGTATTCATTTATTGCTATTGTTTAGTCTATAAATTACGATACAGAGCTACTGAGCATTTTCTGAAGAGTACATATCAAAATGAAAATCCAGCTATTGCTTTTCTCATTCCTAATAACGTGGATCTGTGTTCCAGGTAAGAAATAGTCCATATTTTTTCTATTAATTCTTTTTAAATATGTAATGTTCCAAAAGATTCAAAATTGTTGCTTTGAAAATGTATATGTAAAGTACTTTAAAAAATAATCCATTTAAAATAGTTTTTATTTTTCCCAACATTAAATTTCAAGGTTAATGTTTTTGAAAATCAGCATGATATTTTAAATACATACTAACATTTTAATATGTAATATATTGCAAGAAATGAGGAGATGTACGTATTATGTTATTTTTCATATATGTGTATGTATTATGTTAGTATTATTTAGCATGTATGTTATGAAATTCATAGCAAGTTTTCGCTATACTTTGACGAAAGATATGTATTTGCTGGCATATAAAATTTATCAGACATTTAGAAGTTTAGATGCACAGTAATTAGTTAAACAGGCGCTTTCGATTTTTATATAACTTATGAAGGATTTGTTCAACTAATTTTAAATGTATTAAAAAATATATATATCCAATATACTTGGACAATTAATTTAATGTATTTTTGTTGTTGTTGTTAAATAATATTTAATATTTTCTGTGTATTAAATAAAATTACTTATTTCTTCCCTGAATATTTCCCGTGTGCATTTTCACACATTATACGAAACATTAGTGCCATTCTAAAATATTTAAAAATTATTTTTAAGAGATTTGTCTCCACAATTTCGAAAAAAAAAATATTTGAATAAACTTTTTGAAATGAACACTTATAAAAATCCAATAATCCAATTTAATTTAAAAATAATGAATGGGGGAACATTTTGCTTGAGTTAAACACATTAAAAACCTTTTACTTTTAAAATTGAATTATTTTCCTTTTTTCCATAGTAACACGAATATGTAACAAATATTTTTTATAGTGCATTGAATCGCGAAATTTAGTGCGTGAAGAAAATTTTAGTCATACTTTCTCCGATGGGGCTAAATCTAAATTGTGTTCTAAATTAGCACGTATGTCACAATTAAGATTTTTTCAACTTTTCTGAAAGTAATTGTTTTATTCAAAATTAGTGAAACAATGCATTTTAATATGTTGTTTTAGAAGCATAAGAAATTTGCATTAAAATCACTTAAAAGCATTTAGTAAAGCTTTGTTGCATAAGTTTAATACCCTTGAAATTCTGAACAATTATTTATTTATCACCCGTTAGATAGTCTTTTAACTTTAAAGTGTTTTTTCAGAGAAAATATTTAAGTAACTTGTTGTGAATTTTTAAATCAATATTTGATTGTGGCGCATTACATTAAATTCTCATTCATTTTTATCGCCTTCACATGCTCTTTCTATAAATTAGGTGCAATCTTTTGTCATTACACGTATTCCTCAACAATAGCTGTTCTTTTTTTAATGTCTAATCACTTATCTTATATTTGGGCAGATAATATATTTTTTAAATGTGTAGATACTTCATTTTGTGGGGGATGAGGGGGATAGAAGGTTTTACTTTTCAAATGTATATATATTTTCAATCGAAGTACCCGTGATTTTTTTAATTAATATTTTTAGCTATTTTCAATAATCAGACAACAGAAATACAGCGGCATAAATATTAAAATACATGTTGCAATGTATATTAAATTTCTGTTTACATACCTAGCATTTTCACTGAAAGTTCAAAATCGCGTTTAGATGTGTTAAGTGACTAAAATTCTCAAGTATTTCAAAGAATACTCCAAATAAAATTAAATACAAATTTTTCTCTATTAATCGCATTTCGGCATGAGAGCATAAAAAAAGGATAAGATACTTACAACAGATATTCTATATTTGATCATTTAAATCAAATAAAAATATAAAAAAAAAAAAAAAAAAAAAAGTAAAGTAAAATTTCTCTCTCTCTCTCTTTTTTTTCTTTTTTCAAAAAAGTCACACAAAAAAGTTTCTAGTACGCACAAATGTCACGATTTACATGCCATTATTTTCTATTAGTTACCAAACTCAGTGTATACAAAGCAGCCTAAAAATCTATTGGCTTATCATACGAAATAGTTATTCGAAAATGGTATTAATGAATAGATACTACTTGACGGAATGAAGTGTAATTTTGGTCTTAGCATATTTAAAGTTTCTAGAAATCGATTTCTTTAAAAAAAATTTGTTGGTTACAATGTATATTTGTTTTCAAAATATAATTTCAAAACCATATTTTTTGAAAATTAATTTTCAAAAAAAAGAAAAAAAAAAAGAAGAATTTTAATCTGATTTCTTTTAACAGATATCGATTTCTAAAAACTTCAGATGTGGGAATCCAAAACTACAGCTTATTCCGATAAGTAGTTTTTGAGTTTGAAATGCGTTTAACAACGATTACGATTAAAAATTAATTTAACATTAGGGGTTCCAAACTTTAAATTTTTCATAATTCTCAAACTACTTGACCGAATGAGTTCTTGTCTAGTACTCAAAGGAACGAGGTATCAGACAATCTAAATATGATGTCAAAATTAGGTGTTAGTACTAAAAATTTTAAAATTTGATAGAATTTCAATATGTAGTTCCCTTCAAGAAAATTTCACCGTAACATTAATGTAGAAAATAATAAACTAGGAGCTTTGTGGGAAACAGACACTTTTAGAATTGTAGTAATGACCTTCTTTCGAATTATTATTATTTTTGTTATTATTATTATTATTGTTATTGGGGGGGGGGTTGTTTAATGCAAGTATGACATGCTTATCTTATATTTTACCACTGTTTCTGACTCTTATAATTTATAATCACATAAATGAAAATGTTTTTAGAAACTTTTTCGAATTTTTAAAAACTTTTAACAATAGAAGGTATAATTTTCTGGTTTTGATTGATAATATATAATATTTTTGTACATGAACTATTTTGAATGCGATTTTATTGCCTGCATATATTTTAATAATAACTGAATTTATTGTAGGTAATGGCTCAATTCAAATACAGCCATTTTCTTTTCCTGCAAAATCAGTCATCGGAAAGAGAGCAAGTGCAACTTGCACTCCTGTTCAAGGCGAAAAGATGGAATTTAAATGGTTAAAAAACAGTAAAGAACTAGTGAAAGGTTTGAATGTAGATATTCGATCATTTTCCGATCTTTCAAATCTTGTTATTGATCCTTTAAAAGAAGAAGATAGTGGAAATTATACTTGCAGGGTTACGTCCCGTGGTATGACTGGAAGTTATACAACGACATTGGAAGTTTTGGGTGAGTATACATATGTTTTTTTTTTTTTTTTTTTTTTTTTTTTTTTAAATCTATATTATAAAGCAAAAATATGTCCAGGAGTATTGTTGACTTCATACCCGCTGGCATGCGGCTAATACGAAAGTTTCACTTTTAATAAAGTTCAAAACTTTATTTAAATACATAATTGATACTTTTTTTATAAAAATTGATTTTTGGTAGTGTTGGCGGGTTACCTAAAAAATAAATTAAATATAAAGAATCAATTGAAGTTTTTAATTAAAAATTGTTTTCACCTATGTTCTGTAACCCAAGAAACCTGGGTTGGAACGTCTGGTAAAAGTGAAAACAAATTAAATATTTCCACTTCGTTTCAATTATTTCAGTTTTTAATATTTTATCAAAAATAATTTTTTTTCATTATTTTTCAGAAAAGTTGAAAAACTGCTTAGAAGCATTTTATGGCATTTTATGTATAATTCAAGTTAGATTTAGAAGGTGTAAAAAAGTTCCTTTTATTAGAAATGTTTTCTGTACGTATGAGAAGTAGAAATAATTACTTATGGCATATTATTTAATTTTAAATGTCTTTTCGATTTATACTTTTAAAATAACATAATAAAAACGGAGATGAGAATATTCCGTTATAAACAAGATAGAACTGTTACAAAAAAGTAAAATTATTAATTCAGAAGAAATAAAATGAATTATGAGAAAGCATTTTTGTTTGTTAAACTGTCTAATGATTTCCAAATTCTACATACAACACAGCTCGAAACTAAAGGTGATGAATATCATAAAATCAGTTAATATGCCTATAAGGTACTGTACTAGAGAATGCTGAAAAATAATTAGGAAGAATTTTGATTTTTCTTTTTTTAAGTACTTTTAATGAAATATGAAGTAACAGATGTTTTTTTATTCATATTTATATAACACAAAATAATAAATGTTAAATTTTGTAAAATTTTAGCCTAAATTTCAAACTACTGTGCACCACGGAAGAAAAGAAAATCCAAATTCAAATCATTAAAAATGTTACAGAATAATGCTATTTGCACACAGGTTATTTGTTCATAATTTTCTATAATTTCTGTTACACTTATGTTGATTTTGTTGATTCCAGTGGCAATAAAAATATGTGTATCGTTCTATTTATTCTCAGTGACAACATTAATAATTAATAATTAACATCTCGGAGAGAGTTTAATTCAAAATACACATGAATTTTATACTTACATTTATAAGAAGTTCCTTCTAAAACAAAAAGTTATAAAATACCTAAATTATTCTTACATGTATGAATAAATAATCATGGTTTCTCATTAACGCAATTTCTACCGGTGTCAAATGTCAGATTTTAAAATATTTCGATTTATGTTTTTTTTTTTGGTAATTTTTGCATTAAAACAACCCCAAATCATTTTTAATACATTGGAAACCTTTTTTTTATACTTATGAACTTTAAAAATTGCAAGTAAAATAAATTCAAATCAAAACTATAAAAGGTGTCAATTGACACCGGTATCAATAGAGTTAACATTAATTGGTTCAATCTTCAATAATTTATATTCTAGAGTAACATCTAGTTCAAAACTTATGTAAATTCGTATTTCTACAAAATTTTATACATGATGAGCTTAAATAAATAAAAAAATCATGGTGTTGCTTTCCAACATTTAAAGAATGGATTTTATTTTTATCAGTATAAACCACTGATTTAAAAAATACTGCACACATTTTATACAGAACATCAGTGGCGTAGCCAAGGGGGGTGGGCGTCCAGGTACTCTGTGTACCACTAATTTTATAAAGTTTTCTTTGCCTTATCCAATCGGAGAACTTTCTGCGATAATCAAGGCGAAGGAATCTTTACAATATTACCGGTATCAAGAGCATTTGGACTCCTCCCTGGCTACGCCACTGCAGAACATTCTAACAATAAAAAATTCGACTTAACTTTTGGCATGAATTAGAACTGAAATTCAAACACACTTTCTGATATTATCCCTACTGTATAAATGTTATGTATTTTTACACCAAGAATGATATAATTAAAAAAACGAAAAAAAGTTATGCATCTATATTTATGTGAACAGAGTTTGTACATTTTGAAATCGTCATTGCAGTTCCACCGTCCTGGAGTACTATACCAACTGATGTCGATGCTCTTAGTGAAGATTCTGTGATCCTAAATTGCAAAGCAAAAGGCCGACCCGCACCATCGGTGGCTTGGTTTAAAACACTTGGTAAGATTGACTTTACTTTTTTATTTAGTTTAAATTAATTATTATTTTATCGAAATAAAAGAAAATTTCAAAATATATATATCGTACATTTTTACAGGTATCTGAATCCTTATTCATAGATTTTTTCAAAAGATTTTTTTTTAATACATTGTTAAGTTTAGGAGTAAAATTTGATTCCGGAATGAAATTTTAAAGAAATATAACTATTGAATTGCTCAGTTTTGTAAAAGGTATTTTTAAATAGAAATTTTAAGTTAAAATTAAGGCTAAATGATTTGAGATAATTCTAAATTCTACATTACCATGTTAAAAATAGTTTTTAATTCAAATAGATTTAACCCCAACCCATTCAAGTTCTGTTTAAAAAAAAATCAAAGATGTACCATTTAAAAAGAAAATATTCTGGTTTAATATTATAAAATATGGAACATCTATTGAATATATAATCAATGGAATATTCTTTGCAAAAATATTGAAAAAAAAAATCTATTTAATTTAATATGCAATTTTTTTCTAGCGTTAAATCCACGCCATCAATTTATGAAAATAATGAACTAAACTTAAAACAAAAAATATATATATATACATTAACAGTTTTATTTCTTGTACTTTTATTTATGACGATTATAGTTTGCAGGTTTGCATCGCTTATTGAAAAGAGCTGTAAATTTTGTTTTTCAAAACTTTTCCAAACTCTTTTTTTTACTTTTAATAAGTTATTGTTTTAATAAATTCAATTAAGATAAATCTTTGCTCATGTTACACTATTCTATGCGTCAGATTGACTTTTTTGAGTAAAACACCTTGATGAGCTATTTGATAAGTATTGTGATCGTTATGCATGAAGATTTTTGGACAAAATTACAAAAAAAAAAAAAAAAAAACATTTTGAGAGTTTAATGAGCAAAAAATTTGAACCCTTTTAGATAGGCACATCTCAATTAGTACTGTTAGCGTCTCAAATCAAAAACAAAAAATAGAAACGTATTAACTGGGAAAAATCCTTCAAACATTGTGAAAAAGTTCTTATCTTTCAAAAAATAAAGATATTGTAGTGTAAATTACTCTGTATCAAGGGTATGAGCATATGATGAGCAGTATCAGCAACATCTAAATTGAAAACAGTGGAATTCACAATTTTTTGCATCCCCTCTTTCTTTTGCCTTGTTATCAACATAGTTCCTCTGATTACTGTTTATTATATTGCCCATGCTACCAAACATTTTAAAAGTATAATTTATTTTTTTATTTTGCCAAATTTTTCAGAGCAGAGTTTGTATTAATAATTTTAAAGAAAAACCTCTGTAGAATCAATTTAAAAAAATCTTAATTTGTAAAAATGAAAAAAATGAAAGTGTAATTGGGTATACTTATGACATTAAATAAATAATATTTTTTTTAGTAGAATAAAATATCAACAGTATTTTGCTTTTTTCAGGAAACAACTTAGATTTTGTTCCCGTCACAAGTCCATCGGCAATATTCTCTAATGGAAGTCTACATTTAAATGCCATCACAAAAGATGACGAAGGGATGTACAAATGTAATATTTCAAACGGCATTGGATCTCCATTGGTAAAAACGATTGTTGTTCGCGTAATAGGTGAGTTTGCTGTCCGCTAATACACTAAACATGAATCATCTGACTTCTCAGTATACGTTCAGAATTTATGATGAGATTTTAAAGATTTTTGTTGACAGTGTACGCATACAGCGTATACATAAACTATGCTCAGTATGTTCACCTTATAATCTGTTGCGTATTGTATATAATGTAATTGACAAAATGATTGCATGGGTTTTTTCAGTGATTGCTATTTGAGATAGCTCACAAGTAAATTAAATTGGACAAGTATTTGATAAGAAACAAGATTTTTTTTTAAAGGCATTTTCGTAAAATAGCTAGTTCTATTTTATTTTTAAACTGCATATAAGTATGAATTTTTTTCTTATTTTCAAAGTTTATGAAAGGTTTTTTTTTTCTTTATCGGAATTTAAAATTGAAATGAGCAATTTTAATTAATGGATCAGCAGCGTTAATGAATTCCGAAATGGATTCCATAGAGGTTCCTAAGGGTTCGAATTAGAAATAAATGTCCATGTATTTCAAAAATCAATTTAAATGTAAATAAAGAATAAAGCAATTTGCGTTTGTCAGGTTTTTTTTTTTTTTTTTTTTTTTTTTTTTCATTTCCATTACGATATAAAACAAATAAGTGCGAAAGTTTTTGCGTGTAGTTGAAAATTTTTAATGAAATCTGGGTTTTAAAACAGTAGAAGCTCTCTTATGAAAGTCTTTCGTAAATTGGTTTCCTAGATAAGTTTCTCGAGTTGAATGGGCCAGTAATTATCTTTCAATGTTCAAAATATTATAAATATTTTGCAATCTAAGAAAATATGGACAACATGATATAAATCCTTTTTCTGTAGCGTAAAAGCCACGCCCTTAATCAATGATGTTTGGTTAAATAACACGAGAATTCTCGTTCCCGCTCGCCAATGTGGTAATGTTTTAGTTTTATTTTTTATTATGTTCTGTTTACTAGGAATTTTCGATGTAATATTTATACTTTCCTTTATATCACATTGCATATATATGTTGCAAGATATAAGTATAGGTCCCCAGTATTTAATATACAGGATGCAAAAACCTATCTATATGTCTCCTACATTTCAGGAGCAGTCAAGAAAAACGTATTTTTATGTCTTCAGACAGTAATGTGGTAAGACAATGAAAATATTAACTGCCATAAACTAAAAGCTATTTTATTTCTGGTATAGAGTATATTTAGAACTCAGATTTTATTACGATATATAAGCGGACTGGATTTTAAATGTACGAGCCACATTCTCACATTAAATGCATATAAATTCATACAAAATTATAAATATTTATGGATTTTTCCGCATTTGATGAAAGAGTTAAATTAACTACCAATTTTGATTTTGCCATTTACCTAAGTAAGAAAAACTTGAATCTATGTTTCAAAAATTTGTTAGTATCTGCATTCATTTTCCATGCAAAACGAAATCACTGAAAATTGTGTATAGCAATATATCTGTAGAGATGTTTGGTAAATGAAAGAAATATACAAAGCATTCGTTTCCATTGTCACATTTTGTAATAATATGCTTCATTAGTTTGTAAGAAAAAAATCAGTTGATTTGGTCAGATATTTCTTGTTACGTCTTCAAATTAATAATAATTAATAATAATAAAAAAAAAAGCACTTTCAGTGCGAAATTTCGCCGTATGTATGTTGGCATAGTGTTATTTTTAATGAAAATAATATTTTTAATTTATTTATTTCAGTAAAAAAAAAATATTCTGAAGATTTTTTATTTAAAAAAACTATTTGGATAAATCTATTTCATAATGAATTTATTTAAAGAATAATCAATTTTAGTATACTGCCAGGATTTTGTTGTTTTTTATCTATATTTTTGTTAAGTATACTTTATATACCTTAAGCTCTTAATCATCTCAAATCATGATATGCACCTTTATGACAGTGTTTAAAAAAGTACTGTTATGCTCCTGTTTTACTAGATTCCGAAAAATATATACTATATTTTTTAAACAATATTTTCAGGCTGCTATACGTTACTGTGTGCTGTAAATAAAGTTGAGTTATGTGTTTAAAAATATACGTTGCCATTTCTAATGAGTATTTTATATATTAAATCGTGAATTTTAATTACATGCGCTTTCAATATATTATTATATGTTGTTTTAGTAAATAGCTTTTTTTGAATTTATGAAGTGGTTTCGTTTATAGTAAATCATATAAAGACATTTTTAAATAAATCCTTGTTTCAATGTCTTGTAAAGGTTGATATTTTTTTATTTCCAGCAAAATCTTTAATTTGTTATCATGCGTATTTTTCATTGAATTAGTTATATTGAGATCTCTACGATATTTTTTCAGCTAAACAACGGTACTGAACATATACAATACACGGTAATATGTGGTTACTAATAAAATATTTGTAACACAGTTAATTATTATTTTGAGAATTTGTAATAACTTTATATATATATATGCGTGTTCTTAATGTTCGTAATTTTTTTCAGAATGCTATAATATTCAATTGAACTGAATTACAGGCAATCGGATATATATTGAAAACGAACATTGCCACCTTTACAACTCAAATGGGCTTTTTCCTTTTAAAAATGAAATATTTATTTTTTACGCAAAAGTGTAAAGAATGTTATAGTTATGTTAAATAAACAATTTTAAAAAAATATAATTTTTTCAGGTAGAAAAGCATTACCTTTATTTTATTATCCAACAAAATACATTAAAAAGACTAAAATTCATATTACCTTTATGTTATGCATATAAGGAATAAAATTATAAACTTCCTTTAGAATTCTAGTGGGATTTTATTTTCTAAATGAAATGTTTATTTTTAAGCAAAAGGTTAAAGACTGTTACAACTATTTTTAATTAAAAGAAATATTACAGTGCTATGTTAAAAGTATAATGTTTTCTGTGAGAAAACCAATAGTACGTACATTTTATTATGAGTCAAAAGTTATAAAGCGAACTACAATTCATAGTAATTTTGTGTTGTGCATATACTGAACAAAATAATAAATTTAACCTTTAAGATATTATTTAGCACTTTATTTGTAGGTTTATGAATTAAAAACTTAGTAAAAAGTAAATTTAACTATCCAACAGTGTTTTGTCAATGTATTTGGTTATATGTCTAATTCCAGGTTTCCATTTTTCAACATTTGATAAATGTCGAAAATGTATTTTTCGTTCTTTGGAAATTTTGTGCGTTTTTATTTATAGATTGTTTATATATCTCTTATAATACGATAGTCTGAAATGCTATTGCAGGACTTTTTGCACATTTAAAGAATATGGGGGAAAAAAGATTTAAATAGCTAAAACATACAGATACTCACTTCAATTTAAGTATTGTTTTCGGTTTTTATCGTTTAATTTTATTTACTGAAAAAGAAAAGAAATATAGATTACTTGATATCTGATAATATCAAGGAATCAAATTTAGATTATTTTTGACTGGAGATGTATTTGTGGTCATTTGAATTCCTCAGAACTATTTTATTCCGTTCAATTCTATTCGGGCTACCGTCAAGTTAGATATAATATCTCTATAATCCTGTGCCAGAAATTTACTGTGTTTACGATAGTAGAACATATGATGAAAAAAATAAATTTTAACCCTGTTGAATGGGTTATATTTAATGCAATCTCTTATAACGTTTTATCATATCTGCATAAAACAAAATTTATGTCTTATTGTGAACACTTTCAATGCATTTAACTTTTCATTTCTCATACAAATGAATAATTTATGTTTGAAGGATATTATATTTGTTGAAGAATAGTAATGCTATCAGAATAACCGGCAAAACTTATTCAAAGTACTTTTGAAGATACCAACTGTCTCTTTAAAAACACATTGCAAAATGAGAAAAATTTGCTGTACTTCCTAAGTAATGCTTCTGAGTATTCATATTTAGATTTTAAATTTTGAGTAATTTTTTTTTACTTCTTTTTATACTTAGCACATTTTACTTTACTCTTATGTTATAACCTGTTCATGATTTCATGAAATTATCGAAGAAAAAAAAAGTCCATTTAAAACTGGTTGAAGTTTCTGAAAGACAGATGTTTTTCGTATAACTAAATAATATAATTGAAAAAAAAAACATTATAATTTTTTTTTTATAAAGCAGATTTTAATTTTAAAAAACTCAAAACATTTCAGTTGTATTTGAAATGAAAATGTAGATTTAATACCCAAGCTATTACTATTTTTGTTGTTTTAAAAATACAGTATACATTTCTCATTTAAATATGGTTTTCACAAAATGTATTGTAATAAAAACTTTTGTCAAAATTGCCAATCAGTTTTGAAAGTTTTGAGTTTATTGATATATTTATGCATGAAAATTAAATTGTACGATATATTTTAATATATTTTTTATAATTCATTACCAATTATGGTGTTAAATAAATAAAAATTAAATGACTAGAATTATGACATATTTTAGTTTATGGAATCAAAGACTGATGGCGCTACTGTGCACTATTCTGTAAAATAGGCTTCATAGCACTATACCTAAACGCCATTAGCAAGTAACAACTTTTTCTTTTAGTTTCAATGCGCTTCTTGTAACTAATTTTTTACGATTGCGAAGATATTTTTTAGGCATTTTCATAAAGGCTTGTGAACAGAAGGATTATAAATAAGCAAAAATGATTACTCAGATCGCAGTTTTACAAGTGCTAACAAGTTTTCATTTATTAATATGGATAACTCAAGGAGGTAAGCCATACAATTTTTAATACATAATATTAATGCAATGTTTTATACTTTTAATGATAAATTATATTTCAATATCTATTTATTCGATTTCAATGTATTTAATACTTAATTGAAATTAAAATAAATTTACTTAAGTTATAACTTAATTTACTTGAGTTTACTTAAGTTATAAAAAGCATGTTTATATAGAATCATATATTTCACTACTGAGCTTGTTGTATAATTTTATTATATTTAATTCTCCAAGATTCTTTAAAAAACACCAGCAGATCATTGCGTGACATACTCTAAGTAAATTTTCATATGCTATATACCCTATTACGATTTTTTTAATTATTAAACAAAGATTGACATTACCATATAGTTTATTATATTTCAGTTCACATTTATTATTAATTTTTGACAAATAAGAAACCCCTTTATTTTAATTGAAAAATGAGTGCGAGTGATAAAGTATCAATCATAAAACAGGAGAGAAATAAATATCGTTGCTATATATTTGGATATTTTGATTTAATATGTAGTTGAGTTTCAGAAAAAAATTCTTTCAGAGAACTGCATTCTGTACTCAAAATAATAAAACAAAATTAATAGTTTAAGAAACTGAAATCAAATATTGTTACAAATAATTCTTAAAGCTTCATTCCCATTTCTAGTTCAAATATTTAAGTTTAAATTTGCATCTGATTTAAATATTTGTGTTATATATATATATATATATATATATATATATATATATATATATATCTTTATTTACTTATTATCTTGTGCTTTTATTTGGTTCACCCCCCACCCCCAAGAAATGTTAGTCTCAGTACAGTTATTCAATCAGCGCAGCGTTATTTTTATTTTAACCCTTAAATATAATCCTTAAATAGTGACGTATACTTTAAAAATTAATGCGATTGGTGTAGTAAAAATATACAGATATATATAAATATAAATCTGTTATTATATACAAAGTTTTTTTTCGAATTTAATAAACTACTATTGCATTAATTCAAAAAAATGTGAAGTAATTTAGTGTATCGTCTTTTACGTAGAAAATGTCAATCAGGGATTCACTTATATATTTACTGATTCTGTATATAGCATACATGGACGAAATCTATAACGTAAAGAATTACTCATATTTTATTTTTCTCACATATACAATACTAAAATTTTTATGACAAAAGAAATTTAAAACAGAAGTTTGGATGTAAGCAAAATATAAATATAAATTAACTAACATGTTAACTTTATAATCTTTGTTTTTAGTTTGATTTAATATGTATGCATTGATCTTGTTTTCCTTATAATGGAATATTTGTGGTAATTTTAGAATTTAATTCTTTGAAAATTCAAGAATTCATTCATTAAATTCAATTTTCGCATGTGCTGAATTGTACTGAATATATATTTTTTTAATTAATTTGTTAATGATTGTTTATGAGTTAATAATGACAATAAAAATAATAAAATTAATGAAAGGATAACAAAGATGAAAGGAGAGCAAGATAATTTCAGACTTTTAAAAAAAAATTTCCGGCATTTCTCAAATGCTTTACAATTTTGATAAAATAATTTCATATTCATACAACTCTTTTTCGACTTTAACATGAAAAAGTTGGTGAAAGGCGAATAGCATGTAACTATTTTTTTTTTGTGTAAATATAAGATCTTATGGCATATAATTTGTTTTGTCATAAAGTGAAATCTCGAATGTATTTTTTCTTGAATGAAGTCAAAAAGTTTTTTTTTTTCAATATAAATTACCATAAAATAAATAACGGATAACCAAATTACAAATTTCAAGGTATAAAAAAATATAATTTGAACAAAAAGGTTGTTAAAAAATATATATAATGTTTGTGTGTAGCACAGTTTTTATTGATCCTTGACAGATTTTAAAATCTATAATTTATGTTGTTTTTAAAATTGGCAATTAAACTATATTAACACATTACCTGACGCAAAACTTTTGTATTAAAATTTTTGCTTCATACTGATATTTTAGTAGATGGTACTGTTGACAAAACTGCAAAGAAAAATAAAATGAGATTTATTAATTTAATAATTATAAAGCGGTGCAAAAACACACCATCAACAAAATTATAATATAAAAAAAAAAAATAGATGTAATCAGATATTGATAAAACAAAAAAAAAAAACAAAAGTATTACTTACATGAATTCTTTCTAAAATGAACACAAAATTAAGGACATTCAAATTTTAATTATTTATGAAATGTTGCAAAGCAATTATCATATGCAGGCACGTTGCCTTTTTTTTAACGACTCAAAAACTATAATTTCACATTTTTTTAAAAATATAAACGATTAGGACTGTCAACGACAGCAACAACTAAATAATAATAACAAACATCCTAGTTTCCAGGAAAATAATGTTATTGATTCAAAAATTTATTTTCCTAATAAGAAAAATTACGTAACAAATGGTGCATTTTCACACCATTAACAGGGAATGGGTTAAAATAGTTTAGGATATTTTAGCATCATTTACAGATTTATCATTTAGAACGTAGAATTTAATCATGCTTTTATATTATTATTATTATTAAAATCACTATAAATTTTCTGTTTTTTTTTTTTTTTTTTTTTTTTTTTTTTTAAGTTTATACCTTAATTTTTCATTTCGGATGTATATTTTTGTGTGGCGTAAAACATTAAACATAGCTTGGCGATGTAAAGTAAAAAAGTAATTGTGCGTTACCTAAGGGGAAAGTGCTAATGATGTGGCATTCAATTCACACTTTTTATATTCATAACAAATTTTTGAGTCACTTTAAAAAATGTTTAAAATTTCCTTCGAATTTCTTACTGTTACTTTTATTAATTTATGTCTAGAAATGCATACATGTCATGTAAAAGCAAAATTTTGCTTTTAAAAATGTACAATATTAGTTTATATAGGTTAAAAATTATATGATTTTTAATATTTCTGTATATGATTGTGTTCTTAATTTTAATGACGGTTCGTTTGTGTTTACTGTAGATAGCACATCATTGAAAATACAACCATTCTCATTTCCTCCTGATTCTGCTATTGGAAAGCGTGCCAGTGTCACATGCACGCCTTTAACTGGTGAAAAGATGGATTTCAAATGGTTCAGAAATGGAAAAGAAATTACTTCTGGCAGACAAAATATAAATATATTGTCTTATGCAGTTTTATCAAATCTTGTCATTGACCCTTTAACATCAGAAGATAGTGGAAACTATACGTGTGTTGTGAGCGCAAGGGGGCTATCAGGAAGTTACACTACAACACTTGATGTGCTCGGTAAGTTCAGAAACAGCTGCAGCTAAAACATAATTGAATATTCGTCTCGTAACTTTCATTTGGACTGTAGATTTTAGATATATTAATTTTAAATTATTATTTTTTATCAAAATGATAAAAAAATAAATAAGTTAATTTACTGTTCATAAAGTGTAGGTTGTGTAATTTCCATATTACTAATTTACTTTTACAGAAAACATATTTAAGTTTTGAGTAACAACCTGAATAAGTTATTTACGTATTCATTTGAACAAGCAGCCAAGCAGTTGTTTATTGACTGAAATAAAAATAACTTAAAACATTAGAAATTGTACCACAATTTTTTCATTTAATTTGAAAATAATTTAGTAGGTTAAATTGTCTTGCAATACGTCAAATCACTTGTAAAAAAATTATTAATATTTTACTTTTGATCTTAATTTGTTATTCAAGAGTCCTGTAAAGTATAAGTAAGCAATTACTGTACCATTGTTGAAAGTAACTTTATTTATCTCATTCAATTAATTTTTTAACCATTGGGAAAATGGTTGTTGTTTTCGGTCGAGAATGGACCTCTTGACATCGTCAGTTTATTGACGTCGTCATTTTATTGACGTCGTCACTTTATTTTTTTTTTTAAGCGTTTTTAGCGAAATTCTGTAACTTTAGAAGAATTTTTAACGAAATTCTGTAACTTTAGAAGAATTTTTCTTTGAATAGGCAATAGAAATGCATAAAATTGTTACAAAAATGTTAAAGTTACAAAAAGGATAGATGGAAATTATCAGATATGAAAAATAAAGTAGAAATTTGGTACTTTCGTGTTATAGCGTCCCTCACGGATGAAATATTTTTGTTTCTGTTTTCATTAATATATTGTAAATTTGGTACTTTCGTTTTATAGCGGCCCCCAAGGATGAATCGCCAAGCGACCAAGATTTATCTCCAAATTATAAAGCATGTATGACATTATAATAATATATGATATATATCTAACATTTCTTGACGTATGTGGCCAAGTTATAATCATGTATGATGCATATATGATGTATCTATATGACATGTGTATATGATATATATACGACATATAAGACGTAAATAATACGTGTATAATGACGTATATGGCACATATAGGAGTGCTTGGAATATATATATATATGCGTATATAGGTTGCATATATAAGCTTTGCGGTGATCTTAGCGAAATCATAACTGCAACCTTGGCATAATCATAATTGTGGAGGCCACCATAACACTAAAGTACGGTATTTTTTTTCCTTTAAAGCTTTTGTAACATTTTCGCGATGTTTTTGGTAATTTGTTAAATTATAATTTTTTTTAAATTCTTATTATTGATACAAATGTATCTAAAAAAATCCATTTTGAATGCCTTTTTCTATCATGTTATTCATTAAATAAAATACTGATGCAGAAAAATGTTAAAATGTATGGTTATTTTGCCCAATTAATTAGAAAAATATATATGTAAGCTAGTCAAATACCAATCTACATGCTAAAACTATGAAATCTATCATTTTATAACACTTTAAACAGATATGGGAAAAAGTTGCTACACGCTTAGAGGGTTTTAATTGATTTTTTTAAAAAAATATATATATATATATTTATGCGGTTAAATTATATATGTAAATGGTATGAAATTATTACCTGGATGTCACTTTGACTTACTGTCCTGAAGTTATTTTTCTCTGATAAATGGGGAAATAAAGATAATTATCACATGATATACTGAAAAAAAATATTGTGTAAAGGTCTTACGATGTATATTTTATTTAATTTTATATTGGGATTTCTATAAGAAGAAGTGAACATTACTCTAACTATACTCGTACTATACTGAAATTATTTCAAACTTTGCCTAATATTTCTCTCTGGTTAACTCAAAAGCCATATGTGACATCAATAATTTTTCAGGAGAGCAAAGAGGTAATTATCTTAAATTTCAATTACGAAACAATTCTAATGGAATTCAAACGAAATAAAAATTAATAACACGATTTCTGGTATTATGACATAACAATAATGATTAATTGAACATGAAAGGCATAACTAAGTTATTGAAAAGTTAAAAATTATTTTTTTTAAAATTGTAAAAGAAATATTTATATTTTTAAATATAAGTAATATACATGGTTTACTCTAGGACGCGATATTATGGTATTTCGCGCGGTATTTTAAAGAATATCAGTTAAAATGCATTTTCCAGAAATCGTATTTAAAATTGTGGTGAGAGTGGGAAAATCCCGGGTTCAATAAAATACTGCCAGTATACAAAATTTCCAGTTAAACTGATTGATATTCATTAAGAATTTACATTTATATTATTTGAAATTCCAGTTCCTCCGTCTTGGATAACAATGCCTACAGACATTGATGCTAGAAGTGGGGATTCTTTATTGCTTCATTGCAAAGGAACTGGAAGACCGAATCCTGAAGTAACATGGTCTAAAGCCACGGGTAAGTACGTAAAATAATCTAGAAAAATGAGGATAATTAAAGCTAATCAAACTTTTTTTTCTAATATTAATGTTTTCGAAAGATTAAGAAAGACACATTTGTAGTAATTTATGTCATTTTATCTATATATATATATATGTTACGGTTAATATGATTAATCCGGTCATTATTAATAATAACCGGCTATTATTAATTAATAATGACCGGACATAAAGGCCGGTTATTATTAATAATGACCGCGGTCATTATTAATAATAATCGGCTATTATTAATAATGACCGGACATAAAAGCCAGTTATTATTAATAATAACCACGGTCATTATTAATAATAACCGGTTATTATTTGTAATGACGGGATTAATCATATTGACCGTAACATATATATATATATATATATATATATAATCCTTTTCTTTCTCAATGAATAAGAAACTTTCATTATAAAATATTTTATCACTAAAATAATGTATTTAAAAAGAAAATCCAATTTAAACTAAAAGGTGATATATGAAAAAGTTTCACAGCGCCTTTTCAGAATTATTGTACAGAGATTTAAATATTTAATAAAAGTATTGAATAAATATTGAATAAAATACAGAAAACTAGTTTTTCACTTCATGATTCACATTATTAAAGTAGTTTTTAATATTTTTCTTAATGGATTCCTTAATAATAAAAAAGGTTGATATTTTATCCAATGAATGTGATCTATTTATTTTAAAACGCATAGTAGAGTAAAGTCCCCAAAATTCATTCTGTTGCCTAGATTTTTCCCTTTTGAAAACGTTTGTGAATATTTCTGCTACTTCTTGGCACACATTTGAAATACTTCTGTACTTCCCAATTGAACATTGACTGTGAGATCTAAAGGGAAAGTTGTCTTTTAGTGCAGTATTTTCCAATAATAATTTAAGAAGAAACTAAGATAGTTTTTATTCAAATCCAAAACGTTATTCAGATGCCTCAAGTTTCCTTTTTGGCATTTCATGATTTAAAAAATGAAAACATTCCAAGTCTACAAAATGTAATTAAAGACCAAAAATTTTTAAAACCAGACTTTTATATACAATCAATAAAATAAATTGGCTAAAACTATATAAAACACATTAAAAGTACAATATAAAATAAAGACGTTTCGTAACACAACGTGTTACTACATCAGTTTAATCATCTACCATCAATCGACAAAAAAAATTTTTAAAAAAATTAAAAAATTAAAATTAAAAAAAAAAATTAAAATTAAAATTAAAAATTAAAATTAAAATAAAAAATGGCACAAATAGTTACAAAACAAGTTAAACATTTAATAAAATTGTATATTCACTCGGTATAGTACAGGATTCATTCAGTGTGAAGTTTTCCAGGCATGAGACCCATCCTTCAAGAAAAATTCTGCACCTCATTTTGACAATACTGGCATTCAGGAATTGCGGAGTATGATCCGTTTCAAGTGCATACTGCGCAATTTTTAATTTATCCTTTTCGGTACGCATATACATGTTCATTAAGTCTTGTCTCAAACGATAGACCGGATTTACCGATGTGAACTGATCATTTCCTCATTTTAACAATGCTGGTTTTCGCAAATTGCGGAGTACGATCCGTTTCAATTGCACGCTGCACAATCTTTAAAATTTCCTTTTCGGTACGCATTATTCATGTTCATTAAGTCTAGTCTCAAACAATTGACCGGATTTACCAATGTAAAATGATGATTTCATGATTTTCATGAAACAATCATTTCATGATTGATGTTAATAGATTGGCCCATCTTTTTCATGTTCAAACTCTTCATTTTCCTGTGAGATTATACGTTAGACCAGGAGCGGGCAACCTGTATTTAATACTTGTTGTAAATTCGTCGCCCTCAAATTCCATGATGAAATAAATAGTCAACCCAATGTGACGAGCCCAAAAAATATCAGGGAAGTTCCTAAAATCCAACATATTTTTCCTGCTATAATTGATACTTCATTGTTTTCTCTTGTGCAGGATCTATTTACAACAGGTCTCTAGAATCTCACAAGAAGAACAACAACACTTTAAGACTACTAAATTTTGTTGTGGAAGTTACCTTTTTTTTTTTTTTTTTTTTTTTTTTTTTTTTATGTTTCCCACTTCAAATTATGTATGATTTGTAAATTTAAATGGGTTAGAACCATTCAAAAATTTAAAAAAAAAAATGAGTTGTTTTCGTCTTTGGTTATTCGGGAATAAGAGCAATTCATTCTTCCCAGTTCCCATACTGTTTTCTGATTCAATGACATTGTTCTTCCCCTTTATTTTGACACTCTTAAATAAACTAAGAATAATTTCTATTGAAAAACGATGCATATTATGATATCTAAATACATTTATGTAATCTAAAATATATATATTTGCAGTAAAATGTGTAAAATACTTGTTCGTATTCTGTATCATTATTTAGCTAAAATATATCTATTGAATAATTAGTGATAGTTAAAAATGTGCAGAATATGTATTTAAAATAAAATCATAGCACAAAATGAAAAAAGAAAAGTTTTGATTTTTCATTAAGTTAAAAACATTTGAAATGTCTTTTTTTTTTTTAATCTAGGTGAAAGTTCAGATTTTATTCCAATATCTTTGACAAATCATATTGTTGTTCATGGCAATGGAAGTCTATATTTGGAATCGATAGTTAAGGAAGATGAAGGAATGTACAAGTGCAATATCACAAATGGCATTGGAAATCCACTTGTAAAATCTGTAATGATTAGAGTAATAGGTATGATATAATAAATGTAATAATAAAGTGTATAATGAATATTAATCTTTATGTAAGCAAAATTTAACATTATTGCTTTATTTATGTATGTATTTAGTATCTAATGTATGTTTAATGTATCTCAGAGAGCAATTTGCTTTCACAATAGTCTTTCACTTAAATTGTACAAAATGTAAACATTCGTAAATATGTTTAGTTTACTACGAAACTGAAATGTGTTATTAAGGATCACTGCAGCGTATTCTCTATTAAAAATAGCGTGCGTAACATTTATAGTTCTTTTTTAGGGACACGTAAAAGAATTAAATTGCATTATGATATGCAGGTGGTAATTGTTTAAAGTGCATTTTTAATGAAATTAACTGTCTAAAATTGACATATGTCATAGAGATTTATTAAATTATGCTCATTATTGAAAATGGTGTGCGTAACATTTATAGTTATTTTACAGTTACATATAAAATATTTCGGATACATACGATTTATGGGCGGTAACTGTTTGAATTTAGTTTTAATGATGTTAAATTATTTCGAACAGCTTGAAACTTTTATGTGTTATGCTTCCTTTACAGCACGTGGAATATGGTACGTTTAGTTTTTATATCATTATTAGGACAGAAAAGTATTGCAATATGGCTACACAATAGTCTATTGGAAGTAATAATTTAAAGCGTTTAATTACTTAATGACAGCTTCAACTTATCTATATTTATGTGACTATATAAAGCGTACACCGTTCTAAGTATGACAGAAAAATAAAATAAAAGGTAAATTGATTAAAGAAAATGTATGAAATTAAGGAATATACATTTCAGACTATTCGTCCAGATTAAAATAAGTTCCCTCTTAAAATGGTGTATATAGTGCATATAAAGGATCTCATTTAAGTACTCAAACAGATTTTTGTATTTGGGCGGTTATATTCTAAAAGCGTTTTCAATATTATTATGCGTTTTCCAACTGTGCTAAATTTTAGGATGATATGTGATTTAAGTATCATTTTAATTCTTATGTAACGACTATCCAAAGTAATTAAAATATGTTACCAATATTTGTAGAAGTATTTTTCAGTGAAGTATTTTTCCGGTTATATCCTGAAAAGCGTTTTTAATATTATTATGCGTTTTCCAAATGTCCTAAATTTTAGGATGATATGTGATTTAAGTATTATCTTTAAATCTTATACAGAACTATCCAAAGTAATTAAAATATGTTACCAATATTTGTAGAAGTATTTTTCGGTGATGTTACTCATTTTTAAATTGAAAGAAATTTTACTATAATTAGAAAATGTTAAAAATGAATTTCTCGTAGTCGTACATGCTCCTATAAAAATAGTTTTACATGCATTTATGAAATTTGCGCATAATGTATTAGTCGATATTGAAGTCGATCATGGCAAAATTGTCGTAACTAATTTCTCGTAATGATGGAAATTGATTCTATACAGAATGCATTTTTTTCTTGTTTTCGTTAAAGAACTTCCAATTTCATGAAGAAAACACATATCTGATGCTTACAATTTTATGCGCTGTTTGCTTAAATATCTTTATTGCTCATAAACAATAATATTTATTAGAACTCTTAAACGAATTCGTATTGCATATGGAGTTTTCTGCCTAAAATCTGTAAAATGTCACATTCCACTTTTGACATATCAATACAACAGATAAATGCCTTCTTTATATTAAATAAATTGTAAAAATATTGAAGTAGTTGCTTTTGTATATAAAACAGTGAATAAGTTTCAAGAAATTATGCGTGAAAATATTCTATCTATTGCCAAAGTCATTATACTTGTCCGAGACTCCTGTGACATAGAAGTACCGTAAAATATACTATCTCTTTTTGTACATGCCTGAATTATGTGGACTTTTAATGAAAAATAATACTGAAATGTTTTTGTTTTGTTTTAGAGCAAATAATGTTAAATAATATTTTTTTCGTAATATTTTTTTGTTCATATATATTTCATTCATTAATTTGCTGCAAAATATAATTGATTTTGCACCCTTGGTCACATTAAAATAATCATATGTATTATTTCTGTTGTCAACATCCCTTTTTCTAATGCATTTTCAAAACGCACAACAATGAACTAGGTATCATTCGAAAGGTTTTTTTAACCGGCTGCTGACATAGTACATTAACATTTCGTTAAAACATGCTTTTTTAAAATAAAAATTGCAGTTAATTAAAAATTAAATCAGCATTCTCTACATAAATGAAATGAAAGGTTTTTCTCCAATCAATCTTGCCACAAAAATAAATTATCGCATTATATCGTGCTCAACAAGGATTAAAAAAACAATAAATAGTACAAAAAATACTCTTTGTACGGGTTTATGTTATATTTATGATGAAAAAGCAAAATTTGAATTCAAGTGTTTAGAAAAAAAGACGCCATCGATCGATCGAAGCAGTGGTATCTCAAGTGTAGTCTGAAATATATGCTTTGTTATATTAAATTAAATTCTATTGTATATGCATTCAATTTATTTTTCTTTGTCCGGTGTTTTTCCTAAAGCGGATGATGTCATCTTTTAATGCAGTTAAAATACGATTGTTAATTTTATTTCTTGCGCGTGCCTTTTGCTGTCTTCGATAATTTTTTACTGTAACTTTGATGGAATAAAATGAGATGATATTCTGGCTTGTTTCATGTTGTTTGCAGATATTTTTAATCCTTAATTTTCCGTTAGAAGTTTAAACCTGCATCTAAAAAATGTTAGATATTGGTAATATATATATATATATATATATATATATATATATATATATATATATATATATATATATATATATATATATATATATATATTAGATTATAGTGCGAAATCCTCGCATTGGTCCACTGGCGTACTTTATAATACATTATAGAAATTCATATTTTTATCTTTCTATTTTACACACATTCATATTAAACAAAGAATTTTTAATAGAAATATATACTTTTGCGTTGTGTTTTTAACTTTTGAAATGATATGAAATAATACGACTAAACTCTTTCATTCGGGTGTAAAAGTCTGCTGAGTTTTTCACGTGTTTTTTTTTCTTTTTCTCAATCTAAGTTTTTTATTATATCGGCCCCTTTTCTCAATGCCTTATAATGCATTCGATTTCTTTTACCATAAATGACTTGGACAAATACCGACTTCATGAAACGAACATATGTTCTTATATCTATACTAGATGGTACCCGTCAAAACTTGACGGAAAAAATTACAATAGCAATATTAGTAAAATAAGCTTCTTTATTACATAAGTAGGGGTGCTTATGAAACAATCTTTCAAATATTTTATTTAAAAAAAAAATTCCCCCAGTGAATTACGTTATTATTTCCGATGCAAACTCCAAACAAACAATCCGTAAACAAAATGGAAATCAGTTTGACATTACCGCCCTATTCCCCACGGCAAGAAAGAAAATTTCCTGAACCTATGAAATATCATACAAATAGCATATCCCTACGTTCATCTCATATTCAGTCAATAAAAGAACATATTAAATAAGGCACATATTTCCCCGGCTAACCGAAAAGTACCTAATTTGCATATAGTTTTTTTTTCTTAATCGGAAGACGGGATAATGCACGGAATTTCGACGGGATAATGAATATTTTTTATAGTACCAGAATATTTTTCTGTATTTTATAATTATATTAAGAAATACATATTTTTATGATTTGCTGAATCACTTAGTTGTTTACTTTTTCATGCATTATATTATTGAAGGTATTCAAGGAATTTTTGCACAGAAAGCCAATTATCATTCCAAGTTTGATATCTATCATTTTCTTCTTTGCAGTCTCTTATCCTGTCTTTAATATTTTCTGTGTAATTTGATCTTTATTCTGATTTCTAGTATTAAATTTTTCTAGTTGCTCTGCTAAAAATTTAATCTGCTTAGCATTTTTCGTGTTATCTTCTATTAGGCCAATTTCCCTGATAAAAAAATTGATGAGCATTTTCTTTACAGCTCCTTCTAAACGTGTGTTCTCTGTGGTGTTTCGCATAAACGTTATAAAATTCAGGTTATTAGATTTTATTCAACTTTGCTGTCATAACAGCTGATGAAGCAGCCATTTTCGGTGATTTTTTTGTTACCTGTAAAATGTTTGTTTTTGGTATAGCCTGAACTAAGAAAAAATTGAGTACTTTTCCATTATACGGACACCATTGTCGCCAAGCATATATTTACATGTATGGCATGGTGTCGGTATAACGGAAAAGAACCAAAATTTGCGATCGATTAAATAATTGAATTTCGTTAAACATTAAATTTTCTGGTACTTTTCTATTATCCGGTCGACCACTTTTCATAACAAAAAATTATCGCCAAACTGTAAAATTAAACGCCAAAAATACAGTCCGATTTACTTGATGTCAGAAGCATTATAAGTGTTTGTTACGTCATCAAGTGGTTTTTAATTCGAGATTTGCGTCTATTTTTCATTATGTTTCACTGATTTATTAGTTATTTCATTAATTAAAATAACAATTGTGTCCTTAAATTCATGTATTTTATTTATTTATTTATTTTGATATTCCAATGGCAACGTTCTCCCGTTTTCTTGGCGTTACAGTTTGGCGATAGTTTTTTGTTATGAAAAGTGGTCAACGGGATAATAGAGAAGTACCAATTTTCTTATTTTTAATCTGAGAAAGAAACAATAATCATGGATTTAATTAATTTTGCAATATGCGGTGCAATAAAAATAATTTTGATTAAATCGGTACAGATATTGCAGACGCACCTGGGTTATTTTTTGGCGCCTAAATGACGATTTTTGCTTTGTATGGCAACCTGGTGTTTTATAATAAATTTGAATATGTGTGTAAATAAATAAAATAAAATAGGTACTTTTATGTTAGATGGGCGTCAAGGATAACTCTCCAAATCTTGTTTCAATTGGAATCATTTAAATTGCAACATTTTACGTGAGATTTGTTATTCATATTGTTATGTTTACGTTTAGATATTTTATTATGATTATATTCTAGCTAATTAAGTTTTTTTTTGTTTTTTTTCTTAAAGATTTTATACTACAATGTTAAAATATTACCTAGTTGATATTAGCTAATGTCAAAAGATTGGCGAACCACAGAGTTCAGGGAAAAAACTCTATGCCCTCAAAAGTGGGAGTTGTCAACTTTATGACGTCATAAGCAGAAGTAAATGTTTAATTGAAAATTATAGCTAATTAATTAAATTTTCGAACAAACGAATGCACGATAACAAATCTGTGTCCTAATATCTTTCATTTAAAAAAAGAATGGTGTAATTTGATGTAGTAGTTTGTTCTAACGGATTGTCGAAAGAAATCGCTTAGCGTTTTAAATATATAGATTAAAGTATTATTATTCAATTTTCCTATTCGTAAGTATACGTGCACTGTAAAAAAAAATGGGTCGATCTACTAAAAAAAGTTTAGTTTTTCTAACAGATTTTTTGGAAATTACTAAAAAAATTTTAGTATATTTGTATTCCACAGATTTTTTTAGTAACCGGTACTAAAAAATCGGAATCATTGCTAGCTGTTTTCTAGTAATGTTGCTAGCTGTTTTCTAGTAATTCTTACAGATTATCTTCTAACTGAGTAAGAATACAAAAAAATGTTTAGTCTTTTTGTACCGATTTTTAGTACCGGTTACTAAAAAAATCTGTGGAATACAAATATACTAAAAAAATTTTAGTAACCTGAGATTTTTTTTTTTTTACAGTGTGTACGACTTCTGTCAATGTGGAGTTCTAGCTTCAATTATTGAATGAGTCTGTTCAATTTTCAATGAGTAGAGTTTAACTGTGTATTTGCTTTCATAGTGGATGTTGACCTCAAATTATTTTTCAGTGCAAGAATAACATTTTTATATCTCTAAAATATTATCCGTTTATTTGTAGTAGTGTCCAACCAAGAACAGTTATATCGATAGTTAATATTTATACCAAATTAAAACAATAATAGTTTAACCCTCTAATTCCCATGATAGAATATGTTCTAGAAATTCCGTAATTCAGAAAATCTAAATTCATAGCAGAAAATGTCAATAGTAAATTTAGCTTTATTTAATGACGGAATGTTTGTTATTAAATGAAGCCAATATTGCTAGTTTAAATTTCTGGAATGAATATGGAATATCTGAATTAAAAAATCTACTTAGTTGGAAACAGTGGTGGTGGTATATATGCTACAATGGGCATTACAGGGTTAAAATACTTGCAAAAGTTGAGGTTTTGACATTTTCGTTTCTGCTTAACATTGTTGCAAGTTACATAAGATTCAATGGACAATAATATTGATGCGATTGAAAGTTTGTATGAACATTAATATTGACTTTGTTTGTAATACCAAAGGCAGGGGGGGGGTGTTGCTTTATAAGTATTTGCCTAATAATAATAAATTCTGCTAAGACTATTTTGAGTACTGTTTAAAATATGAATTATGAATAAACGTTTTGCTATAAAAACATTTTGTTTTGAAAAATAATTATTTTAAAATATTGACTGTATCGAATTAATTATTATAATAGTATAGTATTTTAATTTATATAAAATTTTAGTTCTGTCATTTGTAACTTGATGGCGCTGCTGTAACCTTCGGCGTACATGATACACTTACGCCACTCATTTTATTATAGCCAGTTTTTCCAAAGGGAGATATTCAATGTACGCTTAATACTTCTCTGGAACTCAATTTGTCGAATAAGAGGCCAATTTGAAGAGTTATAATTTTCTAAAAACTCTTATACAACATTTTATAATTATCGCTAATATAGTTAAAAAGGAAGACATGAATATTTACTGTATGATGATGGCTTCTAATTTTCAATGGATTTTCCTCTACAGCGAACTATTTCTGCTTTTGACAGTCTTGCATTCGGGAAAAGGTAAGTAAACTTTATTTTCATTACCAAATATATATTTATTTATTTATATTTGTCGATAAACCATGATGTGAATTGAAAAAATATGAACTTATGATTAATTATTTTAAGTTTCACAAATTAAACTCTAATGTATCAGATTCTAATGACGTAAAGCTTGTAATTCTTGTCAGAAAAAATTCTTATTATTTTAAAAGTTTAGGTTAAACACCCTTTTCTGTCAACATTTTACAAAAAAATTATCTAAGAACAACAACAACAAAAAATCTGAAATGTAATTTTGTGTTAAATAGCATTGCATTTTTTTAAATTATGAAAAGGTGAATCTTTAAAGGAATAATTTAATAATGATTCCTACACTAGTAATGGAAAAGTTATTATTATTCCATTCTTACAAAACATACGTGTTAAATTGAACCCAACTAACTTTTCAGGTCTATCTTAAATGATTAAATGATCTTGAATAGTTTTCAAAAGTTATTAATTCTATTTAAATAAAATAAGAGGAAAACATAAAAAAATACAAGAAAATTATGTGAAATATTTCCATAGTTGCTATTATTAAATGTATGTAGAATATATATATATATTTTCTGCTGTCTGATATATGCAACATGTAGTCCCAGAACATTTCTCAAACAGTTTAATTCCTTCGCATTTAGTATCTCATAGCAATTGTCTTTAGTAGTAGTAATTAAACAGTCAATTAATTTTTTTTGAGTAATAAGATACTGGTTAAGATTTTTTATTTATTTATTTATTTAGGTTAGATTTGAATTCTCTTAACGATTGAAAAAAAAAATCATGTTGTTATTTAGTCACTGAAAACATAATGTTCTATATTACTTTTGTATCTACGTTACAACTTTTTACATAGATTTTCCTACAAAGGTGTTAAACAAGTAAAATTTTAGCAAAAACATTACTTATCCCTTCAATATTTTCAATCTGGATTTTTTTTCTACACTTTAATAAACTCTAAAACTGTACTAAATAAATTTAATTTATCTTAATGCAGAAAAAAAAATTATGGAAGAAAGAATTTTCGAAGTGTTTTTTTTTTTTTTTTCACTTATGCTTTTTAAACAAGATCATAAAATAATATGATTTAATTACAAGAAATTCTTAGACAGATAAAATTAAGATTAAATATCATGAAAAGGAGAAAAACAGAAAAAATATTTTAATTGTATGTGCCATATGAAAAAAGCTTTGGAAATAGAAAAAAAAAATCCTTTAGATTACAATCAACATTTTAAATTCATATTTCATGATAAATTATTGAAATTTCAAGTATTCTGGTTCAATTTAATTTGAAGGCTTTTAGATTTTGATATTAAATTAACTTTTCAAAAATAAATATATGCTTTTCAAAGAAAAAAAGCACAGAATCTGAAATTTGATACCTTATGTTAAAATTTATTACGTATTCTGTGAAATAAAATTTATAAACTTGTTTAGTACAGAATAGTGAGAACAAAAAAATATATGAATTAAAGTGTTTTGTTCTCAAATCAAATATTAGTTTTTAAGTTGAAATATTTTACTTTACAATTAAATTTGGCTCAACGTTCCCTGTAGGAGAATTTTTGAGAGAGACATCTCATAATAACAGGATTCTTTAGCGGTGTAAAAAATAAATCTAGAAGAAATAATGTTGACGTATCGTTGTATTAATTACTTTAAAAAAATTAATAAAAGTTGTAATATTTTAAAATATACCTTAAAAATCTTGATATCTTTTTTCAGGTGATGCATCTATAAAGGTAGATCCATTTTCTTTTTCCAGTACGTCTGTGATTGGAAAACGCGTAGTTGCCACTTGCACTACTTCTACTAATGAAAAAGTTGATTTTAAATGGTTAAAAAATGGGAGAGAGATCAGTAATTCACAGCACAGTAGTGTTCGCTCCTTTCCGGAATTTTCTACATTCGTCATTGACTCTTTAACGGAAGATGATGCTGGAAATTATACTTGTGTTGCACATTCTAGAGGATACACTGACAGCTATACAACTGTTCTAAATATTTTAGGTAACAATATTTAATCAACTCTTTTCGTGAATTTTTAATATAAGAGACCATAGTGTTTTAAAATATATATAATTAACTCTAAAGAATTAGTTTTTGTTTATTTTTAAATCATATTATCTTAAATCTCACACATGTTGAATAATGTTCAACTATAAAAAATTCAATCAATTTCATAAACTTTTAACAAAATCTTAATATTTTAGACTGAAAAATTTAGAAACACCTGAAAATAGTTGTCAGATTATATGTAAAAATATTTTTTTCTAGTACGTGTATTTTCATATGTCTAAACAGTTTTAACATTTAAAAAATATATCGAAAATTTATTTTTTTGTAAATATCAAATTGTTATTTTTTTTAAAAAAAAAAGGGTACTGTGTCTAATATTTAGATGTCACCATGAAAATAAACTTCCTGTTTTACTAAAAGTTACTCCTTTATTAACAGATACACAAGTACTTTGGCTGCACTATATGTACAATTGTATTAAAACATTTTAGTTTTTTAGCTTTAAGTAATATTGCCTTTTAAAGTGTTATTTAATAATTTCAAATTTCCCTGAAAGGAATTTCTTAATTCTTCGTATAAATGCACAAGACCCATTTTATTTTATTTTAATTGTATAATTTTCTTCTTAATGTGAAATTATTATTTTTTTTTAATTAAATGTATTTTGAATCCTCCAAAGTTATAAATAATCAACAATAAAAATATTTTAGTCCAAATTGCTGCGTAAAATTTACCTTTTTTAGCTCACAGGCTATCAGAGCCTGTGAGATAATGTGCCCGCAGGTACTGTATGTACGTATGTAAGCATGTATGTACGTATGTATATGTTCGTAACTCGATAACGCTTGATAGAAATATCAGATTTGCTTCAAATTTTGTATATAGGTTCATTCTGATAAGGTGCTTCCCTGATTAGTTTTGGGGGTTCATTCGTTAAATATAAAGAGGGGAACGAGGGCTAACCCCCCTTAATTTAGATAAATGGGTTTTTCATGCAGAATTATCCGATTTGCTTCAAATTTGGTATATCGGTTTATTGTTGATTCGTTTATTTTTCGAGGCGCATTATTATTTGAAATAAGAGTATAATATACAATTAGTGTGAATAGCTTGTGAGCTCAATGCCATCAGTCTAACTGGACACTTTTCTTTTTCTAGTAGAAACTATTCGAATAAAGATAAAGACACAATTTGATACTAATTCACTGTTATTTTTTAACCGAAAACATTCGGGTTTTGAATAATAAAACTCCAACCAACTTTTTAAACAAATATATCGAATATTTGTTAACATTGTATGTATTTATAAATATCACTTGTTTTTTACGTAAATCGGAAATTCCTTTATCTCTTAATTTTGATTTCATTCAATTTTGGTTCTCTTTTCAGTTCCTCCGACTTGGTCAGTTATACCGACTGATTTAGATGCAGTTAATGGCGAACAAATACTACTCTATTGTCAAGGAACTGGTAAACCTCAGCCAACTGTCCAATGGTCCAGATCATTAAGTAATTTTTAATCACTATATCAAATCTTTATTTATTAGTTAATTATAGAAAACTTTAATATTCTTTAATAAAAAAAATTAAAATAACCTAAAGTTTGCTGCAATGAATCTCTTAATCTGCGGTCTGATATATTTTTCTAAATACAGCTATATTATGTAGAACATATATGCGTGATTAATACATATTAAATAATCTAAATATATTTAATAAACACTGAAATATTAAGAGCATTTAAGTACTGAAAATTTGACAAACTCTGTTTTAAAAAAACATCACAGAATTCAAGATTAAAATATTATATTGTAGATAAATGCAATTGTTATATTTTAACAATTAAAGCAGTTTTTTTTAAGGATTTATTCAGTTACTTCTAAGCGAAATAAATATTTTTTAAACAGTTTTACTTAAAAAAATTTTTTTTTTTTTTTTTTTGCAATTTTATGTTTTATTTTCGCGCATACACTCCACTTAAATATTTCTCAACTTTTATTCATAAAATTTAATTAATATAATTTTGCTAGGCTTACTTTTAAATTTTTATGTTAAAGTTACATAAATGGTTTTTGTTAAAATCAACGCATTTTTTTTTATCATTGTGTGCAATAGAATTAAAAAAACCCTATGCGCAAGAAATACTGCATATATTCTCTCCCTCACTCTCTCAAGAAAAAAAAAAAAAAGTTTTACCAAATGTATACAACGTGGGAAAATTTATTTAGCTATTTTTTCCAGTTAATGCGGTATCAAACTGGTGAACTTAGGATTTGAGTTTATCTGAGGAGAGCAAGCATTTCATTGTGCGTAACGAAGAAAACAATACATACGAAGTATGGGATTGTCTACCTTTATTGTAATACTTTCAAAAATTACTGAGACCACTTTTTGAATGAGGATCATACAGAAATACCAGCATTAATATGTCTTACATATTCCGGCTGTATGAAAAGTCCTTTCTGCACCTTTTACCTAGTGCAGCGAATTATAACAATAATCTACAAGTTTTTATTTCTTTTCTTGTCTTGAATTTTACTTTGTTGCAACTCTGTATTGTATTCCTAAATTACTGACCATGGAAGAAGAGAGACAATTTCTAGTAGAAAACGTTGATTTTATATTTAATATTGAGAATATTTTCTACTATTCAGTCATTCAATTAAAAAAGCACTGATGTATAAAGTCAAAATATTATTGTAATATTGTATGTCATCTTTAGTGGTTCCAAATTTTATTTAATAGAGAATAATGCGACATTCTCAAAAATTTGGTTTCCAAATGATAAAAAAACATATATATATACTTCTACCTTGTAAGTTTAGGTAAAATTGATATAAGAGCATAAATGTTTTCATGAACATTCGAATAACGAAAATAATTTATACAACCAAGAACATGTAAATAATATTTTATGTATTATATTAATGCTCTATTCTAAGTGTATTTTGTTTATGCGAACATACAAAATGCTAACAGTGTTTTTTAATCACAATATTTTGTATATGACATCAGATTTTTTTTAACTTTAACTATTTCGTTAAATCCATTGTGGAACATTGATGTAATGTGCGTGTAAATACTATAATCTACGTAAGCTATATTTCATGTGAGTATACTTTTATTGTTTATGTTCTTATTTCCTTCACTATTCATTTTTTTTTTTAATGAATAACTTTTGCTTTCTGGTTTATCAGTTTTCAATTTATCTAGGAGGCCATTATTCTTTTTTTTTTTTTTTTTTTTTTTTTTTTTTAATCAAGAATGCATATGTTTTAGAAATATATAAAATCTTATTCAAAATAAAATGTTAAAATTAATATTTATACTATTTTAATCTTCATTAAATGTTTTTTTCTTCATATGCTATCTTTTTCAAGTAAATATGTTATTTGTTTTCAAGGGCACAGTTCTGAATTCATGATGATGTCTGATTCTTCTCACATAAGCATAAAGCCTAATGGTAGCATGGAAATAAGTTCTGTTAGTAAAGAAGATGAAGGCATGTACCTGTGCAATATATCCAATGGCATTGGAGCTCATTTAGAAAAAAATATTGTAGTAAGAGTAATTGGTAAGTAAGATAACTGTAAAAAAGAAAAAAAAAATTTACACTATTTTTGCAATTGGTGTAGAACAAAATACAATCAATAACTTATAAAATGCAAAGAATGAATTATTATTCAGAAACTCAATTCTGTCCTTTCCCACTTATTTAATTTAGGTAGTTTTTCTCTATCAAAAATAGTTTATAAAAATGTTTTACTTACATTTTTATACAACGGTTTTTATACAACGGTGTACATTTTCTTATTAATTTCTTTATGAATTCTATATTTTATTGTTAATAGCGGTTTAATATTTGTTTTTGAAAATGGGGTTTACATTATTCGACTTTATATTGTATTATTTACTTAGAGAATTGACTCATAAATATATATTTTTTTTTTTTTTTTTTTTTTTTGCTAATTAAAATCATGAAATACTTGTCACTTTAATCTTTCGAAACGGTAAACTACATAATTTTAAAGATTTTTTATTTTTACTAAAGTTCTACTTTATATCTATTGTATTTTTACGCCTTGTAAGCCTACTATGGAATTTGAAAATAATTTTAAAAAACTGCAAATATATTTTTAAGAGTTTAAACACAAAATTATAATAAAAAGCGATTTTCCAATGAAAAGCAGTGATAAAATTGATTTTTTATATACACTGCTTTGAAACGACTTTTCTAAATTGTTTATTATTTTTATGTTTATATAAAATGTGATTTTTTTTTGTACAAGTGTTCTAATTATGAATATTATGTTAATTACACGTGTTAATGGATATAGATTTAAATAAATAATGGCTTCATATTTCTATAAATATTTAGAATCTTTCTAAACATAGTTTTTTAAATTAATGTATGATTTAAAATTTAAACGCGCACTCGTATTTCGGCAAATGTGTATTTTACATTTAGATATTAAGTAGTTTAGTTTTTAAACCTTATTACCTTTTAAATAATAAGTTTTTATAAATGCATTACAAATTGTAAAAAAAAAAGAAGTTTTCAGCCTGATATTACAGATGTGCTATTGCAGCAATAATAGAATTATAAAGTATCAAATATATGATACGATGTATAATTCCAAAATATGTTTAACCCGTACAATGATTCATTTCATTTTTATTTAGTTGAACATTGTATGCAAATAGTATTTCTTTGAAAAACTTAACGAAAGTAATTTACAAATGTAAAATTCTAATGTATCACAAAATCATTACGTACAGCGAAAATTGTATTTATAGATAAATGATATATTTTGTTATAACCTTAATGTTAAAATATGTATACTTTGACAACTCGCTTTTTGTCGTTTTGTAAGCTTTTTCAATTTTCAAATTTATAATTTATCATAGAATGTATGAATTATGGAAAAGAAGAAACGACAAAAATATACTTATGAATGAACTGTTTATATTGTTGATAAATGAATAGCTATATTAATCTGTTTTATTCATTTACTTTATTTTACTTTATTTGAGAATCTTCCTGATTAATCATTAATATCTAATATATATCTAATATATATATATATATATATATATATATATATATATATATATATATATTGTGTGTGTGTGTGTGTGTGTGTGTGTGTGTGTGTGTGTGTGTGTGTGTGTATTATCTTAAACATATGACACTTTTATGGGTGGAACTGCGAGTAATCGTATGAAATCTTCAGCATGATATTCCGTAAAATATTAGCAATGCATATTGGGGAAAATACGGCTATAAACTTATCACTTTATAACGTGCACTAAAATACATTATACTTTATAACTGATGATACAAACAACATCTGTATCAGTAAAATAGCTAATTAACTTTTTTTTTTTCATTCCACATTTATTTTCTTTTATCATGTGTGTAAATTTTTAATAATACATTTAATCATTTTCATAAATCTGTACATATACTTTACCAAATAATCTGGGTGGTTTATACACTTTTAAAAAGTTTGGTATTTTAGTTCCGCATCATAAACATTGAGGGCGCTGCAAGTCTTTTGCTTTATATATGCAATCGCCTATCGCCATTAACTAGAATTCGGAGAATGCTACAGTAAGCTTTATTCTTTCTATAATTAAAACTTTAAATATATCAATTCTACATGTTTTATACGCTTGAAATATTTGTCTCTACCTTTATTTGTCTCTACCTTTAAATTTTTAAGTGCATTATACAGATAGACAGTCTTCCACATTTGCACAGCAATCATAATGGATGATATTCTTCATCGTGTTTTTTTCCTTCAAGTCCTACTAACTTTATTTTTAGGTAAGTATTTCTTTGATTTTATTTATAAATTGTAGTAATAGTGCTACTTACGAATATATTTACAAATGAAATTAAAAATAGATGGCCTAGATAGATTCTGAAACAGTTTCTTTCTACTTATAAAAATTTTCTCTGTAAGAAAAAAAACTTATTTTTCTACTTAATTTACTAATTTATATAATATTGATATCAATAAGAAATACAAATCATAGAAATATAATGAAAAAAAATCTTTTTTAATTAGAATACATACTAATATTATTATTAGAAGGAATGTTTTACATTGGGAACAATGTAAATAAAGTAAAGGATTTACTTTAATTTTATATTGAAAAGTCGCACTATCCAAAAGCTAATATAATTAAATAAGTAAGAAAAATTACAAATGCAAACTAAAAAAAAATTTGTAAAATTTTAGGATTGCTATCTGCAAGTATGAATCTTATACGCAAAATGCCTTTTAAAACAAAAATTTAAAAAATAAAGGAGGAAATAAAAATGTGTACATACTTTTCAACAATTAAGATACTTTAATGAAAAATAACTTTTATTTCGCACAGTTTGGGTTATTTTCCAGATTACTATAACTGTTTTATTTTACTGGCATTATCACCCAGTATAAAATTGATGTTTGAGAGTACTGTTTGAGTTAAAACAATTAAAAAATAATTGTAGATTTTTAGGATATTTATATTTTTCATTCAAATAAAAGTTTTGTATTACAGCCAAATTTTAAACCTATTTTATATGTAACCGGAAATTTCAATATGAATTTTAATTATCTCTTAGAAATGTTGTATATTTTAATGTAATTAATTCAGTTAATCCAATGAAACTAATGATAATTTATAATGTATCCATTTTAAGTAATAAAAAACTCAATCTTTTTTTTTTTTTTTTGTAACTATAAATTGAATGATAAAAACTTGTTCAGAAACACCATAGAAACAAAGTGTGATATCGTTAAATAATATATATTCTTGTCATATGTTGTCTTCTATATTCTGATATTTTTTCTGATGATTGACAAGAGTAAATTACATTTAATATACATTTAATTTCATCCGTGGTAATTACGTAATTTCTCTTTTATTCAATTCTAATTCAAACATTGTTTGTGATCTTTGCCGATAGAATAATATTCAATGACTCATAATTTTATTTTGATTATTATCCTTATTACCCATGTACTTATTATAAGTACATTATTTAAAATAATGTTTTATGCTGTCAAATAATTCGTATTTTACATTTTTAGGCTCGCATTCATTCAAGGTACAGCCATTTACTTTTCCGACAACTTCAGTTATAGGAAAACGTGTTACTACTGTTTGCGCTACTACCACCGGAGGAAAAGTGGATTTTAAATGGCTGAAAAATGGAAAAGAAATATCTAAAACCTCAAAAGTTATTATGAGGTCATTTCCAGAATTTTCTACCTTAATAATTGATCCAGTTGCTGAAGATGATAGTGGAAATTATACGTGCATT
This sequence comes from Maratus michaelseni, assembly GCA_963931845.1. Classification (NCBI taxonomy): domain Eukaryota; kingdom Metazoa; phylum Arthropoda; class Arachnida; order Araneae; family Salticidae; genus Maratus; species Maratus michaelseni. The sequence goes on from OZ007588.1 coordinate 400,732,902, forward strand.
GCAACGGCAAGGGGTATTTCAGAAAGCTTTACAGCATTGTTAGATGTTCTTGGTACGTTTATTTTTCTTTTTAACAAAAATCTGCACAAGATAAAAAATTTAGATAAGTATTTATTTAATAGCATTTAGTATTTAAAAATGATTATTTAAGAATAATTTATAAAAAAATATTGTTATAAATTCGGCTTTGAGAAAATACATTTCCTATATTGCAAAGATGAATTCCTCCAAACTGACAAAATGTAATGCAAATACTAATTTTAAGTATTTTTATCCTAAAATACTGAACTAGTCCATATAGCTTTCATATACGTTAAAATACATCATCGCGAAATCTTATACATTCATATTCCTACCATACATATTCATATTCTTATTAGAACATCCGCTACAGCTATTTATACAAATGTTTGTTAGTTGTTTGACCCATATCTGTTCTCGGATATTAATGGTACTAAATAAAATCTGGTTTTTAAATTTATTTCAGATAGTACTATTGACAAACATACAAACTGAAGCGAAAATAATAAGATAAGCTATTTCTAAAAGCAGCTATTTATATAATTAAAAATTATAGGAATAGCATCATAAAATTTGCAGCAAAACGTTAAAAAAATATTTTTTGAGTATCAATAACGTAATTATAAATAAAAATTCATTTTTAAATTGTTGATAATATTTGGTTTAGGTATTGAAGCCTTTTAAAAAGTAAAACATATTTTCCATTTTACAGTTTTGTTCTGGAGAGCATAAAGTTTTAGGTTTTGTTTGAAGTAATTTGATCGTGTGTGTCAAACTAGAAATATTTCTTCCTGCATAACTTGTGTGAATTTGCGAATTGTTTTAGAAATATGAACTATTCATGACAAAATTATAATTGATAATATAAAAAAAATATGTAGATCAAAAATTTTAAAATCATTGAAAAAATTTTTAGTTAAAGGACAAAAATTAAAAAATAAATGGTATTTTTTTTAATATATATAAATGTCCAAATAGTCTAATTAAATGCGAAAATGTACTTTTTTCAAAACCTTATGAGCTATTTGTATATGAATCAATTACAATTCATAAATCATTAAAAAAATATCCAAAATTAAAACTATTTAAATTAAATTTATGTTTAATGGCTTTCTTGCGCTTTATTAGAAACTTTAAAATAATTGAAAAACAATGGGGTACTTATAAAATAGTTTTTCAGTATATCGTTTTAAAAGTATTTATTATGTTTACAATGTTCAATGAACTGATTTTCCACAAAAAATACATAACCTATTCGAATTTTTAAATGCAGCAACTTTGTGTATTACATACTACGGTTCCTCAGTATCAAAACAATATGTTTTGTCTCTATTCTGATTCTGTTCGTATCAGCTAAATAATAATTTAAAAAAATGGTGAAGATACTAAAAAAAATCTATAATACTTCATAATGATTTTAATAAAGAAAAGGAAAAATGCTCAATCATTTTTTTTCAGTACTTATTAAATCTGGTCGCCCCAAAATAATTTATTATTTCAGAAATTATTATAAGATTTTTTCTTTTTCTTTTATTATCATTATTACTAATGTTAAATGCAGTTTTATTACATTAAACGGCGCCTATTACTTTCTATTTCGTTACAAATAAATATTATTTTATGAATAGGATAAAATCTTGTTTGAAGTTTTACTTTCTAACAAATTTTTCTAGCACCCCCTGCATGGAAAATAATACCGAAAGATACTGAAGCGATAGATGGTGATTCTATCACACTACATTGTCAAGGCACTGGGAAGCCTGATCCATCTATTACATGGATGAGAAGTATAGGTAAATTAAAATTGCTGTTTATTTTTTTATTTTTTTTAAGTTAATAATTACAAGTAATCTAACTTACATATTTTAAAAGAAGAAAAGCAAAACTTTTGTCTTATTTTGATTTAAAAGCATTTTTATAGTTATTGTTTAAAGTGTATAAACACCACATAGAAATGAATCACTTTAACTTTTAAACTACAGTTAATTTATGTAAATTCTTAAATGTAAGTAATGTTAGATTTTGTTTTAATGTATCATAACGATCATGTATGTGATTACGAAAGACATAAAAGAATTTTACATCGTTTTTCTTTCAAAATACTTACTTTTAATGATATTATAAAAAAGATTGTTATGAAAATAGGCAGCTACTTTAATTATTTCAATTGAAAAATAAATATTTATAATATATAGAGTAAAATAATATGCTATTTACAATAAAATATTTGTGATATTACACTATAATAAATTAATAGAAAGAGGGAGAGAGCTGTGACAACTGAAGCAAAAATTCCGTTCTAGACAGGTTTTCTAGAGATATGTCTTAGCAGATATATATGTATGATATTTTCTCTGTCATGAACAGGATTGTTTTTCGTTTAATACAGTACTGCGTTGAAGACAGCTCCGTTTTCACATCTCTCTCTCTTTTTCTCTTTCTCCTCCTCCTCCTTCGAGAGAAAGATGTGAAAACGGATCCAGTTTTTAAAAATCCTGTTTTAAATGGGAAAAAATCATGTTGGAGACGGAGAAAATATCATACAAATACACCTGCTGTCTAGAAAACCTGCCTACAACGGAATTTGAAAGAGGAAAAATTTACTAAATTATATATAGAAATATGTTTGTTGGTAAAAGAGAAAAGTAGAAGATGAGCTTATTACTTCCTATTAGTTGTTAGAATAGGTGCAAACACAGATATTTATACAAGAGTTTATAGTATAGCTATCTATATTTATAAGTCTATGTATGTAGAAAACGTTGTTGAAATTATAATTAATATAATAAAACCTATGAAAACGGAACTTATTTCTAATGGAATCCGGCCTTAAACAAAACATTTAATCACCTTGTAGAAAATAATTAATTAAATTAAGAAAAAATGTACCTGATAAAACAGCATAGCTATCAGCTATTTGACATTTAACAAGGATGATCTCCAAAATGTCTCTAAAATGTCTTAAATGTTCTCTAAAATGTCTTAGCAGGTTTTCTTATAATCAATTTTAATTTAAATAGAAAGTAATAAAGATGAAAAAGTAAATGAATAAATAATAAAAACTTAATAAAAATATAAAAGTTGTAAAATTCAAAATAAAAATTAATCTATACTAATGTTATAAATAAGTAACGTTTGTTTGTTTGTTTTTTTGTAAGGGGTAATCTCTGGAATTACCGAACCTATTTCAAAAGTAATGGTGGAAAATTGATGGTAACAGTCCCTGCTCCAACATAGTATATATTTTATGGACTGCCACCAGGGAGTGCAGTAGCGAAAAAATTTCTAAAATTTAATTGCGATTTTTGTGATACTGCAGGGGCTTACTATTTAATTACGATTTATTTGGAACTGTTAAGACTAGAAACGTGAAATTTTGCCTGGCTATTACACTAGGGACGTAAATACTGGCCCAGAACAGTTTTCTAAAAATTTAAAATTTAAGAGGGTAAAAGTAAAAAGTGCTTTTAAAGGGATTTTAAAGTAAAAAGTGCGCGTTCTGAAATTGCAATTTACGTGATATAGTTGGTATAGAAGCCTGGAATTTGGCATAGTGGTAATTTTTAAGATGTAATTGCTCGCTAAGAACTGTTTAAAAGAAATCGAAATTTAAAAGGATTAAATGAAAGGAAAACGTTATAAAGTACGATTTATTAGGAAATGTTAAGGATACAAACTTGAAATTTGACATGGCTGCCACTTTTAAGACGTAAATACTAGCCTAGAAAAGTTTTTAAAAAAATCAAAATTTAAAAGAGTGCAAGAGCAAAGAACGTCCTAAAGTTACGATGTATGTGATACAGTTAAAGAGAAGCTTGGAATTTGACACGGTGGTAGCTTTCAAAATATAAATGCTCGCTAAGAACGACTTCGAAAAAAATTTGAAATTTAAAAGGGTTAAACGAGCAGAAAACACTCTAAAAATGTTCTAAATTACGATTTGATCAGATTTATTCGATTTAGAAACTTGAAATTTAGTATAGTAGTTACTTTTAAGATGCAGATGCACGGTATAAACAATTGATTAAAAATTCGAAATTTAAAGGTGTGAAATGAGCGGAAAACGTTCTAAATTACGGTTTATTCAGAATTTTTAGGGATAGAAACTTAAAATTTGACATATTTCTATTTTTAAGCTTGTAAATGCTTGTACAGAACAGTTTTTACAAAATTCGAAATTTAACAAGGTACAGAAGCTCGCTAAGAACTTTTCTAAAAAAATCGAAATTTAAAAGGCTTAAATAAGCGTGAAACGTTCTAAAAACTTTCTAAACTATGATTTATCTGAAATTGGTAGGCATAGAAACTTGAAATTTTACATGTCTGTTACTTTAGAGACATAAATTCATCCTCAGAACAGCTTTTAAAAATTTAGAAATTTTAAAGTGTGTAGGAATAAAAAACGTTCTTAAAATAGTGATATAGTTCTTATAGAAGCTTGGATAACTAGAAGCTTGGAATTTAGCATGGTGGTTACTTTTAAGATTTAAATGCTCGACAAGAACGTTTTCTAAAAAAAATCGAAATTTCAAATAAAAAATGAAATGAAATCGGGAAACCTTCAAAATACATTTTTAATACCATTTATTTGGAATTAATTTTAGTTCTTTTTATTCATTTAAGTCTCATGTTCGCCTTATGCAGTATACCAATGAAGTTTACTCAAAATGTGACTTAATTCGTAATTTTTTTACTATCCATATCAGTATCATTTCTTCTAATACAAACAGGCACACGAATACCACTTGGCATATTTCAACCATTACGCAAGCAAAGCCGCGGTTTTTGCTAGTTTCAAATAAAATAAATGGGGCTGCATTGCTTTATATGTACAATTGCTACACTTTTGATAAAATCATATTGTATTATCGGAAAACCAATTATTTCCCAACTATTACTTCGTCTTTTTTTATCATAAATATATGAGGCATTTAAACGTATAGTGGCATAAGTCCCATTTTTTGTAATGCTTAAAAGCAAGAGTTTTCTGTATGCGTTACAATGAATTCCAATGTGGTAATGTATCTTCGGGTACTATCTACATCCAATTCCATAGAAATATCAATTATACCGATCTTCCTATTAATAGCTTGATATGCTTAGATACCCTCCATCCATTTAATGCCAATTTTCAAAATTTATAATTTACACCACTGGGACTTTAAACGCCTCATATATTCAATATTTTTTTTTATTTAGAAAGTGTTTCAGTTGTGTACTATGTACAAATGCAACATTAAATTTGTACTGTTTGTTTCAAATACTTTGAAACTTTTATTTTATGTTAGTAATGTTAATTAAATTTTATGTGTTTATATTTTTGTTAGTCATTTTATGTTAACGCTCATTTCGTTTTGTTATTGTTTAGTATGCTTGTCATTGCGATTGTTTGTATTTTGATACCGATAAGGAAGAACTTAGGGTCCCTAAAATCAATTCAACTCTCACTGTCCGTCCTAGTTTAGACATCATTGTTTAATTGGAATTTCTTATTTATTTTTATATATTTTATGTTCTTCATTTTGTTATTGTTCTAATTTTATTTATTTATTTTTTATTATTTTTCAATTTTATTTATTTTACTCATTTAACCTTTGTTGTAATAGCTAAAATTATCCACCATTGGTTAATGCATCTTTTATCATAATGTTTTTCATAAAAATGCATACATACATATATAAATAGAAGAGTAAACGAATTATTTATATTTACTAGTTTCTGTTCTGTGAAAATAAAATTTATATTGCTAATTTCCACATACTAAATTTTTTGTTTTAGTTAGATTGTAATATCTCATTTACACTTATAGGTTCTAATCCTGAATTTGCACCTTTATCAGATCCATTTAACACTTTAATGAAAAATGGAAGTTTAATTCTGAAAGAAATAGACAAGTCTGCGGAAGGAATGTATAAATGCAATATATCAAATGGAATAGGAGATTCATTAGTTAAGACAATAATTGTAAAAGTCATAGGTATGCGCGTGTTGTTTTTTAAATAATGAAAAAATCATCATTTCTGTTCATGTTATTTTGACAAATCAGATTTTCATCATATGTTTTCTACAAATTTATTAATTATTCCTTTAAAATATTATCTGTATTTACATGTTTCAAATATTTCTTTCTTGTTTTAATACGCATACCTTCGATAATTTTATAATTTAGGAACAATTTTGTTTTTCAAACTTAGTATTTTATTGATGTTGGAGTTGTTTTATCTTTATATAAAATTCCTTAAACTAATATTGGATAAAAAAATTTATTAAAATTTTTATTTTTATTGAATTTTTTTATTACATTGTTTATATTTTTATATCAACATATTTTATGTTTGTTAATTAATGTTTATTATCCTTTAAACAATGCAACTGACTAGCTTTTACTGGAGTAAACTAATTTTTATAAATGTACTTATTACATTAGCTTTTATTCAAAAATTAAACAAATATTTATTTGATGTCCCTAATTTAAACAAACAAAAATTATTAAAAAGGCTATATATTTTTTAAATATACATAAATAAAATGAATATTATGTTCATTAAAAGGTCACATATTCAAAATATTAAGTGCAATAAATCAAAATATATCATAGATAATTACATCTGGTTCCCTCTTTTCAATCAAATTTTATCTTATTTTCAGTTTGTAGATATCCATGTCTTTATTGTCTTGTTCCTTGTGTGCCATTTTATATTTTTATGTATAAAAATCAAAATAGTCCACACATTTCGGTTTCAATTCGTTATTTCAATTTCTCGTAAAGAATTGTGTTTGTGTTTATATTCACGTTTCTCATGCACATCATTTATTTATTATTTTATTTTGTATTGATACAGATACTTGTTTCAAGTTTACGCCAGTTTATTAATTTTAGAAATAATTATATTTTTATTATTTCGTCTCCCATGTACTTTATTTTTTTAATACATCAAAATATAAACTATAATATAGATTCATAAGCACTTTTTTAACATATTTCAATGATTTGTAACTTTAGAAAATATATTTTTTTATGTTAGTCTGTTTCATTACATATTTCTTAATTACATCATGTTATATTTTTAGATGTAAAAAGTTTTAAAAAAAAAAGGTTTTATATTCTCTAATAATAACTTTAAAAACTTTGAAAAGATTCTTTGATATGTCATCACAGTGACATATATAAGGCACAACACAGCATATATCTCCCACTCCTTTTGTATAAAAATTTTAATCACGGTAAATTAACTTTTCATGAATACTTCGATATATGTTTGGTTTAAAAATGCTTTCGAAAACAAAATTTTCTCAAGTTTAAGGGGAATAATCTGAAAATATCACCATGTATCTGCATCTTATGACATTTTTAAAAATTTACATTTTGAAGCTGTAGCATTTTATTCTTGTTGCAATATATTTTGTCCGAAATTTTGTTACGAGATATTTAAAATAGCTAAACAAGCTTTGTTTATTTATGTAGATATATGGGGGGCAATTTCCGTTGAATTCTTATAATAATTTATCCTTTCTTACTTTAATAATCTTCCTTGCAAATGCATATGCATAAATATATTTTGTGGTTCGTTTCGATACATGCTTATATAGATAATGCCATGAATTTAATTTTTACTTTCTGTTGAAAAATCGTTCAGAATTTCAAATTTTACAATGGAAGTTCTAAATGGATTTATATTGAAAATTTTCAACTTTATATTTCAGTTTTTAGTAAATTACACTATTTGCTAATTTTTATTATACATGAAAAAAATAAACTTTTTTAAAATTCGGAATGAATTTGAAGCTAAGCTTTTAAAATCGAAAATTGCATTTTTTTTTAAACTGAAGGCGAAATTTATTATGTGTTTGTAATATAAATTTGAATATTTCCCCTTCATTTCAAAACTATTTTCCGGATCATTTAAAAAGGCTTCGAATAAAAAAAAAAGTTCCAAAATTCTTTATTTATAATATGCACTTTTAAATACTAATTTTAATTTTCGTAAGTTTGACTGTTTTTAAATTTTTTTACCTAGATTTGTAATATAAACTGGGATTTACGAATTTTGATTATTAGCTTGTTGTGAACTGCTTTCTCTTTTATCCGCTGTTCTTTATAAACTAAATACTGTGGCGCAAAAATTTGTTTCAGCTAAATATATTACATGACTTTTTCTTTATGTATGCAGTCAATTTTAGCGTGCGCTTTTTATCTGAGCTTTTTTTTTTTTTTTTTTTTTTTTTTTTTTGTCTGCGTGTGTGTGTGTAACATTATGTTTTGAACACTGATACACGATGCCTGCAAAATCTTATGTTCTGTATAAATTAAAATTTAAAGCATGTATCACCAGTTTCTAATTAGTATACAGATTATCTTCGCTTAATCCATATTGTTTAAATTATTATAATTTAAACTTTTTATCGAATAATTAATTGTTCAATTTGTAAATGATTAAAAAAGCAATGAATTTTAAGTATGGACTTTAGAGTCTTTCTTACTGTTTCAATTCTGTGATTTCAAATGAGCTGATGTTACAATATAAAAGAGCAATTTTTTACTATATTTTAATGATTGTTTATTCGATTTTGATATCAAGTAATATATATTTTATGATTTTGTATTTTTTTGTAAATTGTTTAAACATAGTTCCAATTACGAAATACTGATGGCGCTACTGTCTGCTCCACTGAATAAACTGATGTCTTATGTTGGGTTATAATATACGCCATACTCATAAAGCTTACAAAGCATAACGCTAATTTCTTTTCAGGTTTTATTAATAAGTTAAAAAAAAGCAATTAATGTGATTTATATACATTCTATATTGTGTCTGCATTTAATTATGATAAGCCACTGGAAGATATCTTCGTTTGCATTTGCAGCTTCGGTATTTTTCATCGTTGTGCAAAACATCAAGTGCTCAGGTACGTGATTCTTTACATTTTAGTATTTTGTTAAATATGTTTTCATACTTATTTGTCGCTTAAACTAAAATGTACTATTCGTAAAAATTATGCTTTTCATATCATCAATGTATATATATATATATATATATATATATATATATATATATATATATATATATATATATATATATATATATATATATATATATATATATATATTTAAAGATGAATACAAACTGAGATTTTACATTAATAGTAATCTTTTGATTTCAAATTTAACATTTATGGGTTTTTTTAACTACTTTCCTTTAATGCATATCAAATAATGAACCAAAATAATTTAAACCGACCATTAAAATTTTTAATCAATTTCGTTAAAATATATATATTTTAAAAAATGAACATTTTTAAGATGTGCTTTTTAATTAATATTTTTTCTCAATAAACTGCCATGTCACTCTGTTACTGTTAGAGTGAAAAGTTTTAATGTCTTAGCTTTTTAAAATATCAATGTGCCGAACAATTGCTAAAAAATTACAAGTCTGTTAAATTGTTAACCTTTTCTTTGATTTTTTTTTTTAGTTTGATTAATTTTAAAATAGGTCCTCTCATCATTTTATAATTAAATGCAACGATAAAACACTAATTTTAAATATAAAAAATTGTAACTGAAATAATTTATTAAAATGTAGTGCAAATTAAAATTGTTTTATTACTTTTATTCAATCGTATTTTTTTTATATTTTTAGTAAAAATATTAATTTTATTTTTATTTTAAAAAAATAATTTACTTATAGTAATTTGTGTGCAAATGAAGTTTCTTAATTAAGTACTATGCTTCTGCTTCAGTATAAAGGACATTAAAAGCATTAATTTAAAAATATAAATAAAACAAATTAAAAATATAACATTGTAAAAAAATAACTATATAAAAATATTTGTATAAGCATTAGCATAAAAAATCTTATTTTAACGTGACAAAAAAAGTGTTTTGCGATTTAACACTCTGTTTTTCCTATTTTTAATATGTGAATACTTTAAAGCAGGGGTTCTCAAAGTGTGGTACGCGTACCAGTACTGGTACGCGAAGCTCTGGCTACTGGTACGTAAAAGTCTGATACTGGTAAGTGAAATGAAATACAGCATATTTATGAAATCAAAAACTGCTTAAGTTTATCATCTAGGAAATTTTCGAACGCTATTTTCTTTTTTTTGTTGTTTTTACTAGATTTTAGAACAACATATCTATGTGAATGTACTTTTTCTTCAATTCTTCATATGAAAAACAAATACAGGAAAAAAACTAGACATCGAATCTGGATTACGACTACAGCTAACTAATATTGAACCAGACATGTGGAATCTGTGCTTGATAGATCAAACTTACCCTTCTCATTAATGATATTAGGAAATTGCTGCAATAAAGCTACTATGTATGAATCAGTAGGCCAATATGTCATAAGTATTATGGCTGTTTTTCAACCAAAACACTGTATTTGGATATGGTATGTATTATTAAAATGTAATGATGATAAAACTTTTTTTTATTTGAATGTTAATATAAAGCAGTCAATCTAAGTACCAATTTAGTAATGTAATCATGTATTTTGAAGTACAGTTAAACCTGCTAAGACGGAAGCATAAAAGACCTAGGAAATATTCCGTTTTAGACAGGTTCTGTTTTTGCAGTGTTTTTTATATTAGCTTTATGTTTGTTGCCTGGTGGTACGCGGAAGTATGAACTTCGATTTAATGGTACGCCTGTCTAAAAGTTTGGGAACCCCTGCTTTAAAGAATATCTTTGCCAAGTAAAATGCTATTAATAATTGTTGATTTTATTTTGGCAATAAATTAACATGTAATTTAATTTCAATATTATTTTCTAGATGCATATGTGAAAGTTCAGTCTTTTGTGTTTCCTTCATCACCTATGGTTGGTCAGAGAGTTAGTACTGTATGTTCTACTATTACAGCTGGTGATAAACTTGATTTTCATTGGTCAAAAAATGGGGCAGATATCACCAATTCAAATCGTATAAAAATAATGTCGTTTCCACAGATTTCTAACTTGATAATTGATCCTTTAGTAGAGGAAGACTCTGGAAATTACACTTGCACGGTCAGGGCAAGAGGAATGTCTGATAGTTACACCGCATCTCTCAATGTTCTAAGTAAGTTAATTCATAATTCTTCATTCGTAATTTTATCCTCCAAAAACTTTATTAATGTTTTAAAATATTTATATTTTGAATTTTAATAATTTTTTTTTATCGTGAATTGCAGAAATAATCATTTTACAAAGCATCTAAAACATTCATGTTATATTATATATTTGATTTCAAATAACCATAAAAAACTGACTCATATTTTCAGTTACATAAAAGAAAAAAAAAGTTTTCTGTAGTTAGATGAATTGTCGCTTCATCTCTTATTAAAGACGTTTATTTAATAAATAGATCAAAATCAAAATCAAAATAGAAGCCTTTTGTCACAAAACAAATATAAGTGAAAGTAGCAGTAATTACATATACATAACTTAGTTTTTAAAAGCATACAAATAATCAAAAAAATATATATATGTATTTACTCCAGTAATACATTATTTTGTGAAAATAACCATTTTTCTTCCTAATATGCAGATATAATTGAGCAAGTTATAATTTTGATGCTTTATGTCTTGTATATAAGTAATAATATAATATAGTTTAGATGCCTCATAATGTCAATAAATTTTAAGCACTTACTGTATTGGCATGGGGATTTTTATTTCCATTTGTTCAATTTTTTATTGAACAATGTTATTTATTTATTTATGACAGTAAATGAATTATAATAGTACACTTTGGATATAAAATGTAGGTAGCTGCTAATAATTTCTGCAAAATTCCGTATATTATAATTTTATGTATTAAATTGAATATTTAATTAGCAAGTGTATAGTAATATTGCAGTACATGTACATTGGAAACATGTGAAACATTTAATTAAAATGTAATAAATGTTTTTTTTTTCATTGACATGTTTGTTATTAAGCTATAATAATATGATTGCAGATTTTTTTTTTTACTACATCCTGTTTTCACGATACAATTATAAGTGATCTATACGGCTTTTAATTTACGTTGTAGAGGTTTATTTAAGAAAAGGGAAAACATACTTGTAGAAAAGTTATATAAGCATAGTTTAATAATTTCAAAATAATAATAAACATAAATTAATTTAATATATAAAAGGTAAGGATTCATATTTATTTTTAATTTTATACTTCACATTTCTTGCAAAAACTGTTTAAATTAAAGAAAACAAGTTATAGATACAATTTTAAGAATCGGAATAATATAATTATTTAAAGGTGTATGTAGGAAAAATAAAGATTATTTCTTATCTCAAATTGTAAAATTTTATAATTTCATAATTTGAAAGTGAGTCAATGAAAAAAGTTAAAATTTAGTTTGCAAAAATGTTAATAGATTCAAAATAATGCTAATGAGCTTCTTTATGAAAATCATTCCATAAATAATACTCTTTTACGATATTGTAGAATAAAGAATCATTAAATTCGGAAATATATAGGATGTCCCCAAAAAGGTAGTAATGCGGTTGAAATTTTTACCTGTTGGAGATAAAAAATTGTTCAAAGTAAGGTAGGGAAATATTATGCTAATGGCCAAAATTCTTCGCATTAAGTTTAAAAAGGTTATACGTTTTAAATTTCCATATGACCACGGTAGACAAAATTGATCAATTAGAATTTCTTTTATTTTATTGCAGCAAGATTGTTACAGAAATGCATACACGTATCTTTAAAATTGATTGAGTGATGCTTAGTTGAAAACTGATCACAGTGAATGGGAACCATACATAAATTAAAAATGTAAATCTGTGAGATGTTGAAAGAAAAAACAAACATGGACGATAATACGTGCATATGCAGTTGACCTTTAATCGATGCCTGCAACAATATTAGTGACGAAGAACAACTAAATATCTACAGAAGCATGGTTAGAGGAGCTTGGTAGTATGAAAAATTGGAGATGAGAGAAAACACACTGAAAATGCTTTGTGAATTGCTTTTTCCTTTTAATTATGTTTCTAGAATTAAAAAAAAAAGCATTTGTCTCTTTATATGATTTCTTCTTTCATCCAGATGTATTTATGATGAGATGTTTTCCACTTTATTAACACATTTCTCGTTTAAATAACGCTATAATCAGTTCCTGTTTAATGGTCCCTGTTTTTACTGACGAAAAAGTGGTAAAAGTCGACTTTTTAATTGTTTTTCATAACTCGATTGATTTTAAAAATAGAAGTTTTTATAATAATCTTCTTGGAACAAAAGGCTGTTAACTCTGCATTAAAAAAATCATCTGTCTGTTTTTAATGCCAGAAATCTCCGAAATTCCATAAACTTTAAAGTATCATAACCCACTGATTTTTGGTCGTAGAAGAACGGGATTTTTAGTGTTTTACTTGTCAGAGCGTGAAGAAAGTTTTTCTAAATGTAACTTATAAAACAATGGTGCCGCATATATATATATATATATATATATATATATATATATAATGTTAACGTTTTGAAAATTAAAATTAATAGGAGGAATATTTCATCTACATACTCTTAATTCCTAACTTTGTTCTACCACTTTTGCAATTTACGTTGCCTATTAATGTCCAATAGGAAAAATTAAAGCGCGTTTTAATCTTTTTGGGAAACCCTGTATGCTGCCCTTATCTATTTTATCTTATGTATTTTACTTTTTATAATTCAATATAATTCAAAATGTAATTCAAAATTAATTCAGAATATAATAAAAAAAATGAGACTTTTATATTTTTTTCTATTGTTTCAATAAATTTATATGTATAACTTAATAGTTCCTCCCACCTGGAATTCAAAACCATCCGATGTTCAAGCAAAAAGTGGAGAAACTGTTCTCTTACCTTGTGTTGGAGATGGAAAGCCTAAGCCTACATCTAAATGGATAAAGCTATCTGGTAAATCATGTTATCTCATCAAATAAAATAATAGTTTAAATTAACACCTTTTAAAGTGTTAATAAAGCAATTAGTATTTTTTATTTAAATTGAAAATGTAAAAAAAGTAATATAGGTTAATAAATAACTTCGAATTAAAGTTTATTTAAATGCTTCAGCCGCAAGCGATGGAAATGCTGTGAACGGAATTTAAAGATATTTTAATAATATAATAAATCATAAAATATAATCAATATATCATAATATAATCATAATCATATAATATATCATATATAATAATATAATCAATCATAATAATATAATCATAATATAATCATATCTTATGATATCCATATTATACATAGCTTCTTACTTTTAATTCCAGTTTTGTAGTTGTCTTATAGAAACACTGTGTGCCTGATTCCTCAGTTCTTTCCCTAAAAAGTGTAACTGTATGTGTTTTGCAGAATATTTCTCACATATAACTAGAAATTTGTCCACTTTCACTAATAAAATCCTCTTTAAAGCTTCCTTCCATTATAAAATAATTAAAAATTAATTTTGCTAAAAGTCTTCCGTTTTTACACATTTTGTAAGTTGTACGTTACAGTATGTTAAAAAAGGTGTTTTGGTTACTCGTAAAATAATTAATAAAGAGTTATTTCATCTGTCAATTTTTACTCTTTAAAGAAGAATTTAAAAAAAAAATCACGATTAGGTAAACAGTTTTCGATACATAAATTTCAAAAAATGCTAATGAAAAGTTTATTACGCCGAGAAATTCAAAAATAGTAAATGTATATCTAATTACAGATTATTAATATATAATTACTAATGTAATTATCTTAATTACATTATTTTTTTAATACAATGTGTATATAATTAGTGTATCTAATTATTGCTATGTTGAATTTATTGATTTTATTTTTATTTATTTCTATACTTAATAAAGTTTTATTATTTCACTAAAATTTTTAATTTTCAAACTTTCTTTTAACCATCAATTTTCTTCATAAACGTTTCTATTTTCAAATTGTTAGTTTGGTTTTCAAATGCCACTTTAAAAAATAATATTTAAACAAACGTGCTAGACTTCAAGACAAAAGTTAAATTAAATTAAATGAATTCTAAGAAATTTTTTTTCTGTACAATTGATCTCACGTGATATTTATTGTGATATATTTAATTTTTTTAGTTCATAGTGGTGAACCTGTAATCTTAGTGAATTCAGAGTTGATCTCCGTTCACATCAATGGAAGCTTTGAAATAAGCGAAGTAACGAAAGAACACGAGGGAATCTACCAGTGTATAGTTTCAAATGGAGTAGGTTCTGCACTTAAAAGGGACATTAATATTAAAGTAATTGGTGAGTTTAATAAATATGTGAAAGACAAATTATTAATGTTTTCTTTGAATGTAGTATACTTAACTTCTTTAGCTTACTTCTTTAACTTTTTAATCACGAGAAAACAATCAAGACATCCAATTTCTTTTATCTAATCACTATATCAACATTGTCTGTAGACTGACGGCAGAATCCTCAGATTAGGGTGTACCCGATATTAACCAGATAATTCGATTTGAAAGCAACCTGAAATTGAACCCAAATCTGACAATAGTGATCTTGTGAACACATAACCCAATCCGAAGCCTCAAAAATGATTTTCATCAACCTATAACGCGAAGTGAATCCCAAGCACTTTAACCACATAAAAGTTCCTTTCTTTCTTTTTCTTTCTTTCTTTTTTTTTTTTTTTTTTTTTTTTTTTTGAAACAATAAATTAAAAATAGGGACAAATACCACTTTTTCTGTACTAAAATATCTGATTTATGTAATCGAAAAATGTTTGCCAATTAATAAAGCGAAAATTACAGTTAAAAATTAGTGGTATCCAAAAGTTTATCGTTACGAAGCAAGCAAACACTTCTTACCTGAGCGGTGTTCGGGCAAAACAGTTAAGTGGTTAAATTGGAAACACAAATGGATATATATATATGAATGTCATATTTAATTAGAATTATACAACAACAATAGTTTACAATTTATAATACAAACATTAAAATAAGTTATATATTTTTTGAAATACATTGAATATATGTCCACTAATTCATATTCAAACACAAATATATATTTTTTTTTATCTGATCGTCAAGCCTATTCGATTTAGTACGTCAATTTATGGCAATGAAGCTATGCATTTAAAAAGTGATTTAGGAATCAATTTTCTTCTTTAAATGAAGAAAAAACGTTTATTTAGATTTTTTTTTTAAGTTGAATTTTGGCAATAAAAGGAATATACGACATTGATTTTATTCTTGTATTTTTCTCTCTCACTGTTCTCTCGATGTTTGAATTCACGATATTAATATAAATGTTAGACAAACCTTACCTTATATATATATATATACATTGTCTTTAAAATTTGTAGTACTTTCTTATATAACGCATATAATCGTTTCTCATAACTTATAATATATTAATAAAATTTAAAAAAAATTTTCTTTGAAGATATGCAAAATATTTTAGAGAACGCCAAAATAAATTACAAATAATGTCAGTGCAGTACAAAGTCATAAAATTTGTCAAAATATATTTATTTGAATTAAAAAAAAATGGAAACATACTAGATTGACATTTGCCTCAAGAAATCAAATTAAATACTTAGCAGAAAAATATTTCAACCATTACAAAAATACTATAGATATGTATTTCAGTTTATATCAATAAAATTTGACAAATATAAAACATACATATGAAATATATGAATGTTGCTACTTGTGATATTATTATTATACATGATTCAATGTACATAATTTTTCAAGTGTATTAATATCCAAAATGTAATTCATATATGACTATGATTATAAGTACAATGAAATCCAATGCTTGAATTTTACTGTTTGGTGAGTATGGATTTAAACAATATCATTTACTGAAACAATAAAAATCTGTATTAGTTTCTATTTTGAACTTGTATTCTATGATACTTTTGCTATTTTACTTTTACTGGTCATTATATTGTCTTTTAATAGCACACCATCATCATCGTTTACTTAATGTAAACATTTACTCGATATCAATTTTGGTATTCGATTGAGGCTAAATGCGAATGTTTTTGTTTTTTCAGTAGTATAAATATTTCGAATGCATTATTTATAGCGTATTGTGATTACACTTAACATATATAACATTTCTGTGAATGTAGCAACATAATGTGGAATAAATTCTAACAATGGAAAACTACAATAGGCGACTTTTGATTTCATATTTTTTATGTGCATTTTATGTATAAACACACACACACACACATATATAACGTTTTCTTAATAAACTGAATTATTTACTAATGTCGTTGAAACTTCATATTTTTAAAGTTAGTGTGGATTTTACTGAAACATATATAAATTCTATTTTTTTTCTACCATTTTCAGTAATTAATAATAAAAAGCAAATTATATATGGATGATTATTACTTTATATGTATGTTTCATATTTATATTGACTTTTTTTTTACTATTAATTAGTATAAACTTATCTTCTAGATGACTGAACATAATATTATATGTATATTTTTACCGATTAATGTTAACAATATTTATTTCCGTTGATCTACTTTTATATTCTATATTAAATAAAATTATTCATATTGATTGTAAAAACATTGTTTTGTAATTTTTCTATTCATCTATGAAAATCATCTTCCTCGAAACAAATAAAACACGTGCAGATAATTAATACAAAAATTAAAGAGATATTATATTTATTTATTAATGTATATTTATTGTGTTTTGTTTTTTGTTTTGAATGTTTTGATTTTTTGTAACTTAATGATACTTATTATACGTATTGTATAATAAATGTTTTAAAATGATTGATAGACTATTGAATCATGCATAATTTTCTACAATTTATGCTCAAAAATAATTCTTTTCATTGATTACTTTATATATTTTTATTAAACTGTTATAATCAAATGAACTGCAATGGTTTCATTTGGAGTTACTTTTTCTTATAACTAAAAACTACATCCTAAAAAACTTAATTTCATATATATATTTTTTTTATGAAAATGTTTACGAATTTTTATTATTATTAATAGTTGATAGTTACAAAATGTATTGTAGCATAAAATTGTCAAATAATTTATTATTATTATTATTATTATTATCTTTGATTCCATTCCGTTGCTTTTTATAATGTCTTATCCTTTATTTTTCACATGTGTATTCATTTTTAAATATATACATGTATGTGCATATACTTATGGCATATACTTATGTACATTATGAACAGTATATACATATATGTATACAAATAATCCTTTTAGCACTTTAAGATGAAGTGGCTGACTTGTATATCAATTAAATGTAAAGTTATTTGTGTGTCTATATAATTGAATGTACAAATGATAATGATTCATTCAGTTTTAAATTGCATTGTATTATCGTATTTATATACACATCAACTTAGAAAGCATAATCATAAAAATCTATGTGGGATGAATTTAAGTAGTGAATTAAATTTATATTGTGTCATATTAATTTAGAAATGAATGAAAAGTATTATAAAAACTGTCTATAAATAATTCTGAAAAATGTTGCTTGAAAAAGTAAAAATATCATAATTTAGTTCTTTCTGTCACACAATGAGGGCGCTACAGATCTGAATCTCGAAATAACTGTATAAACGCCATTTCATGTTCTCTATATAGTTTTAGAGTATAGCAGAACTAAGAAGTTTACAGCGTGTTTATGTTAATAAATTAATATAATCAGAAAGCAATTAAAAACGGCATCATTTAATAATTTTTTGGAATAAATAATAGTTGCAGCAAATAGAAAGCGGTAACTGGAATATGAAGAAGTTTCTGTACTGTGTGATCCTTTTCATGTTTACGGATATGTTCCTAGGTAAGTAGCAATTACTTGTTAGTTTTGATTAATATTATAATATATTGTGGAATTTATTAATTATATTACCAATTTATGAAAATAGATTATATTTTACTAATTTAACATGCTTGCTTTTATTTACATTTTTATATGTGATATCGCAAGGAGTATAATACGCTCCAAAAATAGCGATAACTAAAAATTAGTAAAGAATCATAGTATACTTGCAAAAATTCTCTTTATGTATGAAAGTAAATTAAATAAATATAATTCCAAACTATTTTTTTTTCAATAAAAAAATACGCTATAATGAAAAAGAAAATTCTCTTTTTGTTAAACAAAACATAAAAGAATGTAATTTAAATTTAAAATCTTAAACATTATATAATTTTTCATTCAAATTACAACGAAAATTTAAATGAATATAAATTTCTGCCTAATGTTATTTTTTGCATGCGTAGGTAAGTTAAATATGTTGCTCTAAATTTCATATATATTTAACGAATCATAAAAGATAATAATAAAAGAAAGCATAAAAGTTTGGTTTATTACTAAAGCTTGGAGTTAGTTACACATTTAAATAAAGTTTAACTAAAATATTTAAGACATTTCATGGCATTAAATTGAATAAAATCAATAGCTTAATGTTTTTAAAATATTCATAAGAAATAAGCTTTTCAAATTATTTTTCAATATTTAAAAAAAAATGTTTCGTTCTTTAAATTACTTATGTAATATAATATTTTATTTATAATTATCTAAAAAAAATATTTTATGAGTAATTATTAAAAATTATCAACTTAAAGATAAATAATTGGATATGTTAAATGTATGAAATGAAATTAAATGAAAATAGTTCTATTAGCATATAAAGAATACGCAGATTGTTTTACTTAATAAATGTACAAAATGTTTTAATTCCAAATATTTCAACCTAAAACAGTTCATTAGCATAAATTAAATATTAATAATAACTTATTAAAAATTAGATTAATTTCAAGCACATGATTTTTTTTTATAGGATTCGATGCATTTAAAATTCAACCCTTCTCCTTTCCATCAACTTCTGTCATAGGGAAGCGTGTTATTACTTTGTGTACAACTACAACAGGCGGAAAAGTTGAATTTAAATGGTTGAAAAATGGGCGAGAAATTTCAAAAAATTCCAAAATCATAGCTCGGTCGTTTCCGGAGCTTTCACATCTGATAATTGATCCTTTATCGGAAGACGACAGTGGAAACTATACATGCATTGCTACCGCAAAAGGACATACAGAGAGTTACACTACTGCTTTAGATGTATTAAGTAAGTATGCATATACATTGATTCGAATATTTTTAAAGTGAATAATTAAATTACTCTTACATCAAGTGCTTGGGATTTGTTGTTTAGAAATCTTTTAATATATGTCTGAATGATAAGATAAAACTATCACGCAGTTTATTTTCAATGTTTAAGAGCTGGTACAAATATAGCTGGTGTAATTATTATGTTATTGTGACACATAAATTTGAATAAATATTATTTATTGGATATAAATTTAATCCAAAGCAGAAACTACTTGAAAATATAGAAATTACAGAAAATACTTAATTTATGTTATTTAACTCTCTTCTAATTGTGATTTTGTTTTTTATAACTTATAATTTTATCCTTTTTTGAAAAAAACTTTTTACTTATTTTTTAAATATATCAATAATGGAAAAATACTCATAATATTCTTTATGTGATACAGACAAATAAATGTTTAGAACAGCCATACCCAATCTGTGGCTAATAGGCCGCATGTGGCCCGAGACACACAATAATTCATCCATATTTATAAAAAATTGAGCTGCGAATAAAAGGTATTTGAGATCTTCACTATTGTTTTGATATTTTTATGGGGAAACAAAAGTCTATACAGTTATGAATAATTAATTAAAAGTTACGTTAAAATATTCTATTTAAGTTTCTCGCTTAATCAAAATTTGTGTTTACATATAGTCTATTACGTATGTGTTAGGATGGTGTATATAATTTTAAATCTTCAATACTAATCACACAGTATTTAAAATTCATTAAATATGCACTATATATTTTTTTCAGTTTTGAATAAAAAAAAGTTTTTTGCATTAAGAAAAGTCTGATTTATTAAAGGAAATCTCCTGATTTTTCTATCTTTGGATCTTGGAAATTCTGCATTATAATATTATATTAATTTTTATACTTATTATATAGATAATACTGATTACATAATTTTTTTATGTTGCTTTGATATACTACTTTTGTTATTTTACTATTTTAATAATATTTTATTATCATTATTATATAAATATAGTATATTGCGGCTCCCCTAATGTAGGAAACACATGTTTGCGGCCTGGAAAAAAATAAAATAAAAAGTGAACATGACTAGTTTAGAAGAATGGTATTTTATTTTTATTTTTTCATTTTATTTTAGTTAAATATTCATCTGGTTCCTATCAGTATACTAGCTTTAATGGAACTTTTATTATTTTAAAATTTTATTGCAATTCACAGAGATTAACACCTTCAACGTGAATATCAAACAATACAATTAAAAATAATTCAAAAATATTATTTTGGTTCCATGGGAACATTTATGGTACCATTTAAATATAATTGATGAATACATATAAATAAAATATATTGTTGTGAAAGTTTCTTAATATATTCTTTGTCGGAAATATGTGTAATTGAAGTAAGCGCTTTTAATACCACACAATTTACTCATATAAGATATGCAAATTTTATAACCTGAAAAGAATTTTTTCATAGTAAAAATAGAAATATACATAAAAAAAAAATACGTTTAGAGTATTTATCATATATATTATTTCTCCCGTCAACAACCCTTTTTCTAAGAAAATATGAAACGCAGAACAACGAATGAGATACCATATGAAAGGTTTTTGAACCGGCTTCTGACATAGTACACTTATATTTTTTTAAAACATGTTTTTGGATTAAAAATTGCTGTTAATTAAAAATTAAATCAACATTGATTTCATAAATGAAATGAAAGGTTTTCTGAAATCAGTGTTGCCACAAAACATTAAATACTGCATTATCGTATGACGTCATCCTCTAATGTAATTAAAATATGATTGTTAATTTATTTCTTGCGCGTGCTTTTTGAAAAAATATAGAGTTTTTAATCGGGTTTTTAATTTAATTTTTACGCGTGCGTCACCTATTGTTTATTTGTTTTCTTTGTTTAATCATGGCTGTTTATATGCGTACTGTATCGGAATCGGAACACCAGTAGATTACGTAATTTAAGGATTAACTTCCAAATATACATTTCATTAGGATTTACAAAAATTGTAAATATTTATTTTTTAATATTTCATTAAGCTGTTAATATGCCAGCGAAGTCTGATGTCACTTAAATGCCTGCTGGACCACAAAGTTCGAACGCCCCATGATTAAGCTCACATAGGCTTTCAAAAAAGTGGTGTACCAAATATTGATTTACGTATTTAAGACATTTCTTTAACAGTTTTGCAAAATCTGAGGAAATGCTTTCGGCACAGATGTCATATACCACATTGGCGCGATTTTCCCCCCGCTAATTTGGGGAAAACTTTGTTTATTTACTTTTGTTTGTTTACTTTGTTTATTTACTTTTTAAACGTTATTTATTTACTTTATTTCGTATTTTAATTCTATAAATTATTGTTATTATGTATATCTACATTTATTTATATCAAACTATCATTTATTTTTATTTCCTTTTTTAAAATAATAGAAGCTATTTTATTTATTACGTTATTTTACTTTTATATTGAAATAAAATATCACGTGCTATTATTATATGCTATTTGTAACTAATATTCAAAAACAAAATTTTCGCCAAATTGGCGGGGGGAAAATCGTGCCATGTGCCATGCTGGCATATAAATTCCCCAAACATCTGATTCAGTGTTTAAATTTTTTTATAATTCTTTTTTTTTTTTTTTTTTTTCAGTATAGGGGTCTTGGCAACCTAGAGAAATAACCTTGGCGAGATAAGAAAATTTGGCAAAATATTTTCTGGCAATCTATTCGCACAAGCAATCATTATATATATTTCATTTGTCAACATCCTTTTTTTTTATGCACATACAAAACATACAACGATGAATGAGGTATTCGAAAAGTTTTTGAACAAGTTTCTGAGAAAGTACAACTGCATTTCATTAAAACGCGGTGATTAAATTAAAAACAAGTGGGTAAGTGTGATCAAAGATCGCTAAAAGGGTTTCGTTTAATATTCCTTTTAAAACACTTTATCCTCTCTTTAATACATCCAAATAAATTTCATTTAGCAACCAAAAAAAAAAAAAAAATTCCTGTTTTTTATAAAGTAAAAATTTACCGGTCTATTTTTCTCGTTTTTTCGAATATCCAAACCAGCCCGCTATTATATTCTGTCATAATAATATCTGTCATGTGGACTAAATGCGATACTTAAAAAATAATTATTATTTCAAAATTAAACATGTTGTACACCTTCAAAATGTTAAAATATGCGAATATTTCCATAATCGGGTTTTTATCATGACTCAATACGTTCCTCAAACTCATATATTTACTATTCTCTGTTATTCATATTGATCTAGCTTTGTAATATTTTGAAACATTTGAAAAATCCGTTAAACTTCCGATATGACGTCAGATTTTCTTTTTTAATTCTCTAATGACGTGATATTAATCTACTTTGTGTGTTTACACATACTCATACTCTTTGTATTATTGAGAAATCTTACGGTTTTATTACCACTATGACGTCAATCAATTTTATTTCATATTAATCTTTTTTTTTCAGTTGGTGAAAATTTTTATTTTATTTTCATTTTTCACGTGGAAATCGTCTGATAGAAAATTAATTATTGTAAAAAGAATTTCATCGTGGATTTTTAATTTTTGGCATCTGCTATAATAAAAAATGTTTGAATTTAAAAGGAAAATGCTGTTAGAATTTTGTTTTTTTATCTCTATTTACTAAAATAATACGAATTTTTCAAATTTTAATATTTTGAGCTCTTGATAGCTATTATTCAGATTTATACACAAAGTTTCAACTTTGTAAGTTACATAGTTTTTGAGAATGGCTCTGTGACGGACAGACAACGGAGCGGGAGTGATAGGGTTTCGTGAGATGAACGAAACCCTAAAAATAAGTTAATTAAAAATTAGCACTAATACGTACCAGGAAATAATTTCAAAGATTGGAGTGCGAAAGCTTCGCACGGGTCCTTCTGGTATCACATATATATTTACTGTCTTAGAAGTATTGAAAGCAAGTCTTAGACAAATTTCTTGCGTTTTATATAAATTTCTGAACACAATTACTTAAATTTATTTCGGTCCCTATGTCGAATTATTTTGATCAGTTGATTGAAATGTAACTTGAAAATAAGTAACAATTGATAGTATCCTTTAAAAAGTTGCATTGGCTTTTTAGAAATTTCATAAAGAAATAGTTTAATTTTTTTTTTTTTTTTTTTTTTTTTTTTTTTTTGTAAAAATAGAGTTTACATCTTCAAAAGATTTATCTGATTTTTATTATTTTATCTACAGTTCCTCCTACATGGAAAATTATGCCAACTGATTCTGAGGTAATTAGTGGAGAACCAATCATACTTAACTGCTTAGGCACAGGAAAACCACAACCAAAAGTCACATGGCTGAGATCAGTTGGTATGAGTAATATTTATTGTTTTGTAAATTTAAAAATTTTAAACCTGGTGATTTTTTTCTGCTGATATCATTAGTAAAAAACTCATATTTCTGATATAACTGGTGCGTCAAAAGTTCGTTACAGGTTTAGAAATTAATTAAAGATGAACAAATGATTACAAAAAATCGCCGTTTGCATGAATAGGAATCACAGATTGATCAGATTTCTTTTAATAATAGGAAAAGTGTTGAAATTTTAAAAGTCAGCAATAGTAGGCACTAACATTCAATATATGGAATAGATTTATGCATATTAGCTCGTCAATAAAACAACTGGATGCCCATGAATTTTTTATTCGTTGCAGACAGCATGCTATCATTAAAAGATTAAGCGTTGCTAATTAAGTTTTTTAATTGAATTTTTAATGGTCAATTGGCAACCAAGGTACAGCGAAAGGCCCCAAGACGGGAAAAAGACCCCTTTTCAAATCAGAGGATACTGAAAGTTGTTTATATCTGTTATTTGTTTTCTGTTTATTCTGTTTTATTACGAACTTCATTTGCACATATCTGCTTTATATTTTGGCTTGGCATCCTCTAGCGGTGACTTTTGGCAATTGAATTTTTTTGTTATTAATAAAAATCCGATCTCACTCTGATCCTATCGGTGAAGTTTTTGTCGTTCATTTGTTCTTTTTAAATTAGTTTTTAAAGTTGCGATGAATTTACATAGTTATTAAGATGTTTCGCAGTTCTACTGGTTAATTAATTAACATTCATTTTTTTTTATCAGTTTTACATTTAAATTACTATCCGAAAAGTAAATTTTTAGACTATTATTTATTGTAATATTTTTAAAGCGTAGGTGACATTAAGTAGAATGTGTATGGACAGTTATTTATTGTAATCAGGTTTTCGATATACTTTTTACAATAATACACTTGTGGAAGTTCAAAAGTAGTTGCTTATAAAATGTTTAATAAAATTTTGGTTTATGAATGTTACTTGCTGAATAATCTGAAGAAATCGAAATCGAAATACAGAAAAAATTCAACATTTAGAAGCTCTTTGCTTTATTGTTGAGTATTTTAAAAAAATTGTGCTGTATCTGTGTTCACATAGTTAACTAAATACATACTTTTTAAATAATTCTGGATTGTACGTTCTTTGAATGATAACGGTAACTACATATTAAAGCAAATACTTGTACAACATATATCGTAACTAAAAATATAGA
The DNA here is from genome assembly GCA_963931845.1 of Maratus michaelseni. Lineage (NCBI taxonomy): Eukaryota > Metazoa > Arthropoda > Arachnida > Araneae > Salticidae > Maratus > Maratus michaelseni. Next base: position 400,758,584 of record OZ007588.1, read on the forward strand.
GTGTGGGTTTTTTTTTTTTTTTTTTTTTTTTTACGTATTTAGTGATACTGCTTGAATTATCGGCATTTGTAAAAGATCTTAGCTTTAAATACGCCAGCGGTTACCGCATGAAATTTTTATTACCTATCTAAAATATAAACGCCTTTATTGAAGTACCAAATTTTAGAAACACAGAAAAGAAACACCTACATTTGATCTGTAGATTTTTTAAAGTCTTGTGAGTCTATTAGCCCAAAATCAGTGCAATTTATATGAACACAATTCTAAGAAACAACGAAATATTTGATGTAATACGAGAATTTTATGTAATACGAGAAGAAAACAAAGTTAAAAGAAAAAACAAATATCTAAAAATGCTAAGTATTAAATAAAATAATAAAAAGAAAGCAATTTCTGTTTTAAAATCCAAATTTAAAACTTGGGAATGCATTTAATTATTTATAATTTCAAAATATCAAAATAATATTTTTTTTATATGTATTTTTGGGAATTTAAATGGTGAAAAATTCATTATAACTTTTGCAACAGAGTTGCAAAAGATGTTTTAATAATTTGTATTATTTTTTAATTATTTGCTTGTGCTAAAAAAATATCGATAAGTAAAATACATTTAATATTGGTTAAGGCTATTTCTATTATCATTGTATTTTTCTGTCGTTAATAGCAAAAATGTATTTATTAGTTGTAATAATTTAGAAATGTAAACTAAATTCAGGACTCATAATAGTTATCTATAATTATGCGTTATCTTTATTAAAATTTAATTTTTAGAATTCATGTAGTTTTCATATGTTTTGTTATTTATAACGAAAAATAATGAAACTGAAACATCTTTTCAAAGTCAAATCACAATTTAATTAAAAAAAAAAAAAAAAAAAAAAAAAAAAAGACTCAAAAACAACTCATTATAAAGCATATTTTAAATAAACATGATAACTTTATCCAAATTTATTGAAGCTAGAAAGATTAATATTTAAAAAAACTGATGTGTATAGTCGTAATTATTTTTATCATAATAATATATTATGGAGATATCATAATATCATATGGAGAGAGAGAATCATATGGTATTTGATGATCAAATAATTGCAGAAAGACACAAAAATTTGGGAATTGTATCTTTTATATTTTATGAATAAGGTTTGAGGACCATCCATATTGAAATAGAAAGAAGATTTTAGAAATGTAAACCATGTTAAAATTTTAAACTCTATTATTTTTAATAGCAACGATACCGTATTTGAATTGTTGAGTAAAATTTTAATTTTAGATACCGAATCTCAATTCATTTCATGTTGAAGTTTATGAATTACATAGATGTAAAAATTTGACTCATAGTTCAAGATTGTTTAACATTTTCATACATATTTATTAAAGTAATTTTTTATGGCTGATTCTGTTTGTCAATATTTGCATTAAGCATACAGAACATAAATGTTTAACATAAATGGCTGCTTGTAAAATTTTATGAGTGAAATATGTATTATAAACTGATATTAAATAAAATATGAATTGTAACATACAAATATTTTAATAAAAATTCATTTCTAGAGGCTTTTTCTAAAGGTAAACAATTTTTTTTAAATATTTTGTTTGATTTTAGTTTTAAAACCACCACTACTATAGTTAAAGTGACCATATAGTCATGGATAAAATTAATAATTCTTGAGAATATTAAAAAATTAACTGCAAATTAAATTATTTAATTGGTTTATTTGGTATTTTCTATTACAAGATATATTTTCTATTTGATTGTATTAAGAAATCAGTTGATTGATTCTGAATCTTATAATAATGGATTTTTCTTTTGAGATCATCACAAAATTTGTTCAATTTAAAATAGATAATTCCCCAGGAACTATTTACAGAAAATTTGGGGGAAATTACATGTAATCTAATTAGTTTAGATTTGTTTTCTGGTGCCAAAATTAAGATAGGAATGGAAATATTTATACAGTAGAGGATTGCAATGGAAATAACAAAACATGTGCCTGTTTCAATATGAAGATGGTTAAACATAGGTTATCTTAATATGCAAACGTACAATGTATTTTCATTCGTGATAAACGTACAATTTATTTTCATATTAATAATACTTTATTTTCTATTTTTTATACAAAGAAGTGCATAGCATATTTTTTAGTATTGTTTTAAAGTTAATAATAATAATAATAATAATAATAATAATAATAATAACTCGTTAAATATAGATTAAAATAAAGTAGGTATTATTTTTAGAAGCGTTTTCAAATACCCTTTCCAAAACTATGGTTTAAACTTCATTCACAACTTTTTGCACCAGTTTAATGAAAAGTTAATTATATTGAGATTTTTTTTAAAGCACGATTAAAAAAAGATTTTTCTAATAGTGCATTTGACGGTTGTATTAATATATTTATAAATAATTTTATAATATTTTTCTTTTTTTTTTTCTTTTTTAGCAAACATAATATGTGTCTTGATATCGTTAGAATTAAGATTATTATTAATATTATATAAATTCTTTTTATTTTCTTTTATATTTATAGGCCAAAACGCAGACTTTTTGCCAATTTCTGAACCACAGTATACTTTTGAAAAGAATGGGAGCCTTCTTCTGAAAGATGTAGATAAAGCATATGAGGGCATATATAAGTGTATTATATCAAATGAAATCGGTGATGAATTAGTAAAATCGGTTATGTTATCTGTTATAGGTATGTTATAATAAGTTTTATTACTGAATGAACGGTACTTTTAAATATTTGGTGTGTTACATCATATAAATGCATTATATATTTTTAAAATATGTATCTGAATTCTTTGTTAAGAGTTCCAATTTTATAAATGGTACAAACCTTTTAATTATAATAATATGTTTTGAAATGCTATGCATACTTTATGTAATATTCATATTATACATAAATAATTGTAAATACACTTTTCCACTTTATAATGTACTTACTTGACAAAAGTAGTTTGAAATTTAAAATGGTAACAATTATCCAAATATATTTGAATAATAAACATGAATTGAAAATTTAATTTGGATTTTAATTCATCTTTTCTTATAAAGTATTACTTATAAAAGCAGCAGTAAAATACCATATATTTAGACTGTGTTTATTGATAGAAGTTTTAAAAACAGTGCTTATAAATAAGTGAAACAATCTTTCAGGTAAACATTTCCATGAATGTGCTAATGACACTATAATTAATAGCTCATTTTTTACCATAAATAATTATTTATATACGATTTAAAAAAACATTTTGTTGCCAAGATTTTTTTTTCCTCTGAAGTGTCTTTGCCCATTCACTTGAAGTTTAAGTATGGTAATTTTTTGTAAATCATTCCTAATATTGAATTAATAGAAATAATGTAAATATTCTTTGATAATATTACTTTTTTGCTATATTGAATAGCAATACTGCAACAACATGACAAACTAAATCTGTTAATGACTAATTATTTCGTAAATTTTCATTTTATTGGCAAGCTATTACCAAAAATTGTGTTTTTTCAACAGTGAATTAATAAAATTTCCAAAAATGAGTGTTCTTTACGATTTTAAATTGATAATTAATAAAAGCCTCTTCTATGTGCGTGCATTTTAGAAAGAAGTAATGAATATGAACTTACTTTTTATTAAATATATTTATAAATATGTAAATATGCGAAAAAATTTTATAAAATTTTCTTTTCAGAACAGTAACTTGAACTATGCTAATGTCCGAAAAACAGAATTTAAAAGAAAAAATGTGTAGCATTTTTAAAAATCCGTATAAACTGCAGTAAAGGAATCCTTATTCAAAGGCAGATTTTTGAAGCACCGTTCAGAACTACAGGATTGCGTTGAAAACATTTATTACCAGTGATCATCAAAATAATATTTATGTTGTAAAAAATTATAATATGAAATATATTTTTTATTTAAAAAAATCATTTACGCAGTCATTTTTATAAAAATGTTAAAGAACTTTTCACTCTGATGATTTTCAGATAATACATGTATGTGTTTGTTTCGTAATCATTCTGTGTTTTGCATTTCATATTAAAATCACATCATAATGGAAATATTTAACGCTTCTAAATTTTGGGTACACGATATGTTACTTCTTACAACACAATATATACATATTATTTCAAGTTATTTATCCTCCTGTTAATTTTATTTTGTGTCTATAAAATTGTTCAATTATTCGCGATGCTGATTTTTATAAACATGTTTTCATGCAACAACCCTTTATTTGATAGTTTTAGTGAATTAAATCATGGCATTCTTGTAGTTTATAACTACAAAAACTGTGAAAATCTGGAACAATATTTATTATTCTACTTTTTGCACTTATTTAAATAAATATTCTTATTCGTTTCGGGTGATAAATGTGAACGAATTGAAATTTCCTCGTGATTGAAGTCATATATATCTAAACGAATATTAAAATCTAAGTGATTCTACACTACTTTACATAATAGCTAAAATGTCTAATTTTATAACTCTGTGTTTTGCTGTGAATTTTCAATATTACAGGAAAAATAATATGTATGTTTGTGATATATTTGTGTATATATGTGAGTGTATGGATTTACTTGTGAAATCCTTTAATTCTTTATATTTGCAAATGGAATAAATATTTTTACATACTTTAATATTTTTTTTCATTTTGATTTTATTTTGTAACGATTTAAAATGTTCATTTAAAAGTAATCTCGAATTAGTTTCGTTTCTAAAAGAATGAGGGCGCTGCTGTCTTTTATAAGGACATATCTTGAATTTATGTGATTTTGTATACAGTCCACGCCATTTGTGCAAGTTTATATTTCAGTTATACAAGTTGAATGTATTTCATTTGATAGGAGAGTTTATTATATGACTAAAATTTTGACATGAAGAAAGTAACATACAATCCCCATGCTACTTTGTTGGTGTATGGAATTTATGTCACCGCATGCATCGTACAGAGAAGCTATTGCACAGGTAAGAAAGATTTTGTTATTTTTTAAAATCGTGTGTTTTGTAGGAAGAATTTAGTAAATTATCTAATGAAAAGTTTCAATTGTTCTCCATTAGTTATCATTATAAGAATTTTAGGAAGATTTTAATTATAAAAATTATGATGTACCTTATTATGAATTGATATATATAATATAACTATCATTTATTATTGTATCTTTATCTATGTGCGCAAAGCATCTAAGGATTAAAAAATACTTTTAAAGATCACTGAAATTTTAATGAATTAGCGCTTGACGGAGAGTTTTTTCATAAAAAAATATTCCAACTTTATTGTGATAAAAATAATTATAAATATATTACTTTCTCTATCAATAGAATTTTAGAAAATGGTTTAATGATTTCAGAAATTATTGATTAGTTATAAAAAATGTATTTTAATAGTATGTACAACAAATGATACAAAATTATAATCGTCACTAATTACATATAAACTTTAAACAATGCAAAATATAAATTTGTGTATTGTTTATATACCATAATCATTTTATTTATTGTTTTCCTTAGTTGTGTAAACTTCATTCATTATATCTAAAACTTTTAATTTCAGAAGGCAGAGCCCCATTCAACCCCCCCCCCCCCCCCCCCCCCCCGAATTCATCATCAAATTGATGATCACAACATTTTGGAATTCAATATCTTAAATCTTTTATCTATAAATCTTAAATCTTCGCTATATTAAATCTTTGTTTTAGATAGTCTAGAAATCATAAACTTCTCAATATTTATACGAGACTTAAATGCGATATAATGTACCTTTTCTAGTTATTGATTTCAGTGTAAGTGCAATTGAAAATATTTATTACTAATCACGATATAATTTATAAAAACATGAATGTTTAATATATGCCAGATTTTCTAGTGATCTAAATACTTATTACAAGTACAACCTGAGCACTTGAAGCTTTTTCCACAGAACAGTTATTTTTAACGATTCTTTTTAAAATATTCAGTCGTAAAGTCAGACGTGGGTCATTCCATACACAATGAGAAAAATAGCGAAAAGTTTGTGGCCTCACAATTACCAATTTTTATTATATTGGGTATATAGGTTCAGTTCATGCCTAAATAGAGTTCTTTGAAATATTTTGTTCTGAAATTAAATAATTTGTCGCTTATGGGAATTTAAAAAAAACGGGACTAAAACAGCTCTTGACAGATTGCTCAAAATTGCATGTTTGAAAATCTGTATCTTGCAAACTGCTTCACATAAATTGTAAAGTTATACAGCACTGAATTCTCTTAAAATGTTCTTTACGTATATACATATGTAATATATATATACATACATACATACATACATACATACATACATACATACATACTATATATATATATTGATTTTTAAAGATACTAATTAATCTTAAATTGATTTGAAAAATTTAACAATTTTCTTCCTATGAAAGCGCAAGAAAGTTATATGAAGGAAGTTTTATTTATTTATTTATTACATTCTTGAAAACTCGAGATTGCCTTTTGAATCCTTATATAATAAATTTAAATTTTATAAAGAGGTTATTATTATTATTATTATTATTATTTTCATTTTAACATGAAAATATGCATACTATTCCAGAAATTTTTTAAAGTGCTAATATTTATCTTTATTTATGCTAAATTTTAATTCTTTTGAATAGTTTACAAATTATACTCTACGTAATCTACTCTACTCAAAATCAAACCCCGAGTAAATGAAATTGAAGGCATGAATGAAACAATGAAAAATCCGATACGCCATACTAGACACTTTTAGTTTTAATGCGCAATAATTCCCAAACTTTATTTGCTTTCATTCACGTTTAAATTAGTTCTTTTAAAAAATAGAAATATTTCATTTTCCTCTAAACTTTTTATATATTTTTTTCTTTATTAATAAATCAAAAGGCAATCAATCAACTCTGAAATTAAATCAATTTTTTATTAACTAGATTTTATTAAAAATTATTTTTGGCGTCGTATTTACATTCCTAAGTTGGTTATTAAACCGTAAAATCTTAAGAATTTTTTTATAGTTTTCAATTTTACAATACTCTCAGATTTAGATTTCAGTTTCTCTGAAGGATATTTTTAGAAGTAATATAGAAATATATTCTTTAATTTGTGATTTTAACTTACTGATTTATGAGAAGTTGTATTGATTTCCAGGATATATATTTTCGTGTAAATGTCCGTTAAATTTTAATGTCAGCTTTATTACTGAAATAATTAATCCAGAAATCTTATATTTTGTATTTGTTTATATTTAATCTACTTACAATTGACTTTCATGAAAATCTGGCATGACAGCTATGGATGGTTTGCTGAATTTGTATGGATTGATCCATGGATTAAGTCTATATAATTCTGCGCTATTTATATACAATTTGAGAACTTTTATTTATATTAATGTGCAATATACAGTTTGGTGTTTTTATTATCAATATCAGTCGAGAAGAAAGAAACAAAATAACAGATGCTGATTTGGAAGCTCGACGTTTTTATTATACTAAAATGTTTACAAATTATTTCTAAAATCTTCAAATTCAGTAATTCATGTTTTGATTGAAAACAATGTTTATCTGTCTAATCTAAAACCTTCTCTGTCCAATCTAGTAAAGGTTGCAATTCTAATATTATTAAAAGTTCAGCTACGTGTAATCAAAGATTTAAATTATATAATCTATAATTTAATACTTTAAAATAATTCGGGTCATTTTTCATTCAGTGAATGATAAAAATTTTTACTGTCGTCTGCATTGTCACAAATGATGACGAGCCATAAAAAAAAACATTATGATATTTTAAAAAATTCTTTATTTTTTGAATGTATTAACCAAATTATCCCAAAACTATACAGTTATCCATGTCAACCATGTACCTCACAAACATATTAGACCAAAATTTAAAGAAACTCATCATTTTTAAACCTTCAAAAATTCAATTTATTGTTTTTCATTCATATATATATAGCAACAACAATTTTAAATTGAACAAAACAAACCACGTGAAAATATTCAAGTTAGAACCGAATCAATCTGAAAATTATAAAGTGTATTTTAACACAAATTCCAATTTATATATATATATATATATATATATATATATATATATGTAAACTTAATGTAAAATTAAACCATTGAAACATAAGAAATTGACCCCACACAATGAAATCACAATACCAAATAGTAGAGTTAAATTACAAATAAAATTATGTAGTCCTAAGAAACGAAATATTATTAATTAAAATGAAAAACACAATATATATGTGTGTGTGTAAAAGTATGTATGTATAAAAAGATTATACCTACAATCTCCCCCTACTCTTTTATCAATTAAAGGACGCAAATTTTATTTTCTGAGATTATAATGTGCTTTTTAATATATATCATGTAAAAAAAATACATTTAAAAAATATACAAAAAAAAAAAAAAAAAAATTGATTTTTTGAAGCTTTAAAGCTGATGAGTCCCTTTCAACTAATTGACTGCATTTTTACTACAATTTTCGTGAGAAACACAACCATACAAACATACAAACAGACATGAAAATTTGATCGTGCCTCTACTGTAGACTCCTTACATTTTGGCAAATTTTACTATAATATAGTTTAGTATAGTTAGAATATAGTAGAGTTCTGATTTACATTACTATATTAAAATGTATAGTAAGGTAATCCTGAATTCATGGTTACAAATTTTAAGGGTTGATACAGGACACTGTAACAGTCATTTATTGTATAGGAAACCAGGGTCAGAAATCCATTTATTTAGTCAAAATTACAGGGCGTCTCACTTCAATCAGGAAGTCCCGTTTTCGTTTATAACTTTAAAAGTAGTGACGATATTTTGAGACGCCCTGTAATTTTGACTAAATAAATGGATTTCTGACCCTGGTTTCTTATACAATAAATGATTGTTACAATGTCCTGTACCAATCCTTAAAGTGTGTACCATGAATTCGTGAGACTGTATTTATATATGTATATTGAGAAGAATGTATTTATATATAAACGATGTCAAAATATTGCTTCTATTTATATATTTTTTTCGTTAAATACTGTATATTTTTAATAATATTGTATTTAATTTTGCAGAGGGAAATTTAAAAGTACAGTCTTTTGTTTTTCCATCTTCTCCAATGGTTGGTCAAAGAGTAAGTACAATGTGTGCTACTGTAACAGCTGGGGATAAAATAGAATTTCACTGGTCTAAAAATGGTGCTGATATGGCAAGCTTAAACCGAATTCAAATTATGACATTTCCACAGATATCAACATTGATAATTGATCCTTTAACTGAAGAAGATTCTGGCAATTACACTTGCTCGGTTTTTTCAAGAGGAATTTCTGATAGTTACACAGCCTCTTTAAATGTTCTAAGTAAGTATAGTCTGTAACAAGATATTATTATTTTAATAATTTAAATTAATATAAAAATGTACAAACTTATATATAAGGGTAAATTTAATCCATTCTATTATAATAAGCACTTTTTAAAGTTTTTCAAGAAATTTAATATATCAAATATATTACCGTAATTTCTGGTATATAACCCGCGGTTCAAATAAATCAGTTTCGAACCAGACATGTTATTTATTAAATAAAGTCAAATAAGTATCAAATAGAAACGAGTTACATTTTATTGAATAAAATTTCTGGTTCGAAACCAATTTATTTGAGCCGCGAGTTATATACCAGAGATTATGGTATGCTTATAAATATAATGAAATTACAACAATTGTCGTAATATTTAGAACAGATTGAGAATGAACCTTTTCAAAATTATGTACCATAAACATACATTTAAAAAATATCTGAAAATTAGAAATCTTTAAAAAAAATTGAAAACCTTTGAAGACATCTTTGAACACAATTTTATAAACTAAAAAATATTTTTAAATAAAAAGTTAAAAAGTGATTTATTTTTAAAAATTTTCAATTCAATATCAGTTTAATCAAATAAATTTTCATTTTCATGTTTTTTCTTTTTTTCTTTCTTTCTTTCTTTTTTTTTTTTTTTTTTTAACCATTGGGAAAATAGTTGTTATTTTCGGTCGAGAATGAACCTCTTGACGTCGTCACTTTATTTTTTTTAAGCGTTTTTAACGAAATTCTGTAACTTTAGAAGTATTTTTAACGAAATTCTGTAACTTTAGTAGAATTTTTCTTTGAATAGGCAATAGAAATGTATAAAACCGTTACAAAAATGTTAAAATTGCAAAAAGGATAGATGCAAATCAGGTATGAAAAAAAGCCGAATTCAAAAATTGACGTCGGATGAGAAATCGTCTTATAAAGCAAAAAAAGTGGTCTTCAACTTTAATTGTTTCTGTTTTCATTAATATATTGCAAATTATTGGTACTTTCGTGTTATAGCGGCCCTCAAGGATGAATCGCTAAGCGACCAAGATTTATCGCCAAATTATAAAGCATGTATGACATTATAATAATATATGATATATATATATATATATAACATTTCTTGACGTATGTGGCCAAGTTATGGTCATATATGATGCATATATGATGTATATATATGGCATGTGTATATGATGTATATACAACATATAAGACGTAAATAATATGTGTATAATGACGTATATGGCACATATAGGAGTGTTTGGAATATATATGTATGCGTATATAGAATGCTATTTTTTTTTAAGCTTTCAGAACATTTCCCAATGGTTATTGTAATTTGTTAAATTATATATTTTATTTATTTATTTATTTATTTATTTATTTTTTAATATTTATAATAGTTCCGCCGACATGGAAGCATAAACCTTCTGACACTGAAGCAAAAAGTGGAGATTTTGTATTTTTAGATTGTGATGGCAATGGAAAACCTAAGCCAACATTTAAATGGGCAAAAATAACAGGTAATGTAAATATGCCACTATGATAGTTTTTTTTTATATTAAATTTGTTGAATATGATAATTTGTTTAAGGTATCACGCTAGTGTGAATAGCCAGTTTTGGACAAACATCACTTTTTTTTTGTTTTATATGAAATATTATACAATTATCAGTTCGAAACATTTTTTGTTTTCTTCTTACAATCAGTGGAAGTGTAGTATATGGGTTTTTTTTTTTTTTTTTCGTTTGCTTCAGGTTTTAAATCGGAAATGCGTATTTAAGTAAACGGGAGTTGCTGTTTACGGTCCTCAATAAAGAAAATAGTCTCTAATATTGAGATTAAGAAAGGGACAAAATTCTCGAGAGCTTTAAGAACTTGAGGTGAATATTTATAATAGATTTTCAGAAATCAAAACTTTAACGGGGTTTTCCGAAAAACATAATTTGCATGAACAATCAGCTATGAAAAATATTCTATCTCCCAAAATTATGTTTATATTTATCTAAAACTAAAATGCATACAATTTATGTGATGTTGCGAGTGTAATGAAATATCGGTTTAAATATCTAAGAATTTTCTGAAATTTCACAGCTACTTTGAGAAATATTAACAGAAAATTATTATACAGAAAATAGATCAAAAATCATGAAAATGATAATTGGAATGGGTATATCTAGAGATTATTATTTTTTTTACGCTTAGTTTGTTGTCCATTACATTCTTAGAAAAAAGTATTCTTAGTATTTGAAAGTGTATATTTATTTTATTTTTTAAATGTCAACTATCATTATTTTTGACAAGAGAATTTTTTGGTAAGTTTCAAATATTTCTTTAATTTTTCTCAAATTGCAAAAATTTAAAAGAAAATGCATCATTTATTTAACAAATGAAACTATATTTCATATATTAATTTATTTGAGACAGTCAGTATTATAGTCATATTTGCATTATTAAAAATACCTTCAATTGTAAATGAAGAAAGTGAACCATTAAATAAATTATTATTTTAATAGTCATTGCAGTTAACTTCTATTAATTTAAAGCCTACTGGTTCACAATGCAAATTTGTTGAAATAAAATGAATCCAAAAAGGAAGCATAAACATAAGTATCTTTACATAGAAATCATTGAAAGTAATTATTTATATATCGAATGTTGTTTGTCCTTGTCCAATACGCTAATTTATTTAAGTAGTATCAGTTAAAGAAAATATAAACTCTCACATTTTATGGATATGTATCTCACTCTTTCCCTTTACTGAGAAATAAAACTTCTCAACTTATCTTAAATATTTTTTCTGTAAATTAAAAATTTTCTTATACTAAATAATTATAATAATCAATAATGAACTTTTTAAATAAAATAATATTTAGAAGCAATATTAGTCTCATAAGTCAGATGAATTCCTTAACTTTTCTCAAACGGATTGCAATAGAGACAAATGATAACAATTACGAGCATGAAAAAATTAATTTTCTATAAATAAAGGATTAAATTATGCAATATTCTCAAAGAAAATATTTACTTATCTTCATTTTATTGTTGTCTAATTTTGATTTAAAATATTTGCTTAGATTATTTTGAATCTTAAAAAAAAGCTTCTACAACTATAAAATATATAAAGAATTAATAAATATATTTAAAGGGGGGGGGGATATAAAAAATTTAGTGAAAATCCAAAGAGAAATTAGTATGAATGTTCTGATAGGAAAAATAGGTGATTTTAACTGTAAAATTAATTATATTTTGTTAAATTTTACAAAAATAATTATGATTTTTTGTTGAATTTTTCTAATGTTTCATAATTTAAACTATATTAATGGAAGCTAGTGGAATGAAATTCTTTTTGATTTTAGCTCAAGGCACAGATTTTAGCCTAATACCAAATTCTGATTTTATTGAATTTCATTCCAATGGAACGCTGGAGATTAAAGATGTGTCTAAAGAACACGAAGGAATCTATCAATGTATCATTTCAAATGGAGTTGGATCGGATCTTAAAAAAGATATAAGTATTAAAGTAATTGGTAAGTTTAATTAATTTTCTTGAGAGTTTTAGATAATTCAATAATGAAAAACTTCTTTAAATTAATTTTTGAATGCATATCGTTATTTTTCCAACGAAGTAGAAAATCGCAGTTTGTACAAGCACCGTAACCTTTTTAAATCGAAAACATGGTTTACATTATGAAGAACACAGACATGAGGATGCAATACCAGCCTGTACCAGTATCATGTGTGAGTAATATTTTTATTTCACTTCATATTTTTGTAAAAACCTACTTTAAGTAACGTGATTTTAGTAAAGAAATGAGGTTATTTTTCTTTCTTTAACGAGGAAATAAACTTTCCAGCAATTTATTTTCAAAAACCAATGTTCAAGACCTTATATCTAATTCAAACAACAACAAAAAAAAAGTCTATTTTAAAATTTTAAATTATTTATGATAGAATAATTCGAAAACAGTTATGAGAATACGTTTAATTAGGAACTCTTTTATATGCAAATTTTTCACAATACTCAAATAAGCAACAGGCTACATTTATGTACTAAATTTATTAAATTATATTTGTCTGGTGCAAGTGTGTTTAAACACTATTTCGTATGTTCTTAGTTACATATATTGAGGATGCTTTCTGGGGAAAATAACTTTCAAATTAAGAGATTAGCAAAAGTTGATTAAGATGAAAAAAAAGTGATAGAGAATGAATATACATTTTTTTTTTTTTTTTAGAAAGTTCATCTCGGATATAATGATTTCTTGTATAGTTATATAATTGTTCTAAATATAAATATAAACAAATTTATAACTTTTAGAAATTATTAATCTGTTTGTACTGTTGTTGAAATTGATGTACATTAGTAAAAATGATAAAAATATATTCAGTAAAAATAAAGACGAATTGCTAATAATCTATTTCTATGAATCAATGTAAACTCGTAATCATACAAAAATATTCTTTGAAACACATTACTCTATTAAATGTGTCAAGTTCTATGTTAAAGTTAGAATTATTTATAATAAACAAAATTAAGTTTCTAATTAATTTTTCTTAAATGAAAGATTTTGATACCATCAAAATTTAAATTAAAAATTAGATTTAGGTATGTAAGCTTAATTATGACTAGTGAGATATAATCTATACATTTATTCTTGTAGTATACACCATGCACAGATAACAATAAATTAATAATTTAGGATGCATGTTCAAATAATATGATTAAATGTGACTCTAATTTAACATATTAAGTATTATTGCGAATCATAAATACATATTAATGGGATTACTTTGCATTTCCCCATATTTATAATACTTTAAATCTAAATGTTAATTTAAAACCATTAAAAATATATTTTTTAATTGTTTTCGGATCAAAATAAGAAAAAAAAACTTTTTTTTTCTTTTCTAGAATTAGATTTAAACAAAATATACTTTTTAAATTTGAAAATTATTTTTAATACTGAAACATTATTTTTTTTTAAATTTTGTTTACAAAGTACTTTAAAATTTCAATTTTTATACACTAGAAAGTTTGTAAGAGAAACGTAGATTACGGTGGATTGGATATATGTTTCAGAAAATTATTTTAAAAGTAGAATCTCTATGAGGAATTAAAATAAACATGCTCTTCTCAGAAATAGTAGTATGTCAGTTTATTAAATTTTATACCTATTCGTAATTATAACTCTTTATTCACTCGAAGAGAGTAGAAAATTTATATATATTAGTTATTGTTAATTATTTTTATTAATTCTATTATTTTTCAGTTTATTTCAAATTATATCCTTTACTCTAAATAACAGCTAAACTTAAGTGTGCGTATTTACTTAAAAATTTTGCTTTTATTAAACTTTGTAGAAAAATTAGTCGTATTTATAATATAACATTTAATTTAAATTAATAAATATTAATCAATATTTTTTATTTCCTATTCCTATTTTATAATTGATAAGTTAGAACAGATATAAAATAATTACTACACATATGTGCATATATTAAACACTCTACACTAGAGGGCGCTATGAATGCTAAGGCAATTTTCATGAACAACTGTTATTATCAGCGTCTCCTGTTCAATAGTGGATTTTTGCAAAAGTGAAAGCAATGATAATTTTTTAATGTAGACGATATTAAAAATATAAACTAAGAAACATATTGCAAACTATCAAAACATGTGTAACATTTACTTAAAAGTCTTTACGAAACAAATTCTGTGTCTTTTCAATCTTCTATTTTTGCTGGCTTTTGTGGGATATGCATTTGGTAAGTTATATGTTGACTAATAAAATTATGTAATTAAACCTAAAATTATTTTTTATATAAATTCTACAGACTTATATATAAATGTATATAAACTTTCATAAGAGCTTTAACTATTTAACTTTTATACAGAGTATTATACTGGAAAATGCATAATTGTTAATATTTGGTTGATCTTAATTAAATCTGTTCGATGAAATTTCGTCATTTTCTTTACATAATTACAAATTATTTTACTAATCCTATATAATAATAACACTGTATAATAATTTATATTCTTTAGTGAGTAAATATTAACAAAATTAAATTAATTGAAAATAGTTAAAAGCCTACAGTGTTGTTATATTTTAGTTCTATTTTTAAGATTGGCGTAAAAAAAAGTATTTTAATTACTTAAAGCAGTTATTTTACTTTACAGGTTTATGTTAGCTTCTAAATATATAGAATGTAATGTACTTTAATACGTAACATATTTATAAACTAATTTTAATTATATATATTTAAGTTACATTATTAAATTCAATAAATTAGATAGTTAAAAAAAAATCTAGCCAATGAAAGTTTTCTATCGCATTTTTACTTTGTTTCTCTTCTTTATTTTTAAACTGTTGTACAAAGGTTTTACAATAGTTTATAATGTTTAAATATTTATACCTTATTCTATTAGTCAAACTTAACATTTTAAATTACAAAGCTCACAATATTTAAAGATACTTAATATTTTCTTAGAAAATATAATAATTTATTGCATAGAGCTTCCACTTCAAACGAAAGTGTATAAGTGATGTGAGAAAGCTGTTAAACAATCAAATTAAGTAAAAATATTATTTATATATTTGTTATTGAAATTTTAGAATATTGGAGTTATTCAGAAAAAGCATATATTTTTATTTTTTTTTAATAAATGCCTTTTTTAGTACACAAGTAACGATTATTTTAAATATAGTACTTTATTTTAAGAATCCAAACATAACAATTTTTTAATCACAGAAAGAAAAATATTCTATTATAATATTTTTAAACTGTCGAAAATATTTCATTACTTAGAATTTTTTGAAAAAAAATTCCAGACATATCAGTATTGTGGGATTATTTATGCAATGTAAACAAATGAAGTTTTAGTTAAATTTATTAATGTTTTTGGTTTTAAAAAATGCCGTAAATATATGTGAGAAATCATGGTCATTCTATTTGAAGACGTCATTTGAATATAATTTTCTCCCTTTTAATATACTATTTAAATTTTATATTTGCTACAATTTTGTGGATTTTCTAAAGAAATCAGATTTTTAACATTTAAAAAATTATTTTCGTAAATATTGAATTTAAAAAAATACTGTTGTGCATCATTATAAATTGATTTTCATTTCATATAATTTTGTATTGGCGAGAATTTGATTTTTTAAAAAGCACAAAATATAAAAACAAATTTCTCACGCTGTAGAGCTTGTATTTCAACTAACATTTATTACTTACATGTTCTGAGAATTAACGCCCTTTTATTTTTCCCGAGTGATAAAATATATTGCAATCTAACCATTAAATGAAAGAAAGAAAATAAACCTCATTTAATTGTATCAAAATTATAACCAATATTTTATTGTACAGTTCAAAATAATATACTTAAAGAGTTTTTATTTTTATAGATTCTTGGAAGATTCAGCCTTTTAATTTTCCAAGTAGTGCTAGAGTTGGTCAGCGTGTTTCCACTACATGTACAACATCGGGTGGGAAAAGATTGCATTTTGAGTGGTTAAAGGATGGAAAA
Source organism: Maratus michaelseni (assembly GCA_963931845.1). Classification (NCBI taxonomy): domain Eukaryota; kingdom Metazoa; phylum Arthropoda; class Arachnida; order Araneae; family Salticidae; genus Maratus; species Maratus michaelseni. Next base: position 400,775,447 of record OZ007588.1, read on the forward strand.
GATGTGAAAGATATGGCTCATGTTAAAATTATTAGTGTTTCAGATGTGTCTACTATCATAATTGAACCAGTTTCTGAGAGTGATTCTGGAAATTATACCTGTAAAGCCATATCAGATGGAATGACAGATATGTTTATTGCACCACTAAATGTATATGGTAACTAAGTCAGATATTTTCATAATTTATGCATGTTGTTATAACTACGTGTTGTTAACTGTGCATGTTGTTTATAAATGCAATATGTTGATATAACTGCGTTCACAATTTTTTTCTTAACTTTTATATTTTGAAAAACATTGAAACATTTTGGTGGTTTTTATATATTTCTATTTAATTTTTAACAGTACTGTAATATTAATGTTCCTAAAGTATTTTTTAAATATTGAATATTTTATCATTGTTAAAATTTAAATTCTATTTACATTTTTTTGTACATTTTTTTCTAATATTTCATTTAATATTAAAAACAATGAAAGTATTTTAAAGATTTAAATACATTTTGCGATTTTACTTCCAATAGCATGTATGCGTATTTCACAAATAATCAAGATGGTACTTTTTTTCCCCCCCTCACAATTAGAATTTTTTTAAGCGGTGTAGAATGCTTTTCATACAAAAATGTCATAAAATATAATTATTTTTTCTGATTAGTAAATTGCATAAAACCGCTTCCCCCTTTTTATTATTTTTAAAATCCATGTACATAATTTAAAAATTATAAATTATTACTTAGTATGTCTAAAACAGAAAAAATGAGGTAAAACGTATTTATAAATTTTGAAGTTGAACGAAAATGCATGATTTTTTCCCCTGCAATTAAAAACCTAAATAATTTCCAAAACGTCAGTTATTTTTATTTATTTTTCATTATTAGATTAAATATATGAAATATTTAATATTTATTATACATATTATAATAAAAAATATATATTTTACTATTTGGTATAATAATATAGATTTTCATTCATTTCAGTACCACCTGATTGGTTGCAAAGTCCATTAGACAAAGATGTCCTGTCCGGTGAAGACGTGGAACTTCCTTGTATAGCCAATGGAAAACCTAAACCAGTGATTCAATGGCATAAGTTTAATGGTAGATTTTCCGACTATCTTTATAATTATTTATTCTTTACTCAGTTTTACAGAAATTAAAATTAATTCAGACAATAATAAGTTTTGATAAATTTGCTTTTATTTTGAGCATTTCCTTTGAGCTTTTACCTTGAAAGTCTTCGAGTACTTGAAAACCAATTTGTACGGAAAATATATAGGCGACAGTACATGCTAATGATAAACGGATAATATAAAAGTAAGCTGATAAATGGCGATAGATGTTCAGTTACATTGAAAAAACACTAACAAGGAAATAATTTTTCATTGTATTACAAAACCCTTGGTAAAAATCAATGCAATTTAATTTTTTAAATGTTAGTCTGAATAAATAAAATAAAGATATTTTATTTTTAAAAGTCTGCATAAATAAAAGAAATATATTTTATTTTTAAATCTTCCATCACCACTCTATATCTGCATCTTGCTAATTAATACCGTGTTTAAAATATAATGCATTTTAGTTTGTGAAAACATTTGTTGCACATTTCTGTTGGCACCTAATGTAACTAAAATAATTAAATATTGCATAAAATGAATAAACTGAAAAAAGTAATGTGATATGATCAGAGTGTGCACAATTTTACCGCAATTTTTTAATAGCATTTCTTGCCTTAGTAATTCGCAGAAAAAAATTACAAATTCTGCAATTAAACGACGCGATTACAACTTCGGCGATGTAAATATTAAATAGAAAATTTCTAATCTGAAAAAGTATATATTTCATGTTGTGTACACACCTTGTATGAGTATGTAAATTTGAAATATATGATGAAATTTTCAAAAAGAATTGATGAATATAAAAATGCGTTTATTAATTTTTTTAAAGAGATATTCATATTTTATTTATGTATAGTTGCCTAAGGCATAAAATAAATATCGTTTTGTCATTCTTCTGCACACAACTTGCTATGATTTATAATAAATCTTGAAGGATTATCAGGTGACTATCGTCCATTTGTTTATGCATGTAGATTATGTATAATTTAAAAATGAAAAAAGTACAATCGAGTCTGATTACTGTTACATTAGTTAAAGAAAAACACATTTCTTTAACTGCTGTAACAATATGATAATAATATGACAAATGAACACATGATATAATGTGAATATAATACTGAATGCAGTACATTCACAAAGTCACGAACTATTCCATATTGCCTCCCATGTTAAACATTTTAGATTATTAGAATACATACTTTGGTGCAAGTTTGGCTAAAAGAAAATTTTGAACTCCGTGATAGTTGAATTTGTTTTTAATTCTGATATTCGATTTCAAAAGTTTTAGAATGTGGTCTTTCAAATCATTGACTTATTATATTTTGCAAAAGTCACAACCCTCAGGATTTTAACAGAATTGGAACTATCAAATTGAAGGTCGCGATCTAAGGCAGGAGAAATTAAGAAATAAACAAGAGTTTTCTAATTTCTTTTGTAAATGCATATCTTTCAAATATCCAGATGTGAAATCAACGGTACTTTCAATGATTGATATAGCTAATCGACAATATACAGAGAAATGTATTATGGCATTTAATTCTATAAGAAACAGTTTTCATTGTATAATATTGTATATCATTTAGATTTTCAGGGCTCCACATATTTAGTCAGTTTCAAGCTATATGTGCAGTAATAATAGCATAGTATAGATGCAGTAATAATCTTGAATTAAAATGGAATTCATTTAATGAACATTACAATTTAAAATTTAATGCATTGTAAGTTTAAAGATTTGAACAAATTTTCTTTTTTTATGTAATATTTAAGAGTGAGGCCTAACTTTCATTCATAAAATTTTAGTCAAATTTTTTCATGAACCAGCACCGGCACGCTGACCATAAACTGATAAACAGTACCCGAAATAAATAACATATATAATTTATTTTTCTTTTACAAAAACTGCATTTTCTTACCCATTATGAAAAAAATCTTTTTTTTCTTCTTTAATTTCAGAAATAGATGGACGGTTTCACATTCTGCTAGGAGAAACTTCAAAATCGGAGAGAATTTTTACACTACAAAATGGATCTTTAAAAATTAATGATATTAAAAAAGATGATGAAGGAATATATGAATGCCAAGTGACAAACGAAGTTGGAAGTCCTTTGAAAAAGTCTGCTGTAATAAGAGTAATTGGTGAGAAAGAAATGAGTATTGCTAAAGTGTAAATTTTAATTCGAAAAGTAGATTGTTAAAAGAATATGAAAATAAATGTTTTGAAAAAGCATATGAAAAGCATAAAAATTGTGTTTTAATCTTTATTAAATTTCAAGGCATTTTCTACTTGTGAAATTGATACTACCTATAAATTTTGAATATAGAAAAGACTAATCCCAATTTTGAATTTCTTCTTTTTTTAGATTTTCTTTAAAATTACAATATTATCTTCTGCTATATTTAAAAAAAGTCGTATATGAGCTACTATTTGAGAAAGATACAGCTAATATTGTGCATTTTTGTAATCTAAAGTAGAGGTATAAAAAATTTCATTATCTTATACATTGATGCAACTCCGCATACCTTGACAATGTTTGATAATGCAAAATATAAGATGCATAGCATTTTCAGCATATCGTCTGTAATCAATCCCATTTTGCATTCTTTATAAATACAAAAATATTTGATAAATTTGAATTATTGCTTTAGTTTTAAATATCTTTTTCGTTATTTCTGAATATATTATTCTTACTGTTATATTTGTACAAAGTTTGTTTACATTGATATTCCATATACTATTTTCGGCATTGTCGCTTACAAAATATCCAAACAAACAACTTATTTTTTATTATTATTATTTAGTTGAAATTGTATTGAATTCATTATAGTATGTAATTTTTTAAACATTTTATTATTTTTATTATATGTAAATTTGTTTAATTAATAAATATGCGATATATTCTTGTGTGTTATGTAATATACTATTTTATTAAAACTATTTTACATAAGTAAGAAAAATCAAGAAAAAGTTTTATCAAGTTTTACTGAAAAAAATCTAAAGAACTCTTTTTGTCTTTAAATACAAAATTATTTATTTATGTCTAGTATATTACAGGCTTTCGATATGTTTACATTAATATTTATCTAAAAGTTTATTTAATTATTTATTAATTAAATACAGATACATTCGTATATCCTGTGTTTATTTAAAAGTTTATGGTTTATTATCTTTATATTTTGTATATGTTATTTTCTTACGAAACAAATCAATCTTCGTTTAATACATTCTTAAATGTCCCGACAACAAAATAATGTGCGATTAGTTTGATTTTTTTTCTCTTTAGAAAAAGTTTATTTATTTTTAATACAATAATTACACAAGTGAACCAATATATGTTACAATATAAAGTCATGGATACTTTTAATATGTTTTATTTGATGAGATTTTCGTTATATGATAACAAAAAGATTCTACTTTCTCAGTGATTATACTATCGCTGTAACAAAACCTGATTTACAGGCAAACTGTGGCGCTTCATTTTAGAATAAATTGATATGTGATTTGGAAACTATTAACAAAGAAATAGTTTCAGGAAAATATCCTTTTCTTAAAGAGATACAGAATATGTACTGTGTCAAATATTTTAATCGTATTTGTAAGTATTTTAAGCCACATGTGGTTACTCATGTATTCTAATTGGCAGTAGGTAACGTAATAAAGCTGAATCATTAAACTGTATACATGGCATTCTGCCATCATTTATCATTGCTATAATACTTTTTTCGCTCATTTTACTGTCTATTAACTTCTTTGCTTCGTTAAGTTCTTTTAATTTTTTTAATTTCTAAGAAATCACCATATATGAATTGATTCGTCATTCATTGCTTATGTAATACCATGTTTTCGGCAACAATTCTTTAAATAAAAAAAAAATGCATTATAAAAAAAACTTCAGCATGTAATCGGTCTATAATATTGTCTTTTGAATTAAAGAAAAAATTCTATACTAAAATAAACCGCATTCTTATATTCTTGCCCAGTCTTAAAAATTTCTTAATTAATAAAACAATGTAATATAGCGAAAGTATTACTTATTACGTTAAGGATGATGATTCCGAAAATAAATGCGGATCTCTTTCTTGACTCCAAATCATATATAAATTTATGGAGAAAGGTTTTAAGTAAAATAAAAGTAACCTGATATAATTTTTGTGATATTATCAAGTTTTTCTTTAAAAAGTATAACGTTTTATTTGCAAATACATATTTTAAAATAATTTTTGTATACTGTATTCTTCCGCTGTATTTACGGTTAATTGAATTTGTAGTTGCTTTTGCAGTTAATTTAGTTATATTTAAAAGTTTAGCTTTTGAAACAAATTACACATTTTTATTTTGTTATTTTATATTTGTTATTTTAAGAAATGACATACATTCTAATTTAGAATTTTACATTTTTATACTGTATATTTATAAAAAAATTTCCCTACGAAAAACAACCAATTTTCGTTTAGTCGGTTCTTAAATGAGTTGCTTTTCAAATACTATCCGATTACTTTTATCGTGCGATAAATTATGCATTCTAACTTTTCAATAAGCAATTTATTTTTTATGTGCGTAAAATACGAATGAACCATTATATGTTGCTTTACATTGTCACGAACAATTTGAAATGTTTTGTTTGGCGTGTCTTTTTTATGGCAATAAAAACATTTTGTGATTTTGGTGATTGTACTGTTGTCATAAGAAACCTGATTTACTGGCAAAGTAGGAATCTTTGTCTCAGAATAAGTTTGTTTGTGATTTAGAAACTACACTAAATAATCCTCATTTAAATAAACAAATAAATAAATAAAAAAATCAAAGAAGTATCTTTTGTTTAAATGCTATAAAATAGATTCTGTATCAAATCTACGAATGGATTTATCATCTATTAATGTATTTATCATCTATTAATGGATTTATCATCTATTAATGGATTTATCATCTATTAATGGTTTTGCTTCTATCTTTTACTTTTATTCTTTTGAATCTGCACCTGAGTGTAAACAAATGAAATTATTTATCAGTCATTGCTTACATAATGCCATGCTTTGCCGTAACAATTTTTTTAATTTTTTTAAAGGATTATATATATATATATATATATATATATATATATATATATATATATATATATATATATATATATATATATATATATATATATATATATATATATATATATATATATATATATATATGATAATACGTTCTATATTTAAACATATCCTCAATCTCACATTCAATATCGCCTTTTGAAAACTCTTTAAGATTCGAAAATAAACTGTCATTTGGAAAACAAATAGCGTAGGGTGAGTGCATCAGTAATTGATCAAGCCCCATTAATTAACCAGTGAAACACGAAAGTGTAGAAATGTAGAAATACATTTTATTCATAGTTAAAATTAATCTTATAAAGCTTCTGCATACTTATGTCCGGTTAGTGTAATACATTCTTTACTACGAAATGGGTGCAGAAATATTTTGATTTTTTTTTATTATTTAAATTCATTACTTTACATGTAATGTTAAAATCTATTTTGTTTCTTTGATAAACAGTGGTTTTAAATTAACGCATAAGTAATTTATGCTTTTACAAGTCTATATTATGTAATATTTTTTGAAAAAATATTTAAGATGAATAGAACAATCTGATATAATTTCTGTGGAAACGTAAAGTTTTATTCTGAATAGTGTATTAATAATAATTATATACAATATTAAACTACAATAATAACAAAAGTTAAATGTCTGTAAATATATGTGTATTTTAAAAAATTTTGTATGTTGCATTCTTTTACTTTATGAAACAGTTTAGTTATTGTATTTTTTTTTTCATGGAAAGTGTTTTTTTTTTATGTTTACTAAATTAAAGAAGTTTTAAATCAAAAGTTTACTGTATTTTATACCTTTATATCTGGTATGTTATTTCCTTATATGATAAAAAAATGTTGTAACCTATTCTTAAATTCCTTGTCTTAGCAATATTATCCGATTAATTTTAGATAACGATTAATGCTACATAAAAAAAATTGTAATAAGCATTTTATTTTTTATATATTCTGCAAATATACGAGGGAGCAGATCTATATTGTACTATAGAGTTATGAATATTTTGAAATACTTTATTTTGGGAATTTTCTTTATATATCAATACGAATATTTTATTTTCTCACTCAGTACACTACTATTGTAAAGAAACGTGATTTACAGGCAAAGTATGAATCTTCATTTGGTGATAAAGTTGACATAGTATATGATTCGAATACTTCTTGCGACGATTTGTTTTTGAACAAAAAATGAATAAAATAAAATCCAAAGAACTATATTTTACTTAAATATATAATAAGTTATGTTTCAAATCTTTTAATATTATTTCTATTCATTTGGAGCCGTTTATTTTTACTAAATATATTCTGAATGTCATTGCGTTAAAAGAGCAATGCTGAATTATTACACAAAGTAATGTTCTATTTTCCTTTGGTGGTCTTGTATTACTTTTTGCTTACTTTGCCGTCTATTAATATCTCCACTTTTCTAATATCCTTAATAATTTTTAATCTGTAAGTGAGTGTAAACAATTGAAATAATTTGTTACTTATTGCTTACGTAGTACTGTGTTTTCGGTAACAATTTCTTAAATAATAATAATAAGAAGAAATAGATAATAGAAAACCGTTTCAAAATTGCGTTTACTTTATTATTAATATCATCTTTTACACATAGAATTTAAAAATAAACTACTATTTGAAAGAAAGTTTAATATGTTTAGAATGATTCTCAATCTCAAGAATTTATTTGTTATTTTAATATTTTAACAAATTTCAGCAATTACTGTGAGTATCTTGATTCCGAAAATATTTTGAAGTACTTTCCTGTTTCTTTAAATACCTTCTCACATGTCATCACAGAGTATTTCTTTTCTAATAAATACGAAACATAGCTGTGTTTTCTTTCTTGAGAACGAAATAATAGATATTTTCATAACACTTATCCTTATATTTTTTTATATACTATCGCATATTCTTTCATACAAATAGTAGGAAACGATTTTTTTTTCATGAACATCGTTCATTAAAATTCGTTTTCGAGAGTGAAGTTCCTTTCTGTGATTTGAAAAACTTGGTGAGAGATAAAAATGTATGGTTAATTGAAATAGAAATATTGTATGCGATATTATATTATGGATAAAACTGTATAAGTATCGAAAGTAAATTATAAGACAGGCTCTGAGTAGCACCAGCCTGGTGGCATAAAAATACCTCTTGCCTTTAGATAACTTATTTTACCGTTTCTCCATGTTATATGTATTTATATCTCCATATTATATGTATTTTAAAAATATACATATTTATGCATGTTTATGTAGGCACTTATAATGTAAAAAAAAAAGTTATGTGCAAGTAAAAAAGTTTGAAATACTATTTACTTCAAATAAAAAATATATTAATATTGAGCCATTTTTTTATGTTTAAAAAGTATTCTTTTTTATACTTTAAATAATATTATTTGGAGTATAACAATCTATTTATTTTTCAGTATTATAAAAATAATATGAAATTTTGTTAATTATATTCACTAGAGGGCGCTAAAAACTTAATAGAATTCTTTCTCAACATGATTCATAAAGCGTCAGTAAATAAATGAAATGTTACTCATTTTGAATGCATTTAATGCCTAGAAGAATTCACAGAATTTTTTTAATTAAAATTATATTTAATTTCTGTTTATGCTACATGTTTTATTAGTTCATACAGAGGTGTTAAAGAAACGAAACTATCATGGCTTTCATTCTTCTGTACATCTTATTTGCTACTGTAACGTCAGGTTATGCATTCAGTAAGTATCTTTAAGTATTAGTAAATATTCTGAGTATTAATAAAATCATGTATCCATACTTCTTATTTTTGTATTCTTTATTTTTAATTTATCAATAAAGTTTAGTTATAATGCTTTGGATGTTCCATTTTAGCACAACATGATTAATGTCATACTCGAATGATTAATGTCATATTTGAACAATTAATGTTATATTCAAATGGTTAGTGTCATATTTGATGCTTTATTCAATGATATTAAAACTTATTTTTCCTGCTACAAACATATTTGATGAAAAATGCTATCATACAAACATAAATACTCTTTTTACGCGAAATATTGTTATTTCCATATATAAATGAAATTATCAGGACACTATTTCTTTTAGATGAAGAATATTCAAAATTTGTAATCTCGAACAACTATTAACTTTAACTATTTTCATACGCTACATCATCAGAGGAACTTTATAAAAAATAAATATAAATATTATTCTTCAAAACCTTTCTTAAATAAAATAAGTAGATTTTTTTTTCTTTTTTGTATCAAAAACTTTTAAGGATTTTATCTATTTTTAGTTCATCTAAATTTTATTTCATCTAAAAATATAAATATTGAAGTTGATTGGGAATTCCGAATTATATTGTCAGAAATTTTATTTTCCATATATATATATATATATATATATATATATATATATACGATTTTTTTATAATCATATTCTAAAATTTTAAATATAGGGGGAAATGCACGAATACACTTATAATTTGACAACCTTTATAAGTAATGATAAAAATAAATAAAATTTATATACAATAATAGATCCAAAATGTTGGTCATTTTTATAATTTTATATTTCTTATTCAAATCTTTTACGGCTTCTATATTACAGTGTTAGTATAAAAGTATTTATGCTTTAAATGAGGCATTGTACATTTAATAATTGACAGAATATCTAATTTTATATGTTTAGAATATTTAATTATAGAATAAATATGTAACAAATCATATCTTCAAATATCTAACTGTTTTAAAAGAAGACAATATAAAACTTCCCCTCTAATTAAAGCTATCATAAAATAAAAATAACAACAGAGTAAAAGATTATTTTTTGTCTCAGCACATTTTTTGAGCATTTTCAATTTTTAATGCACATTTACGTTCATATTTTGATTATGTTATATTAACTTTATATTAAAAATAAAAGTAATTACAGCAACTCTTGTATAAGTTCATTATTGAGCCCATTTCAACTTTTAGTGAACTTATGCTTGTATATTTAGATAATGCAATTTTAATTTTAAAACCAAATATAAAAAAATACTTCTTTTTGTTTAAGTAAAGTTTTGGTCCTCAACATATTTCACTTTTTAGCGCATAATTGCATGTATTTTTGGCAATGTTATTCTAAATTTATAATCAAAATTAAACAAATATTTTCACTTTTCAAACTTTATTAATATATTTGTAATAACTAATTCATATGTATTTTTAGGTAGTTGGAAAATACAACCTTTCAACTTTCCTGACAAAGTTAGAGTTGGGCAAAGAGTTTCAACAATTTGCTCAACTTCTGGTGGTAGGAGACTTAAGTTTGAATGGCTTAAAGATGGAAAGAGTATTAAAGATATTTCGCATATTAAGGTTGGAAGTATTCAGGATGTTTCTAATATTATAATTGAGCCTGTTTCGGAATCAGATTCAGGTAATTATACCTGTGTTGCAAGTTCAGATGGAATCTCAGATATGTACGTTGCTGCACTGAATGTCTACGGTAAGTTATGTATATATATATATGCAGTAAAACCTCCCTAAAGTGACCACGCTCCGTTCCATTAAAAGTCGGACGCTCCGAGAGGTGGTCTTTAATGGAGGTCACGTTTAAATCTAGTTTCTGGCTATCGAAATAATGTGATGAAAATTTATCTCTCACATTAGGAAAAAAAATATCAAAAAATTAATATCAAAATAAAACTTTAATTTAAATTCTTAAGTTAAGAACTACAAGAGTTTTAAAAAATGTATAAGTTGATGTTTTCTGTGGTTTAAAAATTTTATCATTTATAATTTTATTTCTAAAACCTTTCGAAGTTCAGTGAATCAATCAAACATTTTCTTGTCTTGAACAGATAATGAAGATTCAATTAATCTTTCTACTTCTCTGAGAGCTTCCTGAGAGGAAAAGGCTGGGAGTTTACTGTCTGACACACCAGACTCGTCATCAAAATTGGATTCATTAACTAGAAAAACACAAAAGGGTTTAAAGATTAAAGGTTAGCAAAATAAAAAATAAATCTAAAAAATATAGGATTAAATATATACATACATGGTTCAGAAATTTCATGAAAAATGTGAGGTCAAGCTAAAGGTCAAACAACCTTGAAAGAACGGGATTTCTTTCCGTTTCTTCAAACAAATTGGTCGCTCATGGAGGGAGTCTCACTGAGAATGGTCTCTGAATGAAGGTAAAATTAGCATTGAACTTATAGGAATTAATTTCGTTCCATGCAAAAATGGTCGTTGAGGGAGGTAGTCGCTTAGGGAGATTTCACTGTGTATATATATATATTGTCCAATTTGGATTTAAATGTAATAAATAAATAAATGAAATATGAAAGTATATAAAAGTGAAAGTATAACAAATATGTTTTGTTGTTATTCTAAATATATATGATAAGATATACATTTATTTAATAAAGAAAATGTTAAATATAATCAAAAAATTATGTATAAGGAATTATACATAAGGAATATCAAGGAATTATTTTTAAAAAAATTAAGAGTTTTTGAATAATTTTTGGGAATTTTCGAATATTTATTTAATTCTATAAAATTTTATTTTGTATTCTTTAAGGTATTTTTATAATTTTTTAATAATAAATAGTTATCTTACTGACTCATAATTATAATAACATACCTTTGTATTTGCCATCATACCACTTGTCATATACAAGAAGGGGGTGAAACAATTATTCAGTATAATTATTAAACAGTTTATGTTCGAACTTAAAAGAAAACAAGTTATGTAATTATTAAATTTAGTTTACATTGATTGTTGAAAGAGGAAAATTCTACAAAATATAAAATTAAGGCTTTGTGTTTTGATGAAGAATTATATTCTGTTTTCGTTAAATTTTCAATTTTTATATTTTAAATGTGCTTTAGTGCTATCTTAATCGTATAATAATAAAACATAACTAACTTTGTACATAATAGTATTGTCATTTTTCAAAATATAAAAACACCGTAATTTTTAAGCTCGCTAAAATAATTTATATTTTGTAAAACGTAGCGCACAGAACTTTTAGTGGTATTAAATTAACACTAGAAAAAAAAATATCTGAAAATAAACTTTATCACTTATTAGCTTTTAGTAGTTATTAAAAAAGTATATTTTGTAACATTATTTTTATTATTACATATTGTTTTAACAGTTGTTTTTTATATATAATATTTATTTTTATTTGTTACTAATGTTTTGAATTTTCATACTACAACATTCTTTTAGGGCTTGTTTTTAATTACAATTATTTGTATAACCCTGCATTTGCAGCGTTATCTTACTGTTGTATATATTCTGCATTGTATCCATAAGAAATAATGATGAACATGCATTATTTTAACATTTAACACTGTAAGCAGTTCTGTAACTATAGTAAGTGGTAAAAGTAAATAAAATGAAAGTTTATTCCATGAAAGTAGTGACCTAATAATCAAATGTTTAATTTTGTTAAATTCAATCATACCACTGCTCTTAGTTGGTGTAAACCGAGATGCATCAAATATCCATCAGAAGGATACAATATATAAAATATTTTTTATGTAATTGTGAGGTGCAAAAGCCCCTCTATAAAAAAATATCTATATTTGGTTTCAAATTGTTTACAGTGCATTAATATAAATAACTAGAAATCAGATTATTGCATATACCTTATTTTTTCAGTTTAGTAAAATGTATACATGTACAATCAGAAACAAAAAAAAAAGAACAGCATACATTTTAACCGTCAAATTATTTAAAAAAAAAAAAAAAAAAAAAAAAAAAAAACGTAAATAGTTATTTGTTTGAAAAAATGTCTTCTTCCAATTTATGTTTTAAAACAAGGCTTGGAAGCCGTTTTCGTAGAGAAATTGTACCAAAATCTGAAATTTTTCATATTAATACCCAATTTTGACATCATATTCGGATTTTTCAATAAATTTTATCCTAGGATGTCAAACAGGAAGTCATTTCTTGAAGTAGTTATAGAAATATGCAGATTTAAAGTTTTGAATTCTTAATGTTAAATTCATTTTTAATAGTTGTAAAACAAAATACGTGTAGAATTTTAAGCATATCTCAAAAACTATTTGGTAGAATGAGTTGCAAATTTGGACTCGCATATTTAAAGCTTCTGGAAATCGGTTTCTGTTTTTTAAAAAATTACAGGTTACAATACATATTTCTTTCAAATATTTATTTATTTCATATTTTCTATATTTTTATTTAATATTTGAAAACAATGGGTATCGTAATCTATAAAAATTTTAATAGAGATCCATTTCTAGAAGCTTTAAATATATGAATCCAAAATTACAGCTCATTCCACCAAGTAGTTTTTGAGCTTTACTTCAAAAGCTACACGCATTACAGTTTGTTTTACAACTATTAAAAATGAATTTAACATAAAGAATTCAAAAGTTTAAATCTGCAAATTTCCGAAACAACTTCAATAAATGACTTCCTGTTTGGTATCCTAGGGTAAAAGTTTCTGAAAAATCCAAATATGATGTCAAAATTGGGTGTTAGTATTGAAAATTTCAGAGTTTGGTACAATTTATCTATGAAGACGGTTACCTAAGCCTTTTTTTAAATTATAAATTGAAGGAAGGTATAATCCCCAATTGAATGGTTATATTTTTTTTCTGAAACAATTTGGTAATTAAAATGTACGAGGTATTTTTTTGTGTGTGTTGGGGGTGGGGGGGGAAGCATATTTATGATAACAGTTTTAAGACACAACAAGAAAAAGTAAAATAAACATTATGTAGTGAGTTCTTATTTTTAAATCTTATAATTGTGATCGTTCCTTATGATGTTTTTTGCTTAGTTCCACCAACTTGGTTGATAATTCCATCCGAGAAGGAGGCACTCTCAGGTGATACAGTTTTGCTGCCTTGTTCTGCGAGTGGGAAACCAAAACCAGTGATTAGCTGGAATAAGTTAAACGGTAAGATGAGACAAATAAATGTTGGTAATTTTTCTTTCATCTTTATTAATAAACAAGAATTAGTAAAATTTTCAATGTTTTCGTGAAATTTGGCTCCTTGAATAATTAAGAAAACTTACAAACACCTGAAACTGTAAACTGTATAAATCTAGGATAATACCAATATTTATCTCCTGCAAATTTGTAAAAAATTTAGTAAAATTACCCGGTTTATTATTTAAATATGTAGTAATTTAAATAATTCATTACTTTGATTACTTAATTTCTTATTTAATTTTTTTTATGCAAATTGATAAAAAGGTAATAAGAAAATTCTCTAATTTTTTTTTTATGTATAGGGGTGGCTTTACTGTGAGTTATATGAAAGAAAGCTTTTAACTGTGCTAATAAATTTTATTTTGTATTACGTGAATTTATTACCTATTTCAAACAATTAGCCTAACTTTTAAGCGTTTTTTTTTTTTATTTTCCATCTCAAATTATATGTTTTTTAAGAACTAACAACAATAAATAAATTTAGTGGTATGTACAATGCTATTCAACGTATTTTTTTTTCTAATTAATAATGACGTAACATATTATCATTACTCTATATATAAACACTTAAATTAATTAGAAATTTATATTTCTGAGTAATATTTGCATAAATTGATAAAAGGTAAAAGGGTAAATTAAAGGTCATGGGAGTTTTTTGGCTTGAAAAATGAGCGTATTTATGAAGTTGTTTTGACCCCTAAGAACAAGATAGAAATATGTAGGTTTTTGCATTAAAAAACATATTTTGAACATTCAAAATCTATATTTCTATTATTTTTTTAATTGAAATTGTACCTTTTGGGTTCGACTTTCCTCGATATTGCGCAGCATGTAGTACGATACGCAAGATTTCTCTGGGTCATTTCATCTGAAACCAATGTAACAGAATGCACGTTAAAATATATATGTTCTTTTTTTTTCTCATTTTTAAGAAAAGGACAGACTATCAAACTTAATGGACCAGTTTTGGACCAAAAAAAAAAACTGATTTTATTCTGTTTATATAAAAAATAAATAAATAAATAAATAAATAAAATAAAAATAAAAATTGAAATAACCTCAGTCAAGGAATAGATAAATATATAAGATTTCATTTTTAAAAAAATCTAAGGAAATCGGTCCCTCCATTGCCAAAATATTTTGGGAACCGAGTTAAAAAAAACATTGTTTCGAGAAAATCGCCTTAAAAGTTTTGCAACAAGTATTGCTCGTTCGAAGGTCGAACAAAATCTGATTTTGTTTTGTTTACAAAAAAGAAAAGTTGAAAATTTAAATAAAACGCATCGGTCTAGGACCAGGGAAATATATATAAGCTTTCGTTAACAAGAGATAGAGAAAAAAAACGAGAGGGTAGGGGGTCGGTTTATCCGGTTGCCGAGGCATTTATGGTACAGACATAAAATTCCGCCGTATTTTTTATATCTTCTATATGTAATTTTTTTTTTTTTAGAAAAATGGCTTCGAAAGAACATTTACAAAATGTCAGGCATTCATGAAATGTAAAAAAATTAAAATACCTTTTTTTAAACGAAAATCTTCCATAATCCCCTAATACATATTTCGAATGAAGTGTTGTATTTAAGTAATTTGTATTCATATGTCAATTTTCTTACTCTGATATTTAAACAAATGCCTTTTTCTTGTCCTGAGAATTTTTACTGTGACCAATAGTTTTTTCTTCTTTTTTACAATAAGAAATAATTATAACTAACAAGAAATATTGATTTCATTTTTATAAGTGATTAGGGATATTATGGGTTATTATTATTCATCATCAAATTAACACTGACAGACTTAAGTATTGCCCAAATTTCCTGATATGAGATATTTTGTCAATAAGAATAATAATATAAATATTAAATTATTTAAATCGTTAGTAGTAGGTAATATAAGTACATTATATTTTCATTAATTTTTTTAAAGTAGTTGTAAATTTGAAATTGAAATTTTTGTTTTTATAATATGGTTTATTTCTTATTATATCGTTTTATAAAGATTTATCGTTTAAAAATTCAGAAAAACACAGAAATTAATTTTAGAAAATAAATAATCAATAATTTTTAAAAATGGGGGGGGGGGATTAATTATTATATAGAGGTTTACTGGATATATTATATTAATAACATATATAACTGAAAAAATACATTCATAAATGTTTTGAAAATGTAATTTAAGTAACATGTATTATTAAAATGATTATATCTACATACGATTTAAAGTTTAAATATTTACCAATGCTTTATTTTTAAATGTTAAATTTCAAATTCTTTTTCAGAACCAGATGGGAAATATTATCCAATACCGACAGACGTTCTAAACCCAACTTCTAACTCAGTTAATATTTTGGAAAATGGAACTTTAAGTATAAGTGGAATTAGCAAAGAACATGAAGGCATCTATCAATGTACTGTTTCAAATGACGTCGGTCCTCCACTACAAAAATCTGCAAGTTTACGAGTAATTGGTGAGAATGTGAGGTTGATAATTCAAAAATAATTATCATATTCTTCAAACAATTTTTTTTATAATTTTTTTATTTAAGATTATTTAAATTTAAACACACAGAATTGCCTCGCAAAATGTAATCTTAGTTTATTAGATTTGTGAATACGATGTAGTAATTGTACAGAACTTCAGATGTGAATATGGTATAATCTGTGATGTTACGAAATTCTTAGTTTAAATAATAATAATAATAATAATAATAATGTATGTGATTTAATGGTTATTATTAACAAAAGTTTTATTATATATATATAATACCTTTGAATTCAAAAGACAACAAACAAGTTCTTTTATTAAATATGACCAAATCTTTAATTTAAAGATGGCATATATATGTATGTATTTAAAAACTTTAGTGCGCATTATGAAAATGATTTTGCCTGTATGCAAGTTTTAATATAATATTTATTATTTCAACCCGTAACGCGTCTCATGATCATTCTATCTATTTGTAAATTTAACTCATTTAAATTATCTAAGTAGCATGTAACTTGCTTATTTTAACAAAAACTGTATTCTTCTTGGGGGTTTTAATTGTTAATCTTAACGATAATTTTGCTTGTATTTTATACTTTCTTTTTTTTAATCCTATTTCGTAGAATGATAAGACGTTACAGAAATTAAAAGCTAAATTCTTTGTAACTAGTACCGTCGATAAATCCTCGATTGCTTTTATTTGACTGATGCGAATACTATATCTAATGATATGAATTTCATTTAAAGTATTAATCAAATCCTCATCAACAAATCTACACTAAATTATGCCACTGAAAATTTTTTGTAGCCCTTTTATGAAACTTATATCGTATCGCATGAAATGCGTCTGTAAATTTTACTTCGTTCCATAATTTATGTTTATTCATTGTTTATTATTTATTTATTAGTTTGAATAAATAATGAAATTATAACATATATTTCCGTTGTTGGCATGACAAAAAATTTATAAATTATATTTTTTATATGATTTTCATATTTTGTTCACGTTACTGTTCTTTATGCATTTTTTAGCTTTATTACAAAAGGGAAAATTAAATATTATTTTGATCTTAGTGTTGTGTATCTCTATAGCTCATACGATTTTTCTGTGAAGAAAATGACATAATTTTTTTCTATAAACAAACCCAGTAACTGTACAAAATATCTACGCTTACTAAAATTTTAAGTGAAACTACTTTAATCTATTACAGTAATAAAGACAATATTATTATTTGTTCGCAAGCATTATTGATACATTGATTATTGCACAAGAGGAAATACAATCGTTGAAATAAAATGTTATCTATTATAATTTGAAAAAATACATAATCATTAAAATAAAATATTATCTACAGTTATTTGAAAGAAAACATGTATGTATTCGTGATTAAAATTATTTTACAAAAAAAAAAAAAAAAAAAGAAAAGAAAAGAAAAGAAAAAGAAAAAAGAAAAAGAAAAAAAATCAATCCTATTATTCCTATGAGAAATTAAGTTTTCATTTTATCTTACGGCTATAACCATAGAATTTGCTATATTGGTTTTATTTTTTTTTAATGCAGAAGAGTGGTCTCTTTTTAATGCATTTGATTGTGTATATCGTTGATAATGTATAATTTATAATAAAAAATATAGATACTTTCAATA
The DNA here is from genome assembly GCA_963931845.1 of Maratus michaelseni. Classification (NCBI taxonomy): domain Eukaryota; kingdom Metazoa; phylum Arthropoda; class Arachnida; order Araneae; family Salticidae; genus Maratus; species Maratus michaelseni. The sequence continues at coordinate 400,793,729 of OZ007588.1, forward strand.
ATTATATTATAACCGTTAATGAACAAAAGAAAAGTGTGCTTTTCTTTGTTATTATTTTCGAATATACATGTAAATATACTTCAACAAAAATGGAAACTTGTCATAAATCTATTGTGTAAACTGATAATATTTTGCTCGTCTGCGCACAGGATGAAAAGTTTGATTACAAACTTCAAGAAATTTTTTCATACTTTTTTGTCTTAAATTCAGGCTATATATTTATAAATCTATGTGTTTAATACCTTAAAAAGTTTTATGAAAAGTATATATTAAACTTATTCACCAGAGGGCGCTAAGAACTCCATGGTGTCATTTCTGATATTAAACTGTTCTGGAACATCCACAAACAAAGTTAGCTACAATTTATTACAGTTTTTAGTAATTCTATACCTTCAAATCGCTGCGTTGCCTGATATTAAATGTTTTTATGAAAACAAATTAGTTTGAATTTTTTCCCGATTACTTGTTTTTCATTAAGTTACAGTCAAGCATGACGATTATATGCAAGTATCTCTTCATTTTGTCTGCCATCGCTTCCATAGGATCCTCATATGGTATGTATTATTTTTTGCTAAATTTAATTAAAAAAATTAAATTATCTCTACATAAAAAATGTTACTTTTATTAATAATTTAAAATATGATATATTTTAATATTTGCATGTACAAAGTATATTTTAATTTTTATTTATATTGCTTGAATGTTCTGTACAAAATGTTGCTTCTCGTAGCATTCCTGATAATATTCAATTCACTCCATTTTATTTTCCGTCTATAATTATATTTACATAAAACTATGTGATTCAAATCATATAGCTATGCGTTTTTAAATCTTCATTATTAATGATTAAAAATATATTTTAAAACGAAATTTCTATTTTTTCAATTGACATAATACACCACTAATTTAACAAATGTGTAATTTATATTGATGAAAAAAAATTGAGTTGAAAATTACTAACGTCTAAAAAGTTATTTTTTTTTTTATAACAAAAATGAATTTTATTGCACTCTGAGAAATTTCAAAAACTATTTTTAAGAACAATTTTCAGCGAAATTTCAAAATTTGCATTTATTTTTAATTTTAGATTTATCTGATCCGCAGTAAAATTTTAATTGCTAGATATATATTCTTAATTATTTCCATAAATAAGATCTAAGATTTTTTATGATATAACTACTTAGTATTTACAAGCATCTTGGTCTGTCTTAAGATGATAGAAAATATTTTTTTAATGATTTTATAGGAAAATTAGGGGAATCTATGCCAAGTATGATTAATGAAAACATTTAACAAATAAAATAAATAAGAAATTTATCCCATTATATTTACTTAGAAAAAAGGTCGAAAATTTTGGATATTGAAACTATTGATAAATAATGAATACATTACAATGAATCCATATATTTATTTCAAGATAGGGAAAAATTGCTTGAATACGTTTTTAACAATTCTTATATCTATTGTGATTTTACGCTAATATTTACATTTTCCGTTGTAAATGACTATCCATTAATCTAAATATTTATGTAATTATGAAAAAGATATAATTACATTAGGCGTTAATGAAGTAATATTAATTATTATTATTATTATATACCATTTTTAATGGTATTTTTGCAACCGTTTGTAATAATTTAGACAGAAAAGTTCAATTATTCTTTAAAACTAATTTCAAACGTCATAAAAATAAAGTGTTTTTTTTTTTTTTTTTTTTTATATATATATATAGGCATGTGGAAGATACAACCATTTATTTTTCCCAAAGGGATAATAGTGGGTCAAAGAGTTTCGCTTACATGTTCAACATCTGGAGGTAGAAGGCTCAGTTTTGAATGGCTAAAGGATGGAAAAAGTATCAAGGATATACCTCATATTAATATAGGAAGCTTCAAAGATGTATCTACAATAATCATTGAACCTGTTTCTGAGTCCGATTCTGGTAATTATACATGTGTTGTGAATTCAGAAGGAATTACAGATATGTACGTTGCTGCCCTAAATGTTTACGGTGAGTTAATGTATTTCACCCTTCAATTTGTTCTTAAATGTAAGAAAAAATAACTAAATGAAATATAAAAAGTAAATACATAATTTGTTTTCTTCCTTAAAATGTAAAATAAAGAGCATTTTACGTGATCGATTTGAAAAAGATCCTGTAAATAAAATCTAACAACACAATGTAATGTAGGCAAATATTTTTTTAATATTACTTTTTTGAAAAATTATTAATATTTGGTAGATAATTACGTAGTCACAAAATAAATAAAACCCAGTAGCATACGATTAAAAATAATTTAACAATAACTCTTTAAGCTTATTGTAAACAAGTAATATAAAAAAAAATTAAGTCAATTCCTACTTTTTAATCATAAATATATAAAATAAACCCGTGCAGCATTAATGTCCCACGTTATCTTTATTGAACATTATTTTATAATCATCGTTGCGGTATTTTATTTTTTGTTGGCATCACTCATTTGAGATAAATCTTTCATTTCATTTATGAAAACAATGGGAGAATTTTTTTTCTTCCATATAAAAATTAAAATTAATTAATTAAATTAAATTAATTAATTAATATATGAAAAACTATGTTAACATCAATTATCATCCAGTTCAAGTTTAAAAAAATTTATTTGAACTTGAATGGATGAATAGAAAATATTTTATTAACGATTGAAAATTCCAACAAGATATATATAGAGAGAGTGTGAACTAATAGTAGGAATTTAATAAACGGCCTTGAACTGTATTAATTAATTTGCAGCTTATTTGGATTTCATTTGCAAATCCGAATACTTTACTTATTTTTTTGGTTTAAAATTATGTAAATCAATTACCAATAGTTATATTGGTTTGATGACATAAATTAAGCATTTTATTTTGTTTTAAAAGATGTAAGCTATGAGCATTTAAATACAGTCTAAGCTTGAAAAAAGTTATTAAATCCTATATTTATAATTATGTAATCAATTATTATCAACTTAATTATTTTTAAATTATTCTTTACATGGGTGTTATTTAACAACACAGTAGTTAACCCATTAACGCCCGACATTGCTTTTTCGCAACATTATGTTTCTTATACCAGATTTTAAGGTAACACCAGTTTGTTTTTATGATAAATATTCATTTTATTTGATGCACGAAACACCATGATAAAGTCACTCTTAGGTTGCTATAATATAAAAGTGGTATGAATCGCAATATTTGTATTTTATTGAGAAAAATAATTCGGCGTCCTATAAATAGGGCGCTGGGCGCTAACGGGTTAAATATATAACACTTTGAACTTTCTTGTATGCACTTTTTAAAACTGATTTATAATATAAAATATTTCAATAGGACATTTGTTTTGATTTCTACCTGTAAGTGCGTTTTTTTTTTTGTTTTTTTTTCATTAAGAAAGTTAGTTCTTAGAAGATGAGCTTTTCAATCCTAAAACAATTAATAATGCTAAAATTATTTTTGTGACATTAACCGTTTAATTTTCAAAAATCTTATAATTATGAAATGATTCCTTTTTGCCATGTTTGAAAAATGTAGATTTCCTAAAAAATCAAAAATTCAGTATACAAGTTTACTTTTAAGTTCAACTCCTATGGGGTACCCCTGTCATATTTTGAAAATTAATTTTACATTCTTTGAAAGGTAAGTCTTACTGTAAGAAAAAAAAAATTCTGCTTAAAGCAAATTTGTAATTATAGTTTCATCAAAATTTGTTGCTGCATAACGCTAGCGAAAAAACTCCCTGTTTCATACAAAATTTTTATAAAACAAAAATGAAATTTAATTTTAAATTAATGTTACTTTATATATTTTGTAATGTCTTATAAAATCTTTTTATAATATTTTTATTTTTATTTTATTATGTATATATATATATATATATATATATATATATATATGACATATCTTTAATAATTTTCCCACTAGTTCCACCGGAATGGTTAACAAGACCCTCTGACAAGGAAATATTGTCTGGTGATACGGTTTTGCTTCCATGTTCTGCCAGTGGAAAACCAAAACCATCTATAACATGGACTAAATTAAATGGTAATAATTAAATTATACTAATGGTAAATATAAATTATTTTTTGATAAAAAAAAATAAATTATATATATATATATCTTTTTAAAATATGAGGTCGCAATTTTAAATAGGTTAAACTTTTCCATTTTATTTTTATTTACTTTATTTTCTGTAATTGTATTCATTTTATAATAATTTATTTTTTTAAATGACTTTTAAAACTTAAATTTGTATACATTAAATGTATTTTATTTACGTTATTTTATTTTTAAAAAGCCCTAAAATTAAATAGATACACGATATTATTTTTATGTACCATAATGTTTAGTCAAAATTGTTTAAATATTTAAAGACATTTTTAGAAAGAATAAATGCGTTTTCATAAATAAAGTATTTTAATAATTAATTAGTTTTTTTCCAATAACTTAAGGCTATAAATAAAAGAATTCATATTCATATTTTTAATTACATTATTTAAATAAATGAATAACAATCTAACGTAAGTTTTTATAATTTTTATTCTGACAAATTTGGATTCAAAATTTAGATTCAAAATCTTTTTTAATTTTTTTTCAGATCCTTGTGAACTCATTTTTAAATGTTAAAGTCTGTAACAAAATTTACGATATTGCAGCATTAAAATTTCCAAATATAATGTGCATGTTTCTTAAAGAACATATTTAAATTACAACGATAAAATTAAGAATAATAATCAATGAAATAATTTATTTTATGTTTGAAAATGTAATTTCACATCTTTAGTTACTGCTAATGTTTACTCGATTTTTAAGAAATATCTTTAATATTTTAATTCAGAAATTTGTGAAGTAATGAAAATATTTGTAATATTTTAAAATAATAACTAATTATTTTGGAAACAGTAAAACATAATTTTGAAAAATAAATATTTCATATTTTGGAAAATCTGTTACAGATTTGGATGGAAAATTTTATCCTGTACTAACAGATGCTGGAAATCCTTCTTCTACTTCAATTCTTATTATGGAAAATGGTACTCTAAGCATTAATGGAATTAAAAAAGAGGATGAAGGCGTGTATCAATGCATCGTTTCAAATGAAGTTGGTACACCACTTGAAAAATCTGCAACTTTGCGTGTAATTGGTGAGATTGTGTATTTTATAAATGTAATAACTATTTTGAACATGTTAAGCAAAATTAATAATATACTGACTATTTTCCTTTATTTATAAGTATTTTATTTATAATTAATGGTATTTCCGCCAAGTTTATTTATTTATTTGTTTATTTAATTTTTTAGTGAACTATTGAAAGGTAAATAAAATTTAAGATCTTGTGATTAAGATTATTGTACAATGGTACTTGAATTCATATTTTCGATTGATATATCGTTATACATTTTTCGTATTCAAGAATCCATATTTTATTACATAGTGGGAAAGTTCATATATTTATGGGGGGGGGGGGGATATTGTCCGCCTAACGAATTTTTTCCTGTTATGATTGTGCATTAATAAACATTTCGCTCGTAAAAGTAAAATACTGATGTTTTTGTGAGCCGGTACAGTATTAATTACGCCATGTGAATATAAATTGAAAGATACTTATTTTTCCCTATGTTATTTACGAATTAAAAAAATTCTGATTTAATGTCCATTGCGGTCTTTAAAACTGAAACAATAAAGTTACAAATACAAATATTTATGGAAAATCACGTTAAATGATATTATGTTTTTGATATAAATAAAATAATAAATTATTTTGTACGTTATATTAATGTACTGCGTACTTTGATTCTTTTTTTCTTGAAATACATCTTTAGATGTATAAGAAGTAATTTATTTCATCGGAAAAAAAAATAAATAAAATAAATCGTTAAAGAAAGACATTAACAATTGGATGTGCAGTTCACTTTGAAGTATCTGAAAATCATCAATAGGCATTGAAAATGTACTTTTTGATTAAAAAAAAAAATGTGTGTGTGAGGGAGGATTCTCGACAAATGTATGAAGAATATTTATATATTTAAAGCCAATTAAAATTTCTAGAAAATTAATTCAATTAGTTTCAGAGTTATACAAAATTACAAGAACATTTCCGAGATGATTTGTAAATTATTACTTATAATCAGAAAATTTGCTGATAGAAAAAAAGCTTATGAAAAACGAATTTTTTAATTAAATTTTTGTACTTTTAAAACTATCTGATAATAAAATATCTATTCAATATTAGGTATTTAAACATGTCTTAAAAATGGCTTAACTCGTTTGAAATATTTTTTTTTCTTTTCAGGAATATACACATGTTTTAACAGTATCGACTTTATTTCGTTTCATATGGCATTTACGTGTAATAAATAATATTAAAATGGATAAAAAGTATAAAAGTTCTTCACAAGTTAAATTTTTTTTAGTATGTAGCATTTTGTATTGAGTACATATCAATTCAATGATTATAATGTCAATCCGCTATAAATGTATACATATCAAATTTTCTAATTATAACCAATAAAGTAAATTTTATTTTTCAGATATCAATTTCTTTTTCAATGTGGAAGAGTAAGGTAACGCTCTGTCACTAAAATATTTGCTATATTAATAATGCTTAACAATTTACTATATTATTTTTTTTTTTTAAAACGCAGAAGGGTGTTCTTCTGTTAATGTCTTTGATTGTGTATATCGTTGATAGTGTAAAATTTTTAATGAAAATATAGATACTTTAAATAATATATTTAATAAACATTAAAGTAGGGAAAAAATTGTGCTTTTTCTTTGTTATTATTTTCAAATATACATGTAAATATATTTCAATAAAAATGGAAACTCGTCATAAATCTACTGTGCCAACTGGAAATATGTTTACTCGTTTGAGAACGGGATGGAAAGTTTGATTACCAACTTCAGGCAACTTTTTAATACTTTTTTTGTCTTAAATTCAGGCTGTTTATTTATAAATCCATGTATTTAATACCTTTAAAAGTTTTATAAACAGTATATATTAAACTTATTCACCAGAGGGCGCTAAGAACTCCATGGTGTCATTTCTGATTTTAAGCTGTTCTGAAGCATCAACAAATACACAGTAGCTACAATTTATTACAGTTTTCAACACTTCTACACATTCAAATCACTGCGTTACGTAATATTAAATGTTTTTATGAAAACAAATTAGTTTGAATTTTTTCCCGATTACTTGTTTTTCATTAAGTTACAGTCAAGCATGACGATTATATGCAAGTATCTCTTCATTTTGTCTGCCATCGCTTCCATAGGATCCTCATATGGTATGTATTATTTCTTGCTAAATTTAATTAAAAAAATTAAATTATCTCTACATAATATATGTTACTTTCATTGAAATATCAATAAATAATTAAAAATATGATATATTTTAATATTTGCATGTACAAAGTATCTTTTAATTTATATTTATATTTATAAATGTGCTCGGATGTTATGTACAAAATGTTGCTTCGCATAGGATTCCTGATAATATTCAGTTTACTCCTTTTTATTTTCCGTCTTTAATAATATTTACATAAAACAATGTGATTCAAATCATATAGCTATGCGTTTGTATATTTTCATTATGAATGAAGAAAAATATTTTTTTAACAACACATTTATTTTTTTAATTGGCATAATATACCAATATTTTAACAATTGTATAATTTACATTCATGAAAAAAAAGGCTTACAAATTACTTGCTTCTGAAACATTATTATTTTTTTATAACAAAAATAAATTTACTGCACTCTGAGAAATTTCAAAAAGTTATTTTAAGAACTATTTTCATATAAATTTTTAAATTTGCATTTTTTTTTATTTTAGATTTATCTGATCTGCAGTAAAATTTTAATTGCTAGATACATATTCTTAATTATTCCCATAAATAATATCTAAGACTTTTTATTAAATTATTTTAAACTTTATATAACTACTTAGTATTTACAAGCATCTTGGTCTGTCTTAAGATGATAGAAAATATATTTTTTAGTGATTTTATAGGAAAATTAGGGGAATCTATGCCAAGTATAATGAATGAAATCATTTAAAAAATAAAATAAATAAGAAATTTATCCCATTATATTTACGTAGAAAATACGCCGAGAATTTCGGATAATGAAATTATTCATAAATAATGAATACTTTACTAAGAATACATATATTTCTTTCAAGATAGGGAAATATTGCTTGAATAGTTTTTTAACAATTCTTATACCTATTGTGATTTTGCACCAATATTTACATTTTGCATTGTAAATGATTATCGATTAATCTAAATATTTACGTAATTAAGTAAAAGTTATTTTTAATGAAGTATTATTAATTATTATTATTATATTCCATTTTTATGTGTATTTTTGCAACCATTTATAACAATTTAAACAGAAAAGTTCAATTATTCTTTAAACTATCTTTCAAACACCATGAAAATAAAGCTTTTTTTCTTTTCTAGGCATGTGGAAGATACAACCATTTAATTTTCCCAAAGGGATAACTGTGGGTCAAAGAGTTTCGCTGATATGCTCCACGTCTGGAGGCAGAAGGCTCAGTTTTGAATGGCTAAAGGATGGGAAAAGTATCAAGGATATACCTCATATTAATATCGGAAGCTTCAAAGATATATCTACGATCATCATTGAGCCTGTTTCTGAATCTGATGCTGGTAATTATACATGTGTTGCGAATTCAGAAGGAATCACAGATATGTACGTTGCTGCACTGAATGTTTACGGTAAGTTATAAGTATTTCCCCCTTCTATTTTCTATTAAATGTACAAAAAAAAAATATTAAATGAAATATAAAAAGTAAATGCATAATTTGCTTTCTTTCTTAAAATGTAAAATAAAAGGCAATTTACGTGATCGATTTGGAAAAGTTCGTGTAAATAAAATCTAATCTCTAAAACGTCATGTAATGTAAGCAAAATTTTGTAGCTATTACTTTTTTGAAAAATTATTAATATTTGGTAGATCAGTACTTAGTTATAAAAGGAAACACCCTGAGTAGCATGCAATTAACAATAACTGTTTAAGCTTATTGTACATAAACGTCCTTGAACTATATTTATGAATTCATTATAAAGCATAGTCATGTTTACGGACCCTGCTTGGTTTTACAACCATTTTTATTAAAATTGCATTAATTTGCAGCTTATTTTAATTTAAAATTTCAGTTGCAAATTCAAACAGTTTACTTATTTTTCTAGTTTAAAATTATTTAAATCAATTACCTGTAGTTATTGTTCTGATAACATAAATTATACATTTTTTTTTTCTTTTTAAGATGTTAAACTGAGCACTTAAATATAATCTAAGCTCAAAGAAAGTTATTAAATTCTTCTATTTCTAATTATCTAATACATTAAAATTAATTCTTATCTACTGAATTATTGTTATTTTTTTAATTTTGCATGTTTGTTATTATTTTGCATGTTTAATTGCATGTTTATTTTCCACGTTTAATTTTGCATGTTTGTTTATTTAATAACACGGTAGCTAAACGTATAACACTACTAACTTTTAAACTTCTTGCCACTTTTTAAGACTGATTTATAATATAAAATGTTTCAATAGGAAATCTGTTTTGATTTCTATCGGTTAGTACGGTTTTTTATTTTTGTTCATCGGTAACTTTAGTTCTTAGAAGATGAGCTTTTAAATCCTAAAACATATCATAATGCTAAAATTATTTTTATGACATTAATCGTTTTAATTTTCTGAAATCTCATAACTGTGAAGATATTCTTTTTTGCCAGGTTTGAAAAATGTAGCTTTTCAAGAAAAACAAAAAATTTCGTATACAAGTTTACTTTAAGCTTAAACCTTAACGGGATGCTCGTGACATAATTATTATTACGTATTTTGAAAAATACTTCTTATCCAAAGAAAAAACCTCTGCTTAAATCAAATTTGCAATTGTAGTTTAATCAAAGTTTAGTGATAGTTAACACCAGAGAAAAAACTCCCTGTTTTATACTTTTTTTTTAAGATGAAATTTAATTTTAAATTAGTATTACAATATATATTTTGTAATAACCTATAAAATCTTTTTAAAAGACATTATAAAATAATGTAATTAAGTTATTACTATTTAAATTTTATTTACATACATAAGATATATTACATACATAAAATATCTTCAATCATTTTCCAACTAGTTCCACCGGAATGGTTAACAAGGCCGTCTGACAAGGAAATATTGTCTGGTGATACCGTTTTGCTACCATGTTCTGCCACTGGAAAACCAAAACCATCTATAACATGGACTAAATTAAAGGGTAATAATTAAATTATAATAATGCTAATATAAATTATTTATTAAAAAATTATATGTTTCTTCTTAAAATATGAGGTCGCAGTTTTAAGGAGTTTGAACTTCCCCATTTTATTTTTATTCATTTTTTACCCTTTTTAAAATAATTGTATTCATTTTATAATAATTTATTTTTTAAATGACTTTTAAAACTTAAATTTGTCTGCATTAAATTTAGTTTATTTACATTATTTTATTTTTAAAAATCACTAAAACTAAATAGATACACGATATTACTTTTATATACCATTATGTGTAGTCAAACTATTGAAAATTTTAAAGACATATTTAGGAAAAAATGAAGGCGTTTTCATAAAGGAAAGTATTTTAAGAAATAATTAGTTTTTATTTTAATAACTTAAGGCTATAAATAAAGAATTCATATTCATATTTTAATTACATTACTTAAATAAATGATTAACAATCTAACGTAAATCTTTATCATTTATATTCTAACTATTTTGCATTCAAAGTTTAGATTCAAAATATTCTGAAAAAAAATTTCATATCCTTGTGTATTAATCTTTAAATGTTAAATACTTTAACAAAATTTACGACATTTTAGATTTAAATTTTCGGAATTTAAAATGCTTAGCTCTTATATTTTAATTAAAACGATAAAATTAAGCATAATAATCTGTGTAATAATTTCTTGTATGTTTGCAGTGCGTAATTTCATATTTCTAGTTACTGCTAATATTCACCCCATTTTTAAGAAATACCCTTTAATATTAAAATTCAGAAATTTGTGAAGTAATGGAAATATTTGTAATATTTTAAAATAATAACAAATTATTTTGGAAACAGTAAAACATAATTTTGAAAAATAATTATTTCATATTTTGGAAAATCTGTTACAGATTTGGATGGAAAATTTTATCCTGTACTAACAGATGCTGGAAATCCTTCTTCTACTTCAATTCTTATTATGGAAAATGGTACTCTAAGCATTAATGGAATTAAAAAAGAGGATGAAGGCGTGTATCAATGCATCGTTTCAAATGAAGTTGGTACACCACTTGAAAAATCTGCAACTTTGCGTGTAATTGGTGAGATTGTGTATTTGATAAATGTAATAACTATTTTGAACATGTTAAGTAAAATTAATAATATAGTGACGTCTTTCCTTTATTCATAAGTATTTTATCTATCATAATTGGCATTTCTACCAATTTATTTATTTTCTTATTTATATAATGATTTGGTAAATTATTGAAATGTAAATAATATTTAAGATCTTGTAATTAAGAATATTATACAATGATACTGCGAATTCATATTTTCTAATTTTCTGTGAAATATATCGTTTTACGTTTTACGTACTCACGTAAACGTAAATTACGTAAATTACGTACTTACGTACTCGTTTTACGTACGTTTTTGTCCATATATGTATATATGTGCATATTATATTAAATATTGGGAAAATACGTATATTTATGGAAAAAGTATACTGTTTGTCTAAATGATTTTATTTCTCTTACTGTTTCTTGTGTATTATTAAACATTTCGTTCGTTATAGTAAAACACTGATGTTTTTGAGAACTGGTATAATATTAATCACGCCATGTGAATATAAATTGAAAAAATACACATTTCCTTCTATGTTATTTAAAAATTTAAAATTTTCGGATATAATATCCATTGCGGTCTCTAAATCTGAAGAAATAAATCTACAAATACAAATATTTATAGAAAATCACGTTAAATGATATTATGCTTTTCAAATAAAGAAATAAAAGCATACTTTGATTCTTTTTTATTGAAATATATTTTTAATTTTTCAAGAAGTTATTTACTTTATCGAAAAAAATATGTATATCATTAAAGAAAGGCGGTAACAATTGGATGCGTGGTTCACTTTGAAGTATCTGAAATTCGTCTCAAAATCTACTTTTTCTCAAAATCTTTTTCTATTGCTCTTCAAAATCTACTTTTTATTTAAAATAAGGGGGTGGGGTATGTACAAAAGTATGAGGATATTTATATTTTTAAAACCAGCTAAAATATCTGGAAAAATAATTCAACTTATTTCAGAGTCATGTCTACAAAATTACAAGAACATTTCCGACAGGATTTATAATCATTACTTATAAGGTAATCAGGAATTCTACTCTGATAATTGAAAAGTAACTTATGAGGATTTTTTTTTTTTTTCATTAAGCCAAGTATCATTGTTCAACAGCGAAACCAGAATATACTATTCATTTATATTATTTAATTTCTAGGTAATTCGTGTGATGCCAATAGCAGAAAACTTGGCAAAAAATTGTTGATGATTCTGAGGTGTAGTTTTCTCTTCGAATATCGAGATTTTTATATTTGGAAAATATTGTTGACCATTGATATCATTATTTTATTATTTCGCATTATTTTTGTTTTAATGTATAAGTTTCGTACGTCTGTTTTGTGCATATCTGTGCAAATAATAAAAAAAAAACATTTTTTTCCATATTCGCTACAAAATTATGAAAAAAAAGTTAACTCTCAAAACCAATTCGCAATTTTCTATTTTAATGCAGAAAAAAATATTTTTGGTTTTAATTTCTTAAAAATGTAATTCTTATGTTATTTTATAAACGTGACATTATTTATGTATTTTCTGTAAACTGAAATACAACCTGCTCGAAAAATTCATGTATATAAAAACTTGTGCTTTTTTTTTTTTGGGGGGGGGGGGGGGAACTATCTGATAATGAAATATCTATTCAATAGTAGGGATTTAAACATGATTTAGAAAATGGTTTAACTCATTTGAAATCTTTTTTTTTTTTTCAAGAGTATGTATATTTTTTAATACTGTCGGCTTTTTTTTCGTTTCATATGGCATTTACGTATAATAAATACTATTAAAGTACATAAAAGGTATAAAATTTTTGAACAAATTAATTTTTATCATTTTTATTGGGTATACATCGATTCTCTAATTATAAGTTTAATAAGTTATAAATGTGTGTATATATATATATATATATATATATAATCAATTTTCTAATTATAACCAATAAAGAAATTTTTTTGTTTTAGATTCCTATTTCTTTTGTAACGTGTAAGTGTAAGGTGATGCTCTACCACTAAAATATTTTAACAATAAATTTTATACAGAGATGTAAAATAAGTCATGATCTTCTGTAAAAATAATAATTAAAACCTGTATTTTTGTGCGGAATATTTTTTTTTAATAGTTCAAGTAACATTTGTATGCTTACCATCGATTTTCATGAACTTTATTACCTTTATACTTAAAACTAAAAGCAATAGATAAATGTCTACAGAATCTCAATTGAATATTTATTAGTTTTACTGATTGTGCAATCAACGTATTTGCAGTTTATTATTTTTTAGTTATCAATTCAATATATGGAATGTTTTCTCAATAATATGTTGGATTCTATGCTTAATACAGTTTTATTACAAGATATATTTCAAGCAATAACTATTTAGTATCAAAGTACGCTTACATTCTATATTATGCTATATTTAAATTCATCTTGCGTATTTTTTTTTAAGAGTGATTTCTCATATTATTTTTATTTAAAATTTATAGTTGATATTAATCACTAGAGGGCGCTAAAACCTTAATCATGTTGATGGTGTATATCTTCAGAAAATAACTTATAAACAGCGTCAAGTTAAAGCTGTGATAATATGTAGTGAGTATATATACAAATATATGTTACATATTATTGTCGAATAGCATAACATAGAAATAGCTATTTTTCGTTCCAAGAAGTACAAATTCAGAGACAAAATTTCAGATCTATTATCGTATAAGTTCATCTTTATGAAACAATTTCAATCCGTCATGGAGACGATTTTTCTGATCCTGTATGCACTATCAACTTCTGTTACTACAGTATATTCTTTTGGTAAGTTATTTATGTATTTTACTCATTTACTATGCTTTACTATTCTGTTGTGTTTATTATTCCTTATCAGTATAATTATCGTTAGTATAATAAATCAATGTTAAGATTGTCCAATATTTGAAAAAAAAAGCGAAATAGCCTGAATTAAATAAAATGTTTGCATGATAGCTTACCAAATGTTTTACTAAAATTAACCATTTTTGTTATTATATGAAATTTTAAATGAAAGTATTAACTGATTTATACATAATTTTGTCATTCAGAAATTATTTAACTATAAAATAATATCTAAGTGCATCGATATTGTTTTATTGTGATAGCTTCTAAACATGCCTTTTACTTCTTGATCAATATTTCTTTTTTATAACATTCATAAAGAAAATAATAAATATTTTCTTTTTAAAGTATATATATATATATATATTTAATTTATAAGTACTCTCAAAATTATATTTTCTCTTCCTTAAACATTTTTTTATATGTTTTTAATTATTATTATCTTTTTATATTGTGATGCCGCTAATCGTTATTCTATTGCGAGAAATTTTATGTAGCTCGTCACTTATAATCTGACAAATTTCATATACAAGGCAAAATAATAATTCCTTACATATCCGGCCTTATTGATGCAAGCTGAACAAACTATTTAAAACTAAACTGTGAAAGAACTAGATACAAGTTTAAAATTCATTGTACTCAACCATAAAAGTACTTAAAGATTTACTTTTTATCAAATTTTAATACCCAATAACTCTACCTATATTATTATTCTTGAAGCAAACAGCAATTAAATTAAAAAAAATACGAAAAATAAAAATGAAAATAAAGTCTTTGGCAAATTTTAAAGCATGTGGCATATCTTTTAATTGTGAATGAAAAATATTTTCGTCTAACATTGGTAAAAACAAAATCTGCAAAGTTTCTATATATTTATACATAACGATGACATAAATATTACATTTTCGATTAATGTTTTAAAATAGCATTTTTGGCTGATATAAAAACTATATTTTTAAATACGCTAAAATATTATTTATTTTACTTTTTAAAGTTACTTAAGCATTTTTAAAATAATTTTTAATCATAAAATATATATTACTTCTAATAAAATTATTTTAAAGTAGATGTCTCAAACATTAAATTATTATCTGATATGTATGAGTGAAGATTATATGTTATCTGAATAATTTTTTTAACTTTTCTTATGATTTTGCTTCTTTAGGTGACTGGAAAATACAACCTTTTATTTTTCCAAGTGGAATAAAAGTTGGTCAAAGAGTTTCAACTTCTTGCTCTACGTCAGGAGGAAGAAGGCTTAGTTTTGAATGGCTAAAAGATGGGAAAAACGTAAAAGATGTTTCTCACATTAAAGTAGTCACAGTATCGGATATTTCTAATATCATCATTGAACCCGTTTCTGAATCAGATACGGGAAATTACACATGTGTGGCAAATTCCGACGGAAATACTGACATGTATGTTGCTACCTTAAACGTATATGGTAAGAATAGATAAATTGTTATTAATATTTTTTTCCTAACCATTTTTTGCAAATTGGGAATTCTACAATGATTTAAATTGACGGTTAAAATTATTTGAATTATAATGCCTTTTGTATTTTTATTTGTGGATTTTTAATTATTAAATAAGCAGCCTTTAACTTTATATTTTCGAATATAAATAAGCTTTACTAAATTCATATTTTAAAAATAATGTTTTAAAATTTCAATCTTTATTTTAAAAAATATAAAAAATCGCATTATACTTCATTTATGTCACTGCCAATATTATCCGGTTTAAACATTTTCTTATTCTTCTGGTAGACTTTAGATATTTTTTTAAATACGAAAGGTCAAACAAAATTGCACATTATATTAGAAATGTTGCTCTTTAATAGAGGCGTATAGGTATTTTTGTAAATGGGCAGGAAAAAAAACAGTTTTTTTATGAAGAATAAGGAAACTTAGAGTCTAATTTTGTACGTTTCGTTTTTGTTATTTATTATAAAAATGTAAACGAAAAAACGCGTTTAGACTTTAAAATAATTGTTTCTATTCAAAATCTAAAAGTATTATTATTATGTTTTTAACATGAGTAGGTTGCTTAACATTCTGACTTGGCTACTGTAAGAAACTCGTAATGTAAAACACTAGTTTTGCACTTATATTATTCATCATTATATAAATAACAGAATAGACATTTGAAAAAAAAAATTTTTTTTTCATGCTGTTTAAAATAGACGTTAAATGAATATTAATTTTGACAATACGAATCTTGATATTGCTTTTACGCTCTTTTATTTTTTAACTTGTTTTTTTGTATGTAAAGGTGGAATTTTGTAGCCGATTTTGCATTTACTTCCTGATATGCAAGAATTATAAAACTTATGTATATGCCTACTGCCTGTGAAACTGCAACAATGAAATATTTTAAGAGGGCTGGCTACCCTTTGAACTTTTTTTTTTAACTTCAGTGTTTTATAACACCTTTTTGACATATTATTAAATAATTTTATGAAGTACAACGATTTAATCAAGTAAAAAAGCATTTATTGTGGCAAAATTTGAAAAAAATAAGTAAATTTGAAAATTTTACTTTTCCTACAATTTTGAACTTTTTGCAACTTTTTTTTTTGCATGCTTTTCTTACAAGTGTGTTCTATAACGCTAGAGATCAGATTAACAAAAAATTAACTAGTTTAAGAAAAATTAAATAAAATGTCATGACATATGTAAAAATACAGGGAAAAATGATTATCTGCTTAAAATTATAATTTAAAAAAAATGATATATTTAAATTACTGAAAATCCAATCCCTAATGTTATAAAATGCCCCTTAAGGATCGTAAAGAAAAATAGATAATCAATTGAAAAGGATGTGTTGAAGTTTTAGCATTTTGATCATACAGATATATTGAAAAAAAAAAACTGATAAAAATGAACTTAAATATTGCAACTCTGATGCATTTAAAGCGAAAGGAATGCAGTAGAAAGCCTTTTTCACATATTTATAATCATCGGATCTTTATGAATTTCCCTAAAATGTACTAGGGATATATAAATACATTTTAAACAAAAAATTGGAAAATGGATATTTTCATCATTTTTCACAAAGTTGAGTCCCTTTAAAACCTTAAAAGTTGAGAATAAAATATAAATTAAAAATAAAGAGTGTAACATTTTTTTAAATACTATTTTATCAATTAATAGTTCAATTTTATTTATGATTATACGTTGAGAAAACAATACAGAAATACTAAATAGATAGTCTAAATCGTGTTTTTGTTGTTGTTGTTGTTGTTGTTTTTTTAATTTCCTGTTGTCAAATTTCATGAAAGAAACAGAGCAAAAATTATATATTTTTTAATAAATTTACTAGTTTTTGTGTTTTTTACCCAAGCGTAAAGAAATAGGTGACGTTTCATAATCGGGTCTCGGGCTCATAATCGGGCCAAATTAACGTATTGCAACAGAAATTTTCGAAAAACATCAACTGCAGTCATGAAATTAGGCGTGATTTTTAAGAAAAACATTGAATGCTTATAAGATGGTGTGTTTTCCTTTTAATATTTTTACTTTTATACTTATTCCAATTGTTATTAAAATTCTTAGAATTTTATGGCCTTATAAGAAACAAATATAGAAAACAATTGTCTCAATTCCTGGAGATAATCTTTAAACTTAATTATTTTAACATAATCATACTGATAAAAGAAAAAAAATCACGTGGTAAAGAAATGATATGAGTTGTAATTTTTCGAATTGAGTGAAAAAGTGAACATTTCTTCACCCATTTGAAAAAATCACAACTTGCATATTTTTTAAAGACTAATTTACTCTTTTGCTCTTCGGAGAACATTTTTGAGGAATTGTCTTTACAAAAATCTATTTATTTGTAATTCTTAAAAATTTAAAATACTTTCCTTTATTTGCTTATTTGCAATTTAAATATCTATATCGTACACTATCCACAAATTATTCTAATAAAGAGCTTTCAAGTAACTGTTTTCCATACCTATCATTTTTTTTAAACTTCCTTATCTGTATTGTTAATGTACCGCAAATTCAATAATATGGATATATATTTTATAACTGTAATGAGATAAATTACTGTTCTTTGTAATTTATTCTTTTCTCTAGTGCCCCCTGAATGGTTAAAAAGTCCATCAGATAGAGAAGTATTGTCTGGTGATACAATTATGCTACCGTGTTCAGCGTCTGGAAAACCAAAACCTTCAGTAGCATGGACTAAATTGAATGGTAAAGTTTATACATATCAAAATTGCCATCAATATTATTAAACAATGCTCAGAATCCTTTTCCTAAATCTGCATGAATTTAATGTTAGTTTTAAGTTGAAATTAAAACCAATTTTTATTTAGTATAATGTTATTTTTATTGGAATCAATTGATAATCAATTATAATTCCATAAGTATGAAATTATATTTTAAAATTATTATTTGTGTTTTAAATGTTTTCAGTTTCATGTTTACCAACTACTACGCTTATTTTTTTTTTTATTATTTTTTTTTAAGTCAAAACAACATTTTCAGCCAGAAACATTGTTTCACAAATAAAATAAAATATGTATAACTTTTCATTAAAAAAACGTTCTAAACATTTTACTAAATACTTTTTTTGGTTCAAAACACATTTTTATGATTTTAAAAACCGTAGAAATTGACAGCTATGCAATTTTATTCCTTTATATTATTTAATTATCACAATATTAAAAAAAAAGGAACTTGCAAAGCAAATTAAAAAAATTAATTTATTTCCATATTGTTAAGCCCGAGAAGGGACAGATATTAAAATTATTTTATTTAGTCAATGCTACAATAATGTTGCATTTTTATATTAAATCTTGCTCAGTCTATTTAATCTTAAAAAATTAAATTTAAATTTGAAACATGATATTAAAGCAACTTTAAAACATTTCATTTAGAAATCTAAATAAATCTTCAACTTTTTAAATTATTTGAACTTCTCATGTTTCTTGTCTGTTAGAATTTGCTACAATACAAATTTTGCATAATGCATGTAAAACTGAAAAAAAAGTTGAAGATTTATTTAGATTTCTAGATGAAATGTTTTAAAGTTCCTTTAATATCATGTTTCAAATTTAAATTTAATTTTTTAAGATTAAATAGACTGAGCAAGATTTAATATAAAAATGCAACATTATTGTAGCATTGACTAAATAAAATAATTTTAATATCTGTCCCTTCTCGGGCTTAACAATATGGAAATAAATTAATTTTTTTAATTTGCTTTGCAAGTTCCTTTTTTTTTAATATCTCAAGTTTTTTAATAACAATTTAATATGAAGCAGATAAGATTCAAACGAAGCAAGTATGTCAAAGACTGCACATATCAAAATCAGTATTGGTAATATGAAATATACAGTTCAAACATTGATTATTCTGTAAACAATTAAAATAATAAAAGTAATTTTTAACAAAAAAAAAATGTATATAACGGACTTTAACGGATTGTTTCTCATCTTCATAATGATAATAAACGAATCATGTTCATTTTTGCAAATAATTTTATTCCATCGTGTAAAATACATTTGCAACCACTTTGGAAAGATACACTAGTAAGCGGTGTGTGAAAGCTATTAATAAAATCTTATGTTGTTTTATCACATAAGAAGCATAAAAATAATAATGAGTATATATGAAACAACTGTATTCTGATTTTGTTATAAAATGTGTAGTTATGGAGGATGAAATTTTCAGCAAAATATTTCTTTTTGTAGCTGAATAAGTATTTTACCTTATATTGACAATTTCTTAATTTAACATTTCTGTAGAAGGAAAATGTAAACATCTGCAAGATTTTTTACAAAACGTGTACGATCTGTTATTTTCATATCGTCACAAACAGTCCATTTATTGATCTCGTTTTCATTTGAATGCACCGGTTGGTTCCTATTTGAGACCACCATTTGGCGAAATCGTGCCAAATCGTCGATAGTTAGCCAGATGTAGCTCTTTTATTGTTGGAAAGGCTGAGCAATGATATTTTTTGTGATGACGCGTTTGTTACGTACGACGTATTTGTTACGTCATCAAGTGATTCTTTATTCGACGTTTATTTGTATTTTAATGATATTTAATGATTTATAAGTTATTTAAAACATGTTTTTTTTTAATACAGTTAAATAACACTTACGTCATTAAATGGTTATGTGATATATGATATTAAAAGAAAAAAAAGCATTGAAAAAATTTCATCATCTGCTTCTTTATTTAAAGCTTGATTTTTTTTTTTTTTTATGTATGTGAGTGGCTACTCTTGTTACTTTAGAACAGTATAAATTAATTGATTGCAGTTTTCATGGAAGTCTCATGTTCACGAAGCGATCATACATGCGGTATAGTGATCGCCGCATTTACAAATTTCGTGTAGTTTTGTGATCTCTATACAACGAGGTTGCTGTATCCAGTGATGTTTTTTTTCGGTTTCATGTTCGCGAAGCGATCATACGTGCGGTACAGTGATCGCGGAATTAACTAATTTCGTGTATTTTTTGGGATTCCGATGCGAAGAGGTTGCTGTATCCAGTGATGTTTTTTTTTCGGTTTCATGTTCGCGAAGCGATCATACGTGCGGTACAGTGATCGCGGAATTAACGAATTTCGTGTATTTCTTGGGATTCTGATACGACGAGTTTGCTGTATCCAGTGATGTTTTTTTTTTTTCAGTTTTGTGTTCGCGAAGCGATCATACGTGCAGTACAGTGATCGCAGCATTAACGAATTTCGTGTATTTTCGTTTTTTCAACTTCACATTAATCGTTAACTTTTACGTAATATCGATGAAAATGTGTATAAAATGTTGTTTTTTATTGCTCATATCATCTTTTTTATATCTATCTTTTTAAATTTGTCAAATAAAATATTTTATTTCACTCATAAATGCAGTATCTAAAAAAAATCAACTGTGTATGGTATAATTTAATAATTCTGTATTTAAATTATCATTCTTTTGTCCAAATTGTTTTGAACGAATAAAATTTTACATTCGTTACATTGTTACTCTCGTATAAATGCAATATATTTTTCAGTGACGTTTTTATCGCTAAATTCATTACTTTTCCTATGTGTAACTATTTAAAAATTAAGAATGGCAACATTTTACCACTTGCTTATTGTGGGTTACAATATGATAAATGTAAGTAAACAATTTAGAAATCGCCAATGTGGCATCATTTTTAAAAAGCGCCAAATGTTGGCTTGAAATAGGACTATGCCGAATGCACCATTGTTATATAATGGCCTGAATCAATGAACTTTCCTTTATGCAAAATAGCAGATTTTGTTTTAAAGGTTATATTATTTATTAAAACCTTTTGGTTTGAAAATCCTGTTATAGGGCACGTAATTTTAAAAGTTTTATTCTGACCCATAGAGACATTTGTTGAAGAAAATCTGGCTAGTTGCACAAACAAATATTTTCCACAAGAATTTAATCGAGTTTGACACATTTTAGTTCTGTTTTTGCAATGAACACAGGCAATGTTTTCAGTCTGCCATCGTGTTAGGAGATCATTGAAATCAACTGCATCTTCCCTCTTATTAAAGTCATGTGGAAATCTCACAATAACTGCATTAAATGGTTCTGTACTAATACATATATCTCGATAACTTGGGCACTACATTTCTACCAAAGATCTTGCTTCTGTTGAAAAAGATCTATGGCATTGACTTTTTGTTTTGACAAATTTTCTAGTAGGTAATCAAGAAATTCTAACGGGTCTTGATCAGTACCATCATGAAACTTTACATGAAGTGTTTTTCTGACTTCAAGTGTATCTACGGTTTCAATCTGTGGATTTTGCAAAGTAGTGAATATTTGTTTCAAAGCTTTTGTTGTAGGACCAGGATCAATAACTCTTTCCTGAATTTTTTTAACTAATTCTGGGATACAGGAAAGAGTTTGCAACATAGCATTTGCGTAACACAAACAATCTGTATTTGTAAAGCCTTTAAAGACAAAGTAATTTAAATCAGTAATATGGTTTTTATTATTTTTTTCACTAACAATTACTGATATGTCAGATGAAACAACCATTTTACTCTCAGGGTATTTTCTGGAACATACAGCTAATTGTGGCAAATCAGATCTGTATTCCTTTCTAAGACGATTATATTCCTTAATAGCATTTGGTGAGGCATAAACTTTACTTGCATCAAATTTAAGAAGATGTAAACCTTCTAAACTTGTGACTCTGGATAAAGCAACATAAGACATGCCACTTTCAAAAATGTTAGGACCCAAGTTAATCATTACACAATTCAGGCTCATTCCTTGACTTAATTTCACGATTTTCTCGATAATATCGTGAATATTTATTTGATATATCACTTAACGGTTCAGACAGAGATACTCTTTGTATAGGGTTAGAATACTCTTCAATTGGGCCATTTAAATCAATGAAATGCCGAGAGCAAACATACCAGTCTCTAGTCACCGTTTCTGTATTTGTTATACCACAAGCAGAAAGCCATTCGTTACATTTACTCAAGTTTTTCTGTGGTTTAGGAAAAGGGAAAAACAAAACTCCCAGCATATAGTCTTTGTAAAAGTATCGTGCATCACTCTTGCAACCAGAAAATTTGCATTTTTTCACCATGTTGAATTTTAGTAATCATCGATTAAGAGAGAAATTTAAAAACGCATTTCGTAACATCACAGGATCACTAGATAAGTAAATATCGAACATTCATCCAATTTTGATAAAGACAGTAACATCTAAATTAAAGTCCAAATACTGCTTAAAGTGATAAAAACATAACACGGAATATTTAAAATACCTTTTTAATGTAGATCGTTCACAACTATTGGTGACATCTTCGGATCTTAAAGATAAATACAATATTCTCGCATATTTTTGAAATAGTAAACATATACCACGAGATCGCATGTCCAAGGCTAGCAGGTGCTTAAATTGGCCAAAACTGGGAAACGTGAAAAATTATTATTTGTTTTTATTTTTATTGCTTCTTCAATCTATCGATCATCGCGTGCCAAATTTTAGCTAATTATTTTAAATATTCCGTGTTATGTTTTCATCACTTTAAGCAGTATTTGGACTTTAATTTAAAGACTCCACGTTTACTACATTTAGAGTTTTTTGATTGGAGGATTTATTTTTTTTACAGAATTAGGTGTTTTGAAGAAAATTTGTGGAAGCGCGTACAAAAAGTCGGAAAAACTCTAGTAAATTAACTCGTTCAATGGGATTTCCTGTGTTAAATTAACATTAGGATGTCACACTAGAAATAAATAAGCCTTGCGCTACCGCGCAAGGCTTAATTATTTAAGGAAAAACTCGAGAAATTACATTTTGAAAGCATACTCTTAATTTAAAATAAGATATTAATAAATTTAAGTTATTATGGGGTAGATACTATATATCATTGAAAACTAATTAAATCATTTGTTTCATTTATATAGTCTTTCATAAAAATATAAAGCAAAAGTATTAATTTTTAAATAAAATGTTGAAACTTTTTCTAACATTTTTATTTAGTACAATTTTTTTTTTAAATTGTTTATAAAATGAAGTAAAACACTGTCTAAGATTATTAAAAAAATTAATCAAGAAAGAAATAGTCAGTTGAGAGATTACTAACACTAAGTAGCGAATACCAGTATATAATATTCAAAACTTGTACAAATATCAAAAATCATATCGAGAAAACTTAAAAAAAATCGAATCATAATAACATTTAGGTAATATTTGAGGTTGGCTAAATAAAATCCTTATAAGTTTTCTTAGTTGATTTTTAAAACTTGGTTTAACCCCCCCCCCCCCCCCAAAAAAAAAAAAAAAAAAAAAAAAAAAAACGAAAAATTATGCGTCAAGCATAGATTATGTAACACTTTCCAACGCTTCCAAAATAATTTTACAAATCATTACCGTTTAATAAGCTGAAAGATAACATCTAAGTAAACAATTTGGAAAATGCATAACATATTTAAAAACATAATTTCAGGAATTTCCAACATATATTTCCAACATATACAATATTCGGAAAAATATCCGAATACTTTTATTCAGCCCTGTATATGATCTATAGATTTGTATATATACTACATAGGATGCTAAATTTTAGTTTAGTTAGGAAACGCGTAGCACAGTTTAAAATTCTCCTTCTGGAGTTTCTTTCAATAAACGGAAATGTGTTCGGGAACTTTTGTGCTGCCCTGTATATTAAATACAGAATTTATACACACCAAGTAATAGACAAAAAGTGAGTTAAATTTAAAATCGCGTTCAGAAACTTAAAACGCACTTCCAGGAATTATTGTTAACAGACAGTAGAGAATTCTTTTGCGTGTCCCTGTAAATGAACGATGACTGCTATACACACAATATTCTGTAGTAAGCCTCTTGTAATGCACCTTAGTGATATATATAAGTTTCAATGCGTTTAAAATAGTGAAACATTATTTAATTAAACCGCAAACGATTTTTCTCCATATACGTAATGTAACGGAATTCTTTTGACTGTCCCTGTAAAGTAACTATAAGTGCTATGCACACCCTATTCCATATTAAGCTTCTTGTAATGCACCTTAGTGATATATATCAATTACAATGTATTTGAAATTGTGTAACATCATTAAAATAAACCGCAAATGATTTTCCCCCATAGACCGTAATGTAACGGAACTCTTTTGAGTGTCCCTGTAAAAAAAAACTATAAGTGCTACACACTTCAGTTGAAATAGGGAACATACTATAGATAACGACAATAACATGTAAAAATTGCAGGGCAATCCGAGCATATTTACGGGAGTTAGAGCACGGCCAGACGGCAGACAAACTGAAGTCATAAACACTTTTCAACTAGGTTGGAAAGTGTTAAAAAAGAGCCAGTTATTACGAATTTTGAATATTGCGTTAAGGTGTTTTTTACTATAGTACCTGATAAATGGATTCGCTAGGGATAAGGAAACACATTCTACTTTATACAGGTTTGCGTTCCTTCCATTGTGACTGTGAAATTTTTCTAGGGAAATCCTATTCAGAACTCTTTAGACATACTTTTTGTTTTCACAATTTTACTATATGTTTCCAAAAGTATTCACAATGAACATAACCTATAACGCATAAGCTAAGGCAGTTCTTCCCAAAGTGGGGTACGCGAATAGGTTATAAGATGTATGCAAAGAGTCTATGTTAACAGTAAAAATAAGCGCTAGGAGCAGCTAAAGGATTCAGTCCGATCATATAAGGCCAGGTTGATTTTACTTGAGACTTAAGCGAAATGGAGTGCGCTATTGAAACTGAACTGATTTTCTTGTAAAGTCAAAGCAACTTAAAGAAACTATATCCACGCTGGTATTTTTAACAGATTTTTCTTTAAACTAATAATCATTAAAATATTATAAATCAAGCAACTATTGAAGGGTTCAAAATAAAAATAGCAAAGATTGAAGTAAACGTCACTGCAGTGTAAAAAAAGACAGATGTATCATAATCTAGAAAAATATAATATAACTACGATCGAAAAGATGCAATAATTTCTTCCAAGTTACCCACTATTCCGAAAAGCGTTCTTTATCTTTTGAAACCTCGGAAACCAACATCTTTTCAAGATTGAAAGAAGAATTTATAAAAACAAAGTTTATAAATAAAAGTTGAAATATAACAATATCAAAATATGTTTTAGAAGTGACCACCATCCGCATCCATATAACCCTGAAATAGACGCTTCATATTTCAGAATGTAATTACATATTAAGTCTCAGATCGAATAATTGTATACTTTCAACGGTTTTCATGAAGATGAAAACTGCATTTCACACAAAACAAAGTAGGTCTGTTAAAAATGTCGTTAGAATATTTTCATTATAGTTAATATTATGAGCAAAAGGTAGATGTTGAATTGAGTTGAAGCTCTCTATATTTTTTATTGAATAAATGGATTGTTATCCTGTTTTCCTATACAAAAATTGTGGTTTGTTCTACCCCCTTTTAAAATTTTTCCCATATTTGTAAAAAACCCAAAAACACTATGTATCACAGCTAAATAAAATAATACATGCATATATGTAGAAAACTACGTTTTTTTTTTTTGTTGTTGTTGTTGTTGTTTTTTTTTTTTTTTTTTTTTTTTTTTTAAGATGATTTTTAGATAACTAAATTTGCATTGCAAGTAAGATTTACATTTGAAACTATCCTTTAAATGAATATTTATAATTGTGAACTTCTGTTATAGATGCAGACGGAAAATATTATCCTATCACATCGGATGGTCTAAACCCTGTTTCCAGTTCCATTCTCCTAATTGAAAATGGAACTTTAAGTATTAATAAAATCCACAAAGAACACGAGGGCATGTACCAGTGCACAGTATCTAACGAAGTAGGAACACCTTTAAAAAAGTCGGCAAGTTTACGTGTAATTGGTAAGAGAATACCAAAAAATATGTTTCACACTAGTTTCTTTGTTTTGTTTTATTTATTCTAAAATAGTAAAAATGTTTTCGTTTTTAGTTTTGTATATATTTATTGCTGTTACTTAATTTATTTATGAGAAAAGTAAACATGTGTCACTAGTACTCATGAAATGTACAGCAAGTTTATTTTGTACAACATTAACTTAGGGCATATTTCTGGTTTTATAGTTAAAATTGTTATTTTCACCTTTTTATTTAGTTATTACACTTTGTAATGTGTTTTATTCATATTTCTGGTATTACTATGAATGAACTCAAATAATGCAAGGAGAGTGGTGTCTTTTTTAAAAAGCAGTGTTCAGGGAATATGTTAGGTTTATTTATAAATATATATAAAATGAAAAATGATGTCTAAATATAATTTAAGAGAATATTATTTATGGTTAAAGCGAAATATGCTCGTAAAAGTTTTCAATCCATAAATGTAATACTTTAAATAGTTTTGATTTTTAAAGGAATAAAATATCCAATATTTGTATAAATAATTATGCTATTCATGAGCGCATGTAGTAGAAACATATATTACTGTTATAATTTTATTGATTCTTACTTTGAACTAATATGAACATATATACTTGTATATATACTTGTATCTGATCGTTTTTCTGATATCCGAAGTGTAAAATCTATTAAAAGCTGATTTCTAAATAAATTTTCGACAAAATTTAAGAAATGTATGGCGTATAACAGTATTGGCGTATAATACTATATAGGGTATGTAATTTTTAAGGTTTGTTTTATCTTGTTATATTTATTTGCATCAATATTTCTAGTTACTGTTTGAAAAACATTCTGATTTCTTTTTAAATATTTTATAAAAGATTTATTAATATTCACTTAGATATATGATACGTGTTTCAAATATTTATTTTTTTTTTTTACTTTAATATATTATTTTTTAAATCTCCGATCTTAGTTCAAGTTTTCTCCACCAAGTGGCGCAGCATGCTTGATTTCTAGTATACATTCGATATGACATCTTAGTAGCTTCGGTTATCACTATTTTATTATTTGTTGAAAACACTTGTGTATATATTTGATACTTCAAGATTGTAAAGTATAGATATTTATCTTCAACAATTTCTTAATAAAATACTGAGAAGCTGAAAGATGTTAAGACGGATTTTCCTGTTCTTCAGCATTTGTATCATAGCAACTAAATGTGGTAAGTACTACTGCTTTTTTATTATATCTAAAATTTCATTCAGTTATGCGATTATGAATAAAACAAAAGAACCTGAACTAATATGATATTATTATAAAAAATTAGATTTTTCTTTTCAGTCTTTTAATATGAATTCTGTATTAAGATATCAATTTTAACGATACAAAATTCATGTTAACAGTTCTAGGACTCTAGTATTCTAAAAACCAAACTTTTTTTTAAAAAAAGGGAGGGGGGATATTTTAATTTTTTTCGAAACTATCCCATTTAATGTTTTTATTCAGAACTAAGAAAATATATCACATAATTATGCCTTAAATGAAAATATCGTTAGTTTGTAAAAATACATCATTCAATTCGCATAGTAAATTTTATTGCAAACTATTGAACATGATCGTTTAATATAACTTAATACTCAATTTAAATCATTCTAAAGCTTTTCAAGACTCATGCATATTAAAGTTAAACAATTTTCAAAAGCTTTAAAGCTTTTAATTTCAATTATTTGAAAGCTAAAAATATTGAATATAAAATTATTTTTGTCGCTGGGCTATTTTTATTTTTTTACTTCAAGCTCGTATGAAATATCCACAAATTATTTTCTTTGTTATTGATGGAAATTATTTAAATAATTTTTCAAGGCATTTACAAGGCATTAATTCTGTACCTGATGTACCCCTATGTACTATATTATTAAACCATTATTGTTTTTATTTTAATATTAATTTCTATTATAAACAATATCAACATTAATGTGCTCTTATTAAAAATATACTTTTATTATTATTATTATTATTATTTTGTTTTACTTTCAGAAAACTGGAAAATACAGCCATTTAATTTTCCTCCAACACTTGCAGTGGGAACAAGAGCCAGTACAGTTTGTGCAACTACTTATGGTACTGGCCTAAAATTTCAATGGCTTAAAAACGGCAAGATTCTAGAAACTGCACCAAATGTTCAGATTCGTTCTTATTCAGACTCTTCTATGATTGTGATTCAGAACTTAAAAGAAGAAGACACTGGAAATTACACCTGCATTGCAAAATCGGATATGTTAACTGATAGCTACACATCATCTCTGACAGTTTTAAGTATGTATATTTTCATATTTTATTTTTAATATATTTATTTACAAATCAAAATTTAAAGCTAAAATCTTAATAAAAATATATAAGTATATAATATTTGCTTTTAAATTTTAAACTAGATACTAATGCATCTAATTTTTTTTATCAAAATTACTAGGCATTAAGTAAATTAATTGAATTAATATTTCTAACAAACATGTTTCTGTTTTATTCAATCTGTAAAATATTGTTGCTACTAATGTCAAATTTTTCTCATTGATTGTTTAACAGTGTATTAATATCCTTTGAAAAAAAGATTAAGTTACTTTTTTATCTGATTTTATTTATAAGTATAATACAATATAATGCGATATAAAAAACAATAATTTTAAATACATTGTTATGTCTAAACGATAGTTGTTAAATTAACATAATAAAATATTTTGTGTTAGCGCAGTAATATACATAATACTTTACAGTAAACATACTCTCCTTGCTATAAAAATACATTTACAGGTGATGTGACCGTCGCGTCACAATTTCATTTCATTTTTCCAAATAGTCTGCTGTATACAAAATGGAAATAAATATCACAGTAACTTATATTATTTGAAAAAAAAATGAACTAAAAAACATTATATTTATTTCTCTCTCTCTCTCTCTCTCTCTCTCTTTTTTTTTTTTTTTTTTTTTTTTTTTGTTGTTGTTACGGATTTATTTATACTACAAGAAAAATGTCGATTTTAGTAATTTAAATAGTAATAATTTTATTTTACAATTAAATTTCGTTATTAAAATATGTGAGGATTTTTTCTTCTAAACGGTTTATATTTTTAAATAGTTTTTCGGAACATTTCTCGGAACGTATGTGTAAAAAATCATGAATCAGTGTAAAAAAAAAAAAAATTAAACTAAAATTAATAATGATAAAAATGTTGAGATTGTTGTTTAGTTTAAGTTGACCAGATATGTTCATTTTCTGGGGACAATTCTCATTTTAAAAGCATTTTACACAGTTAGGAAAATTTTAAATGAGGGTACATTGATTGCAAATAGGATAAACTGATGAGATGGCTATCTTATTCTAATCATCTATCCCGTCAAATATGCCTTAAAAATGAACATTGTACTCACAAAATGAAGGCATCTACTTTTCACCTTTCATAATATTTCATTTTGGAATTCATTTTCTTATGTTTCACTTTTTAGCTGGTAAATTTAAAATAAAGAGAAAATATATACAAATGTTCATTTTTCAGTTACTTTTGTTAAATAAATGCAAATATATGTGTGTATATATATATATATATATATGCTTTACGTCATTTTTCTGAACTCTAAAATAATTTTATTTTTATTTTAACTCATTTTTTTTTTTTATGTTTATAAATTTTCGAAAGTATTTTAATTTTGAATAAGTGAAATTAAATGAATATTTATTAATGTATTTATGTATATATTTTATTTCTTTATTTTATATATTATTATGTATGATTATACGGGGTGTCTCAAAAAGACTGTAACACTCTTTAATTTTTTACCTTTTTGGAACTCCACAACAATTTTATTTTTAATTTAACTCATTTCTTTGAATATTTATAAATGTTGATTAATGTATTTATATATATATTTTTCTTTTTTTTATATATTATTATGTGTTATTATAATGAATGTCCCAAAATGATCGAAAACGCTTTAATTTTTAACCTGTTGCAGATACGTAGGCAAAGTGTTCAAAATAAGGTAGGAGTTAATATTATTTTGGGGGAATAGTCCTACCATTAATTTTCAAAAAGTTACACTTTGCAAATTTTTATACGATCCCTGGTCCTAAAACTTATATTCAGAAATATTTAGAAATATTTTGTCCATAGCTGTGACAAGCAAAACACAGAAAATTCCATTCTTTTATCAGCAAAATTTTTCTAGTTATGATGCTTTGATTATTATGAAAATTCGGAGTTTTCCGGCAGTAAAAAACAGAAAAACACGTTTTTTAGTTCCAGACAGATCCAAATTTTCATAAAAATCTCTTTTTTTATGTGGCTTTAGTTTTACACTAATTATTTATTTTATGTACATTTAAATTTACATTTACTTCATAATAATAATTTAAAAAAAAAAAAAGTAAACTTCGTTTATGTTTACGTAGAAACATGTTTAAATTTTAAAGATTCTACAAAGTAACATATTTAAATACAAAAAAAATATTTGTATTATCATTTTAAAAGCATTAGGTTTCTAATGTTTTTTTTTTTTTTTTTTTTTTTTTTTTTTTTTTGAAATGGAAAATTTTTAAAAGTAAGAATATAAAATAAATTAGCATCAATTTTGAAATTTTATAATTATTAATTATAGTTTAACAATTTAAACTATGAGCTGAGAGTACCTGATATTTTTTCTATCAGGTCAGGAACACTCTCCTAGATAAAAAAGGAGAATTTAAATTTTCAAAGTCAAAATATCGAATTATATATTTTTTGTTTTATTGTTAATGTTTAGTCATGTATTAACTATAAAGGGTTTTATCGATTAACTTTTAGAATCAAATATCATGTCTCTTTAACTATTTATAATTTGTTATTATACTTTGCTATAGACAACTCTACAGGTCATAATTTGTTTTATTCTCTACCGGCAAAAGGATTTTATCTTTTAATTTTTCATTATTTTATTTTTTCGTAAGATTTGAAAAAAATTCAAAGTTTAAGTAATTGTTACGTCAAATATTAGTTACAACTGTAACTGCGCGAAAATAATATGAAATATTATATTGAACCAGTTAAAGTATTTGTTATACGGCAGTCACTCTATAATAAATAAGATAAACGTAATGAAAATATTTACCTAATCAGATTTTTTATTTTTATACGAGTATATATCAGTGGATTCAAAGTAATCACGCTATACGCGTATATATATATTGGAGTGGAATGAGCCTGAAATTAAATTAAAATAGATAATCTCATGACAGAATCTTCACATTTCGGACTTGCATTATAGGAATCGCACCCTGATGACGTTTTCCATGGTGTAGCCATTATTATTTCGCTTCTTTTATCTGTTTCTTGTTGACTTCTTTTTTTTTCTTTGTATTATATAGTGTGTGTGTATAACCATTAAAAATATAGCATAGAATTCATCATACACAAATAGGGAAATAATAATAAAAAAAATTTACACACACACACACACACACACATATATATATATATATATATATATAAACTATTTCAGATATGATATTTCAAATAACACCATTATTACTGACATAATTCGAATAATTATATTACATATTTTGTTTTAGTTCCTCCTGCTTGGATTTTAAAACCTACTGATCGAGATGTGTTATCAGGTGAAAAGGTAGAAATTCCGTGTACAGTTAGCGGGAAGCCAGATCCCAAAGTACTATGGTCGCTATCAAGTAATATATTTTTATATATACGAAGTGTATTTTTGAATTTATAATGGGTATGATGTTTTATATTTGTTGCGTAACGTACTATAATAGATATACGTTACATAAATTTCTTAACAGTTTGAGGAACAGGGGAAAAATAAAGCAAACTAAACCAAATATTTTAAATATATAACCGATATTATTTCTAAGTTTCGAAACTTTTCATTTTAAAACCAAAGTAATAATCTAAGATAGAAGTTATTTAATTAATATATGAAAGTTATTAAATTATTATTATTAACATTTATTTAATGAACTTAGTTAAGAATTAATTATTTCATTAATTTTTGAATTGTTATTTCCTATTGTTAAACATGAATTAATTAATTTAATAAAAAATTAATTCCGATATATTTAAAATTTTTAAAGTAATTTATTAAAAGTAATTTTATTAATATGCACTAGACATTTTAAGTATTTAAAAAAATAATAATAATAATAATAAAGTGGGAGAAAGGGACAATGAGAGAATAAAAAAATATCATGTGATATAAATTGTAATTTGATGGACATTTTGCTGCGCTATTACTAAATTATAAATATCTATATAAATATATACCTACCATGTTAATCATCAAGGTATAAAAACTCATTCAATTTTACCTAAAAATAAAAATAATAACTGCGTTTTTCAATTGCTTTAGCTTGTCAAAGATTTCTTACATGAACAGATTAAAACAGTATTAAAATTGAATTAAAAAAATTCTTATAAAAATAGTTTCTGGAATGTGTGATTTCGAAATATATAATACCTAATTAAATTATGTAATCACTACTTGTATGAGTCATAAGACTATATTTTTTCTCTTCCAGGAAATGAAGATGTGTATTTTACAAGCATTATTTCTGGAGAAAATACTATGTTTTTTTCAAATGGAACTTTAATAATAAACGAAGTCACGAAGTCTAACGAAGGTCTTTATAAATGCAATGCTAGCAACAATGTCGGACCGCCCCTAGAAGCTACAATAGCGTTAAAAGTCATTGGTATGGAAGCATATCGCTAAAAATTATTTTTCATTTTCACTCAATTTACATAACTGAACAAAACAATCAAAATTAACTTTTTATTTTTCAGTATTTTATTTAAAATTTTTATTAACCTTCATTATAAAATAATTAGATACACGTTGGATAATACGAAATGAATAATATACTTGGTGTAAATTACATGAAATATAACTTCATGAAAATGTATCTTAATGTGTTATGCTAAGAAAATATAATAAGTTTTTCTCATATTTTAATCATATTGCACCATAAAATAATAAAATACATGTGTAAAGTATGTTTTATCAAATTCGTTCTTCTAAATAAAGTTTGCCATTCAGATGTAATTTCTGGTAATATAATAATAGTAATATGCCTCAAAAAATTAGTTTTCTAAATGCCCTAATAAAATATTTATTTTACTTTACTGTGATAATTTGTTATTTTATAGATCCTGTTTATATAATAAAAATGAACTTATATGAATTACACAACATATTCATTCATAAAACGTCAAAAAAATTTTCAGTTAAATAATATGAAAATAAAAATAAAAGTTACTTTTTTTTTATTATTATTTAATCTTCTTATTTATTCTCATGTTGATTATTTTTTCAAATCCGTGTTGTGAGTAATATCAAGCATATAAAAAACACAGTGCATTTTATAAATATGAGGCAGTTTTTGTATTAGAAATGGGTGACAATGTTTGTATTAAAAATCAGCATTGCTTTATTAATGATATATTCTTTTGGTTTACTAGTAAATGACAAAAACGATTTGAAAGTTCATTACTTTCAAGTTACTTTCAAAACAACGAACATATAAAAAAATAAATAAATAATTTACATGTGTCACATAACACATTACTAGAAATTGGTTGCATTTCATAAAATGTTCATAAATAGTCACCTGATTGATATATATATATATATATATATATATATATATATATATATATATATATACAGTATATATATTTTTGTATTATCTTTTTCTTTGATTTTTATACATGTGATTTTATTTTAAATATATATGTATATGTATATATTTGCATTTTATCATTTGAATTATTTAACTCTTTACTTTTTTTTCGCTATTATTTCCCTCCAAATTCAAAATGGAATTTGATTATAAAATTTTATACTGGGTTGAAAAAGCTATGTTACGATCACCGTTTGAACTCAAAGCCTAAAAATATTTGTAGTTACAATTAAAATGGTTTCTGAACTTCTCGAGCACCCGTGCCAAAACCGGGATTTATATCCGACAGCTCTCGACTAATGGTATTTTTTGTAAAACTATTACATGCATATATACATTGTGCAAATGGTACACAATACTGATTGCTATTTAAATATTAATCCTATATTTATAGTTATGAAAAGTGCTATTGTAATTTCTTGAATATTTTATATTTTCATGATGCCACGAAATAATTACATGCATGCGTGTAAGCGAATATGTATGTGCATACATATTCATACATCTCACTTGAATTATAATGATCACTTCAATAACAATGATCAAAATAGATTTTATACTTTTTAACTTTACTTTACAATAAAAAAGTTATTAAAATAAATCGTTTTTACTAATTCCATTTTACGACAACATGTGGCGCTCTTACCCTGCTAGTGAGTTTACGGTTTGTACTCGGAATCACAGACAGCGTCCATTAGAACTACAATTCTTACGATGTAGATTTTTCTACTTCAATTCTCTAATATACACTTTTGTATTAGTTTTTATTTAAAGAAAACCCGATGGAATGCTTTAGAAGGGAAGCAATTAACGTCCAACTGTGGATACTATATACAGTTTTCTTATTTTTTGGTTACAGTTTTCAGACAGGTTAGTAGTTTAATTTATATATATATATATATTTCAGTATGTCTTATATAAAACAGATTTTGATTTTTTTTTCCACTGAAAAAATATTTTTAATAATGATAATGAACTTACAGAACAGACATTTTTAAAATGTATGCAATCATAATTATATTATTTTTAATGGTATTACTTAGTCTAAATGCAGAATTAACATTAAAAAGCTTTTTATTTTTATTCAAGACTTTTATTATTGTTATAAAAATGAACTAGAAATAACACTGCGAACTAGAAATGCACTTCTTAAATGAAAATTTTATTAAAAGTTAAATTTCACAGTATGTCATTTCTAATGAATATTTGGAAGTGTATATGAGAAATATATAATATAAATACATGTGTATAGTTACTTTCAAATTTTGAATAGCTATTGTCTAAATTCCGATTACAATACAATTTTAACACTAAATGTTTAAAACTTAAATATGATCCTTCATATTAATGAATTAAAATCTACAACATGAAAATGTATTTATTAAAATGTTTAATTAACTGACTTTTTCAAATCAAAATTATGTATTAAATTGAGCTTTTTGCGAAATAAATCTCACAAATTATTGAGTATGAATGAATTTTAAATATATTTCACTCAAATTTTTGAAAGTTATTAAAAAGCGATGGTTAATTTCATTGCTAAGTTTTATTTATTTAATATAAGAAATACTAATTACTATAGAAATCATTTAAATTAATTCGAAATATTCTATAAATAATTTTATTATGAAAGCTTTCTGAAGCTTTTCGATAGTTATAATTATAGTTATAATAGTTATTCTTATTATCTTAGGAGTTAGGAACAGTTTTATTGCTGCCGTTTTCAGTAATATTATCTGTAAATCTATATTTATTGGAATGATGTGAAAGTACATAAAAATTTCTATTTATGCATTTAAAATTATGTATCATGTAAAATTATATAATTCGTATAAACGCATAAAAGTATTTGTATTAAAATACAAATAATATGTTTATTAATAATATTGCAATTATTTTAGGGTTTCCGAAAATTCAGCCATTTGTTTTTCCATACCAAGTCATATCTGGTACTAAAACGAGTGTAACATGCACTGCCATATCTGGATCTTCTCCTATGGAGTTTAAGTGGTTAAAAAATGGTCATCCGATCAAGTTAAGCCATAAAATTAACGTGCGGACGTATACTGATTTATCTGTTTTACTTCTAGAAGAAGTTGAACAAAGCAGTAGTGGTAATTACACCTGTGAGTTGACAACACCCTCTGGCTCAGATAGTTATACATCTTATTTAGACGTCAAAGGTAATATAATTATCATTTTTATTTAATAATATTTGAGCCTCAATTATATGATTTATATTGTAATTCCGATTTTAGTGAAATTATAAATATATTGTTGATATTCACTATTTAAAAAAAAAAAAAAAAGTATCAGAATTTTTTTCCCTTTTTTTTTTTTTTTTTGTGTGTGTGTGTGTGTTCTCTCTGTGTGTGAGAGAGAGAGAGAGAGAGAGAGGGGGGGGGGATTTTAAAATCAATTCAATTACTTAACAAATAATATTTTAAAATGTATTATTTAAAATATTATTTGCAATTTTATATTTTATTATAATTATTTTATATTTTTATTATAATTATTTATATAATATTACTTTTTATTATAATTATGTTAATTATGTTATTTATGTTAATTATGTTAATTATGTTAATTATTTTATGTATAATTATGTTTTTATTTTATATTTTTATTATAATTAAATATTATTTGTAATATTATTTGTAATTTAAACTGTAATATTTTAAACTCTATTATACTTGTAAGGTTTTTTTTAACAATTTTAAAGCACTACGGTGAGATTTTTTTTTCTTTGCAAAAGGAAGCTTTTTTTTGTAAAGATAAATTAACTTTTGGATTTATTTAAAATTAAGAAGAAGATTTTCTTTTTTTATCTTTTTTTCTTCATCTGTAAAAGTAGCATAATTTTATTATTATTATTGTTTATTTACATTTAAACATTAAACGCATGCCAATAACAAAGAAAACTTTCACTTTTTTCATGTACAAGTTTCAGCATTTCTTCTCTCTCTCTCTCTCTCTCTATCTATCTATCTATCTATATATATATATATATATATATATATATCATTTAAACACACTCGCGCGTATTTTTATACTAAATTTAATTACTAAGAAATGTTTGAGTAATAAATTGAAAAGTTTCAAAAATACAGTAAAAATTGTTTTTATTGAAAAAAAAACTAATTACGGTATTAAATTAACTGTTTAATAAATTAATTTTACCGTTGATTCACATTTATTTTTTTTCATATAACAGATTGTAATTTACAAAAATTTATCTGAATATCAATTATATTTTTAATTATTCTTCATATTACATTTTTTCCTTTGTTTTTTTCTAAATTAAAAACTGTTTGTTACTACAGAACCATGAATCTTTTTGTTTTCGTTAATTCGCCTTTATAAAACTGTTTAAAAAACTACTTTCTTTTTATTCTTTTTATTATTATTATTATTATTATATTTTTTTATGATATTACATTCATAACTTCTGTAATGGAAAAAAAAATTCTTCATATAGGGTAATTTTTCTCTATCCAGATATTTTTTAAGGAAAATATTTCGCTTACTTTTCTCAAAAAAATTTGTATGGATAGATGCATTTTTTACATAAAATTATTTTATTTAAAAAGCTAATAAATAAGTTATACCATCTATTAAGTGACATAGTATGTCCTTCGAATGAAAATCTTCGTAAATATTTTTACGATACCTTTAAATTCCGCCCAGTTATATGTTGACACAGTTATATGTTGTTCTTAAGCTCAATATTTAAAATAAATAAGTTTTTATTTTCATACTTGTTTTATTTAACGATTATTTAAAACTTAAAGTATTTTCTTGTACATATTTAATTTGTATTTGTTCTATTAAAAATGCTCGATATCTTAAACTTTAAATAACCTGTGCTTTTAGTTAATTACTTTTTATGCCCCACTTTTTCTTCATTTAGATTTTATTTACATCAAATGACTGAAGCAGGTAATACTGCGATTAAAATTACAGATTTATTTAATGGAAGAATACAAAATGCGCTATAATTTTCTAAATTTGAATAGCCGATTGAATACAAATAATATAATAAAACTTTATTATTATATTATTGTTATTAACTTATTAACGTTAAACTAAAGATGTAATCAATGCTTAAAGGGATAAAAACATTACACAAATACCTTTTAATATAAAGATGACATGTTTTGTACAAACAAACGGCGATTTCTTCAAGATCGAAAATGACAAATAAACTATATTTGCAAAAGTTTTTGAAAATGATAAACAGAAAACACGAGACCACATGTATAATGAACGAAAGCAGGTGCTTAAAATGGTTAAACTGTAAACGTAAAAATTATTATTTTACTTATTGCTTTTTTAATTTGTATATAACGAGTTGGTTAAATTAAAAAAGCAATAAGTAAAATAAGAATTTTCACTTTTACAATTTAACCATTTTAAGCACCTGCTTTCGTTCATTATACATGTGGTCTCGTGTTTTGTGTTTATCATTTTCAAAAACTTTGCAAAAATAGTTTATTTATCATTTTTTATCTTGAAGAAGTCACCGTTTGAGGTTACGAAACATGTCATCTTTTACATTAAAAGGTATTTTAAGCCTTTTTGTTGCATGTTTTTATCGCTTTAAGCATTGATTACATTTTTAGTTTAGCCGATTGAAGTTTAAAATTTTATATAAAAAGCAGTTGCAAATATATAGTTACGTGGCTTAAAAGTTTATATATATATATATATACTATATATATATATATATATGTGTGTGTGTGTGTGTGTGTGTGTGTGTGTAAAACAAACGAAAAGTTTTTAATCATAATAACAGAAAAAAAAAAACCTACAGTGTATGCATTTAAATGATATATTGGACATTATATTTAAATAGTAAATGTTGCATTTTCTGAAACAGTTTTAGGATGCATATTGTAATACAATTATTTTCAATGGTTAATGAAATATTAATATTCATTTTTTAAACAGAACCACCTAAATGGTTGAGTCAGCCTAAAGATACTGTACTGAATGACGGAGAAAATATATCCTTGGAATGTTCTGCATCGGGGCATCCGCAACCGAATGTCACGTGGAAGAAATCGTCAGAAAGTAAATACTTGAAATTATAGTGAAAATGCTCCAACAAAGCATATATTTAATCAAAATTAACATTAAAATAAAATTTGACTAATAAATTTTTTGCAATGTTTCTAGTCACATTTATTTATTGATCAATTTTCAAAAATAAATAAATAAATTGTAACTTAAGAACATTTTTTGAAATTTTTCATTTATACAAAGCTAATTACAGATAATCCTGATCAACTTCTTGTGATCCAAAACCAAAAGCAAGAGCAAGGAAAAAGTTTGTTACAAATTAAACAAGCGTCTTCTTCGGACAAAGGATTTTATGTGTGTGTTGCTGATAATGGAATATCTACAATAAAAACAAAAGGCATTATGGTTACCGTGTGTGGTAAGATTTGTTTCGGCATGTATGTGGGTAGTTTTTTTAATACATTGAAAGAATTTTGTTATGATATTTTTTTTGTTTCAATTTATAAATTTATTTTATTAATATTTTACTATCTATGAAATAAAAAAATGATGATTTGTATTAAATGCTGATACAATCATATGTGTAACATTTCTACTAGAAATCGTTCGATCTCAAAAGTACTTTTTGTGAATTTTTTACAGTTCAAAACGACTATGTAACTTAATTTTGTAGAAAAAATCTATAAATGTATTATCAAATATTTCAGAATGCATTTTGCTTAAAATTGCAGATTCTTCCTAGAAGTCTGCAAATTACTTTTGTTGCGGCAACACTCTGTCAGTAGCAAAACCACATTTACAGGAAAGGTGCACTTGAATGTGACTCCAGATTGCAAATGTAAATATATGTAGATGAAAGATTTTGTTATTGATATGCAACCAGATTCTTTTTTTGATTGGAAACTAAATTTCCATTTTATTCGAAGGGCATTTTTCATAGCAAATTATTCAACGATTATACTTAGTTTGTTATTTAATACAGGTATTTTAAACACATATATATTTATTTTTAGAAATCGGCGTGAACTACTTCGATGAAAAAACACCGTTTCTTTTTTCATAAAACGAATCTGGGTTGAACTGTTAATTTTTTTCAGCTTTTTTTTTTTTCGAAAGAAAATCAATGTATAAGATTTGTATTTCAATTTCTGTTATATCTAAAGAAAGTTTATAAGAAACGTTTTTTATTACAATGCATGATTGTATTGGTGATTGCGTTTTTTAACACTACATATAGATTTTTGTTGGTTTAATGGGCTGTGATTAAGAGTTTTAGAATGTTAAACATATAATTGCATAAGAAGCAAAAGAAATTCATTGGAGTGTACAGAAAGTATTCAATATTTGTGAAATATTTTATCTATGCTAACAAATTGTTATATATATATATATATTAAATGCTTATGTTTGATATTTTGTAATTTTGATTCATAAAAATAATTTTCAAATTCACACTTTCGATGTCACTATACTTATTTCTGGCAATCCAATAATTCTGAAAAAAGCATTTTGGTTACATATAAATATACCTATATGCATTCAAGGACTTTATAGAGTAATATTCAGATGTATACACATAATGAACTGCCTGTTTTTTTACAGAAAAATATGAAAACGTACTTACAAAAGACTAAGAAAATCTCTATAATGTGTTAAATAATTTCTACCATTCCAACGGTTTTTGTCACTTTGATTATGTTAACACTTATGATTTCATCGAGATCGTTTATCGAATATCCAGTATGCCTTATTATTAGTACTTAAATAGATTTTATACAGCAAAAGCCGAAACAATCTATTTTGTCGTTCTTTCTCAATTTATAAGTACTTTTAAGTGCGATTGAGTAGGAAACGGATAGTCTGGGTCCATCTGTTTACTTTTTCAGTTTAGTGAATCAAAATGTTATTTAATCATTAGTAATATTTTATTAAAAGTAGAATAATTAATGTTGCGTATCAAGTTAACGTTATGTGTATTAAATGTTGCATAGTTTATTACAATTTTCATATTTAACGATGCAAAGCACCATTGTATATTACTGCATATTCACAAAACAATACACATAAATATTGTTGTGAATGAATATGATTTGTGAATTAAAATAAACATATATGAAGTATCAACAGGCTGTATGAAGTATAAATGTAACTTCATTCATGTCTTATACACAAATCATGATAAATTATACAAAGAATTAAAATAAATTAAATATCTTATGAATAAAATACCTTTATTGTGTATGCATTATATTCAATGTATATATCTACATAAAAATACTTTTTTCGTTTCGTACAGAAAATAATTATTAAACTAAAAATGTTACGTTTTTTATTATTTTTGGAAAGTGTACTTTTTAATGCATTTCATAGAAATTTTGTAACTGTTTTAGCAAGATTTAGACAATTAATTTTTGAAATTTAGATAATAATTCTCTTTTCTGACAACATGTGGCGCTCCTGTTCTATACACGATTTTCCTATAAAGCGTCTTTGGATCACTCTACAGTTGTTTCTATTACTTTTAGTTAAAAACATGAATCCATTGAATTGCCTATAAATTTTCAATGTGTGCATAATAATTGTGATGTTTTCTATATTTTAATTAAACCCAGACTTCAAAAAATGACCTGCTATATCTTACTTCTCTTCGTGATGTTCTTAGAAGGAGAAGCTTATAAAACAGGTATGTAATTTTGTTTCGTAATATTTACATAATTGTATTTCTTCCTTATATCAGGTTATTGTATTGTAATTCAAATTAAAGAAGAAAATATAGCACATAATTTGTTTTAACATAAGACTATAAATAAATATATTTAAAAATGTAATAAGAAGTTTCAGATATATGTATTTTGCGTACTAATATTGTGATAATTATAAATGTCATTGTATTTATTACACATAAAATAATGTATAATTTGTGCATTAATGCATAACATGTATATATATATATATTTACTTTAATAGCGAGTGTTTTGACGTTTTAATTTATCATTTATATCTTGGTGAGATAAAATTTAGCTATAAATTATTACAATGTAAACAAAACGGGGTTTTGTTCTTTAATTTTATTAATTTTCAAAATTCTATAAAGTTTAAAATAAATTTACTCATCTTGTAACAACTCTCTCATATAATGAATTAAAATGCGCATATCACATTTCGTCTTTTAAGTGTAACTAGGTGATTTCGCTGTATTTTTATCTGAAATTCACGAAACTGATCTCAGCTTTTTCTATAATCTTCAGATATTTTTTAATGCAATTTTTAACAAGTTTCTTATGGAACATTTCAATTTACGTAGTGCATGACATGTATATATATATAGCGAGTTTTTTAATGTTTTAATTTATCATTTATATCTTAGTGAGAGAAAATTTTAGCTATACATTATTACAATGTAAACAAAACGGAACTTTTTGCCTTTAATTTCATTAACTTTCAAAATTCTTTAAATAAAGTATAAAATAAATTTACGTCATGTTGTAAAAACTCTCTGATATAATGAATTAAAATGAACAAGGCACATTTTGTCTTCTAAATGTAACTGGGTGATTTTTCTGTATTTTTATCTGAATACATAAATATAATCTCTGAATAATATATGAATACTAAAATACATATGGGATTAAATATTCATATATGAGAATAAATTAGATGATATGTGAGATGATGTATGAGAAATAGTTGCATGTGTTGAAATAAAATTAGAGATAGCTTATCAGCAATAAATGAAAAATTAGAATACAACGCTTTTAAATATTTTTATAATAAATATTTTTCTAGTTTTTGAAAATAAATTAGACATGTGCGTTTTTGATTGATGCAATATTGTTTGAAATCGAATAATATCATTCTGTAAAAATTATTATCATATAGTCATATACAACCTATTTGAATTCATCACATCAGATTTACTCAAAATTACTTAGATTAATTTAAAAAAACAAAAAGCTCTTTCAAAGCTGTTGTTAAAAGCAAACTTCATATAATTTGTAAATTTAGAGTTATTATGAGTAGAACTATTAATGCTTTATTAATATCAGTTTGTCTTATTGTGTAGTATTATTTATTTATTTATTTATTGTTTTAGCTCACACAAAAGTTCAATCATTTTCTTTTCCTCATCAAGTTGTTACTGGAGAAAGAACTAGTGCTCACTGCACAGCAGTTTCAGGAACGCCTCCAATGGAATTCAGATGGTTCAAAAATGGACAGATTATTAAATCTGGTCAACAGTACAAAATGCGAACATCATCAGACTACTCAATTTTATTTATAGAGAATGTCGATCGCAACACAAGCGGTAACTATACTTGTGAGTTAGTAAGTGCATCAGGAACTGATCAGTATACTGCAGTGTTGGACATAAAAGGTAACTTTAATTCTCTTTTGAAGTAGTTTTGCTATTATTTGCTGTTTATCATTTTAATTACAATATTCTTAGTTTTCTAATTTTAACCCGTTTTAAAGTTTTTTAATTATTT
Source organism: Maratus michaelseni (assembly GCA_963931845.1). NCBI lineage: Eukaryota > Metazoa > Arthropoda > Arachnida > Araneae > Salticidae > Maratus > Maratus michaelseni. The sequence goes on from OZ007588.1 coordinate 400,837,596, forward strand.
GCAAAAAATGATTAATTGTGAAATCTGATTAATTATTTAACAGTACAGCTATCAATACATTTTTAATATCAGTTCTTCTTTTAAAATATAAATTATATCGTTTATTATAGTTATTTTCTGTTAAAAAAAAAGAAGAAAAAAAGAACACTTTTACGTTTTAATAAAATTCGTAAGTTAGAAATTTTCTTCTTACTAAAAGACTTTTTATTCACATTTGGTGGCAATCACATAAATCTGTTTAAATTTTTATAATATGATTAAACAATGTATATACTAATGAACATGTAACTTTTTATCTACTTTCTACTTTGACTGCTAAATTATCTTAATTTCTAATTAATTCATACGTTTGTTATTTTTTCGCTTTTTTCCAGATTTTGAAAAACAGCAGATTTTTGCAATGGATGCATATGCCAATATCTTATATTGATATAAAAATTTTATAGGAGAAAGTAGGATAAAATAGTATATCTTATTATTAATTGGTTCTTAAAGATTGAATTTCCAATGTAATTTAATATAACTTTGCGTAAAAACTCTGCACTTATATTTGCACTATAATATCATTTTAAAAATATGATTAGCTGATCACATTTTTACTAAGAAATTATTATTTATAAAGCGTCAAATCATTTGGTCTCATACGACCGGGGGATATATCCGCATGGATATATGCTAATTTTACAGGAAATTAAAAATTTTAGACTCTCTTTTAAAAAGGAACAATATACTTTATTTTACAACTTTAAATAAGGTACTAAATTAATAATATTTCAATTATAAGTCTAATCATGTAATATTGAAAGACTAAAAGATAATTATCTTCATTAAAATTTGAGAAATTCCAGAAAAGAAGTTCGCCTCTTTATCAGATTTTTAAAAATTATAATCACTCTTGTCCCTGTAGTTTTGACTGCTTTTTCTTCAAACATGTTTACGAGTTCTTCAATTATTGTTTTCTATTTTTGTTATCCCACGTAGGATATCCGGTTTTACCTCAAAAGAATGAGATTTGCAAATCAACTCAGAAAATTGCACCTATAAATGCTAGCAACAGTTTCACTGTGGGAAATAAATTCTTATTAAATATGCTACACACACGAATATAAAAGGTTTTAGTAACTTTAAATGTATTTATATTTAACAATGTTGAAAATTAGCAAACAATAAAGCGAAATATGATAAAATAAACGTTGAAAATAAATTATACAAATGCCAATATGAAGATACCGTAATGGCGGCTTCTGCTTCTTGGCTAGAATTACGTATTTCAGTTATTAGCCACTAGAATGCTATTCAAATTTATTCAAACTAATCTATCCGATTTTCACGTAACTGTACTATTTTACCTTAACTTTCCCTATGTTTTTAGTGATTTTTTTTTTTTTTTTAATATCAAGAATTTTTAATCTCAGTACTTTTAAATAATGCAGCTGCATTTTCGAACGAAAACTCATAATACTTTGCGTTAATATCTATTAAAAATGATATGGTGTTTGGTACAATAATATAATCATAACAAATATTTTATCGAATTTTCATACATCCTTAAACAAAAAAAAAAAAAAAAAAAAAAAAAAAAAACCTTTTCATCTTATTAGCATGTTTATTGTAATTTTGTTTTTGCATTTTAGAGCCCCCTAAATGGCTCAAGGAACCAAAAGATACCTATATAACAGCTGGAGTTAACGTTTCTTTAGAATGTGAAGCTTCTGGATTTCCAATTCCGGAAGTAGCATGGAAGAAGGGTTCTTTTGGTAATTTTTCAACTTTAACTTATATTTCATTTTAATTATAATTAAATTTTATTTCAATTTCCTATATAACGGATGAAATAGATTTTTCAAATATATGATATATTTAAAGCATAGAATACAAAAAATATTAATTTACACTTAGTAAAAAAAACTGAAAGTTATTATAATTATAATCTGATACAGAATTTTGTCTCTTATACTTACTTTTTACCGTTATTAATTTTACTTAAATGTTCAGCTAATTAAATACACATTTATAAATTTTGAAAATCAACCTTCAATTTAGTTTTCAAAACTATTTCCATTCTTTCCAAATAAAATAATTTGAATGAATATAATCAGTTTTAGTAAAGTAATTGAAGAGGAAGAACTATATAGATGGAGATCTTTTTTACTCTAGGTCTAGATGATGTGTAAAAACATATTTGTATTTTGGGAATATTGAATTGACGTCTCTCTTCATCAGGTGTATAGTATCAGAGAAAGTTTACTTCGGCAAAGGTACAATCGATTTTAACTTTGCCTGGGAAACTTCTTTCTACTGACGAAGAAAATTGTGCTTTTTAAACCATAATAAAATGTACCGGCAGGGACATCTATGCTCTACCGAATTAGTCTCCTCTCCCTAACTGTAAATTCTGCTGACGAAACGAGCCTATAATTAATGACTCCCAAAACTATCATTGAAATTTTTGGAGGAAAAATATCTCTCTCTCTATAATAGTGAATATTGTAAAATAAGTATGCGTCTTATCAGTCAAACTATGTATCAACAGCTAAATATTAATTCTATAAAATATTATATTCTGGAAAAATATTCATAAAATAATACTACCTAAATAACCATTTACAAAATTTATTCATTATTCTAATGAAACACCACCTAATTTAAACAAATATTCCTTGGTATTATCTCGTTGACTTTCGTATATTAAATCAATAACTTATTCGTTTTTATTTAATACAATAACTGTTACTAATATAAATAATTTACTTTTTACACATTACGGAAATTTTATGATTTCGATAAGTAATGAAAATTTTAAAAACCTTTGAAAAGGAACCTCTATACAACGGAATCGTGCCCTTAACAGAAAATTTTCATGGTCCCGACGAAAAAGTAAAATGCACTGTATACTTGCTAAGATGGAAACTTGTCTAAAACGAAACCTTTTTCGGGTATCTTGCGATTCAGTCTTAGAATGTTTTACTGTATGTTTTTATCATTGTTATTTTAAAAGTTTTAAAATGACGGAAATTGACTGAAGTTAAACGTGGATTAGAAAGCCTGTAATTAATTTAGACTATTACTTCTTTTTGAATTCATGTATCCATGTTTTATAGAAAATAAAATTGTTGTTAAATTGTAAACAACAATAACAAAAGTTTTTGAAGAGTCCAGAATCCATATTTTTGAGTCATCATTTCTTCTTAATATTGCTTATTACGTGGACTATTGGTTAAGATTAAAACAAAAAAAATAATAACAAAAAAGAAAAATATGTATATATTATAAATTCAAAATTCATAAAAATTTAATATATATTTTGTTATAAATTGAAAAAAGAAGTTTTTTTTTTACAGGTATAGTTTGTAGATAATTTAGTTTCCTTTATTAAAAAAAGAAAAGAAAAGAAACATGTAAATCCGTTAAAATGTTTAAAAATTACCGTGGGAAAACCGCTGAATGACAATGTTTCAAGACAATTTAGTTTAAAATTTTGCCTTCGAATGTATCACCGGCCTACGAGGCTCAAAGTTACGTACGCTCGTATGACCTTAATTCTAGAAAATTTTCTATCAACAACTGTACGACATTCTTAGAAATTCAAACATTATAAAATAATAATAATAATAATAATAATAATAATAATAAGTGCATTCTTGTATTATTATTTCAAACCTTTCTGGTCCCTTTAACGAACAATAATGATAAAATATATGTATAATTTTTTATATATTTCAGGAAAATCTTTAATAAAATATATTACATTTCAAACAAATAAAACTAATGATAGAAATCGATGAACTTGTGATTTAATTTGCATTTAACAACTCACTATGGACATTTGTAAGCAGTTTTTATAATTTTTTGAGCAAGTAATAATAATAATAGAAAATAATGAATTCGTGAAATGATTTAAATCGAAAATATATTTAGTAAAACAACTTGTATTTTGAACAAATAATAACAGTAATAGAAATTAAAAAACTCGTGATTTGATGAACAAATGTTATTCAAATTGTTTAGCAAAGTAAAAGTGTGTTAGATTCGTTTGAAGTTAAAAGATATACTTCCAAAAAATATATATAAAAAAATTGAAGAATCAAACATATAACAGAAAACTTTTCATTGCATTTTAAATAGTTAGTGAAACATTTTAGTATTTTTTTTATTACGAATAAAAAAGTTTACCAGGAAAAACACTTTAACAGTGCTAATTTTTTTGTTAGTCTATATTAAATAAATAAATACAAATTTAAATTAAATATAAATACAGTAAAACCTCTGAATAATGGACACCTCGGGAGCACAGAATTTGTCCGCTATTTGGAGGTGTCCGCTATTGAGAGTTAAAAATGTACCAATATACAAGTTTTGGTGATCACAAATGTGTCCGCTAAATAGAGGTGTCCGCTATTCGGGAGTGTCCGTTATGGAGGTTTTACTGTATTTACTTTTAAAATATGGTATAATAGTATAAAGATGTAAATTTCACAATGTGTTACTTTTTTTTCATGAATTTTAATAATATTGGTTTAAATATAAATGTAGGTGGGAAAGATGTATATGAAGATATTGCTTTACAGAAGAAATCGCCTGGAAAAAGTGTATGGACAATAGCTCTTGCTTCACCAACAGATTCTGGTTTCTACATTTGTACTGCCGAAAATAGCATTAATATTATACGGACAAATGGTATTGTTCTATCAATAAGTGGTAAGAGAACATGAAATTTTAATTAAAATATCTAACTGTTATCCGCCAATTAAAATTTCTTTAAAAATCTCCAACTAATGCAAGCAGATCGTCAAAAACACTTTTGTATTTTGTGAGTTATGAAACACAATGGAAAAAAATACACGTTATTTGTAATCTTCATAAATTAAATAAGATGTTCTTTAGGATATGCCTTTTTTTAACGAGATTTATACATTTTTTATAAATTACATTTTTAATATTTAAATATTTTGTTTTGCCTTTAAAATTGTTTTATAAATATAACTTGATGAATGTTGTATTGTATGATTATAATATGTAATTGGCGATTATACTTCTTTTTAACAAAACATTGTTCATGAACAGATTTTGCTGAAATATTTATCTCACTTCATATCTGTACTATCTTTTTAAATAAATGTGTTATTTATATTAAATACTATATCATTTTTCTATTTTCAGTAACAAATAATTTACTTTTCCGGCACTACGTGGCGCTCTGATGCTTGTAACATACTCTTATACTTTCATTTTCATTTCTTTTTATTTCAATACAGTATTTCATTTTCTATGTCAAGCAGTATTCTAAACTTTTTTAATCTTCATTGAATCATCGTCTGTACCACTAACTTCATTTATGTTACGGCTTAACTTGTAATAAACTAAATTAAAAAATGGAAACTATTCGAAGAATAGCTCAAAACATCACCATCTTTCTGCAAGCAATGTTATGGTTCAGCGTTGTCATTTATGCAGGTAAGCCATATTTTGGATATTATATCATTAAGCATTTTCATTTATTTTCACTTAATTTGTGATATTATATTTTAAATAATTTCTTTTGTACTCAACTGCATATAAAAAAAAAGTAAATTAATTAACCATTTGTGTCAAGTTTGGAACTTTAATTGAGTTTATGAATTAGCAACTTTATTTTAGTGAGATCTTTTCGCTATAGAGATTTTTCAACTTATTCATAGATGCATATAATTTTATTTTATAAACTGATAGTATAATCATTATCAGAGCCATGTATTTAATTAAAATAACCCTCAGCTAAGTTTGCCTGTACTGAAGTAATTTTCATAAACCACATATTTAATTAAAAATGTTTTTTTTTTTTCTTTTAAAAGTAAAAAGGCGATGGTTTAAAAGTATCTTATGTTTTTCTGTAACTGTTTTTTTATGTATGCAAATCACTTAACCAAAACAATTAAAATATAAACAATGTTTTGATACTTTTATTGCATTTTTTTCTTTTAATATTACTAAAAATATTAATTAATTATTCATTCAATAAAATAATTAAAAATTCTGCAAACAAACTAAAATAGTGAAAATAATAATAATAATAATAATAATTTATTTCTATTCGATTATTTGTAATTTTATTCGAGAATATAATTCTAAATTCTTACTACATAAAAAATAGTAAATTATTGTATGTTGTATTTTACTTGTTATATACTCTCTTATATTTTTAATTAATATTTAAAATTTTCAGCAACACCAAAAATCCAGCCGTTTAATTTAGCCAGTTATTTTATGACTGGAGAAAAAGTCACACTCTTATGTGCAACGAAATCTGGAACGCCACCGTTTTCCTTTACTTGGATGAAGAATTCCAAGCGAATTTCTGAAGATCCATCTATCGAAATTCATCAGATGAAGGATTACTCTAGTTTAGTCATTTCTTCTTTGACTACATCCTCAAGGGGTAATTACACTTGTCAAGTCTCTAACGGCTATGGAACTGATTCTTACACGGAATTCCTGAATGTTGTTGGTAAGCCCTTGTTTGTTATTTAGAAATTTTACATTATAAAAATCTATATCTGGTCAGCAGTATAAAAAAAAATTGTATTTTAAAATTTCAGAATAAAATGAAAGAAATAAACTATTATGTATGATACTACCTTTTGTATATTATGTTTTATAGTAAATATAATGATACAGTGTGTATTTTAATCTCAAGTTATAAGTTGATTTTCTTTAAAAATGTATATATGTAACATTCTGTATGCTTTAAAAAAAGGTACGAAATTATTTACGTATAATGTGTTTTTCATTTATCTTTTTAGAAAACTAAGATTGACAAAGATTTAAGAGTTTTTATCGTGGTTTAAATTGTCATATAAAAAATTATCTCCTAATATTTTGTATCCATATCTTGAACATTTCATTTTAATAAAACTATTTATAGTTTATAATATATTAGTTATACTTATGTTACGTAATATAGTAAAAAAAAATTGTGTCAATAATTAATGAGACATTTGTTAAATAAAATAATAAAAATCATTTTAATATTAAGATTTATATGCAAGCATATTTAAAATAATCTTGTGAAAAAAAAATATGCACAATTTATATATATAACATTCTGTACGCATTATTGGGGGTGTACGAAATTACTTACGTATAATGTGTTTTTCATTTATCCTTTTAGAAAACTAGGATTGGCAGAGATTTAGAGGTTTTTATAATGCTTTAAATTGTCATCTACAAAATTATCTTCTAATTTTTTGTATCCATTTCTTGAACATTTCATTTTAATAAAACTATTTATAGTTTATAATATATTAGTTAAACATATGTTACGTAATATAGTAAAAAAAATAGTGTCAGTAATTAATACGACATTTGTTAACTAAAATAATAAACATTCATTTTAATATTAAGATTTATAGGCAAGCATATTTAAAATAATCTTGTGAAAAAATATGCACAATTTATATATATAACATTCTGTATGCATTAAAAAGAGTACGAAATTACTTACGTATAATGTTTTTTTTCATTTATTCTTTTTGAAAACTAGGATTGACAGAGATTTAGAGGTTTTTATCATGATTTAAATTGTCATCTAAAAAATTATCTTCTAATATTTTGTATTCATATCTTGAACATCTCATTTTAATAAAACTATTTATAGTTTATAATATATTAGTTAAACATATGTTACGTAATATAGTAAAAAGAAGGTGTCAGTAATTAATACGACATTTGTTAACTAAAATAATAAACATTCATTTTAATATTAAGATTTATAGGCAAGCATATTTAAAATAATCTTGTGAAAAAAAAAAACATGCACAATTTATATATATAACATTCTGTATGCTTTAAAAAGAGTACGAAATTACTACGTATAATGTTTTTTTTTTTTTCATTTATTCTTTTAGAAAACTAGGATTGACAGAGATTTAGAGGTTTTTATCATGATTTAAATTGTCATCTAAAAAATTATCTTCTAATATTATGTATTCATATCTTGAACATTTCATTTTAATAAAACTAATTATAGTTTATAACATATTAGTTAAACATATGTTACATAATATAGTAAAAAAAATTAGTGTCAATAACTATTACGACATTTATTAACTAAGATAATAAACATTCATTTTAATATTCAGATTTATGGGAACGCAAATTTAAAATAATATTGTGAAAAAAAATTAAATATGCACAATTTAATATTTAGAGAACAATAAAACTTCATTTAAATAAGATTATGTTACTTAATGTAGTGTAAAATGTCTGTAACAAAAAATGCTTATAAAGCGACACTACTATTTACATTTTGAAGATTTATTTTCAAGTAAGGGATAATGTTGTCATATAAAGAATAGCTAAAAGAATTTTCAGATACCCAAACTATTTGTATAATGCAAATGATTTTAAATATTTAAATACTCAATGGGATAAAAAAAAATGTATTTAAAACGTAATTAATAAAATTATATGATTTAATAGAAATTTTGCCTTACTTGTGAATTTAATTTTGCTTAAGATTTTATTATATATATGTATATATATATTAAATTTTTATAGGGTTTAACACTTGTTAATCATGATAGAGTACCTAAAAATTGATTAAATAACAATTTGCTTGAAAATAAATCTTTTTTATTATAAATTAACTCTTTTTTAAGCAAAGTTTTTATGACAATTTTAACAAATGAAATCATGGTATAATGCTTTAAATATTTGTTTAATACATATTTTTATGACTTCACATCGTAATTAAAATCAAATTTTCTCATGCAATATCATAAAAGGTTTTAGGATAGATCTGTTTTCATAGTTTTTATTCAGCATATTAATCAATGTAACTTGTTGACATACCTATGTGGCAAAATTCTTTACTTTAAAAGAAAAAGAAAATATACAGAATATATAATAAAAGAAAATATAAGAAAGAACATATTTTATGTGTTTTTGAAAAGAGACAAAATAAAAAGCAATATTATAGTGCAATATTTTGAGCAAGATAAAATTTAATTAATTATTTTTTTACATATATTATTCATATAGATTTTATTTGTTTAAAAGGTTCTACATTATTTTTTTATAGTATTAATTCTACAAACGAAATTAAATATACAAATACAAAAAAAAAATCGATCTAATTTTTTTAAAAACCAAAATGTGAAGGAAACCCCCACCATACACACACACAAATTTTGTAAAAAAAAAAGTAAAATAAACTTATCTTATCCTATATATAGAACATTATATTTTTTAACCTTCACTTTGAATATTAATTAGCTCAAACCTGTGTAAATAATGTATTTATGAATAATTCTTTTTATAATATTCCGTACGATAAAAATGAAATTTATTCACCAATTTATGCTTTACTGGCTCTGTAATGTAAAGTACACAAAGTTTATTTAAATGGGATTTTTTGTCTATCAAAGTAAAGTTTAAATTTATTTAATTAAAATACTTTTATAGCGTACCCCTTTTTAAATAAATTTAAAATCGCTGATTTTTTTTTTTTTTTTTTTTTTTTTTTTTTTTTTTTTTTTTTTTTTGGGGGGGGGGGGGATTAATTTTCAGGATTTATGTGAATAAAGTAATAAATCATGACTTTTGTAAAATAGGATGAATCAATATTTAACCTTGAAATATTAGTTATTGTATTTTCAGTGTTAATTCTTATTTATTTATTTTGAGAAATTTTTCAATAAGAATGCGTAAAGAATGTCTCTTTCTTTTTTAGTTGACAAAATATTTCTAAAATATATTCTTAATTTTATTAGAAATGTTAAAATCTTACTCATAGCTCGTCAGCTTCGCTAAAATTTTAAAAGTTTAAAATATGAAAATAAGAATATATTTTAGAGATACTTTGTCAACTAAAAAAAGAGAGATCTTTCAAGTAGAGTATTCAGAAAAAAGAAGTTACAAATATTAATTTCCCGAGGAGATATTTTAAAAATAAGAATGCATTCCATGCCCATGGGTTTAAAATTAGTGGGGGGAATTTAAGATCTAACTGACCAACACCCTTAAAGGTAAAACAAAGCTACAAAATTCATAATTAGAAGTATAACTTGCACCTCTTTATTTACTTTACTTCTTCACAACATTAACAGAAATCTTCTAAGAACAGCTATTATTACGTAAATTTAGCAAGTAATTTAGCAAGTTTAATAATCTTATTAAAAAAAAAATTTAATTTTAAAAATTTCAAGAAGGCATAGTAATCTAACACCGAATAATAGATATTTTTTAAATTACATCAGTTGATCCATATGTTTTTACTCTTGGAATTTTTATTTATTTTTAAATAAATTTTGTCTTTTAACATCCTTTTATATCCCTCTCGAGTATTACATATAATCATGCTTTCTAAATTTTAGTTCCGCCAAAATGGACGAAAATTCCAAAAGATACAGAGATAGTTGTCGGAGAAGATGCCGTTTTTGAATGTCAAGCTGAAGGATTACCAACAGCAATAGTAACTTGGAAAGGTCCAGAGAAAAGTAAAATTATTTATTTCTTCATTTTTAATAAATTTTAGAAATAAGTATCGTGAAGAAACTATAAATATGTTACAGTCAGTATCATAAATCCGGTCATTATTAATAATGCTCGGTCATAATGCCCGGTTATTATTAATAATGACCGGATTAATAATATTGACCGTAACATATATATAATCGTTAAACCACAACACAGAAACATCATATAACAATTGGGAGGGGGGGATTAAATATGACAAATGAACACGTACCTGTTTGAATAATATCCATAAAAAGGTAGAAAAAAATTAAAAATAGAGTATAACATAGAGCGAGATATTATAAAACATATTCGAGGAAAAAAAGAAAACAAAAACGTGAAAGATGAAACTCAAATCTGTTATAAGAAATATCAATAAAATAACAATAATAGAAAATAAAATAAAATATTGAAATATTTTGAAATAATATATGGTGGCGTTTCTTTAGTTTGGAAGAAAACCTTTTTATTTATTTATTTTTGCATTTTGTTTTAGCTGTAAATTTTTTATGAATGATTCACATTATCAGTCCAAACTTTTTTGAACATTTTTAACTAATTGTAAATCATGATCTCACCAAATTTCCTTCCATCTAAAGCTATATTTTTGTTTTTTTAATTGCTGTAGAATAAAAGATAAAATACAAAGTTTTTCTCCGGTTAATAATATGATATAATTTTTAATATTGTACATTCAATTTATTTTTCTTTGTTGTAGATATGTTTAATAAATTTTATAAATAACTAATTTGATTAAACATAATTGCTTAAATTCTATAAATCTAGAATTGTACTTAATTTTTAACTCATAAAATAAACCCTCTATAGAATTTCTGCAAAATTAGTTATTGATATGCATAAAATGATATGACAATCTCTGCAAGCATTAGTAAAGATAACCATCAATAACAACAACATAATTTCGAACCCTTCCAGTTTTTTTCAAGTCAGCTAAAAATATTTTGAACTAGAAAAGTTATTTAATAAATTTTGTTTCGTTTCCATGTAGTTCTCGCTCCATTTCATTTTAAGTAAAATTTCTAATACAATATATGTCTATTTGTCTCCCGAAAAACCGGAAGATTAGCAGCTATATAACAATGGAACAATCTTAATATGCATGTGCAAAATGACATGGACTTTCTATACATGAACTCATTTCACAAAAACAATATTACATAAAATACAGGCTCATGTTTTCACTATACTAACTTTTTTTTAATGAAAATTATTTCAGTCGCAAAACACAGTATTTTTTTTTTAAATTTTGAATCTTTATTAGATTTTTAAATGTAAAATCTGTCTGCTATTTGTAAAATTTAACAAAACTTCGTGATACAGTATGACATGAATTAAATAATTACTTTTCTTTCAGGTTCATTAAGCAGCAGAAGTTCTACATCTCCAGATTCCAGATTTGAAATTCAGTCGAATAAAATAAAAATTAACGGTGTATTAAAGGAAGATGAAGGGCGATATGAGTGTGATGCTTCTAACGGCATAGGAGAAGGGATATCTCACACTCTTATTTTATCTGTACTTGGTAAATAAACTAGCTAGTAACATAATACAGTATGCAACATCATTTTCTGTATTATTCAGACACGCGTATGTAATAAAACTTAGAATTTCGTTTTATGCTAAATGGCGTTTATTATTACAAAAAGTTTGTATAAACATCTCCGTTTAAGCAATGTTTTATACATATAATACGTATATACATGTTGAAAATTCAGTGCAGAAATTTAATCTAAAGTTGTTTATGTTGTTTTGGAGAATATAACTATTTCCATCTTCTCATTATTAAATATATATATATATATATATTCATTGAGTTTGTATCAATCATTACCACGAATTTCATAAAACTATTAGAAATAATGTATCAATATAATATAAAATATTCATGCTCTTGTTTTGTTTGTTTGTTTGTTTTCCTTCTGTAATGTTCAGTTAACGTGCTTGATAACTTCGAAAACAACATGTTTTACTGCATAAGATGTTTGAATAGATAATTTTAAAAGGCTTATTATAAAATATTCATGCTCTTGTTTTGTTTGCTTGTTTGTTTTCCTTGTGCAATGTTTTTACTAAATTTTAATGTGCAAAAAACTTTCGAAAATCCATCAATAAATTATAAGAAGCAGCCTAAGCAAAAAATAAATTAGTGTGAAATTAAAATAAAACTGTAATGTAATTGAAATGTGTATATTTCGTATGTTCTTATGAATTTGTCTACGACGGTGGAAAATGTACAAGACGATTCAGAATTGATCATTCAATCTTTAACGGCTGGTAGAACTTATGAAAATAAATAATTTTTATATAGGAAAAAAGGGTCGCAATCCATTTATTTAGTCAAAAATAAAGGGTGTCTCATTCCAATCTGAACTCTTATTTTTGTTCCTAACTTTAATAATAATGACGATAATTTAACGAAATTTGCAACAGACTTACTTTTGTTTGTGTGAAATGTAACCAAATGGCCACCATCCACATCTAAATAGCATTAACTAGACGCCGTGAACTACATGCCGTTTCATTTACCGGATTTCACTCCCACCACTTTTCATGATAGCATTGCATTTCATACAAAGTAAGGTAGTTCTGTTGAAATTTCCTTGAAATATCTTTATTTTTGTGAAAGTTGTGAATGATAATTATGTTCGAAGGGGTGTGAGACACCCTATATTTTTTAATGAATGAATGCATCACGAATCTTATTTCGTATACGAAAACTGTTTGTTTTAGTGTATTCTATCATCCCTTAAATTTTGAACGATCAATTCTCAATCACCCTGTATATCCTTATTTCATTCTCAGAAATGAATGTCTGTTAATTAAGCTAAGTGTGTAATAGATTCCTATACCATAAAAATTCGTGTTGAAAAATTAACTTTTTATATACGGTATTCATTGTACCTGTTTTAGAACAAGATTTTTTACATACAGTATTCATTGTAATTTTTGTATGACAAGATTTTTACATTTCTGAATAGCTACATCAAATATCTTTATGGTATTTTTAATTATTCATTCTAACGTTTCTGTGTGTTTTTCTTTTAGATATTATGCATTTAATACTTGCGTGTTATTAATATTTTCTGTAATTTTTATTAAATATTTAAATGAATTTTGTCGTTTTTATGTATTAATTATTGCAAAATATTCAGATTATTAATGACTTCAATCTTGTAAAAGTCGTGTACCCTGTTAAAAATCCTGAACCACGCTGTATCGTTTAATGCGTGTTCATAAAGAGAACAACACAAATAGAAACTAACCAATTGATGAAACTTTCAATACACAAATTTAACGTTCTTTTATTTAATGTTTTACAAGCCCTTGTTTCAATGTTTTTGTATAAATTTTAGGTGCATTTAAAAATACTGTTTTTATTAAAATGTGTGGCAATACGAATTCAAAACATTCACTTTATTGTACATTTTTTTATAGTTTAAATTTGCAATGCCTTTTTTTTTTCTTTCATATTATTATATGTGTTGCTGCACTATACATTTATATTTTGTAAAAAAAGGTATATTTTTGTAAAATAGATCGATCTACATAACTTTAATATAACATAAAACAATCGTGCTACAAAATGTTTATTGATTACAAGAAGAAAAAATCAATTTTCTGTCGTATTTTTGTAAAAAGATATGCAAAAGACAAAGTAAATCAGATTGTATGTACTTTTAAATCTTAAATATGCCAAAGTAGCTTTTAATTTCTTATCTTTACACTGTGTGGCGCTACCATACGGTGAATTGCTAACAAAAATTTATATTATAATGCTTTGTAAATATTATTATAGAAACCCGAATTTTGAATAGCTTCCTCCATTACATGGTATATTGTTTTCACTGCATTACTCATACTCCTGAGCGGAAAAATAATCGGTCTAAATAGAGTTTAAATAGAATATTCATAGATTCATTTTCAATAAGTAGATTAATCTTCCATGTAAGAAAAGGAGCACTGCAATGATAAGCTTTTGCAAAGAAATAAGATGCATTCATTTGGTATTATACTTTTGGTTCACATATCAGCCAGTGATTTCGCAGACGAGAACAGCAGGTGAGTTTCACATTTCATATTATTTTTTCTTTTATCTTAATAAAATTTATTTTAAATTTTATTACCTTAAATCTATAGTCATTATTTGAATTTTTATAATAATATTACATTCCCCCTCCTTCATTTTGTCATGTAACTTAATGTAAATTTTATGTTTATGAATTATTCAAGTTTTATTCTATTTAATACAACAAAAATAATTTATTTTTAACCATCTTATGTCTTATATGTTCTCAAATAAGAAACAAAGTTTATTTTTGAAGAAGTAAATTTTATATTTAATAATGCTTAATAGAATAGTTTTTTTCCCTTTAAATTACAAAAAGGATGTTTCTGTCTTTAGACTTTCGCAGACTATGCATATTAAATAATAAGTAACAACTTATATAAAATAGAAATAGAGATTATATGCTTCACTTTTAAAGATAAATTATTGTGTTTAGGCTATTAACTCCTGTATTTCTTAATATATACTTTATTAAAATTTTCCGAGAAATAGATATATTTGTAAAGAGTCTTTAATCACGTTAAATTATGTTAAGTATATGCGTAAATAATTAAGTTTCGATTAATTTGTTACAATTAATAATTTATTGTCAGATAAAAATTAAAAATATATATATTTAAGGCTTATAAATACTGTTTTCTATATATTAAATAAATTTAATTTGCAGTACTGGAAATATTGAAAAAGAAAAAAAAATTAAGGAATATTTTAGTGGCCCGTGGGATTTTTGTTTGATTGAACTGTGTATTTCAGAGAGATTTCTACTTTTATAATGTTTAAAGGCTTGGAACACAAAACAATAATCAAAAATCTGTTTTTACGAATAATATTGAAAAATAAATTTATTCTAAATAATAATAATAATAATAAAATATTTTCTTTTTCAAACTGCATGCCTTTGTTATTTAAATTTCTTTTTCTACATGTGTTAAAGGTAACTGGAATAAATAAAATATTGTATTTAAAATGTTTATAGAAATCTATTTTTTAATACTTTTAAATGATTACAATTTTAATTATTTGATATTCCTTCTACACTAAATTATAACAACATCAGCAGAAAATACATTTCTTTTTTGTGCGCATTATATAAAAAATCATGTATGTATCAAAGTAATGCAATTTTTTCCCCCTTCGATTCTAATTTTATCTACATTTTTTTAGTTCAATATATATAAACAGAGTAATGAAGATTTTTTTTCAGTGTTTTTCTTTATAAATTTTAAAAGAATTGATGTTTATTTTATAGTTGTTATTGCTGCTATTTACAATGATTTTACTTTCTAAAACTTTCACAAAAGAGTCCAAATTTAAATTTAGTACATTCGCTCAATGAGAAATGTAAAAAAAAAAAATCTTCATAAAGTTATTTTATTTTCTCTAAAGATGAAAAATTCATGAAAATATTTTTGAGTAAATTCGATTTGAGATTTTTATACCAAAATATGTCCGTATGCCTTTAAGTACATCTTAGCAATATTTCAGGGTCATATTCCTATTTGAACGCAAACTACAGCATTTATTTATTTATTTATTTATTTATTTATTTATTTCTACAAATACCTATTATTTGCTGAATAAAATCATTAAAAACAAATTATATTTTGTGACTTTATCATTCAGAAGGGCTTTTTTCTGAAATTGTTGTTATTTTTTAATGCTAAGTCGTTAACAAATGATTATCAGATTGTTCGAAATTTTTTCTAGTTGAATATTATGTCACAAGTAAGAAATTAAAGGACAGGATTTCCAGTATATTGACAGCTCTTTCTTTAAAAAAATAAGTGTCATATTTTGCATGATTTTTCCACTTTTTCGTACCTTTTTTTTTTCTCATACAATATTGTCTAAAATTATTGAACACTCCCATTTGTATATCTTCAAAAGTGCGTCAGATACAAATGTTTAATTGTACACGACTATGAATTTATTTTTAACTTGCTACATTAAAAAAAAAATAACAGCAAACGACTCTCAACTTTAAATTAATCATTTTAATTAATTATTTACTTTAAGAGACGAGTGTTTTTGTTTTAATTGCTAAGCAATTTTTGTTTTATCGTAAGTTTCGTTGTTGTGTTATGCATATTAATATATTACCATGAAAATTAAAAAATATTCTTGCTGAGAATACCAAAATATAAAGCACTTAGGCATAAGCAACAAAAACAATAATAAAATATATTTTTTACGTTAAAAAATAAATATTGAATAATTTAGGCATAAGCAACAAAAACAATAATAAAATATATTTATTACGTTAAAAATAAATATTGAATAATTTTTTTAAGTTTTATGTATTTTTTTATTATTATTATTTTAATTGTCTCACTTGTGTTAATCATAATATTTAAAATATATATATACAATTTTTTAAAAAAAAATCAATATTTAATTTTTTGTAACATGATTTTTTTTTCTAAATTACACAACTTTAATTCCTCTCTTAACTCCTGAAGTTACTTTTTATAAATTTTATGCTGCATTTTTATTTATTTGGTCATCTGAAATCAATGGTCTTCCATGTGAATGAAATTCATATAGAAACAATAAACTTATTAAACTGATTATTATTTTATGTATTTTTTATGACTATTTTGTTGAAATTTTATTGCAATTTTGTAATTTTCCAAATCTGTATAATTATAATCTCTATCTTTTAAAGATATTTTCCTGTATCTTTTTTATAACTAAGTTATATTTATAATACAATCAATGATTAGCAGGGTTTTGTAGTTTGGGATAAACATTTTCAATTTGAAGGCATCATGTCACGTGTATAATATGCAAAAGATACGTGTATAAGATGCAAACATTTATTTTAAAAAGACTTTATATATATATATGAGTGCTCATCATATTACAATTTATACGAGACTTTATCATAGTACCTCAATTAAGAACCTGTTATTTACAGAATTTTATTCCTATATTAACTATAATATTTTAACTTGCTAAAATGGTATTAAAAATAATGATTTTATATTTTAATGTAATTTAGTGTCTTTAAAACATGTTAATGAAATTATCAAAACTTAGAACGTATTTAATTTATCAAAATATGTATACATATATTTATTCCGAACTTTTTATATTTCATTTTATTTTCATAATTAAATGCACATAATTTTCTTTACATAGAAAATTATCTTTTACAGCTTATCCAAGGATTCAGCCTTTCTTATTCCCGGAAAAACTTACCGAAGGTCAAAAAACTAAAGTACTTTGTGCAGTCATTGAAGGTGTGGGTCCTTTTAAATTTGTGTGGTACAAAAATGATCAAGCAATAACATCATCAGTTTATACCAACATTGAAAATAACAAAGATTATTCTTTGTTATTTATAAATTCTCTTACAACTGATCATGCTGGAAACTACACTTGTGTAGTGACCAGTTCTGTTGGCCGAGATTCGTATTCTTCTCAGCTAGTTGTCAATGGTGAGTCTTCAAAAAATAAATTATTTTATTAATATTTATAATACTGTGTATTGTAAACGTAAAAAAAAAATTTTTTTAATTAATTTTTTTTATCGGTAATAAGGTATATTTTTCTAAAATTTTGGTTTGTCAGCAACCAAGTTAAGCTATTTAGTTGTAATAAAACTATTCTCACAGAGAATTCAGCTGCAGAGACCCGTTTTTCACAGTTATACCACTTATAACTGCATACATTTTCTTTAAATCCTTTGCATGACTCCTAGCGAGTAATTTTTTTAGGAAAATGTTATTTTTGTTTCAAGTCCCATATCGGTCCTCATTTATGTCATTTGATTCATAAAGTCATTTTTTCCGGCATTTAACTGCCTATATTTTAAATTTCATCTATCTTCTGCATATTACCGAATATCAGCTGTGTTGAAAAATCTGATAATATGATTTCTAACTCCCATTAATTTGCAATTTTTTTCAAAGGTATTATTTTGTTTTACAACCGTTGTTGTTCTGTTGTTTTTTTAAGGAAAAAAGCTGTTTTTATTCCATTTTTCGCATGCAAAAACCACTGAAAAATAAAACGAAGATTATTACGATTTAAAACAACATTTCGATTATTATTACGATTTAAAACATTTTCGTACTTTTTTTTTCGTATGACGCTTTGTCATTGAGGGGGGAAAAAATTGAAAAATAATGGTTATAATGGGATATGGTATTTTCAGAATTATTATAAAGCTTAAAAATGTTTTCTCATTGAATGATGATCTCATTCTCAATATAGTTTGTTTCGACAATTGCAAAGTGTACTATTTGAGATGCTTTTTACAAACAGTAGTTATATTCTAATATGCTTTCTGACATAATATTTTTAGGTATTGTTTTTTTTTCTCTTAGGTTATATTTTTTTATGTGTATAAATAGATGACAAAATTGTGAATAGGAAGAGTGATTTTTTTTCAATCATTTAAAATTTAGTTAAAAGGTCCTTATTACCCCCCCCCCCCTTAAAAACCAGAAAGAAAGAAAAGGAAAAATGTTATTTATTTTACTACTAAAGTTTTTTACTACTAAGGGAGTCCTGTCTTTCATATGTAAACAGATATCACATATAGTGTATATAATTTTTATGTAAATAGATACATTTTAATAAAGGGCTATTTGTAATGACATTGTTTTGAACTTACTGCTGAATAGAAAGTATTTGCGATTAGGAAAATTATTTAAATGTTTCATTCAACCTTTCATTTTTAAGGTATTAAGTATCATGTAAAAGGGATTCAATGAATTGTAAGAGTTTTTTTTTTTTTTCCCGCTATGTATGATGAAAATATCTAAAGAAAATTGCTACTTGTAGAAATTTCTATTTATTTAAAATTGTTGGAAGAATAATAACTCTAATTTAAATATTTTGATTAAATAATTAATGCAAATAAAGAAATGTAAAAAGTGTTTGTGGCAAACTAACACTTGTTTATAGACTATTTGTAGGATTTTCTATTGATTTATAGATTATGGAAGAATATTAACTCTCTCTAATGTTACGATACCACAAAATTATGTAAAACATGATAAAACGTCGATTTTTTTTTTCAACTGTTAATAATATGAATTCGTTTCACGTAGAACAAAATATTCTTTTCGAGGTATGTATGCAGTTATAACTATTTTAAAATTCATCTAAACATCTATTTCTAAATTTCTGAAATTATTTGTACTTCCTTTAAAAAAATATATAAATAAATAAAAGTTTTTTTTTTTTTATTTAGTTGCAATTGCTTTATATAATTCATAATACTTAACAATAATTCAAGTAACTTTAAAATTCATTTAAATTTGTCTTAAAGTCTTTTTTTAACACAAAATATTCTACTTTTTATATGTCTCAACGATATTTATTGTAACTGTTTAATGAATTTTATTTAAAATTATTTTAAAAAAAATGTATTCTAAATATTTTATTTTTTATCAAGTACCTCCATCAATTTTGCAAACGCCTCAAGATTTATCTCTACAAGAAGGTGATGCTGCAATTTTAACATGTCAGGCCTCAGGATATCCTCAACCCACGGTTACTTGGTCTAAAAGTAAGACATACCTGTAATATTTGTCTTTTTAACATTTCAAAACATTGTGGAAAAGCGTTTATGACTTAGATCCGTCTGTCCGTGCTCCAACTCCTGTAAATATACTCGGATTGCCATGTAATTGATAAATGCTATTAAGGTTTACTATAGCATGTTCTCTATTGAAAATTAAGTGGGTAGCATTTGTAGTTCGTTCACAAGGGCACAAAAGAATTCCGTTACATTAGGTCGATGGGGAAAACCGTGTGTAGTGTATTTTAATGATGTTACAGTACTTCAAACATATCCAAATTGATATACATCACTGAGTTGCACTACAAGAAGCTTGCTGTACACTGTTAAAAATTTGCAGCAAACTGTCCAGTCATTTGTCCGTTTTTATAGAAAATGGTTACATAACCATAATTTAACTATATTCTGACCATATTATGGGCAACAATATGGTCTGAATAGAGTTAAATTACGATTATGTGACCGTTTTCAATAAAAACGGTCAAATGACTGAACAGTTTGCTGCAAATTTTTAACAGTGTAGAATACGGAAAACATAGCATTTATCGTTCATTTATAGGGATACACAAAAGAATTCTACTATGGCCACTGACTATCACCCAGAAAAAGGAATTGATTAAAACTACAAAACATGTTTTGTTGAGTACATTTTCGTTGTTTTAGCAAAATTCAAGTAAAAATGAACCATTTTACTTGAATTAACAAAACATTTTTTGCTGACGATACAAAAAATTTTTTTGGAATTGCAAAAAAAACATTTTTTTGTTGATTCAAACAAAATTTCCATTGACCTATATTTAAACAAAAAGTTTTGTTGGGTCAACCAAATTTTCGTTGATTCAACAAAACTTTTTTCTGGGTGTATTAGCGGCAATTGCTGGAAGCGCGTTTTCAGTTGTGCTATGCGTCTTTAACTAAATTTTTGCCCGTTACGTGATGTGTTTCTATAGACTCTATACAAGGCTGTGCGAAAGAATTCACACACATTACCGGATATGGACAGAAACTGCTGAAAATGAAATTTTAGTGTGTTATGAGTTTTAAAAAACTTTTTTTTAGATATCCCGTTTCATTGTATGAAAAAAAAAATGAAATTTCTTAAGAATGTTCTGTTAGTGTTGGAAAGTGTTTCATAATCTTTGCTTGATGCATGATTTTGTTTTCTTTGTTGTTTTATATTTCAACGTTTTGGATAAAAATCAACTCAATCACATTTCAAATCTGCCTCCTAAATCTGGCCAAAATTTAAAGAATTTTGGAGAGAAAAAAAAATTGTAAATTGACAAATTGCAACAACCATTGGGAAAATGTTCCGAAAGCTTAAAAATAAATAAATAAATAAAATAAAAATATTTTTGTTTTCAAATTAATTAAAAATATTAATTATTCAAAAATATTCATCGACAGTAACAATCTACAAATAAACTCATTTTCCATTACTACAGTTGAAGAGATCCTGGCATTCTCTGTCCTCGCAAAAATATTCGTTTGAACCATCGCCGCAGTTATTAAAAGGCATTTTTCATTACTATAGCTTATCCTTTATATATACCTTAATATTTTGTCGGGTCTTTCCTACAACAACTTTAACTCGTGTTTAGATTGATGTCTGAGCTAAAGGTATTTTGAGGAAATTAAAATTGAAGACCACGTTTTTTGCTTTATAAGACGATTTCTCATCCGACGTCAATTTTTTAATTCGGCTTTTTTTCTTATCTGATAATTTGCATCTATCCATTTTGTAACTTTAACATTTTTGTAACGATTTTACACACTTCTATTGCCTTTCTTCTAAAGTTACAGAATTTCGTTAAAAACGTTTAAAAAATTCTTCTAAAGTTACAGAATTTCGTTAAAAACGCTTAAAAAAATAAAGTGACGACGTCAAGAGGTCCATTCTCGACCGAAAACAACAGCCATTTTCCCAATGGTTAAAATATAAAAAAAAAAGTGAAAAGCCAGGCAAAATGCATAAATACGGCGTGAAATAATGTGTTTATGAAAAAAAAAATAGAAAAATTACAAAACAACAACAACAACAAACACTGTAAAAATATTTTTCTATAATATTCATAGTAATTTTTAACCATTGCTGCATGCCAAGGCATTCAAGAATTGTGTTAGCGTATAAAAAAATTAAAAATAAATAAATAAATAAAAAGAATTATAGGCGCATAAATTTGTAACATTTTCAAAATGTTCATTAAAAATATACATAAATTAGAAAATTTAACATTGTATAAATATGGCATTTTCGACTGTACATTCATCTCCGACTCTTAAATCCTTAGATTGTATTGCAGCGCCATCTCTTGGCAATATGAATAACTCTGTATCATTTATTTACAATTTCTTCTTTTTATTCCTTTCTCCTTTATGAAATTTTAATTAATAAAAAGAGTAATAAATATGCCAATATTGACAGCTTTAAATACTGGGAAAATGTTGTGCGTGTATTTGTAAATATTGGATGCAAATAGAAAAATAATTAAATAATATATTATGTAAAAATATATGCTTATATGATGCTTTTTCATTGTCTAATGTTGTATTATCCACTTAAATACATAAATATATTTTCGATTCCAACTTTTATTATTTCTAAATATTTTTTCTTATATTTTGATTATTTCTTAATAGAAATTAACGTTTGTTTTCTTATTATTAAACAAATATTTCCCACAAACTTTGATTAATTATAAAATAAAAATGACGTTTTACTGAAAAAACGGTTTAAACAATAATAATAAATTAAACTTCCTTTGATTATTAAGTAAATATTTTCCTTTATATTTTGGTTAATTGCATAATTAAAAAAAATTTAGATTATTCGTAAATAAATACTTTTTTTTTTTGCCATGAAAAGAAGTAAGATTTTGATTATTAAACATTCTTTAAAAAAAATAATAATAAAATAATTAAAAAACTATTCAAAAATAAATACTTTTTTTTCCTTTAAAAGAATTAAGATTTTTTGGTTATTAAATATTCTTTAGTTTAAATTACTGAGATTTTTTTTTTCTGATTATTAAAAAGAATTTTAAAGTCTGGAAGAAAACTGGTCTAAACCTGTGAATAAACCATGTTTTACTGTAGCTCTGTTTTTAAATAAAACCTTTCTTTAATAATTTTTTTTAATTGAAAAAATTAAGATTTTTCTATGTAATGAATAAATACTTTTTACATTTTCCTTTAATTAAAAGAGTTGGGGAGTTTATATATATATATAATGTATTAATTTACATAACATTCTTTTGAGTGATATTAAATGTTAACTTTTTCTGAATCATTACTTTTCTTCTTCTTTCAGATCAAGAAAATGGAGAAAACTTTGACAGTGAAAGAACTCAAGTTTTCAACAACGGTTCACTAGTCATTAATAATATAAAAAAAAGTGATGAAGGATCTTATAGTTGCTTCATTAGTAATAACATTGGAAAAGATATTCGCAAACTTGTAACGTTAACCGTTATCGGTAAGATGAAACCTTAATATGTGATGCCGCCTACACAATTAATTTAATTACTTCATCGTTGTCAACAGAATCGGTTTAATGTTTTTTTTCATTTTAAAAGTTTTAGGGAGCAGTTAAACATACTTATGACATCAATACTTCTTTTATATCTATCTATTCTTTATCTATTTATCTGTTTGGTTATTTATATTACATTACATATCTTTTGTAAAAATGTCGCAACCACAGCAAAATTTTAATACATAAATTCTAGTTCTGTTTCTAATAAATTCTTAATACGTTTTCTTCATATCAACATGTGTGTAAAAGTTATAGTAACCAAATGTAAAAGTGCCTTAACTTTTGTATAGAAAGAAAATAATATTAACAGAAGTGAAACTGGGATAAATCTTTACTGAGTCTTTAGCATATTTTTACATATATGCTAAAGATATGCTAAATCTTTAATGAGTCTTTAGCATATTTCTATATACAAGCATAACTATCTAGTCTATTTATATATGTGTTTGTATGCTCTCTGTATTTTATAAAAAATATTTCAACTAAAGTAAAATTGGAGCATACATATTTTAGAAATCCTTAGCCTTTTTATCCCTGAATATTTTAATTCTAACTTTAATGGTTTCTTAATTGATAGCACAATCTAATATGTCAATCAATCTGGTAATCTAATCTGTTCTGGTATGTTAATGTATCTGTTGGTAACTATTCTTTTATTTGCATTTCATTGGTATTGAACGTTATTAAACTCAACCGAAAATGTAATTAAACACAGCTGCATTACAAAGACGTTGTAATGGAGTAGACTTTTGAAAATTTAGTACTGAAAATATTTATGATAATAACAACTGTTTTTATTGTTTAATTATTATTATTATTATTATTATTTTACTTTATGATCAATGGATGTTTTTGAGCTAAACTATAACTTAAAGATGTTGTAATTTTTCGAACTCTGTGAAGTTGATTTGATATTTTAGTGTTTCATAACCAAGATAAATGCAAAAAAATATAATTATTTGACTGGGACGGACATGCAGTAAATATTTTTAAAATAATATTGTACATCTACTAGTTTTAAGAAATTTCCTACACATTTAATTTTGAAATTGCATTGTTTTACAATTGTTTTCAATTATTGAAAAAGAAAACACAACTACTGAAAAAGAAAAACACAAATAATACTTGCTTGAAATTCAAATGTTAAAATCTACGCATACCATGAATTTTTGTGTATTATTTTTAGAATTTCTTTTTCAGTTTTCAGGATTGTTTTCAGGACTAACACAACTTATTAATGAAACAGTCACAAAGTAATTACATGCATAAATTAGTGTTTCAATAGTTTTAATTGTATTTAACTTTTTATGATGATGCATATAGTGAACTAAGAAATCCTACTCCAAATGATTATAGCTCGCTCCAAAGATTTTTTGCATTCTGTATTTATAATCGCTCACTGAGAAATTTGAAGCATAATTCCTTGTTCATATACATCTATAAGTTTTCCTGTTTTGTTGTTGTTGTTGTTGTTGTTGTTGTTGTTGTTGTTGTTTTTTTTTCATGCTTTTTTTATATTTATTATGATAGTTTTCAACAAATTGATTATTTAACATGCGTTCATTGTGCCAACTGGATATTTTGAAAGTTGGGTATTTCGTTTGACAAAGCAAAATAGTCATCGGTAATAATATTTAACTATACACAAAGAGTTCTGTTTACAGATACTATAGTTTCCATATTTATATATATTTATACATTTATATATTCTCCTTAATATCGCGTTTTCTTTTTACTATTTATTTAAATTCCTATAAAAATGTAATGTTTTTTGTATAAGCATTTATATTTTTAATGAAATCTTCTACATATCGATTTTTTTAAGGATTTTTTTTATTTAAATTTCGATAAAAATTTAAATGATTTTTAAACGAATTAAATTTTTAATATATTTTCTTTCATATCACGTTTTTTTTTTAACTATTTGAATTCTTTTAAAAATATGTTTTTATATGTATATATACTACTATAACAATTAATGTGAAATATTTATTACATGCCATCTTTAAATTAGATATTCGGTCATTTTTGTTATACGAACTTGTTAGTTATTTCTTTTATTTCAAAGGTATTATATATATATATATATATATATATATATATATATATATATATATATATATATATATATATATATATATATATATATATATATATATATATATACGTAATTATGTCTTTAATATATTCTCATTGGTATCGCATTTTTTAATACAAAATTTAACTTCTTAATCCTTTTCATGCATTCATATACTTAATATATTATTCTTGCTATTTCGTTTTAATATTTAAATTCCTATAAAAATTTAATATACTTCTTATACATGCATTTACATCATTAGTATGAGTTTCGAGACATCGTGCTGTTTAATTGTTTAAATTCCTAAAAAAAACTATATACATTTTGCATCTACTTATGGAAGTTAATACGCATTCCTAATAAATGTAACTTTATCATAGGTTTGTAACAATGCTTTTTTCAATTATGTATGATTTTATTAGGCTATTTTTGTATACTTTCTAAAAAACATTGAACTTTCCTGAGATTTTGATATTTGCTTACTATTTGAACAACTATCTTATCTGTACTTTTAATTTCATAATAAACACTGACATTGGGAGTAGAGTAATGAATTTAAACTACTAATGTAAATTTCAGATTTTAATTGTTGAAAATCATAACAAAAGATACATTTTTTGTTTTTTAAAGAATGTTTTGAATTATTATGGTACATTATCACCTAAGAATATTTATTTTTTAAGTATCTTCAATAATAACACTACGCAACATATGTAAAAGGAAATATCGATATGATATTTAATCAAATAATAAAACAGTATCTTTATGTATAAAGAAACAGTAAAATATTATGTCTTTTAAATTAATTTAAAATTCTGCGGGAAATCAATAAAATCTGGAGTCAAACATATTTAGAAATAAATACAGATAAAAATATTAATTCAGAAATGAATAAAAATATTTTGTCATGAAATTTAAAATTTCAGTTGTTAAAAAAATTACGACTTACAACGACTTTGCTCTTAGCCAAATATTCCAAACCCTAATATTTATGATATTTTAATCATAAAATTGTAAAAGCAAAAATACATGAATAAAATTGTGTGATTATTTTCTAGTACTAATTTATTCTTGTCATAAAGGAAATTTACATGCATTTCATTATGTAAAATCATATAGCCTGGAGGGAGGGGGGGGGCTTGTTTTGTAAGTGGTATCACAAAACCTAATTTCAAAATATGTAATTTATCTTAATCAATCAACCGTCAGCTATCGCATCCGCGGTAAGCACAATCAAAGCGAAATGAACACTATCACAATTACAGATGTTACCGTGACTGGTATAAGTTATCCTTAATCGAGATCCCGTTAATTTCAGTTTTACTGTGCTATGTAGTGGTCCTCGAGATCTCATCTACCATGGTAGTGACAACTGAAGGTTGTTTTCGAGATTTATTAAGTAAAATCAATTACATATTTGAAAATATACGTGGAGAATGTCACTTAAAAAATATATCGTTGCATTCCGGACTATTAATCTTGATGTAAGGTATAACACAATAACGATGTTTTGCAATTCTGTGTTACTAAAATAGGGGAGGGAGATATGATGTTTATTAAATGGAATTACTGATCATTTTATGTCTTTTTTTTTTGTCGGAAGAAGAAAGACTGGATTCTTTCGAAACGCGTTGTGGTGTTGTTTTAATTTTTCTGATATTTTAAATTTCTTTCTTTTGTATTTTTATTGAATTATTAGCTCTGTTATTGTGTGAATTTTTCTGAATTAAATAATCAAGAATAGAATGATAATCAAAACTTCATTGTTGGCACTTATTGAAACTGGGTATTTTATACTACCTACTTTGTTGATACAAACGTGGTACATTTATAAGGTGGTTAGTTTATAACCATTTATTTTTAATACAAAAATATTGTGTAGTGATGCATGTATAGTTATATACGTGTATGTGAGGGAGTGAGAGAGAAGAAAACAAACATATTTAATATATATATGCATTTTTCATATAGACTGTATATTGTATATATTATTACATATTATTTTTGTGCGTATTATTTTATATAAAAATAGATAATATATGTATGTATGTATTTTTAAATTTGTATGTTGCAGTATATTATGACGTTATTTTCTAACGTTTTCTAATACTTCGTCTACTTTTTTAGCGTCGATTTTATCGTATGATTTAATAGTCATTTTATTTACAAAACGTTTATTTTATATATGTGTGTGTGTGTGTGAGCGCGTGTGATGTACTTACATTTAAACTACTTAATTAAAAAAAATATTTGAAAGAAGTATTGTACTTTTAATCCGATTTGCACAGTGGGTACATTTATTAGGATTAATATATACTTTCTACGATGGTATTATAATTTTGCATTAACAAAATACTGATACGTACTTACTTTGTGATGTTTTCAGATTTATGCCATTGTAATATTTTTTGCAACAGATATATAAATGTAATACTATTGTTTCCTAAATTTACCCTAATTAATTTTGTGGCATTTTTTAGGTTAAAGGGGCTTTTGAAAATTCCATTACTATGTTCTTGGGACATTTTATGGATGTGTTAAGAATGTAGTTTTTAATCTATTGATTAAAATATTTCTAAATGACTAACAGCAACTGGCAAAATATGGTGTTTTCAATTTAAAGCAATGCCGATCCAAAAATAACATGAGAATTTTTAATATATTAGGTTGCACATAGCATACTATTTACATAAATACACATACTATTTATATAAAAAATAGTAGTGCTAAACAAAAAGTAGTTGATATGATAAATTCAGCTAAAAACTTAAATTTCGCATAAAAATAAATTATTATTATTTTTTTAAAGTTATGTTTATGAATTTTAATGCCTTTACTTACATTTAACTATAAGTTTAACTTTTTTTTAAGTATTCAATAAGCATGCATTCATCAATGTCGAAAGTACGATATATTTTTAAACTGTACGCATTATATTAATAAATATATTCCGCCAAATAAATTACTATACTGATAAGATCATGGATAAATATCAGTCTTGTACAGGTATGGGAAACCTCATTAATTATCTTCAACTTAAAATTGAATAGATATGAAATTTTTGTGGTATATTTTAGTAGTTTATACCTTTGTAATTAGATGGTAATCTTCATCGCAATATTTAAAATTTTATATTTATTTTTTATTTAATTCTTTCACGATGAACAAGGCGTATACGTGCCGCATAGAGTATGCTAAATCTTTGAATTTGAATACCAGTTTTTCTTAACAGTAATTTTCACTTTATCTAATCACAGAATTGCAGCGATTAAATAAGGTGACAGTTACTATTCATGAAAAATGGTGCCGAATAACTCAAAGAAGTATACGAAACGGCCGTCGTGAAGAAGTTAAGGGAAAAGTATTGTAGAATAAAGTGATATCAAAACATAGAATAGTAATAAGAAAATGATGAAAATGAATAAATGCAAAAAAAAAAAAAAGAGAGAGAGATACATTTTTACATTACATATTATCCATACATTTTTATCCCTAAATTGTCACAAAAAAAGAGAAATAGCCATTCGACTGGAAATTATGCCTTCTTTAAATTATATTTTTAAAAAAAAACTTAGGGAATCGCTTTTGAAAATCAGTTTCTGTTAAGAAATGCAGAGAGGTTACAAAACGTTTTTTTTTTCTCAAAATTTAATTTTAATTTGAAAGAAATATATATAATGAATTGCAACTTTTGAATTTTTTTTTACAGAAATAGATTTTTAAAAGCTTCAAATAGGCGAATCTAAAATATCATTTTATTCTACCAAGTAGTTATTGAGTTGTGCTTAAAAACTACCGGCATTGCAGTTCGTTTTGCAATTATTAATACAGAATTTAACATTAAGAGTTCAGAAGTTTAAGCATTCTTAATTCCCAAATTACTTGATCGAAGGACTTCTCGTTTCACATTCTTAGATGAAAATTTACCAAAAAAGCCAAAAATGTTATCAAAATTAGCTGTTAGTATTGAAAATTTCAGAATTTGATACAATTTCAGTATGAAGACGACTACCTAAGCTTTTTTTTTCCTTTAACATAAAATGAAAGACGACATAATTTCTTTCTAATGGCTATTTCCGTTTTTTCTGTGACAATTTGGATATTTAAATGTATGGATGTGTATTTTTGTTGTTGTTTGTTTTTGGCCGACTATACACGTCTATTCTATTTAGATAGTACTTTTAAAAATGTCTTTTTCACATATGCATATATATATCCTCTTTCTTCATATATAAACATATGTATAAAACGTATTACTGACTGAATAATAATTATTTCTGTAACTTTTTCGACTATTTAGAAATTATTTTTTATTATTATGTACATATTTTCGTTCAGTTTTATCTAAATTAATTCTATGGCACACTTTCATGTTAAAATATTTTATAGTTACACATCATTTAATCAATTTGATGCACTCTAAAAATTTTTAAGGCGAAACAATTCCAATCAAAATGTAGATAATTTCAATTTTGGTGTTTTTGTATCATAAAATATCTACGCAAATAACATATTAAACGAAAATAAAACACAACAGATTGACAGTTTGTAAAATTTTATACCTTAACAGCTAAATTTATTTTCAGTTTATTGTTTATGATATTAAGATATTTGTTAGAAAAATTTTACATTCAAAATGACAGATGCAATACAAAGTGCATTTTGAAAAATGCATAAATAATTTACTTTAGATTAAATACAGAAGATATAAAAATGAATAATAAATCCAAGTAATAATAGCAATTGTTATATTAATTATAAATGTAAGTAATTGTTTCTAATTCAGGGATAAAAAATATCTACACTGTTTAAATTTATGAGTTTTAAAAAGTTTTTTTTTTTTTTCTATTTTACATTGGAAAAAAGTCTTAAAGTTTGTATTCTTTTAATGCTGGCATGCAGGAAACAAAAAAAAAAAAGAATGTTACGGAAATTACATCAAAGTAAAAAGTGCTATTTAACTGAAATTTTGAAACACTTACTTTTAATGATTACTTTTATTGTATTGCTTTTTTTAACTTATAACATCTCTTAATTTCGGGTATATACCTGTTTTGTTCCATTCAAACAAGGCAAATTTAATTTAGTTTTACTACATTTTTATGAGAAAAAATATTGTAAATCATAAGTCTATAAATCTCTGATAGACTTTGTATTATAAGCTTAAAATTGTTTCTGGTAAGAATATTAATCATTTTAAGTGTCTTAAACAAGATGGGTGAATGATGTTTGAGAATAATTGCACTTTTAAAAATCTGCAGTAAACTGAACAACCATTGAACCGTTTTTATAGAAAACAGTTATATTGTACCACCGTAATTAATTTCTATTATCACCAATGAGAATGCTTCATAATATGATCAAGTAAACGTTATATGTAAAAACGGTTGAATGACCACCGGACATATTTTTTACAGTTCGTAGCGTTTTATTAATTTTCATCGTATTATTTTTTTTTTTAAATATCACAAAAGTAACTAATTGTATAAGCTAAAAATGCAATTATTTTTTTCTTTTTTCAAATATACTTTTTACCTCTACATTTACTTTCTTGTGCATTCAAAAACTCTGACTATGGAAAATGATAATGAGATAAAATAATCCCTATTTAGTGCTTCTATTTATCACTTTAACTGAACAAGTTTCGTAAAAGGGAGTTTTCTAGTTTTTATAGCTAGATTTTTATTCTAGTCAATAAATTACGGAACAATGTTTTGGTATTCAATATAAAAGCGTGTTTTCTGTTTTATGGTGAAAATCTACTATCAGCACAAAAGTATTTCCATCTTTGCAAACAAGATATTTTCAGCTTTCTACATTATGTTGACCAATTTGAGAAACATGATACAGTGAAGCCTGCACACAGTGAACATTACAGGGCTATTTATTTATTTATTTTTTTTACATAATTGCTAAATAGGAGGGTATTTTAGTATCTATTCATCCCTTGTCAAAAGGCTTGATGTAGACAGGTAGATTACTTATAAAGGCGGAGTAACTTATTAGGTTTCACTGTATATGACTTTAGACGGTATCGTGGTAATTTACAGCTCGAAAAAGAATAAAATATTTTTCAGGTTATGTTTGTGTGTATAGATGCTGTTGTAAAAAATGAATGAATGTGAATATTATTTGACAGTATCCATTGTGCTAAAAAAATACTTTCTCTTATTTTCACATGATTAAATTTTAATATGGCAGCATTATTTTTAAACTTTGAAATATTCTATAAAAAAAATTATATTTATAACATGGAACAAGCTGAAATTAAATGCCTGATAGCCTTTTCTACACTTTTATAATATAAAATATTCAATAATGTATATTGTAAAATATCTCATACAATTATTTTTATTTAATTTTACATTTATATTATGAAATATTCATAATGCGCATTTTTTTCTTCCTTGACTTCTAAAATTCAGCTTCTATTTGCATATGGTTAAATGTTGATATATTTATATTTTTTAAAGAAAATTTTAATTAAAAAAAATAATTCAACAACATTAATAAAAATTCTTCTTATTTTCTTAAATCGCAACTTATTTTTTAATACAATTTAATGCGCAGAAATATTTTTGTAATTTATTGTTGTTTTTCTATCTTTCTGTTTTAATCTATGTTTTAATATTTCTATAACATGTCCGTAACTTCAAATAGTTCACAAAAACAAATTGTTTCAAATTTATCTCTTTTTCTAGTTCCTGCTCGTTTCGAAGAAAAATTTGTTGTCAAAACCGTCAGAAGAGGAGAAACGGCAACTCTGAAATGTGAAGCCATTGGTGACAAACCTCTCAGCATTACTTGGACGAAAGACAAGGCGGAAATTGATTTCAAGAAACACACTAGGTAAAACAAATTATCATGCAATTATAAAAAGCTACCCTGGAAGAGAAACCAGTATTGGTTATATTGATTACATTTGTGCCCAGTATTACGCCAATATTTCATTCAATAAAGATTTTTCCCCTTGAAATACCAATTTCTGTTAAAAAAATGGGCTTTGCGTTGGAAATATTTGCAATGACATTACAGAAATATTGGTAAAATGTAAATGTACTATTGTTAGGGGAATATTTGATGCTGATTTGCTAATATTACCCTTGATATAGAGAGTATTGGTCGCGATATAGCCAAAATATTGGGCTAATATTGTTTGGCAACTAGGTTTTATTGCTTTAATAACATGCATCGATAGATTACACAAATACGTATACTTTTTGTTTCTTTATGTATTAGTTATTTCATGTTTAAAACATTTAGTTTTCTTTATATTTTTACGATAAAATGTAAGTAATGAACTTGCGAATAATCACAAAGTTATTTATAGCTTTTTATTATTTAAAAAAAAAATCCTTAATACTCAAGTACCTAATAAGTTAAAGAATTATTTTATAGCAACAAAAAATATAAATAAATAAATGACTATTTCAAATTATGAATAGTGTAAATCAATGAATGCTTCAAAAATAGTTTTTAATAAATTATTTTTCATTTACATACAAATAGGCATAAAGTAAGTAATTAAATGTTTACAACTGCTTTATTTTATTTATTTAATTAATTACTTTAAAGATTTTTTTTATTTTATTTATTTATTTACCCAAAAGATTATTTTCTCGCAAACTTGAGCTATTCTAATTTTTCTTATTCTTTGCAATGCCTTTAAAAATGTTGTCTTGCAACTGACTTACATTGTACTGTTAAGTTAAATAGAAGTATTTATAAAATATAGATAAATAGCCATCCAACTGATTATAAGTTAGAGTGCTGATTTAAAACTTTGATAGGAAAATTATTTTAATATCACACATATCTAAAATCATATAGTACTCTAAACATATACTTTTAATAGCAAAAATCTTTTGATTAATTTAAACAACTGTGGAATATTTATTTTAAAAAATATCATTTTACAAAAAAAAAAGTTATGTAAGAAATTGCGATGTTTTACATTTATGTGGCTTTTGTTTATTTATTTACATTATTGTTTGGTTTATTAATATGTGAAATTTAAAATATTTTTACAAATTAAAAGAGCTTAAATTATTAAGAAATTTCTTTTGTTCCATATATTTTTCACAATTTAAGACTGGATACATACTTTGTTTATGGAGAGATCATAAACACATTTTTATGTAATTATTTTATCATTCATATTGAGCTAAACAAAAGCAGTCGATTTTGCAAATAAAATATTTTTTTTTAATTCTAGAAATACTGCCTTTTATTATTTTTGTATTTTTATTTTAACAAGGATATATAAGTAAATATAATTAAAGTGCAAAAGTATTTTCAACCATGTGGCAGAGCTAATCGTGCGATATATTAAGCGGCTTTTTGAAATATTAATATTATCTTTGTCAAAGTTCACTTACCATTCACCTGTTTTTAATACTGAGAAAGTTAATCCTATCCTTTTAGTTTTAGCATATTGGTGATATTTAAAGGTTTTCTAAAAGATATTTCATTTATTTATTTATATATTTATTCATTTTAAGACAATTCTATATGCATTGTTTTATATATGTAGTGAATTTTCAAACAGACGAAATTTAATGTGCGATAATTTTGTTTAAAATCCAGGATTTTTGTATTTATTAACGTTCTGATATGATCTTTAAACGATATGCTTGATCACATCAAATATTAATAATAATTATTTACACATTGACTCAAATATTTAAAAAAAAATGTTCGGTATCTATTTTCGGAAAAAAATGAGTTTTTTTTTTTTTTTTTTTTTTTTTTTTTTTGCTTTAATAAATTTTATTTTTGTATTATTTATATTTTTAATTAATTCCAATGTAATTAGTGGTTGCAATTAATTCCTCGACATCCCATTCCACTGAGAACTGTGATATACATTAAAGAATATATTTCAAAGAAACAAAATTACGATAACTTATTTTTATGAAACAAGAACTGTTTTGTTTCGTTTTTTAATTCCTAATTCTTACCCAAATTAAGTACAGTAGAACTTCGGTTCTCGAACAAGAAATTTAGGCAAAATTTTATTTGGTTCTTGAACAGTCACCAAATCGACCTAATGAAGAAATGTAGCCAAAGCGACCAAATTGATTTTTATTGTTGCTGTTATTATTGTTGGATTCAAATCGCACATATATGAGGTAAATTGATCGTAACGTCAACAAAATTGATGCATTTTAAACGAGGTTGCTGATTAACTGATTTTATTTACTTTTTTTATGGTTTTCATAGATGCGAAGCTATACTGATTCTGGTAGTAACAAATTTGATGCATTTTAAGATTTTTAAAAAAAATAGTTAATAAGCGTTCCTAATTATCTAAAAAATAAATAAATAAGAATAGGACCACCCTTCTTTTTCCTCAATCATTCAGAGTTTCACCAGTAACAGTATAGATACGGCCTCTGTTAAAATTTTATTAAAATGTTATAAAATTGATATTATCTCGTGTAATGGATAACATTGTAATGGATTTTTATATTTTACTGTGTTGTGTTATACAGTGTATTGTTGGAAACAGGTAAACACAGGGAGTAACTTGGGAGGTAAAAACTAATTAATCGTATTTTGTTATTTCTTATGATAGAATTTTATTCCTTTCTCGAACAATTCTATGAAACGAATTGTGTTTGAGAATCGTGATACCGCTGTATTTTGGAGGGAGGGGGGGGGGGGGAGGTAACACTGACAGTATCGGTGTCAAATATAAATTTACGAAACTTTTGTAAAGTTTTGTTGTATAAACGATTTTATTAATTAAACAATTTGTTATTTTTAAATATTATTTATTTTGTTATAAACACACTCACTGTAGTATGCAGCAGAATTCTTAATAAACATTAAGGTGTGTCGCTGATCCAAAAATGTGAAGAAACAGTGGTTCAGATCATAGAATTTATGTAAATATTTATTTCATTTATTTACACTTCAAAAATTGCATCCTATTGGCAAAATATTTTTTGAAATGCACGTCGCACCATGTTTTTCTTGTATGCTGTTTGAGTAACAGATTGGCAAAAAACTTGAAAACATTAAAATCTATGATACTTTTGAATGTAATTAAGTATCCCTGGATACATGAAAGATGAAAAATGCCTAAAATAGCGTGGTTTGTTCCCCTCCCTTATGAAAATACGATTGTGAAATTACTGTAAAATTACAAAGCTATGCAAAATTATTAAAAATGTACACAGTTAAATAGTTAAATTTGCGTCGTTAAATATATAATTTCTAAAAATGTTTAGAGTTATAAAAATTTACCTATTACGAGGATTTTAACTATAAAAAATTTTAATGTTTATTGCATAAGATCTGATTTTATTATTTTAATAAATTAGTATTTATAAACTTTTCTTTGAACAATTTTACAATCTGAATTCTTTATCATTGAATTAAACTAATCGGATGTGCCAAACCCAAAACTTTCTTCTATCTCACACATGCTAATACTTCAAAATTCGCTATCACAGCGCCAATGAAAAGTACACAAAAATCGCTATTACAACACCCCCTTCCGGCAGAATACCTCCAAATTCAAGAAGGACCTGCTGGCCATAATCACAAGCCTATTAAAAAATTGGTTCAATTCTATGCATAACTTCATACAGTTTTCGATGATACAATGAGGACAGACACACGGACAGAAAGACAAACGGACAGACAGACATTTTGTATAAACATGTTTTTTGCTAACTCTGACACCTAAAATGTGCAAATCCGTCGAAAACCGGAAGTCGAACAAAATCTGAATTACAATATTTTTTTCTATTATAGATAGAAGAAAGTAAAAATCCTTTTTGTTATAAATTTCCTTAAACTTCTGTGCTTTTTTTCTAATTTTAGTATCATTAATGTTTTGTTTTCATGAAAAATTATATATCATAAATCTCCAATAGCAAACAATTGTCATCAACTCGAACAAATAACAAACAAATTATTCCTGTATAATTAATATATACAACTTTTATTTTCATTTATTTGAATTTCGTATATTGTTTAATTCAGTATCACTAATATTTTATTTACATTCAAATTTCTATAACACAGATTACATGTTATAAACAATTATGTATATATATATATAAAAAAAGGGGGGTCTAAAAGTTAATAAGCAAATGCATTAAAGAGTTTGCAACCTCTATATTTAAAGCTATTATTATTATTTTATTACTATTATTATTATTGATAAAACTGAACTATTCGTAAAACATCTTTATACATTTTACTTATCAGAAATAATACCAGTCCCCATTAAAACAAATAATAAAAAATAAATTGATAAAAATTTAAAATATTTAAACATGCATTTTTTTTTAAACAAAATTATTAAAAACTACGAAAAATTCATTAACATAGATTCAAATTTGTACATTAACATTACTTTTCAGGTTTATAAGAAACTAAACGTAATTCATAGTTAATTTCAATATTAATCTTTCACACTGAATCCACTAATTATAAATCACTTTGTTTCAACAGGCTTGAAAAGTTTGATCGAGATGTTGAAAAAGGCTTAAGCTCTGAGCTTATAATACGAACAACTGATAGAAAAGATGGAGCTTTATATGGTTGTCTAGCAAAGAACGAATATGGCTCAGATGAAAGGAATGTCAAACTCCTTGTTGTCGGTAAGAAAAAATTCAATTTTTTAAAGTATAAAAAACAGACGTTTCACCCGAACTTCTGTATGTGTTTCGTTATGTTTAAGATTTTCCTTTCAAAACATTTTCTTATTTTCCTTTTTATTTTAATATCTTGTTAAATCCTTCTTTACATTTATTGAGTTTTATTAGTAGAAGATAAAAGAAAGTTTAAATAATTAAGTCGAAAGACAAATTGACTGTTGAGTGAACTCTCCAGCTTATTAAATTATCAATGTGGCATTTCATTATTCGATGTTTTTATTATTAATATACTGTATGTTAAAATGTCGAATCCTAACTTTGACATTTTAAATTTTTGTCACAAAAATGGCTCTGGGAAACAATCTGCCTTTCAAAAGGTTTTCTTGTTTTTATACAGTCTTTTCACGGAGCATCTTTTATTATAATAATATATTTATTTTAATAAACGCGTAATAATAATCTAAATCCCCGCTAAACTATGCCACTTTCTTTCTTTTATTCTCAATTTTTTTATCATAATCAAATTTTTGTGGATGCTATTTAGATAAAACACGTCAATTAAAACAGGGAAATTAAAACCTTAGATAAATAATGTGAAACACAAGTGATTTAATCATTTGTGTCACTGCGTTGCATATCTGCAACATACCCAATAGTTAATGTTATTTATACAGTGGTCTTTAAAAGACAATTTTATCGAAGTTAATTATAATAAAATTTTTGTTGGTGTTATTTAGATAAAACACGTGAATTAAAATAGCGAAATTAAAACCTTAGATAAATCATATGAAACGCAAATGATTTAACCATTTGTATCATCGCGTTGCATATCTACAATATACCCAAAAGTTAATGTTATTTATACAGTGGTCTTTAAAAGACGATTTTATTTATTGCTGCTATCTTCCAACACAGGAGTTAATATAAATTGGTTATAGGATTCTCAACAAACAGCGATACTGAGTTAATTTTTAATGCCAAAGTTTTATTTATCATTTGAGCAGTTTCGCATCGTTTTTTTTTTTTTTTTTTTTTTTTTTCTAAAATGAACTTCGTAAATTTTATCAAATTAAAAAGTCTGGAAACGTCCAAAAGCAGATTTTTTATAAACATAATTTGTATGCTTTACATTTTTGTATTAAAAAATTTATAATATTTATGAGAAGTATATAATTTTCTGGGTTTTTTGCAGATGTGAATGAAAAAAGTATATTTTAGTCAATAATTTCTTATTTTCATGTTCTAAATTTTAAAAAGTATTTGTTGAATGCTTAAAATGATGTATTCTAACATCTGGGTAAATATTTTTTTCAAATCGGAGTTGTTGAGTCACAAAGGGTTAAAAATTTAGATAAAACACGTTATCAATGTGAATGTCAAAATACGAAACTAGCTCGTGGTGTTCGTTTTTAATATGATTTTAAATATATCTTAACACCTCTTAAATAGATTAAACGTGTAAAACATTTATAAATCATTGAGATTTTTCTTTTAAATTAGAATGCTAATCAAAAACACCTAAAGCTTGAATTTATTATATTATTTTAAAAACTTTGAATCCAAGTGTCTTAATTAATCAAATGTTCGTATAAATGTTTGCATTATAGGACTTTAAGAAAGATTAGTTATTATAATGTATGATTATAGATACAAAGAACATGGAGATTAAATAAGATCAAATATATGCAATCGGTTCATGCAGAGATTTTTTATTTATTTATTTATTTATTTATTTATTTATTTATTTATTGAGTTACGTTGATTATGTTGGTAATATATTCAGTGAAATGTCTTTTATATATTTTCTAAAGGGACTGACGTAAAAAAGATACAATAGAAAAACTTATAACTGAAAATTAAC
The DNA here is from genome assembly GCA_963931845.1 of Maratus michaelseni. NCBI lineage: Eukaryota > Metazoa > Arthropoda > Arachnida > Araneae > Salticidae > Maratus > Maratus michaelseni. The sequence continues at coordinate 400,876,801 of OZ007588.1, forward strand.
CACACACTAATACATAATGAATGACCGTACATAATAATAAAATTCGCTCGGTGTCTTTTAATACTATTACATAAATTTTTGTTTATCAGACTGTGGTAAAATTTTAAGGAAATTTACGTTATTTTTCACCAAGAAAATAATTTATCATACAGAATTGGGGAAAAACAATATTTCTTATTCAGACATATACTTTAGACTCATGATGTTCTGTTCATATAATTAAGATTTTACTTGTGACGTAAATAAAACTAGTCGTTGGGGGCCACCGTAATATTTACCCATCATGGATATGCGTAATATAAAATATGAAAATAAAACATGTGTCAACTACTTATAAAATGCATTGCAATTCGTATAAAATCGGGCTTGATGATGTCATAAACTTTAAATGCTCTATTACAGAATTGCGTAAAAGAAACATCCTTATAAATCCAAAAATAATAATCCTATTAACTAACGGTTTATTGCGTTGGATTAAGCGTCTAATTTCCAATTAAAATATATCTTTGAATTGAAATTTGGATCAAATACAGGATCATGAAAAATCGAAGAGTGTGGAAATATGATTACAAATATCTCAGCAACTCATTATCCGACCGCCTTCATTCTTTATGGGGGTTTTTTTATTGTCTTTTATATTCATTCCTTAAAATAAACAATTTCGAAAATGTTTATATACCTTTTATCAGAACGAATATTTCGAGAGTCCGAAAAAAATAGTTTCGGATAGTAGAGGTTACTGAAATTCAATAAGCTTCTTCCCATTATTACATACTAAGTACATACCAAATTTCAAGTCTCTGTCTCAATTTGTTCGGGAGAAAGAGCGTTTACAGACAGACATAACATTTTTTTTTTAAATATGTTTTTCGGAATCTCCAGTGTCTGAAACGTGTAAATCCGTCAAAAAAAAAAAAAAAAAAAAAAAAAAAAAAACATCGATTTTTAAAACGATTACAAGACTTACCCTATACTACGTATGATTGGGTAAGTAAAAATGAAGCATGTTATATTTAAACCTTGCAAAGATAAGTTGAAACCTAATCTAAATAACGTATAATTTCAGAAACATAAACGACACCCCACTGAATATGTTTCAATACATGGGGTGATTTCTAATTTATGATTCATTTAATTATTATCAGAACGTAAGCTCTGGTAATCTTTAAAACTAAAGTACAATAATATTTAAACCGAAATTTTAAAGGTCATATTTTCTGAAAATATTTTTAATTCAGTTACAAATTTTCTGAAAATATTTTAAATTCAGTTACAAATTTCCATCAATAATTAAATAATGTTTATAAAATTTTGAAAACGTTCTTATATTATATTAGTTGATAGCTTTTATATATTTTTTTAAAAAAAATTGGGGAATTTCAAATATAGAATAGCTGCTTATATATTTCATTCCTGCATATCTAAATTACGATTTAAATTTCAAATAGAAATTAAATATAAAAACGATGATAAACTTTTATTATTTTAGAAAACAAACTACAACTGTAAAAGTAGTTATAATTAAAATTATAAATCAAATTGCTTCATGATAAATTTCATTTTTTAAATTTCTTTATTTATAGTTTCTTTAAAACTGCTAAAAAAGTTATTTCATTTTTAGAAATTACTTAAATATGCAAAAATTGTTTAAATAAATAATCAATAGCTTCATTAATAATTCTAAATGTATCTTAATTTGTGTTTTTTAATTATTATTATAATTATATATAATTATATATTATTATAATTATATATAATTATTTTTCTTAATTTGTGTGTAATATATTTTTTAAATTTTATTTATAACATGTAATTATATATTTGTTGAAATGTAATCTGTGTAAATTTCATATTGTATTCGCCAGGGCTCCAAAATGGTCCGCTTTTTAAATACAGGTGTTTCCTTAGAAAAAAATTATTTTTAGATTTTTCTTGCAAATTTTGCAGAAATCACCTTCGGAAGTAAATTTTTGCGGAAATGTTGTAGAAACCTACCATGAAATTTTCTGTTAAAAAATATTGGTATTCAATTGGCGGACCATTTGGGAGTTCTGTATTCCATATACTGTAGGATCCAGTACCGATTAATTTCTTTTGAACAACAAAGAATTTTCGTCTATTTCTCGCTTGCTAATTAAGTATTTATTTAAACGTCCTATTGCAGAAGTTCCAGCTCAGCCCCTAGATGTGAAAGTCAAAGAAGTATGGAGTCGAACTGCGAGCATCATTTGGTCAGCACCGTATTCCGGAAACAGTCCCATAACAAAATATATTATACAATACTGGAGAGACAGGGGTAAATGAAAAATGTTTTTTTCTATGATCGTTCATAATGTCATTTTTAACATAATAATTCTCTGCACTACCTGGTTTCACAGACATTATTTTATTTTTCAACATATAAACAAGCATTGTAAAAGTCTTAAAAAATACTTTTAAAACCACACAAAACCAGTCAATCTGTTAAAAATTGTAAAAAAGTACAAATATTTTCACCTGTCACTCTCAGGCATCTTCAGTCACTGATGTTATGCTTTCGGAAATAAAATCATCACAATACAAACATCAGAAAGCATAACATCAGTGACTGAAGATGCCTGAGAGTAACAGGTGAAAATATTTTTACTTTTTTACAATTTTTAACAGATTGACTGGGTTTGTGTGGTTTTAAAAGTATTTTTTTTTTTTAATTTTTAAACATGTACAATGCTTGTTTATATGTTGAAAAATAAAATAATGTCTGTGAAAATAGGTAGTGTAGAGAATTAAATGAAAAATGTTTTTAAATGAAAATACAATTCCTAGCCCATTCGGATGCAGCGCATCTTTTAATGTATAAGCTTATATTAATTTTAATTGAACTTTATTTTGTTAACTTGGTATTAATTTTATGTTCAACATAAAATGAAAATCTGTCTTTACGTTGACAGATTTCAGTTATCACTAAAGTGCGGTACCGTATAGTTAATCTTATCTTATTATTAATCTGACATTCTTCATTTGATTTCCTATTTGCAATCAATTGTCAATTGCGATAACTCTTCCACAAATGTTCATTTTTGAGATAAAATTTTTAAAAGTCATAAAAAATCACTAAATTGAACTTCAGTTTTTAAAAAAAAATTCATTAGAAGGTATATATTTTTTTACTATTCAAAAATTTAAAAAATTGGCATTATGCGATTTTTAAAAGTGATGTATGAACAGCGAAAGCGATAGAGTAGATCGTGGCCACCATCGTTCTAAATTTCTAAAAATGGAAGTCAATTTTTGACAGCCGTCCAAAAGTGGACTAAACATTTGTGGCGACAACGAAAAAGTCCATAATAAAAGGCTAAAAAGCAATAATTTAATTTTAAATGTGCACGCACAATTATTTATTATGGTAAAATAACGTAAAGTAAATTTGCCTGTACTGGCTTGTATAGTTACATCATAGGCTGGTTGGTTCACTCAAATCAGAAACAAAAATATATGCTCTGAATCAAAGTCAAAACAACAGCAATTATTAATACAGTAATAAATAAAACAGTTATCATTTTTCTGTTATTACATAACGATTTTCAGCAAAGTCAGCGTAAAAATATTATCATAAAAATGCTATAAAATTATTTTCAGCTTTCTATCCATGCCAACTTCTTTTTAACTACTCATACAACTTAACCAAAGCTCTTTTACACTACGATGTATGGCTAATCCCTCCCTCCTAGAATATTATTTAATACGTTTTAAATCAATCAAAAGAGCAATTTAATTTCCGTTTCTATTCCAAATAAACAAACAAAAACATCAATTAGTATTACTAGCAATTTCAATACGATGAGTTTCTGTGTTTTACTGATTTTTCGAATAGGTAATGAATTAATATCACAATGTTTTCTACGTTATAGTATTTTAGATTTCAAACGTCAAAGGAATCGATTCTTTGACTGTAAAAATTTTCTTAGAACTTAAGGCAAGGCTTAGAACAATCATAGAACTTGAGGAAAAGTATAGTTCAACATCACACATTTCCCATATTTGTTTTTATATAAAAATATGTTCATTTATATTCGTAACAAACCTTCCTTAATCCTTACTGAGACATTCCTAAGTCCAAAAGCACGGCTACATATATCTAAATATATGCCGACATTTTAAACCTATTCTTTTATTCAGCAAGGAATTTTTAAGTGTATTTATGGAAATTTTGAGAAACAAGATATCTTTTGTTCTTGTTTTTATCTTTTCCATTCATTTTTTGACAGATGCATAACGATACGTATAATTCCAATCTGTGGTCGTATGAATAAAAAAGTTTGCTATTTCCTATACTAAATGGTTACTTATGTTTTACTTTAAAATATTTTTAAATAAACTGAGCTTTAATTTTGCTTCGTATTTTTGAAAGAAATAATTTGTGTTTTAAGATACATAGGCTCTTTGTCAAAAGAGAATTTCTTTAAGTACATTATTCATATTTGCGTATATATAGAGTTAATTATATGTATATAATTATTGTAAATAACAGGTTATAATTAAAAATCTGCACAAATTATGGAGCACAAGCAATAACACATTGAAAATAAAATTCGATATTTTTGAAATTTACATAAATAATTCATACTAAAATTATTTATGACTCCTCCAAAAAAACATAATCGTAAAGAAGCCTCAGCCCACCATTTTGTGGTCACTGATACAAAAGATCTTTGAACACGTTTTGTGTGTTATAAATAATTATTGTATATTGTATTATATATTTGTATTGTATATTGTATATTATATTTTTTTCAAATATTTACGTTGCCTTTTTTTAATTTTTTTAACATTTGCTGCATTTTAGTTATTTTTGTACTGTTTTTCATTCAAAGTTTTTAAAAAAATTTCTTGAAATCACCGACATTGAGGCAAATTTGTTAAGTTTTCGTCTTTCTGTACAAAAGACATATTTTGCGAATTGAGATGATGATCTTGAATCTTTTTTTTATTATTGTTATTAATGAGGCAAAGATTTTAACAGACCAAAAATATAACTTTAGTCAGAATGATATTGTTTTATAAAAGAAATTGGAATATTTTCATGGCATTACTTCTGGAAGGGTTTTATTTAATTAAAGAGACCAGAAAGGTTTGAAATAACGAAAATTGACTAAATTTCGATGAGAGATTGGAAACCCTGTAAATAATTTAGACCTGTGGTTCTTAAACTCTTGGTTACCAAGAGCCCCTTTCCATATTTCATGTGTCTTTGCGAATCCCCACGATTTATAACTGAAATCACTGATATCCTTTAGTAAATGCAGGATTCGTACGGACCTTACTTTTGAATACTACTTTTTCGAATAGTGACATTCATCTTATTTAATCACATAATTTGTAACAATTTTCTGAGATTAAATAAAACGAAAGCTGCTTTTTGAAAATAGAGATGCTCAACAACAACGACTGCGTGCACCCTGAATATCAAATACAGGATATATACAATCTAATCATACAATATATGAAAAAATATATTATAAAAAAATAATTAAACAGTATTCCTAATTTTCCTTTCATTTTATTTGCAAGATTTCTCTTAAATTCTATATAAGTGAAGACTTTTATATTGAGCACGAATCCTTCGAGGGCTCTTCTGATCACCTCTTATCCATCTTTAGACCCGTTAGGGTGTGTAGACCACAGTTTTAGAACCGCTGATTTAAGCAATTATTATTATTTTATTATTTTATTTTTTTTATGCTTTATATAAATAAAAAATATTTGTTAAATTGTAAAAAACGAAAAAAAAGAAAGAAAGAAAGAAAGTTTGAATATTGTACGACAAAATTAAAACTTTCCAGACTAGTTTTGTCCCGATTTTGAAGTCCAGGTTCCATATTTTTGCTTTATCATTTCTTTTTTATACTGCTTATTATGTTGTCTCTCGATTATACCGGAAAGAAAAAAAATTATAATATAAAATTAAAAATCTATAAAAAAATTATCATGACAAAAACTTGTTTGTTTGTTTTTCAGGTTTAATTTATAGAAATTTAAATTTTGTTTATAAAAAAAAAAAAAAAAAAAGAAAAGAAAAAAGAAAAAGAAACATGTAAATCCGATAACTTGTTCAAAAGATACCGTGGAAAAACCGCTGAAATACGATGTTCCGAGATAATTGAGTTTTAAGTTTTGTTTTCGCACAGGCATCACCGGTTTGCGCGGCTCAATGTTTGCGGCTCGTATGACCTTAGTTTTAAGAAATTTTCTTTCGACCAACTGAACAGCATTCTTAAAAGTACAAACATTCTAAATAATAATAATAATAATAATAACAATAATAAATAATTTTTTTCGTCATTTCAAACCTTTCTGGTTCCTCTTAATTGCCAAGCAACTAAGTTTGAAATAATGTTCAAAGATTCTCTTGTCAAAGACAATTAAAGAAATCATCAGTTTTAACTTTAAATTTCTTCTAGAGCTTAGATTTTATGTTAGTGGGTGTATTTTGCGTGTCTGTAGAATAATAAGTCATATTTCAGAAACCTGGGATTTATAAAGAGTAAAATAACTTTCACTGTCAAGCAAGGATGATTTCTGGCTAAAATTTCCCAACGTCAAACTTCAAGTCTATTTAATGGATTTTATTTATGCATCTGCATACGATAGGGCTTTTTAATTTTTATAGTGTTTGATGGTAATCCGTATATATTGTTATGAACAACTTTTGATATGTATCGTTGTGAATAATTAAACTTACTCCCAGTTATATTTTGGTTTATTTTTATTTATTTATTTATTTTTATTTTTTTATTAATTGAAAATGTATTTAATTTCAATTTCAACATACATAAGGTGTACAAATACCTTTAAATTGTTTTTGCAGGAATTTTGATACGTTTGTCTTCAAATGCAAAATAAAATGCTTTGAGGCGATATTCAAAAATAATATTTTTCCACGCTCAACAACTCAAAATTTTAAGACACATATTCAGACTCATTTTTAAAAGTAAAAACATGAAACTTGGCGGCGTGATTTATGAAGAGATTTATAAGGGACCCATGTTTTTATTTTTCGTTCAATTAATTAGAAATTGATTTACAAACAATTATTTTCACATTATTAATATATATATATATATATATATATATACATATATATATATATATATTTGTCGTTTCCAGCGCTTTCGCTTCGGGAAATTCGGTTCAAAATGTCCACTTTGACAGCATTTTTTGAAATATATTCTTCCTTTATCAAAAAATCGAGACAATACAGAAATTATAAAGTTTCTGAATAAGAGAACCTGCTAATTAGATGCATTTTAGAGCAAAAATGAATTTAAAAATGTGTCTCAAAATAAGCAGTTTGGATTTGAATGCACAGTTAAAGCATATTTTTACACATAATGAAATTAAAATCCTCCCCCCCCCCCCCCCCCGCCCGTCTTCAGAAGTGTAAAAATTCCCCTCAGGAAAAGGGATTGTAAACTTGACATTTGCACGAATTATGTGGGAAATATTGACTGATTATTAAATACATTTTTTCTTAATTTTCTTGGATTCCTTTCTGTAATTTCTCTCATGTGCGTCAAACATAAAAAAATATATATATCGAAGGATTCTCAACAAACTCGATTAGATTTTATGTATCCATGTATACATATTTATTACAGTTAATCTGCTGATAAATTACAAAGGACTGAAAACAAAAATCCCTTTTAGGAGTTTATATTGTATTATTTTAGATATAAAGTTTTGTGCGTAAGACAGGACTCCGTTATAGAAAAGTTCAATTTTCATAGATTTTCCTGTATTAATATTGTTGCGTGTGTTACTTTATTTTTCCCTTGTTATTATTTTGTGATAATTAACGTCTTGTTGCAATCAGGTGGACCTCATAGACTTCTCGAAGAAACTATCCCAAGCAGCCAGACTACAGTCCTGTTGAAAAATTTGCAACCAGGTACTCCATACGCAGTGACTGTATTAGGAGAAAATGAAATTGGTCAAGGACAACCCTCTGACGTACTCAAATTTGTCACAGGAGAAGAAGGTTTATTTGCATACTTATTTTTTAATATTTTAAAGTAACATGTTCCTAACATGTAAATATTCTTATTTGTTCAATGAAAACAGGTGTAACATTTAAACTCACACATAATTATGGAAAATTTTCAAATGTCCGTTTAATTTTCTTTAACAAGTCAAACAACGCGAAAATAAATTACAGGATGTCCCTTCTTGTCGTTGACCAATAGCTAATTCCTAAACAGTTTTAGAGGTATAGTTCCAATTGCAAAAATATTTCACGTATGAAAATCCATTTACGCAAAAATAGTTTCTTTTTAAAAAGTTGCGACATTTTTATTTTATTGCGGTTTCTGGATACTATTAGTTATAGTTAGAAAAACTTTATCCATGCTCTAACAAGTAAAACAGTAAAAATTTCATTTTGTAAAGCCAAAATTTACCATTTTGATACTTTAAATTTTACGAAAGCAAGGAGAAAATCTTTCTAAATATAGCTTATAGAACCCAAAGTATGCATAACAATTTAAATTTTGTAACTTTTTTTAAAATAACCATTTTAGCGTAATTCCATTTTCAAATGGTGAAGAACTACATTTGAAATATTTTTGAAATTGGAACTATACCTCTAAAATTTAAGTTTTAGGAATTAGCTATTGGTTATCGGTAAGAAAAGACACCCTGTATATAAACATTTGGCAATTTATCCTCTTTTAGCAATTGAAGTTTAAAAAATTACCTGTTGTTAATATTTTTAATTAAATTATTGCTTTTCTGTACCATTTTTTTATAAAAAAGATGTTAAAAATACGTTTTAAAGAAAAATGGAGCGATATAATAATAGTTAATTACAAAAAGTAATGATTTATAAGATTATACATTACATTTAATCAAATAGAAAACAATTATAATTTTCTTGGTTAAAGGAGCATCATTTGACGACAAACATAAACTTGACGAGAAATCTAAATAGAGCTAGAAATTAGTGAATATTTTTTTTAAGCTAACTTTTTCTCTCTTTTAAAACAAATGTTGTGTAAATTCTAGGTCAAATTAGTTTTTTTTTTTTTTTTCAATATTTTTATTACATGTATCTAATATTTTCGTTGTTTTGTTTTTCTGTTTTTAATTAATTTAATGCGGGAAAATAGTTTTATAAAAAAAAAATTTAAGTTTCTTTTTTAATGTTTTATAAACACCTTTTTTGTTTTAGCTTTATGAAAATGTATGAATAATAATTATGGATTTTACTTATGGAAGTATTTTATTTTTATTAATAACTCTTAAGTTTTATTTTTATTTTATTTTATTTTATTTTTTATTTTTTTTGTAGAGGGGGTGGGGGGTTGATATTTTTCTACGTATGGTTCCTATAATATTGTTTTCATTTTGAGAAAGTTTGCGGGTTTATTAATTTAGATAACTAAAATAATACAATCTTTTAAAATCTTATAAAATAATCTTTTTTATATAACAAAAGATTTTTACCTAAGCATTCGAAAGTCCATTGAGTTATTCAGCCAAAACTATATTATAGTTAAAACTAATCCTATAAAACATTAAAGAAATTTTTTGAAGAAACTTAATAATTTAAGAAAATCTACACAGAATTTTGGGGGGAAAATCATCAAACCATGCTTTAAGAAATCTATAAATTGATTTCTTATTGTTATTTTATTTTTTACTTTATTTATGTATTGTTTCTGTATCTTATTTAATCTGGTTGAATATTGTAGTGTTTGTGTGTGATCAAATGCATTTTATAATCAGGCCATGGAATAAATGTAATTTTCTATTCTTTCATTTGATAAACTAACGTTACACAATTAATAGATTTAATAATAATTAAACATAATTTGATTTTGCTTCAATATTAGTAGTGTAGAAAGTCCTCTTAATTGTCGATTTTAGATAACTTGTGATGATAGATCATTCTCCCTTTCCTCTAAGCATGAAATACATTTTTAGTTGTACTCTACATATTATGTAGTTTATATGGCAATTAATTTAGTAGTTAATAATCTGTTTGCATTTTTAGAACCTAGTGGGCCACCAACGGATGTATGGATTGAGGCTAGATCGTCGAGCTCCATTTTAGTTACATGGAAGGTAAAAGTTTATTTTCTCAATTTTTTGATTTGCATAACATTCTCTTTTCTTCCCATTATCATTGCAATGCTTTTTGATAATATCCGGACTTGTTCATCATAATACCATTAAACTTTTCCACCTCCATTCTAATTGCACTGTAAGGCTAAGATTTTGTTCGAGCGATTAACTTGAATTAATTTCTCTTTTCATTTTCAATAACATTATAATACACTCAGTTACTATTTATTCCTTACTTATTTTGAGATATTAACTTGTTTTTATGCTTATACTATACATTACGCATCTCCCTTGATCCTTTGGTATCATTTGATTCAAAAACAACCAGACAAAAAAAATATTTGAACTTCTCTTTCATGTGTTTCAGAGGCGCTTTAAATGTAGAATATCATTTTTTGAAAATTTGCCCTTCAAGACATTTTTCTTTTTAGTGGATGGGAGAGGTGTTCATGCTTTGCAATCTGTTCTATAATTAATGTCACCTACGGCTTGCTCAATAAATAAAAAATTTGAAAATAAAACAAATATTCTTGTAATCTATTTCATATTAACTTATTTTTTTTAATGCATTATTTTAAAATATAATTTTTGTTTTCAAAAGACTTCTTTTTTTTTATCAAATACTTTACAGCCAAAAGTCTTATAATACAGATAAATCATAGAATTTTAAAAAGCAAGCTAACAAAAAGAGAAAAAAACCTCTTATAAAAAGTAATGTAATCATAATCATTATATCATGTGGAGTTTAACTATTGCTTAATTTTTTTATATAAAGCGTATTATACTCATGATGAATATAAAGTGAAGAATTTGAATATCATTTTATAAAAAAAAGTCTTATAAAACATAATATAATCATAATCAATATAAAATTTTCGATTAAAATGTCTTATAAAACGTATTATATCGATAAAAAATGTGTAAACTGACTGAAGTCTTTTAAATTATAATACAGTAATAATATAAAAATGTAGAATTTGACTATTGATTAATTAAAAGTATGTCGCAGGAGATATTTTAACAAATACTCTTAGTATATATATTTATTCTTTCAAGACATTTTGTGTTAATAAGCTGCTTTGTCAAAATTTTATTTTTACTATGGGAGATAGAAATCATTTCACAGTCGTCTTCTCTCTGTACAAATACTAAGATTATATAATGACATTTTAAATTAGCAGCTAAAACATTCTTCATACTTAGGCTTTAAATTTTTGAATTAGACTTTCACATTAGACATTGTAAAATTATTATTATTTTTAAAAGTACATAATATAGAAACTTCTCTTCTAAATAAACTTATCGCTATAGCCTATAAATTGATTGAAGTTTTAATCTAACATTGAGTTGAGATACTTTAATTGTAATTTTGCAAAATTCTGGATTTCAGAACACATTTTCGGTCTTCTTTAAAAGTGCGTTGTAATTTTGTATTGTTAAATAACAATAAATTTAATGCTTTTTAGCATTGAATTTTATTTTTAAAATAAAAGGGAAATAATGAAAAATATTATATGTATGTTGAAACAAATTTTTGACGATTTTTAAAAATGCATGTAATCTACAAAAAATAACAGCTTTCATTTGAATATTGAATTAAAGCAACAGTTTTGAGCAATCTGTCAATCAGAATCACTTAATAAAATTGCTACTACTAACTAACTTTTTGTAGAAAATCGGGACAACTAAGAACTATTTTCTTTATGTATGTTTAAAATATGTTATTTTTAACAAGAATTTGTTTCTAGGAACGCTTTAGAAAATTGCTACTGCATAAAAACCTGTGAAAGCAAAGTTGTCTGTAATGGAATTCTACTTTGAACGGAAAATTTCAGGGTTAAGAAGAATGTAATACAATAATAAAAGACAGTGTCCTGATAATACGTAAAATTGTCTAAAAAGGATTTTTTTCGGTTCGTTGCGATTCTGCCATAGCAGTTTGTTTATCGTATCCAATTCATTGCTTAAGCAAATCACGAAAAGCCAGATAAACTAAAAAAAAAAAAAAGTGTTAAATTTCTTATTATCACTCATTGAAATTTAAATTGTTAACAGATAAATAATTGTTTTTTTTTTTAGCAACAAAATTCTTGTTTTTTTCACTGAGGACTTTTCTGTCGTCGTTAGAAATGTGAAGTACACTTGTGGATGGCTGCGAAAAACTAGAAATATCCTATCCAGATCCGTTCTACACATACATTCCGACTGGTGTACTTAATCTCCAGGTTTCATATACTAGTCGCCGTCAATAATTGAAAAAGTGAGAATATGAATACCATTAAAAGATTTAAAGAACACTCTTGCGCCCAAATTACATTTTCTCAAATACGCCATTTGACTGTGGACCTGATTACGGAAGATTAATCATAAAATCAGATTAACTTTAAAATACCGTACTTTGGTGTTGAACTAAAATCTGTAAGCGAAAAAAAAAAAGATTTTATTTTTATGGTGAACATAAAGCTAATATCAAGTTAAGTTAAACTAGTTAAAAAATACGTATACGTTGCATCATAACATGCTCGGAATTGTTTTTTCTTTATATATATTTAGTTAGTTACGATTCTGTTTTATTATTATTATTATTATTATTATTATTATTATTATTTTACTGTTTCAAAATTAAAAACATATTTAAAATCAGACATTTAATAAAACTAAAAAAAAATAAAATAATAAAATAAATTGCACTAGACGTTTCAAGCTTTATGCAAGCTCCTCCTCATCAGGACAAATATTAATCGAAAAAACTAAAGGTGTTGTTTAGTGATGGGCATAACGATTATTTTGATTATTCGAATGAATCATTCGGGCATGAGCAGCAGCATATCTGTTAACCTTCATAATTTTTCTTATTCAATTACTACCAGATATTTTGAAAAAGAAAAAAAAAGAAGTTTCTGATTTTAATTAGAATTATATTAGATGCCAAATAAAAATGAAAAATGTGTTTTATGCTTCTGCGCATGCCCGACTGATTCATTCAAATAATCAAAATAATCGTTAAGCCCGATCTGTTGTTTATACATGTTTACATTTAAAATTATGCATTTAAAATATCAAATCCTCAAGGAGTATATATCACAGTAGGACCACATATTCTGGTGTACATTCTTCATTTAGCAGAGATTTCTGTAATATTGTAAAAAAAAAAACTTCTAGAAAAATTGTACTTTTAAAATTATTGCAGTCAGATTTAAGTATTTTGATATTTTCGAAATATGGGATTTATAAGATTACAGAAATCTCCCCTAAATGAAGCGTGTACAATTCCACCAGAATATGTGGCCCTGCTGCGATATATACTCCTTGGTGATTTAATATTTTAAATGCATAATTTGGAATGTGAACGTGTGTTAACAACAGCTTTGGTTTTCGATTGATATTTGTACTGATGAGGAGCTCATCTAGAACTTGAAACATCTACTGTAATTTATCTTATTATTTGATATTGATGTGTTTTATTAAATGACGGATATTAAATATCTTGATTTTAAAATTCTTATTCAGACGTAATATGTTCAGTTATTTTATATTTTATTCTTTTATTGTCTTTCTAAAATCCTTAGTTATTCTTTATGATTTTAATTAATTCCGTAGTGTAATTCTGTTATTTAATTCATTATTAACGTTTCGTGTGTTTTCAGCCTCCTCCGAGAGAACTGTGGAATGGTGAACTAAGAGGTTACTTTGTTGGGTACCGTGTAGCTGGATCATCGCACCCTTATTCTTTCAAAACAGTGGATGGTGCTGCTAATCAGAGTCACGAGTACACATTGACAGGGCTGATTAAGTCCACAAAGTATGAGGTAGTGGTCAAAGCTTACAATAGCGCAGGAACTGGTCCACCCTCTCAAGATTTGATAGCAAAAACACTGGACGGAGGTATCATTCCATTTTTCTATCTACGTTATCCGATTGTTATTATTAAGATGATGTTATTGATGCAGTTATTTTAAGCGACTTAAAAAAGAAAAGAAAAAAGAAACTTCTGTTTTTAGGATGTTATATATGTGTCTATGCATGTAGGTATCAATATTCTCAACAATCACCGAACGGATTTGAATGTAACTTTTTAATCTACATCAAACAAGCTTTTAAGCTAAAAATAGTCAGCGTGTCGTGTGTAGCTTTTTTACAATGACGCGTGAAGAATTTTATTATGTGAATGTCTTCTGCGTGTCAAACGTAAGTGCCATTAGAGTACATTCATACGTAAAAGTTTGAACATAGGACCAATAAAATTTGATTGAAGGTATTTAAAAGAAAAAATAATTAATGAGCTTACCATTATCACCAAACTAACGGTTTTAACGTTTCACTCGTCTAATTGAACTTATTACTGCTCATTTTACTGCTCATTACTGTTAATTTTACGGTATAATACTGACAGCTGGGATGCCAGTATTTTACTGTAAAATCAACATTTTTTTTTTTTTTTCAGTGTAGTACTTCGTTTAAGGGAGTTTTCTGTAACCAATCTTCTAGAAAAATTCTATTTTTAAAATTATTGCAGTTATATTTAATTATTTTAATATTTTCTAAATCTGGGAAGTAGTCGATATCTATTGAATGTTTAACAAGTTTCGATTGCAAATCGCCAAATTTGTAAACGCGTTTATGCTTTTCCAAGCGGATGTTGCATGATCGTCCAGATTCACCAATATAAACAGTCACAATCTTTAAAAAAGATACTGTAAATTATACCGGTATTCTGTAAGAGGTGGGTTTTAAGCTTGAATTTGCATAACATATTCTTCATAACAGTCTAAGGTTTAAAGGCTGTACAATATCCTACAAGTTATGTCTCCATTCAATATTATAAAAATTTGTCAGACAAAATATCTAATTTATTGAGATCAATTAATATTGGTACAGCTTTTAAACATTAGAATGTTATGAAGAATATGTTATGCAAAATCAAGTCTAATCTCCCCCTCCTCCCCACACCCCACACGCACGCAAACACACACAGAATACCGATATTGTTATCAAACATTTATCCCAAGGTGTTTACATTAAGCAGCATTTACTGTATCTTGATACTTTTTCCGATATTAACATTAAAATTATGAGGATAGGAAAGTAACAATGAAAATTAAGAAAACTTTCATTAATATTTTTTTTTTTTTTTTTTTTTTGTAAACTGTTCTTTTTTTTTTTTTTTTTTTTTTTTTTTTTGAAAAGAAATATTTAAAAAAAAATTAAATAAAAAGCATAAAAGTAAAAATAGATTTTTAAAAAATACACTCTTTTACAAGCATTCGATATTTATCTTGAAAATCACGCCTCGTTAAATGACTGCATCATAATGTTTCCAAAAAATATCCCGTTACAATATATTAATTTGGCGTGGGCATCGAATTTGATTACGGAAAATTCACCGCTTTTTATACACTTGGTATAAAGAGTGAGCAAATGAATTTATTTTTAAAAAAATATTCAAACCAGTACAAGTTACACGCCGGTAATTTGTACGGTCTCTACTCCTTTCTGCGGCCTTGTCTAAAGGTAATTTTTAGAACAGAAAACTGCCTTTTTTTATATACAAATGTCAGAATTATCTCACGTTTAATCTGTCATCCCCCCCTACATTATTGAATCCATTCTATCAGGTATATCATAGCTATTGTTTTCTTAAGTATTGTTTTACAAATGCTTGCAACTACAATGATCTTTTACAAAAAGCACTATGTGAACACAATGGCATCAGCATAATTAAAAAGCACATAATATGCTTTTGTTCTACATCCTGCCTTTGAATGAATTAAGTTATTAGGCTTAGCCTTTCGGTAGAACTTAATATCACCCACGTGAAAGGCAGTCTTCGTTTACGGATGTAGGTTGCTAGGAAATACCACTCAAGAGGAGGGGAGACCAAAAAATCAATAATGTTCTCGTCACAGAATAGATAGATTTTGTAAGTGGAGTTGCTCTCAAATCCAAACTTTCTGCTTTTTCAGAAATACTAAATTATTTCACTGGACTAATGAGGTTATAGCCCTTACGTTTCAGATGTCTTAGGCGATTTTTACAAGGTTTTTTTTTCTTATGAAATTGACTTTTTGCCAAATATTATTACTAATGAATTTGCAGAAAATAAATACAGAGAAAAATTATTTGTATGAATTGAAACAGTTTACATTTTTTGACAATTTTTAATTGACAATCACTTGACTATAGTTATAATTGTACATATTTATAGGAAAATTAAAATTGTCTGATTCTTTCAAGCATAGAGGAATGAAAATGATTTTGAAAATGAATTGCGTCAGAGAAATTTACGTTCTTGACTAGAGAAAAATGGAAAATTTATGAACACGTTTAAGGAGATTCGTTAGTATTTGTAATGATATCTTTTATTAAAGTATTTTAAAATATCTTTTCGGTATGTTATTAAATTTAAGATAAGGGAAAAAAATATTTCAATAAAAAAAATCCGCAAATATTTATTTATTTATTTATTTATTTATTTATTTATTTATTATTATTTTTTTTTTTTAAACTTACTTTTAAAAATCTTTTTTATTATTATTATTTCAGAATAGGAATTTTCTTCTACAAATTTTAATTTCTTGTATCAGATTTCTACATACCGTTAATGAATTATTTTCTTACAAATTCAGAAATATGATTTCAAAAAGGTTTATTCGTTGGGAAGAAAAAAGAAATATCACGATATCTGTAAAATTTTGATTTAAAAAATATATATATGTATTTCTTTTTTGAAAAAAAAAAAATGGTACATTACAATTTCTATCTTTGATTTCATAAAATACACCATAAAGAATTATTGGGGGAAAAAAATCAAATCAAATAAGAAATAATATTATATCTATGATTTTTTTTATACTCTGATATATATTGAAATAAACACAAACTTAAAAAAAAAAATGGAATACAGTTAAAAGCCTTTTTTGGCATATTTATTACTCTTGAATTCAACAAATATTCTTCAGAATAGCTTAGAAAGATCAAAGTATATTAAAAAATATATATTTAAGAATCAAAAAATCGATATTTTCGTCATTTGTCGAACACAAAAGATTAGAAATCTCCCTTAATAATTATGATCTGCATAATTAAAGTTAAGTTCGCTCTATTATTGAAACGTTATAACCGCATTTGTTTTTGTTGAAAACGTATATGCATTGAAGCAATTATTGGCTGGTCTAAAATGCAGATTTTATTTTTATTATTATTATTGCTATCAAAAGATTGTTTAATTGCATCAAATTTGATTGATGAAAATTTTGATTTAAATTATACAATATTTCATAAATATTGGTATATTTATATTTCGAAAAATACAGTTAATATTATCACTCTATTTCTGTTTAGTATTAGTTAAGTTTTAGATGCCGTAAAAACTATTTCCAATAGTATTCTTGGAAAAATTAAATAAGATTAAAATAGAAATACGTCTACTTGTATTGAGTTGAAAATATTTTCTATTAATGTAATAACATTTCAAATTAAAATTAATAACATTTAATTTTTAAAACATAATGTTATACATTATCCTTTATGAAATATGAATTGTTTTTTTATTAGCTTCTTTAGTTATTTATTTTTTGTTTGTTTGTTTGTTTTTCTCATTTTATTTGTTCGTTTATTTTTATCTATTTTTTATTACAATTTATCCACTAATAAAACTTTTATTTTAAACTTTTAATCTACCCTTTTCTTCATTTTGTTGTATTTTATAAATTTTATGATAGATATTTTAAAAATGTCTAATAAGTTATTCCTAGGTAAACGGGCATAATAACGCTGCTAAGTCTTGTTGATTAATCAGTGTACAATTAGCTTTAATAAATGTTGTGCCACTTCAAATTTTCGCTTAACGCATATTAGCTATTATTATTTAATTTAATTTTTTTTAATATATTATTTACTATTTATTTCTTATTAAATATTATTTATATTTATAACTCAAGATTTGAAACATGAATTCGAAAGATCGTAGTTTTGAAACAACGAAATTATTATTTTTGCATTGTAAAAAAAACATATGAAAAGTTATTTGTATATACAATAAAGTATATATATATATTAATTACATTATATCCACATTAATTGAGATATTATAATCCTTGACATGTAAAAAATATCGCTTTATTTTTATATATTTTATCACGGAAACAGCGATAGGCAGCCAAATCTCGCCCAAACTCTACATCAGCTGATGAGTAATGACAAAAATTTGGACTATACCCATTGAAAGTCTGGGTAAACAGGAGAAAAAGATCAACGAACTTCATTCTATTTTTGTATATGACAATTTAATAAGGGTATTAAGCATTATGTAAATTATACAGAGATCTTGCTTTTAAATTGTATAAAGAATTCAAACTTCAAAATGTTTCTTTAATTTAAAAAAAAGTCTAAAAAAAATAAATATATATTGTTAATGGATCGAAAATATTATTTAGATTTTTTAAGTTATTTTTAAACGTATTTCAATTAATGCAACTTTTTATTTTCTCATTAGAATTTAAAATCGTTATTTGTAAGATTATCTTGGTTCAAAAATGTTCATTATTGTGTACAAATATTATTATGGCAACTATTTCATTGTATACATACTTGTATAAAGACTTGCGGTGTAATTTACCAGTGCATTCCAGTTATTTTGTTTTTGTTAATGAAATGAAGTACAGTTTTTGTGTTGCTTAATGTCATGAAAACCAGTTTCTTTTGTATTGATATTTACAATGGAACTGTCAACTTTTACACTATCCATCGTTTTAAAAATTCTAATTTTCAAACACACACACACGCGCGCGCGCATACGCACACGCACACGCACATTTATATGTATTTATGCACATTTATATGTAGAGTGGTTGGTATTTAAACAGATCCATATTTATCTAATACAATTAATTTAAGAGGGGGGGGGGGGACAACAGTTGCGAAATCACATGTAAAACTGTTGACATTGACGTACTTTTTTCTCGGAAATTACTTAAGCAATTCCAATACTTCTTTTATAATAGTTTTGGCATTAGCTGAACTTTAATTTTATCATTCGGTAGAAAATAAAAATGTAAAATACAATATTTATGCTATTTACTAAACAAAAGAAATTTAAGGGTTTTTTAAATTAAAATAACTATAGGATGAAACCCCAGTTATTGACACCTAACCAGTAACTGACACTTCAGCAGAAATCTAACTCAAATAAGCATTTTCTTGTAAAATTCTACAAAGTAATGTCATATAACTTATTTGTCTTAACTGATATAACTTATTTTTCAGCTATTGGTTTTTCAAAAAAGAGATGGTGTCAGTTACTGGAGATATTGAAAATATTTATGAAAAAAAATTAATTTTTAGTAATAAAAAGTATGATTTTTCAAAATTTTGTCACCAATAATTTTTTAATGTATCTTTACTATACTTTCAAAAACAAAGATAAGTATAAAATAGATTTAAAACATTGTAATAGTGATTTGAACAAGAAAAAATCCTTAAAGTGTCAGTTACTGGGGGTTTCTCCCTACTTACCTTACTTTATTTTCATTTTTTACCCAACGATAAATTTACAGCATAACTAACGCCAAAACTATTAAAATAAAGTATTGAAATCGCTTTAGAAATAGGTAAATCAATGTCAACTGTTTTACATGTGATTTCGGAACTGTTATGGCCCCTTAATGTTTTTAGGCAATTTCTTTGAAAGTATAAAAATCCCCAATAGTAAATATTTAATTGTGAATATTCTTATGAGCAAATATTGTTTTATTTAATAATAAATTAAATATTTTAGAACTTAAAGCTTTTATTTAATTTTTTATTTATGTACAGACTACATTATTAAAGTTCGGCATTTCCTTCTCTTTTTTTTTTTATAGACATAAATTTCATGAATGTCATTTAGAGTAAACATTTTTATATGAATGTTCTGGTAATTACCAGAAATCTAGAGCTATATTGTAGAAAGAGAGTTATTTTAAACAACATCTAAGTTTGTAGTTTGTAGCTCTTTTATTTATTTTTTATTTTTTTTAATACTGTTTTAAAGCACTTAAAGAAAATTGGACATGTGATTCAGTTAGAAAATCAAACAAATAACCCAATATTCAATATAAAATAATTGCTGCTATATCTGCTTCTCATTTTAGGTTTTTTCTTACTTAAAAGTTTCTTTTATTTATTAGGGTTTCGTTCATCTCACGAAACCTTATTGCTCCCGCTCCGTTGTCTGTCTGTCACAGAGCCATTCTCGAAAACTGTGTGACTTACAGAGTTGAAACTTTGTGTATAAATCAGAATATCAGCTGTGAAGAGCTAAAAATATTAAAATTTGAAAAATTCGTATTATTTTAATAAATAGAGATAAAAAACCAAAATTCTAACAGCCTTTTCCTATTAAATTGAAACATTTTTTATTATAGCCGATGCCAAAAATTAAAAAACCCACGATGAAATTCCTTCTACAATAATTAATTTTCTATCAGACGATTTCCACGTGAAAAATAAAATAAAAAGTTTCACCAAATGAAACTTTTAATTTCATTTTTCATTTTTTCTAAAAGATTAATATGAAATAAAATTGATTGACGTGATAGTCGTAATAAAACGGAAAATGTCTAAGATTTCTCTATAATACAAGGAGTATGAGTATGTGTAAGTACACAAAGCAGATTAATATCACGTCATTAGAGAATTAAAAAGTAAATCTGACGTCATATGGGAAGTTTAACTAATTTTTCAAATGTTTCAGAATAATACAAAGCGAGTATCAATATAAATAATAGAGAATAGTAAATATATGAGTTTGAGAAACATATTGAATCGTGATGCAAATCCAATTATGGAAATATTCGCATATTTTAACATTTTTAAGGTGTACAATTTGTTTAATTTTGAAATTATTTTTTTTAATATTGCATTTAGTCCATATGACGGATATTAGTATGACAGAATATAATAGCGGGCTTGGCCTGCTATCCGGCTGGTTTAGATATTCGAAAAAATGAAAAAATAGACCGGTAAATTTTTACTTTATAAAAAACATGACTTTTTTTTTTTTTTTTTTTTTTTTTTTTTTTTTTGCTAAATGGAATTTGTTTGAATTTATCAAAGAAAGGATAAAGTGTTTTGAAAGGAATATTAAACGAAACCCTTTGAGCGATCTTCGATCACACTTACCCACTTGTTTTTTTTATTTATGTACAGACTACATTATTAAAGTTCGGCATTTCCTTCTCTTTCTTTTTTTTATAGACATAAATTTCATGAATGTCATTCAAAGTAAACATTTTGATATGAATGTTCTGGTAATTACTAGAAATCTAGAGCTGTATTGTAGAAAGAGAATGATTTCAAGCTACATTTAAATTTTGCAGTTTGTAGCTTTTTTTTTTTTTTTTTTTTTTTTTTTTTAACTGTTTAAAGCACTTAAAGAAAAAAGAACACGTGATTCAGTTAGAAAATCAAACAAGTAACCCAATATTCAATATGAAATAATTGCTGCTATATCTGCTTCTCATTTTATGTTTTTTTTTTCTTACTTAGAAGTTTCTTTTATTTATTTTTTTTATTTATGTACAGACTACATTATTAAAGTTCGGCATTTCCTCCTCTTTCTTTTTTTATAGACATAAATTTCCTGAATGTCATTCAAAGTAAACATTTTTATATGAATGTTCTGGTAATTACTAGAAATCTAGAGCTATATTGTAGAAAGAGGGTTATTTTAAACTACATCTAAGTTTGTAGTTTGTAGCTCTTTTATTTATTTTTTATTTTGTTTAATACTGTTTTAAAGCACTTAAAGAAAATTGGACATGTGATTCAGATAGAAAATCAAACAAACAACCCGATATTCAATATGAAGTAATTGCTGCTGTATCTGCTTCTCATTTTATGTTTTTTCTTACTTAGAAGTTTCCAACTATATCATTATTTATAAGTAAATATGTATATTTTTTTATTGAAAAAGATTTGTTTGTAATTACTAATGACAAAATGAAATAACTTAAAATATACTCAAATATTATCATTTTTATGCCACAAAATTCGCCAAGTTAAAAGGCTCTTAGCGAGTTAAAGGGCCATTCCCGTGTCATTCCCTTTAAATCCTGGTTTTTATTTTGACCTTGTTCGTTCCATCTGGTTTCCCAGAACAGCTGTCTTTTTTTGGCACTTACTTCCGTTACGTCACGGGTTTACGTCATAATTTTGTTTTATTTTTATTAGACGACCGCACTACCATCTAGTGAGTCAGAATCATAATATTTTCTATTTTATTTCAGAATTTCACATTTTTAAACCATTTATTTATGTTTATTTTTAAATATTTTTTTAAAGGGGTAACTTAAAACATAGACAGGAAAAGTTATCAAGTAAATTTTCCAATTCAGACTAATGTCTAATCTCCATTGTTATTTTATTTTTTAGTGCTTTTTTTTTTTTTAATTTTAAATTTTTATTTTATATAAAAGTGTCACAAACTGAAATTAAATTTCACTTTAAAAGGTATTAATTTTGTTTAAAAAAACAAAACAAATGGGGGGAAATGTTTTATATAGTGCAAAAACTTATTGACTATTTTTGGCATCATATGATAAATTCGCTGTTTTTCTTATTTATTTCAACATGTGTAAACTCAGTTTGAAGTTTAAAATAATAATTATCATTATCATCATAATTCAATAAATAAATAAGTAAGTATATGCTTTGATGTTTAATGCTTACTAGAGGAAATGCAAAATTTATGAGAAAGATATTGTATTCAGGTAAAATGTACTTGAGGTCCTGAAAAATGCACAAAATTAAATTTTAAATAAATAAATGTATACATTAAAAGCGTGTGGGGGAAAAAAATGCAATTTAAACTTTCGCTGAATAAACTCCAAGCTCAAATGTAGCCTTAATTGGCCAGAAAGATATAAAGTTATATTTAATTTAAAATATCTTTACTCATTTTTTTAGGTAGATTTCGTAAGAAATACTACCTATTACATTCTCACCTAAGTTGGAAATTTTGAAAAATTTTTGCAGATCTACGCCGATCATGACTCCCAGAACCCAAAACCACCCCCAGTTCAAAACTTTATATATATATCTATCTATCTATATATCTATCTATCTATCTATCTATCTATCTATCTATGTCACTTTTTTCTGACCACGATAACTGGAAAAATTATGCATAAATCTCTTCCAAACTGATACATAAAATCAAGGGTCATAAAATCTCGGTCAAGTTCGTTAATGGGCAAAATCGAACCAAGGGGGGGGGGGGGGGGAAATGGGGGGACTTTTTGTGAAAACAGAAAAAAAAAACATAATTTCTTAATTATGATACGTATTGAATCCGTTTAAAGTTATTATTACTTCTAGGAACAGGGCCAAAAACTTATGTATGACAGATTTTTGATATAATTAAAAATTGTCTTAATGAGGGGGGGAAGGGGGGTTTTAGAAGAAAAAAAATCATAGCTTCGTCAATTCACAAGATATCAAATCCGCGTAAATTTATTATTAATCCTCTTAGTATTATCTAAAACTTTTATATTGACAAGTTTTTTATAGGACCAATCGTTATAGCAAAAAAAAATTAAAAACAAAAAAATCCCTGCCGGCTCCGCCTGCAAACAAGTTATTTTTCGAAGTAGGCGGTTCCAACTCCCGCATCTTTTCGAAACTGATACATAAAATCAAGGGGCATAAAATCTCGGTCAAGTTCGTTAATGGGCAAAATCGGACCAAGGGGAGGGGGGGGAATGGGGGGGGGGGACTTTTTGTGAAAACAGAAAAAAACCCATAATTTCTTAATTATGATACATATCGAATCCGTTTGAAGTTATTATTACTTCTAGGAGAAGGGCCGAAAATTTATGTATGACAGATTTTTGATATAATTAAAAATTGTCTTAATGAGGGGGGGAGGGGGGGTTTAGAAGAAAAAAATTCATAACTTCGTCAATTCCCAAAATTTCAAATCCGCTTAAATTTATTATAATTCCTCTTAATATTATCTAAAACTTTTATACTGACATGTTTTTTATAGGACCAACTCTTATAGCCAAAAAAAAAAAAAAAAAAAAAAAAATCCTTGCTGGCTCCGTCTGCAAACAAGTTTGGTTTCGAAGTATGCGGTTCCAACTGCAGCATCATCGCAAAAAGGTCATTTCTTCCGCAATTCCCGACAAACAGGTGCCCCACGGTCTGCGTCTTCGAAATCTACCTGTGCCTGTAGGCCGAGCCGTCAGGGATTTTTCTCTTGGAATATGTGTTTATATAAACTTTTCTTTTCGTGTATAAAGGCTTCAGGAAAAATTCCCTTTTAATTTTTTTAAATTACTTTTAAACAAAATAGCCATGTTTAAAATTTAATATTCTTCTCAAAGAATAATTCTTTTTACATATTTTTTATTTTTTATTTATTTTTATTTATTTATTTATTTATTTATTTTTGAGTAGAGAAAAGTATAAATATTAATTTGTATCAAGATTTCAAATAATATTTATTTCAAAAAATTTAATCATTTAGGAAAAGTATTTTTAAAACAATTGTTTTTAATAGGAGATAATCTTCAAAAAAAAAAAAAATTCTCAAAACATCCCGAAGGTAATTTAAAGAATATATTGTTGTATTCCGAAGGCAACTTAAAGAATTTATAACTGAAAATCACTATACAAAGTTGCTTGACTTTATTCTTTTTAATAGAAATTTAAATGAATAAACTTAATTTGACAAATCTTTAAAAAAAAAAAAATCGGAGTTAAATATGTTGAAAAACTGGAAGAGGACGTGGCAATCACAGACAGTACAGCATAAAAAATGTTATATATTTTGATCTAAATATCGTATTTTCATTCGGTTTTGATCGTTTTGTTCTAAAAACTCAAAAAAGTATAAATTTTGGGGAGGGGGTAACATATTTGTGTTACGGACCAACTTAAATATTGCAGGGGGGGGGGGGCTTCAGAATCGTTGTTTTAGATTTCTAGATATTCCGCATTCATATCGAATTTTTTTCTTTAATTGAATTTCATGAAATTTGTATCCATAAAAATTAATTTAAATATGATAATAAAATGACTGGGTGTAAATAAATTAATAGGAGTAAATAGAAAGTTATTAATGTTTTTTGCTTAATTTTAAAATTTCTGGTGCTTTTTTTAAGTTTTAATTTTACACCAGAGAGCTTCGTTTTTCCTTGTATGTATTTTTATTTATTTTTATTATTTTTTCTTTATATATAAATTTCAATTTTTATATTTATTTTTCAATTCTTATGTGCACATTTACATACATGTATATAGTCAGTAGAACTTGCGTCATAAATAAATTGTAAATAAATAGATATATTCAAAACGTATGCAACAAAAGTTCATTTAATATTCCTCTGGATAAACTACAAATTTAAATGTAGCCTAAAATCATCTTTTTCTTCAATATAGCTCTAGACTTCCTGTAATTCCCTTAAAATATTTGCTTTGAATGATAGTCATAAAATTTATGTCTATAAAAAAATAATAAAAAGGTGATTAAAATAGGTAATTAAAATATAAAAAAATATTTCTTAAATAAAAAAAATTTAAAAAACAAATTGTTATCACGTGATTTTTAAGAAAAATATGATACTATTTAAATGCAATCACTCATTTTATTCAAAATTTTAATCAATTCTTCATGGCTTAGTTACTATTAAAAGAGTCCCAATCCAACTAAATCATTTAAATTTAAAAATGTTCCGCAATCGGGGTGTATTATAATTGTCGGTGATAATGATTTCTTACCAAATAAAAGTAATTATCAATATTATTTTAACAATAGCTGCACGTTTGCTAAAATAAATAATAATAATAATAGATTATCGGGACTCCTTCTCCTTTCCATGATCCGTGTGCTTCTGCCATAAATAGAACGCCATTTTTCAGTGATTAAAAACATTTGGTTACTATATATTTCTCTCTATTCTTAAAAAAATAATAAAGTTACTAACTATTTCACCATCGCCTGTTGTAAATCTACCTTGTCCTTTTCACTTTCTCAAAAATTATAAAATAATCGTTATAAAAACATGAAAACTGGTAGTTTTACAGAGAAATGTACGATAAACATGATGAAACAAACAGTTTTTAAATCGAAGAATTATTTTAAGCGCTATACAATGTTGAAATCGGTCAAGAAAGTTACATAAATTTTAGAGGATAAAATGAAAACTATTCATAGCCGTGTAACCATCTTTTAGAGCACATACTTTACAAAGATTGTGGTGTGCAGTGTCCAATCATTTTGCAAATATCATTATTTTTTTTAATTTATTTATTTTTACTTTTATTCAAAATTTCATTTTCCAAATAAAAAATTAATTTATATTTTTCAAATAGCCGTTTTTTATTTATAGTTGCCAGAATTTAAAAAGACCGAATAGTTATTTTAATAAGAATTTAGGTATTCCCTATAGGTGCTTCCAAACAATGTATTTTCAACTGAAATATATATTTATGCGTGAATAATGAAAAAGATAAAAAACTTTAAAATAATTAAATTATTATGTACGAAAAACATTTACTGGTGAATATTACATCATATTTAAAGCAAATTGTGCATTTTCATGTGTTGAAGGATTTTTTAATGATACATAGAACACGACTTTTTAATGATACATGGGAAACAAACGATACATAAAGGAAAGTTTTTTGCCGTCGAATATTATGCTTAAAGATATACGGGTTTTTTTATCTTTTTGAATTATTTGAAATATATATATTTTTTTACCCTGAATATAATTTTCTGTTTTTCTGTTGCTTTATATATATATATATATACAGTGGTGGCCAAAAGTGTGGACATTTTTTGAAAGTTTCATGTTTTTCAACTTTGTGTGCTTGTAGAATATATTAATTTTCACTTAAATACAAACGTTTATATATCAAATTGAAAGTAATTTAATGTAAAATTTAATAATAAAAACAGTATTACAATATCTGTATTACAAAAAAAGTTATGCAACCAATAGTAAGATCTATCTTAGATTTGCATTTTTTTAAAGTGATACTTACACAATCAATACTTAGTAGGATAACCCTTATTTTTGAAGATAACTTCACAGCGTCTTTTCATCGAGTGAACGAGTGTTTGGAGTTCATCTTTCGTAATCACATGGTGCCAAGAATCAATTATAGCTTCAATAAGTTGCCTTTTATTGGATGGACGTTTTTTTCGTACAAGAATTTTCAAACGTCGCCACAAATTTTCAATTGGATTGAGATCAGGGCTGTTTCCTGGCCATGGTAATATATCTATACCTTTATTTTGAAACCATGCTTTGCATACTTTTGCTGTGTGGCATGGAGCTGAATCCTGCTGAAAAATAAATAGTGCATTGTTGGGGAAGAGATCCCTGATGGAAGGTATCAATTTTGGTTCCTGGACAGTTTCGATGTATTTTTTGGCATTCAGGATGCCATCAATCACTTGAATTCGGCCCACACCATCTGCAGACATACATGCCCAAATCATGACATTTGTTGGGTTTTTTGTAGTTGCTTCAATGCAATCAGGATGAAGTGCTTCTCCTACTCTACGTCTCACGTATTTTCTACCATCACTACCAAAGAGCGATATTTTACTCTCATCGCTCCAGATTACTTGCTTCCATTGATTTTCTTACCATTTAATGTGTTCTTTTGCCCGCTTAACTCGTTTTTCGCGTTGCTTTTGATTTAAATATGTTTTTTTTTTCCTTGGAATTCTAGCTTGTAGTCCAAATCCTGATAACCTTCTTCTTATTGTTCTTGAACTTACTGCAATACCCGCTGCATTCATTTCACATCTAATGGCATCTGATGAAATTTTTCTATCTTGAAGGAATAGCCGTTTAATTTTTCTATCGGCAGTAGCACTTGTGCATTTTTTTCGACCTGATTTGGCCTTATTTTCCACTGATTTCGTTTTTTCATAATGTAAACAGAACTTTTGTACACCAGAACAAGTCACTGAACCACCAACTTGTCTTGCAATTTCAGCATAAGAGAGGCCATTTTCTCTCAATATGACAATTCGGCTTCTTTTTGTAGATGTCCAATTAGTTCTTCTTGTTGATGACAATTTAAAATTAGTTTAATTTAGAAAAAAAGGACTTTAAATATTCAAAAACATTAATGCTCTATTTAATTGTACTAGTATGCATCATTCCGCAAAATATTTCCACAACAATAACTCTTTTACCATCCAAATAACCCAAACTATAGTTACGGACATTTGATTGGTCCTCAGAACAGTGTTTGTGATTGGCTTGTACGCTTTTATTACAAAACACGTTCTTATTCAAAACAATTTGTGTTTGTTTGTTCTACTAAAATGAGCATAACTTTTTGTAATACAGATATTGTAATACTGTTTTTATTATTAAATTTTACATTAAATTACCTTCAATTTGATATATATAAACGTTTGTATTTAAGGGAAAATTAATATATTCTACAAGCACACAAATTTGAAAAACATGAAACTTTCAAAAAATGTCCAAACTTTTGGCCACGACTGTATATATATATATATATATATATATATATATATATATATTTAACTGAGCAAGATTAAAAATGTTTTGATATCAATACATTAATTTTGAACAATTAATATGTGGTTTTTATATGTGAAAGTCGCGTCTTTTTCAGTAGATCACATGCATTTTCATTTATAAATCATGCAGTATTAAGCTTCCGCTGTAAAAATGTCATCATATTTATAGTGAAATGTTCATTTTTATTCAGAAATCTTAAATAATTTATTACGATTATAATGCAAAATGACATAACTTCCGCAAACTTGTCCGTTCAGTTTCTTTTCCAGATTTTTCTTTGTTTTATTCTTCTTATTATTATTATTATTTTATTGGTGTGGGAGAAGTCCAGCGAACAATAATATTTGATTAAGTTAACAACGCTGTATTTTGTTAAGTTTTTTTTTTTTTTTTTTTTTTTTTTTTTCAAAATTCTTTCGACCAATATGTAATCTACCATAGTATCTCCTCTATTATTACATATTTCAAATCATCATGTATTTAAAATATGTAATAAATGTATAATTTGCATTTTCAATGGAATTTTTAAAGCAAAATTGCTTTAAAAATTGTGGATTATATAATTTTTTTCTACTAATGTCTTTCCCTTGTAAATCACGGGATAAGCGGTCAGAGGGTTAATGCTTATTTCACTCACTGAGTACATTTCCTAAAATTATATTTATATGCAAATGACTATTGAGTTTTTTTAATTTGCAGCCATTTTTGTTTTCGCCTTTTTAAAACAGAGCAAATTAGTGTGTTTTTAGAGGCCGCGGAATCTAAACAGCCAGCGCGGCGATTGGCAACCGTACCTCATAAGAGGCTTAGCCACCTAGTATTTAAAAAACTGCGAATAATAACTTTTTTTTAAAAGAACATAAAAGCTTGAAACCCTCAAATAATGCATACAATTTAAGCATGTGACACGCAGTAAACGAAAAAAAAAAAAAAGGAAGAAAAAAACTTACAAATAAAATTAACAAAAGTTTAGAATAAAGCATAAATTATGTAAGTCTGTGCATTTCCCTAAAATTAAGTAAAAAATAACCATATAAATAACCCAGTATAAGAAAATTGCAAAAAAATTTTTATTTGAATATTAAAATCCTATTTAACAATTCTAAATTCCTAAAATTTTGCAATATATAAAATTATGTCATTCAAAATTTTTACAAAATTAAGTATGTTTCATTCTTTTTTTTTTTTTTTTTCAATTTTATCGCAAAAACGAAAAGAAAGCTTAAAATTCAATACAAAACTTAAAATTATATTTGCTGTCAAGAAATTTTGTCATTCGTGCATTAATGAAGTAATAATGTATGATTAGAAAACTATTTCATGCCTGATTACCTAATATCGAAATTGAACTACTGAAAAACAAAACCATGTGCCATGCATAGACATTAAACTCATTATTAAAAAATACCCGTGAAACTATTTTTTCAGCTAAAGTAATACATGCGCGGAGACGCCTTTTTCGACACTTTGTAACTATAAGAATATTTTATAAATTTAAAACCGTATAAAATTCCTGAAAAGCATTTTAGTCAATACTGGTATTGCATTTGAGTTATTTGGGGCGGCTCTGTGTTAGAACTATTATAGATCATAAATGTGCCCCAGAGCATAGTAACATTTAGTGCAGCTGGAAAAATGATTTTCCAAAAACTGCAAAAATAAACTGTGAGAGTATTTCTATGTGGACTATATAAGCCTTTTTATTAGCAAACATTTAAACTTTCCAACTGCTTTATACATTTTCTCTCTCGTACGAAAAATGAATGTAATGTATACAAAAATATGAATATTGATGAATTGAAATTGTACACCATCATTCAAATCAACTTCAAATAATTACCTCCAATTGGCAATGATGTATCCAGAATACATTTTTGTGTGTTGCCCTGTAAAACAGCTACAAATGTTAAACTTTACGTGGAAGCGTACTTTAGTAAACCAATGTAACGCATATCGGCTTAGCTCTGTTTAAAATATATTAGCATCATTAAAGCGCACAAAACATTACAACACATAGACCACAATGTATTGGAATTACTTTGCGTGTCCCTGTAAAAGAAATATAAATGCTTCGCGCGCCATCTTCAATAGGAAGCATACTATAATGTCTCTTAATAACACATTTTAATTTAGTAGAAATGCAAGCATATTTACAAAAGTTGAAGCAAGAAGAGACATACAAACAACCAGACCGATCGAAAAATCATAAACAATTTTCAATTATGTTAGAAAATGAAGGAAATCAATTATTCCCTAAAAAATATATAAATCAAAAATCGACAAATCAAAGTAATTCTGATACCGTATGAGTATTATTTTCTCTTTTGAGGTAGTATTTTGATCTTGTACACAAAATACTGATTTTATTTTCTCCTTACAAACTGCAAAAATAGATAAGCCTGACTTCATAAAAATTAAATGTTCTCATTAAAATTTTTAAATGTTATTTTTTTATAGTTGAACATATTATTTTCATCTCTGTATAAGTTTTAAGTCTGAAAAATAACAGTAAGTTGTAATAATAACCTTTTAAAATGAACGTGTTTGCATCTTTTTGTATATTTCGAATTTATCTTGCATATTTTCCTTAAAAGTATTCCATGAACCAAAATAACATATAAATACATTTTATAGCAAATAGTTTAAGCTTTTGAATAATGGTATGCTTATTTTGGTTCATGGATTCTTTCAATGGGAAATCTTTGCGGGAATTCCATTAGTGGTCATATATATTTACCTCCCGATAAAGTATTTATGTTTGTCAAAGTATAAGTTCAGTATACTAATTTGATTGGTCAACAAGGTTTTGAACAAAACCAGACATGACGAACTTGCTAGGGTTGTCAGATTTGACTAACATTAGCCAATTTTATTTTATTTTTCAAAATTGGCTAATATTAGCCACTTTTTCTAGCTCGTAATCTTCGCTTTATTTAATCTCAAATTTCTGAGACAAAATAAGACGGAGATAACTTTTAGGAAAGAGTGGCAGTTATTTTTAATAAAATAATTATCCAATCTGGCAACGCTGAAACCTGCAGTTATCACCAAAAATCTGATTGTTTACTGATTTGAAAATTAACTCTTAGAATATATCAGCTCAAGCAAAATCAATCGTACATGCAGGAGCACATTGATGAGCAGAACCTATACGATCTGTACATGTACGGAGAATATGACTCTGTTATAAAAATCTATATAAGATATCAACCTACAAGTTAAAAAATGTCTAATATTTGGATAACAATATGCCCAAGACATGATACAAAAATAGAATCATATCGTCAGTACAAAATTGGCACAAGTGTTATAGGATGTCGCAGACACGTTTCATCCATGGTGTGTTACCTGTGTAATCGGCGACATTTTTCGATTACAATTAAAACTCTGAATGTGGAATATGAACAAGCACTTTGAAATGCAACAACAGGATGGGTTAGTTTAGTGACGATTCATTTGAAGAAAGTGACGTATATGCGTAGTTGAAAGGTAATTCCTAATAATAAAAATGTAATTTCAAATTGCTTATTTTTCTCTGATAATAATAAATATATTTTTCCAAATAACTATCTTAACTTTACTTGTCAAAGTATATGCTTTATGGATTAACAATGCCATGTGACATGGTTAGTGGGGGATAATAGGTCTTTATCTACCCCTCTCCTTTTCAATTCCTTTTATATATACTAATACTAGTGTATCCAATTCGGGTTTCCTAAGTTATAAAACATAAGTAAAATCCTTTTTTTTTTTTTAAACTAGTAGATTTTTACATTTAATATATTTCTATAAATTACCCACTAACAATACAAAAAAACATTTTTAAATTAAAAATATCAATAATGTATTCCAATAAAGTTTTGACATTTATTAAAATCGATACTTTCGTATTCGACACATACCATGAGTTAATAGCCAAAAAAATCACCAAAGATCGCTACTTACCGCGGTTTAAGTGCTTAGTTCGATTACATATCTGTTAAATTTGTATTTTATTTATATTTTTATTATTTTATTTATTTACTTATGAAGTTTTTATTTCGTTATGAAATATTAACCGGAAACAAATACTGAACTGTTTACATTATGTTTTAAGCGCAAACGAGTTAATCTTTCGTAATCGTGATAGAAATAGATTTTATTTAAAAAAAACATTCTTAAAAATTACTTTAAAAACTATTTAAAAAAAATCAGTAAATTGCGATACACTTAAAAAAACTGTAATTAAAAAAACATTTATTTTTTTACCCTATCCGACCGTGTAAAAGTTGAAATTGGGCAATGGTTAGAAGTTTAAAAAAAAAAAAAAAAATGCAGTAAAATGCGAAATTTGTGGGTCAGTTGTTGCCACCGAGAATATGATGTCAGCGTTACTTACTGACATGTTTTTTCTTTATAATATAGATATATTTTACAGATTACCTTCTCTTTCAGATGTACCAGAGGCACCCGCTTTTTCAGTAGTTGCAGCTTCAGAGTCTAAAATCAGTCTCCGATGGGGAGATTTACCTTCTAGGAATGTTCCTGTAACAGGTAATTATTTATTTCAAAAGCATTCATTCTAAGGATTCTCATTCTGTATGTTACTGTACACTTTTAAAACAAGTTCGAAATTGCACGTCAAACTTGACAAATGAGGTGCGTTCGTACTGTTATTATTATTTCAGTGAAATGAATTATATCGTCTGTTATTACGATATGATTAATTTCTGTAATAAAATAAGTATATTTTAAGTTGGCAACATTTTATCTTTTGTTGACATTTACTAAAAATTCCAATGGGAAACTTAAACCTAGCTTGGAAAATTTCAGAAATTGAAATCTATATTTAAACTTTTTTTCATTTAGTATCTATTTCTCCGGAAACATCTATCCAAAAATCTGTCAGTAGATTATAGGACTGCTATAATTAAACAATTTTAGTATGGAAATTCGGTTATTAAATTCAGTAATATGACTCCATCTTAAATAGGACGTAATCACCATGGCAATCTAGAATCACTACCAATCATGGGATATCATTGAATTAATTACGTATGATAGAATTTAAGAGAATGAATAACGTGACTATAATTTGGTCATAGAGGTTATAAAATGTCATGTACGTCAAATATGACTATAACTTGGTCATAGAGGTTATAAAATGTCATATACGTCATATATGACTATAAGGTCATACATGTCAGATAACTTGACGATACATCTCGGTCGCTTGGTAATTAATCCTCGGAAGCTGCTATAACAAGCAAGTACCGATTTTTAAAAAATTCAAATTACTTAATAAATATTTTTAGCCACCCACAGGGAGGCTTATTCTTTCAATCTCTATCATTTTTCATGTTTATGAAAAGTCACAGCAATCCATCGTTGCCACAGGTTAATCTCGGAAAATGAAACATTTGAAGTTACTGAAAAAATGAATAACTCAAAAAGTATTTATCACAAAATTGTTAGACAAACTGCGTTAGAAAGGAAAAAAATTGTATTTTTCTTGATATAAATTTAAAATCGAATGATTATGCCGTTTTTCAAATAATGAATTTCAAAAATTACCAAATTTTACAATGAAGTACCATAACGAAACCTTCACGCGTAAAAAGATAATGATAACGGCTGTTGCTTTCGGTCGAGAATGGACCAAACGATGTCCGCATTTTACTATTTTTACCGTTTTTAACGAAATTCTGTAACTTTAGAAGAATTTTTCTTTGAATAGGCAATAGAAATGCATAAAATCGTTACAAAAATTTTAAAATTTCAAAAAACTATAGATGTAAATTATCAGATATGAAAAATAAAGAAGAAATTTTGTACTTTCGTGTTATAGCAGCCACCAAGCATGAAATATTTTTGTTTCTGTTTTCATTAATATATTGTAAATTTGGTACTTTCGTGTTATAGCGGCTTCCAACGATGAACTGCCAAGCTGTCAAGATTTATCGCCAAATTATAAAGCATGTATGACATTATAATAATATATGATATATATATATAACATTTCTGTACGTATGTGGCCAAGTTAT
The DNA here is from genome assembly GCA_963931845.1 of Maratus michaelseni. NCBI lineage: Eukaryota > Metazoa > Arthropoda > Arachnida > Araneae > Salticidae > Maratus > Maratus michaelseni. The sequence continues at coordinate 400,911,482 of OZ007588.1, forward strand.
AGTCATATATGATGCATATATGATGTATATATGTGACATGTGTATATGATGTATATAAGACATATAAGACATAAATAATATGTGTATAATGACGTATATGGCACATATAGGAGTGTTTGGAATATATATATGCATATATAGGATGCCTATATAAGCTTTGCGATGATCTTGGCGAAATCATAACTGCAACCTTGGCATAATCATAATTGTGGGAGCCGCTATAACACGAAAGTACGGTAATTTTTTTTTTTTAATAACCACACACAGGGCTAATTCTTGCAGTTTACAGTAAAATTCATGTTAATGAAAAGTCACAGCCACTCCATATATAAAGGAGGACACCCTTTATGCATAGCTATACAAATGGTTGTTACTGACGATATTAAAAATCAAATTGTCTCTCTGTATTATGCCGATACTTCCGCTTGTATTTCCTTTCTCAGTACCTAATTGCCATACAGCGGGCGCAGACCCCATTTAAACAATAATATAAAGGATCCAACAAAGTTAAACCCGTCGTGGCGGGCATTTCTAAGGGGACCAGTGGCCCTATCTCAATAGGAATGAAGTTACCTCTAGAGGGGGGGGGGTAAGTTCCTGGGGGGAAAGGTTCAGTAAGACCTTTTCGGTGCTCCTCCCTCATGTAAACCCCATGTAAACCCCTTCATGTAACATATCAATAATTGATAGATCTCGTCAAGCACTATGGTCTGGTCCTACTTTCCGCCTCTCACTCGCCCCCTCCCTTAAGAAGCATATTTCTCTGTTTCAACTCTTTCTAAATTTTAGTTTTTCCCATCTTTCTCAGCCCCTTTAAGCCCCACAGAGGGCATAGGCCTCTTCTAAAAAATCCAACGAAATTAAAATCGTCGAGGCCGACATTTCTAAGAGGGTCCCGAGGCCCTATATCCCATAGGACCGGAGTTAAAGCCCCCCCCCCCTCACGGTGGAGACATTCAAGGTGCTCAAACCCCGTCATGTAACATATCAAAAGTTTGATCTCATCAAGCACTTTTGTCTGGTTTTACTCTCTCCCTCCTTCTCTCCCGTCTCCTGTCATGAGCACTTTTCTTATTTATTTTTTTCAATTTCTCATAATTATTTTAGTTTTTCCCATTTTTCTCTGTTCCTACGGACCGGACAGCTCCAAAATTTTACCAAAATTAGCTGTAAACTGCCTAAAGGTATCCCCCCCCCCTTCTATTGCCGCCCTCGGTTTTCACGTATCTCTCGATTGGGCCCGACAGAGGGGCGAAAAGGGGGATCCCTTTTAAAGTCCCATCTATCAATTTCAAGTGAGGATTCATTTTAAAGGTCTCGTAGAGCACTTGTGTTTTGTATAGCTCCCCCTCCCTTCCTCCCACCGCTCCCCAAGATCCCGTCAATTAAAGCTAACTCATCATTTGTTAAACAACTTCTCTTAGCTTTATCCATCATAAAAGCTGCTATCATAGAACTTTTCATTATCTTTTTTAGGTTATCTATTAAGTGCTAAAATGCCTTGAATGATTAAAAATAATTTAAAGGGTGTCATTAAGCCAGCACATTTGTAAACAACAACTACCTCGCCACGTCTCAGCCCATTGAAGCCACATCTTTTTACTATTATAGTTATTAAAAATACTTCTAGTCACCGAATCCTTTTAAAACTTGGTGTGCTCGTGCCTAATATATTCCGCCAGCTCACAAAAAATCTTAGAGCGCTAACTAAATTCTAAAGTGGAGAAGCTGGCTTATGCTAACAAACACTTTTTTTGACGAGTTAGACTTGGCTGAAAAAATCTCAACGATAAAAGCCGTGGGTGGCCAATCTATATTCTGCCGTAAGGTAGAATTTTTCCCGCTTGTTATTAATATCTTTTTAGGTTTTGATTCGATTTTCATAAAATTTGAAATGATGCGACAACATTTTACAAAGATTATATATATTAAATTTCAACCTATTTGGTTGGGTAGTTTTTGCGCTGTTAATGCAGACGGACGGACCAGACGACGACTATAGGTGCTACGTATTTATATAATTATGAACGCACCTAAAAAAGACAAATGGAAAATATAACCATGAACGAAAATATACAATATCTCTTTCGAGTTACCCATGATTCCGAAAAGCATTCTTTATCTTTATAAACCTCATAAATCAATATATTTTTAAGATATCGTTTACAAAAACAGTTTTTTTTTTCCTGCCACTGATTTTTGGAAACGCTTCCAAGTAATTTTTATAGTGTATTATTAATCAGTTTTTTTTAAACCGGATTATCAGTTTTTAGGATAGATCAACTCTCAATTAAACATTTTCGGGCAAGAGTAATAAATTAATATTATTTTTAATGTTTATGTTAATGCTTTTAATATAGCATATTCGTCTGTAAAACATGTTTGTTGAACATGAAAATGTTTACTTGAGAATCGATAGCATTCGAAAAACCCATATTTCGGTTTCTGAAAACTGATTAATACACTGTAAAAACTAATTGGAAACATTTCCGAAAGTCAGTGGCAGCAAAAAAAAACTTTGTTTTTACGTGGCATCTTTATTTTTTTGCAATATTTTAGGTTTAGCAGCCATCTTATGTTTGCCATCTTAGGTTAGGTTTGCCATCTCAGGTTAGGTTAGCCAGCTTAGGTTTGCTTGAATTTCGTAGAAAGACCGCACTAAAGTAAATATATCAAGAAAAACTTTATTTTTCAGTAGGCTGAAGAAATTAGATATTGGCTATGGCAACCAGGTCGATATTACTTCTAGTTCATTGTCGTGATTACTAAATTCCGATGAACGAAAGTATTGTCAAATAGGATTATGCAAAGAAAAAAAAACTAATAATATTTGCGTTGCGTGTAACAAATGTGTGCAAAACATGTACATTGAAAAGGGAATTTATCTATGAAAAATGTACGGAAAATACATTTTAATGCTTCAAAATGACGGATTTCGATAAAAATAGGTTTAAAATCAATGCCCGTAAATCTGATATTAAATGTTAAATTATTTTTTCTTTGCAGGTTACACACTTCACTATCAGAAGGAAGGGGGTGAGTGGTTCCACATTCCCATTATAGCGTCCAGCAGTAAAAATCGTTTTACCCTGACTGGCCTGGAAAGTTCTACGCCATATCGCATCTACATTACGGCCTCCAATCAGCATGGCAATGGAGAACCGGGCGACATCCTTACTGTTAAAACATCGATGAAAGGTAATTATTTGTTTAAAATAGTTATTATTTCAGAGTAGAAATTAAACCACTTGTTAATTAGTACTTAAGGAAATTAATTTCCATCATTTTTTTTATTACTTTCCTACATAACTGAAAAGTACTCATGACTTCGGTCCATTTGTATACAGGATAATTCCGTTTCGACTCAAACGACTGATTGGCAGAGTCAGCTACAACCGTGAATGTAGTGTCTAAGTATAGTAAAATGGCTATGCGATACACGATGAGGTACATGGCTTTGCCCCCTGGCGGTAAATTCCAAAATTGTTGATCGCATCTCGCAAACAATACGATATACGACAAAAAGGTCGATGTCAAATTTCTAGATGTTCTTGGCACAAATATTCCTTTTTCAATCGAATAAAAAGCATCTATTTACACTTTAACCAAATTATATATGGAATTTGTAAAAGCTGGTATCAAACACTTTAATCCCTTGCCTGTGACGCCCGAATTAAGTTCGGGCAATGCAAATGAGCCAATTTTGGAATACCAGGCAGGTATGTAAATTTTTCGCAAGATATACTATATATTTTTCGTAGGTATATATATTTTTCGTTTTTAAGCATTAGATGAACTGGGTTCGGGCTTCACGGAATTGAAACACAGATTTTTCTCTTGCCCGAACTCAGGTCGGGTATTCCAAAATTGGCACATTTGCATTGCCCGAACTTAATTCGGGCGTCACAGGCAAGAAGTTAGAGAAAAAAAATTCCATTTTTGGTACGTTTTTCTCAAATATATTCCACAGGCAAGGGTTTAATATAGATCTGATATTATATTAAATTCGAGGAAAATAGTATAGTTCTACCATGTTCGAAAATGAAGGGAGTTAATTCGCATACCCAATACATATTTTATATGTTTTGCCTGTAATTTTCTAAATACTTGTTCTATCATCCGCTGTTGTATTTCCAAACGTTGGTACAAAATACACTGACGTAATATGGTGGACAGAGATGTAGCTAGAATTTTTTTTTTTTTTTCAAGGCCTGAAAAAATTCCTGGACTTATTTTATCAAAATGAATTTAGCGTTATAAAAAGTAAAAACATGAAAGTGCCAAAAAAAATCTTGACATTCAAGCACAAGGGGTGGGGGGGACGCGTACTAATCTTACTTTATTCAACGATAAAATATGTATATGAAATACAAGTTAAATGACAGAAAGTAGCCAATTTTAATAATATTACTACTTTCTCTATGATCTTTTATAGCATAATATCAGAATCGCATAATAAAAGCATAAAAATAAGACTAACCTTGCAATATTTTATCAGATGTGAATTCACCCCTAATGCAGACCTCCCATTTGGTTCCTGTTTTGAATACCACTTTTTTCCAAGAAAAATATTATCTTTAGATTTTTCTTATACATTTTGTAAACATCAACTCGGAACATATTTTTTGTTGAAAATGTTGTAAAAACAATAGCACTAAACATTTTCTTCAAAAATACTGGTATTCAAAAAACGGTCGAGTGGGAGCACTGATAATGTCTTCCTTCATCTAAGAACTTAAAATAAGTTTCTGATAAATATTGAAAATTGACAAAGAATAAATATTCTTGAAATGTATTTCTGTTGATGATTAAAATTTACACAGCTTGTCTAAAGATCTGAATTTTTTTTTCTTTTTCAATTACATAAAATTTTATGAAGAATAAATGTCCACTTTTCGTAAATTTAGACTTTTGTTTGTTGATTAAATAATGTATGAGGTGCTTTTAAACATGTTTAAGCAATAAAATGTGCTAAGTTTTATTTAAAAAGAGAAAGTGCAAAAGTGTGTATACGTGTATAAAGTTTTAAAAAGTATTTTTTATGTTGAAATACGCGTGTAGAGGCATTAAAATTAGCTCTAATAATACATGCATATAACTAAAATAGTGGCAACGTATAGTCATTCAAAAATTAAGTTGTCAAACGTAATTGATTAAAAAGTAAAATCAAATAAGTTGTTAAACATAATTTATTTTAAAAAAAAAAAAAAAATCTAAATTTTCCGTCAACGTAAAATACAAGTGAAAGTGAAACGATTAAACATAAACATGTGCTTCTTTGCCTTTAAAACTACTTTTCCAGCAACATGAGATTATGAGCAGAGAAGAATCACTAAGTAAAATATTATATTCAGGGTAGAGTCTTGTATGAGTTGGATTACACCCAACTGGAATCCAAAAATTCCATTTGATGTGAATCCAAAAGTATAAGATAACAAGAACGAAAAATCATGCGTCAAGCATAGATTATGTAGCACTTTCCAACGCTTCCAAAATAATTTTACAAAACATACCGTTTAATAAGCTACAAGATAACATCTAAGTAAACAATTTGGAAAACGCATAACATATTTAAAAACATAATTTCAGGAATTTCCAACAGATACAATATTCGGAAAAATATCCGAATACTTTTATTCAGCCCTGTATATGATCTATAGATTTGTATATGCTAGGATGCTAAATTTTAGTTTAGTTAGGAAACGCGTAGCACAGTTTAAAATTATCTTTCTGGAGTTTCTGTCAATAAACGGAAATGTGTTCGCGAACTTTTGTGCTGCCCTGTATAGGATCTACAGAATTTATACACACCACGTAATAGACAAAAAGCGAGTTAAAATTAAAATCGCGTTTAGTAACTTAAAACGCACTTCCAGGAATTAGTGTTAACAGACAGTAGAGAATTCTTTTGTGTGTCCCTGTAAATGAACGATGACTGCTATACACACATTATTCTGTAGTAAGCCTCTTGTAATGAACCTTAGATATATATAATAAATTTCAATGCGTTTAAAATAGTGAAACATTATTTAAATAAACCGCAGACGATTTTTCTCCATAGACGTCATGTAACGGAATTCTTTTGACTGTCCCTGTAAAGTAACTATAAGTGCTATGCACACCCTATTCCATATTAAGCTTCTTCTAATGCACCTTAGTGATATATATAAATTTCAATGCGTTTAAAATAGTGAAACATTATTTAAATAAACCGCAAATGATTTTTCCCCATAGACCGCAATGTAACGGAATTCTTTTGAGTGTCCCTGTAATAAAACTATAAGTGCTACACACTTCCGTTGAAATAGGGAACATGCTATAGATAACGACAATAACATATAAAAATTGCAGAGCAATCCGAGCATATTTACGGGAGTTAGAGCACGGACAGACGGCAGACGGCCAGACGGCAGACGGCAGACGGCCATACGGCCAGACAAACCGAAGTCATAAGCACTTTTCAACTAGGTTGGAAAGTGCTAAAAACTTCAAACATCAAATCAAATAATAGTTATTTACTTAACCAAAAAATCGAGCGTAGTTAAGGCATATTTATAATATAAAAACAATTTGTTTCAAGTTGTTCAACATAATGGATGTAAAAGTAAAACAAAACAAGTTGTCAAACATAATTGATTAAACAATAAAAGTAAAACAAAAAAAAAATAATCTAAATTTTCCGTCAACGTAAAATACAAGTGAAAGTGAAATGATTAAACATGTGCTTCTTTGCCTTTAAAACTACTTTTCCAGCAACATGAGAATATGAGCAGAGAAGAATCACTAAGTAAAATATTATATTCAGGGTAGAGTCTTGTAAGAGTTGGATTATACCCAACTGGAATCCGAAAATTACATTTGATGTGAATCCAAAAGTATAAGATAAAAACTTCAAACATCAAATCAAAAAATAGTTATTTACTTAGCCAAAAAATCGAGCGTAGTTAAGGCATATTTACAATATAAAAGCAATTTGTTTCAAGTTGTTCAACATAATGGATGTAAAAGTAAAACAAAACAAGTTGTCAAACATAATTGATTAAAGAATAAAAGTAAAACCAAAAAAAAAAAATCTAAATTTTCCGTCAACGTAAAATACTTGTGAAAGTGAAACGATTTAGCATCTGCTTCTTTGCCTTTAAAACAACTTTTCCAGCAACATGAGAATATGAGCAGAGAAGAATCACTAAATAAAATATTATATTCAGGGTAGAGTCTTGTACGAGTTGGATTATACCCAACGGGAATCCGAAAATTCCATTTGATGTGAATCCAAAAGTATAAGATAAAAACTTCAAACATCAAATCAAAAAATAGTTATTTACTTAACTAAAAAATCGAGCGTAGTTAAGGCATATTTATAATATAAAAACAATTTGTTTCAAGTTGTCCAACATAATGGATGTAAAAGTAAAACAAAACAAGTTGTCAAACATAATTGATTAAACAGTAAAAGTAAAACAAAAAAAAATCTAAATTTTCCGTCAACGTAAAATACACGAGTGAAACTTAAACGATTAAACATGTGCTACTTTGCCTTTAAAACTACTTTTCCAGCAAGGTGACAGTATGAGCGGAGAAATCGGATACGATACAGCTACATAAAAACCTGTTCGGAAGTGAATTTACACCCAGTCACAAATATACTTGTGGTTTGATATTAAGTGATATATAACCTCATGGATTGAAAGCGTGTCCAATGTTTCCATTTTTTCAGGGGGGGGGGGGGGTTCCGGAAATTTACCACAATTTCTTAATAGTCTTATTTAAAGACAGATTTTAAAAAGGCGAATGTTGCAATTCGAAAATTCTAATAGATATCCAAATGAAAAAAAAAAAAAAAAATTGCTAAATTGGCAACATTTTGCGTGTTCTATATTCTTATAATCCCATCTGTGTAATTTTTCTTACATAAAATTTTTTTATCGGAAAAAAAAAATTATCGGGCATATTTTGTGAGACTGTACAATATTTTATATTAAAACCAAATATTCTAAGATATTTAAGATGCGTAAACTTGAAAATCCACTCTAAGCAATAAATATACTAAAAACGTTTAGAAAAGAGGGGCTTCTATTGTTTCAAAACCTACATTTCATATTAAATTGTCGGTCAACAATGTTTTAACATTATTTTAACGAAAGCTTTTGGCAATGGAGATTTGTCATACAATTGAATCGGTGAGTGTTGAAAGGAAATAATTCCATATTTTGACATCTCTCATTTTCAGATTTTTTAATTTTTTTCATGTTTATTGACCATTTTATGAAGAAAGGGAACTCGGTCAAGGTAGTAATACCTATGCATGGTTGGGAGGGAGGAATTTAAAATGTAAATGTTGAAAAGTACTATGTCCAGGAATTGTAAAATTTCAAAACTAGAATTTACAAGGAAGGTCTACATAAGCCCATACTCAGAAAAAATGGAAAAAAAAATTACAGAATATTCTTGTCATGAGGATGTAAATGCCTATACTAAAAATTTCTGCGGAACCTCGATATAGCGTCCGTTGAAAAAAATGAAAATTTTCATTTTCTTGGCGATTTATCATCGGTTGGAGACTCAATGAAATTTAAAATAAGTATGCTTTTATGACAAATACACTGCAAAAAATAACTGTTGATTTTACAGTATAAAACTGGCGCCCCAGCTGCCAGTATTATACCGTAAAATTAACAGTATTAAACCGTAAAATAAGCAGTAATACGCTGCCGCGCAAGCAGTAATACGCATACCGCGCAAGCTGGGGTGCCAGTTTTATACTGTAAAATCAACAGTTATTTTTTGCAGTGTACTCTTTAAAAAAAACTTTTTGTACTCTTCTTACTAAACTAAACTTAAATAAATACATTTTTATAACTGCAGTTTCGTCATATATATTCATATGTATATATAACGAAATTTAACCATCGTACCATACGGTTTAGGACAAAAATATAATACTTAAATTAACTGATTAAAATTGCTTCAAGTTTAAAATTAAAGTCCTATTCTGAGCACTGGCAATTCGGCTTCGATATTGTTAGTGTAGGAGACAAGAGAACAGTATTGTTGCCTGGAAACACCGACTTATTCAATAAAGAAATTTATAACAACGTCACTCTTAATCAGGTAGTTACTTTTAAAATTAGAGATCGACCGAAACAGGTTTTTAAGACCGAAACCGTAACCGAATTTCGGTGATCTTCCCACTTTCGGCCGAAACCGAAAGTATCAAATATATTTAAAAACTAATTACTACATATATAACTGCATATAATTATTAATTAATCAATTAATTAATAACAAATACTAATTACTTAATAATAACTAATTACGTTAGTAATTAATTTATTAATTATACGTGTATTGAACAACATTTCTAACAAACAAACGTACATATATATGTGTGTGTATACAAACATAAATAATACAAATTTTATATTTTATTTTTTTATAACAACCAATAATTGTAGGTATTTATCAATAATTAATTAACATTGTAGTTAAATAATGCAAAACAAATTGAATAATGGATATTTAATTTTTAAATATATTCCTATTTTCAGTTCGTTAATATTTTTGCATTTAAATTGATAGAAATAAAGTACTTAAAAGTTTGATTTTTAGGAAATTAACATTGAATATGTTTTAACCATTTTATAATTATAAATATTATTAATTTAATAGACGTTTAAATATTGATGAATATTATTATTAATTATTTAAAATTTTGTACAAACATTTTTATAGTACATATGTTTAAGTAACATGTTTACCTGACATTTTTTTTTACATTCATACGGTAACTTTTTATTTACTTTTTAACTTTTATTTTCCATTTCAATATTCTCAAAGTGAGACATGTGTAACATTTTGTATTTTAGCTAATTTTAAATATATATGTAAGGATAAAAATGTAATAGTTGTCAATTTTCTTTTAGGATATGCACAATAAGATCCAAATAAATCTTCGCTCACTCACCGCCTACCCCCCCCCCCCTTTTAAAAAAAATACTTTGCCACTCTCTGCCTCCCTAAGAAAGTATTGAAATGGCACCCCTGTTTGAAAATTTTATCTCCGGTGCCAAGTTGACTCTCTGTGCCTCTATCCAAAACTATTTATTTTCATATAAAATAAAACTTAATTAATATATCAATAATACAGAAATAGTTTCCATTTATACGAATTTCATCTCATAAAAAATATTTTAAGTATATATACCTCGATATATCTTTTGTAATAAATTTCGTAAATCTTAATATGTTTTAACAACACCTTTCTCATAAATCATTCGAAACAATCTGGAGTTTCAAAGTAAAAATTTTCTATTACTGTTAAGTTTGCAGCTTTTAAAGATCACGTGATAATCGTCTTTTACGTTTAGTCATAGATGCATTGCTTGCTTTATAATTTACACTCGCATCATGAATCAGTCATGACGGATAATGATAAACAATGGAGTTCCCAGCAATAAATAGCGTCTCATTTGAGCCGATACAAGTAATATCAATGAGTAAAGTTGAAATTTTCCAAAAGAAGGAACGAGATTTTGAAATATAGATAGTTCCTGTCACTCCGAAATTTTGGAAACAGTTTCGCCGAAAACGAATATTCGGCAAAACTCCGATTTTGCACCAAAACCGAAATTTCGGTCGATCTCTATTGAAAATACACTTGAAACTTATCCAGTCGGTGAAGTCGTGTAAAATTAAAAAAACTGCAGCAGCACTTAACTTTAAAATCTCATTTAACAAGCAATTAAAATTTCTTGAATTTGTCGAGGAAAAAGTGTTGCTCGCCAAATCGCGTCTTTTTGCGCCAAATACTCGAAAGTATTTTATTTTTTTACAATTTTTCTACTGCAGTTCTGCAGCTACATTTGACTAATCCTTTATAATGTACATGAGTAGTTTCATTAGCTTTTTTTTTTTCAAAGTATTTTGAGTATACGCTTTAAAGAGGTCTTCCTTGTTAGCTCTTTTCAACATTCACCTATTCGATCAGTGGCGGCTCGTGTGTTATTTAAATTGGGGTTCACAATCCATAAATTGCGAAGATAAAATCGGCCAGTACGACTCAATATACACAGAAAAAAATAAGACCCAAATTGGGTTTTATTTTTTCTCTGTACAAGTGGAAATACATTTGAGTTTTCATAAGTTAAATAAAAACAATGCAACTAAACGAAATAGGAAGCACTTCGACAAAATACAACATTTTACTTTCTATGAAGGAAAATCATACAATCAAACATACAAATAAACAAACAAAAAAAAATAACTAACTGAATATACGAAACCAAGGGAGATTTGGGATAAGCAACAATCAAGAAAGAGACAGTGAAAAATGCCAGATCCCAAACACTGAAGGTTGTGCGAATGGAACGATAGAACCGGCGCCTTTGTCTCACACTCTTCTCGCCACTTTCGTCCGCATAAGCTGGTTTCAAAGAGAATTTCTTCGATCGCACGTACTATCCTGGAAGGACTTGGCGCTCTCTAATGATAATTTTCGAAGTTTACATTATTAGAGTAACGTATTATGTTGTACATATTTAAAAAAGATTGGGTGGGTGGTATTTGAACTCATCCTGGGAATTAACAAAAGCCTGAAAATGTGATTAAAATTATTTCATTTAATTTGTTAATTTATTTCTTTGTTTTTCTTTGGGGGTTCACTTCCTCGTAGGCCACTGGATTCAGTTGTATTTTTAAGAGATATCATTTCGTAAACGAAATAACGAAGGTATTTCCTTAGATTGTAAAATGATATGTTTATTATTTTAGGTTTCGTAATTGGTAACACAGAGACTTATGTGGACCTATCTGTGATTGTTCCCGTCGCAGCATGTATCCTGGCATTTATCGTAGTAACCATCGTAGTCATCATATACTACAAAAAATCTAAGGCAAGAAACAACTTGGAAAGAGGTAAAAATTATGTATTTTTTTTTTTTTTTTTGGTGTCTAATGCGTGAAATTTAATTATAGTCTGGAATGATTACATTACACATTTCATCAACATCTTACTTCAGTTTAAAACCTAAATTTCGAACAGATATCCCCTGTTTATATATTTATTTTTTATATCGGAATTTTAAAAAAAAAAAAAAAAATGCAAATAACTTTCTTAGGCATAACTAGCTATTTCTGTACCAAATTGCGTTTAAAATAATAAATCAGATCAGTACAAGTCAAATGAAGTTTATAAAAATCGCTGAAGTCAGTTTTGATTTTCAAATGTTGTCACGAGTCTTCAAATTTTTCTTTAAACCCAAACACTTATATTTCACGATTACAACGTTTCTGAAAATGAAAATTATATAATTTTTAAATTCCTTACTATTAGCTCACACTCTCTCTATATTTATATATCTTGTTCAAATTTTCATTCGTTAATAAAATATTTTCTACGCATCCACTCAAGTTCAAATACATTTTTTTAAACTTGTACTGGATGACACTTGATGTTAATACAGTGTTTTCAAATATTAATTCATTCATTAAAATTAATTAATTAATTTTAGTTTTATATGAGAAAAAAAATTCACCCATTGTTTTCTTAAATGAAATGAAAGATTTTCCTCAAATGAGTGATGCCACAAAAATAAAATACCGCAACGATGATTATAAAATAATGTTCAATAAAGATAACGTGGGACATGAATGCTGCACGGGTTTATTTTATATATTTATGATTAAAAAGTAGGAATTGACTTTAAAAAAAAATTATATTACTTGTTCTATATATTTCACTTAAGAAGCTTTTCACATATTAGATAGAGTTTACTATATTTCCTTCCAAAATGTTAGTTTATATGCATATTACAATTTTCTTAATAAAATAAACGAGAGAACATAGAATACCTTCCTAAGCGCCTAAATCACATGGATAAAAACCGAGAACTGCGGTGAAGAAATTTACTGAAGTATTCGATGGACATTGAAGCATTTGATGAATGTTGAAGCATTATTTTTCACTAGCCGCCACTGGCGACCAGTTTGGTCTCCCTTAAATGTATGTTAAACATTGCAACACGTTACATTTATTCATAATTTAATTTTCCCTTAATCCTTCGCCAAATCGGAAGATTCTAATAGACAAATCATGAACTTTTGCGATCATGGTAGCATTTCGCATATTTTTTGGGCACAAATGTCACATACGCACGTTGGCGCGATTCCCCCCCCCCCCTCCCCTGCCAATTTGGCGAAAACTTTGTTATGAAAATTGTTGTTTATTTACTTTTATTTTTTATTTTAATTCTATAAATTATTTTTGATATGTATATCAATATTTATTTACAACAAACTATCATTTATTTATTTTTATTCTTTTTTTTAATTATGAGTATTTTTGTTAGCCGGGAGCAGATGATAATTCGCCAAATATCGTTCCCATCACCGTCATTCATACTACAATTAATTTAATTTTAAATTATAAACCTGTCACTCATTTCATTTAAAATACTTAACTTTAATCTAAAATGCTTATATTACATAAATTTAAAATACTTCACACTTTTCATTTAAAAGAGAAAATAAATAAATAAATAAGAAATAATATCATAAATCAAATCATTTGATTTCAAAATCAAAGTATCATTTCTAATTTGTACACGCGATAAATAAAAGCTGTATTAGCGATTTTAAAAATGCTAAAAATCTAATTCATTAAATATTATTACATGAGTTCAATTTACGTCAAGAAAAGGTCCGAAAGTTGAGTTGTATAGCACATAATTATGGTAAACTTTGATTGTCTCACTGGTGCGAATTATTTTTTTGACGCGAGGCAGCGGTCCAAAAATTCATTCGCGGAGAACTTGCTTTGCGAATGATTACCTCCATGATTTAATATTTTAAATGTTCACGACGAATCAATCTTTTTTTTGTTTACTTTTATGAATAGAGAATTTGAACTGCGAATCTTTCGACTGAAGTTATTGCAGAATATATACATAATTGAACGCAAGTCATCTCTCAAATATTAATTTATTTTGAACGATCTTTCTTAAAATGTAACTTTTATGCAGTTTATTCGAAAAAATAATTTTGAATAAAAATGGCCGCTTGGCATATGAAAAAGCGATGCGGCATCCCGGAACTGTTGAGGACAGTCACATGACTTACAGTTTTATTATAGAGATGCTTACCTGAAATGAGTACGGATGACCTGGCAAATTGCCAGACCACGAACGGGTAAAAAATGCTAATTTAAGTGGACTGTTTCAATATCTAAGATTATTTGTATAAATAATTTTTAATATCTAATGAATTGAAGAAAATCAATAGTTACGAAGTAACATTCGACACTGTTTTACCAGCGTCCCTGAAACTTGTCGAATCTGTTACCGTACTTACACGAGAGCTTCACTCGTAAGTGCGCAATTGCTCTGTATAGAAGGCAATATTGTTATTGACACGTATTTCAATTTATTTTTAATTTCTTATCTCTACAAGAAGAAAGTATTGAGTTCGTGAAATAGTTTGACTTTCAGTTTTCGACGGATTTATACTTTTTAGGAGGTCCTGAAGACGATTTGAGTGTTTTTAGAAAATGTCTGTCTGTCTCTGTGTGTGTGCCTGTGTGTGACACAAATTTTGTGGGCACTCTATCTCAAGAACTAATACACGGAATTTCATAAAACTTTGTATTCAGTTAGACCTTGATATAAATTGGTGCTGATTAGTTTTTGGTGTAAATCGCCGAGCAGGTAGCGCTGCTATGCTGCATTATTCACGATTCACAATAGCTCTATCTCAAGAAATAATGCACGGATTTTCATCAAAATTCAGATTCAGTTAGACGTTGACATAAGTTATTGCTGATTAAGTTTTGGTATAAATCCTCCAACAGATGGCGCTGCTATGCAGAATTTTTCAGGATTTAAACGAATTTAGCGATAGTCCTATCTCAAGAACTAAGGCACGGAATTTAACAAACCTTTAAATTCAGTTAGACCTTGATATAAACTGATGCCTATTCGTTTTTGGTGTAAATCACCTAACAGGTGGCGCTGCTATGTTGTATTTTTCGCGATTTCCGCAATAGCTCTATCTCAAGAACTAATGCACGGAATTTCACCAAACTTCATATTCTGCTAGACATTGGCATAAGTTGGTGCTGGTTAGGTTTTCGTGTAAATCATACAACAGGTGGCACTGCTATGCTGCATTTTTTTATTGTAAAATGCATAATTAAAAAAATTACGCTTTTTGAAGTACTAACGTGTAAGAAGAAAGTTTTGGGACTGGCACATCCGACTACACTGCAAAAAAAAAAATTGTTGATTTTACAGTATAATACTGGCACCCCAGCTGCCAGTATTATACAGTATAATAATGCGTGGCAATGTATTACTGCTAATTTTACTGTTTATTACTGTTAATTTTATGGTATAATACTGGCAGCTGGGATGGCAGTATTATACTGTAAAATCAACTTTTTTTTTTTTTTTTTTTTTTTTTTTTTTTTGAAGTGCAGTGCAGTGCAGTTTTTGTTGTAGAGTGATTTCCTACAATTAAGGTTTTTTTTTTTTTTTTTTTTTTTGCAAATTTATTGGGAGTTAACTACGGTAAAAATGTTCCGCAGTGTATAGCTTTCTGCTTTTTCATTAGAAGCTGTTTAAGTCTTTTATATGGTTCTCATAAAAAATTACGTGTCACTTTTTGAATAAAATATTTTTTTTTTCTTTATGCGTAACAAACAACCTATAGAAGCATTTAATCAGAGAAAATCGACGACGTCAAAAAACGAATATTTTTTAAGGAGAAAAATTCCTTAGTTTCTCTCAATGAATGAGTAAAGAAAGACGAGGCACGATATATAGGGGGGCTACTGCAATCCAAAATTACATAGATAATACACGATAGAAGACGTGTCTACAACAATAAAACCCTTGTAATGCTTTTTCTAATGAGTCTTTATACTTGAAATGATAAAATATTGTCGTTTTTTCTTCAGCTCTTCAAGGTGGTAAGCCTTTCCCCTACACCGGATCAACGCAACGCTATATTGACATAGACAAGACAAGACTGCCCGCTGAGCCCGGGACACTAGGGTCTTCGTATGCTACCATACCTTCACAAGAAATCACAGAAGAAGGAAACCAAGAAATGAAGGCTTTTATGCATGGGGTAAAGAATTTAGCATTCAGTTGTTTTTCAAAAAATGCTTTCGGACATTCGATTTTACCCATTTCACATCACTTGCTAGTATATAGAAATAAACACCAATAGGCCTGAAGAATATTTTGAAACAAACTTCCCCGGCAACCAATATACTTCGTTTTTCGGAGGGCATATGCCTCACAGAGTAAAGAGGAAAATAGAGGTGAAATGTTTATGTTTGGCGTGACGCTGAAAATGCAACCCTAAAGTCGGCCCAAATAACTGGCGGCTTGTTTTGAAAACCTCTCCCCGTCCAATGAATCCAGTCCTTGTTCCACGTGCAGCCTCTCTCCGTCCAATGAAATCAGCCCTTGGGCCTAATGATTTGAGCAATAACCGGCTTCATATTGCAAGCCGATTTTACGGTTCACTGCCTCTATTATTCCTCTTTACTCTGTGTATGTACTTGCAAAGACGTGGCTGTTGCCACTCGTTTGTAATGTCCTTTAGAACTTGACAACGCGTGTGTGTGTGGTTCTTTGGGTATGGCAACGGAGCAGTATGCCTCTGTAAAAGAGTGGACATATACGGGCAATATAATTTGACTGGTCGAGACGATGTTGGGCAAAAACGTATCGCCAAGCATCTCGGCGAGCCTGCCTTTATCGTCAAACTAATGTTTGTTTACTTGGCTCACTCGTCTAACCGAACTCATTCAGGCGAATATCGTCAGTTTCTGGAATTAGAGTTGCCACAGTTTGTACAAAAACTTCCGTCTGAGCATGCGCCCTGTGCGTATGTCGCCACTCTCTTACACAAGTACCAAAATGTAGTTGAGAAATAACGCATTTAAACTTCGTAAGTGAAATGCTTTCGAAATGATTTTATTTCTTTGTTTTTTGGTGAAGCATCAAAAATAATTTCATATCCTACTTTGAAATAATTTATTTTTTGTTTAAAAAAAGAAAGAGCTTTTCACGCTTTATAGTTCTGCACGGCAGAGAACGTGTTTTCCGTTAGAACTTCCATGCGAGTAGCGGGCATGCAGGATACCTCCAGAGTATTCGCTTCTACTATACAGCATAATAGGCATTTTTTAACATGGTAAAACACATAGACAAAAGCGCATCAGTTGCTGTCAAGTAAATTACGCTCATCACAAGCTAGTGCATCCTTGACTGAATTTGAAATAAAAATACTTTTAGTACTGTTATTAACTCATTTCTTTATCTTAATTTCCATTTTAAAAAATTACAAAAAAAAGTTGAAGTTGTGTTTTTGATTGTTGATAAGTGTGCCGCGATATGTCCATACTCGAAGTGAATACCTGTAGAAATGAAATTTGATTGGTCGAGAGGATTTAGGACAAATTCAGACCTGGCGATAGTATAATGCCTGTCGTTATCGCTTTTAGACGATTGGTGTAAACTGTATTTGATAAAACTGTTTCCCACCTGTACGTGAATTGATGTTGGAATACTGCTCATATAGGCACATTTGTGGCCATTTCTAAATGGCTTAAATGACAACCGCCTTCTTTTCCCGAAGCAGCTTCGTGTTATGCCCATAGATCTTTCATAGTTAGACGGTGCATATGGGTATGGTTCTCGTTCTCAACTTGAACGCTGTTTCCCAACCACAACTGATCGCATTGAAGATTTTCTTATTGGTGGAGAAGATCTTGTCAATCTTACTTATCATTATCGCTCTTAGACCATTGCTCTAATCAAGTCACGTGTAGTTTCTAAAATGCGACTGATGTTTGACTACTATGCCGATATAGGCAAACGTATTACCATGTGCTCAGTCTAATTCTAAAAGATCTATGATTATGCTTCGTGAAATCCAAAAGAAAGTAAATCATTGTAAAATTATACGTGGTTGGAGTGTCATTTCTATCAAATAAGGAATAAATAAATTAAAAGAGGAAAAACTTTAACTCAGTTTTCTACTTCAAATAGAAAAAATAAACAACACGCATAAAGGTGCTTTAGTGAGATACGACTTATTGCCATCTCGGCGAACGTGGGTTCAGGGGGAAAAACATTATTTTTACGTTTTTCACTGAATTCTTGCATCTAACGAACAGATTTCACATATCTAACAATTCGATTTTGCTGACATTTTGTACACATGAAGTTCCCTGTTGATAACAGTGCATTCATGTGGTTTCAGAACCGTACCGTATTACAGGCAGGCTCCTGGGGCAAAAAGATTCTTTTACTTTTATGACTAAAATCACATATCTAACAAATCAATTTTGCACACAAGTTCATTGTCGACAATGCAATGTTCCATTTTTTTCAGACAGTACCTCTTCAAGAGCAGGCTCTAGACTGCAGTTAAAAATTCTTTTACATTTTTGGATGAAATAAAATACCCAACAAACCGATTTTCACTCAAATTTTGCGTACAAGTTAATTTAGATAACAACGCATATTTAATTATTTTCGGAGCCGTACCTTCTCAGGGGCAGGATCCAGGGACGAACTTTACTTTTTTGTTTGAAATCACATTTATAATGAACCGATTTTGTTCACATTGAGCATACAAGTCCATTGTCGATGACACTGCAATAAAGTTTGGATTAAAAGGATATTACTTAAATTTTCAATTTATATTTCTTGTTCGCAAGATAAAATACTTTTATTAAAATATTTTTTTCTTTTTTACAGAACATGAAAGACAGACCTTTGCCATCAAAACCTTCATCTATGAAGAAAAAAAGTAAAGGCCACGTTTATGATACAGCCCAATGAGCAATGATCAAGAGCCGGCTGCACATAAAGCCGGCCTCACTATTGTTTATGTATATATTAAAACATAAGGAAGAAACTTAAAAGGAATTCCTTTAGCTAGAAACTTTTGAGAAAGACAGACTATGGAATAGTCGTTTCCTTTCACAAGTGACCAAACTATGCAGCATTTTCGACTTTCATATTTGCCTAAAGAGTGATCTAGCGATTTTAGACTCTACCTTGTTTTGCTTTAACACACAATCCGACGTACAAAACATACTTTTTTTACTTTATTTATATGCTGGATGTTTCGCTGGATAGTGATAAAAAAAAAGATATATTATTTACTTTGTTAAATGAAGAAAAGGCAGTTACAGCACTAAGAAAAAAGCGATAGGTAATCAATAGACGGCACGTTCCAGATACCATCCATCTGCTGTTACAATGTAGTTAATGAAAGATTTTCCCCAGTTAAAACGAAATGAATGAGAGCTTGATTATGGATGTTACACTGACCGGTGGTATGTATCATCCGTAATCGAACTCCCATTCATTTCGCGTTGACAGAGGGAGTAATGCGATCTCCAATGCTAGATCCATCGCTTTCGCGACGACTGATAACTGTTTTCGTGATTGATTAAATAAGATCAACTGCATATTTGAAGATCGGCTTGCATGAAATGGTTAACTAAAAAATGTCGCTGCCTCCTGGACTATAATACACAGCCTTGAATGGCTACCGTCGCGTATGATATTGTAGCATCATATATTTATTCTTAATCAAGTTAATGTGATTGAAAATTTTCACTACACATTCACACATACAATAATAATCAGAAATATCCATATTCATGTAAAGAAAATGTAAGTCAGTGCCATGTCTAGAAGATGCTTAGCAAAAAATATATAATTTATTTTTTCTTTATTTAAATATTGTAGTCACTAAATCTACATATTCAATGTATGTATTATTGTATGGTGTGGGAGATATTTAAAGTCAAATATGTATTTCGCTTTTCTAAAAAAGAAAGAAAGAAATCTTTCTGTATTTCTCGCAGAAAAAACTCTTCATAGAAATGCTAATTGCCAACGACATTGGTTAAAAAAAAAAAAAGTCTCGGAGCCTTAATCATCTCAGTGTGGGCGTAACAGAAAGTTAGTGAAAAATTACGTCATTTAAATGTAATTATAGTTATTTTGTTTTTGTTTTTGGGTTTTTTTTTCTGGCATTATTTTTCACTGGTGTAAACGTGAAAGCATTATCTGTCTGGGTGTAAAGGTACACTTTTCTGATCGTTTTGGAAAATTAGATGTTAGCACTCTTGTTTTTCAAAATCTACTTTTCTTATATCACTGTTTTATTATGTCTGAATTAGAATAACATATAATTTTTATTATTTGTTTTTTTTTTTTCTAAGAAATCCTGATATTTGTGTATTTTATTTTAAAAAAAAAAACACATTTCAAAAAATTTTTTAAATATTAAGTTCTGAAAATATTTTAGAAATGAATCAGTAAAATCTATAATATATACACCAAATTCTCTTTTTACGCGATAGATATTTTACCAAAGAATGAGTATAGCAGCACTTCGAGTAAAATATGTTACATCTATGGAGAAATAGAAGATTGATTTAAAAACATAAATATAAATAAAAATGATGAAATAATCACATGAAAACTCTTGTTATATGTAATCATATTATTTGTATGTGATTTACATCTATCTTATAAAGATACTTGTAATGAATATACGTTATACAAGAAAAAATCCGTTCGTGAAAACATCAATAATTCATAAACATAAAAATAATAAAAGATAATTTGAGGTACTCTTAAAACAAGATTTTTTACACTCGTTATTTTTTGCTGTAGATGTAATGAATATACGTTATGTAAGAAAAAAATCCTTTCGGATAAAAATCACTAATTCATAAACAGAGAACAAAATGAAAAATAATTTGAAGTACTTTTAACAAGATTTTATTTGCTGGTTATTTCTTGTTGCAGTATTAATTTTTCCTAGAGAACAACTGTTATTATGCTCATTTTAGAATCATCTGTACAAGTATGTTTTTATTTCATTCAGTGAGCTGAATTAAATACATGCCTGCACTGCAAAAAATAATTGTTGATTTAACAGTATAAAACTGGTACCCCAGCTGCCAGTAATATACCCTAAAATTAACAGTATTAAACAGTAAAATAAGCAGTAATACGCTACCGTGCAAGCAGTAATACGCTACCGCGCGTGCGCGGTAGCGTATTACTGCTTGCACGGTAGCGTATTACTGCAAAAAATTTATTATTTGCCGCGCGTGCGCGGTAGCGTATTACTGCTTGCACGGTAGCGTATTACTGCTTATTTTACTGTTTAATACTGTTAATTTTAGGGTATATTACTGGCAGCTGGGGTACCAGTTTTATACTGTAAAATCAACAATTATTTTTTGCAGTGTGTAAGTTATCACTATTATTACAAAGTTTTAAATATATTTTATACTTATCTTTGCTTATGAAAGTATAGTAAAGATAAATTAAAAAATTATTGTAGACGAAATTTTGAAAAATTGTACTTTTTATTACTAAAAATTATTTTTTTTTTTTATAAATATTTTCAATATCTCCAGTAATTGACACCATCCCTTTTTTGAA
The DNA here is from genome assembly GCA_963931845.1 of Maratus michaelseni. Lineage (NCBI taxonomy): Eukaryota > Metazoa > Arthropoda > Arachnida > Araneae > Salticidae > Maratus > Maratus michaelseni. Next base: position 400,932,970 of record OZ007588.1, read on the forward strand.
AAACCAATAGCTGAAAAATAAGTTATAACAGTTAAGACAAATAAGTTACCATTAGATGACATTACTTTGCAGAATTTTACAAGAAAATGCTTATTTGAGTTAGATTTCTGCTGCAGTGTCAGTTACTGGTTAGGTGTCAATAACTGGGAGTTTTACCCTATTATCGAGAATATTTATGACAAAGCTGGGAATAAGATGTATTTGTAAATGCTATCAATTCGTGTATTAGCTAAAATCATGTAATCTCTCTTGCAAAACTGCATTGTAAAATAAGCTTTTTTTTTTACATAAATGCATCGTTAGCTGTTGTTATTGAACATATGTTTTATGAATGTGATGATGAATGTTTTCATACTATGCTTACCTGGAGTCATGAATATTTGCAATGAAAATTCGACATGTGGATCGGCTCTAAGATCTCATTGTTGTTATATGAAATATTTAGTTGTCAGATTGTATGTTATTATGCTACGTGATACTTAATTTTATTTCTTTTTTAATAAATATATCATCCTTTTTAGAGAGTTTCTGTGTTATTAAAAGTCTTTTTTTTTTTTTTTTTTACCATAGTGGGGGGAAGTTAATTTAATGCAACGTTGACACACGTGGGAACGCATCATTCTATGAAAAACGGTACTTTTGAGTGCCAAAATTTCAATAAAAAATTTAAACCGTAAATATTCATATTAATACTCACAATTCATCCTTCATCTATTTTCAGATGTATATAGATGGTCGTATAATATGTCTGAATTCAACACCGGTCGGCATGTCGATTAAATTCGGGGGAGACAAGCTTTTTGGATATTATGTCTCAGGTCTATGGCATGTCGGAAAAGCGAGTTTCATCGAAAATGGAAGAAAATCGGTCACAAAGGTAGCATTGCAAACCTTTCAAGGTTATTCTCGAGTTATTCTCGGAAAGAATTTTTTTTTTTATCGAATTGAAGGTATAAAGCGAAGAATTTTGATAAATCCTGAAATCTGGAAATATTCAAATTGCCAATAACATAATAATGTTTTTGTTGTTTTCATAAATATTTTTCAAACGCAGTATCGGCGAATATATATATACTAATTAATTTTTCAGCAGAGGTGAAATTAAGCTGTAAATTAAGCTGGGTTTGATTTGTACGCCAACGGTGTTATGCTCATGATTGATTTTCCATCTCGTGCTACAAGATTGTAGCCTTGCCATATAAGAATGAGAGAAGGCTAGACTGGATGTCGTCCGGATGGCTTAAATGGTAAAGCACTTGATGCGCTATACCAAGGGATCCGGGATCGATCCCCTTCTGGACATTTTTTCACTCTATCGGCTGTACGCTGTTTAGTAAAGTGATTATTCACATCCTTTGTATGTCATTAATTTACAGCGTAATTTCAGCTCTGCTGAAAAATTAATTAGTATATAACATATTTTTAGTTACGAAAATCTAATATGAAATTACCAGAAATAATTTTAATATAATTTTAAGAATAATTTTAACATATTCAGTATGTAATAGATATCAAATTTTAATGTATCTAAAAAAATACTAGAAAATTATAATTTGTTTTTTCGTTGGCAGATTTCAGTTTATAATTAAACTGTTTAATAATCTTCCGTAATCGAATCTACACCAAAATCGCGTATTTGAGCAAATGTGTTTTGGCTCTATAGTGTTGTTTAAAATCTTTAAGAGGTATTTATATCCATTTTAAGAGACATTGTAGCCATGGTGGCAATACTTGGGGGAAAAACCCAATTACGGATGATTAATGTAAAAAAAAATTGTAAATGTAAAAAAAATGTAATGTAAAAAAAGAGAGCGGACTTTAATTTATTTTAGGCAATCAATTGCCAATTGTGAAACTCATCTGTTATTGGGTTGTTTTCATTATTGTAGCAAATAAATGTTCATTGTTGAGATGACATTTAAAAGAATTAAATATATAGATCATGTTTGAAAATTATTTAAAAAGCAATAAAAAGTCAGTCGATTGAGCTACAATTTCCCCACAAAATTTATTCGAAAATACATTTTTCTCCCTATTTGATGATGTACAAATTGTAAGGGGGGGGGGGGGGAATTATGCTAAATGGAAATCGCCAAATATTGTTCTCATCGTCATCATTCGTATTGCATTCATTGCATTTAAAAATATAAACCTTTCACTCATATCATTAAAAATACATAACTTGCATTTAAAATACACAGATTAGATACACTTAAATACTTGACTATTCATTTCATTTAAAATGCAAAATAGATAAATAAATGAAGAAGAAGAAGAAATACCACCATAACCAAAACATTTTATTTCAGCATCAAAGCATTGTTTCTAATTTACACACGCCAGAAATAAACGCTGGTATTGTCCAAAAATAAAATGCTATTGGCGAGATCTGTGCCGGATAACATAAAAGTACCGAAAATTACTAATTTTTAGCTCACAGGCTATCAAAGCCTGAGAGCTAATGTGCCCACCCGTTCTGTATGTATGTACGTATGTACGTATGTACGTAACGCGATAACTCTTGATAGAAATAACCGTTTTGTTTCAAACTTTGTTTATAGGTTCTTTGTGATAAGGCGCTTCCCTGATTAGTTTTGGGGGTTCATTGGTTAAGTATAAAAGGGGGAAACGGGGGGCTAACCCCCCTTTATTTAGATAAATGGGTTTTTCATGCAGAATTATCCCATTTTCTTCAAATTTTGTATATAGGTTTATTTTGATAATGCGCTTCTGTGAATAGTTTTGGGGATTCATTGGTTAAGTATAAAGGGGGAAAGGGGGGATAAGCTCTCCCCCTTAATTTAGATAAATGAGTTTTTCATGCAGAATTATCCGATTTTCTTCAAATTTTGTATATAGGTTCATTGTGATAATGCGCTTCTCTGAATAGTTTTGGGGGTTCATTGGGTTAAGTATAAAGGGGAAAAGGGGGAAACTAATCCCCCCTTAATTTAGATGAATGGGTTTTTGATGCAGAATTATCCAATTTGCTTCAAATTTTGCATATATATATTCATTGTAATTAGAGGCTTCCCTGATTAGTTTAAGGGGTTCATTAGTTAACTATGAGGGGGGTAACGGGGGGATATATTTCCCCCCCCCATTAATATATTGTCGATTTCGTTATTTTTAAAGGGGCTTATTTCAAATTCTTTGAAATAAGAGTATAATATACAATTAGTGTGAATAGCCTGTGAGCTCAATGCCCTCAGTTTAACTGGTCACTTTTCTTTTAATTTATTTTGCGTTATAAACGTGATTTCATTCTTAATACATACGATTTAATGAAATCAGTATTTTATTTTTCTAACTATACTTCTCTTTTCTTTGTAAGATTTAACTGTAACATTTTTTTCTGAAATTATCCTCTCCGTCGAATTTCGACGGGTATATACCGAGTGTCCAAAAATGGACTGACTGATTTTAAAATTCAATAACTTCCAAACGGTGACTGATATTTTAAAAATTCTTGCAGGGGAGTAATGTAAAATGTCAGGAGGTTTTTTTGTTTTTTGTTTTTTTTATTATTACTGCGATTCCTTATTTTAGTTTGAATTACGAGAAATAGATGACTCTGCGAGCGATAGGAGTGCAATCCAGGCCAAGACTAAAATTACTCAGCATTGAAGTGAAGGAAGGAGGTTCAATACATGGAGTGGGTCTCATTCGCTAATACAATCTTGTTCTTAGGGCCCGATTCTGAATAAGATTTTATTGGTGAATGAAACCCACTCCATGTATTAAATTTCCTTCCTTCAAATCAATGCTGGGTGATTTCTGCTTTTGTCTCGATTGGATATCTATTGCTCGCAACGCCATCTATTGCTGGTAATTCGAACTAAAATCAGGAGTAGCAGTAAAAGCCCTGGCATCATACATTACTCTCCTGCAAGAATTTTTCGAATATCTGTCATCGTTTGGAAGGTATAGAATTTTAAAATCAGTCAATCCATTTTAGTACACCCGGTATATATAATGGTTACTATACACAAAAGTTTTATTACATAATATAAATCAGTAAGCATATAATAAACACCAAACTAAAAAGGTTTTAAATATTTTTACGTAAAACTATGATATAAATAAAAGAAGTTATTTTCTTATGGTTACAAACAAATGTAGCTTCCGCACAAAATGCCAATTTAATTCTCATCAAAATAACATAATAAAAAAAATTATCGAGCATATTAAAGTAAAAATGCTTTTTTTTAAAAAAACACGCTTTTTGAAGCAAATATTAATTTAAAAATCGCACCCAATATCATGACTGCAATTCATGTTGTACCAATACTTTTCCGTTAGAATACGTGAATTTACCGTGGGCCCCGATTAGGGAAAATTCACCGCTTTTATTTATGTTTGATATAGAGAGCACGAACTAGTGAATTGAAAGTTTATTTGGTAGTTACTTATTATGTCATTAGAAAACTTTAGAGTTCTTTATTATCGGATACTACGAGACCTTACCCGTCTTTGTCCGTGTTAACCATGGTGGGGGGGGGGGGGGGGGAGGCTTCCGCATTAAATAAATAAGACTGCAATAATACAGCGATCATACAATATATATATAATATATATATAATAATACAGCGATCATACAATAATGGAGCTCTGTGCATTCGCGCCCATAAATCGTTAAATAGACAATCAGAAAACAAAAACAATTTTATTTTGACACAATTATAGTAAAATCCCTCAGCTTTGTAAATGAGAATGCCGATTTTCTTTGTTGCGTGTTACAGGAAAATATACAATTTCCCTGACAATACAGAAAGATGCAAAAAACTCAACCAAATGGCATAGCTAGTGAATTTCTATTTTGTATGGCATAATTTTTAAATGGAAAATTACATTTCCATTTAGACCGGGAGGCTGCAGCACAGACAATCACCTTATCGATTTCACGGCTGAAATTCCAGAATTAGTTAAAACTCGATTCGCATATTAAAACGCAATCGGTCTGCCAAGTCATATCTTGGTGGAAAGCACATTAAAACCCGATTTTAGCGGTTGACTCGTAGGTTTACCATTGTGTTTTCCTGCACCCAAATAAATGTATGAAAACATGGAGGACTGGGAGCAGGAACACACAATTGTAAAACTACGAGCCAACCGCTAAAATCGGGTTTTCGGGTGTTTTCCACCAAGATATGACTTGGCAGACCGATTGCGTTTTAATATGCGAATCAAGTTTTAACTAATTCTGGAATTTCAGCCGTGAACCTGATGAGGTGATTGCCTGTTCTGCCGCTTCCCGGTCTAATTCATAAAAACAAAATCTACAATGATTAAATGATAATTACGTCCTTTTCTCAACGCTTTCAATCGTGGCGTCAGTCATGAAGTTTTGTTTGAAAAGAGATAAAACTGTCTCTGAAAAAACGATTGCTTTGTTTCATTTCCTATTTAATATAAATCGTAGAAAATGTTACCACTGCATCTAAAGTATTAAAACACTTTAGCTATAAGGTATTGCTGTAAGATATGGCTGTAAAATACAAATTAAATACGAAATAAAACATAGCAACCGTTTGTTCACGCTGAGAGCGTCTCATAGAAAGTGACATCATATTTAGGAGATTATTAGCCACCCACAGGGAGGCTTATTCTTTCAATCTCTATCATTTTTCATGTTTATGAAAAGTCACAGCAATCCATCGTTGCCACAGGTTAATCTCGGAAAATGAAACATTTGAAGTTACTGAAAAAATTAATAGCTCAAAAAGTATTTGTCACAAAATCGTTAGACAAACTGCGTTAGAAAGGAAAAAAATTGTTTTTTTCTTGATTTAAATTTCAAATCGAATGATTATGCCGTTTTTCAAATAATGAATTTCAAAAATTACCAAACTTCACAATGAAGTACCATAACGAAACCTTCACGCGTAAAAAGATAATGATAACAGTTGTTGCTTTTGGTCGAGAATGGACCAAAGGATGTTCGCATTTTACTATTTTAACCGTTTTTAACGAAATTCTGTAACTTTAGAAGACTTTTTCTTTGAATAAGCAATAGAAATGCATAAAATCGTTACAAAAATGTTAAAATTACAAAAAAGGATAGATACAAATTATCAGATATGAAAAATAAAAAAGTAATTTGGTACTTTCGTGTTATAGCAGCCACCAAGCATGAAATATTTTTGTTTCTGTTTTCATTAATATATTGTAAATTTGGTACTTTCGTGTACCAAATTTACATGTTATATATAAATGTTATATATATATATATATATATATATATATATATATATATATATATATATAACATTTCTGTACGTATTTGGCCAAGTTATAGCCATATATGATGCATATATGATGTATATATATGACATGTGTATATGATGTATATACGACATATAAAACATAAATAATATGAGTATAATGACGTATATGGCACATATAGAAGTTTTTGGAATATATATATGCGTATATAGGATGCCAATATAAGCTTTGCGATGATCTTGGCGAAATCATAACTCCAACCTTGGCATAATCATGGGAAAGGTTCAGTAAGACCTTTTTGGTGATCCACGCAAATGGAAACCCCATGTAAACCTCTTCATGTAACATATCAATCGATAAATCTCGTCAATCACTATGGTCTGGTCCTACTCTCCGCCTCTCACTCCCCCCTCCCTTAAGAATCATAGTTCTCTGTTTCAACTCTTTTTAAATTTTAGTTTTTCCCATCTTTCTCAGCCCCTTTAAGCCCCACAGTGGACGTATACCTCTTCTAAAGGATCCAATGAAGTTAAAATCGTCGAGGCCGACATTTCTAAGAGGGTCCCGAGGCCCTATCTCCCATATGACCGGAGTTACCCCCCCCCCACGGGGGAGACATTCAAGGTGTTCAAACCCCGTCATGTACCATATCAAAAGTTTGATCTCATCAAGCACTTTTGTCTGGTTCTACTCTCCCCCTCCTTCTCTCTCGTCTCCTGTAAGGAGCACTTTTCTTATTTATTTTTTTCAATTTCTCATATTTATTTTAGTTTTTTCCATTTTTCTCTGTTCCTATGGGCCGGACAGCTCCAAAATTTCACCAAAATTAGCTGTAAACCGCCTAAAGGTTATACCCCCCCCCCCCGTTTCTTTTGGCGCCCTCGGTTTTTACGTATCTCTCTTGGGGGGGGGCGTCAGAGGGGCGAAAAGGGGGATCCCTTTTAAAGTTCCATCTCTCAATTGCAAGTGAGGATTCATTTTAAATCGGGTCTCGTAGAGCACTTGTGTTTTGTATAGCTCCTCCATCCCCCCCCACCGCTTTCCAAGATCCCGTCAATTAATGCTAACTCATCATTTGTTAAACAACTTCTCTTAGCTATATCCATCATAAAAGCTGCTATCATAGAACTTTTCATTACCTTTTTTAGGTTATCTATTAAGTGCTAAAATGCCTTGAACCATTAAAAACAGTTTAAAGGGTGTCATTAAGCCAACACATTTGTAAACAACAACTACCTCGCCATGTCTCAGCCCATTGGAGCCACATCTTTTTACTATTATACAGGGTGTTTATAAAGTCCCGGACCCATTTTGATGTTTAATAACTCATAAAATAATAAAGATAGATTAATTTATTAAAAATACTTCTAGTCACCGAATCTTTTTAAAACTTGGTGTGTTCGTGCCTAATATGTTCCACCAGCCTCACAAAAAATCTTAGAACGCTAACTAAATTCTAAAGTGGAAAAGCTGGCTTATGCTAACAATTTTTTTTTTTTGACGAGTTAGACTTGGCTGAAAAAATCTCAACGATAAAAGCTGTGGGTGGCCAATCTATATTCTGTCGTAAGGTAGAATTTTTCCCGCTTGTTTTTATTATCTTTTCTCTTGAATATTTCTCTTGAATTTGAAATGTCTGTGTAGTAGAAGTTTTAACTCCGAATACCTTTAAATGAAGGTACTGCGTCATTTTAACCCACTTATTGTAAACCTTTTACATTTTATATATGAAAAATGCGCATTACCTACTCAGAATGGCGTCAATTTAGGATGCGAAAATATAGCGAGCTAGTCTGAATTTTTATTGGATTATAAAAAAAAATATCACTACAGATTCTTTCTTTGGCAACAGCTTAGGAAAAAATGCATTTGTAAATAAAAAAAAAAAAAAAAAAAAAAAAAATCTATACAAATAAATTATGGCAGGGGGTTGAAAATATGAGTAAAGAGAGAAGAGTGGGAAATTTTTTAAACAGCCAGTAATTTTACTCTTGTTCTAAAACATATGTAGTTTAAATCTATATTTAAACATCTCCAATATCATTATTCGCAAACTCGGAGAGATGTTTTCAATTAGCTTTTGCAATAAGCAAAGTAGAGTGTTGTGACTGGATTAGAATTCGGTAGGGAAAACATCTTGAAAGTTATAGACGAACACTGTTTATTTCAATACGCGGACATAACATTTACACACAGATAGAATAAATGAACATTGAAACTGAGTTGCATCTTACATTCGAATAATAAACATTGTACTTTGTTTTACCTCGTACCGTTACCAATAGCAACATATTAATTATCTGTTGCCAGATATTACAATTCTCCCACGCTTGAAAATATAGTTAACAGGAACAAAAATATTCGATGATTAGTGCATAACAAAGTCATGCAAATAAGACGGCAGTCTACGCTGTCGGGATGATCTTCGAATCAAACTATCGGTGTTGTGTTGAACAGGAAATCTTTGGTCTGTTAGTTGTTGATGTTGACGTCTTTCGGGTTGAGTAAATGTGTCGGAGTTATCTGCATATTGTGCAGCTGCAGCCAAAGCCGGGAATCTTCTCCACAAAGGTTGTATGGGAGCTGGTTCTGTTGATTTTTCTTCTGTATCTATGTCTGGAGCAAACGAAACAGCTTTCTTTGTTATTCCTGATAGTCTCAATTTATTGATATGTCTTTTTAACATATATCCATTGTCTAAAGTTACTTTGTAATGGAGTTTTCCATATTTTTCCGTAATTGTGCCTAATTTCCATGTAACTTGATTTTTATTGAACCATCGAACTTGAACTCTTTCTCCCACGTTTAATTGTCGAGACTTAATTAGATAACCAGAATTTTTCATATGTTTTGCTGGTCGAATAGCATCAAGTTGAATTCGAATATTGCGTTGTAAATACATTTCTGCTGGAGTTTTGTTATTTGATAAAGGTGTTGCTCGATAACGAAATAATATTTCACGAACTTTTGTATGCATAGGTAAAGACTCTTTACTCATAGCCTTTAATCGAGTCTTCAGAATTTGTACATGCCGCTCAGCCAATCCATTTGTTGCTGGGTGACCTGGGGCAATAAATTTTTGAAAAATTCCATGCTTTGAGCAATATAACTTGAATTCCTCACTTAAGAAAATTTTTGCATTGTCTGAGACCATTACTCTTGGGAAACCATGGGTCGAAAAGATATCAGCTAACATTCCGATGATAGAGGCAAAGTTGGAGAATTGCGACATATTTTAACTTCAGCCCATTTTGATTTCGCGTCGACGATAATTAGAAATAAATGATCTTGAAATGGACCTGCATAATCCATATGTATGCGATCCCGATTTTTGTCTGGCTCGTCCCAGGGATGGAATACTTTTGAAGGTTTTTTCTTAATTTCAGCACACGCTTCACATGATCTTGACAGATGTTTAATATCTCTATCAATACCTTTCCAGTGAACGTATCGACGTGCTAACGGCCGTATTCACCAACGCGAGTTAACTCCCGAGTCAGTGTTAAATGCTGGGTTATCTCAAAATCGGTATTCACCAATCTAAATTCGAGAGTTAACACTGGTTTTAACCCCATGTTTTTAATCCCCCGAAATCGGAGAGTTAACTCTCGGATTGCCGGTGAACGTGGGTTAACGCATGCGTAGTAACTTATAAACAAACAAAATGGATGCCGCTGCTGGCTAAAATCTTATCATTCTTATCGTATGGAAAATTTAAAATGAGAAATAAAAATACACTTTGAATGTTTGTCCATGGCTATGCTATGGATACAAAATCTACTTTGTTTAGTATAAATTCGACCGTAATTTCAAGGTCGAAAAATGCCAAACTTTGATTTATTTTCATTAATAAACATACAAATCGACAGATGTTTACAAGTCGAGAATGAAACTGAATTTTTATCAGATATTAGAATTTCATTTCATAATGCTTGGATTACAAATGCATTTTCTCCGTTCAAGAGCTTTTTTTTTTTTTTTTTTTTTTGGGGGGGGGGGGGGAGGGAGGTTAAATAGTGTGAATAAATTCATATTATAGAAAAATAGATATGTTTGTATTTTTTATTACTTGTTTTATTTTCTAATAAACATACATTAGAATAGTTCTTCAAGTAAGTACTCTGTCAATTGTTTTAATCGTTACTTTTTTATAGTAAGTCCTTTAAATTTTTATTTGAGAAAATTAATCTGCAGTAATAGATTTTTTTAAAAAGTCAGTATACATTATGCATACTTATGTTTAACTTAAGCTCTTGCTAAGACTGAAATCTTGCCAAGAATATCTCGGACTAAGGTATATGTTGTAAGAGCAAAATTTATAATTTGATGAGACAATACACTTGAAATAATCAAAATTGTTTCATAATATGTTCAAAGAAATTTATTTCAGTTTTGAAATAGGCAATTTCAAAATTGTTCACTATGTTTGAATAAATTTAGTTTACTACTAGTCAACTTTCTTGGTCATTATATTTCAGGCAATATATATATATGTGGATAGATTTTAGATGTGCATTTAATATAGTATAATAATAAACCAAAATAACAAAAACTTATTTAGCAAATAATATATATTTAGAAGTATTTATTCTCTCTATATATATAATTTATATACTGATAGTAATTCAGATGTAATTGTTTTCACGTAATTTTGTTGATTCTTTGATGTTGATAAAATGTTTTGATTGAAAAAAAAAGCAGCAGATTGTTTCTATAATTAGAAATCTTCCTAGGACTAGCACCTGGAGTGGTTGCTTTTATGAGGAAAAATAAAATGCTCGCCTTGGAATATCATCGCTACAATACAGGAATTTCTACTTTTTGTAAAATGGGAGGGGGGGGGGGGAAGGTTAAAAATAGAATGATGAAAAAACCTTGCATTTTAAAAGTTAGCTTTCATTTACGATTTCACATACCTAATAGTTCGGCATTGTACAGATAATATCATAGGGCTATCTATAATTGAAAATATGAGTAATGTTCTTTTCAATGTTTGTGAAGTAGATTTATCAAATAGAAAACAAATCATGACTCTATATTCTTAAACAAAATTGCTGAATCCAGTGTTTTTTTCTTTTTTTTTATGGCAGCGAAGCGCATGCATTATTTTGAATTATAATGATATACATGCATTATATTGAATTGTAATGAATCGGGCAGCACTGAGTTTCAAGTATTTTTGAGATTCTTATGCAATAAACTTGCTGTATTCAGTTATTTTTTATTTATTTTATTTTTATGTTTATTCTCATAGCAGCGAATCACTCATACATACATTATAGTGATAGTGGCATTTCTAAATTTCATGTATTTTAGTATATTGCAACTTCGCAATTATTGATTTATTTCTGTTTACATTATATTATTTACACACCTCTTATTAAATTTTTCACTCAAGTTATTTATAATGATTAGCAGCGTCAGATCGCATACTACATCGATAACAAAGTTTGTTTTAAAAAACATATTCTTGATTTTAAAACTCTTTATAGTTTTTTTTCAATTTAGAGCTGTAATACAGTTAAACCTCGATATCCTTAATGTTAGAGGAAGAGAAACAAATTTAAGTTATCAAGATTTAACGGGACAACCACAGTTGTAAAACCCTATGGAAAATGATTGAAGTTGATGTACATTTATCTTGGGAACTACTGAAACGATTCTAATAATTTTTTGACATTATAATTATCAATATTTTGATCATGTTGTTCTTGCAAATAAATTAATTTTTACTAATGTTAATTTTTTAAAAATCTAGAAATGGTTTTGTTTGCAAAATTGCATATCTATTGCCCTTTTTAATTTTTATTTCTTGCCAAGCGATCAATTTATAATTTTGCTACTGCCAAAACTACTATAAAAAGTTATGGAAGTCGCTTCAGTAATTCCTGTAGAAAGGGGTACTTCAATATCAGCTGTTATTAATAGAATTTCACTAGTGTTGTTGCCTCCTTACTTAAATAAATTTTAGAGTATTCATGCATAAAAAATTGTACTTGAAATACACTAATAAAACTATGAAGTAGAATCAATGCTTAATTTTTAATATGTTAAATTAAAACCAAAGCCATAGCATGCCATGATATGAGCAATGCCTTAATATCAGACACTTTATCGGCACCATCAGTTATCGCTAATAATGCACTGGTGTTAAATTAAAAAAATTAATTCAATTTTTTTCTCCATGTGTCAAGCATACTTGCAGTGGCATTGCAAATAATAAAAATTTTATTTTTAAATAATTAAAATGTAAATTTAGTAAAATAAAAAAAAAAACTTAATGACATTAAACATCTCTGAGAAAATAGTTTCTTTATAACAGAAAATTATCGTGTGACAGACTTCTATATAATTAAAAATTAAAAATATTTCTACATAAATGGTCTTCAAACTCAGGAGTGAGAACAGCCAAATTCAAAAAGGAATGAAATTTTTTGTTTTGCTTCCCCTTGTTGATGAGAAGAAAAGTGAAATGAAAATTTGAATGAAGGATTTAGATGACTGAATCACTTGTATATTTTTACTGATCTATTATTTACCATTACAATTTTTTTTTTTTTGTTGTTAAGTTAAACCGTTTTAGAGATTTTAAACTTTTTGTGTTCAGGAGAAAATGTCAAAGCAGATTTTTTTTTTTTTTTTTTTTTTTTGGGGGGGGGGGGATCTCAGGGGTCATGACGCCTTTCAGAATGAAGAAAATTTCTAAGGAATTATAATGTGTTTTTAAAATGCATATATACATTAATAGTTCTTTTATTTTTCAACAACGGAGCATTTTTTAAAACCCTCACAAAGTCATTTTCATAAGGAAATGCATGATATTTGTAATATTACTCTTTAAAAACTCAAATCCAAAGTAGCTACTTTCTGACACATTCACAAAGTTATTTTTATTCAGATGTAGGATATTTGGAGGTGCTCTTATTCATAAAGTATGTAATTGAATAGCATTTTCAGTTTTTTGAAAAATGCAAAGATCTTGCAGAAATTGCTGTCAAATTTGGTGTTTTAAACCCAATTTCTAGACACAACAGCCTGAGAAGAGTCGTCATGGGACAGTCTCTTAAAACTCAAGATGCAATCTATTTATTAAAAAAGGAAAAATGCTATTAAATTTCAAATAACTGAAATTGTTATGCCTACCAATTGCATACTTTTATGTATTTAAAAATGAGTCAGACAAATTTTGCATTTGTTTGGCAGGAAAAATATTTTTTAGCGTCACCTTACTTACCAATGAATAAAACAACATTTTTGATTTTCCTATTGGGTCGTTCTACAAAAAATTCTACTTTTTGAGTGTAAATGCTTCAATATTTTTTTTATATTAATACACATAATTCCTATTTCATTACTTTTAAGATTTATATATTGGATGTCATATAGTCTTCTCATTACTTTGATACTTAATTTCTTTTCTAAAGTTTAAAGGGATAATTTCCTTAATAAAATTGTAATGAAGGATACAAATACACAATGTTTTGTTTATAATGCCATGCTTAGGGTAGAATAGGAAACTCGAAGTAAATATCTAAGAGCTTTATCAAAAATGTTGTTTTATTCATTGGTACGTAAGGTGACTCTCTAGAAAGCTTTATGTATATAAATTATAAAATTATTTTCAATAAATAAATTATGCTTGCTTTTTAAATCAGAAATGGAGATACACAAAGTTCATGACTATTACTAGTTCAGTGAGAATATTTCAAAATTAATGGCAAACATCACTGTGCATATTCATAGCTAATTTCAGAAATTTTAAAAGAATGTCTCCAGCCTCAGAATATTTTTATTATGTGACGAATGCTACTATATGTTGGAAATTAGTGCATAGAATTTTGTTGTAATGGAAGATACAAGAAAAACTTGTAACAATTCAACCATAATTTAGAAAAACTTAATTTATGTATAAAATATTTAGGGGTATATATATAATATTTTCATTATTAAATGAATAATATATTTATTACATTTACAAAATAAAGGATGATGCTAATAAAAAAAGAATAACTAACATGCAATGGAGATATACAAGTATATATCTATTCCTTGAGCAAAGCTGAAAATTCTGTTAAAATGAAATGTTGGCATTTCTCGAGAAAATCTTTATGCATGAAAATTCAATTAATGTGATCAGTTAAAATGATTCTAACAAAATTTCATTACAGCCTAGGCTGGCTCTAAGTTTTGCAAAAACTAGAGCCAGTTTTGTATTAAGGGGCAGCTCGCAATGATAGTTATAAATTATTCTTTTTCTTTTCATGTGTAAAAGATTAATAAGGGGTATTTATAATAGAATGTGAGCATTGACATCAGAAAAAACATTCTGGTACTTTTATGTTAGCCGAGTGCAAATCTCGCCAATAGCATTTTTTTTTTCCTTCTCGCCAAAAGCAGCTTCTATTTTTTGCATGTGTAAAGTAGAAACAATGCTTCAATGTTTTCATAATTTTTTTTTATTCATAATATTATTTCTTTTACCCTTTTTTTTTTTTTTTTTTTTTTTTTAAATGAAATGTGTTAAAGACATGTATTTTAAATGTATGTGCCTTTAATGTATAAATTTGAAATAAAATGAGTGAAAGGTTTATATTTTAAATGCAGTATAAATGATGGCGATTTATCACCCGTGCTTAGCTAACATAAAATTACCAATATGTTTTACTACAAATTACCAGTGATAAATAGATCAGGAAAAAAAGCTACAATTTCACATGAATTAATACTTTTGCCTTTCTGCTTCAGCAAAAGCATTATAATGATCAAAATTTATTTACAACAAATTTTTGCTTTTTTCACATGACATGAATATCACTAGAACAAAATTCACAGAAGAGGCTAGACTTGAAACTTGATGGGCCTGTGGGTTCGCAGCCTAGGCTTGGTGAATTGTTTTTTTAACTGCAGAAAAACACCATTCTCAATTAATCACCAGACTGAAAATTCAGAGAAACGTTGGTTTTTCTTATGAACTAGCAATTCTGAAAATTGAGAATATAGACATGAAGGAACAGATGTCGCAGACACACCAAGATTGGCGCTGTTTTATTTTGTTGCTCCATATTTTTATTTAACACATTAATTTTATTTAACACACACATTATTTTTATTTAACACACACACATTATTTTCATTTATCAGTTATTTTTATATTTTATTTATTTACACACACATTTATTTTTATTATAAAACTACAGGTTGCCAAGTTTTTTGTTTCATGTTTTTCTTTTTTTGTTTAGTATGGTAACATCAAGCAAAAAATTGACATTTTTGTACCAAACGAAACCTTGGTGCATCTGTGACCGATATGAAATAGGTTAAACTAAAAAATGTTTGTTATAATCCCATGCAAGACAAATTTTAAATATATGAACATAAAACCACTACAGAAAGCTAACAGTGAAGGAATATTAATCTTATATATATATATTTTTATTATTATTATCGGGTATTTAAAATAATTAGGAACTAAAATAAAATTATAAAGGGGAGCTGTCCCGTTGAACACCCCGTTTAAGATAATTTTAAAATAGAGTGTTACCTCGGCTAATGAACATAATTCATTCTAGAATTGCATTTGTAAGCCAAAATGTTCATTTACCAAAACTGATATTTCATTCAATTAAAATGTAGTGCTACATTATGTTACAGCATGTATATAAATATATATATATATATATATATATATATATATATATATATATATATATATATATATATATATATATATATATATATATAAATTATAAGCCAAATCAATGTTCCTTAGCCAAGTCAGAAAAACAAAGCGATCATTAGCCGAGGTATCACTGCACATGAACATAAAAAGGGAATGAATTAGAAGAAATGTTACATAAGGAAAAGAGCACCATCCCCCCCCCCCCCCCAAAAAAAAATAAAATAAAATAAAATAAAATTAGTTTCTTTTTTCTCTTAATGTTAAATTATTTTAAGTCTCTTGAGAATAATAATTTTTTTTCAAAATCATGAGAGATAACAAAAATTTAATGAAATTTCTATATTCACATACAAATATTTACCATTACACAAACATACTATATGATTAAGCAATTTAAATTTACTAAAACTGAAATAAAATGGAAAGATAATGTTTTTGATTACCTCAATTGACTTGATGCAAAATGTTCATTCATCATTGATCACTGGTATGTCTTTAACGATAACTGTGAGTAGTGAAGTACCTATCATGTCGATAGCAGACACCAGGACACTGCTCGCACTACCATTGCTGTCATCCTTGTTCATCAGCAATGTTTGAAAGAGTATTGCCTGCGTATATAATGCAAATTAACACATATACAGCAAGCAATACTCGTTCAACCAATAAAAGTCCAGTTAAACTGTTTCTGTAAAAAGAAAATATTCAATAAGTTTTAATTACGTAAATTTAAAATAAAAGCATTTTATAAATGTTTAAAAACAATCAATAAATAAATATACTTAAAATATCAACATGAGATCTCAAAATGATGATAATTTGAAGGTCTCTAAAGCAGTTTTCATTAAATTAAAATTCCATAAAAGATATTTACATTTTGGAAAACTCAAAAAATGTTAAAATATTAATGTGCATGAATGAAAAATACTTTCCTTGTAAGTCATAAAAATAGTTTTGAAGTCTTACCTAAAAATTTTTACAAATGAAGAAATAATAGTGGCTTTATTTTATTTTTTTTATCAGTTAGTACTTGGAGATGCATTGCACTATTACTATCACAAATCTTGAAAACAATCAGGTTAATTGTAACCAAGCTCACACAATAATAATAGCCTTTTTGTTAAAAGGGGGGGGGGGTGCAGAACATAGTATCAATTTACAAAATTATTGCTGGAAAATTGCCTGTTTTGTTAGTATTCCTATTTTCTTGGTTGAAAAGGTGTAGAAACCTAAATTGCTTCATTAATATTTATCAGAACATAACCATCTCTAAAATGCAGCAGGATACTTTCTTATCTGAGTAAAGTACACATTCTTCAAGAAATTGTTTGACTTGTATTATCAATAAACAAACTGATTCAAAGTTATTGTTTACTTATATTAAGATAGATAAGAATTCATACAGTCAATCACTATTTTTTGTTTTATTAAATAATTATACAAGAATATGATTTATCAATGATCAATTCATTTGTATACAGATTTTTTTTTCCTTAACGTGAATAATCACAACTATTATATTCAATAAAATTTAGGATCTTATTTAAAAAAAAAAAAAAAAATCTGCAAGAATTACATTTATCAACTTGTGATACTTAAAATTACTGTCTGATGTAAATATGCAGGTATTATAAATTTTTAAACACCTATTACATATAGCCTGACAAAATTAAAAATAGAAAATCTCAACGGAAATAATATACTGTAATATTTTTTGATTTTATTATGGTCTGAATAACCAAACTACGTTTTAAAATAACAAGAACATAAAAGAAATTGTGAAAACATCGGTAATAACTCTAACCTTGGGACAATGTAATCATAATACAACCTATGATGACATTATTATAAAGCAAATAAAAATGTTTACTTACTTGGAACATATTTCTGCATTACATCGACGAGAAAATCAAAATCAAGACATAACTCTTGTTTACATTCCTGATCCTACTTGCCCTCTTTTCAACCAATCAGAACGCTTCTTACAAATTCGTTGGGTTAACACTCGGGTCGGCTAATCCGAGGTTGGAGAATACGAAATATTTTTAACCCAGAGTTAAGCGATTTTAACACTGAACCGAGAGTTCTGTGATCCGCGGTTTAAACCAGTTTTGGTGAATACGGGCGTAACTGTTTCATTTTAGTAATTCCAATGTGTGTTTTGTGTAATTCTTCTAAAACTGATTTCTGAAGTACTTTTGGAATAATTATCCGTTGTGATTTAAACAAAATTCCTTCGTCAAGAGTAAATTCATATGCACGATCTGGATTTTCTTCGATTTCTTTCTTTATTTTTGATAATTCTTCATCCGAGTCTGTTGCTTTACGTATAGTTTTGAAATTCAGAAATTCTGTTGAAATTGCTTTAACAGATGACATACAAACTTCATTTATTTCATTGTTGATGGCCATATCACTTGATAATCCTTTTTGGACAACTGGAGCTCTAGAAAAACAATCTGCTTCTATATTATCACTACCCTTTTTGAAAACCACTTCATAATCGAATGCTGATAAAAATGTAGCATATCTAAGCAATCGTCCTGAAGTCATGGGAGGCAATTTTACATGTGGGTGGAAAATTCTTGTTAGAGGTCGATTATCAGTAACTAACTTAAAATTTCTTCCGAATAAATAATTGAAAAAGTGATTAACTGAAAACACAATAGCTAGAGCTTCTCGATCGAGTTGTGAGTAATTTTGTTCAGCTGCTGTTAAGGATCTTGATGCAAATACAATGGGTCGTTCTTGATCATCTATAATATGTGATAGAATACCGCTGATACCTACAGGACTAGCATCACAAGAAAGAATAATTGGTAAATTAGGATCATATGGAACAAGAGAGCGCTCACTAGAAATTTCACTTTTCAGCTTGATAAAGGCTGCTTCACATGCTGCTGTCCAACGGAATCTAACGTTCTTTCGAAGACGCTGTCGAAGAAGATATGTGATTGTTGAATTGTGTGGCAAAAAACGAGAATAATAAGTCACCATTCCCAGGAATCTCCGTAGTTCTTCCACATTCGAAGGTCTTGGCATCTCATTAATTGCTCTTACCTTTTCAGGATTCTTTGAAATTTTATTTAATTCAATAACATGACCTAAATATTCGATTTGTTCTTGAAACAATACGCATTTGGTGCGATTTAAATGTAGATCATATTGTTTTAACCTTTGAAGACATAATTCTAGATTTCTTCTACACTCTTCTTTTGTTTTTCCATGCACAATAATATCGTCGAAATACTTTAAAGTTTTTGGTAGATCTCGGAGTATCAGATCTAAAATTCGATTGAACTGGCTAGGGGCAGTCTTTATTCCAAACGACAATCTATGCATGCGGTAAGTCCCTCGATGTGTGGTTATTGTCTGAATAATGCTACTTTCTTCGTCAACAGGAACATGTATATAAGTTTTGAACAAATCTAAGCGACAAAAATACTTTGAATCTCGGAGGCTATTAAGAATTTCATCTATTCGTTGAATTGGATAATTAGCACTTACAAGTTTTTCATTTACTCCAACCTTGTAATCGACGCAGAGTCGTACACCTCCATCAGCTTTTGGTATCACTACCAGAGGCGATCCTCAATCGCTAGTAGCTATCTTCGAGGTTATTCCTTGAGATTCAAGCGTATCTAATTCTTTCTCAACTTTTTCACGAAGAGCATACGGAACTTCTCTTTCCTTATGAAAAACTGGCTTACTATTTTCACGGAGTTTTAATGACACTTTCACATCTGGAATACATCCTACTTTCTATTCAAAAATTTCTGGATATATAGAAATAACATCTTCGAGACTTTCTATAGTTTTTACTTGTGAATTATTGGAGTTTTCTGGATCTTTCGAATCAATCTGTTGAAGACTAATTCCGAGACGTCGAATCCATACACGTCCTAACAAAGCATCGAAATTTTCCGGAACGATATAAAGTTCTTCACGTGACGTTTTTCCCTGGTATTCTACATTTACAGTTACTTTTCCATCTGGAAGAAAAACATCACCAGTGTATGATTGGAAAGCAATAGTTGAATCTTGAAGTTGAACAGGAATTTTCAATTTATAAAATTTATCTCGGGGAATAAAAGTAAAACCTGCACCTGAATCCACTTCAAACGGTACCTTGTGACCCTCAATGTTCACTGTAGCAAAATATTTTTCAAGATCTTTAGTTTTCCTCTTTTTATTTTGAAAAACATCTATTATCTTATTTACTCCATAGTGGGAAAATATTTCTTTTTCCGTAATACAATTCACTGCATTTGTCTTATCTGTGTTAGTCTTCCCTTTTCCGCTTAACAATGTGCGAATACAAACTTTTGCAATATGACCTGTAGTCTTACATGCACTGCATTTAAGAGAATTGCGATCCAACCTGAACCTGCATGTTCTAGCAGTATGATTACTTTTAGCACATCGAAGGCATAAATTGTTTATTCCCAATTTTTCGTAATCAATTCGGGACCGTGAACTTGATCTTTGGTTAAAACGGTTTTTTGGTCTAGAATTAGAGCGTTGAAAAGAGGGAAAATTACTCGAGTCACATCTGGAACGTCGATATTTCGAAACCTTTTTTATTTCATTTGCACTAGATTCACCTGTATCGGTTACTATATTTAACTTTTTCGACAATTCACGATTATCAATTCTGGAAACCTCTAAAGCAATAGCTTTTTTTAGTTATATCATCAAATGTACTGACATCTGACTGTAAAATTTGCTCGCGAATGGAAGCATCGTAAATGCCGCGAATAAATTGAGCACGTAAAAATATATCAGCGATAGACACTTTACAATCACAAGGAGAAATAAATTCACAGTTCACTATATCACGTCTAAGTGCAACAATATAATCTGCAATTGTTTGATTTTCACCCTGATATGTTGAAAGAAACGTATGTTGTGACACAATTATATTTTTCTTCGGACAAAGGTGTTCTTCGAAAACCTTTACTAGCTCCTTATAAGTTAATTCTGATGGTATTTTAGGAGATACCAATGCCGATAACATATTGTAATTTGCTGCTCCTATGGAATTAAGGAAAATTTGTTCACAATATTGTTTATTAGAAAAAATATTTTTCATTTGAAGGTAATTTTCAAAGCGCTGAATATAGTATGTAAAGGATTCTTTCTTAATATCAAAACATTCAAAAGGTTGTAATAAAATAGGATTTACCTGCACGGTTTCAGTAGTTGAATTCCGCGTTGAAGCATCTGAAGATTGTATAGGCAAAAATTTTTCGAAAAGTTGCTGTTGTTGAGCTGAAAATGCCGTCATGAATTCTTTAAACTGGTTTGCATCCATGATGAATAAATTTAGGGCTAACGTAAATTACAAAGTTTACACTTGAAATCAAATAAAAACAAACTTCACCTCTTCGCCAAAATCTGTTGTGACTGGATTAGAATGCGGTAGGGAAAACATCTTGAAAGTTATAGACGAACACTGTTTATTTCAATACGCGGACATAACATTTACACACAGATAGAATAAATGAACATTGAAACTGAGTTACATCTTATATTCGAATAATAAACATTGTACTTTGTTTTACCTCGTACCGTTACCAATAGCAACATATTAATTATCTGTTGCCAGATATTACACTATAAATAGTAATATAGATATATATAGATAATAATGAAATTGAAACTTTCTACATCAGTTGACAACAGCTGAAAGTTCTTTATCAATTTAGCTATATCTTTGTTGAGTATCAGTAAGCGCACAAGAAGCGTAGCAAACAGGATGTTCTCCTTGAAGTAAAAGAGCACCCAATCCATATTGACTAGCGTCTACAGATACTACGGATTTCAAATTTGGATTAAAATATGCCAAAACAGGGGAATTAATTGTACCCTTCTTTAAATTTTCAAATGCTTTTTGCTCGTTAGAATTCCAGATAAATTCCTTTTTCTTGCTCAAAATCCCTTAAAATTCCCTTTTTATCCAATAAATTCTGAATGAGATACTCTAAATATATAATCATACCTTTGTAATTCCGATTTATTAGTAAGAGCTTTAGAGGGAAAAAACTGTACATAGCAGATGCTCTAAGTCCCAGTAATATATGTGCAGACACAAGTTTTCTACAAGATCTGCAACAGTTCATACCATTTTATCAGCAACGGAAGAACGCACGAGTAAATTGCAAAATTCTACTAAAGAAGATGAAGATCTTTCAAATTTACAGCTACTCATACATAATGGATGGCCACAACAATATAATAGACCGGGAGCACAGACCATCACCTCATCGAGTTCACGAATGAAATTCTAGGATTAGTTAAATCTTGATTTGAATATTAAAGCGCAATCGGTCTGCCAAGTCATATCTTGGTGGAAAACACCTGAAAACCCGATTTTAGCGGCTGACTCATAGGTTTGCCATTGTGTTTTCCTGCACCAAAAGGTATGAAAACATGGAGGATTGGGAGCAGGAAAACACAATGGTAAACCTACGATCAGTCGCTAAAATCGGGTTTTCAGGTGTTTTCCACCAAGATATGACTTGGCAGACCGATTGCGTTTTAATATACGAATCAAGATTTAACTAATCCTAGAATTTCATCCGTGAACTCGATGAGGTGATTATCTGTGCTGCCGGTTCCTAGTCTATAATCAAGTTCCCGAAAATTTGAGAATTTATTGCAGCGAGAAAGAAGAATTACATTATTATAATGAATTAATTTTTCTTGGATAAAGGTTAATAGTATCTAAGAAGATGAGAACTTGTGTATTATCTAGATTACACACTGTGCACACCAAGGCATTATTGCTTGGTTAAAATTGCTATATATTGGCCAAATATGATGAAAGATATCAATAATTATGTCGAAAATTGTCGAATTTGCCAAGAACGTCAACGTGCAAATACTAAAGAACCACTAATGCCTTAAGAAATTCCTAAATTACTTTGGTAAGAGGTAGGTGTAGATTTTATATATCTTGATGGAAATGAGTACTTGGAGCTAATAGATTATCAATCCAAATTCATAGAAATCAGAAAGCTTAATACAAAAATATCTGCAGAGGTTATAAGTGTTATAAAACAAATATTTTACATCCATGACTTCCACGGAAAATCCCATCTGATAATAGCCCACCATATGATAGTAATGCATATTTATCTTTCTTAAGATCATATGACATTAGCCCAGTTACATCATCACCGAAATATCCGAAATCAAATGGCATGATTGAGAAATCTATTGGACTATGAAGAACCTCCTCTTAAAAGTTAAAACCTCTGAAGGAGATCAAAATTTGAAGTCAGGGAAATAATTATACCCAAAATTTAAATTGCCCTCTCCAGCTGAGATGTTGATGGGAAGACGTCTAAGAACATTGGTTTCTGGGAGTATAAATTTATTAAAACCCATATTTCCTACTAAAAGTACGATTTAGAAATTACATGAAAATCAGAAAATTGAGAAGTTTTATTATGATTTAACCGCAAACCCTTAATAAACTTAAATATTCAAGAACCCGTGTATATACAAACAAGTCCTTGAAAATGGACACCGGGTACTGTTATTCAATAGCATAATCCAAGATCCTACATATTTAGGTTTTCAGAAGGAGCTACACTTCGTTGCAACAGAGTTCATCTAAAGCCAAGAAAGTTATGGTCAGAGCTACCAGTTGACTCAGCCGATGTGAAATCAATTTGTACCATGGCAATTCTTCAGAAATCAAACACCTCAATAGTTGAAACACCATACAATCCATCGTTTCCTCCAAGTCCTTGATCCTGAAATCACTAACGATTTTTTGTCTACGTCGTCTTTCCCGACTGGTTTCGGACACCCAAAAGTACTAAGACCAAAGAAGAGAGTTATAGGACCACCTGCTCGGTATAAAGACAATGTACAATAATGTGAACTTTAACATTTCTTTTTAAGTTTTTTAAACTTTCATATTTTTACTTTGTTTTGTTTTAGTAAAGAAAGGGCATGTGATATAATTATAACAGATATTGTGTAACCATCACACTTGCTATCAGTCTTCTTACTCGAGCCGTCGTAGCTTGTGTCAAAAATCCTAGATGCTTCATCCATTTAATAATACATCTATGCTATTCTCCGTTTGGGTTCGAGGCTACAATCAGTGGCGTAGCCAAGGGGGGGGTCCAGGGGGTCCGAACGCCAAATAAAGAACTGGTTTACTGAGTCATAGATACAACAATATTAAAAACTGATAAGACGGAATCGCAAAGAAGCAATGAAAAATTCCGCTTTAGACAGGTGTTTGACTTAGAAAGTATTATTTAAAGGTATGGCTTTCGCAGGGGTTATGAACTTTTTTCGTTTAAGACAGGTTTTTGTAATAGACACGTCCCTTTTGTGAGGTATCCTCTAAAACTGTTAAAACGAATCCACTCTATTAGTATACTTCTGAAAAAACATAGATGTATTACAATAAAATCTGTGAAGATGAGAGCTATCTTAAACAGCAAAAGGTCAAAGTTCAACGAAAACAACGCAACATATTTATACTTGTTAAGATTTGCAACATATCTAAAATGGAACTTTTTCTGGTTGTGAATCCTTCTTGGCAGGTTTTCTGTGAAAACGGAATTCTCTCGTAAACGAACACATTTCATGGTCTAGATGACAGAAGGATAACTGTACAAGTATACCTGATATGACGGAAATTTCTCAACAACGGAATTTTTTAAAGATCCCTGCCGATTCCGTTTTCATATATTTTAATGTAACTAGATTAAACGTAAAACTTCTTCAACAGAGATTTCGATCAGCCCAACTGTTGCCAACACTTATGGGTAAAGACTAGTTTGCACGAATGCAATAACAGCACATTGATCAGAGTTTAGCGACCCTTATCTTTGTTCATTTTATAATTATATATCGAGCAATATTATCATTTACTTTAAATCTGCTGGCTGGAATTTAAAAAAAAAAGTCACTTTATTCTTCGACTAGATATTTGTGAATTCTTATTCAATGCTGTTATACATTGCCACTTTCAAAATGCCTGCATCTGACTGTAATTTGTCTTCTGCTGTAAAACATGCTGATGATGTCATTTTTCACTTTTATGAAACTTTACATTAATCAATAAACAAGGAAGAGGAGACTGGTGTTCAAAAGTTTTCTGACCTGTTCAAGAGAGCACAGTCTTTTGCTAAAGAAAACTCTGACACAATTTTCTTTAGTCACACATATTCCATGTCAAGTTGACCATCAGATACATCTGGTTCAGTGTATTTCGGAAGATCAATTTCCTTCCTCCTTTTGTTACTTTTATTTCTAATCTCGTTATTCGTTAATCGCTAAAGAAAAGAACAGAAGGATATTGAAAGATTTTGATGTTCATCTGGGTTTGTACAAAATAATGGTGATTCTTGTTATGAAACTTTTCAACCTGAACTATTTTTAATAAACTGTTAATGGAATATTACGTTGTTGTATATTATTTTGAAGGACAGGTTCTTACCTATTTTATTTAGTATTATAATTTTGTTTTCCGCTATTGTACAGGGATATTTAAGGCAGTTATAGAACATTGGGAAATTTCGTACGATTTTTTTACTAATTCAAAATGGTACGAAAATCAGTGTAAACGGCTGGTATATCAACCACGCTACAGCGTTGAATTCAAGAGAGCGGAGGTGGGGCATCCACCCCGGAGCATCGAAATGACACCTCGGAAGATTTGAGATTTTATGCTTAGGAGTGCAATCTCTCCCCTTCCCTAAACTCCACAGTGTACCTTCCGGAGAAAAATGGTACCCTCCGAAGAAATCCTTCCTGGAGAAAAATGTCTGAATTCAACGTTACATTTGACCGAAGTACGACTTGTGAACTCACAGTTTAACATTGTTTTCAGAAATTTCATGATGGCAATGAGCGTTTTGAATATGAAGATCGTAGGTGGCATTCGGTTATTAACAATGAGAAATTGAAAGCAAAGGTTGAAGCTAATCCACGTACCAAAGTCTGAAAGCTTGTTGCTGAACTTGGAGTACGTTCTAAAACTGTTTCCAACCGCTTAAAAGAAATTGGTTGAAAAGTAAAATAGCAGAAACCACCATTATTTTTTACGCAATCTAATACTTTCCAAGATGTGCTAATCCATCATAATTAATTTTTTTTTTACAAAAAATTAACATCTTTTATGTCGACCAATTATCGGAAACAACTATTGAAGTCGAATATTTACTTTAGTATCAAAAGCTGTGAAACTTGAAAAAGAATTATGGCTGTTTTAGACAATTGTAACAAAATTATTTTTCCCAACATCAACTATATTTGTTGAATGCGTTTGTTACATTACTAGTTTCTGTAGCCGAGATTACAAGATTTATTTCTTAAAAATTAAAACCTTATTTCAGAAACTCCCATGGTGAATCAACAGCTGACGGCATTGGCAATAATGTCAACTCATTATTCAGTATACCTATTACAACACAAGTTCTTATTTCAATGACAAGAAATTAAACATGAAAATTTAAAAAAACAGTTTCAACCAAATACTGTTATAAACTTAACCATTTGATCATAACTTTAAAATAATCAAATGTTTATGTCATATGAAACTTGATTTAAATGCATTCTCTTCAGTGTGTGCTCAGTTTTTATATCATAGTGTATGTAAAATCTTTTTCTTTGGTAAATATTAATGTAACTTCGTTGTATTATTAGCTACAATTATAGAGATTAATCTTCCTTCATTTTACAAATGCTATTTTTTTAAATTAAGAAATTGATAAGGAAATATCTAAATTCTTAAAGTTACTCGAAATACTTCTATTGCATATCACACACACACACACAAGCACAGTCAATCCTGTCACACTATACTTCAATAAGGCGAATTGTTCGTTTCGTCGGGATCCCTAAAACTTTCCGTTTGAGATAGGATTCCGTTATAGGAAGTATCCGCTTTCACAGGCTTTACTGTATTTATAAGTAGGGTAAAACCTGACAAGACGAAATCGGAATCACAGAAGAACGGTGAAAAGCTCGTTTCAGGAAGGTTTTCAACAAATTTAATTGTATGGTTATCCATATCAGGATCATGCAATGTTTTTGCTTAAGACAGGAATCTGCTAGACAGGTTTTACTATACATATTACATACATAAGTTATATTTTTATATGTACAGCAAATCCTGTGGAAACGAAACCTGCCTATAACGGAATGCTGACTTAAATGGAAATATTCATTCGTCAAATAGAAAAGAATGCCGTACACCTGATAAGACGAAAAACTGTCTAACACGGAAATTTTTACCACTCTTTACGATATTATCTTGGCAGGTCTTACTATGTGTATATATAAGCTGAAGAAAAATTCTGAACCCCTCCCGAAAGGAAATCCTGGCTACGCCACTGACTACAATTTCGGAAATGTTTCCCCAAAGCAAGTGACTCTGACGTCAGAAGAAATAGGGTCACATCGCGACCTACGTTATACATAGTATAACGTAAATTACCTACATTAGTACGTAGGTATACCTAACGTAAGTCCTAACAAAGGTCGTATGTATAACGTATGTTATCAGGTAACCAAAACAGTTCTGTTGTTTTTAGGTGAAAGGAAACAAACAGCAAAATGTATGGGGAAAAATACAATTTATTCATCAAAATAACCCCCCTCACATGCAATAAGCTTTTCCCAACGGGAAACAAGCTTATAAATTCCATTTTTATAAAAGTGACGACCTTTAGACTTGGAAAAGTTCTGTAACTCCGTTTCTATAGCCTCTCGACTGCTGAACTGTGGATTGCGCAGATGATTATCGAGGCTTAAAAATAGGTGAAAATCAGAAGGGCTAATGTCAGGGGAATAAGGTGGGTGCCAAAGTGGTTCCCATCAAAGGGTCAGAATTGTGTCAAAGGTCACACGCGCGACATGCCGCCTAGCATTATCCTGTAGGAAAAGAAGGTCTTTACAGTTCACCAAAGCTAGCTGTTTTTTTTTAAGTGATTGGTGAACTCGACGGAGTTGGTCACTATAGACATTCGCAGTAAGACCAAATGGTAACAGTTTATATTGAACAATTCCATTTGTTGTCCACCATACGCACAATAGCACCTTCTGCTGATGAATCTTGGGTTTGGTGGTCTGTGGCACAGCATCATTGGCTGACAACCAATGATGCGATCTTTTGGGATTGCTGTACAACAGCCACTTCTCATCACAGGTTAATACACGGGCAGTAAATGGTTCCGTTTGATGGCGATGCAGCAACTCCAAACAAATGTTCAGGCACTTGAGCTTCTGGGCAGGTGTCAGTTGATGAGGTATCCATTTGATTAGCTTGTACACTTTCCCCAGACGATGCAAATGTAAACGATAGTTTCATCACTGACGGCGAACTTTTCTGCTAACATCTGACCGCGACCTACGTTATACACGGTCGGTGCATGATTTTTAAAACTTCACATGGAGTGGATCGTTTTTACACAGCGATAGGTGCAAAACGATGAGCTCACCGCTTTGCACCAATCGTCGTGTAAAAATGATCCACTTCATGTGACGTTTTAAACGTCATGCTCGGACCGTGTATAACGTAGGTCGCGATCTGACACGCTTGAGCGGAATCTTCTTCGATTTCAGCCTGTAATTCCTCATCATTAATGTCATATAACCGCCCTGCTCGTGGGGCCTCTTTTAGCGACTCGTCGCTGGCAGCAAATTTCCTAAACCACCTTCTCCGAAAGCTTGGAATATTTTTTGAGCCGTGTGCACAGCATTTGTTCCAAGTTTAAACTCACGAATTATACACTTTGGAGTACTCCTGTTCACGTCCATTTATCTACTATTACGAGATAACCTTTCCAATTCTCTTTATATACGATAACTCTGCATTACATCTTGATTACCATATTTCGGTAATTGCAGCGCCATCTATTATCCATTGCGTGTAACATTCTTTAACGTTTGTCGTTTCATAGAAACGACAGAACTTTTTTGGTTATCTGATAAAATATGTATAACGTATATATAGATCAGTTTCAACTGACGCCACAACCTAGCAATCACCTTAACATAGAACTCCTATAATAGAGGCTGACGCATTCTCGCACATTTGGCACCCGAATTGGAGCCCAGTCGAAAAACCAAGCTAATCAGAACCGGTTCAGCCAATCAGAACCGAGTCTTACGCAACCCCAACTCCGGCTGCGGTAGATTGATACTGAACTGGGTACCAATAATCCGATACAAAATGGATATGCGTCAGCTCTTATCATAGGAGCGTCTTACCTTAACAACCAGATGGGTGTTTATGTTTGCCTTTATGTTGAATTGTGATTGGTTGGCTCTTTTTTCAATCTACAAATCGATGTTTATTATTGGTTGGATAAAATCTGGTGGGCTAGTGATCACAT
This sequence comes from Maratus michaelseni, assembly GCA_963931845.1. Taxonomy (NCBI): domain Eukaryota; kingdom Metazoa; phylum Arthropoda; class Arachnida; order Araneae; family Salticidae; genus Maratus; species Maratus michaelseni. The sequence continues at coordinate 400,962,244 of OZ007588.1, forward strand.
GGTTGAAACTGATCTATATGTATAACGAACAAATATGTATAACGTAGGTCGCGGTCACATAAATCCACAGACTAAAGAGGATAATAGACATGCCCTATACCGTGAAAACGGTTTGTAATATAAATCCAGTTATCGCTCAAATCTTTCGGCCCTAACAAGAGAATTCATTGGACGAGCAGGGGCTGCACGTGGAACAAGGGCTGAATTCATTGGAGAGGAAGAGGATTTCAAAGCAGTCCGCCAGTGTTTTGGGCCGACTTCAGGGTTACATTTTTTGAATCACGCCAAATATAAATACGTCACCTCCAGTTTTCCTCTTTATTTCGTGCATGAAATCTGAATAAAATTATCCAAATGTCAATGGATCATTTATCTTCCTGGGTAATGGATACAAATGAAACGGTAACAGTAACAAACTGTTACGGTCACAAATCTGAAATTTTTTACCGTCATGAAAAGAGCGATACAAAAGAAACACTTGTGACCGTCACAAATGAAGACAGCGGCGTCACAAAGTTGTTACCGCTTATTCGATTATTTTCAACGATACGCTTCAATGATTGGTTCAGAAATATTATAATGGCGGATTCGCGGATGTTGAAAAGCTCGGCAAATATGGAGATATTTCCATTTTTTTTTTAGATTTGAACCGATACAATTTATTTTTAATAATATTGAATTAACATATGCGAGTTTTAACGCTAAATTTTTTGTAGAATTCTAATCTAATATCAAGTAAAAGTTGTTTAGCGTAATATTTATTTATAATTTATGTTATATTAGTTTGTTGTCAATTCCTTATTTATTCTTTATCTACAATATATTTTTCACCAATCCTCCCCCTCCCCAAAAATTTATTTAAAAAATGAATTTGTCGATTACTGTGACCTTTTTGTCACCTATTATTTCTAATCAGTATTTCTTAAAATTAATGTTTAAATGAATATGTGCTATGTAACAAAATTGTAACTATAACATAGCTGATTGTTTAGCAAAAAAAAAAAAAAAAAGAAAAAAGAAAATGAAAAAAAACACTTTTTATCTTTCCAAACTTTCATATATACAATTTCCTTTAACTTTATATTAATCTCATTTATATGGCCCCTTTTATTATTTACTAGCTGACCCGCCCGGCGTTGCCCGAGCCCGTGTAATAAACTGAAATCTTTTAAAAAACGAAACTCTGGCCAAGGTTTCTGATGGCTTCGACACCGTATACCGGGCACGCTCGCACGCTCCGGAAAATATTTTATTTCCCCCTTCCACCGCCAGGGGAGAAACCTCTTTCGGAAAGAACCTCTGAGACAGGTTAACGTTGTCTACGGTACTGTATAGTAGGCGTGCGACAAAATCGATCTGGTTTCGAGTAGATGGGAACATTATAAGCCGAGTTATTGAAATAAGGCACAGTTAGAGAAAATAATCATGAGTGAGGTGCCAGGTGAATGGGATGTTTAAGTGTCCTTCAAAAAATGACTAATTGGGAGGACTACGATGCATCTTTAAAAATTCGTTCGTTTGGTTAAGCTAGGAACTTAATTAGAAATTTGGCTTAAACTATTATTCAGAAATATTGGTAACCGCTACTCATAAATTTACTTTAATGTTATATAAGGTCACTATTGAGTTAACTATAATGTTTGGAATCAGTTGCGTAGAAATCGGAAATATAGTTGCGGAGATACGGAAACAGGGCATAGTTAGAGGAAAAACTTTGAAGGAAGGACCGGGGGGAGGGGGGAGGGGATGTTCAAGTTCCATTCAGCAAATGACTAATTAGGAGGATCACTATGCATCTTTAAAAATTCGTTCGTTTGGTTAAGCTAGAAACTTAATTAGAAATTTGGCTTAAACTATTATTCAGAAATAGTGGTAACCGCTACTCATAAATTCAGTTTAATGTTATAAAGGGTAACTATTAAGTTAATTATAATGTTTGGAATCACTTGTATTGAAATCGGAAAGATAGTTGCTGAGATATGGAAACGGGAAATAGTTAGAGAAAACTTTGAAGGAGGGCGCCGGACCGGAGGGGGGGGGGGGGGGGATGGCGAATGTTCAAGTGACCTTCAGCAAATAACTAATTAGGAGGATCACTGTACATCTTTAAAGATTGATTCATTTGGTTAAACTAGGAACTTATTTTGAAATTTGGCTTAGGCTATTATTCGGAAATACTGGTAATTGCTTTTTAGAAATACACCTTGAAGCAATGAATGCTGAGTTTTACGATAATTTAGTAAAAATGGAACTAAATGGAGACGTTCGGAACATTATTACTGAGATATTACTGAGAAACTGAGATTTAAAATAGCGGTATTCTGTATATAAAACAACAATTAAACGCTACGGGTTAAAATTGTTAAATGTAATTAGACCCCTACCCCTCGCAATTCCCGCAAATATATAACAAATAATCTGTTAAATAAAGTTTTCTGTAATAGTAGTGTCTATCATAATAATATATGTCCTGTTTTAAAAAAACCTTAAACCCAGATAATTAAAATGAAGAAAAACGTGCCTGTAAATGTCTTAAACAGGTGGCGTTTATGTAATTTGCCGTGAGTAGATGGCGCTGTATTAGCTTGGCTATATGCAGGTAACTGCAATCAATGTTGGCACTATTTCGTTATAAGTCCTTATCTATGCATCGTTACTCTGATTTATTTAATGTGTTCTGAGAAGATATTCTACACAACCAACCAACCGATGAAAAAAAGCGTATTTTTAATGAGAGTTCTTTGTGCATTTTAATTAATATTTCAGAAAGTAATTAAAATATTAAAATTCTGACGCAATGTTGCACCAGGAGAGGGTTTGGACTACCTAAATCTAAATTTCCAGCCTTCTAGGTAGGCTAGATTTTCCTAGCCATCGCCAACAGACACACACACAGAGCGAAACTTTCTTTTATTGGTATAGATAATTGCAATATGTCTGTGTCATCTACATAAGATGTGTTGCATATTTAAAATACTCTCCCCCCCCCCCTCCTGGTTGTTTTATATACTAAATCTTCTACTGTTATGTGACTACTGGAATCTATTTTACTGTTGCTGCTATTTGTGTTGGCCCGCTGGAATGTGTTTAGGAGGCTAGAAAGATTTATAATCAATCTTCGGTCTCTTAAATGCATACTTACAGGCTAAATCACATTCTGAATTTTAAAAAAGCTGCTCATGACTTGTGCACACTGAAACTTGTCAAAAATAAGTAGTTTTCTTTCTTCCCTTCTTTTTTTTTTTTTTTTAAATAATGTGTTCCTATAAAATTTAATTTCCTGCTCTAAAATAGAAATTGTATTTTCTTTCTTTTTTTCACAATATTATACTGTAAAAACTGTTTCTTTATATTTTTATACTCTGAATTACAAATATCAAATTTAAAAATAAAATAAGCAAAGCATAAGCATGCATCTTAAAGGATTTTTTTAATTTAATTTATAGTTATATTTGTTATATTACAGATATATATATATATATTAATTGTCTGAGTGCAACGAAGACTCATACACAGCGCAGTATTACTTTGCCCCATATATAGCTACGATGGATATTAAAACCTTTCGTCAAGCATAACTCAAAAAATATTTAACGGATTTCGTTCAAATTTTTACAGCAGGTACCTATAAAAGTGACAACGACGTCTATTTATTACCAAGAATAAATGTCAAACCGTTTGGAAATTATATTAAAAAAATAGATAAAAAAGCACAATTAAAGTACATACGTCACGAAAATTTTGTGCGTACGTCATTTTCACCGGTGGGAGATTTTCGTAGACAATCGGAATTGAAAAGTTCATGGAGTACATGGAGCAAAAAAATATGCACGCACTAATCAGCACAATAAAATATATTTCAATTTAGTAGAAATCGAAAATTAATCTGCATTTTTTTCTGTTTGAAAGAAAAACTCCGCAATAACTTGGTAGACTTGGTATTAGAGATTTGGCGCAAATTTCAGCAATAGCAGCTTTTTTTATTTCGCGTATGTAAATTTAAAAAAAAAAAAATTCTTTAGTGTTTAAATAAAAGATTTCGATTTTTGGCATTATTTCTTTTTTTTCTCTTTTTAGCATTTTAAATGGGATTAATGAAAGGCATGTATTTTAAATTAAATGAGTGAAAGGTTTACATTTAAATGAAATGAATTCAATATGAAAATGTCGAGAGACAGTAGTTGAGTACGGAGATGGGTAAGGAGATGGGTAGAGAGGCGTATAGCCAGACGGGTAGAGAGACAGATAGACAAGTTGTGAGACAGATAGAGCGGTAGCGAAGTGGATAGAGACATACAAGTAGTTAGACGGATAGACAGACGGTTAGAGAAATAGATTGGCGGGTAGCGAGACCGGTAGAGAAATATAGAGACAGGTAGCGAGACGTGTAGAGAGATTGACAATCGGTTAGAGAGACGGGCAGAAGATTGGATAGGGAAACAACAGATTGTGGAGAGGCAGACAGACAGGCAAAAGAAAAGTCTGCGGATTGGCGCAGTAAAGGCGCAGGAGGCAGAGCCTCCTAGAGAATAATCAAGAAGTATCTGTTAAGCTTAACTTTGAAATATATATAATTTTTCAATTTTGCCGATATGGAGATTTAATGTAAAAGTTATTTTACAGAAGTCGTCGAAAGATTTTTTTGTATACTTTAATAGTAATTTAGACTATAGTTTTGCAATCTGGTTTGTAGCAAAGCATGCTATCAATGTGGTTTGAAGTGTAAGAGTTTCTATAAACAGTTATACAAATAATAGATATATAATCAAGGAAGAAAAATTTTAAATTCACACACAAAGAAAAAGTGCAACAATGAAATTAAATTTGCGTTAAGCCACGCTTGATAGAATAATCTATTGGCTGCAAATCCAATTACGTAACTTTAAAAAGCTTGGTGTTTTAAAAGATCCTGCGTTTCTTTTTTTTTTTTTTTTTTTTTTTCAAGTTTTGCGCAATACGCGCTTAAGAAAATGAGATTATTTGCCACATGTTAAAAAAAATTATGACAACACATCTGATGAACGGTACTTCTTTTCTATTTTTTTAACAGTGTATATGAATTTATGTATGATATTTTGCAATTCTATCATTTAATTTGCTCTTTTTCTTTATATTGTAATTGTTAACCCCATGTTCTCAGCAATATCACTCAGACTAATTCCTTTGAGGGAAGTCCTAGTATATTAATCTGGTTACATTTTTTAACTTTTTCAACATTAATATGTAATAAATTTCAGTCATATTTTCCTTTTGTAAATCAAAACACCCAAAAATTCATTAATGTTCATAAAAATGTTAGTAGTAAACAGAAAAACCCTACATTAATAAACTGAAACACTCTACACATTGTAATATATACATTTTTTTTCCCTGTATGTGTGTTTGTTAGAACCAAAACTTCATGAAAGCTAAAACTAATAAAACAAAATATTGAGATTACAGATAAAAAGTTTTTACATCATAAGATTTATGATCAGGGTTGGGAAATCGCACCAATTTATTCATTAGTGGCAAGTAAATTTTTTAATGAGGATAGCGAATTTCTAAATAGTCTTTTAAAAACTAAAGGTATAGAAAATATATCAAGTTATATTTCATGTTTCTCCCAACTGCAGTAATGTGAACATGGCATTGTTTTGTTATCCCTAAACCCATCCCTTTTATATATTTTTTCTTAATTTTGTTTAAAAAATATATATATATAAATGTATTGTAGTAATGAATTATTTTTGGAGTCGTGTAAATTTTGCCACACCAATTTCATTGGGTATTGCATCTTTCTAGATATTAAAAAATCCTTGGTGGTAAGATTTTCTGAAAACACATTCTTGTTTATCATGAAAAGTTTTACTATAAGCAGGGGTGCGATTTTACAAACCATCACGCGTAGAGCGATTGTAGGCGGTGTCAAGTGATGATTGGCTAAATGATTGGTTACGTAGATGGTGGGGGAGGAGTTAAAGCGTATTAAATGAATAAGTGTATTAAAAGCTAATAATCTTGTGTCAGATCTTGTATAGTGGTTAAAGCACAAGGCTCGTAATTTTGATGTATCGAGTTGTGTCCCTTCCAATTTTTTTGCATTTTTAGAGTTTTGCTTTGATCTTTATTGAAACAGTGCTTCTTAAGCATTGATATAAAGATCAGTTGATCTTTATCAATTGCTTTGCAATATTTTATTGTCAATTAGATAATTAAATTTTAATTAGAATTAAGTTAAACAATGTTAAATTATAATTATAATTAAAGTAAATTAAAATTAAAATTTTTATTACATACAATAAAATTCAATATCAGATAATTTCAAGAATTAAATTAAATTTTAATTCATATAAGCTATTTTTTAACTATACGAACATTTATTAAAATGCAATAACTCCTAAACTTTCATTAAAATTTGTTTTTATTAGAACTTTAGTAACAGATGATTATCAAATTAGCAGAATTAATTAATTAAAGTTTTCAACTTTTAAACTTAAGCATTATTCTTAAAAATCTCTATTAATTTACTAAAATTCTTTTTACCAATTACTGGTTGATCTGTAGTGATAAAGTTCTGGAAGATTACCATATTTAAAGTTTTTTTTAATTATTTTATTATTTAAATTTTTAATTATTATTTTTATTTAAATAAGTATAATTAATATTAATTAATATTTTTATTTAAATATTATTTATATTCAATTATTATTAATAAGTATTATTATTTAAACGTATAATTAATATAAATAAATGTTATTATTTAAATATATAATTAATATAAATAAATATTATTATTTAAATATATAATTAATATTATTATTAAAATATATAATCAATATTATTATTATATAATTAATATTTTTGCGTAAAGGTTTGTTATACATTCTCTTGTGATTAATTAGCAAGATATAAACTATGAGAAAAATAAACCAATCTATGTTAAAGAGAAGCTTGGGTTTTGTAGACATAGCCTGAAATATGATCAATGTTTCGGTTGATACACTTTGTACAAGCCCAAACATTACATGTATGTTAATGTTATTTGTTATTAATAATGTGTAATAGAAACAAAACGTTTTTGGTCACTATTAAAATCCGGAAGCTAGGACTTTTTGTTTTTATTTCTGTTACTGCTTCTTCTTCTTTTTACTTTCTTCTATCTTTACAAGAAGAAAGTATTGGATTCATGAAAATTTTCGACTTCCGGTTTTCGACTGATTTATACGTTTCAGAAGGTCCTGAACACGATTTGACTATTTTTAGAAAATGTCTGTCTGTGACTCTGTCTGTCTGTCTGTATGTGACAAAATTTTTGTGGGCGCTCTATCTCAAGAACTAATGCTCGGAATTTAATAAAACTTTAGATTCAGTTAGTCCCTGATATAAATTGGTGCTGATTAGTTTTTGGTAAAAATCGCCCGGCAGGTGGCGCTGCTATGCAATATTTTTCGCGTTTTCCTCAATAGATCTATCTCAAGAACTAATGCTCGGAATTTAATAAAACTTTATATTCAGTTAGTCTCTGATATAAATTGGTGCTGATTAGTTTTTGGTAAAAATCACCCAGCAGGTGCCGCTGCTATGCAGCATTTTAAAGGATTTACACGATTTTAGAGATAGTCATATCTCAAGAAATATTGCACGGAATTTAATAAAACTTGAGTTTCAGTTAGACCTTGATATAAATTGGTGCTGATTCTTTTTAGTGTAAGCGAAACCTGTGTGAGATAGAAGAAAGTTTTGGGATTGACACATCCGACTTGTTATTTATTTATTTATATTTTATTTTTTTTGTATATGTCGTCTACATCAGTAATCTATTTATTAAAAAAAAATGTGTATATGTCGTCTACATCAGTAATATATATTTTAATGTCATCGTGATCTCAAGAATTTTGTGAAAATTGGAATAGCAGAAAATCATATACAGGGATTGTGTTGATTTCATGATTTTACATGTTAATTTTGGTACATTTAGGCTAAAAACAATAACAACCAAACTAAATTATTATAAATAGATTAAATAAAGCATACAATGGCATCATTTCACAGCTGTATTACAAATAATAATAGTGAAAGTAAAGGAGATAAATCTCTCTAACACTAGTAATAATAAATATAGTTATCATTATTTTTATTTTGCGAAAAAAATTGTTGAATGATTAATTGCTTATTTTACGAACAGATGGCGCCACTACACATTTTGTGAGCATTATTATTACATATTGGAGGGTTTATGTGTGTTTCGTAAAAAACCATTTAAATTATTTAAATAAAAAAATAGTACTTAGAAGTAGCATGGATTTTAGGCGTTTAAGTGTAATTTGTATAGCTTTTTAAATTATTTAAATACTGAATGATTTTTTTTTTCAGTTCAATTTTGATGTGGATACATGCAATGTTTGCAAGTTTTTAATTGTAAGAAGAAAAAATTCAAAAATTAAATGAATTTGTATGAAAATTTTGTATTTTACGCTGAAAGATATGAAGGATATGAAGGAAATAGTTTGTTTAATAAATCTTTAAGTTCAGTAAAAAATTCAGTAAAATAATTCAGTAAAAGTTTTAATCAGTCTGCATGTATCCACATCAAAATTGAACTGAAAAAAAAATCATTCAGTATTTAAATAATTTAAAAAGCTATACAAATTACACTTAAACGCCTAAAATCCATGCTACTTCTAAGTACTATTTTTTTATTTAAATAATTTAAATGGTTTTTTACGAAACACACATAAACCCTCCAATATGTAATAATAATGCTCACAAAATGTGTAGTGGCGCCATAAGTTCAGTAAAAAATTTAAAACAGTTATATAGAAAGAATATAGTTAAATTTGAAATTTCTTAAGTATATATTGATTTTATGAAATAATAACTATATAAAAATCTGAAAACTGCATTGCTTAAGTATATGTTGATTTTATGAAATAGCACATTTCAAAAAGTTTTTAATAACCTAGTAATTTTATTTTCGTTTATTAAATCAATTATGATTATTAAAAAAATAATAATAAACATTCAGAAAGCTAACATTTATTTGCTGTGCTTTCAGTTTATTCTTGTGAAATAATGTTTAATATGTTTTTCTTTGTTTAATTCTAGCTAATTGTAGTTAGTATTTACTATTGTTATAAATTTTGTATATATCTGTAAATATTCCATTTGTTTAAATTTATTTTATTTTATTATTGTGAAAATTGCAGTATTATTAATGTATTTCCTATTGAGCATCATGTAACTCAATGCTAAAGGCCTCAGGTGGTTTGCAAGGAAAACAACCTTACAGCATCGGTTTTTATAATGAGTTCTATTGGAAAATCGCCAAGGAATGGGTTTATCGCCAAGTTGGCGATGGTTTTGGCGACTTATTTTTGTCGCCAAATTTGGCGATATATCGCCAAATGTCGCCAAGTTGGCGACGGATTTGGCGACTTTTTGTGCAACCACACCCCCTTATACCTATACATTGGGATCCTTTCTTGCTTGGGTTCTCTATTGAAAGTTAAAGCACTTTCTGGTAATTTCTAGCATCTGAAGGCTCTGGAATAATCTGGAAAGATCTCTGAAACCTATATAAGGACCACCATCAGTTCAGTTAGTTAGTTGTCTGTCAACTGCGATTGAATTCATACGAGAGACTTTGCATTGAGAACTGTGTTTCTCGGATCGATTTTGTCGTTGATACGTCGTATTGAACGCATTGTTTCTGTGTGAAATTTTGCTTAGCTTTTATTGGATTTGAAGATTACTGAATATCTTGTAATTTTCAGAAGATATTTGTGAAGGTATTGCACTGTTTATAGTGAATAAAGCCTTTTTATTGTTCTTATATATTGGCATCAGTCCTTTCGAACCCCGAGCTCACAACATTTGGTGTCAGGAGTGGGGTTGAATGCCGATCACCAGAGCAATGGAGGCGCAACTGACTAAATTATTGGAGAAATTAGGGGAGATGGATGAGAAAATGACTGCCAACCTTGCTGAGTTGAAAGAAGAAATGAAGAAGGAAATGACTGAGAATCAGGCTGAAATGAAGGAAATGTCGGAAGAAATGAAGAAGGAAATGTCAGCGATAGATGAGAAAATGACTGCGAACCAGGCTGAAATGAAGAAGGAAATGTCAGCGATAGATGAGAAAATGACTGCGAACCAGGCTGAAATGAAGGAAATGTCGGAAGAAATGAAGAAGGAAATGTCAGCGATAGACGAGAAAATGACTGCCAACCTTGGCGACTTAAAAGATGAAATGAAAAAGGATATGTCAACCAACCTTGGAGAGTTGAAAGACTTAATAGAGGATAAAATAACATCTTTAAATGACAGAATTGACGGCGTGGAAGACAAAGTTGAAGGAAGATTTCAAGAAATAGAAGGAAAGGTAGAAGAAATTCAAATGACAGCGAAAACCGTAGAAGAAAGAGTAGAAGAAAAAGTTCAAAAGATCGCCAAGACCGTTGAAGAAAGCATAGAGAATGTAAAAAAAGATTTGGAAAAAATCAAGAAACAGAAGATAACTGCCGTAAACTTTTCCGAAGATTTCAAGTATCCAGATATGCTTCCTCGGGCCTTTATTAAACTTTCGACCTATGACGGCAAATCCTCCTGTCCAGTTTTTAAGACACAATTTGGGATCGTAGCGGACGCCAATGGATGGGATTCCCAGACAAAGGCTTGCCAGTTAGCTGCTTCTCTACGAGCTGATGCTGCCGACGTCTTACAGACTTTGCCTGCAAATGAACCGCTGGATTTTGAAACGCTCGTCAGTGCCTTAGAATTGCGCTTTGGCGAGAAATGCATGAAGGAATATAGCAGACTCCAGCTCAAATCTCGACAGCAGAAATCCACTGAATCCCTGCAAGAGCTTGCTACGGATGTCGAGAGACTTTCCCATCTTGCTTATCCTGACTGCCCGACTGAAACTAGAGAAAGTTTAGCTCTGCAGCATTTCATCGATGGTGTGCGTGACTTTGAGATCCAGAAACAACTCCGGATTGCAGATCTCAGTGACTTAAAAGGGGCTTTAGTTTATGCCCTGAAATTCGAGGCAGCCCAGCAAGCTACAAGGAAAGATCGACACTTTGTGCGAGCAGCCAACCTGCCTGAGACGTCGGATAGAGCTGTGGAGTGCTTACAGCAGCAGATGAATGACATAATGAGAAAGATGAACTCCATAATGGCCAACAAACCTTACAGGAAGATCAAGTGCTGGAGATGCGGTGGAGAAGGCCATATCCAAATCGACTGCCCAAGACGACCCAGCACCGAAGGTAATAGCTCACCCGCTAACGGAGGAGCAAGAAAACTGATTATTGACCATCTTGCGGGGCGGAGGTTTCCAGATCTTAAGAAGCCTCATTTTCAAGTATGTGAAATTTCTGCAAGAAGTTGCGGCGAGAACGGAGTTTTTCTAGTCGGAAGTGTGAATGATTTGCCCTGTAATATGATCATCGATACAGGAGCCAATGTGACCATCATTCGGAAAGATCTAGCTCAGCGGCTGAAAGAAAAACTCTCCTGGACCCCGCCACGTGTAATCCTTCAAACTGTGACCGGAGATAAGATCGATATACATGGAAGAATGACACTGAAAATAAAGTTTGGGAACGCCGCTTATCGCCATACAGTCTACGTGGCCGATATTTCAGATCCTTTCATACTCGGATTGGACTTTTTAAAAGAGCATGGATTCACACTGGACTTTAAGAATAATGAGTTACGCTCTGCTCAAGAAGATGTCACTATTTTCAAACTTGGAAATGAGTCCGGGTCTATTCAACGGATCACAGCCAAGGCAGATGTTATCATCCCTCCTCGGACCGAAATGATGATACCTGGATTAACTGGAAACGAAAGAATTTTCCAGTATGGCTTGACTGGATATCCTGAGAAGAGCCCAAAGGGAGTGCTAATAGCATCAGCGCTGGTAGATCTGTCGAGAGATGTGATACCTGTGAGGATTGCGAACGTAAGTGAAAAGTCTAGAATTATCCAGAAAGGTGAAGTGCTTGCAACCTGTGCTCCAGTCACCTGTGTTTGCAAAGACCCGAGCTTGACGTTATCGAAGCCGCCTACAAGCTTAACACCTGTAATTGGACGAAATGAAAATTTATATCCTGAACAGAGACATGCCGCAGAAAGACTGTTTCAGGAATTTAAGGATGTGTTTTCACAAAACGAGAGTGATATAGGGCGCACTTCACTGACACGTCATAGAATTGATACTGCCAACCATCCCCGATTAAACAGCATCCAAGACGCTTGCCGTTCGCAAAACAAGAAGAGGTTTCTAAGCTCTTACGAGAGATGCAGGATAGTGACATCATCGAACCGTCATCAAGTCCGTGGGCCTCTCCCATCGTGTTGGTCCGAAAGAAAGATGGCTCCACAAGATTTTGTGTGGATTATCGTAAACTTAACGATATCACGAAGAAGGACAGCTATCCTCTACCAAGAATAGACGACACGCTAGATACTCTTTCAGGACATAAATGGTTTTCCACGCTGGATTTGAAGAGTGGATATTGGCAAGTGGAGATCCATCCTGATGACAAAGAGAAGACCGCATTTACTACTGGACAAGGACTTTGGCAATTTAAAGTTATGCCGTTCGGGCTCTGCAATGCTCCAGCAACGTTCGAGCGCCTCATGGAGACAGTGTTAAAAGGTCTGACTTTTGAAGCTTGTCTCATCTACCTAGATGACGTCATCATTGGTGGCCGCACGTTTGAAGAACATCTAGAGAATATTCGAAAAGTGTTAACGAAACTAAGAGCGGCGAATTTAAAGCTGAACCCTTTGAAATGCAAGTTCTTCCAACGAGAAGTAAACTATTTAGGACACATCATCTCAGCTGAAGGTGTTCGAACAGATCCTGAAAAAGTGTCTGCAGTAAAGCACTGGAAACGTCCGGAAAATGTCCATCAGTTGCGAAGCTTTCTGGGACTATGCACTTATTACAGAAAGTTTGTACAGGGGTTCTCCAACATCGCAAGACCCTTGCATAGGCTCACTGAAAGCAAACAGAAGTTTCTATGGACACAAGAATGCGACAATTCATTCCAGCGGCTGAAAGAAGCTCTCACATCCTCTCCAGTCCTTACCTATCCAGACCCCGACAAACAATTCATTGTGGACACGGATGCCAGTCAGGAAAGTGTCGGCGCTGTACTTTCCCAAGAAATAGATGGCCAAGAACGAGTCGTAGCATACTGGAGCAAATGTTTATCGAAACCAGAGCGGAATTATTGCGTCACTCGTAAGGAGTTATTAGCTATAGTGAAAGCCATAGAACACTTCCATCACTATCTCTATGGCAGGAAATTTCTCCTTCGTACTGACCACGCATCCCTAACATGGCTGATGAATTTTAAGAACCCAGAGGGCCAAGTAGCCAGATGGATACAACGACTCCAGGAATACGACTTTGACATCAGGCATCGCAAAGGCTCATCGCATGGAAACGCCGATGCCCTATCAAGAAGACCGTGTCACGAGAGCTGTCGCTATTGTTCCAGAGCGGAGAGCAAGTATAATCCCGAATATGTCATACGCCAGACGAAGACTTCACTATTGACGCCACCAGATCCCTGGAGTGATGAGAAGATTCGAGAAGATCAAATGGCAGACTCTGAGATCAAACCAATCTTGGAGTTATTAGAATCTTCTAGCACGAAGCCCAGTTGGAAAGACATCTCGACTTACAGTCCTACGACGAAGCAATATTGGGCTCTTTGGAACTCTCTCCACGTCAGGAATGCTGTCCTGTTCCGAAAATTCGAATCGGAAGATGGGAAGACATCTCGGTGGCAGTTGGTACTTCCTCGATCTCGAATCCCAGAGGTCCTCGAAGAATTACATGGCAGTCCCACTGGTGGCCATTTTGGAGTCATGAAAACATTACACAGAGTCCGAGAGCGCTTCTTCTGGGGAAAAGCGAGAGCTGACGTCGAACGATGGTGCAAATCTTGCGATGCATGTGCAGCTCGAAAAGGACCAAAGAAACGTAGCCGAGGAAGACTACATCTCTACAATGTAGGAGCACCTTTCGAACGCATCGCCCTTGACATCCTAGGCCCTCTGCCAAGAAGTGCTGATGGCAACAAATACCTCCTTGTCGTCATGGACTACTTCACGAAATGGCCTGAAGTTTATGCCATCCCTGATCAAGAAGCTTCTACGGTTGCGGATGCCTTGGTACACCAGTGGATATCAAGGTATGGAGTCCCCCTTCAAATGCATTCTGACCAGGAGAGAAATTTCATCTCTGCTGTGATTGAGGGTCTCTGTCAACTTCTCGGAATGGACAAAACTAGGACGACGCCTTTACATCCACAGTCGGATGGCATGGTTGAGAGGTTTAATCGTACCATCCTCAACAACCTCTCACTGCTAGTTTCAAGAAACCAACAAGACTGGGACCAAAAACTTCCCTTGTTTCTCCTCGCCTATCGCAGCGCCGTCCATGAAACGACCGGCTATTCCCCGTCTCAGATGCTTTTCGGTCGTGATCTTCGTCTACCTTGTGATCTGATTTTTGGTCGCCCTCCAGATGCGCCTTCATCGCCAGAGGGATACGTGCAGAATATCCAGGCACGATTTGAAGACGTCCACAACTTGGCTCGAGAGCGGATCAACATACAGACGGAGAAGATGAAGACCAGGTACGACACGAAAGCCACGGGACATCAATTCAAAGAAGGTGACAAGGTTTGGTTTTATAATCCGACTCGACGCAAAGGACTTTCTCCCAAACTGCAATCGCACTGGGACGGTCCTTATACAGTCCTAAACAGACTGAACGATGTCGTAATTCGGATCCGAAAGTCACCAAGTTCGAAGCCTAGAGTCGTTCATTACAACAGGCTGGCTCCATACTATGGCCATAGTACTTAGTTCATTGATTGTAAATAGTGTAATGTAAATAGTGTAAATTAGTATGACCATGGTCTTGTATATAAATTAATGTAATTATTTATTTTGCTTATCATTATTATTGTTATTATTATTTAAATACTTGTATGTAATAATGTCTATGCTTTAATTTTATTTTATTTTTAAATAAGTGTATATTTTGTATAATTCAGCATTATGAATGTGTTTTGAATAGTATAGCATTTGTTGGTAACGGGTTTGCTTTCCGATCAAAGGTTGAACTGCCCGGGACGTGCAGTCCTTGAGAGGGGGGCAATGTTATAAATTTTGTATATATCTGTAAATATTCCATTTGTTTAAATTTATTTTATTTTATTATTGTGAAAATTGCAGTATTATTAATGTATTTCCTATTGAGCATCATGTAACTCAATGCTAAAGGCCTCAGGTGGTTTGCAAGGAAAACAACCTTACAGCATCGGTTTTTATAATGAGTTCTATTGGAAAATCGCCAAGGAATGGGTTTATCGCCAAGTT
The DNA here is from genome assembly GCA_963931845.1 of Maratus michaelseni. Taxonomy (NCBI): domain Eukaryota; kingdom Metazoa; phylum Arthropoda; class Arachnida; order Araneae; family Salticidae; genus Maratus; species Maratus michaelseni. The sequence continues at coordinate 400,977,637 of OZ007588.1, forward strand.
GGCGATGGTTTTGGCGACTTATTTTTGTCGCCAAATTTGGCGATATATCGCCAAATGTCGCCAAGTTGGCGACGGATTTGGCGACTTTTTGTGCAACCACACCCCCTTATACCTATACATTGGGATCCTTTCTTGCTTGGGTTCTCTATTGAAAGTTAAAGCACTTTCTGGTAATTTCTAGCATCTGAAGGCTCTGGAATAATCTGGAAAGATCTCTGAAACCTATATAAGGACCACCATCAGTTCAGTTAGTTAGTTGTCTGTCAACTGCGATTGAATTCATACGAGAGGCTTTGCATTGAGAACTGTGTTTCTCGGATCGATTTTGTCGTTGATACGTCGTATTGAACGCATTGTTTCTGTGTGAAATTTTGCTTAGCTTTTATTGGATTTGAAGATTACTGAATATCTTGTAATTTTCAGAAGATATTTGTGAAGGTATTGCACTGTTTATAGTGAATAAAGCCTTTTTATTGTTCTTATATATTGGCATCAGTCCTTTCGAACCCCGAGCTCACAACACTATAAATAAAATTTAAAATAAAAATTACAAAAAAAAAATGTAAACATGTAATCTTTATTTGAAAATTGGAAGTTATAAATTATAGATATTAAAGAATATAATAATTTATAAATTAAATATGTTTAACTTTATGTAAGGTTTGTTATGTATCAAACTGGACGTAAAGTTTTTTCCCTTAAAAAATGCACACAAGCTACTACAAATTTAAGTTAGTTTTCATCAACCTTTACAATTAAAATATGTTTTATTTTTCTTAAAAAAAAAAAAAAAAAAAAAAAAAAAACAAGAGTTGAATTAGATAATGACCTCTGAAAATACAAGAGCTAGAAGTATTTGATTTGCTGTTTCAAATTATACTTGTACATATGGATTGTTTTCTTTTAATTGTATTAAGTTAATATTTTTTTGTTAGACACGTTTAATATGTCCTAAGCATCATTAAAAATAAAACAAGCATGAATATGCAAGATCAGACTTTCTTATGAATCTTCAACGAAATGAAAAATATCCTCTTCAAGCGCATTAAGCTCCTCCTACCTCGTCTCGGGCAGTCGACCAATCACCATTCGACATCGTCTCCAATCGTTCTACGCGTGATGGTTTGTAAAATCGCAGCAGGGGTCGATATTGATGCAGACAAAATTTGAGCCTATTTAGGGCTCCTTCACAAAAACCCTTAAAAAAATAGGGCCCTTTTCAAAATTCCTCTTAACAAAATAGGTCCTTCACAAAATTCCATTCCATGAAAACACACTCTTTAATTATTTTTATTTTCTTCAGTTTTAAAATGTATTATAGGGCACGGGCACGGTTACAAATAAACTGTCATTTTCACTGTTTGGGTGGCAGAAACTTCGTTGTTCTTCGTTTGTTAGCATTGAAATCCATAGCAATTTTCTCAATATAATGTCTTTTTTTATCCGACCGCGATTATTTTCAGTAAAGTGCAGACTTGTCTGACTATGTTACATCTTTATCTGATGCTTCCCTCCGCCCCCCCTCCCCTAGCCTGTAAAATAATTTAAAATCTTTATTTTTTTAAAATTTCTATAGCATAAAAATTCTGCCCTATTTGTACTGTCTAGTGATAATAAATCAATAATCAATCAAGTACATTACCCCCCTCTCGCCAAAAATTTATGCTTCCCCCTTTCGCGCCCCCTCTCCATCGTACGGAGTTCCATATCTTCAAAATCTTTATTTAAAAAATTCTGCCCTGTTTGATTCTCACTAATAACAATAAATAAATAATAATCTAAATTAACCCCATCTCCAACCTCCCAAATTTATGCTTCTCCCCTCCCCCCCCCCCCCCCCCCGCCAGCATACAAATAAGTTGTAATTATTTTAAAATCTTTGATTTTGTATAAACATATTTTGTCTTATTTGTTGCTCTCCAGTGACAATTGTTCAGTTTTTATGAACTTCAGAATCAGAAGTTTTTAGATGTAGGGTAAAAACATTCCATAACTTTATCACAAAGTAAAGTTTATTTACAGTTCTAATTTGTACACTCGTACACTCGTTTGTTTTAACTCACAAAACTATACACAGCAATACTTATGGCGTAATAATATATATTAAATTTCTCAAAATAAAAGAAATAGAATCTCAAAGCCATTTTAACTGCGTATTAACAAAAAAAGGAAAACATGAACACAAGACTGTTGCCATCGGCAACGTAACTTACAAAATATCAAAAACAAAGATAATAATCATGTAGAGTTTTAACCCAACATCCTCCCACCTAAGTTAAATTTTAACATAAAGGTTAACTTACAATTAATAATAGTCACAATTACAATAGCAAAATTATATAAATAGTTCACAAGTCCAGTCTATGAGGCATTTTAATGATACGGCCACTTCTAGTTTTCCTTGCCTCCTCAGAAGATTCAATATTGCAGTCAATTGATTGACTGGCTGTTGGTTTCTCACTTAATTTTGTACCTGCCAATTTTTCTCCAACTAGAAACGACTCTGATGCTGACACTTCTAAAGGATAGAGACGTTGTAGCGGTCTAAGCAACTCACCCCTCGCAGTTTTTAGTCTCACAAGTCTTGTAACACCATCTTTCCCGGGGATTACCTCGATTATTTTCCCAAGTGGCCAACTGATACGTTTTGTATTGTCGCTTTTGGATAAGATGGATCTCACTGTCTTCCTACCATGCAGAATCCAGAATCTCTCTCTTAAAATGTTAAGCAGCATTTGAGTCCCAGCATGAGCATATTTTTCATGATAGTATATCACTATACGCTTTACAACTTCATGTTGAGATGGTAAAATTGCAGGCATTATAAAATCTTCACTATCTTGTCGATACAAAAGTTTTGTTTTCAATCGGATAATATCGTTTTTATCCTTGAAAGCTCCCAGAGTTTTTAACTTTTCATCCTTTTCATTAACGAAGCTTTCTTTCTGTATTATTCTGATAACTCTATACTCAGCTACAGAAATTTCTTCGGAATCAAGGCTACCATATTTTCTACTACTTCTCGGAATACGACTATTATTGATGAATCGAAGTAGCCAGGCAATAATTCTTACAGTTTTGTTGTAGTTCGAAAACTTATGGATAAAGGAACTGTCTATATTTTGAAGGTTCACCATAGATGATACTATTTCCTTTCTCTTTTCCTTTAACACTTCTTCTTCATTTACTGAGAATTCTGATCTAGGCCATTCATCAGATGGGTAATACAGCCAAGGAGGACCTTTCCACCACTCTGTCTCCAATAATTGTCGAGCGGAACAACCTCTGGAGGGTAAATCCGCTGGATTGATCGACCCAGGTACATAATACCAATTTTCTGGTTTACTCACTAATCTAATTTCTCGCACTCTGTTATACACAAATGGTGTCCAGTTTTCGCTACCCTTTATCCAATATAATGCGTTACTGGAGTCAGTCCAAAAGAAGGTGGGAATATCTCCTAATTTTAAATCTGCTATAACTCTTTGCCACAGTCGGGTACCAATAGTGCACGCTAACAACTCTAACCGAGGAATTGTAATAGACTTCAGCGGAGCTACTTTAGATCGTGCTTGAACTAGTTGACATGAAGTTAAGTTCTTACTTTCACTCCTTAAATATATGCAGGTAGCATAAGCTACTTTGCTCGCATCACAAAAGACGTGTAAACTTAAATTGCAGGTATCATCAGGGTCTTTTATTAAACATCTAGGTATAGAAAATTCTTTTAGTAGATCCAGCTGTTTTCGCCACTTTTTGAATTTTTTAGAAATTGCTGATGGCAGCTCTGCATCCCAAGTTGTTTTCATTTCCCACAGTTCTTGTAACATTAATTTCGGATATAAGGTCACTGGACAAGTATAACCAATAGGGTCAAAAATTTTGTGGACTTCTGACAATATTTTTCTTTTAGTAACAGGTCCATTATCTTCACAAACTTCTTTTAAATTTACAGAAAGAGTATCTGAGTTCAAGAACCACTGCAGGCCTAATACTGGGACAACTTTATTTTTTGTACAAGAAGCCTCTTTTGTTGAGGAATGGGGATAATTGTGCTCCCACCCTCTAAGGTCAAACTTCCTTTCTGACATAATATCTGTAGCTACTTTAATGAATTCATGCAATTTTGTCTCCGTTTTTACACTAGTTAGACAATTGTCTACATAAAAGCTGTTCTTAAGTTTCTGGACAATATCCACAGGGTATTTTGAGTTTCCAAGTTGTGCTTCCTCCAAAATCATTTCCAGATGATACTGAATCACAGAATTAAGTAAGAAAGGACTACTTGAAATTCCGAAGACGACACGACAATGTCTATAATATTTCAGTTCATTATTTTCGTCATACCAAAGAAATCTTAAATAATCTTTATCGCTTTCTTGTAGGCGAATTTGTAAAAATGCTTTACGGATGTCCGCCGTAACTCCAAACTTGTTCATCCGAAAACGTGTTAATATTGTAGGAATTAACTCAACAAGGTTTATCCCTTTCTCCAGGCAGTCATTTAAGCTTGGGAAAGCTCTCAGCTTTGCTGAAGCATCAAACACAGGTCTGATTCTAGTTGTGCTATTTTCTTTCACGATATGTCTGTGTGGTAAATAATGAGACGGTAATTGAATCTCGTGCTTAGGAATTTTTTCAATTATTCCTTCTTTTTCCCATTCTTCAAATATTTTATTATAATCATCATATAAATTTTCTTCTTTCAACTTCCGTGCAGTACCTTCCAGTCTCTTTAAAGCCAAGTTATAATTATCAGGTACTGGAGGGTGATCGGCAAGCCAAGGTAAATGTACCACAAAACGATTGTCTTTGTCGATTTGAACTGTGTTAAAAAAATGCTCTCTGGCGGATTCATGAAGGTCTTCTTTAGTTTTCTTCTCAGAAGGATCTGTAATACCGAGAGTGTCAAGAGTCCACAATTCTGTTATTGTTCGAGTAGTAGAAAGCATAGAATTAGCTACTGAGATTTCATTTACCTCTGAAGAAATCTGGGGTATACGTCCCATTGTGGTCCACCCTAAACGTGTTTCCATTGCTGTTAAACCGCATGATAAGGATTTGTAACCACCGGTAATGATTTTTCCGGCTACATCGGCTCCTATTAAGATTTCAATAGGACCTATATAATCATCGTTGACACAAATATTATAGTCAGTAAGCTCTTTTAAATGAATCGCAGGTATTGTCGGTGGAACGCTCCCACAGATAACAGGTTGACTCAGTACTTTAAAATGACAGTTATAAGATCCATCGCAACTTGTCAAATATAAAGTAAACACATCATGCTTGCACACTCCTGTATTTTCTCCTCCGAACAGAGAATGCTGAAGATATTCATAGTCTTCCCTTTTATATTTCATCTCTTTGGCAGTGTTTTTTAAAATGTAAGAGCGCTGCGAAGCAGAATCTATGATGGCTCTTGCCTTCCGTTTTCTCCCATTACCTCTGATTAAAACCGTTAATGTTAATAACATAACACTAGGGCTTTTGGATATATTCGCAAGTGCTTGATCCTCTTTTGAAACATTATCTAACTCTGTAGTTTCTTTTCCGGTTGGTGAGAATGCTGGTTGCTTTATGTTACGACAGAGTAATATATGATGTCTTTTTCCACAACCCAAACAAGTTATCTTTGAATAACACTTACGAACTTGATGACCCGGTTTTAAGCACAGAAAACAGCACCCTGATTTCTCTACGAGATTTTCTCTATCTTTCATCGTCATTTTCCGTACCTTCAAACAGTCAGTGGAATTATGGAAATTGCGGCAAAATATGCACTGCTTTTGTTCATTCGAAGAGGTCAAAAGCTCAGCTGCACTAGCTATTTGACGAGTGTCCCCGTATTTGTGTCTATCATTTCCAGCCCTCTTCTCTTTGAACAATTTAAAATTACTCTTGGTCTCAATCCCAAAGTTTTGAGAGGCTAGGATTATGCGCTCCTCTGCCTGCACTTCATCTTGAAGAAAATCAAGAATTGAATCGAGATCAGTCTTTTCAGTAATTTTAGATGTATTTTGATCCTCCTCCTCATGTGATCTATGACTTACAGATCTATATCGTTCCCAAGCTAGAAGCGTTTCCTCAGGTAAAGCAGATTCGACAAGTGGTAAAAGCATCGACGCATACTTATCTCTCGTTACCCCTAGTATTTCAAGCGCACGAAGCTTTGTTTCTAATAAATCATAAAGATTTCTCAAAGATTTTTTCGACATATTCTGCTTTTGGATAACCAATGACAGAAGATCCCTAACATACACCTGTATAAGTAGCTCTTCTCTCCCAAAACGTAATTTCAATTGTTCTATTGCTTTCTCATAACTATTTCCCCCGGGTGGAAAACTTTTAATTAACTCTTCGGCAGCACTTCCCTTCTCCATACATTGGGATAGATATGCAAACTTATCATGCAGATCTAAATTAGGGTCTTTATTAATTTCCTCAAACTGCCCCCAAAAACTAACCCAGTTCCTTAGATTTCCATTAAATGTAGGCAATTTTATTTTTGGGTAACGTAATAACGTATTTTTCTGAGAATCACTACAATTCGAAGAAACGTCTTCTCTTTCTGAAAGCAAAAGCTGACTCAACTTAATCTGTAATAACCGCCAACGGTCTATATAACATTCGGATTCATCGATCTCTTTTTCAATTAAATCATCTGTAATGTTTTCAGAATAAAGAAACTGTTTAACATTTTCTTCAGAATTTAGCATTAGCGTAGCTTTCTCCTCAATAAGTTTCAGTTTAATTATTTTGTCAGAATTTGTTAAGTTTGTTTCTGATATCGAACTCGTTACAAGCTTTGCTAAACAATCTCCTATGCTGAGTTCTAATTTTCTTTGCTGCTTCCATATCAACTCAAAAATAAGACAAACAAAACAAAACTTACTCGATAATCAGCAGCCGAGTCCTGTCGGCGGACGCCAGATGTTCAGTTTTTATGAACTTCAGAATCAGAAGTTTTTAGATGTAGGGTAAAAACATTCCATAACTTTATCACAAAGTAAAGTTTATTTACAGTTCTAATTTGTACACTCGTACACTCGTTTGTTTTAACTCACAAAACTATACACAGCAATACTTATGGCGTAATAATATATATTAAATTTCTCAAAATAAAAGAAATAGAATCTCAAAGCCATTTTAACTGCGTATTAACAAAAAAAGGAAAACATGAACACAAGACTGTTGCCATCGGCAACGTAACTTACAAAATATCAAAAACAAAGATAATAATCATGTAGAGTTTTAACCCAACAACAATAAATAAATAATATATCATATAAATTATCCCCTTACCCTGAAATTTCTGCTTTCCTCTCCCCCCCCCCAGCCCGTCCAGCACACATACTTTCAAATATTTAAAAAAAATCGCTACATTCGTTACTCCCTAATAAAAGTAAATAAATTATCCCCTACAATCCCCTATAACTCCCCCAAATTTACGCTTCTCTCCTTAGCCACCCCCTCCCTCCCCCCAGCATACAAAGTAGCGTATAATATTTTAAATATTTAAAATTTTTATTTTATATATATAAAAAAAAATCTGTTCTATTTATTGCTCTCTAGTGGCAAAAAAGTAATCATATAAATTATCCCCTATCCTTGAAATTTCCACTACCTCGGTCTTCCCCAACCCCCCTCTCCAGCACACATATTTTCAAATATTTAAAAAAAATTGTTTAACAAAATTGCTACATTCATTCCTCACTAATAAAAATAAATAAATGAACCCCTAAGTTACTAACTAACTCCCCAAATTTACGCTTCGCCCTCTTTGCTCCTCCCCCCAGCATACAAAAAAAAATAATCTTTAAGTTATTTTTATTTTTATATAAAATATCTTCTGTCCTATTCGTTACTCTGTAGTGACCATAAATAATAAATAATCAGCCATATAAATTATTCCCCTTCCCCTGAAATTTCCGTCCCCCTCCCGCATACAAAATTAAAAATCTTAAAACCATCCATTTAAAAAAAAGTGCCGTATTCGTTACCGCGTAATAACAATAAACAAATAATCAATCATCTAAAATATCTCCTCTCACCCCCACACTTTCTGCTCCCCTCCCCCCCCCCCTTCTTGGGCCTGTTCCGCCATAGAACACTGTTTAAAAACTTTAAAACTCTAATTTAAAAATATATTCGAAAAAGAACAGAGAAATAAAAGCCCACTAATACACTTTTATTAGAGAAAATTAAACTAGGATAGGGATGGTTTTGCCATCAGGGCTACACTAGATACCGGGCTTGCTCATTCCTTATCATGACGTCACAAAAGGTGGCTGGCCGCGATGAAAGACATACAGCGATTGGCACAAAAAGATGGGCGCTTCGCTTTCTACCAATCGCTGGTCTCGGTCAGCCACTATTTGTGACGTTATGAGAGTGAATGAGCAAGCCTGGTATCTAGTGTTGCCTAGAGCTCCTATAATACAGGCTGACGCATCCTCGCAGATATGTGTCTCAAAGTCGAAAAACCAAGCTAATTTTCCGCCATTTGACATCCAGCCTCTTTCAGAAGGTGGAGGAACGAGGCCTTAGGCAACCCCAGCTCCGGCAGCGGTAGATTGAGATGCTGAACTGAGACCCGAATAATGCGAAACAAAATGGATATGCGTCAGCTCCTATTATAGGAGTCTTAGTGTTGCCTTGCTGCCATCCAAATAATCCAGCAGCTGAAGCGTGACGTCACAAGCCCGTGCTCGAGGCTAACGAAAAAGACAGGCTACCGCGGTGCATTCCACTTATCTTTTTTTTTACAGACCGCTAGAGTGACGTACGTAATGCTCTTTTCGTACACCTCATTGGTGCATTCGAGCATCACGTGACTCCGGCGGTCTGTAAAAAAAGTTACGCGTAAAGCACCGCGGTAGCCTTTCTTTTTCGTTAGCCTCGCCCCGTGCAAACAAAACAAGTTCACCTGAAAGGAAAAACTTTAACAGAATGACTTAAAAAAGTTACGCTTGGTTTGAATTTGAGTAACTGGATTTAATATCTCGTTACAAAATGTTATTTTTCTCAAAAAGTGAGGTTATAAAGTTCTACTGAATTCTGTTAAGTGAAGGTAAAATTAAATTAAAATAAATGCGTTCAGTGCCCTCTGTGAATGGTTTTAGACATTGAAATTGTGCTAAAACATGTTCTCTATTTTTAATGAATCAACCAATCAATTAATGGTAAACAAATAAGTTTTTGACTACCACTTTCACTTGAATGCCGCAAAATAAAGATGGCATCTTGTATAAACTGTTTCAGAAGATGCTGTAATGGAAACGTAGGAGGTAGTTACGTTCAAATGAGAGAGCAGCCGTCAGTCGTACTTGACACTTCTCATATGGGTAAAGATCTTTTATTGATCTGATTATGAAAGCTTTGTGATATAACACAAAATTTCGTATATATTATAGGATATTATTAGTTTATTATTATTATTAATATTGTTACTGATGATGCTAATGCATTTACTTCCAGTTTATTCTTTTATTTCACTTTAAAAAGTTTAGCCTATCAGCTTGGAAATACCAAAGAAAAATATATTATTGGCTTTTAAAGCTTTTTATAGATCATGTGATATAAACGTCAGTATAAGTTTACATCATCGCTCCATCGAGTTATTCAAATGATTAGTAACTTATAGCTACAGTTGTTTATTTAGACATTGAGTCCTTAAAAGATCAAATACTGCCAATAGTTGCTTAATGAAATTAGCAAAGTAAATCCTAATATAAACTACTAATAATTAAATTTACGAATAATATATTAGGTAATTTATCTTTATTCTTTTTAACTGATTTACGATTGCTCTCATCCAAGCAGTATTAGTATTGTTGTACACTTTTAATTGCTTTCCATACAGTTATACATCTGTTGTGTATTTTGTTCAGAAGGGTTTAAACAAAAGAATTAAAAAATCTCTGTCCTTTCATTATTTCCTTTTGGTTTTTGAACGATTTTAAGTTTCTTAAAATTTTCAGAACAAAATGGATTTCAATGAGTCAGATTCAAAAGCCTTTTACTTTATCATAAACAATTCTGAGCACATTTCAGACCTTTTTATTATGCTTAAATTATTTTGTTGTGAAAACTTTTCATTAATTAATGCATCGTCTCTGAATTATAATGATCATTTTACAAAATGGAACATATTATATCGCATTCTTACAATATATATAAAATAATTTTCTCACATTAGATATCTCATGATTACTCTTAGTGTGATCACACATTTAAGTAAACTGTATATACTTATGTATAATATATTTGCACAAAACAGTGACTATTTTAGCACAATTGTGCATCTGTTGTTGAGCTGAGTAGAACATTTAACATAAAAAAATAATGGCACAGATGTTATATACGTACCACGTTGGTGCGATTTTTTTCCCTGTGCCAATTTGGTGAAAACTTTGTTTTTTAATATTAGTTACAAATAGCATGCAAGAATAGCACATGATTTTTTATTTCAATACAGTCGAACTTCGTTAACACGAAATTGAAGGGACTGCGAATTTTTTTCATGTTAACCAGTGGCGTCATCTATGTTCGATATAAAAACTAAATAAGTTAACCTACAAATATATCCCTGCTCATAAAATCATAAATTAAAAAAGGTAATAGAAAATTTCCTTAACAAAATAATCATCATTTTTTATGCAGTAATAAATTTATTTACTTGCTAATAATTTTTTTTAAAAGTCCATTATTGACATTTGCTTCAATTTTTGTAGAGTACCTCTTTTAGGAACGTATGGACCTCATATAATTTGTCCAAAGTTCTGGAAGCATCCTCTTTTTCCATGAGAAAACTTCGTACAGTTTTCAATGTTGCGGTAGATTCATTTAATGACACTAAACTTTTCCGTTCTGTGTCGATTTCTTCATCCTCGTCTGACACTTCAATGTTATCATCCTTTTTTTTTTTTTTTCAGGAATTATTTCTTAGTCTGTCGTCACATTGGAAGTCAGCATATTTTCATCTATGCAAATGTACTCGGAAAAAACAATGTCTAAGAAAGAATTTCCTGTTTTTTGACTACATATCTTTTTGCAACGAATTCTATGACTCTCTTTAAATCTTGTCAATCATCCGTTAGAACATATGAAATCACTCTCACCGAGAGCATCAGCAAAAGCCTTTGCTTTCTTTTGCAAAATTGCAAAAGTTAAAACAAAGTTTGTCTTTTTGCTTCTTTTATCCACTGCAAGAGAACAATTTCAATTTATTCATTCTTTCTTCTACACATTCGCTTTCTTACTGGTTTGAATTGACTCGCAGCATAAGCCGCTTCAATCTTTTCACGACTCTTTAAAATTATAGAGAGGACCCGTTGTAGTGAAGAATTGTAGTTATCCCATACTTTGCCACATTTTCTGATTTTTTTCAGTACTTTATCGCTAACTTCGTTTAAAATTTTTTGCTTGGTTTCTAAAGATACAGCTTGCTGTTTTCGACTCGTTTGAATTGACTCGCAGCATAAGCCGCTTCAATCTTTTCACGACTCTTTAAAATTATAGAGAGGACCCGTTGTAGTGATCCCATACTTTGCCGCATTTTCTGATTTTTTTCAGTACTTTATCGCTAACTTCGTTTAAAATTTTTTGCTTGGTTTCTAAAGATACAGCTTGCTGTTTTCGACTAATCTTTCACAGAATTCTACAGAGCAACTATGGACAAAGTTTCATGTATGTTAGTCAGGTATGGATTGTCATTTCTTTCACTCACAGATAGGCTAATTTGGAATCCCAGTTTATGGTTTATGTCACAGTCAACCGAGTAATGGAACAATCACTTTCAGAAAAAAAAATCCTTCACCTAAACTTTCATTGTGACTGATCTATAGCTCATGTGGCAACTCCGACTGCCTATATTAAAATTCAGTCTAAGCTGCCGACATATAAATAATCAATTTTAATGTTAATTGATTTCTAAATAAAATTGGCAAGATATAAATTTTCTTACCTCTAAATTCCAATCGGGACATCAGTGCTCCGCGCTGTTCATGATTCCTTATATTTCAGCAAAAACAAACATTCTTGAGAGACAAAAAGACTTGACTCAAAATAAAATTGCAGAGATTATTAAACACAGCACTATTTAATAACAAATAACACAACGAACACAAATCATTATTTACAGCTTTCTAATTGAGCAACACGCTCTCAAAATATCATAATCACAAACTAAAAACGTTAAAGTTCTAATAAAAATTGTTCTGAAAAAGTTACGTAATAAACATAATGTTGCGTGCATGCGTCAAAGTCTCACTGTCTCTTTTGTGCAAATCGAAGTACATCCCTACCTCTACACTGCGTAGATGTAAATAATTGTCTTTTGATCTTGCATAACTTTAAGCAGAAAAGGGGTATGGATGATGTAAATGAAATGCATTCCAAATTACAACATCCTCCCACCTTTGAGTTTCAGAGTCTGGAACTCAAATCTTCCAATTAGTTCGAGGTTTTATGACACGCCCATATCTGGAACGATGAACTGAAACGTCCGACGTACTGTCACTGACTGAACCACTAGGAGGATTACTAGCACCTTTATGTTCATTAAAATCTTATTTCTTTTGAATGTCCTTGAAATGGTTTCTCATACTGTCGTTATCTTGTGATACTTCTAAGGGTATTAACCTGCTTGTAGGTCTTAAATATTCCCCAATTTTCATTCTTATTTTCACTAAGCGGATGTGTCCATCCTTAGATGGAAAAATTTCAGTCACTTTGGCTAGAGGCCAATCAATTCTTTTATTATTGTCACTGGAAACAATCACAACATCACCTATTGCTAAAGGTTTCTGTATTTTCTTCAATCTACTAGGTTGTCGCAATTGGCCTAAATATTCTGATCTAAATCGTTTACGAAGGTCTTGTCTTATTTTCTGTTGATAAACAAGCCTTTTGTTCAATGATTTGGCATCTAGAATATCAATATCGGGTGTACCACTACCTTTCACTTCTAGCAAGAACATGGACGGAGTGAGAGGTACGAGATCATTTAAATCTTCTGACACATAAGTAAGGAGGCGACTGTTGATAACACTTTCTAGGTCACATATAATGGTTTGTATTTCTTCATAATTCAGAGAACTTTTTCCTAAAACCTTTCTGAGTATTCTCTTGGTTAGGCCAATCAATCGCTCCCACCACCCTCCCCACCACGGAGCTGAAGGAGGTATAAATTTCCAAATAATTTTCCTTGATATACTATCATTTTGTACTGAATTCCAGTTTATTTCTTTCAACAAATTTTCCACTTCTACAAAATTTTTACCATTATCTGTATAGATAATAGAAGGTCGGCCTCTACGAGCTATGAATCTTCTCAACGTTAGTAAAAACACTTCAGTTGATAATGAGGTAGCTAATTCAAAATGAACTGCTCGAAAAACAGCACAAGTGTATATTACTAGCCAGATTTTCCTATTTTCTTTAAGCGGACCGGCATAATCCAGACCAACAATTTGGAAAATGGCAGCTTCTCTTACTCTATCTTCAGGTAAGGGAGGAGTGGAAATTTCTACTGGTTTAAAATCGTGTCGTCTACATCTTACACAGGTTCTAATAATTTTTCTGACAGTTTTTCGGAATTTTAAGATCAAAAAATCTTCCCTTAAATTAGACATCATAATTTGTACCCCAGCATGTCCTAGTTTCAAGTGTCTAGATCTAATTAATTTTTCGACTACAGGATGGTCATGTGGAAGGATAACAGGAAATCTGAAATTCAGAATATCATCTCTCAAATGTATGCGTGATTTCAGCCGCAGAACTCCAGCCGAATCTGTCATGGTCTGAAATGTTTTTAAACGTTTATCTTCGGAACCAGTAAACGATTTTTGAACTAATTTCAATAATATATTTTCAGCTTCATTCTGCTCTTCTACAGTTAAAATTTTAAATTCTCTCTCTTCTTTAGCTTTCTTACAATTTTTGTAAAATCTGCATATCCACGCGATTACTTTTACTAATTTATCGTAGGAAGAAATTCTAGTGTAAAATTGTTCACTGTGAACATCTACATTTGTAGCACTAATAATTGTTTTTCTTCTTTCTGCATCGATAGTCTCGAAATCAGGAAACATTTCTGATTTTGGCCACTCGTCCATTGGTTTTCTCAACCACTGCGGTCCCTCCCACCATTTATCTCGGGCTAAAACCTCAGCGGTACAACCCCTTGAAGGCAGGTCAGCAGGATTCAATTGGCCAGGAATAAAGTGCCATTTTGAAGGATCACTTAATGAGCGAATTTCGAACACTCGATTCTAAACAAAAGGTGCCCAATTTTCATTTCTTTTTATCCAGTAAAGAGCATTGGCCGAATCAGTCCAATAAAAAATGTCAATGTTATCTAATTTCAAATCAGTTTTAACACTATTTGCTAATCTAGCCCCAATATTACAAGCCAATAATTCCAACCTCGGGATGGAAATTGTTTTCATAGGGGCAACTCGGCTTCTTGCTTGAACCAACTGACAGAAACCACCGTTCTCATTTTCGGTCCGTATGAATATACATGTAGCATACGCTACTTTACTAGCGTCGCAAAAAACGTGTAAGGAATGCAACTTGTCTGCATCACGTGAAAAACACCTAGGTATTTCAATAGTCCCTAATTTTCCTAATTGTTTTTTCCATTTTTCAAATTTTTTCTTGATAGAAACAGATAATTCCATGTCCCATGTCACTTTAGCTTTCCAACACTCCTGTAATAATATTTTAGGTTCTAATGTTACAGGGCATGTGTATACGATAGGATAAAAAATTCTGTGTACAGACGATAAAATGTTTCTTTTAGTTACTTGGCGATCATCCTCTGAAATTTCTTTTAAATCAACTGCTAGTGTATCCCTTCTAAAATCCCACATTAGCCTTAAAACAGGGACATTTTCCCCTGTAAAAACTTCTCGAAAACTATGCTCCCACCCGCGAAGCTCGAATTTAGCATTGCTAAGAAGAGTTTTTGACTCTTCGATAAATCTGTTTAGCTGTTCCTTATTATCAACACTCGTAACACAGTTGTCTACATAAAATGACTCTAACAATTTTAACGCAGTGGTTTTAAATTGTTCAGGTGCATTTTTTAAATGATATTCTAACGTGGCACCTAGAAGGTAGGGGCTACATGAAATGCCAAATACTACTCTTCTATGTTGAAGCGTTATCAATTTTTGAGGTCCCCTTCTTCATACCATAGAAATTTCAAGAATGATCGATCTTTTTCTGTAATGCCAATCTGTAAAAAAGCCTTTTTTATGTCAGCAATTACCCCTATTTTTCCCAATCTAAATCTGTTTAAAACAGAAGGAATCAGTTCTACGAGGTTAGGCCCCTTTTCAATACAATCATTTATCGATGGTGAGATTTTTTCCCGAGCTGAACCATCAAAAACTGGCCGCACCTTTGTAGTGGAGTTTTCTTTAAACACTGCTCTATGAGGAAGGGAATGTTCACTACCTAACGTTTTTCTTTGATCAACTTTTTCTATTATTTTCTCGTCTAACCATTCATTAAATATTTGATTATAATCACCTAATTTTCCTATCTTTTTTAATGAATCGACACATGTTTTTAATCTACGTCGAGCGATATTTTCGTAACTGGGTAGTCTAGGGTGGCCCTGTATCCATGGAAGACTAACTTCATATCTACCCTCGTCATCTACTCTTATATTACTAAGAAAATGTTCTTTAGTGGCTAACTCTATCTCTTCTCTACCCTTTTTCTCCCTAGGATCTCGAATTCCTAAAGTGTCAAGGTGCCATAACTCGGAAATTTTTGCCTCTTTGACATGCAGCGAGAAAACTAAATTGTTAATATTTTTATTTTCATAACCTTCAGTTTTCCCGAGAATTGTCCAACCTAAACGAGTTCCCATGCAAACTAATCTGCCCTGTAATTGTTTTAAATTTCCGGTAAATAATTTTCCGGCGACATCTGCACCAATTAACACATGAATTTCATCAGGAGAAAATTCGTATAGTAAATCATTAGTTTTAGTGACTCTATCAGTCAATAAAATTCCGTACCGTTTTATTTCATTAATAAAGGATCCTTCCGGTATAGGTGAAATTTCAGAGCAAATCTTTTGTTGGTCTAATACCTCAAGTTTACATTGATAACTATTATCCATATTTCCTAAATTAATTAAATATCTATCATGTAGTTCTTCACATTGTCGACCCCCAAATAAACTATGCACTATTCTTTCTTTACTTATACTATTATATCCTAACATGTTAGCAGCAAATTTTGATATATACGACTGTTACGATCCCGTGTCATATAAAATTCTAACATTTCGTACGATATCCCCATTGTATATGCATACAACCAATGTTTGGAGCAAAACCCTTTTTTTAGAAGTTGTATTCGCAAGCATACAATCTTTATTAGGAGTAGAATCCTCTTTAGAATTATCGCCTAAGTTAATTTTATTCTTTTCTATACACATGAACTGGTGGTGATTTTTCCCACAATGAGTACAATTAGTTTTAATTTTACAAGCTTTAGCCAAGTGGTTGGCATTGAAACATCGAAAGCAAGCTCCTTTTTTTAATAAAGCATCTTTTCTCTTCGCGAGTGTCATTTTCTATACCGCTCTACAATTTTGACTACGGTGTTTATTTTTGCAAAAGACACACTGTTCTTCCAATTGTTTATCATCTGCATTATACAGTTCGGCTGCTGTAAGAAGGGAAAATTTTTTTATCCTTATGATCGAATCTAAGTTCTCTGTTTACCGAGACATCTTTATCAAAAGAAAACCCACCCTTAGCCAATTTGACCCTTTGCTCCATTTCAACTTCAATTTGTAAAAATTTCATTAAAGTATCTAATTTATTAATTCCCTGATCTTTATCTTTATCATTAATAGATAAAGTGCCAAGATGTCTTTCCCATAATTTAAGAATATCTGAAGGCAATGCTGATTCGACCAATGGATATAAAATCGAAGAATAATTTTCGCTCGATACTCCTAACATTTTTAATGACCGAAGGTAGGTTTCTATTTTATCATACAACTTAACAAGAGACAGTCTCTGGCCTTGTCCCAAAGAATTATTAATAACTAATCCTAGTACTTCGCGTATGTATACTTCGATTAAAATATCTGTTCTACCGAACCGTGCCTTCAACGATTGTATCGCCTCAGGATAGCTATCGGCTGTAGGGGGAAAAGAATCCACGATTTCCCTAGCTCTAGATCCCTTTTGGGTAGCCTGAATTAGATACTGGATTTTATCTTCGTTTACTATTTCGGGATCTTCGTGGATTTTCTCGAATTGCCCCCAAAAAGATAGCCAATTTTTTATGTCACCATTAAAGGGCTGAAGTTCCAATTTTGGTAATTTAAACTTTCTTCTGGTGTTCATACCATCTAATGATAGAGAGGTATCCTGATTGCTCTCTTTCTCTAACCTTTTTATGTATCTAGATAGTTTATTTTTTACCTCCCAATAATTGGTGTTATATTTATCTATTTGTTCGTATTCAGCATCGAATGCGTCTTGTGAACAAGTTTTGTCTTCAGATAAAAGATCCAAAATTTGTTTGTCTAAAGAAAAAAGTTCTTCGTATTTTGATTCTAATCTATCCGAAAGGGATGACAAGCTATCTAAATCATCATATTTAGCCTGCAAATAATCTTCTATTTCTTTTATCAACTTTGTGAAGGTGGAACGCACTGGCGTCCTCGATTTCTTTAATTTGTCCATACTTAATGTTCAATTCTAGTTAACTAACTTCTAATTAACTTTCTAAATGTCTTTTAATTAACTTTCTAATTTCTAATTCCAATTAACTACGGAGCAACCAGTCCCAGCAGGGATGCCACAATTATGTGGCAACTCCGACTGCTTATATTAAAATTCAGTCTAAGCTGCCGATATATAAATAATCAATTTTAATGTTAATTGATTTCTAAATAAAATTGGTAAGATATAAATTTTCTTACCTCTAAATTCCAATCGGGACATCGGTGCTCCGTGCTGTTCATGATTCCTTATATTTCAGCAAAAGCAAACATTCTTGAGAGACGAAAAGACTTGACTCAAAATAAAATTGCAGAGATTATTAAACACAGCACTATTTAATAACAAATAACACAACGAACACAAATCATTATTTACAGCTTTCTAATTGAGCAACACGCTCTCAAAATATCATAATCACAAACTAAAAACGTTAAAGTTCTAATACAAATTGTTCTGAAAAAGTTACGTAATAAACATAATGTTGCGCGCATGCGTCAAAGTCTCACTGTCTCTTTTCTGCAAATCGAAGTACATCCCTACCTCTACACTGCGTAGATGTAAATAATTGTCTTTTGATCTTGCATAACTTTAAGCAGAAAAGGGGTATGGATGATGTAAATGAAATGCATTCCAAATTACAACAGCTCATATGGTTAATGTGGAACACTTGTGCCTATTAGAGATCAAAGAAAAGCAGGGATTAGGCAGGAATTCAGTATTTCACGATTTTCTGAAACTCTTTTCCACTATTGATCTTTTTCAAACCATGAGAAAATTCCATTCCATTTTTATTAAGAGGATGTGACATGTAAATTTGAAATATCGAAAACACTGCTTAAGGAATCATGTTTTGACTTTGGAGCATAAAAAAAGTTTTGCCTTAAGCAGGATTTTCTGAAATTTTATTTTGTGTTAAACGAATTAATTAACATTAATTTTCAGACTCATTTCATGGGACTATATTATTATTTCATGTTAAGCAAAATTTCACGTTTAAGTGATTTCGTGTTAATGAGGTTCGACTGTATAAAAATAAAATAACGTAATAACGTTCTATTACTATTTTAAAAAAGGAAATACAAATAAATAAATGATAGTTTGATATAAATAAATATGGATATACATAATAATAATAATTTATAGAATTAAACTAAAAAATAAAAGTAAATAAACATATATAATCAAAAACAAAATTTTCGCCAAATTGGCAGGGTGAAAATATCGCACCAACATAGTGCGTATATGACATCTGTGCCAAAATAATCTTCAAAACATATAGTATATATCATATGTTCCACATGAGTTTTTTTATTAGTAAATGATTTATTAAGGTGATGGCTGATTAATATTGAAAATTGTTTTAAAGGCTCCAGGTTGATAGATAGATAGCTGCAGGGATGGGAAAATCTATCATTTTACTTGCCACTGGCGAGTGGATTTTCTGACAGGGCAAGTGGATATTTAGGCAGTCTTTGAAAAACTGCAGGCTATAGAAGATATGTCATAAACTTCATTTTTTTTTACTAGTTAGCTATATTTTGCATCTTTCCAAATTACCCCTATGTAAACATTATACTAAATTCTATCATATACTAAACTTTCTTCTGTTGTATATATTTCTTAATTTTATAGGAAAAATATTATGAAAATGCATTGTAGTAAACTATTTTTGCAATTACATACATTTTGTCATAACAATTTTCTACTGTGCGTTGCATCTTGCTGACTGGTAAGATTTTCTGAAAATCCCCCACCCTTGGATAGCTGTATTAATAGATTGATAGATTTATATATGAATGTTTCATGCCAGGGAAAAAAAAAAAAGGTGGGATTTTCATATCTTAACGACAATTTTAAATGGGATTTTCATATCTTAACAACAATTTTAAATGGGATTTTCATATCTTAACGACAATTTTAAATGGGATTATTAAAAATATTGCAGGAATCGCATGAATCCTGATGAATATTGGCAAAAATAGAGAGAGGAGAAAATATAAATAGATAAATTATGTAATTTAGTATGGAGGTAATAGATGTCTCATAAGTCTGTTCACATTTCAAAAATTCATAAAAAATTAACAGATTGTCATATTAGAGTGCAGTTTGCATCATAAGGCTTATCAAAGTGTTGGATATTATTTTTGGCAAAAGAAAAAATAAGTTCAAATTTAACTATTTTTTGCTACAAAAATTCCGACCATTTGCCAAGTTTTATGGTGTAAACCACACTCTAATACAACAATTTACTATATTTTTATGAGTTTCTGAAATGTGAATGGACTTATGGGATTCTTTGAACTATTTTTTTTCTCTTTTATTATGAAAAATTTCACATTTTGACTAGTCTTATGTTACAAAGTGCAGTCCAATATGAAATTTTTCAATCTTCTATGAATTTTTCAAATGTGAACGAATTTATGGAGCATCCTGTATACTTTAATAAACTGATTTAATTAGGCAGAATCCCCCCTCCCCCCTTACCTCTCCTTATTCTTTTCTTTTTCCACTGTACATGCTGCCTGAAAGCAAACCTGTGAGTTTTCTACAAATAATTTTAGTGCTTGTGTACTTTCTGGTGGATCTCTTTCTGTCATCAATCAGTTTCTTAACATCAATAATGGATAAGCACCCAAAGTTAAAGGTGAAAATAAGGAATTTTGCTTAGTACGCACTGGCCGGTAGGTTAATGTTTTTTAGTAGCCAGTTAGTGGCGAGTGAGAATAATTTCTTTAGTAGCCCGTAAGTACATTTATGTCACTGAATATTTAATTTTAAAAATATATAATTAGTTTACAGTAAAGTAATTTATGTACTAGAGTCAGCCGGGGTAATTCCTGGTCAACGACTTTCAGGGGTAATTCTTGGTCACAGTACTTTTCAGTGTTTGAAAAAGTCCTCACCAAAATTTAAAAAATCATGGAGATACTCTAAACTATCTTCTTTAGAATTTATCATTTAATTGTAGAATTACTACTTATTTAGTTTGAGAAAAAAAATTGTTTTGAAAGTGCTTGCTTAGTTTCTGTAAAACAACATTGGTCTCAGCAGTGGCACATTTTTGCAAAGATCTTTGTCACAACTCAAATTTTAAATATTTTTCTTTTTAGTTCAATTATCAACTACTTTAGCTATTAAAAAATAGTCTCTATATTTCTTATACTATTTTAAATAATTTACAGAAGTTGACCAAATATTGCCCCATGTAACTGGGGTAAGTCTTGGTCACTGGGGTAATTCCTGGTCAATGTTTTTCTCATCATTTAGTCCCTTTTTACTGTCATATTTAGGGATTTTAATTGTTGGTAAATGCTTTAAGCATTAACTGTAAAGTTAACTGTAACCACATTGTTTACCACATTTTAGTTAATTGTAGTTCTTAATAAAGTAGAGTCACTCGGGGTAATTCCTGGTCACTGAATTTCTGAGGTAACTCTCGATCATTTTCACTTTCATTATCAAAATAACAATTTATCAAACTGTAAAAAATCTTGAAGATACTTTGAACTCTTTGCTTTGAAATGCATGCCTAAATCAGGGGCGTGCCGAAGGCTGATTTAGTGGGGGGGTGTGAAAGGATTTTTGCCGAGTACGAGATCGGGGTGAGAAAGGCTTAGTGATAGTCCCCCCCCCTTAGCGACGGAGTCAACTGTTCTACAATACTGTTAATTTAAAAAAACACTAAAAGTCCTAAGTGCTCACCAGCATTCGGCCAAACCACACTCTGTTGACACAGTAAAAATTAAATGCTGTTATTCAGTATGTTAAAAAATGTTTATTGTTTTACTATATAAGTAGTGTTGAGAATCCTGTTTTTAACTAGGATTCTGCTTACGATTTAAAAGGAAATGTGGGCGGATGTACCTTACATTAACCAGTTCTCAAAAGTAACAATTTAAGAACATTGAAGTATTTCGGAATTTATGTTTCTATAAATAAAATCGCATGCTGTTGTCTAATGTAAGTGTATACATTTTAAAATAGTACATAAAAATTAAAATTTTGCTTGTTAAAAATGGAGACTAAAAATTATCCTAAATTCATACTGTAAAATTGCTTTACTGCCATATGGCCATGGTGTCGGAAGAGAGGAGGAGAGAGGGGCAATCGGAGGGAATGCGTTTTACCATTACGGCTTCTGGCATTGCGCAGGGATCACTCTAGAGAGTTTCAAAGGGGCGGCCTGCCCTCATGCCCCTTTTAGATAAAATCCCACCCTCCTTGCCCTTTTTCCAGGTAGAATTCTACCCTTCTTGCCTTTTTCCAGGTAGAATTCAACCCTCTTTTTATTCCTGGGTAGAATTCTGCCTTGTTTGTATTATACTTTAAAAAATTCTTTACCTATCTTTTATTTTTAGAATGCTAGTATGGTACTATGGTACATCAGGAGTACTCCTCTTTCCCTCTTTATTTATCTGTGAAATGCCCTGGTATGACTAATCTTTGACTTTGAGCAATTCATATTTCCATTTATCATTTTTTTCTCATTGAACAAGACATAAAGAGTAATTAAGGGTCATTGATTAATTTCACATTCTCTAGTGAAATGTAGTATTACATCAAGCATTCTGGCCTTTGACCACATGACAACTTACATAAGTTCTGTAAAAATTTTGAGAAGTAGCTTTAGAACTTTTATTTTGTAGCTTTTTCAAAACCAGTTTTGCTAAAATCAGGAAAAAGTTATCTAGTGAATAAAAGTTTTAGAGAGAGAAGTTTTTGAATATCGTAGGAAAAGGGGGAAATGACTGAATATAGTAAAGAATTTTACAATAAAAATCAAAAACATAAGTTTCATTTTGCTATTTTTAATATTTTTCAAATGGTAAAGTTGTGAAAATTAAAAATGTTATTGGATTTTTTAAATTAAAGAGTACTTTAAGCTGTTGCCAGACTTCCCCCCCACCAGTATATTGGTATATGCATTTATTACAAAAATGCCCTTTTTATGAAATGATGTGCCCTTTTCAACAAAATTGCCTCTTATTATGTAATGTGCGCCCTGCTTTTTTTATGTTCTAGAACGATCCCTGCATTGCGAGATGTTCTCCGACACGACGGGGACAGGTAAGCTGACGAATCGCCATCTCAACGTGGTGATCGGATGGTAAAGTGGTGTCTAGCCGACGGCACCGAATGTGGGGAGCTAATACCACGAGGGTCTGGGCCGTCCCCTCCTTTGGGCCGGTTCTCGGCTGCAAGAAGCTTGCGACTTTAGGTTGTCCTTTGAGGTCTCACGTGCAGAGCTCTAGTTCCTTGCCGGTAACGCCTGCCGTTGTAGGACTTTGGCTCCACAGGATCTTGGGACAGCCGGGTGGTAAAAGGACACTGCGTAGGCCAATCCCTCTCGCCTGGTGGTCGTGCCTTGGTGGACGGCACACCCGAAAAAGTGATGTGAGGGCAACGGCTAGCTAACGGGGATAGGACAGCTTCCACATTTATCTAAGGCGAGGGCAGACTTCGTATGACAAGGACCGCTCGGGTTCTATTGTGACGCTTGTCGGTGAGTGAGGCGGCGGCGTGCAGCAATCCTCGGCACCGTGCAGGCGGTAGAACGTATATGTGACGGAGGGTGTGGGTGAAGGGCGACGCACCCAATGATGACTTCCTTCCCGATCGTCCCTTGCGACTCCCTCTGTAGCTGGAGTAGTTGTGAGTTCTCCTCAAATTTCTGTTGGAAAGGGAAGATGCCCGTTTGTGCCAACAGAAGTTCATGTCACGGAGGGCTACTCAGATCTGAGGTCTGTGGCTCGTATTACCTTCTCTGGAGGGGGGTCTAACCCTCTTCCCTGACCGGCTGATTACGAGGAAAACAAGCAAGGGGCTCGTCAGTCAAGTGACGGTGTCCAGACCTAAGTCGGACCTTGGGCCGAAACCAGTCCAGCGCATCTATGCGTAGATAGAATTTTCTGTGCCTGGCGGTAGGGGCTAGCCGGCAAACCACCTAATTTTCACGCTACTAATCTCGATCGAGAACACATCTTTGGTGCTTTTGAAGGGAGTTTCCATGTCTGATAGTGGTTCTAAAACTAATTTTCCGTGGTATCTAACAATTTTGTGATATGTTTTGTTTTTTGTTTGTTTGTGTTGTTTTATATGTGACTGATCCTCTTATGAGTCGATCGGAGACCTCCTGTACTTCGCTGCGGGATCACCGAAAGCAAAGCCATTGGAAGGGGACAACCCTAGCCAAGCCGTGTCTATGCGTCCGGGACTGGTTTTCTTCGAAGTCCCGGGTTGGCGAGAAGCTCCCGTTGCAACCCATGAACTAATCATTTTCTCCCTCCCTAGGACTCAATAATTGGAAGTTTCAGTTACAGTAATGGGTCGTGGGGGTGGGTTTGGCATTGGCCTAGGACCCGGTTCCTTTTATGGGGTTCCGGCAATAAAGCCGTCGGATCACTTCTACGTCAGCCCAAGTGTTGTGTGGTGGTGTCTTCTGAGTTTGGGCTCCACCGCATGTTGCATCGACCTTTGTCGTCAATTCATTTGGGCAAGGGTCGAGAGACGCAAGAGGCTCACGTACCCGTCTCTTCTCCGGCCAAAGAGTGCCACCTGTGGAGGTGCATCGCATAAACTGGCCCTCTATTGGTCGCGTCCTCATATGAATTCATGAGAATCTGGATTCGGCGGTGGAGTACAACTGCCTTCTGCCGCCGTAACTTGTCATTACCAATACAGCCTATGGAACTTTCCGTTTTTCTTCAGTATTTATCTTATTTGGCTGCACTGAAAATTTTACTTACCAGATTGTCAGGTTCCCAAATTCTAAGAATCAGTCCATAGCAGAAGGGAACAATTAAAGATGCTAGGTGGGGAAACTCACTATAGACATTGAAACTTCTCCCTTCTTCATTTCACCAAAGTCTCAAATTCTCACAAAAGCGATTCTCTCTCTCTATCTTAGCCCTAAAAATCACCCCAGCTCATTGACACCCCCTCTCTCCCACACAGAATCATACACAATCTTCCGTTCTGTGTGAGAAGCTCTTTCTTTTCCCCTTTAAATATGGACAACAGAGCATTGAAATGAAACTGAGGACGGCACACGGAGGGGACTTTCTTGCGGGGAGTGTTCTTAACTTTCTGACTTACCGACTATTCTAAATTTTACCAACTCTTACAAATAAGTGGGGGGGTGTTACACCCCCAACACCCCCCCGCTAGGCACGCCCCTGGCCTAAATTATTCATTTGGTTGAAATTTAATATTGAAAAAATACATTCAAAACTGTAATTCAAATTTCTGCAAAACAACATTAACCTTGATTTTTACATATTTTACAAATATTAGTGTCATTTTTAAAGTTTTAATTATTTTATTTTATTTCAACTATGGCATATCACAATCTTTAAAAAAGGTTATAAAATTTTCTTCTACTATATTAACGATTACTACTGTATCTATGATATTATTATCTCATTGCAAAATGTCAAAATGGTGCATAAAAATACACATAATGCAATAGAGGAACCTAATTGTTATGCTGTGTATTATAATAAAGATCTGTATTGAAATTTGTGCAAAATTTCTTAAAAAAAAAAAAAAAGTCTGAAACCAAAGTGAGATAAAATCAAAGATATAAACATTCAGTTATACATTTTATGGGCCAATAAATTTGCAAGGTATTAATTAATCCATTCACAGTGGATAAATAAGTAATAAATACTGCTTATAAATGTTGGAAAACTGCATAAAATTCTTTGGCTAATTAATGTTTTGTAAAATGTACAAGAGTCTTTAGCACATCAAATAAATTTGTATTTATAACCAAAACAAAGTCTATGCTTTATTATTCTACAATTATGCGATGAATAAATCTTTTACAAGATTGATTCTACTTATTTTAATACTCAGTCTTAAAGAAATTAACTTTACTACTTTATTTACATCAAAAATGATGCTGACCGATAATTACCCCAGAAGTGACCAAGAATTGCCCCGTTTCCGGGGTAATTCTTGGTCACTTAAAAATTATAATTATTTCAATTATAAGCGCATTTAAATTTAAATAAGCATTTTCTTATATAGCCATCAGAGTGGGCTTATTCCACAAAAAAATTGAAAACAATAACTTTCATAGTTTTTATAATAATTGGATGTTGATGATTTTTGACCAGGAATTACCCCGGGTGACCCTAAATAAAAATATTTTAATTTATATTGCTTTGCATAAACTTGAGATACTAATTTCCAATCAATTTTAAATTTAAAAATAAGTTAACAGCAAAGTTATACACAACATGCTTATGTAGCTAACTACATAAGTCTCACTAAGCTTAGGTACTTGTGTCGCTAACTACATAAGTACATTTAAAAATATATATATTTGTCTAGAATTAAGATCTGACAATAATAAAATAGATATGTTTATACACTAAATAATAACCCACAACATGATATACATTACGCATGCACAACCTGTGGCCTGCAGACTAAAAAATGCTAACATCTTCATAAATTCTGAAAATGTGTATTTCGTCTTGTCCCGAAAAAATTGCAAATTTCATCAGTCGGGAGTGAAAAAATCATGATTTTCCATCATTCGGGAGCATAAAAATCATGATTTTCCATCATTTGGGAGCGTAAAAATCATGAATTTTGTCGATCGGGTACGAGAATCGTGAATTTCGCCGATCAAGCATGTACAAATCATGAATTTCGTCGATCGAGCACGTACAAATCATGAATTTCGTCGATCTGACGCATAAAATTCATGAATTTCGTCGATCAGACGCATAAAATTCATGAATTTCGTCGATCGGACGCATAAAAATAAAAAAATTTCGGCAATCAGGTGTGGAAAAATCCTGAATTTCCTCAATCGGATGCAGTAAAACATAGAAGAAGGAATATATACGAGGATATATATATAAGAAGGAATATTTATTCTTTTTTCTATGGCGGTAAAATCATGAATTTCGGCGATGGGGTGCGGGAAAATCATGAATTTCGGCGATCGGGTGTGGAAAAATCATGAATTTCGCGATCGGAAGCATAAAAATCACAAATTTTGGCGATCAGATGCAGAAAAATCAAGAATTTCGTAGATCGGACATGGAGAAAATGATAAATTTTGGCGATCAGGTGCAGAAAAATCCTGAACTTCGATGATCGGACGCAGAAATATCATGAATTTCGTCGATCGAGCACGTAAAAATCATGAATTTCATTGATCGGACGCATAAAAATAATAAAATTCTGCGATCAGGTGCGCAGGGCTCGCATTCCCCCTAAAATTCCTAAATTTCCTATTATTTTATCCCCTAAAATTCCTAAAATTCTCCTAAAATTTTCTTCTTGTTCCTAAAAAATAGAGATCGCCAAAATTTCACCGAAAAATATCGCGAATTTCGACAAATGGTCACCGGAAAAGACGCGCATTTCGTCAAAAGATCGCTAAAATAACGCAAAGTTCATCAAAAGATCGTAAAAAAAACGAAAATTTCGTCAAAAGATCGCGGGAAAAAAACAAATTTCGACAAAGAATCAGGAAAAAAACTTAAATTTCATCCAAGGATATCATGGGGGGGAAAAAAAGCTAATTTCGACAGACAATCCTGAAAAAAAAAACTCAAAGTTCATCTAGGGATCGCGACAAACACGAATTTCTTCAAAAAATCGCAAATTTTTTAAAAACATCTCACAAAAAAAAAACAAAACAAATTTCTTAAAAAGATCGTGGAATAAACGTGAATTTCGATAAAAAAATTGTGAAAAACCCTTCAAATTTCATCCAAAAATCAAAGAAAAAAGATAATTTCGTCTAAGAATAGCGGAAAAAACGCGAATTTCATCAAAAAAATTGTGAAAAGAAAATGGCAATTTCATTGAAGGATCGCAAAATTTTGTCAATCAATCGTGCATACAAGGTGAATTTCGTCAAACGATTGCGCAAAAATACAAATTTCGTCAAAAGATTGCAGAAAAAAATGCGAATTTCGTCAAAGGATCGCGAGAAAAAGCGAATTCTGTCAAAAGGTCTCGGGAAAAAAAAAAGAAAAAAAAAATGAATTCCGTCAAAAGGTCGCGAAAAAACATAAATTCTGTCAAAAGGTCACAAAAAATATGAATTTCGTCAAAAGATCACGAAAAAAAAAACTCTAATTTGACAAAAGATCACGAAAAAAACGTGGAATTTTGTCAATAAATCGTGCAAATAAGGCGAATTTCGTTAAAGAATCGCAAAAAAATGCATGTTTTGTCAAAATATCGCAGAAAAAATGCAAATTTCGACAAAAAAGTGTGAAAAAAACCTTTCAGAAGTTTTTCTGTGAGCTTCAGAATTTTTTTTTTTTTTTCTCATAATCACCCCTGCTTCCTGCCTCTTGTTATCTATGTTCACCGAGAACATCCAAAAGAGAGAGAAGGAGAGCATTCATTCTGGTTAGGCTCAATGATCCAGGAACTCTAAATTCTAATTAATAGAATTGCAGTAAGCATAAGCTGTCAAAATGGTTTGTAATATGAAGCCGTTTATTGCGCAAATTTAAATGCCCTCATTCACAACAAACAACACAAGCACATGGAACAAGGGCTGAATTCATTGGATTGATGGGAATATTCTTTGGCAGTGTACCACATGTGCCTGACTAGCACAAAAATACTGTTATTATATACTTGAAATATTAAAAATATCGCAAATGCCCCTAAAATTTTCCTAAAATTTGAGAAAAAATTCCTAAAATTCCTCCCTAAAATTTTGAAAAATCCTAGTGCTAGCCCTGGGTGCGGAAAAATCCTGAATTTCATAGATCGGACGCGGTAAAATAATAAATTTTGGCAGTTGGGTGTGGAAAAATCATGAATTTCGGCAATCGGTTGCGGAAAAATCATGAATTTCAACTATCGGGTCTGGGAAAATAATGGATTTCGACGATCGGATGCAGAAAAATCCTGAATTTCATCGATCGGAAGCGTAAAAATCACAAATTCTGGCGATCGAGTGCGGAAAAATGATAAATTCTGGCGATCAGGTGTGGAAAAATCCTGAACTTCGACGATCGGACGCGAAAATATCAAGAATTTCGTTGATCGGACGTGTAAAAAAAAAAAAAATCTGCGATCAGGTGTGGAAAAATCCTAAATTTCATCGATCGGACGCGGTAAAATCATAAATTTCAGCGGTTAGGTCCGGAAAAATCTGTGAAATTTCGGCGATCGGACGTGGAAAAATCCTGAATTTCATCGATCAGAAGCGTAAAAATCACAAATTTCGGTGATCAGGTGCGGTAAATGCATGAATTTCGGCGATCGAGTACGGAGAAATTGATAAATTTGGGCGATCAGGTGCAGAAAAATCATGAACTCCGACAATCGGATGCTTAAAAATCCTGAATTTCATCGATCGGACGCGGTAAAATCATAAATTTTATTGATCAAACGCGGTAAAATCATAAATTTCGGCGGTCGGATGCAGAAAAACCATGAATTTCGGCGATCGGAAAACGAAAAAATCAAGAATTTCAGTGATCGGACGCGGAAAAATCAAGAATTTCGACGATCGGACGCAGAAAAATCAGGAATTTCGGCAATTGGGAGCGGAAAAATCAAGAATTTCGCCAATCGGGTGTGGGAAAATCAAGAATTTTGTCGAACAGGCGCGAAAAAATCTTCAATTTCGGAGATTAAGCACGAAAAAAAATCATGAATTCTGTCGAATGGGTGCGTAAAAATCACGAATTTTAGGGAAAAAAGGAAATTAGGAAATCCTGCATTTGGCCGGTTCTTTCCATATTTTTAATCGCCAGTTTTTCAAGTTTAATCGACGAGTGGCGACTGGCGAGTGCTTATTTTCACCTTTACCCAAAGTAGCAAAATTTTCTGTGTCAGTTTGTTGCTAACCAAAATTTATGAGACTCCAACAATGCTGGACCAAGCTTACTATCATGAAAATTAATCATAATCCGTAAAAGAAGTAAAATTTGCATTTTCAAAGAAAATAAAAGTAAAGTAATCTGGTTACATAAAGCAAATTTCAGGAAATATTTTTTATTTTGCAATAATTAGATTAAGAGTCATCTTCCCTTATGCGATAACACCCGATCGCTAATGTTAATCCTATATGGCATTATTTTTCTAATATCGAGTTTGCATTTCAATATTTTTCATTATTATTATTGCATTGAATAGCAGACATCAATCTCTGTTGATTACTTCTTCGATTTTTTTTTTTTTAACGAAGATACTGTCATTTTTGAAAGTTAAAGTATCTTCATTAAAAAAATTTGCAAAGAAAATCGAAAAAGTAATCAACAGCAGAAACAAAGATTTATCTCTGCTATCCAATGCCAAAAAAAAAAAAAAAAAAATCATTTAAAAATATTGAAATGCAAACAAGATATTAGAAAAATAATGCCCCATAGGATTAACATTAGCGATCGGGTGTTTTCATGTGAGGGGAGAGGACCCTTGATCTGCAAGGTCAAGAATTATAATCTGCAGTGCTTACGGCTGTGCTGCACTGTTTCAGCTTCTGGGAATAAACATGATGTCAGAGCATACTCCATAAGTTTTTCTTTAGTTACATGTAACCCCTATTAATTTTTTATGAGCTAGTTTATAAAGGTTTCTGATAGATGTGCATATGCAAATCATTGTTTTGTTGATGAAATGCAACTGTTCTTTTCTTCATTCAATTAATGTTAATTATTTTGACTAGCTATAGGGTCATTCCAGGACAAATCAACCAATGACACAACCTGACCATTTCAGATTTTGATGAAACTTGTTGGGATCATTCTCCCTGATGATATAAATGAGAATATATATATATATTTTAAAATTATCTCATAATTAGATTTTTATACAATTAATTTTTTTTAATTTTGAAAAATCATTTTTTTGGCTTGCATAAATGTTTTCAATTTTGATTTTCTCAGGTTCTATCAGACGTAGGGAGTTGTTTGACTACTCATTTTAAAGAGTATTCTATAAGGTTTAATTTGGTATGCAAGTTGACTATGCTTGGTTAAAAATATGTATATATTTTTTTTTATTAAAAAAAAGTGTTTTTTAAAATCTTTGAAAAAAATATGTTTTTTGTAATATGAAATTTTTGGAGTGGGATCTGAATGGGATCAGGGGTTATGAAATAAAAGCTGAAAATTGCATACAAATAATAAATAAATAACAAAGTAAGTTAGAGTTAGATTATTATTTGTATGGTAATCTTTAGCCTTTATTTCATAACTCCTGATCCCATTGAGGAGATCCCACTCTAAAAATTTCAAGCTTATAATCTTTCAAAAAGCATTTTATTTTTCAAAATTAAAAAAAAAAACTATATAAAAAATTTTGAAAAAATATTTTTTTTAACCAAATATAGTCAACTTGTATATCAAATTAAACCTTATAGAATTTTCTTTAAAATAAGTGATCAAACAACTCCCTACACCTGATAGAACATGAGAAAATCAAAATTGAAAACATTTATGTAAGCTAAAAAATGGTGATTTTTCGAAATTAAAAAAATTCATTGTATGAAAATCTAATGAGATAAAAAATTTTTAAAGATACTAGGACGTCCAACCCGGGATAGCGAATATAGGTCAAACCCATTTTTTTTTTTTTTGAAAACTCTAATTGATATTTGCATTTAATATATTTTTTAGATTGTCCCCTAACATCACCAAAGAGCATTTTTCTATGAAATATGTTAATTTTATAATCAAATAAAATGTTTAAATTAATTAAAAGCAGTAATTTTGTATTGGCCTCGTGCCAGAAGTTAATAGCCGAAGAAATCGCTAAAAAGTTTGTTATGCAGCAGTTTTTCTTATTCTGATAATTTCAGCGTTTTTAAGAGCTTATTTCGATTACATGTCTGTTAAATTAGAGTTTTATTTATACTATTTTATTTATGGCTTAATGAAGTTTTAATTTTGTTATGGAATATTAGCTGGAAACAAATTCTGAATATTTTATATTGTTTAAAGTGCAAATGGATTAATATTTTGTAATCGTCTGCAAGCGATAGAGATATATTTTTAAAAATCATGCTTGATATTTAATTAAAATGCAATAATAAATGAAAAAATTGCAATACACTTTTCACAAATTGCATTCGGTGTAAAAATTGAAAATGTGCGATGCTTAGAAGTTAAAAAAATTGCAGTAGCAAAAATCGCAAAACTGAAATTTCAACTTCCAGTGTTGCCATTCGCAAAATAATGTCAGCGTTACGCACAGGCATGTTTGTCCTTTATAATATAGATAGTCTCATTTATATCATCAGGGAAAATTATTCCTGACAGTATCTTGAAAATCTGAAATGGTCAGGTTGGTTATTGAAAATTTTTGGTTGATATGGCATGGAATGACCCTATAAATAAACCATTTTGCAGTCACAAAAGTAATTTTGAAGTCATTGGAGCACATTTCTTTTTTAATGTTAGTCCTCCACAATTTTTCACATTGTATTACAGTCAACTCCCTCTAATCCGCACGTAGGTTGTGCGGATTATAGAATTTTGCGGATTATAGGTCATTACTTTGTTTACATTTTTTTCTCCTGTAATTTTACAGTAAATTAATTATTAATGAATAAATTAATTGATAAAAAAGAAAGATATTGTAAAACATTGGGTTATTTGATTAAAAATCACATTATATTTAAGGAAAAAATTATTTAAATTTTATTTTATAATTTGTTTTGTTTTGTTTTTACAACTTTCAAACATAGTATGAACTGTCATTTGTTTGAGAACTTTTGACTTTTGGTCTAGCATTTTTTTCTTGGAGTCTATGTGTATAGTCTTTATTTCTTGTTCTGAGACAAAACTCTGTTTCTGAAGAAAATTCAAATATTTGTAACCCATATCCAAGATCTGCTCAAGAATTACTTTTTCACCATCATCATCATACTCTGTGTCAGAATTATCCTGTTTTCAGTAGAGTTTAACAGAGTAGTACTTATAATGCCATCATTTCTGAAACTATCTGTAATTGGAGCTTTATCTTGGGAGGATATCCATTCAAGAAATCAGACACAGTGAAATCTTTTGTTTTAGTTTTATGTTAGTGAATTTTTCTGCATATTTCTGTTTAGCACTATACAAATTGAAGCCATCAAAGTCAACATCTTCACCATTACTATCTAATAAATAAAGATTCCGGATCCCAAATTACGCTTTGCACCTACTAAAGTAAGTATCTTTGCATATAGAGTCCCATGCATCACTCAAGAGAAAAATACAGCCCTTAATTGTAAATTGCCTTCTATACCCCTCCATATTAGCCACTAAATCAGAGGTTATGATTCTGCAATAATATTTTACAATTTATAGGTAATCTGACTTTTGTACTACAATGCATATAGCCTTCTTTTTCAAAATGAATTTCAAACCAATCTGTGAAAATTTGCTTTTTTTTTTTTTTTTTTTTTTGTTACAATATGTAACAGGCAGAAAAAAATCTCCTGTATTTTTTATTTTTTTTCTTTTTTCACTTAATAAATAAGTTTTACTTCATTGAAATGCAAAAATTTAGGGGGGAGAAAAACTGACTGTTGATCATTGATCAAATTGTCGCCATTTTGTATTTCTCTCGGATAGTTAAAGGTAACCAAATTTTCATTGTTTACATCTGAAACAGTGTGCGGATTATAGAGTTGCGGATTAGAGGGAGTTGACTGTACCACTATTTATCTGATTTTAGAAAAAGTCGTCATGTTGTGCGTATTAACTGCTTTATGCTTTAATGATCCTTTTATTATGTGCTAAATGTACTACATAACATAGAGCAATCAAATAATTATTTAATTGTATTAATATTTTTTATATCTAACATTTAAAATACAATTTGATCCACTTAATCTCTATTTGTAACTCTGTAAATCTCATGCATATTTTGATTAAATTGTATTATTTACTTTCTGATTTTTATAATTTATATTATATAGGTCATGAAGTTGTAATAGTAAAGAATGGACATAGAGTTTGTGGAACAGGTGCTGCCCTTGCTAATGTTCCCATTGTACAAAATAAAGCTTATTTTGAAATGAAATTGCAACAATCTGGTAATTTGTTTTCAAAATTTCCTTTTTATTTTTACTGGTGTCAGATTTATATATATATATATATATATATATATATATATATATATATATATATATATATATATATATATATATATATATATATATATATATTTTGACTTATACCTGTACAAAGTTCAAAATCCGGTTTCCTTCAGACCTTGGCGATTCCAAATTTTGGCTATTTTGCAGTTTATTTGTCAAAAGAATGCAAAAAAAACTAACCTAACACCTTGCGAATTATTTATGTTAGGAAATTATTTTAATACTAAAACAGATTTTTAATCGAAGACTTTAATTTTTGATGCAATTTTTAATTTTTTTTTTTTGCTGGGATTTTTCCACATTAATAAAAGGAATCTGGTTTCAAACTTTTAGCCCAATGTAGTAAATGTTTACCTGTTTTCAGTAAAGTTTATTTGGAATTCATACAGCAATTTTGAAATTTTTTACATGGTTTTTAGAGTTCTTTTGTGTTTTGTGGCAATTTTTTGACATTCGTATAAAAAATTAGATTTAAAACTTTTAGCCTAACATAGTAAATTTTGTTTTCTGTAATTTTTTAAATTGTAGTGATTTTTTATGAAATTTTTAAGATTTTTTGTTGCATTTTGTTGTGATTTAAAAAAAGAATGTTAGGAAACTGTTTGGATTTTGGAAGAATTTCAGGTGTCCGTATTTTAGACTTTGTACTGTAAAATATAATTTTAAAATATAAAATATCCATACATAAAAGGTTGTTACAGCCTGTACTTATGATTGACTAATCTTGGAAATATTGCATAAGCTTTTATTTTAAAAAAAACTAATGACAGCATCTCATATATTAAAGCACAAGCGTTTTTAAAGATCAAATTAGATATATCTGAACAAAATCTACATGCACTGAAAGTTTTAATCTTTCAAAGAAAATATTCCTTATTTTGATTTTCATCTGTGTGTTGTACAAAGTCTTAGACTAAAAATGGTACTTTTGTGTTATAGTGGATGATTTAATTATGATTTTGCCAAGATCATCGCAAAGCTTATATATACATCATATTATACACATATATATATACTCCAAACATTCATATATGTCATTATATACATATTATTTATGTCTTATATGTTATATATACATCATGTACGTCTTATAAGTGTCATATATATACATCATTTATGACTATAACTTGGTCATATATGTAATGAAATGTTATATACATCATATATTATTATAATGTCATATATGCTTTATAATTTGGTGGTAAATCTTGGCCGCTTGGCGATTGATCCTTGGGGGTTGCTTTAACACGAAAGCACCCTAAAAATATATGTGGAATCTGATATATCATTCATCCACCTCTTTTATTGTCTTATTTTTAAAAAAATAACGATTTTAGCATTTCTTTTATTTTAAAATCAGAAGATCAATTTTCTAGGTGTTTTTACAGATATAACTTTTTTTTATACTCTTGTATCTTTTTGTAATTGTTATAATCAGAATTTCTTTACAGCATTCGAAAGTCAAATGTTACAGCTTTCGATATATGTTGTTAAATACATATAATATTTAAAAAGGATTTTTTGTAATATTGCTTAAAGCAGCCATACTCAACCTTTTTTTCTAGCGGGCCACAAACAAAGGTTTGCGATGTTACGCGGGCCGCAACACACTTAAAAAGGGTAAATAAAATAGTAAGATAATATATTTAGTATAACAAAGCAATATAACAAAGTTAGTATTATCAGTAGGGTTGAACGTTTTTCGCGGAAGAAATGATATCAAAACATTTTAACACCACTTTTTCCAAACAATAAACTATAAGTAGTATATTTTTACTGCAAATGTTGTAGAAATAAGCCACGAAATTTGAAATAATGGTGTACAAATTGTTTGATGCCAGTTATTTCCGCGACAAACGTTCAACCCTAAAAAGAAGTATTATCTATATACAGGGCCATAGCCGTAAAATCAAATAATATAACAATGCAGAATATACAAGTTCTAAAGGAAAAAGTGGGATATTTTCTTATCTATCTTTTCTATCAGTCTTTTGCTCAATGCAAAAACTTTTTATTTTTTAGTTTCTTTAATTTTAAAAATATATAGTGCAAATTTAAATAATTTAGAATAATTAATTGGATTAGTGTTGAAGATTAAGAAATGTATACATCACTGTAACGTAACACAAATAGGACTACATGCAAAAAGAACTTTTGACTAAGGAAACGGCATTTAAGATGTTTTAACATAATTTAAAATTAATTAGAAATGACAGGACAGATTTTGTTTTCTTATGAAAAAATATGAAACAACAATGAAGGTCTTAAATACATTTTATGCACATCTCAGTTAATTTTATAAATTTTGATTAATGACTATGTACCTCGGGCCGCAGGTTGAGTATGGCTGGCTTAAAGAATGTACAAAGTTTGACTTGAATATTTAATAACATAATTTTTTATAATAAATACACATTAATTTTTTTCAAAACCATTAGAGGCAAGAAGTTACTTTATTGAAAGTTATGAAATAATTTCCCAAAAATTCTGGATTTTTAAAAACTTTTAAAATTTAACTTAAGCATTTTATAATTCCCTAAATTTTCATTACAATTAAATGACATTTTTTATCAAATTCGAAGCTCTAATTATTAAAATAATTGGATTATATCATAAAAGAGGAATCTTTGTGCTTTTGTTTTTTATTCATTCAATTTGAAGTAATTTATGTAATATCATGTCATTTTTTTTTTTGCAATCGTGGTTTCTTACTAAAAAAAATTTACTTGTATTTCATGTTTTATGAGTTACTAGCTGACCCACCCACCATTGCCCGGGCTTGTGATAATAACCTTAAAAATACATAAAATCAATGTTGAATAATTTTATATTTGGGGGCCCTACTGTCTTCTGCAGAATTTATGCTGCAGAAGCAAAACAACTAATCCATACAACCATACAAATTCTTTGATTTGTATGATTTTATATTTTTGAATGAAAATTTAATCCAAATGAAATCTAAGGTTGGGGGACCCACTGCCTTTGTCAGAGTACACCAGGCGTGCTATGCATGCTCTAGTATGTTTTGATTTTATATTTTTAAACTAAATTCTTTCCAAACAAACCTAATATTGTTGGCCTCACTGTCTTCAGCAGTATACATCCTCTAATTTGTATGATTTTATATTTTTAAATGAAAATCTATCCTAACAAACTGAAAGGTCCCCCACTGCCTTTAGCAGCATACACCAGGTGTGCTATGCATACTGTCTGTTTTTGCAAACAAACCACTAATTTGTAAGATTTTATATTTATTAAACGAAAATCTTTCCACATGAACCAAGGGGCTCTCGTTATAGTCAATGTTGACTTAATTTTTTACTTTTAGATATATTAAACTTTCAGTTCTGATAAAAAGTTCCTGAGAAAACCTAAATAATATAAAATGTGCAGTCACATCTCATTCTTTTAAAACGCGAAATGACATCTTCTAGTATTGACAATCTGTATTGAAACTGTAGAAGTATCACCAGACAAAAACGAAAACCCCTCTGAAAATGTTCAAAAGCACAATTCTCTTAAATTGGGCAATGATACCTTCAAAGGCACTGAGAAAAAAAAAACATACATATGTTGAATCCTAAAGTTTCAGATTTTTTTGTATTACGAGGGTAGTTTGATAAGTTCTCGGCCTGAGACAGAGATGGAACAAGTATGACCAAATGACAATGATGTTTATAAAGTATGATCTTTTAGATGACATGCTGCCAAGTTTCAGACGCATGAGTTTATTGGTTATTGCTGGGCGATAAAGCTTTCCGTAAAGTAAACAAGTTTTGACATTTTCTAAAAATGGACAAAATTGAAGTTCGAGCTGTCATAAAATACTTTGTTAAAAAAGGTTTAACCCCCATGGACATACAAAAAGAGTAACATTCCACCTTAAAGGATTCTTGTTCTTCATATTCAATGATAAAAAAGTGGGCTGCTGAATTTAAGCATTGTAGGAAATCAATTCACGTTGATGAACGGTCAGGATGCCCAAAAACCGCTACGACCAACAAAATCATCTAAAAAATTCACAATGCCGATTAAAGATACGCAAACTTGTTGACATTGCAAACATCTCAATAGGCCATGTCCAGTACATTTTACACAATTTTTTGGATAGGAAAAGGCTTTCCGCTCGATGCATGGCACGTTTGTTGAACGTTGACCAAAAACTCTAAAGAATGAACATTTCTCAAAGAGTCTTCTGAAATATATTGTGTTGCAAGCTGAAAAATAAAATGAAATATTGTCAAAAATCTTGAATTTCTTTGTCAGGCAGAGAACTTTTCGAACCACCGTCGTACAGGACTGCACTAAAGAATTCGCATACAAGAGTGTGTCTTAAATGTATTAAGTTGCAAGAGGGCTACATTGAAAAATAATATGAAATTATGTCAAAAATCTTGTGCTTTCACTGTCAGGCCAAGAACTTATCAAACCATCCTCGTAACTTACATTTTATATGAATAGAGTTTCAGAAAATAATTATTTTGAAATAGTAAATATTTATATTATTTGAAACCAAGAATATAGTTAAAACTGGAAAAATACCAGGAATCAGTGTTTTTTTTTAATTTCTATCCGGGAAAAGGATATGGCATTTTAAAACTGGAGGGGAAAAAGTCTGAGCTTTTTTTTTAAAGATAGAGATAAAACAAAAAATGCTCCGGAATCCTTGTATTAAGGTCAAGCATTTGAAGGGAAATTATTTATTTATTTTATTATTATTATGTCTAAGCTTTTTGTACATTTTTTTTAAATTGAAAATATCTAAGTGGACGCCATTTTGAAACAAGATTGTGGATGAAACTGGCCAATGAACTCTGTCGAGACCTTGGTAAGTCCTGTACACATGCTCAGTCACATCCAAATCAGTTCATAAATATTCGTGCTATCACATGACAAAAATGATATATATATATATATATATATAAAATATAATATCAACTTTTGAATGGAAGGGTTTTTTGGGGGGATCTGGAGGTCATGATCGGTAAAAACATATTGACATTTTCTGAAATTGCTTTCCTCCAGGAAGCTGCAATAGATAAAGATAGCTCTTTACTTTTTGTAATAGAAGCTACCTAAAAATCCTGCTTTAATATAGAAGGTTAAGTTTCATATTCAATTAATTTCCTCCTTAATATTAATGCCATTCCTCAATCTTAACCTAAAACCATCTCTGATCTTGAAATTAAAGGGAAGATAAAAATTTGTTTCTAGTGAATCCATTCTTCGTCTTGGTACATTAGCTAGTAACTATCTTTAGTATACCTAATTTCTGATTTAACTTTTGATATACATCATATAAAAAAAGTTAACAATTAGGAGTAAATGATGTAAATAGTTAATATTTTAATTTATCTTTTTAAATATCTAAACTGTATTAATCAAATATTTTCAAATAAAACTGTTTTTAATAGGCTAAAAACAAATTGGAGCTAAAAAAGAATTTTGATTCAGTTTCAAAACGGAAAAACAATTGTGTTCAGTTCTGGTTTTCATTTCTTCAGAAAATAGATTTTTGTCTGTTTCCATTTTTCCACTCAGTTCTGATTCGAACCCTTGCTATTTTATTTTTTACATATGCACAGATTAGTAATTTTAATTATTTTTTATATTTCAATCCAATGCATTCCAAATAACAATGCTCTGATTCAAAATACAATACTTATCAATGGGTCATAGTAGCCTATACTTTGGCTCGGTGTTCTCTCTTTATGAATAACTACTTAACCAAATTGTTAGTTTCTTCTTTTTAGAAATATTATGGTTATTTTGATTGGGGTGGGAGGGGGGCAAATTGCTTCTTGCCTTGTGTCTTAAGATGTGCCACTACATACAAGTAATAATGTAAAAAAGATGTTTTTACTAGATATCGACATCTTCCTACAAAATTATCATAAATGACAAAATATTAATTTTGCAGAAGACAGGCTTTAAAATCTTATTTACTATTGTTCTTGATTAACATTTTAACTTTCTTTTCTTAATTTCCTAGCCCAATGAGAAAACTGCACCAAATTTGCAGTGTTTCTAAGTATTTTCCATTTGCAATAATAAAAAATATCAAAATTGGCACTTATGATGATTTTTGTGAGAAAGACTTGATTTTGTTGCTTCTTGAGAGTAATATTCACATAATTTTTAATCTATATTTATATATTTACTTATTCATTTGTTATTATTTTGCTATTGAGTACTAAAATATATTATGCAAATACTTTTCCTAAAATTTCTACTAAGATTTAAAAAATCTTTGTTGCATTTCTTAATTTCAAGAAATTATATAATGAATTTTTAAAAAAAAGTAAAGACATTTAGCTTAGTAGTATGTGTGTAATTATCTGAAATTTTCAATTTTCCATGTTTTAGGGATAAAAGGCTGTTTAACCTGAATTACTTTTAATACCTTACATTTCTAGGAGTATGGGGTGTTGGACTTGCAACAAGACATGCTGACTTGAATAGAGTACCTCTTGGTCGAGACAAGGAGTCATGGGTTCTGACTAGTGAAGGCACTATTGTTCATAATGGAAATATATTGTACAAACTATCTGAAATGCCTATGGAAGGTGATATAGTGGTAAATACCTTTTAGATATTTTATCAAGCTTATTCTTATTCTTCATGTAGTATAGTTCACTTTATAAGTTAATTTTTGATAAAATTAAAATATTTTTTCTTTTGAAATTGGCGCCATTCCAAAGATATATGACAATGGTGCACCTAGGCCGCTTGTTTTCTATGCATGTTTTTTACATAAAAAGTTCTAAAAACCGAGGAGCCATTTGAGGGAGGTAGCTGGGTCATCCCCCCCCCCCCCCCTCCCCTCCTCCTCCACAAAAAAGTTATGTTTTAATGTGTGTCAGTCATCACAGATTAGACTCAAAAAATATTTTTAGAAATTACACAGAATAATTTGTCAGATATTGCAGAAATTAATATTTGTTAAAGCCTTGTTATTGCAACATTCTCAAAGTGAGACACATTTATCATTAATAAGTACTTTTACTAATTTTTAAAATGTATTTGAGAATAAAACTGTAACACTGTTTCTGAATCATATTCAAGATCAAAAGAAAATTTTGTACTGCTAAATAAAAACTTTATCCCCATCAGCGTTCGAAATCCTTGGTGGTCCGCTGGTCCGAGACCACCAAAAATTCAATCGGACCACTAATTTGAAAAATTTAGCAGTCTGCAGGACCAGTAACTTTTTTTCCCTCTCTGACAGATAAACTTAAACTTTCCCGTCCCTGAGAAAACTGCAACCAAACACAAATCACACAATTTTATTTTATATGAAAAAAAAATTGTATTAAACCTTAGTTGAAATAAATAATTGGAAATAAAATATCTAATTAATAATTTTATAGTTTTTCTTTATGGACTGTTTATTTAATTTTTAGTAAATTATAATTTTACATTTTATTATGCTGAAAATTTTGGATAACTGCAAAGGAAGTTTGGTTTATATTCTAGGAGGAGGGGGGTCCACAAAGGTTTAAAGGGACTTAATAGAATTTTATGTAGCAGACCAGTGATGATGACTGTGGACCAGTAAATTCTCATTCTTACTAGTCCTTGGAACCAGTGACTTTTTTTTATAAATTCTACCACTGATCCCCATCTTTTAAAAAAAGTGTTGAAATGGCATCCTTGTCTAAAAATGACTTTATTAAAATATTTGTTCAGAGCCCTTATAAAATCAAATGGTGCTGCTAGTGCTAGATTATGCCCTCACTGCCAACAGTTAAGCACACTTGTGTTTGTAATATCTTGTGCAATTTTTAATTTTTAAAAAATATAAAATCACTTTTTTGTGTGTGTTTTGTGACGATTTTTTGACATTCATAAAAGAAATCCAGTTTCAATCTTTTAGCTAAATACAGTATGGGATCCATTATCCGGTATCCCCATATCCAGAACACTCTGAAAACCAGAATGCAAAATGATAACCAAAGTTTAATTTTTTTTTCATTTCAAAAACTTAAAAAAATCACGAAATTCTTCAGAGTCATGGGGAAAATTGCAAAATTCCTCCATCAATCACGTGAAAAAACCCTGCACGTTTCGTCAGTAAATCGTGGGGGAAAATCCAAAAATTCACTAATTGTTCACAGGAAAATAAGGCAGTTATCTGTTGCATGTAAAATACGGCAGTCAGTCGCGAGGAAGAATGTGAAATTCATCGATCGGGTGTGGAAAAAACCACAGAATTCGTCCATTAATAGAAGGAAAATATTGCAAAATTCGCCAGTCGGACACGAGGAAGAACGTAAAATTTTCCAATCAGTCACAAGAAAGAGCAGCAAAATTCACCAATCGATAACAGCAAAATATCATGAAATTCCTCAGTCGATCGCAGGAAAAAAAAATCTCAAATTCGTCAGTTGATTGTAGAAAAAATTGCAAAATTCTTCAATCGGTTCCATGAAAAAATTGCTAAATTTGTCTGTAAATCGAGGGGAAGATATGAGATATTACAATTAAAATTCGTTAACCGGGCGCAAGAAAAATCACGAAATTCGTCGATCAGTTGCGAAAAAAATGTCGTAAAATTCTAATGATAAAAAGGGACTTTAAACAATCCAGCTAAAAATATATTTTTGGAACACAGTGCAAGAGTGCCCTGTTTGAGAACATTGTGCCCTTTTTAAAGAATTAACGCTTAGCGGCGCTTTTGTTCTAAA
Source organism: Maratus michaelseni (assembly GCA_963931845.1). NCBI lineage: Eukaryota > Metazoa > Arthropoda > Arachnida > Araneae > Salticidae > Maratus > Maratus michaelseni. The sequence goes on from OZ007588.1 coordinate 401,020,173, forward strand.
GTAACACAACAAAAAAAATAATAATGGTATTGATTGCATTAATTAATTTATATATTCAATAAATATAAAAAATTATGTTGCAAAAAACATTACGATAAAAAGCATTAAAAACAGATGAGAAACTGATATTATTCACTGAACAACTGATTTGGGGAATGCAGCAGTGAAGATACTTCCATAAACAGTAAATCATGTCACTGTACAGGATACAAGAACAATTAGGGCGACATACATGCTATAAGTAACCAACTTTAATAGAAATATTCCAAAAATCCACATCAAAGGATTCTTCTCCCAAGTTCCAAAAACTAATTCTTAATTGTTAATGTAATATTTTTATAATTTGAATTATAATTCAGAATGTTTTTATTCTATCTAAATAAGTTATCAAATTAACCAAATTGTAAGTATGTATTTACATACATCATTCATATTCATGTTTATTACTAGTTGTGAAATTAGTTATTTTGTAGATTTCTTAAACTTATAATAAGTGTTCCGAATTACGGAAAAACCTCTTATCCAGAATACCCTAGGTCCTAAGCATTCCGGATAACAGATCCTATACTGTATAGTCAATTTTATCCTGTTTTCAATCAAATTTATTCAGTACAGCAGTTATTCAATTTTTTGTGATTTTTCATAATGTTCTTTTTCTGAAAAAATCAGAATTTAAAAAAAATTCCAAAAGATAGGAAAGTTTTTTTTTTTTTTAATTTTATTATTAAAGAAATTAAGTTGATGGATTTTTTTTCTGAAACTTAAAAAACTTTTCTCATAATTAAATCAAAGTTAAATTTTGTTTTATCTTTCTAGAAAATTTATTCGGAGTAAATAAAGCACTTTTGAATTTTTTACAAATTTTTTCTGCTATCATTGAAGTTTTTTTTTTTTTTTTTTTTTCATTCCGTGGCAATTTTTTGACATTTTATTCTGAAATAGAAATAATTCTGCAGTAAATTTTGTTATTGTTGTGATTAAATTCAAGTTGGAAAAATGCTAAATCTGCAGCTGATGAACGCTGCCGAAAACAGTAGAATCCCAACATTAGGTTTGCTTGGAAAAAAAATTTGTTTAAAAATCTAAAATTATACAAATTTGGGATTTGTTTGCTAAAATAGACATGTATAGCATACCCAATTGTACGCTGCCAAAAACATTGGAAATCCCAAACCCTAGGTTCGTTTAAAAAAAAATTTCATTTAAAAATATAAAATCATACACATTCAAAGGTGTGCACTGGTAAAAAATAGTAGGGCCCCCAACACAAAATGACTTCTGGAGAAAAATGTCTGAATTCATCACTGATTTTAGATATATTTATTATTCCAGGCCCAGGCAATGCTGGATGAATCACGCAGTATATATATATATATAAACTTTAAAGTTAAAGAAAAGAAAATTATAATAACACATTCTATCGACATGAAAAGCGAAGAGACAGTGCAATGGAGTAAAGAGTTATAACAATTTATATTGGGGTAAAATTTTCTAACATTAGTTTCTATAGTAGATCAGTTTCAAATGTCAGAATATGCCACTGATCATGACTGTTAAAAATTTCATGCTATGAATATTTTATATTCTTGAAATTAATGAAAAGTGTATACATGCTATGTTGATTATTATTTATTGGTATAATTAAGTATAATAGGTATAAAATTTTTTGATGAGGTTTGAATAAGCTTTTTAATGATTTGAAGGAAATTAACAGGAACTGATAAACACATAAATACATAAAAACTTTATTTTACTTAAGTAAGGTGTCAAAATATACATATATATAAAAAAAAAAAAAAACTGACATGTTTCGGTTTTCTTCAAGATAAAAACCATTATCATAAGAACACATCATCAATCAAGACGAATGACACTGGACAACAGAATATATAGAACATACAAAACACATAAACGATTATCAATCATGAAAAAAAACCAATACATCGATTTAAGATTGTTTACTCTCATGGCTCCCCTTATTCAAGTTTTCTTTTAAATATTGTATTCTTATGATAATGGTTTTTATCTTGAAAGAAACATAAACATGTCAATGGTTTATTTGTTTTATATGTATATTTTGACATCTTACTTAAGTAAAAGTTTTTATGTATTTATATGTTTATGAAAAGGTAAAGTTCTCTTTTAAATATTAGGATTTTAAAAACATTTTTTTGGAATTTATAAGCTTTTTAATAATTTTAAGATTTATAGGTTAAACAATTTCAAGCATGATAATTTGGCTTGTAACCTTGGAGAGTTTATTATACTAGAGAGAAGAAAAGTAGCTAAAATAACGCATGTAGAAATGTTTTATTTAATGAAAAAGTTCAGTGTTCACCAAATTACGGATCGCGATTCGCATCTGGACCATAGACATATTTTGTACGGACCGTGACTAAATTGTGAATAACAGAAATAATGTTAACGTATACCATACATGTAGTAATAGTGGATGCGGCCCACTGCGGGTTACTTCTCCCCCTGACACTACTCACCCCAACACAGTTACCGCATTGACCTTGAGGTATGAAATGAACAACACCTGCTCTTGCTCTTTTAGCCTTGTCTGCCTCTTATATAAGTGCACATGTATTTATTCAATTCTTATTTAGAGTTTTTGTTAATGTTTGTTGCGACGATCGTGTTTGATTCACATTATGATGGAAAAGAAGAAAAGAAATGTTGAATCGGAAAATGGACTGACTTATATTGCTTCATGTTGCCAAACCGAATTGGAGCAATAACTATCTGTATTATATGTCAGCAAACTGTAGCTATAATTAAAAATTCCTATATTAAATGTGATTATGATACTAAGTAACCTCCGGGAAAGTAAAATTCAGAGTTTAAATTCAGATTATACATAACATGGACACAAATCATGAACCGATCTATGAGTGAGCAAGAAAACGTTCGGAGATTTCTTTGTGTGTTTCGTGGACCCCAGTCAAACATATAAAACCATATAGTCATGCAGATATTATAAAAGAATGTGGTACTACTCTATTATCCCGTCGACCACTTTTCATAACAAAAAACTATCGCCAAACTGTAAGATTAAACGCCAAAAATGCAGTCCCATTTACTTGATGTCAGAAGAATTTCACGTGTTTGTTATGCCATCAAGTGGTTTTAATTCGACATTTGCGTGTACTTTTCATTATGTTTTACTGATTTATTAGTTATTTCATTAATTAAAATAACAATTGTGTCCTTAAATTCTTATCTTTTATTTATTTATTTATTTTGATATTCCAATGGCAACGTTCTCCCGTTTATTTGGCGTTACAGTTTGGCAATAGTGTTTTGTTATGAAAAGTGGTTGACAGGATAATACAGTAGTACCAAGAATGCATGATGTATGCTTGAAATGTGTTATTTGTGAATGAAAAGGATATCATTGACATTGTTCAACGTATTCCATTATCTGTTTCTTCAAGCGTGAATAATATAAGAAAACTATGAACTTTAAAACAAACTATAGCTGCACAGATTGCCATGCTTTGGATTTGGACGAATCTTGCGACATTATAGATAGAGTACAGCTGAGTATTTTTGGGCGCTACCTGAAAAAAACCCATGAACAATTTTTTTGAAGACCTACTGACTATTTTTATCTATGTCAGGAACTACTAAAGGAGAGTATTTCTACAAGTCTGTTACAGAGTATTTCAACCAAGCTGGATTGGGCATGAAAAATATTATATTCATAACAACAGACAGGTCATCGACAATGTTTCGGTGTAGGAAAGGCTTGGTTCAACGACTCATCCAAAATGCAATAAAAATCGGATGTCTTAACACTGCATCATTCATCAAGTGTATTGTGTTGCAGTTTAAATCCCAGTCTTCAGAATTAAATGCAAACGGTGATACAAATAAATAACTTCATATGGTCATCTCTTAAGCACCGTCAATTATATCATTTCTTGATGCTCAATTTGATGACTTGCTTCTCCACGATGAGAGATGGCTAAGTAAAGGCTTGATGCTTGAAATATTATTTGCAAGACTGGAAAGCATCAAGAATTTTCTTTCAACTAGTGATCAAGAATCAACAAGTGAGCATTTAGACTTCTTCTTTAACATTGAAGAAAACATCGAAACCATCACATTTTTGACTGATCTATTTAGGCACCTCAATCTCTTAAACCTCAAAGTACAAGGCAAAGGTAAACTTGTGTGTGAACGTTTCTGAGAAGTAAAAAGTTTTTCAAAAAAGGTTGACCTCTTCTCCAAAGAGGAGAACGTTTACACTTTCCACACCTAAAGTCCGCTTGCGATAGTAATGAGAGTATTGATAACAGCCAGTTCGAGGATTTTTTGAAAAATATTAAATCAGAATTTTAAGAAACATTTATTGACTTTGAAAAAATTGAAAACCTTGTGCAGCTGGTCAAAATCAGTTTTTCATTTATGGCTAATAGTGTACAGACCATTCAAGTTGCGGGGGTTTTCAACAGCAACAAAGCTGCCCTACAGTTGGAAATAATCAAATTCCAAGAAGATATTGTTCAAAGGACATTTTTGCTCATATTCCAAAAACACTTGGGAATGACCAATTTGGATTACAAATGTGTGTGAAAAAAATATCCCGAACTAAAAACTTCACTCATAAAATTGTGTACCATGTTTGGTTCAACTTATGTGTGTGAAGCAACATTCTCCAAAATGAAAAGACATAGAACTCGACTCACAAATGACCACCTTAAGGGGGAGTCTTCACTCACTTGAAAACACCCACTCGCTAATGTTAAACCTATGGGGAGGTCCTTTTCAAATGTCTCGTTTAAATTTGAATATTTTTAAACGATTCTTTTTGCATAGGATAACTGAGGTCGATCTCTAATATGGCTATTTTTTATTTCTTCGATTTCGGGTGTACATTTTTTTAATAAAGATATTTTCACTATCAAAACCAGTTCCTAAAGTGAAAGTACCTTTATTTAAAAAATCTGCAACCAAAATCAAAAAAGTAAAAAATAGCCATATTAGAGATCGACCTCAGCTATCCTATTCAAAAAGAATTGTTTAAAAATATTAAAATTTAAACAAGAAATTCAAAAAGAACCATTCCATACGTTTAACATTAGCGAGCGGGTGTTTTCAAGTGAGTAAAGAGTCCCCTTAAGAGCCTTCATCAGTCATGCGAAAAAAATGTGCAAGCTAATGTGAAGTCTATGGAAAGGTTCTTGGCAGATTTCTCGCTTGCATTTTAATATTTTTAGATGATGTTTTTTGCATAGGATAGCTGAGGTCGATCTCTAACATTGTTGGTTTTTACTTTTTCGATTTTGGTTCCAGTTTTTTTATGTAAGGGTACTTTCACTTTCAGAACCGGTTTCAAAATTGAAAATGTTCACTTATAAAAAACTGTAACCAAAATGAAAAAAGTAAAAACTAACAATGTTAGAGATCGACCTCAGCTATCCTAGGCAAAAAAAATCATGTAAAAATATTAAAATGCGAGCGAGAAATCTGCCAAGAACCTTCCCATAGACTTAACATTAGCTTGAGCGTTTCTTCGCTTGACTAGCATAGGCTCTTAGCAGCTTGATGAGAATCAGCTGTACCAACTTGACCCCAAATTTAAGGCAGATATTGCAATAAACATGCCATTTTGCCCATTGAACATTAACAACAATCAACTTTAGTGAGTAGTCTTTTTGATTTTATGTGTTCTTTGTATTGATTTTCTTAAATTCTAAAAATCATAATAAAAATCTATTGATTTGATATTTATGCACTTCATTTCACTGGTATTCGTTGTGTTTTGCACATAAGATAATAACTAATTTCAAAGAAAAGTTTACTTAGCAAAGCAGGTAGACCAGGTCAGAGTAATTAGTAGCGTGGTGGAGTGAGTTTTTTGAAGAGGCTTAAGTTATCTGGATTATGAAAGTTTGACAATGTTTTGAAACAGATTTGCAGGAAAAATAATTGGTGACCACTGAACTAGATTATATTAGTTTCTGTTTCTGACCATAATCAATGAATAAATTAAAGTTACATAACTCACAAGCCAACTTATTGCAACCAAATAGCATTAGAATTCTCTTACATGAAGCTCTTAGAAGTCTTATTTTCTTTTGTTTACTTGAAAAGTCAGCGCTTTGGCTTTACTGTATATATTCTCATTCCTTATTATCTTGCAGTACTAAGAAAGGTTTTACTTTCAGGGAGTATCTTATGATCATGTAGAAATAAATTTCTATATTAATGGAAAAAGTTTACAGTGCCCTGTGACAGGAGCTAAAGGAGAAGTCTTTCCAGTTTTATATGGTTTGTATTTTAATATTTTGCAAATTGTATTTTAAATCTTTGAAAACCTTAATTTTTTTAATTACTTTTCTTACATTTAAATGATTAATTAATTGCTAAATAAAATTGAAATTTGTAGCTTTAAAAGCTATTTATTTTTCCTAAATCCTATTAAATTAAAATTTAAAGCCAGCAACAGTTCGCTGTTAAAACCATAAAGAAATTAAATCAGTCATTTAAAACTGTCTTTTTTTTTTTTTTTTTTTTTTTCAAGAACGAAATCAAAAAGTTTATTTTATTTTTTTAATTCAATTACCATGACATAACTAATAACTAACTTACAAATTTAAACATTTAAAAAATGTAATTAGTGCAAAAACTTTTTAAGACATGTAGGGTAAGGTGGGGTAAAGTGGATATATTTTTAAAACTTATTTATTGAATATATATTGTGCTTTAAAAATTAATTTTTAATTTCATAAAATGTTATTCAGACATTTGTTGACAACATTTATATTCTTGTTGACAACATTCATGTTCCATAAGTAAGTTGCAATTTGAATCTGGCAACATATACAACATTCTTTCTCTTAAATGAATGTTTACTTTTTTATTGTTCTCCTAAAAACTTCCAAAAAATTAATATTTTCTTTAATTTATGATTATTATTTAGCTTTTATTCATCTACAAGAAGTTCTGAACTGCAGTTTGGCAAAAACAGTTTAGAAATATTTTGAGTATTTCTTGTTTGATGAGTATGTTTTATGTGTTGAGGTAAAATGAATATTAGTCATGCTTTAAAAAACATTTGAACTTTTACTAATATTAAATAATAAAAATAATTTAAATAGAGTTTTAGTGTAAAGTATTTAATATTTGCATATTTATTTTAAATTTGATGGTATTTTTATTTGCTTCTTTGAAAAGAAAATAATGTTATAATTTGAATTGGTTTTCCTTGAATTAGTAACTATGTTAATCTTATCGATTAAAACTGTGTTTGTTTGTATTTCACAATCATGTCTTATAGAATGCATCAAATTTCGAGCTAAAAACGCTCAAGCCAAACATGTAAAAACAACTAGAAAAACCAATTCTAATATTTGATGCTCATGGTAGCCATCTGACAGAAAAAAAAGCAAGCCATAGACAATGTAATTCATTCTTTTTCTTCTGACAAACACAAGTCACGCTTTACAGTCTTTGGATGTTTGAGTTTGTATTCCACTGAGGCATTCCTAGAGAAAAATTCTGAAGACAATACAAATATAGCCCTCTTCAGAAAGTAATGCTGTTGAAACTTTGAAGAGTGAAACAACTGTTTAAAATATTGAAGGGTGAGCAGAGGGCCGGCACAACCATCGGGCAAACGAGGCGGCTGCCCAGGGCCCTTCAACAGTTGAAATCTTGTTAGGGGCCCCGAGCGTCTCTATATAATTCGAAATAATGTTACCCAGTGTAAAATAATGATATTATTGCTCTAAATTTGTCTTTAAATGTTTTATTGTGAAATAAAGTTAGTAAAACTTTTTTTCTTACAGCCAAAGTTGATATAATTGTCAGGATATGTATAAATGTGAGGATCTTGAAAGTAACTATAAACAAAAAAAATAAAGATTAAAAATATCCTAAAGAATACAAGGTTTTTAGAAAAAAAAAAAAAAAATTATTCACATCACATGTGTTTATAATCAAAATTCACATTACATGTGAAAGAATTTGCATGGTATTATTTATGCATTTTATACTCTATATTATGAATTATTCTACGATATATATAATTTTTAAAAATGTTTTTTATTAGTTGAAATATTGGGTCCCGCACAACATTGCACCGGGTGAGCATATCGAGAAACATTTTAGTCTTGACAAAAGCATTATTGAATACAGAAATACAATAACTAAAAAACACACAGGTGATGTAATACAACTTTCATTATCAACCACAACAGAAAATCTTTATGAACAGGCATCCACTGCAAGGGTTTATTCCACTTCTGTCATTTTTTCTCCATGTAAAGATCTGAAATATGTTATCCTTAAAACAATTTCCACTTAATACTTATGTCAGAAAGCAAGTTTGAAGTCTCATTTCTCAACACATTACATTTGTTTCAAAACTGAAAATTCCTATCTTATTTTGAATACTTTGTAATTTATTTTGCCAACAGTTAAAAAAATGAAAGCACATTTCAATCTTTAGGACACATTGTATATAATATATCATAAAAAGTCTATTTTTTAATGAATGGAAAATGAGAAAAAGAAGAAGGAAAAAAAAAAAAAACAGAAAATTGATGATTTGACGAATTTTCTGTCTGAAACTTTGATTTTAAATCTTAAAATTAAGCATTTTCTGTCGTTTACAAGATAATTTTCTAGTATATTTAATGTGCATGCATATTTTTATTTGCATGCAGTTTATGCAAATTGGTGCAAAACAATGCAAATATTAATTGACGATTCTGATCTCTAATGTTAAAATAGTTAGTGATTTATATTATATATATATATACTTGGACTTGGAGGATAGGGCTTACAAAAGCCTTGGAACAATTATACTAGTTTTTTTAAGCTTTTTTTTAGATAGATTCTCAGATTAAATTATCTTTTGATATGTTTCCTAAAATTAATATTAAAGATGCATTATGTTTTGATTATGCATTTATTTTTCCTTTTCAGTTGATGATGGTGCTATATTAGATGCTGCCTTCACAACTTTTACTCACCAACCTCCTATGGGATTTGATAGGATACTTATTGAAAAATCATTGTTATAGTGTATTTGTTGACTATATTTCAAAGCTTATTCTGAATGTAAATGCACCAAATTATCAAAGCAAATCTAGGTGTTTTTAAGTAATGTAAAGTTTGACTCATCTTTCTTCCTTGTTATTTAAAAGTATATTTTTATCATCTATATGAAAATATATGTATCCATATATGTAACTAATGCGAACACAGTTTTGCATTTAAAATATGTTGCAATATGAGTGTATCTTTGTTTTATTTGTAAAAAGAATGACCTGAAAGATCTTATTTTTTTTTCAACTTAGTTGTTAAATATTTGTTTCAAATATGTATTTATATATTACTCATAGTAATCATAGTTTTTATAAATCCAAGATATACTGAATTAATGAAATATGTATATGTGTACAGTTACAAAAAGAAAAAGAAATTAATTATTTTTAGATTCAAAAAGCATTGAATCTGTAAATTTTGTAAAAAAGAAAGAAAAATTCTATGTGCATATTCCATTTAATAGTATGTCTGCCTGTAATCAAACTAAAAACTTCCTATTACCTGATACTTTCATGAAATGTACTAGATATTCATAATATCTCTCTATTCTTAATAAAAACCTAAAAACAACTCCTTTGTATGCTATCTTAATTGAATAAAGTAATTTTTCTTTCAGTTCTACACTGTGTACTATAGAAATTATGCTTTAAATTTGGAAATCCAATGAAATTTGTCTTTCATGATACTGAAGGGGTTAAAAACAATATTGTCAGGGCCAATGTCAATTTTCTTCTTTACAATATAAAGTAAAATTCAATAATAATAAGTTTTGTTAGAGCAAAATCCGATGGAACAAATATTTCATTACAGTAAATAGATATTTGCAGTTCTGTATAGAGTCCTGCACGGATCTGATTGTACCCGACCTGAACCCGAAAATTCTGCTTAAAGACAACTCGACACACTTCAATCTAAAACCGGATCTGAACCCAAAGTGAAAAAAAAAAATCCATATTTTAATAGAATTATATATATCTAATATCAATTTTATCTTTCTTGTATAAAAAAGAACACACATATACAGTCATTAATATACAAATATGTAGTTTTTTTTTCATTAAAAAAATATTCAGGGCTTTATTTTGAAAAGCCAGGTCAACCCAAACACAACCAGAAAGAATCAAAATTCACCATGATTTGCACCAAAAAAATTAGCATCAATCCGAACCAGGCGTAAAGTCTGGTCCGGGTAACCCGACCGGATGCAAGACTAGTGTGATTTAGATACAAGTGGTTATATATATATATAGTAATAATCTTAGGTAAAATTAATGTATTTTTAATAATTAACCACCAGAAATTAAAATATGAAAAAATAGGATATGTGTAATATGAATAGCAATCTGATGCTATAGCTGAATGAAACTAACCTGTCTGGGCCTAAATGTATGGGATATCATCTGTTCTGTAGGAGTCAATATTTCAAACACTACTTTAGAGAAAGTCAAATTAAGACCACTGTTACCAATAGTTTAATTTTTTTTTTTTCTGAAAGATTACAATAGCATTGTTTTGAATGAATATTCTGTATCAATCTTCTATCCTGCTGGAACACATGCAGTCAACTTAGCGCTTTTCTTAAAATATTGATACCAAATAAAGTTAATTTTAATGTCACCAACATGAATGGATTTTTAAAGCTTTCAAAATTTATAGACACAGTCACATAGTTGGTTTGAAATAGACAAAATTGTTATAGACAGACTTGCTAAACTATATAGGAAATCTATTGGAATTGTAAAAATTAGTTAGATAGGCTTCACTGTATAAGACAATTGTAGTTTTACTATTCCCTATTACAAATTCATTGTTCCTAACTGTTGACATGTGGTGTGGTCCCTTAAAAAAAATGCCTATATAAATGATTTTCTAACTGGCAAGGAAAAGGGGATCATCCTTTTGTTAAAAGTTTCAGCAGGGATGCAAGATCAGTGCCAAACAGCATCAAAATCTATCTCTTATGCAGTCTTAAAACAAAATGGCCAGTTTTACACACTGAGATCCATATATAACATGAGTTTCGAGTCGGCTGTCAGAAGCTTGCAAGGCAAAGGGATAAAATAGTCTGTGTTGACAATGTCAGATATTAGTGTTTTCATTTACTACTATCCTAATTAAGCTATGCTTATCTAATTAATAAATGATTCTCTAATCATGTAAGACAATGCAATAAACAACATGTTTTGCTATGAATGAGAGCTAAAATTATCGTCACTGTATTTTTCTACGCTGACTGCTGGAAATCATGTTGGGTAATAGGAAGACATCTCATGTTGAGAGGCTGATCCAGCCCTCCATTTAGAGAGGGGTCATGTCTATTTTGGAGGAAAGGGGAGGGGGGGGGTCACATGTCTTTATGACAATTTTTGTATCTTAAGTCCAAATTGGCTATTTTCTAACCTAATCTGAATTCATTTTCATTCCTAAATGCATGAAATTTGCAGTATATTCGTAAATCAGGGTTGCTACTGGTCAGAATTTTTTTTCAGGGGAAATACCAGTAATTTTTTATATAAAAAACCCTGCCATATTTGATCGTGCGACTAGGCGAAAATGTCAATAAGAAATTACTGCTATTTTCTTTGAAAAATTCCTTGAGCCATAGCAGAATTGGTAAATGTATAAAATTTGTAGGTAGTATATATAGTAGGTAGTAGGTGTTGTATTCAGATGCCAAGAAATAGGAGTTACCATTTTAATTTTTTATTTTATTTAATTTTTCAGAAAATGTAACCAAAGTTCACATTTTAAGCCAACTTTTGAGGCTCAACAGTCATGGAAATGTCGTCTTGAGGTTGCAATTGGATGCAATTCAAGATGTACGACATTTATATAAAATGTTGTTCGATTCTTTGATGCTTAAACAATAACTGCAATTTTTCATACATTTCTGTATAAAAATAACTCTGTGAATGTATCAGTAAGATTAGCATTTTCGGACAAAAAAATCTATATCAAAAGACCTTTTTATATTACAAAAAGTATTATTTTATAGAAATGTTCTTCATTTGGAGGGGGAGGGGGTTATGACCCCCCTCTTGTATCCGCATTTGCTCCTGTTATAGATGGAACTCAGTGGTTTTACAATACACACACCAGTTCTGCACAGGCCTGGGCCATTTTCTTTTCATTAGACTCAACCTGGATTTCATTCTTTCCGAGCTGGTTTTTTTTTTCCCCCCATAGGTAAAAAAGGACAATTTTCTTCCTTAATTGGTAGAGAAAGTAAATGGTAAAACAGCATTTGTTTCTTTTTGTGTGTGTGTGTGTGTGTGTATGTTTTATTAAGTTTTACATGTTAATAAATCACATAAGGTATAAGATATTTTAACACAGTGCTGTGAATGATAGATTTTTCTTTTAAATCTTATATACTCAAAACTTAAAATCTTACAAAGAGGGGTTCCGAGGTCGGGACACAGAATGTGGTGAACGTTTGAGTATCAATAGAATATGAATGTATGAAAGCCATAAAGCGCAATACCCAGGGATCTTAATAAAATAGGACTCGAAGTTTGTGTTACAGTATATAATTGGATAAAGTTTTCCTTTTGGCAAGTGGTTCAGCAGCGTTCTGGATTCCAGATTTTTCTGTCAGAATTTTAATTCTAGTTGGACTTATTTTATGTAACCAAAATTTTTATCAATTGCTTTCAAACCAGAATTGAAAAAAAAAAAATGTATAATCATTGGAATTTATGAAAAATATAAATTAAATATGTTTAGCATTTAAGTACAGTTTTAACTATGAATTTTTGCATATTTAAATGTATGATAAAAAGTAAATAAAAAAAAAAAAAAAGTAGGCAATTTATATTTCTATAGACCACAAATTTTTGCTGTTATTTAAAATTATTTACAGCTTTTTAAATTAATATAATTTACTATTTTTCATAGAGAAATAAATTAAAATGTGATATAAATATATAATATATTATTTTAATTTTGTTTCATTATCCAAACATTTAAAAAATTTCATGATTTATTAAAAAAAGGGTTTTAGATTTTTAATATGATTTTTTAAAATCTCAGATTCCTTTTTTTGTAATTAGAATAATAGTCTGTGTAATAATTAATTTTACCAATTAAAATTCTTTTTTTTTTCTTGTTTATTATGGTTTTGTAACACAGTTTAATCTTATAGATACAATTTAAACTATGAAATTTTGCATGTTTATATATTTAATGAAAATTAAAGACAAATAAATAAATAAACATTAGAAATAGGCATTCAGTACTTGTATAGGCTGCAAAATTTTGCTTGTTTTCAAATTTATTTACTTAATAAATTAAAAAACAAAAAAATATATATAAATAAGCAATTGGTACAGACAGCAAAATTTTGCTAGTTTTAAAAAGTACTTACAATTTAATAAATAAATAAACATAAAAAAAAAAAATGGTGGTACTTGTACGAAGCACAAAATTTTGCTAGTTTTAAAATTTATTTACTATTATTTACATAAATAACTATTTTTCACAGTGAAATAAATTAAAATATGTTACATAAAATTTTAAAACATTGCTTTAATTATTTGTTAAATTGTAACTTTTCTATTATCATAATAGTATTTCAAAATATGTAGTTTTTTTAAACAACTAACTTTTTTAACTTTTGAATTTTTTAAATCTTGGATTTTTGTGTTTATAATTAGAATAACTATCTGTGTACTTAAAAATAAGTTCCAAAAATATATGAATTGCTAAAAATAGTTATTACATAGGTAGTAACTACAAAACCAAGAATCAGAGATTTAAAAAAATCATATTAAACATTTAAAAGAATATTTTTAAAAAAATCAGGAAATATTTGGATAATGAAACAAAATTAAAATATATTTAGATTTATAGTACATATTTTAATTTATTTCTCTATGAAAAATAGTAGATTATTCCTTTAAATAATTTTAAATAACAGCAAAAACTTCTAGTCTATAGAAATATAAATTGCATACTTTTTTTTCTTTTACTTTTTATCATACATTTAAACATGCAAAAATTCTAAGTTAAAACTGTACTTAAATGCTACAAAACATAGATTTAATTTATATTTCTCGTAAATTTCAAAGATTATACTTTTTTAACACTTTCCAACCTAGCTGAAAAGTGTTTATGACTTCGGTTTGTCTGGCCGTCTGTCCGTGCTCTAACTTCCATAAATATGCTCGGATTGCTCTGCAATTTTTGTTATTGTCGTTATCTATAGCATGTTCCCTATTTCAACGGAAGTGTGTAGCACTTATAGTTTTTTTACAGGGACACTCAAAAGAATTCCGTTACATTGCGGTTTATGGGGAAAAATCGTTTGCGGTTTATTTAAATAATGTTTTACTATTTTAAACGCATTGAAATTTATATATATCACTAAGGTGCATTAGAAGCAGCTTAATATGGAATAGAGTGTGCATAGCACTTATAGTTACGGGACAGTCAAAAGAATTCCGTTACATTACGTCTATGGAGAAAAATCATCTGCGGTTTATTTAAATAATGTTTCACTATTTTAAACGCATTGAAATTTATATATATCACTAAAGTGCATTATAAGAGGCTTACTACAGAATATTGTGTGTATAGCAGTCATCGTTCATTTACAGGGACACACAAAAGAATTCTCTACTGTCTGTTAACAATAATTCCTGGAAGTGCGTTTTAAGTTACTGAACGCAATTTTAATTTTAACTCACTTTTTGTCTATTACGTGGTGTGTATAAATTCTGTAGATCCTATACAGGGAAGCACAAAAGTTTGCGAACACATTTCCGTTTATTGACAAACTCCAGACAGAGAATTTTATACTGTGCTACGCGTCACCTAACTGAACTAAAATTTAGCATCCTATGTAGTATATATACAAATCTATAGATCCTATACAGGGCTGAATAAAAGTATTCGGATATTTTTACGAATATTGTATATGTTGGAAATTCCCGAAATTGTGTTTTTAAATATGTTATGCGTTTTCCAAATTGTTTGCTTAGATGTTATCTTTTAGCTTATTAAACGGTGTGATTTGTAAAATTATTTTGGAAGCGTTGGAAAGTGTTACATAATCTATGCTTGACGCATGATATTTCGTTCTTGTTTTTTTTTCAGTTTCTGGTTTGAAAGTAATTGATAAAAATTTTCGTTGCGTGTAAAGTAAGTCCAACTGTGATTCGAACCCAAACAGAAAAATCTGGAATCCAGCACACTGCAAACCATGCTGCTGCATCTCTTGCCAAAGGAGGAGCTTTATCCGGTTATAAACTCTTAACGTAAATTTTAAGACTTACTTTATCCAGACACCCTGGGACTAGCTTTCAAAACTTTATGCCTTTCATATATTCATATACTAACCATACTCTACTGATATACAAACATTCATCGCATTCTGTGTCCCCGATCTCAGAACCTCTCCTTGTTAGACATTTAGATAGATATTTAAGCACACAAAAAGGTTTAAATGTTTAAATAAATGAGTTTTTTCCCTTTAAAAAATGCTGGATCATCTTTTGTCTTCACCATTTTTGAAAAAAAGCTAAAAGCAATGAATAAAGAGTAGCCAGTCAGAAAATTTAGATGATTATTTATTGTTGCTACAAAGTAGTAGTTTCTGCAGTTTGAGCAGTTTTTTAAACTGAATTTTAAATTTGTTGTTTAGGATGTTGGGGGGGGGGGGGGGATTTAGAAGATTATTTACTTACTGTTACAACAAAATAACAAATAAAGTATAATTTAAATATTTAAAACAATAACGAATTTTAAATTTTTGAGGAAGGCAGAAGCAGCAGATATTTTGGTGGAGAAGGTAATTTAAATGAATATCTGACGACAAGAAAATAAAAAATGAAACAGTTTTAAAGGCTTTAAACTTCATGAGCTTGGTATGGGAAACAATAATTTAAGGGGGGGGGGTGGATTTAAATGATTTATTATTTATCATTACATTAAACTAACAAACATAGGACAATGTTGAACAAATTAGTTTTAAAGATTTTAAACTATGTGTTGGGGAAAAAAATTTCGGGGAGGGTTTAGATAATTTTTTAAGAAAAGCAAAAATTCACTGAAACTTGGAAGATTCTCATCCTACATTGATTTATTAATGAATCTCCATTTGTATGTAATTGTTGAAGTGATAATTAGTATTGGTAATCTGTATTGACAATCTGTATTCCATATATGTTTAAAGAAGGTAATGCTTGACAATTTTTTCTCTGAATCATTATGTACACACAAATATATATATATATACTAAAATATAGCACCAAATGTTATTAATTTGTTTAATCATGAAAACAAAATTGTAAGTAGTTTTGATTCATTAAATATTTGGTTGTTGGTACGTCATGGTCCATAAAATAGTTTTTTGGAAAAATTTGGCACATGGATATGAAAAGGTTTGCCATCCCTGTAATAGAGCATTCATTATTTTTTTGTTGTAAAAAAAAATAATTTCACTATGCCAGTCATTATTACAGTATTTGCAGTGATGTAACAGCATGATCACCATTTTGGAGCAGCAAAACTGCTTGTTTGGGGGCAGAAATAACTATTTTAGAGCAGCAAAATTCCCTAATCTATCTTCTTTGAGAAAGAAAAAAAAAATAAATGCACACACACACAAAAGCAGGGCCATACAAAGAGACCGCAGGCCCTGGTAATAATTCCAATATTACCAGAATGCTCCACCATAAGTATGATACAATAACACCTGCTCAGATGGAAACGCAAAAAAAAAATTAAAAATTCTGTTTCAAGCAGGTTATTTTTATTTTAGAAGGTAAAATTGCATGGTATTTTTTTGGACAGAATCATTTTTTTTTTCAGTTTATAGTAGGATTCCGCTATAAACAGGCTTTACTGCATTAGAAAATAAATTTTCTGAATAGTACTTTTCTAGAAAATCTAGATAGTATTTGCTTCCAATTTTATTATTTTTCTTTTGCAGTACAGTTTATGATGCACATTTTTAATCTAAAGATTTTAAATTGAAATTTAAAATTGTGAAAATGTAAATAATTTTAATTGAATTCGTCAATTAATTTTGGATGAAAATGTTAAAAGTATGGAAGAAATAAAATGCGAAACCTTAACATGTTACTTTACCCAGTTCCCCCCACCCAATTCTTGTTCGCACATCTAAATTCATCCACTTCATTAAAAGAAGGATGCCGTTTAAAAACTTTTTTGAGAAGAATTTTTAATTGGCCTGGCCAAAAAATAAAAAGGCCAAACAAATGGCCTGATATAAGAAACGTAAAAGGATCTGACTAAGCCAATATAATATGAATAATTTTCAATGTACCTGGCTGGGCCGAGAATAAGTATAAATGAGCAGCACAAGCCGATCATGGCTTAGATTGCTTATATTGTGTGCTATCTTGCCCAGGCTTAATATTTTTCAGCAGACTCAGGCTGGGCTTGGCCTGGATATAAGTGTTCACAAGCCATGTTGAGCCAAGTTTTTCTTTTGTAAAAATAATAGTGATATTGCAATTTGTTAACTGAATCTTTGGAAATATACTTTGGTTTAATAAAATAGAGAAATAATTTTTAAAAACCTATGTATTTTTTTAATTATACAACTTTAAAATAATCTAATGGTGTATTAACCATCTTTTTTCTTTTATTTAAAACTAGACGGATGAGCCCAGAAACAGAATTTAATGAAAGACTAAGCTGACCCCTTGTCCAAGTCAGTTTTTTCTTTGCAAAAATTAAGAAAAATTACCGGCTGATTTTCGCATGCAGAAATTTTTTCAACATGCGAGTTTTAAATTGATACCTCAAATGCTTTTTTATTCACAAATTAGTGAAAATGAGAAAATTCCATCGTCCGAGATTTCATATCGCAAGCATGTGCTTATTTTTTTTGTCAATTTGAGATTAAAACATTGCATTTTTGGGAGATTTTAATGAATATCACGGGTAATTATGGACCAATTTTTACAAAATTTGAAACAATTGATAGTGGACAAAATTTACTATATTGGGATAAAAAATTGCAGACATTCTTTATATTAATGTAGAAAAATAGCCTCGTAATGTAAAAAATGCTAAAAATCAAATAAATTAAAAAAATATATATTAATATAATATATTAATATATCTGCTGTAAAATTTTTGCATAAATATGTAAGCAGTTTTAGAAGATTCTTAATTGAAGGTTATGAGAAATCGGCATTTTTTGTAGATGTTGAGCTGGTCCGGCCTAGGCCTGAATATTTCACAGCTCATGTACACCACTAATGTTGTTTCAAAAAACAGAAAAAGGACAACTAAAAAAAATCCCAATTTTAAAGTTCTATAAAGAAAAAAAGTAAAAAATTAATAGTTTAAGTTTGATTCTGCAGAACAAAAGCAATCTCCAGCCCTAAGCAGAGTCCTTTCGTTTTCTAAAAAGAAATTTGTTCTCAATATGTCAAACCTTGTTCCCTCACAGATTTAATTCAATCCAAAACAACAGACTGATCAGTGTGCAGTTTCGTTTTTGCAATGAGGGTTTAGCTAAAAATTTGTACTGAAAAGAATTCTGGAGCAATTTTTCGTACTTGGGCATAATTTTGTTGAAAATAATCGATTTGACACAAAAATGCACACTATGTATTGTTTTGGCGAGTTTGGCACAGTTGTCTTGTCACTGCATTTGTTAATGAAAGTAGAAAATTAACTCCGTAAAAAAAAAAAGATTTAGAGAATTATTAATAAAACCAGTAGTCTTAAAATTAGTGCCTTAAAAATTCTGGGACACACACTTAAAAAAAACTGGGTTCTTTTTATACAAAAGTAGGTCCCTGTTTTAGAAATAAGACAGATTCAATGTATTTAGCAAAAAATGTCATTTTTGCGATCTTTCAAGAGAAAAATCATGCATCCTGAAGGACTTGTCAAAAAGATTTTTATGCTTTCCTTTCTCCAATTTTTTGCTTAAATGATGTGCAATAATGCATCCCCAGCATCACTGAAAATATTCTAGCAAATGTGTGAAAAGTCAAAAGAACTATTTTTGTGTTTGAATCTTAAAACTATAAAAGACTATTTTGGCTTCAGACACATAAAAGGCAGTAAAAAAATTAAGGTACTTTCATATTAGCCACATGCCAGCAGCTGAAAGGGGAAACAATAGGGATTACTAAATTTTTTTAACGCCATTTTCAGATTGTGTGGAATTATCTTTTATTTGAAATGTTGAAAACAATATTGTGATAAATGATATTCAAGAAAATTTGACAAAATAAAAACAATTTCACATACTCACGCTTCATTAATCAATTTATTTTTACAAAACAAAAAATCGCCTGTCGACAATTGACATCTAGAAGATAAATCCATTATAACTTTTTTGAGTTTTAAATTCAACCAAGAAGTTTAAACACAAAGTTGCAAAAAGTGGAATGATTAAGCAAGAATAATGACATTTTTGTACAAGTTCATCAAAAGGCACCATTTGTTTATTAAGATCATTAATATGACATCATTTGTATTACACCAGCCCTAAAATTACAAACTAATATTTTGACAAATCAAGTCATTGAAAATATGCACTTTGATTTAACCTCCTACATGGTAATTATTTCATTCTTGAAACTTTATATTTAATGAAATTAATATATCTTTTCTAAATCTACACTGTTATATAAAGACAGAAAAGCCTGACTGACTGGGTGACTCATCAATGCCCAGCTGAAACAACTAAAGTTAGGACCACGGAATTTGGACAGTAGATTGCCTTTATGACCTAAGCAAGCAAGAAAGGATTTTTGAAAATTTACCCCTCAAGGGAGTTAAACGGGTGGTCGAACGTTTTAGGTGATTTCGCCATATCTCACCAGCAGTTTTAAGTAGGTGCGGGAAAGTCAAAAAACAAATCTACTAAAAAAAAAATCCCTAACGGCTCGGCCTACAGGCACAGGTAGATTTCGAAGACGCAGACCGTGGGGCGCCTGTTTGTCGGGAATTGCGGAAGAAATGACCTTTTTTACGATGATGCGGCAGTTTGAACCGCCTACTTCGAAACCTAACTTGTTTGCAGGCGGATCCGGCAGGGATTTTTTTGTTTTTAATTTTTTTTTGGTATAACGGTTGGTCCTATAAAAAACTTGTCAATATAAAAGTTTTAGATAATATTAAGAGGATTTATAATAAATTTAAGCGGATTTGAAATCTTGGGAATTGACGAAGTTATGAATTTTTTTCTTCTAAAACCCCCCTTCCCCCCCCTCTTAAGGCAATTTTTAATTATATCAAAAATCTGTCATACATAAATTTTCGTCCCTTCTCCTAGAAGTAATAATAACTTCAAACGGATTCGATACGTATCATAATTAAGAAATTATGGGTTTTTTTCTGTTTTCACAAAAAGGCCCCCCCATCCACCCCCTGGTTCGATTTTGCTCATTAACGAACTTGACCGAGATTTTATGCCTCTTGATTTTATGTATCAGTTTCGAACAGATGCGGGAGTTGGAACCGCTTACTTCGAAAAATAACTTGTTTGCAGGCGGAGCCGGCAGGGGTTTTTTTGTTTTTAATCTTTTTTTTGCTATAACGGTTGGTCCTATAAAAAACTTGTCAATATAAAAGTTTTAGATAATATTAAGAGGATTTATAATAAATTTAAGCGAATTTGAAATCTTGGGAATTGATGAAGTTATGAATTTTTTTCTTCTAACCCCCCCCCCCCCGCTTAAGGCAATTTTTAATTATATCAAAAATCTGTCATACATACATTTTCGGCCCTTCTCCTAGAAGTAATAATAACGTCAAATGGATTCGATACGTATCATAATTAAGAAATTATGTTTTTTTTTTTCTGTTTTCACAAAAAGCCCCCCCCCCCCCCCCCCTTGGTTCGATTTTGCCCATTAACGAACTTGACCAAGATTTTATGCCCCTTGATTTTATGTATCAGTTTCGAAAAGATGCGGGAGTTGGAACTGCCTACTTCGAAAAGTAACATGTTTGCAGGCAGAGCCGGCAGGGATTTTTTCTTGTTTTTAATTTTTTTTGCTATAACGGTTGGTCCTATAAAAAACTTGTCAATATGAAAGTTTTAGATAATAATAAGAGGATTAATAATAAATTTACGCAGATTTGATATCTTGTGAATTGACGAAGCTATGATTTTTTTTTCTTCTAAAACCCCCCCTTGGAGCCATTTTTAATTATATCAAAAATCTGTCATACATAAATTTTCGGCCCTTCTCCTAGAAGTATTAATAACTTTAAATGGATTCGATACGTATAATAATTATGAAATTATGGGGTTTTTTCGGTTTTCACAAAAAGCCCCCCCACCCTCCCCCCCTTGGTTCGATTTTGCCCATTAACGAACTTGACCGAGATTTTATGTATCAGTTTGTAAAAGATTAATGCAGAATTTTTCCAGTTATCGTGGTCAGAAAAAAGTGACATAGATAGATAGATATATATACAAAGTTTTGAACTGGGGGTGGTTTTGGGTTCTGGGAGTTATGATCGGCGTAGATCTGCAAAAATTTTTCAAAATTTCCAACTTAGGTGAGAATGTAATAGGTAGTATTTCTTACGAAATCTACCTAAAAATGGTTAAACATGTATTTTAGCGATTTTAGAAATTCACTCCCTAAGGGGGTCCGAACATTTTAGGTCATTTCACCATATTTCAGCAGCAGTTTAGTTGCACGAAATTCAGGAAAACAAATCACTAAAAAAATAGTTAAGAAATTCACTCACTTAGGGTTTAAATTGGGAAGGGGGTGTCAAACATTTTAGGTCATTTCGCCATATCTCAGCAGCAGTTTTAGGTAGGAACATGAAATTCAGGATTACAAGTCCACTAAAAAATGGTTAAACACATATTTCAGCAATTTTAGTATTCACCTCCTAATGGGGTTAAATGTGGTTGCTGAATGTTTTAGGTCATTTCGCAATATCTCAGCAGCAGTTTTAGGTAGGAACATCAAATTCAGGATAACAAATAGACTAAAACATGGATAAACAGGGTTCATACTCATTTTCCAAAGAATAATCCCCTGATGTATTTTAGGGGATGAATGATTTTCCCATGTCAACAATCAACGACATTTTTGAAACCAGTATCATCAATGTTTTATGTCATTTTGCCATATATCAGAAGCAGTTTTAGGTGGGAGCATGAAATTCAGGATAACACATCTACTAAGAAAAATAGTTAAACACATATTTCAATGATTTTAGAAATTCACCGATCGGGTTAACCCTCTTGTCACTGAAATCATAAGACTTCAAATAGCAAAAAAAAGACAATATATTTTTTTTTAAGTCAACGACACCGTCAATTCATTTAGAACACATATGAGGCTTCTAAATAGTTGCATAAACTGTACCTGGATGGCAGTACTAGACAACGTCTTTCATTATTTACAATTGTTACTTTATTGGTTTAGAAAAGAAATTAACTAATTATTTGAGCTGCTTTATTAACTTTTTTACGAGGCAAGTAAATTTTTTCTTATTCTTCAACCGTCACCAAATATGTGCATGCTTTTAAATTAATTTTAAATGTAACAGATTTTTTTTTTTAATGTGGAAGTGTATCGGACCGCATATGAGGCTTACAGTTACTAGTGGTTTCTTTCATACTTAATGTTTGTTCTAAAGATAAGATTTAGAAGAATAAGGAAATTATAATATAAATCTATATTACGGCTGAAAATTGAAAATTATTTCATTTAAAATATAAAAACTTGTGTATTTTTTAAAGATTATTATATATATATATTTTTTTTTTATGTAGAAAGACAACTGATGAAAGCGGCAATGCTAGACCTAATTTTTTAGGGCATCATAAATCTCACATCTCTGGAGAAATGCCAATTTATTACTTTTCTAAAATGCTTCCTGATGACTTTTAGAATGAAATGTGTATGAATCAAATTTGCAAGAAAAGGCAATGAAGAATTTAACCTTGCTGTTTCAGAATTGAAGTTGTTTTTAGGTGCGTTCGTAATTATATAAATACGTAGCACCTATAGTCGTCGTTTGGTCCGTCCGTCTGTCTGTCCGCATATAACAACGCAAAAACTACCCAACCAAATGGTTTGCAATTTAAAATATATTATCTTTGCAGAATTTTGTCGAGACATTTCAAATTTTATTAAAATCGAATCAAAACTTTAGGAGATATTAATAAAAATATTTATTAAGAAATTTGAATTTTTTTTTTTTTAAATCGGTGCTTTCTTGTTAGAGGAGCTTCCGATGAATGTTAAATCGTCAAGCGACCGAGATACTTATTTTATGACAGAAATTAATCTGCAGACGATATAATTCATTTCACAGAATTAAAAATCATCAAGATCTGAATATTTATATAACTAGCTGATACATATATATCTGAATATTTATATAACTAGTTAAGATATTTGTATGAACAGTGTCATAAAATATATACTTAACTAGCTGTTTAACCCGTTCTATGCACGGGATATCATGAATTTAATTCTAAAACGTGCATACGAACGCACCTCGTTTGTAACGTTTGACGTACAATTTCCAACTTGTTAGATATTAATTTTGTTATGACTTATCTTCGTTATTCACGGTTGCAACATTATTGGACATCAAAGTATGGCACATGCCTAAGCTGATCATAAGACAAAAAATAAATTTGTTGACATCTGAAAATATTTGCATTTTGATTCAGATGATGTGGCTAAAAAAAGAAAATGACAAACTCTTTAAAATCAGACCAGTACTAAACCACTTTTCCACAGTATTCAAGGATGAACAGGGGTGATTTTAAATTAAAAAAAAAATTCTGAAATTCACAGCAAATTTTCTGAAAAGTTACAACAGTCTCCACTCCTGCCACTTTTTTTTTTGCATCCCTTTGACAAAATTTGAGTTTTTTCGCGATCTTTTGACGAAATGCAGTTTTTTTTTTTCGAGATCTGTTGATAAAATTTGTTTTTTTCGCTATTTTTTGCGATCTGTTGACAAAATTTGCCATTTTTCGCAATGTTTTTGACGAAATTTGTCATTTTTACGCGATTCTCTGACGAAAGTCACGTTTTTTTCCTGCGATCTGTTGACGAAATTTGCCATTTCTCGCAATCTTTTGTTGAAATTTGACGGTTTTTGCAATGTTTTTGACGAAATTTGCCTTTTTTGCGATATTTTTGACGAAATTTGCCATTTTCCGTGATATTTTGACGAAATTTGCCGTTTTCCGCAATGTTTTTTGACGAAATTCGCCGTTTTTCGCGATATTTTTGACGAAATTTGCCGGGTTTTTTTTTTGCGATTTTCTGACGAAAGTCACGTTTTTTCTGTGATCTGTTGACAAAATTTGCCGTTTTTTCTCGATCTGTTGACGAAATTTGCCGCTTTTTGCAATGTTTTTGACAAAATTTGCCGTTTTTCGCGATTTTCTTACAAAAGTTACGTTTTTCCCGCGATCCTTTGACAAAATTGGCGATTTTTCTCCGAACGAATGACAAGATTGATTTTTTTCGGCAATCATTTGCTGAAATACGCCATTTTATGTCCGAATTTTCGGATTTATGACCGATATATATATACTTTTTTTTTGGAAACTTTTTTCTGGTCCAAATTTTTCGGAAAATTTGGACCAGAATCACCCCTGGGATGGATGTGATCCAGAAGAATATCAATGATTATTCCTTTCAAAGGAAGGTAAAAAATAAAACAATATAAAAGATCTTTACAACGCAAAACTAAAAACATGAGGTTGTGTGTTATAGAGAATTTTGCATTACATAGATCACATCATTAAACTTACCTTGTAAACATGGCAAAATATGTCTGAAACATAGCAATACACAGTAGAGGATTTTTATATTGCATTCCTTGGAACCAGAAGTTGTGTAGATTGTAAATTTTTGCATAACATCACACATTTTGCATAACACATTGTTAAATTTACTTTATAAACATGGTTCAAATATTCTTGAACCATATCATTCAGTATATATATATATATAAAAGCAATTTTTTTATTAAAAAGTTCCGAATTGAAGATATAAAGATGAAATAATGTATTAAATTTAGTCCTCTAGAGCAGCGGTTCTCAACCTTTTTTCTCACACGTACCCCTTCTCACAACCCTTTCTAAATATTTTTTGTCTTCGTTCATTAGTAATGTTCTTATTTTAGTTTCCAAAATTCCAATTTTGAACCACAAGACAATATCAACATAAAATCTGTCAAAACACGAAATATTAGCTAAAGATTTCAAATTAAGCACACGTAAAACAGGGATGAAACTACTTCTATTAAAACATGTTAAAACGTTTTTACCAGTGCTAACTAGTCTAACACTAAAATGATGACATGCTTTCAAATGGGTTTAAAGGAAATTGTCGAACTAGAAGACCCCATACGATTTTTTTTTTTTTTCGAAATATTTCTAGAATTACTAGAAAGAAAATAACAATAAAAGAAAAGGAGAGACTCATGCGAAATCGCAAGATGTTATAGAAGTGAGAGGAGATTATGGTAACAAATGATCAACCAATTACAGTTGAAGCACTTTATAAGGAAATACGATATAACGAAATGCTCATAACCATTTAGTTGGCCTGTGTGTTAAAGAATACTGAATTTGAAACGATCTTACGAAATATTTATAGCGAAAAGCACGATATAACAAAAGCAATTCGAGCATGAAAAGTACAATAAAAACAATATAGCGAATTTTTCATTTTTTTTTTTTTTACTTAACGCGGGAAATAGGATCCAAAAACATGATTTCTTAAATACCACCTTTTTTTCCTTGACATAACATTGAACATTTTTCTCTATGGCCAATCACATATTTTCACTACTTCCAAGAGAGGTTTGAGGGAGGGGCAGTGTTTTAAGACAGACAGAGAGGTGACAGTTTATCTGAACTGTATTGTTCTTTTTTATTCGATGACTGATTTCATTGACATTTGCTTTTCCTGTGAATTTATCGAGTGTTAATTTTTAAGACTCTTTGTACGAAACTAAAATGTTGGAGTTTAGAAGAGAAAGTAGAAATTATAAAATGCGTCGACAATAATGTTAAAAAAAGTGATGCAGCAAAAAAATTTGCGATTCCAAGAAGCACTCTTAGCACAATATTGAAAGATCTAGAAAAGATTCTTAAAATTTTCAAAAAGAGTGCTATTTCCTCATCGTTTAAACGTATACGCACAGCGAAATATGCAGATGTGGAGGAAGTATTATTTTCATGGTTTAAAGATGCAAGATCCAAAAACACCCTATTAGTGGAAGTATTTTGCAAGAAAAAGCATACGTATTTGCCAAAAAACTTGGATATAAAGACTTTCATGTAAGTGATGGTTGGCTGAGTAAATTAAAAAAAAAGGATATGAAATTGTGTGTAAAAATTTATGTGGAGAAGCAGCTTCTGTTTCAGAAGAAACAATTGAAGAATGGAAGAACAAAAACTCTAAAATATTTGAGGATTACGATCAAAAAGTTATATTTAACATGGATGAAACTGGATTATTTTTTCTTTTGATGCCTGATAAAACTAACTTTAAAAAAAGAGACTTGCCACGGTGGGAAAAGGAGCAAAGATCGACTTTCATTAACATTATGCTGCAATGCCGATGGCTCTGAAAAGCGAAAACCTCTTGTAAATAGAAAAGCAAAGAATCCACGATGTATCCCAAAAGACGTAATGAAAGCTTTGCCTATAATGTACAGGCATAACTGCAAAGCTTGGATGACAAAATGTCTTTTTGAAGAATGGATTTTAGATTTTGACAAAGACATGCAAAAAGCCAAAAGAAAAGTTCTGCTTATTTTAGACAATGTATCCTCGCATGCGAGTTCTGTTCGTCTTAAATGTATAAAATTGCTTTTTTTGCCACCTAACACTAAATCTAAAATACAACCACTAGACCAATGAATTATTCATTCGTTTAAAACTAAATACCGGAAGGTGCTTGTGAAAAAAATAACCGCGAATTCAGATGACAAGAAAGAAACAAAAATAGACATGCTGAAAGCAATTTATATGATAAATAACGCTTCATGCGATGTTTCGAAAGAAACTATTGTTAACGCTTTTTCAGTTTCTGGAATATTCCCATCACCTTCAAATAGTAATGAAACTGTTTCTTTACCTGAATTGGAAGATGCAGATGAACTGATATCGTCCTTCAACCCGACTTCCGACTTTAACTTTGATCAATACGTTAACGTTGATGAACACATAATAGCAAATGAAGAGAATATCGTTAAAAAAAGTGCAGAAAATGAGTCGTCCGATGGCAGTGTTAGTGAGGAAGAAGAATTTATAGAAGCTGGCGAGAAACTTTTACCATCTGATGCACTCGAGTATTTACAGAAAATTGTGTGTTACATGCATAATGAAAACTTGTTAACGAACGAAATTACCATGTATATTGACAAAATAGAGCGTACAATATTAGATAATGCTGTTAAGAAAAGAAAGCAGAGCTTGATAACTTCATTTTTCAAACCTATATAGGTATGTAAAACTACAATTTAAAAGAATTAAATCAATAATATTTTTGTAGATTTAAATTTGTCAGATTTTTTCATGTGTAGCATAGATATTGTATCTGTGTGTATGTATATATATACCGTTAAAATAATACAACAAATCTCTAATTATCTGAAATCCAGTCATCCAGATCTATAATCACAAAATTTAAATTTTATGATACGATTTGTACATATATATTTGTAAAAATATAATTATCTTAAAATTACTTTTTAATTTAACGCTTCTTTTCACATTTCTTAGTAAATGTGATCCTTCCTACGAAGGCTTTAATTTAATATGAATACATAAGACCTAGTTTTTTTTTTTTTTATTAAACAAAAGCAATTTTATGGGATATCTTTATGTAATAAATCGCCCTTTTTTATGACTGTCTTCATTATCCGGACTGCTGCATCAGTGTTGAATTCAGACACTTTTCTCCGGGAAGGATTTCTGTGGCTAAGGGGGAAGGACATTGCAGAGGGAGGGAAATTGCACTTTTTTACCATTAAAAGCATACAATCTCAAATCTTCCGGGGGGGGGGGGGGGGGATTTCAATGCTCCGGGGGAATGTTGGCCCGGGCCACCCCCTGAATTCAACATTGCTGCTGCATACTCAGATTATGTTCAGACCACATTAGTCCGGATAATTGGAGTTCTTACTGTATAACAAACTATTTCGTCCTAACGTTTTAACGAAATCACGTTATAACGAGCAAATCTTTGGAGCACTTTCGATTTCGTTATAAGGTGCTTTGACTGTACTAAGTTTGGGCATTTCCCTTCATTTTATGCGAATAGCCTATTTTATTTTTATACTTGTCTATTTGTACACGAAAAATTTACAATTTTGTTTTCCTGTTTTCAAGTTTTATTTTTGCATCATCCGCCATTACCAATGAAATTTTCACGTACACCCAGGGGTACGCATACCCTAGGTTGGGAACCGCTGCTCTAAAGAGTAGTGATTTTTTTACAATGATGAATGCAGGTGTGTTTTAACTGCAAAATTCTTTGTTTACATCTGAGAAGTTGTGCGTTATATAGAGAATTGCATTATATAGATCTACTGCATTAGAGGTAAGCCACATCCTTGGGGTATAAAGACCTAGACACTAGCTGGAATTTCAGGATATGTACATGAATTTGAAATTTATGAAGGGGTGAATCAACTAGAAACAGAGTTTTCCTACTGAATTTGGATCTGTTGGAAGTGTACTTAGGCTTTGTGAACATATCAAGAACAAAAACCATACACTGTTTTTTGACTGTCCTTTTACCACGATCCCACTTCTAAATAAACTTGTTAAGTGGTAGATTTTTGCTACCGGCACAATAGGTAGGAACAGATTAAAGAAGCTTCTAGCAAATTAAAGCCTTTAAATGTACTGAGAAAAGATTTAGAGGTTCCTTTTCTCCAGTAACAAGTAATGAGAACATAACCATTACTAGATGGGATAATTCTGCAGTCCATGTTGCTTTCTCATTGTTAGGAGCAAGCCCTGTAGGAACTGCTAACTGTTGAAAAGAAAAATGTTTTATTCAAATTACTAAACCAGCAGCAATAGGAATGTACAATACACGTATGGGGGTGGTTGTAGATTTAATATATTCTTTACTTGACCTTTACTGACAATACACTGCAGCATAAAAAGTAATATTTACGCATTTCCACACACACACATCACATATATTAAACATAACAGTCGGTAGTCAATTCCTGGCTTTTGTGGAAAATGGATCCAGATAATGAGAACTTATATTTGATTGAGTTTAAATCCTCTATTTCCACATCACCTATTTATTAAGGCTGGTCAAATTCAAACAAAAAAATCCCTGACGACTTGGCCTACAGGCACAGGTAGATTTCGAAGACGCAGACCGTGGGGCACCTGTTTGTCGGGAATTGCAGAAGAAATGACCTTTTTGCGATGATGCTGCATTTGGAACCACATACTTCGAAACCAAACTTGTTTGCAGGCGGAGCCAGCAAGGATTATTTTTTTTTTTTTGCTATAAGAGTTGGTCCTATAAAAAACATGTCAATATAAAAGTTTTAGATAATATTAAGAGGATTTGAAATTTTGGGAATTGACGAAGTTATGAATTATTTTTTTCTTCTAAAACCCCCCTTCCCCCCCCCCCCCCCACTTAAGACAATTTTTAATTATATCAAAAATCTGTCATACATAAATTTTCAGCCCTTCTCCTAGAAGTAATAATAACTTCAAACAGATTCGATATGTATCATAATTAAGAAATTATGGGTTTTTTTTACTGTTTTCACAAAAAGTCCTCCCCTCCTTGGTTCGATTTTGCCCATTAACGAACTTGACCGAGATTTTATGCCCCTTGATTTTATGTATCAGTTTCGAAAAGATGCGGGAGTTGGAACCGCCTACTTCGAAAAATAACTTGTTTGCAGGCGGAGCCGGCAGGTATTTTTTTGTTTTTAATTTTTTTTTGCTATAACGGTTGGTCATATAAAAAACTTGTCAATATAAAAGTTTTAGATAATATTAAGAGGATTTATAATAAATTTAAGCGGATTTGAAATCTTGGGAATTGACGAAATTATGAATTTTTTTCTTCTAAAACCCCCTTCAGGCAATTTTTAATTATATCAAAAGTCTGTCATACATAAGTTTTTGGCCCTGTTCCTAGAAGTAATAACTTTAAACGGATTCAATACGTATCATAATTAAGAAATTATGGGTTTTTTTTTTCTGTTTTCACAAAAGCCCCCTCCTTGGTTCGATTTTGCCCATTAACAAACTTGACCGAGATTTTATGCCCCTTGATTTTATGTATCAGTTTCGAAAAGATGCGGGAGTTGGAACCGCCTACTTCGAAAAATAACTTGTTTGCAGGCGGAGCCGGCAGGGATTTTTTTGTTTTTTATTTTTTTTTGCTATAACGGTTGGTCCTATAAAAAACTTGTCAGTATAAAAGTTTTAGATAATACTAAGAGGATTAATAATAAATTTACGCGGATTTGATATCTTGTGAATTGACGAAGCTATGATTTTTTCTTCTTCTAAACCCCCCCCCCCCCCCCCCCCTTGGGGCCATTTTTAATTATATCAAAAATCTGTCATACATAAATTTTCGGCCCTTTTCCTAGAAGTAATAATAACTTTAAACAGATTCGATACATATAATAATAAAGAAATTATGAGGGTTTTTCTGTTTTCACAAAAGGCCCCCCATTTCCCCCCCTTGGTTCGATTTTGCCCATTAACGAACTTGACCGAGATTTTATGGCCCTTGATTTTATGTATCAGTTTGGAAGAGATTTATGCAGAATTTTTCCAGTTATCGTGGTCAGAAAAAAGTGACATAGATAGATAGATTTATATATATAAAGTTTTGAACGGGGGTGGTTTTGGGTTCTGGGAGTCATGATCGGTGTAGATCTGCAAAAATTTTTCAAAATTTCCAACTTAGGTGAGAATGTAATAGGCAGACTTGTATAATATAGACGCACGCCGTGCGCGGAAAATTTTCTGCAAAATTGCAGAAAATTACAGAAAAAATTTAAAAAAAAAAAAAAAAAATTTTTTCCATATTAAAAATTTTTAAATATTCCTTTTTTACACAAATAATCCCTTTTTGTTCAAAAATATTTACTGTGTGCGCACAATTCAAAATTTAAAGATCCAAAACATTGTTGTGGCATTACAGACGCTTGCGAAGAGGTCAAAATATTAAGGATTAGGTTGTTTCTAAACGCATTGACAAAATAACTGATAAGAATTCAGCTCTTCCTATCATGGATTCTTAGCTTTATTATTTTTAACCAAAATAATTATTCTTTAATTAATATTAATTAATTTTAAATTGTAATTATTTTAAACTACTGTTTTTAATTTATATCGTCAAAATAATATAATACGTAATTTTATTAAACATTAAATTAATTTGCAGAAAGTTTTTTGACTCAATATTTATGTGCGCAGAAAGTTTTTGGTTTTATACAAGTCTGGTAATAGGTAGTATTTCTTACGAAATCTACCTAAAAGAGGTAGACCATCACAATCCTTTGGAGAACCGGCAGTGAAAAAAAGGTTAAAAATACAAACTGCAACCGAACTGCGAAGGGATGAGGGTAACCACTATTCTGCCAAAACTCAAGAAAATGGATGTCCTAGATAAAACAGGTACATTTGTACTAGATGCTGAATGTTTTGAAGCTTTCCATTTCCAATAAACATAATTCTGTACATTTATCGTGAATTTTGTATTTGTAATTATTTTTTATTTCTTTTTCATTTATTGTTAAGTTTCTTAAACTTAATTGTCTAAAAGAATAAAACAAGCATTGAAAAATAGAAAAATATTGCTATCAACTTTTATTTTAATGATGTAATAAAAATGTTCTTGTCTACATGTGCAGCTCGTAAAAAAAAAAAATTAAGTTTACAGAGTTTGTATATTTATACGGTTTTTAGAACATACAATTTATATTTAGAAAAACGTTTCCATACTCTTCTAATAAGTAAAACAGTAAAAATTCTATTCTCTTTTTACTAAAACTTATTGAGTTATGATACTTTGAATTTCATGGTTTTTTTTTTTTTTTTTTTTTTTTTTTTTTTTTTTTCTGGCACTAAAAACTGCAATGGTTAACAATAAGAAAGGGACACCCTGTATGATTGATGTCATGCTGAGTGTAATTGCTAAATATTTTCTACTCAACACAAAAGCATTTGTTGATAATAAACAGCTTTAGAGAGTTCACCAATAGCATCTGACTAATACGAAAGTTCTAAAATTAATAAAAATTGAAATGTATAATAGGAGAAAAAAAAAAGACAAAGACATTTGGTCTTTTCCATATACTTTATTATGTTACTACTAACAGAGAATGATTAGACATGAAGACAACAAGCTATATAAAAATAGACAAAAAGAACAATGCAGCTATTGCAGGAAAATATTCAGGGCAAGTTCCCATCATAATGATGAATATTCTCAACCATTGATAAGTCCCCTCAAACTGAGTAATATTCTATATATTTATATATTTGTACTGCACACCAAAATTTTCGTTTATTTTTCCTCAGAAAATGCAAGTATGTAACTATGGACCTGAATTTTTTCCTTGGCAAGTACTTTTTTTGGCTAAAATAGTAGTAAACACAGCTCGTTTACAGATATAATAAAGAATGGATACACAGCAGATATCAGCTGCAAGTCTTGATAGAGATGAGAATGTAAAATAGATAAAATAATGAATTGGCAGCAAAAATTAGTATGAAAATTCCTCATGAAATAGGAACAATTATCTAAATGTTAAGTTGAAATGAAGTAACAAACAATTCTTAATAACACAAAATACTCTGTATTTTGGTAAAAATGTACATTATCAATGGCAAAACACTGATGTTACCCTGTAACACATTAGTGTACACATATTCAATATGAAACTAAGTGATTCATCTTTTCATTTCAAAATTGAGCGCAATATAGGATAAATGTTCAAAGAATGCATCTCTGGAAATTAAAAAAAAAGTTTTTAAGCTGCATTGTCCTTCTAATAATACAACTTCACTAGAGAAAAGGAGGGAAAAATCATTTTCAATAGTACACATATAAGTCCGTTTAGTGACAATCCACAAGTATTTATTAAAGCATTTGCCAACGTCTGCCATGAAACAGACAAATCTGTGAATATAACACAGTGTAAAACAAACTAAGAAAATGAAGCTCACACCAACTTCTGGTTAAGCAAAACTTTTAGGTATGATAAATCTAATCACAAAAGACAAACATTTATGTTTCACAATAAGTAGTGTTCAGTGCCAGATCTACTAGCAATTGACAAATGAGAACACTCAATAAGAGCACATTGTATTTTAAAGCAAAACTTTTCTGCCTCTTCTCATGGCAGAATTAGCAAAATTCTGATAAAAACTACAACTAGAAATCTGACAGTTACATTCAGCCTCAATGGGGCTTTGTTGTCTTCATATGTGATCATAAAATAAAAAAAAAGAAAAAAAAAAAGAACTGGT
Organism: Maratus michaelseni; assembly: GCA_963931845.1. NCBI lineage: Eukaryota > Metazoa > Arthropoda > Arachnida > Araneae > Salticidae > Maratus > Maratus michaelseni. The sequence goes on from OZ007588.1 coordinate 401,053,729, forward strand.
GGGAAAAGGTTGCTAGGCTCAACAGCGGCAAAAAATACAGCAGCACTCCTGAGCGGCAGCAGTTTCTCACCATTGTCTTTTTTTCAGTGACTGTCCTTGGCAGTAATTGGAATGGTAGGCCCAGTTTTAGGATTACTGCCAAGATCAGTAGCAGGAGAGTTGGCCAGCTTGGGTGCAGTGCCCTGTCCACCAGGGATGTAGAGTCTAAAAAAGAAAAAAAGGAATAATGAAACAAAGTAAAAAATAAAAAGAACAACTGCTGAATTAAAACATTTTTCACTTGCTTTTGGTCCTTGCGTCCAAGATTTATGAGTTATTTAGTTTACAGTGATAAAAAAAATTATACAAAAACCTTCCATTGACTATACACTAGAGGTCTGCATGGACTGGAATTCCCAGGCCTGGGCCCGGCTCTAACAAAAGCCATCCTGGCATGGCCCATTTATGATTTTGCAGTTTACAGCCAGACCTGGCAAAAAAAAACAGTGAAAACAGGCCCGGCCCAACTCAATTTCTACAAAAATTCAGATGTTTCTTAACATACAGTAAACATTCTTTTAATAAATACTGCATACACATTTACAGGAAAATTTTACTGTATATTTTAGATTGCTATATGTTCACCAGCCATAGAATAATGTATAGCAACATTAATAATCACTCTAAGTAGACTATTACATTCAAATAAAGACATTAAAGAAATTAATGATGTTTAGAATAAAAGAAAAAAAAAAAGATGGTTATAAACATCATAACTTTCGTTGCTGTATAATAATAATAAAAAAAAAAATAGATTTTTGAAAATGTTCCACTATAATTTATTAAGGTATATTTCCAGATTCTGTTAACAGAAGTTTATTATCGCAATTATTATTTTTACAAAACAAATTGCTTGCTCAACATGTACTGGGAACAATTAAGCCCAATTCTAACCTGTCCGAATATGTAAAATAAAGTGTAAGCCTGATGCCTGAGTCTGCTGAAAAAAAAATTAATTCTGGGCTAAGACACGATTTAACTGTCCGATGCAGATGATTTCTACGCTGGACATGTTGTACTTCTGCATTGATGTTATCAAGCTGCACAACACATTTATACTTATTCCTTAAATTTGTTATATCGGGCCGGTCGGCCCACTTAATTTTTTTATCGACCTGGCCCGTTAAATTGTCTTTAATCTTCTGGCCCGTCCCGTTTGAAAATTTACCTTCATTTTGCCAGCTCGGACCGATCCCGTGGAGACCTCTACTATACACATTTGATTTCACAAATTCAAAGAATTGAAAATAGTTACTGTACATTTAATGGGAAGAATGAATTTATATACAATCCTGCATGTATGCAGTTGTGCATCTTATACATGTACATTATTTTTAACGAACAAGCTTTTTTTTTTTTGCTTTACTGATTATATATTTGTAATCAAAACTCAAATATTCAAAATAGTATATCAAACGTAGCAAGCAGGTAGAAACTTTAAATAGGGACACAAGGGTTTTTTATTTGAAAATGCTGCAAATTATTCAGAATGTTTCTATAAACAGTTTTTGAAATAATTACTAAGGAAAATTTTCCTTCTATCATATTACAAAATACCAGATATTCAATATTCATAAAATGATTCTTTGAAGATATAATTAAAATAATGTGCAAAGTTCATATGATCAGCATTATAGTTATTCAACAAGTAAGCAAATTTCTTTCAACAATCCAGCAATGCTTTCAAAATGAAAAGATCAATGATAATTATTATTTTATGAAAGATCATCATTTGTAGATATGTCAGTATTTGCTATTAAAAAAGTTTGTAATTTTTTTTTTAAATAAACTTCTGTAACAAATTCAAATAATGGCAATTGAGTTATTCTACTGATTTTCTTTCAAAAAGCAGGCAAACTAAATTAATTCATTGTGATGCAGAAAGAATAATTTATCATATTTTACTGACGACAAAGGTTGCTTTGAGATGAATATCATGTTTTAAATTTGGAGTGACAAATAACTGCTCCAATTTGCATAAATTTATACATTAAATATATAATTTTAAAGTAACTTTTTAACTTGAGTTGGACAGTATTGAAAGTACATTTTCAAAATATGTTTATTTTAAACTGATAATGAAACAAAAGTATTTTAATAATGCCTTATTTTTAAAATACATTTTTTTCAGATTTCAGATTGTCATATTTAAACTGCAGATCAACAATTCACAACAGGGAAATATATATTCCAGTGTTTTTTCTATCTAGTTTTTGAATTAATTTCTAGAAGTTATTATGAACACACTTTTTCAATTATTGGTATGATAAGGATGTTTATGAATTTGCATTTTTACTGATTGGCGACAAAAATAGCATTTATAATTACTAACATTGCTATGAGAGTTGCAAGAAATTGTCATGTAATAGACAGGAAGAAACTTGCAAGTTTCATTTTTAAAGAAGAGATGAGGAAAAAACTCACAAATTCTGCCACAAATCATTGTAAAAATTGTGACCAGTACGAATCAATAACATCTATTAATAATGCTATACTTACATTGAATTGTACTTCGGATTTCATCTACATATTGAAATTGTAAGAAACTTTAAAAATTTCAATACTAACACTTAATTTTGACATCATATTTGGATTCTTTGGTAAATTTTACCTATGTTACTAAACATAATTCATTCTGTCAAGTAGGTTTTTTGAGTTATGCTTCAAAAACTACCTGCAAAGCAATCTGTTTTGCTACAATTAAAAATGAATTTAACATTAGGAGTTCAAAATTTTACATAATTACAACTTGCCTGAATGACTTCTCATTTTGTATCAGAAGGTAAAATTTGCCACAGAATCCAAATATGATGTTAAAATTAGGTGTTTCTATTCAAACTTTTCTTACAATTTCAATATGTAGGTGACCCTGAAGCATAATTTATGATAATATTAATTATTACACGTTATTACTAATCGGTTGGTACAGTCACATTTTTATACAATGTTTTGTAGCAGAGTTAGGGGTTATTTTTTCATGACAGTGTATTTATTAAAAATACTAAGCAGCTAGTTATTGCTAAGGCTCATGTAAAGGATAATACTTTGGATGTAGCTCCCGATAAATATGTATTAAGAGAAAATAATTATTATAGTAATATAGTATGTGTAATACAACAATGCCACTCAGACAATAACAAGAAAGATGAAATTATAGATAGGTAAAATTTGACACTTTTCACAACTTTTACGCAGGAATTTTGTAAACTATATTGCATTGAATATTACATTGACAATTTTTTCTTCTTTCTTTTTTTTCACTAAGTTTAGCGGCTAGAGCTGTGCGTTAGCAGAAATTGCATTGTAATGATCAAAATTGTATCTAATCTGAATTCCAGGTACTTTTTTCTTATCTAGGCTAAAATGATAAATCAGCAAATATTGTTACTGGGCCACCATTGGCATGTCCAAGATATTTTGGTACATTGCAAGTATTGCTTGTGTAGTGATAGTAAAATAACTGACAGGAAAAAAATATATACAGTGAAGCACCGTTTATACACATTTTTCAAGGGACCAAGAAAAAAAACAACGTATAAACGAAATTCACAAAAGTACGTACATTTCCGTAATTACCAACAATAAAAAAAAAAATCAGAGATAAATTAAAATACATGAAATACAAATGGTATGTAATACTAAACTTCTTATTCCGGATATAATTTACAACTTACTACTACATATAATTTTTGGAATGCACAGAAAAAAGTTCATTGTTCACAGTTAAAAGTGCCATCTTAACATTATCATTCAAATCTAATGAGGTATTCTTTGCATGGTGTTAAAACCCGCCAAAGCTTGTTGAAAACTTGGCAGTGGCCTTCCAGTGCAGTTATCCTCTTCTTCACTGCTAGTTTCCTCATTTGCGATCATTTCATCGATTGTTAGAAGAGAACATGTTGCAAGTTCCGAATCACATTGCACAAAATCTTCAAATGTAGTACAATCGCAGACCTGCCAACCTTTGAAAATGAGAAATAGTAGCACACCAAATTCAAATTTATCTGAAGGTTGGTTGGTTGGTGGCTGTTTTTTACGCTGTAAATTTTAAGTGAGCAAATACTAATCAATTAAACGCATGTGTATATCCATAAGCACACAAAGTAGGAGACTTTTGTTTTTGCTAATTTTTTTGTTGCGGGTAGGATTGATTAAACATAATTATTCCTATTCAATTAATGCTCTGTCCACTCCTAAGCCAAATTTCTGAACTTCACAGTGAATTTTCTGAAAGATTCCAAGGCGGGGGGGAGGGGGTGATGGAACTACGGGTGAGAAAAATGTCTGAGTTATCCTTCATCAGGTCAGGTAAGCTGATACAACCTGGAGTGGGGGTGTCCACTCCCGGCACTTTTTTTTGCGTCCCTTTGACGAAATTTGTGTTTTTTTGCGATCTTTTGACGAAATTTGCAGGTTTTTTTCGAGATCTGTTGATAAAATTTGTGTTTTTTTCGATATTTTTTGACGAAATTTGCCGTTTTTCGCAATGTTTTTGACGGAATTTGCCATTTTTATGCGATTCTCTGGCGAAAGTCACGTTTTTCCCGCGATCTGTTGACAAAAATTTGTCGTTTTTTGCAATCTTTTGACAAAATTTGCCGTTTTTTGTAATGTTTATGACGAAATTTGCTGTTTTTTCACGATCTTTTGACGAAATTTGTCGTTTTTCGCAATGTTTACGACGAAATTTGTCGTTTTTTCACGATCTTTTGACGAAGTTTGTCTTTTTTGCAATGTTTTTGACGAAATTTGCTGTTTTTTCGTGATTTTCTGATGAAAGTCACGTTTTACCGCGATCTGTTGACAAAATTTGCTGTTTTTTTGCGATCTTTTAACGAAATTTGCCGCTTTTCGCAATGTTTTTGACGAAATTTGCCATTTTTTTTGTGATTTCCTGACGAAAGTCACGTTTTTCCCGCAATCCTTTGACAAAATTGGCGACTTTCTTCGAACGAAAGAAGAGATTGATTTTTTTCAGCGATCATTTGCCGAAATACCGATACATTTAATGTCCGAACTTTCGGATGACCGATTATTTTTTTTTTTTGGAAAATTCGGACCAGAATCACCCCTGTACGATCTTTTGACGAAATTCGCATTTTTTCAGCAATCAGTTGAATGAAATTCACGTTTTTTCGGCGATACTTTGGCGAAATTTGCTTTTTCCCGCCAATTTTTTGACGAATTTCGCGTTTTTTGAGCGATCCTGTAACGAAATTCGCATTTCTTAGCTCGATCCTGTGATGAAATTCGTGATTTTTCGTGCGATCCTGTGACAAAATTCGTGATTTTTCGAGTGATCCTGTAACAAAATTCGCGATTTTTTTTTTTTCGCATAAAATCGTAGTTTTAGACAGATTTTCGTAGCATCGTAGTTTGTGGCTCAAAATCGTAGCAACTACGATTTTTTCGTAGCAGTTGGCAGCTCTGCAATCGCTTAAATTTGACCAGATTTCTGGAGGAGCCAAACGATCAGGTTAAGCGTTTTCAATAGAACTGACATTCACTGGAGTTGAAAATCCGCCAAGGCCGAAACAGTTTTTTATCGTTTTAGGTAAAACATTTTGCCAGGCCATCATTATGAAAGTCATAGCTTTTAAGATGTTAATGTTCACATTTTTTAAGTCACAGTGGTCTAAACTGGCGATAGCTGTTTTCACCAAAAGTTTTCGATAATGTTGTTTTAGGGATTTTATGACTGATAAATCCAGTGGCTGCAAATTGCTGGGAAGAATTTGACAGTTATGTTTTTTAGAAAATCCGTATCAGGTGGATGAGCTGGATACTGATCAATGAATTAAAATGATTCACCGCTTCTGGTTTCGCATTTTATCATCTAATTCTTTTAACCAATCGGTAAAGAAGAACATTGTCATCCATGATTTTTTATTGGTACATTGTTGGTAATATTTTCACATTTTTGAAGCAGCAGGGGTTTTTTGACTGGCCAATAATCAAAGGAGGCAATTTTCTGATGCATCTGCATTGGCACACAATAACACTGTTAATCGCATTTTACTCTTTTTTCCACCATGGCACGTATCTGATTTGATTGCAAGAGTTTTAGATGGGAGAATATTATAAAATAAACAGGTTTCATTTGCATTGAAAATGGCTTTTTCTACATATCCTTTTATCAGATCTGGCAATTGGATTTGAATCCAATCATCCACTGTTTTGCAATCAACATCTCCAGACTATCCATTTACAGTTTTGCCTGTTATGCCATGTCTTAATTTAAACATGTGAAGCCATCCTGAAGAAAATGATGCATCGCATTCAGCTTTTTTGAAATTTCTTGTGCTTTCTCAATAAGCAAAGGACCGCACACTACGACACTGATTAAACCACTGTAAAAGCAATTTTTCAACATCAGCAAATTTTCCGCTTTAGACTCGAAGTTTTTTTTAAGCACTACATCTACTTTGATGATGGCTTTCCTCGATGATTTTACGCTTAAAAATTAGTGTGTTTAAAGTTGAAACAAGTAAACCTAATTCTTTGACAAGATCCACTCTTTTTAAATGTTGGTTTTCATCCATTTTTTAAAAATGCAATTTTTCCCTTCAATGACAGATTTTCTACTACGCAAAGTCATCGTGAACGATACAAATCCAGACACTGTAGCTGCCAGGAACAGAACTTGCCCTGCTGGGCCTGGGGTGAACACAACAACAACTCTTATAAATAGAAAGTGGGATGTTCACATTCCTTAGGGGTAAGTCTTTTGTTCAAATGGGCAAGTGTTGGTCAAGGTCACGTGCCTTTTGTAAGACTGGGAATCTGAGGTTGAAATGCGCATTTTCTTTCTTCTTGACTTGTTGAAAAAAAAATAATAATAAAATTTGCTATATATAAAAAAAAAAAAAAAAAAAAAAAAAAAAGTACAAATGAAATTATTTAACGTTAATATCCATTAAATTTTGCTGGGACCATTAAAAAAAAAAAAAGTATAAATGATAAAAACGAATAAACGAGAAACGTATAAGTGGTGCTCCACTGTAATAGTAAATCTTTTTTCAGTTTGCTTCATAATGAAAATAAATAAATTTACTAATTGCTGAGTACAAATTGTGTGTAATCTGCTGGAATTGGATTTAACGGATTACACCGAAGTCCCCTTCAAATATAAAAGAAATTTCGGTACAGATGTTGCAGACGCACCGGGGTATCTGTTTGGTGCCAAAATGGTGATTTTATGCCTGGGCAATCCGGCGATATTTTTCTTCATATGGCAATCCAGTAGAGCAGATTCTATTGGTTTTATATTAAATTAAATAATGCGAGTTTTTTAATAAATTAATCATTGTGTGTGTTTTAAAATAAAATAATTTGTGTGCGTTTCATAATAAACTCAAATTAACATTCTGTTTTAGAAATCTAGGCCTAATGGGTGCAAAAACCGGGTTTTAGGTTTTTCTGAGCTAAAATGGCGAAAACAAATATGGTGCCAACCCCGTGCGTCTGCGACAGTTCTTCCAAAATTTCCAGCAATATAATATATAATTGGCGGGTGACCCGACTACAAAAGACTATTCCAATATCTTTAAAAAACCTTAAAAAAAAAAAAACTAGTCGTTGGGGGCCACCGTAATACTTACCCATCATGGATATGCATAATGTAAAATATTAAAATAAAAATGTGTAAACTACTTATAAAATGCATTGCAATTCAAATAAAATCGTGGCTTGATGACGTCACAAACTTTAAAGGCTCGATTACTGAATTGCTTGAAAGAGGTTTTTCCTTATAACTCCAAAAATAATAATCCTATTAACTAGCAGTTTATTGTATCTGATTAAGCGTCAAATTTCCAATTAAAATATATCTTTGAAGTGAAATTTGGATGAAATACAGGGTCATGAAAAATCGAAGAGTGTGGAAAATAGGATTCCAAATATCTCGGCAACTAATTATCCGATCGACTTCATGCTTTATTCAAAATTTATGTTTTTTTATTGTCTTTTATATTCATTTCTTAAAATAAACAATTTCGAAAATTTTTATATACCTTTCATCAGAACGAATATTTCGAGAGTCCGAAAAAAATTGTTCCGGTTAATCGAGGTTATTGAAATGAAATAGGCTTCTTTCCATTATTAAATACTAAGTACATACCAAATTGCAAGTCTCTATCTCAATTTTTTCGAGAGATAGAGCGTTTACAGACACATACACACACAGACTGACGGCAAAATTTTTTTTCTAAAAATATGTTTTTCGGAATCTCCAGTGTCTGAAACGTGTAAATCCGTCAAAAATTTTTTTTCGATTTTCAAAACGATTACAAGACTTACCCTATACTACGTATGATGGGTAAGTAAAAAATGAATGGTGAAAAACCTTTTAAATATGTGTTATAATTTACACTAAAATTTAAATATTTAACTTCATTTTTATAATACTAACTGATATTTATATAATATACATTCGAATATAAAAAATTACACTAAAAATGCTGTCATATACTTGCAAAAACACCTTTTTTAAAAATAAATTTTTAATTCAACATTGCTTGGACTGATGTCAGGCTTATGCCTCTTTGGCTTAAAATCAAATTGTTTGGCGACAAAAGTAAAATCAAAATCGTAAATAAACAAATGAAATGTAACTCACAAATACAGTCATTTTTAGGCTTTCGTTCATCTCATGAAACCCTATTACCCCCGCTCCGTTGTCTGTCCGTCACAGAGCCATTCTCAAAAAGTATGTAACTTACAGAGTTGAAACTTAGTGTATAAATCTGAATAGCAGCTGTGAAGAGCTCAAAATATTAAAATTTGTAAAATTCGTATTATTTTAATAAATAGAGATAAAAAACCAAAATTCTAACAGCCTTTTCCTATTAAATTGAAACATTTTTAGTTATAGCCGATGCCAAAAACTAAAAATCCACAACGAAATTCTTTCTACAATAATTAATTTTCTATTAGACGATTTTCACGTGAAAAATGAAAATGAAATAAAAAGTTTCACCAATTGAAAAAAAGATAAATATGAAATAAAATTGATTGACGTCATAGTCGTAATAAAACGGAAAATGTCTAAGATTTCTCAATAATACAAGGAGTATGAGTATGTGTAAGTGGACAAAGATTAATACACGTCATTAGAGAATTAAAAAGAAAATCTGACGTCATATAGGAAGTTTAACTAATTTTTCAAATGTTTGAGAATAATACAAAGCGAGTATCAATATAAATAATAGAGAATAGTAAATATATGAGTTTGAGAAACATATTGAATCGTGATAAAAATCCGATTATGGAAATATTCACATATTTTAACATTTTGAAGGTCAATTTGTTTAATTTTGAAATTATTTTTTTAAATATTGCATTTAGTCCGTATGACGGATATTATTATGACAGAATATAATAGCGGGCTTGGACCGCTATCCGGCTGGTTTAGATATTCGAAAAAAGGAAAAAAATAGACCGGTAAATTTTTACTTTATAAAAAACATGGCTTTTTTTTTTTTGTTGTTGCTAAATGAAATTTGTTTGAATTTATTAAAGAAAGGATAAAATGTTTTGAAAGGAATATTAAACGAAACCCTTTGAGCGATCTTCGACCACACTTACCCACTTGTTATAATTGCTGCTGCAAGTTTCTTCTGTAAGTCACATGATGAAGGAGTTAGATTTATTAAAAATAAAATTTTAAAAAGAAGAACAAATCAAAAACAAAATTGTTACTCAGATTTTATCAAATCAAATTTTTAGAAGCATTTTTCTTAATCTGATGCAAACAATTGCCAAATATGGTTTTAATTCCAATATTTCTCATTGAATAATTTTGTAAGCATTACGAACATTCTTTTTCATGTATAGATTAAATATTTTCATTTTACATTATTTGTCATCAAAACAGTTTTTCGTTTTCCCCCCTTTTTTATTTTAAATAAAATTAGTAACTTTTTTCTTTTATTTTTCGATGTGTTTGTATTATTTTCTAAATTATATAGCAGTTTCAATCCTTTTACCAACGATAATGGTCGCCAAAAAGCAACCAATGGTAACCTCTTAGTCCAAAATAACAGATCTTTCCATCATAATTTTATAACTAATTTACATAGAACGTTGTGTTATAATACTAAATCCTTCCCTGAAAAGTTATCTATCGAACAGTGCAAGTTCCAACAAAATCCATTCAGCGGAACTCGGGTTATAAAGGAATGGAACGAAATTTCCATTTGTGTTTTATATATATATAGTAGATGTGTCACCCAGCAAGTAATTCTGTTGAATATGGAAGTTTAATGATATTTATGCGGGTTTTGTTATATTTCAAAGAAGAACTCCACATTACCAAAGCATTCACAAGTAACTGAGAATTTTATTACAGCGAAGATGAAGATTTTAAATATAATTTGGGGCAATATTTTAGAGAAAGTAGTACCATATATTCTGGCATATAATGTGCATTTTTGATACAAGAAAATTTATTGTAATTTACAGGTGTACATTTATACACCAGTTATAAAAATGAAAGATTAATCTTCAAATAAGTACATATGTTTATGAGTTTAATAATTTTCATTATCAAATACAAATTATATGAAAAGTACTAGTAAGTTTTTATGATTTCAAAATGATCTTTTCTTTAGGTTTTGCTACAATTCTCATGAAGTCCCTCCCAAAAAGAGTGAGTGAAATACAGCAAAAATCCCTAAAATGTAGTCAAACTTTAGGTGTGTTTTATACACAGAATGTTTAGTATCTGCTACTGTGCTAGGTAAAAGAAAAATATACAAACACATATAAAGCCAAAAGAAAAATAATGGGTGAAAGAAAAAAGAAAGGCAAATAATTTGTTTCATACAGATAACATTTAACAAAAGTAATAATTAGTAAATGTATAAAAAAAGGGGGGGGGGGTTCTGAACATGAAGAAATTTTTAAAATATAATTATGTTACATACCCATCTCCAGAATTTATGTTGGTATTAGTATCTTTCATGCCATCAGCTACTGCTTCCATACCAAGATCTGCAAGTGAGTGTAGAGCCATTAAAGCTGCCTGGTCATGGGCTGCTTCTATTGTAGCACCTGCTCCATGTTTCATTTGTGAAGGATTAAGTGGAATTGATACTAAACAAACATGTTCTAATTTATTACCCTAAAACAAACAGAATGCAATTAATTTAGAGGTTTTTTTTTTTCTACCAACAAATTAGAAAAATACAAAAACAAAATGACATATTACAGTTATTACAAATTTGGAGCTTTGGTACTTGTTTACTTACAAATCGATCACCACTTGGTGCTATTTAACTCTTTAAGTGTCTCTCAAAATTTTTCATGTATGCTTAAACATTTGTAAAAAAAAATAGCTATGAAAAGAATTGGTATGGAAATTTATATTTCATTACCTTACACATTTATTTATCTTATGCAGTGGAAAAAATTCACAATATAAAAAAAAATGTTTATGATCAGACTTCGAATTCAAAAATTGTGTGATGGAAAAACACTGTTAGGACACTTAAAGGGTTACTGAAAATAATGGACAAACCTGACGTAAGAATACTCATATTTTTCTTTGGTTTCATGTAATCCCTATTAATTTTCAATTAAAAAATTTGTAACAGTTTCATATATATGTTTATCTCATCAAAAAGTCACCTGTAAAAAATGCAGCCAAGTCTCGTAACTCATTTACCGTAAAAAGTACTGAGATCGTATAAAGCCAAGTTTAACTATCTTATTAACTCTGAAATTTTCATTCGCAAATCACTCCTAGTCTCTACATCTTTAGTTAATTATTATTTTGTGACTTGGCAATTACGTAGCACGAGAATGTGATGTATATAGTTAGTCTTAATCAAATAATACTATAACATATTAAAGTGTAATAACTTATCTGTGCGTATATAATTTGCCTTAATTAAATTATCCCATCCTATTCCATAACATAGTAAGGTGTAATAACTTCCCTGTGATGCGTAATTGCCAAGTCACAAAATAATAATTAACTAAAGATGTAGAGACTAGGAGTGATTTGCGAATGAAAATTTCAGAGTTAATAAGATAGTTAAACTTGGCTTTATACGATCTCAGTACTTTTTACGGTAAATGAGTTACGAGACTTGGCTGCATTTTTTACAGGTGACTTTTTGATGAGATTTCACTTCTTTTTGTAAGTAATCCTCCTTTTCTTGAGATCATCCACTGATTTTCGCTAAGCCCTCACTCTGTCCCTATTATTTACAGGTATCAAAAATTTGAAGCTTTAGTTTCGTTTGCAAAGTACTGTAGATAAAAAGAGATTTCAGGTTCCTAGGCAAGCACTAAGTTATGGGAGGGGGGGTGTCAAAAGTACTCTCAATTGCTTCCAGGATAGGTGTTATCCATCTGAGATATTACTCGCAGCCCTAGATACTTGATATTTAACATAAAAGAACTTTTTAGAGTGAAAAGAAAGCCAAAATTAAAATTTCCGGAAATTTCCAATAAATCAAATTATATTCCTTTATTCGATGTTTTTTTTTCGTTTTTTAGTCTTTTTTTTTTATTATTTACAGATTTTTTAATTTTTCCTTACTTTGTGTACTAAACCCTGCCTTTCTGCCAAATGTCAAGCTTCTAGGACTACAAAATCGAATTATTTTCAAATTTTCGACTTTTTATAAATTTATAGATTTTTCGATTTTAATTCTAAGTTACCTGATTGTCATGCCAATATAGTAATTATTTGATCCGTTTTCTTAGGATCATTTAGGTTCAATTTAGAGATACATCAAGTGAATCTCAGAGTTACCATGATTTTATTTAGAAAGGACTATCAAGCCATAACCAGCCAGCAATGTCGGGAGGGTAGGGGGAGCTGTGAAAATTTTTGTGGGGATGACAACATTTAACAATCCATATTTCATATGTGAAGTACATAGAGTACAACCTGTGAAAGAAAACAAACCTGTCTATAAAGAAATCGCCTATATCGTAGCCAGTCTATAGCGGAACTTCTCTATAACGAAATTCGTAAACGAAAGAAAAGAAACCATAATCCGGGGGAAATAACATAAAACAATTAGGGGCGTTGTACTAGCTAATAGGACAATTATCTTAAAACTAATGTTTCTAGCAGTACAAAATCAAATTGTTTTCGAATTTTCGATTTCTTAAAGATTTTTCGATTTTATTTTCGAATTTAACGAATATTTTAATTGTTCCTTTTATTGAATAGTAAATACTACTTTTACACCAAGTTTTAAGTTTCTAAGACTACAAGATAAAATTATTTTCAATTTTTGATATTTTCGAATTTTTTTTATAATTTTCTGGATTTTTTAATTTTTTCTTATTTTGTATCCTTTATTACAAATTTCAAGTTTCTAGAGCTACAAAATCGAATTATTTTGAAATTTCCGATCTTTTTAGAGTTTTTTTATTCTATTTTCGAATTTATTGTGTTTTAATTTTTCCTTTTTCTGTATCCTAAACAATAAGTTTACCGAATTTTAAGTTCTAAAGCTACAAAATCGGATTTTTTTCAATTTTTCGGATTTTCGAATTTTACAGATTTTTTATTTATTTATTTTTTTGTATCCTAAATACTACCTTTATTCCAAATTTTAAGTTTCTAGCTTTACAAAATCGAATTATTTTCAAATTTTCGTTTTTTTTTTTTTCGATTTTTTTTTTTTCAATTTTTGTTGTGTTTTTCTTTTTTTCTTTTTCTGAATCCTAAACACTACCTTTACACAAAATTTTCAGTTTCTAAGACTACGAGATCATATTATTTTCATTTTCTCTCTTTTGAAATTTTCAATTTTTTTTAACTATCCATATTTTTTAATGTTTCCTTATTTAGTATCTTAAATATTACCTTTATTCCAAATTTCAAGTTTCTAGCGCTATGAAATCGAATTATTTTTAAAATTTCCTTATTTTTCGATTTCTTGATTTTATTTTCGAATTTTATTGCGTTTTTATTTTAACTTATTCTGAATCCTAAACACTATCTTTACTGCGAATTTTAAATTTCTAAGGCCAAAAGATCAAATTATTTTAATTTTTTTCAATTTTTTTCCAATTTTTCGAATTTTTGATTTTTTTTCGAATTTTCTGGATTTTCTAGTGCAACAAAATTTGATTATTTGAAATTTTTCCATTTTTTTCGATTTTATTTTCAATTTTTTTGTGTTTTTGATGTTTTCTTTTTCTGAATTCTAAACACTATCTTCACACCTAATTTTAAGTTTTTAAGACTACAAGATCGTGTTATTTTCAATTTTCAATTTTGTTCGATTTTTTTTAATTTTCGAATGTTTTTTTTTTTAAATTTTCCGGATTTTATAATTTTTCCTTTCTTTGTATCCGAAACACTAGCTTTATTCCAAATTTTAAGTTTCTGTGGCTGCGGGATCTACCCAATCTTTTTGATGACGCAAGAGTGAGTGAGTGACAAAAAATCGAAACTTTGAGTTCATATATCGTCTGCACTAATTTATGGGTATTTTTTGAATTATGCATATTTTTTAATTTTTCCTTATTTAGTATCTTAAATATTACCTTTATTCCAAATTTCAAGTTTCTAGCGCTATAATATCGAATTATTTTCAAATTTTCCTTATTTTTTGATTTTTCCGACTTTTGGATTTTATTTTCGAATTTTATTGCGTTTTTTATTTTAACTTATTCTGAATCCTAAACAGTATGTTTACTGCGAATTTTAAGTTTCTAAGGCTAAAAAATCAAATTATTTTAATTTTTTCAATTTTTTACGAATTTTTCGAATTTTTGAATTTTTTTTCGAATTTTGTGGATTTTTTAATTTTTCCTTATTTTGCATCCTAAATACTACCTTTATTCCGAATTCCAAGTTTCTAGCGCAACAAAATCGGATTATTTGAAATTTTTCGATTTTTTCAATTTTGCTTTCGATTTTTTTGGTGTTTTTGATGTTTTCTTTTTCTGGATACTAAACACTACCTTCACACCAAATCTTAAGTTTCCAAGACTACAAGATCGTATTATTTTCAATTTTCAATTTTGATGGAATTTGTTGAATTTTCGAATGTTTTTTTTTTTTTCGAATTTTCCGGATTTTATGGGATCAACCTAATCTTTTTGATGACGCGTGAACGAGTGAGTGAGTGAGTGACAAAAAATCGAATGTTTGAGTTCATATATCGTCTGAACTAGAAAAGACAGAAAGTTGTAATTTTAAATTTTGGTTCTGTGTGCCAAATACTCTAGAAAAACAAAGTTTCAAATTTTTGGGATACTCCAGCGCGGAGATATGGGGGGGGGGGGGGGGCTCAAAAGTGCCTGAGTTGCTTCCAGAAAAGTATGCTTACGGCTGTCCTCTCTCGACTTGGCGGAGGCACTGCCGTGCCTCCAGATCTTGCCACGGCTGTGGTTTTCCTATTAGACTTAATGTTAGCTATATGCTCCATTTTTCTGCAACTAAATTTCCTCATGCCAATATAGTAATTCATTGATCCGTTTTCTTAGGATCGTTTATGTTCAATTTAGAGATAAATCACGAGAATCTTAGAATCACCATGATTTTATTTAGAAAGGACTATCAAGCCATTACCAACCAGTAATGTCGGGAGGGAGGGAGAGATGTGAAAATTTTTGTGCGACCAACATCTTTTAACAACAAATATTTCATATATAAATCAAATAGAGTAAAGCCTGTGAAAGAAAATGAACCTGTCTATAAAAAAAAAGGTCTATAACGTAGCCAGTCTATAGCGGAACTTTTCTATTACAAAATTCGTAAACAAAAGAAAAGAAAAGCATAATCCGGGGAAAATAACACAAAACAATAACGGAAGGTGTACTAGCTAATAGGACAATTATCTTAAAATCTATCTAAAACAAACTATCCTCATCCTGTGGGATTTGTTTTTCAATGTTTTACTTTATTTAATGCAAAACATAGATTGCATCCGACAACTCATAAAAAAGTCCTCCGGCCTGTACCGGCAGGAAAAGGTAGCTTTCCTATATCTTCGTTTTAAAATTTTAGCTAATGTTACTCGAAAACAGCAAGTTAAAATGCAAAGAAACCGTTTACAAAAGATTCGTTTACACTGAATTTGAATAAGAAATTCGCCAAATTATTGAGCTATAGCCAAGTTGGCTTCATTTATGAAGACTTATTTTTGTCGCCAAATTTGGCGAGATTTCGCCAATTGTCGCCAAGTTTGGCGAGAATTTGGCGCTAATGGATATGAATATATAGTTTTATGCGTATGATTGGGAAAATGATTACAACAATGAAAGAAAATAATTTGCGAGAAATCGCATTCACTAAAACTTATAAATTTATATTAAAATCATTAAAATTACAGACATTACAATACACTTTCATAAAACATTAAAAACATATTAAAATTGGACGTTTCGGATTTACATGGAAAATCCCTCTTCAACAACAACATTTCACTTAGCGTAAATCATAGTTCAAAAATATCAACAAATAGAAAATGCAATGTATCAAAATTTCGAAGTCAAAGTTACAGTTATAATAACACGGAGTATTCATTCGGGATTGCACTTGCTTGACCATTATTGACCATAAATTTATCGTTGTTTTTTTGTAATGTGCTGTTTTGTTTCAAAATGTCAGCCACCCTAGAATTTCAAACTGCTCTATCTCAGCCAATTTTTAAGATAGAGGTAAAACAAAAAATGCTCTGGAATCCTTGTATCAAGTCCTAACACCTAATTAAAAAATTTGATTTTTTTAAACTTGATTTTTTAACTTTTTTGTATATTTATTTTAGTTTTAAAATTTACCGTGGCCGCCATCTTGAAACAAGATGGCGGACCAAGCTGGCCAACGAACTCGGTCGAGGCATTGGTGAGCTTAATACACACAATTAGTTTCATCCAAATTAATTTATAAATACGAGCGTTATCGTATCAAATTATTTTCATTTTTTCAGAATTTTTTTATTTTTTTTTTCGAATTTTCTGGATTTTTTTAATTTTCCTTTTTCTGTATCCTAAATACTACCTTTATTCCTAATTTGAATTTTCTAGCGCAACAAAATCGGATTGTCTTCAAATTTTCGGTTTTTTTCAATTTCTTCGATTTTTTCAATTTTGCTTTCGATTTATTTGGTGTTTTTGATGTTTTCTTTTTCTGGATGTTAAACACTACCTTCACACCAAATCTTAAGTTTCCAAGACTACAAGATCGTATTATTTTCAATTTTCAATTTTGATGGAATTTGTTGAATTTTCGAATGTTTTTTTTTCGAATTTTCTGGATTTTATAATTTTTCCTTTCTTTGTATCCTAAACACTATCTTTTTTCCAAATGTCAAGTTTCTGGGGCTACGGGATCTACCCAATCTTTTTGATGACGCGTGAACGAGTGAGTAAGAAGTGACAAAAAATCGAATGTTTGAGTTCATATATCGCCTGAACTAGAAAAGACAGAAAGTTGTAATTTTAAATTTTGGTCCTGTGGGCCAAATACTCTCTATAATTGAAGTTTAAAATTTTTGGGATACTCCAGCGCGGAGATATGGGGGGGTCAAAAGTGCCCTGAGTTGCTTCCAGAAAAGTATGCTTACGGCTGTCCTCTCTCGA
This sequence comes from Maratus michaelseni, assembly GCA_963931845.1. Lineage (NCBI taxonomy): Eukaryota > Metazoa > Arthropoda > Arachnida > Araneae > Salticidae > Maratus > Maratus michaelseni. Next base: position 401,071,327 of record OZ007588.1, read on the forward strand.
CTTGGCGGAGGCACTGCCGTGCCTCCAGATATGCAATCACTATCTTGTTTATTCTTGAATCCAACTCTTGTTATTTTTTTTCTTTTTATTTAATATGTTATTTATTTTACCAGCTGTAAATAAATTTTAGTGCAGTCACAAACATAATTTTGGAGCAGCCAAATTTTGCCCCCTTTTTAATAGATATTTCCTCGCCAAAGACTTTTTTTGCATCACCATTATTTGTTCATTTGTAGATAAAATTTCATATTGTGCCCGTTAATGTAAACTTTTATTGATGACAGAATCCTATAATCTTGAAAATACTTCACTGCATAAAGTATTAGACAAACAAATGATTAGTAAAAAAATTCTACAATGTATAAATTATTTGTTTTATATATCAAGTGCACCAAACCACCTCAATAATATAAAACAAGTTGGAAATTGTACATCAAACATGACAAATGAGGTGCGTTCATAAACTAGTTTCAGTGAAATGAATTGTATTGTCTGTTATTATATGATGATTAATTTCCGTAATAAAATAAGTACATTTTAAATTGGCTACATTTTATCTTTTGTTGACATTTACTGAAAAGAAACTTAAGCCTAGCTTTTAAAATTTCAGAACTTGAAATCAGACCTGCCAACCTTTGAAAATGAGAAATAGTAGCACACCAAATTCAAATTTATCTGAAGGTTGGTTGGTTGGTGGCTGTCTTTTACGCTGTAAATTTTAAGCGAGCAAATACTAATCAATTAAACGCATGTGTATATCCATAAGTACACAAAGTAGGAGACTCTTTTGTTTTTGCTAATTTTTTTGTTGCGGGTGGGATTGATTAAACATAATTATTCCTATTCAATTAATGCTCTGTCCACTCCTAAGCCAAATTTCTGAACTTCACAGTGAATTTTCTGAAAGATTCCAAGACTGTTGGGGGTGATGGAACTACGGGTATATCTTCCAGAGAAAAATGTCTGTTAGAGTCCTTCATCAGGTCAAGTAAGCTGATACAACCGGGAGTGGGGGTGTCCACTCCCGCCACTTTTTTTTTTGCATCCCTTTGACGAAATTTATGTTTTTTCGCGATCTTTTGACGAAATTTGCAGTTTTTTTTTCGAGATCTGTTGATAAAATTTGCGTTTTTTTTTCGATATTTTTTGACGAAATGTGTCAGTTTTTCACGATTTTCTGACGAAAGTCACGTTTTTCCCGCGATCTGTTGACAAAAATTTGTCGTTTTTTCGCGATCTTTTGACGAAATTTGCTCTTTTTCGCAATGTTTATGACGAAATTTGCTCTTTTTCGCAATGTTTATGACGAAATTTGCTGTTTTTTCGCGATCTTTTGACGAAATTGGTGGTTTTTTGCAATGTTTTTGACGAAATTTGACGTTTTTTCGTGATTTTCTAATGAAAGTCACGTTTTTCCCGCGATCTGTTGACAAAATTTGCTGTTTTTTCGCGATCTTATAACGAAATTTGCCCCTTTTCGCAATGTTTTTGATGAAATGTGTCAGTTTTTCACGATTTTCTGACGAAAGTCACGTTTTTCCCGCGATCTGTTGACAAAAATTTGTCGTTTTTTCGCGATCTTTTGACGAAATTTGCTCTTTTTCGCAATGTTTATGACGAAATTTGCTGTTTTTTCGCGATCTTTTGACGAAATTTGTGGTTTTTTGCAATGTTTTTGACGAAATTTGACGTTTTTTCGTGATTTTCTAATGAAAGTCACGTTTTTCCCGCGATCTGTTGACAAAATTTGCTGTTTTTTCGCGATCTTATAACGAAATTTGCCCCTTTTCGCAATGTTTTTGACGAAATTCACCATTTTTCGCGATTCTTTGACGAAAGTCACGTTTTTCCCGCGATCCTTTGACAAAATTGGCAACTTTTCTTCGAACGAAAGACGAGATTGATTTTTTTCCGGCGATCATTTGCCAAAATACTGATACATTTAATATCCGAATTTTCGGATTTATGACCGAAATATATTTTTTTTTTCGGAAATCATTGCCTTAATTTTTCGGAAAATTCGGACCAGAATCACCCCTGAACGATCTTTTAAGGAAATTCGCATTTTTTCAGCAATCAGTTGAATGAAATTCAAGTTTTTTCGGCGATACTTTGGCGAAATTTGCTTTTTCCCCGCCAATTTTTTGACGAAATTCGCGTTTTTTCAGCGATTCTGTAACGAAATGCGCATTTCTTAGCTCGATCCTGTGACGAAATTTGCAATTTTTCACGCGATCCTGTGACGAAATTCGTGATTTTTCGAGTGATCCTGTGACAAAATTCGCTATTTTTTTTTTGCAGAAAATCGTAGTTTTAGACAGATTTTTGTAGCATCGTAGTTTGTGGCTCAAAATCGTAGCAACTACGATTTTTTCGTAGCAGTTGGCAGCTCTGTGAAATCTATATTTAGACTCTATTTAATATCTATTTCTCCAGAAACATCTATCCAAAAAGTGTTGGTAGATTATATGATTGCTATAATTAAACAATTTAGTATACAAATTCGTAACAGTGTGAATTGATTGTTAATTTCTCAAAAATACAAAACTTCAATGAATTACTGAAATGCACTCTAAAATATTTATACAAAGATGAATATTAGAGCCTAAGTAGTTCCTGTTAATGATAATGTTATGATTTAAAATATTTAACTTTAATTTATTCATTTATTTAAAACTGTTCTTAAAATTATTTACATAAAGAAATAATGCTTAGTCAATAAATACTTTTAAATCAAACATTTACTTTTAAAATTATAACTTTTATTGTGAGATTAATTAAATATTAAATTCTTTCCATTTTAAATTAATATTCCAAATTATTTTAGTTTTAAATTAATAATTCAAATTTAGCTTTTTCTTGATTTTCAATAAACATTACTTCTAGAAATAATTAACTTACTTTTTTCAAAAATTCAATCTTAAAATTCTCCAAATGAAAGCAATACCTCAATACAGCGCATTTCCTTTTTTATCATTAAATTGAAAATGTTTAATCGCTATTTTAATCAAATCGGAAATTAAACATTTTATTTCTTTTGATTTTCTCAAAAGTTAGTGTGAAAATCGCGATGTTCCGATAAATTTATAAGTACAATAATACTTTTTCTCAAATCCTTTAAATTTAATAATTTCTTTTTAAAAACATTTCTAATGAAAAGAAATATTTATTTTATGATAGTACCAGGTTACGGAGTCGGTGATAAAAATGACAGACTCAGACATGATTAATGTTGCTTGTTGGGTGGATTCTTTTTATTCAGATTGCTTGATTGCTACCACGTGTTTTGCAATAGTAATACTCATTTTATTTAATGTCATTAAATAGAGAAATATTACTGTTTAAAAAGTGATAGAAATCAAGCAATCTGAATTTTGAAAAAATACAGACTACCAAAAATATACAATTTTGTCTTAATATCGGATCCCAGAAACCCAAAACATAAAAGCGAAAATTTTACTATTTCAGAATTAATTCGGTTTCCATGGCTTCAAACAAAAAAAAGCAAAAAATTCACATTTTCCGCATCGTTAATTTTACAATTTCGGGTCCTACAGACAAAAAAAAAATCAAAGAAAAAAGGGGAAAAAACGTAAAATTTTACCATTTTGATTCCTGCAGACTTTGAATCTGCCGTATTAATTTTACAATTTTAGCTTTAAATCCAAATTTATTGAAACAGAAAAATTAAAGATAATGCAATTTTCACTATTTCATAGCAATTTTGGGTACCGCAAACTCAGGGGGAAAAAAATCATGTTATTTTGGATCCTGCGCACAGGAAAAAAAGGAAGAAGAAATTTACAATTTCAGTGTTACCTCTGGTATCACAGAACAAAAAATCCAATGAAAAACTAGGAAGAAAAAAAAAAAAAAAAAAAAAGGGGGGGGGGGGGGGGAGCAGGCATTTAGATTTACAATTTTTGCATTACAACGAGTTCCGCAGACCTGCAAAATCTAAGGGAAAGGACTACATCTAAATGTAAAATACCTATTAGAGTTTTCAAGTAAAAACAATTTTTATCTACACTCTACACCGGACATCTTTAACCTGGGTAGCTCGAGTTTGATTGCCTGGTATAAATAGTCCAAAAGAAATAGTTTATAAATTTAAAATTGCATATAATTGGTTTAATTTCATTTCAAACTGTCTAACAACAAGCTGGAGTCTGAGTCGGCTCGTTTTTAGCGACTGACTCTTTTTGCCCTAAAATGGGTCCGACTCCGACTCCACAGCCCTGGTTGTGGTTAGTACTTAAAATTTATCGCTTTTTGACCATAATTTTCATAGTTATGTAATTTAATGTATTTTCATCTATTTCTGTTTTGAACTTGGCGCTAAAGTACGTTTGGACACCATTGCTATTTCTCCAATCTGTTCTTCCTTCCTCGCTTCAAAACAACAACTTTTTCTTCTTTGTCTCCATGTTGCGATCGAGTCATTGACACGAAGTGTTCAAGGTTAAATTCTGCGACGTCAAGGTTGGCATAGAATGTTCTGGCACACTTTCTGTGTTCGTTAGGTTGTGCTGGCAGTGAAAGTCTACTTTTAACCGCGAGCATGCATTTGCTAAGGAAGGTTTGGAGATTTACTATTTCAACTTTCCAGGTGGGGCTAAGATCACAGGACTACTTGTTCACGTCATGACATCGTGAGGGAGTGGTTTGCCGACGCACTATTGTTGACTGGACAAAAGTTCAATTTTCGAAAGGCAACTGACAAAAATAGTGTCTGGTAAAAATCAGACAGTAAGAGAGGATTAAGTGAGTGTGAAGGTCTCTATATATACTGACGGGCCACAGGCTCAGCAGGATTTTTCTTTTGACTTCGTCATTTTTCTCCGGCAGAAAATTTCTTCAATGGAAATTTAGCCATTTTTTCATTTTGAACTTCGTCAATATTCATCATAGTAAATTTTTAAGAACAACTTTAGTGGTAATTGGACCGGGAAGTTTACTAAAAAGATCTTTGTGACGATATGTTCTTAGATGACTCTTCAACGGTCATAACATTGCTAAGAGGAGTTGACTATTCCTTGAATTCTCTGATCGAAGCTCTGTTCTTTGATGGCTTTTTAACAGTTGTGAAATCTCAAAATAGTTTTCTTTTCATCTCCCTTGCTGATCATCAAAGCTGCTTTCTAGTGGTGATGTTGAGATTCCCTTTTGACGTACTTTTCATCGTTATTCCGGTCCTCTGTGGCGTCTTGAATGCAGATTTTATGAGTCATCTTTACTACACCTTAGTAGATCGTGCAAAATTCCTGTTATCCATGTGTCATTTCATCCATCTTCCTGCATATCCATCCATTTTCTGAACACTGATTTAAATCATTTAAGATTTTCCATTTCGTTATTCAGAAGTGGACTTTAATTATGTGGCATAAAATAACATTAAATAAAGTTTTCTAAACTTACTCAAGTGACTATCAGCAATAATATTCTTCAATAAATAATACCATTAAAATGACTTCTAACATCACTTAAGATGTCTCTACATGAAGAATGAAAAAAATATAAAGAGTTTGATATCAGATGAGATTGTGCATATTTTTTAAAGTGTTTTGGAGCTCCAATTTCATTGATATAAATATATTTTTACACTAATGAAACATAATAAAGTTCATTTTATTTGTATCTTCCAGTTTGGCAAGTTATTTTTATTCTTATTGTTTACTTTTGATGATCTTAATTTAACTTTTCAAGTTAATAAATACATAATATTGTCATTTTAAAAGGTTTATTAGAAAATTTAAAATTATTATAATCAGCAATGACTCCATTTTACATCAGGTCATATAGTGAGATTTTGGGATAAAATAGATATATATTTTTTTACAAAATTATTTTCGGTATTTCAGATTTACTCCAGTGCTGGTGAATCATCTTTATTTAAATTTTTTATATATTCTATCTTATCCCGAAGTTTCACCATAATAATTATAATCTAACAATACCTTGGGAATATCTGTAAATTGAACTGGTAAACCTACAACTTCAGCTAAGTACAACAGTTTTTGTTTAGGCCTAATCAAAGGTTGTTGATGCTGCATCATTGGCTTTAAAGATTTTAATGCTTCAGCAGTGGGTGAATGACCTAAAGTAAACAGAAAAAAGAATTTAAGAGCATAACAAAAAAAGCCCATTTTAACTATGTACAATAAAATAACAAGAAAAAAAAAGTCATGCATCAAGCATAGTTCATGAAACACTTTCCCACACTTCCAGAATTTTGATATAATTGTGTCATATTCATTCAATTACTTTTGGCCAAACATAGCAACACATAACAGTTGAAAATTTATCTTCAGCAATTTCTACCAATTGACTGAAATGTACTTTGTACAGTCCCTGCATATTAGCTACAGATATTTATACACACCACATATTAAGCTAAACCTTAATTAAGACAAAAACACGCTTTAAACTACTGAAATCACATTTCTAGAAATTAGCATCCATAGGCATGTATACGATTTTATTTATATTCCGTAAACATATTTTAGTACACTAAATATATAGTCTAAGAACTAGCAACATCAGAAAATGCATGACTGTAGCAAGGCTCATTTTGCCATATCCCATCCAGTTTTATGGTATAGTACACATGCAGACAATATGGCTGGGCGTTTACCCACGATAGTAGGGAGAATGCAGGTCAAAAATTGACAAAATTATATCATTTTAGCATGAATTTTGTTTGTAACACTTGTTTCTGCTAACTATTAGTGATATTAAGCCATTATTGCCATACGGTTTCAACGTTGTTAAGACTGTGCCAGACCCTGATTTAAAAGGTTAAAAAAATGTGTCATGTGTGTGTATATGTATCTATACTAATAAAATAAAGTTTTGCTCTCTCTGTGTGTGTATATATATCTATACTAATAAAATAAAGTTTCGCTCTCTCTGTGTGTGTGTCTGTTGGCGATGGCTAGGAAAATTTAGCGCACCTAGAAGTCTGTAAATTTAGATTTAGGTAGTCCAAACCCTCTCTTGGTGCACCTGACCCCCAGAATTTTAATACAGTAGAGCTAATAAATTGTTTACTAATCTGCAAACCTGTAATCCGCAAAGGCCTCTAATCCACAATCAATTTATGAATGTAAACAAAGAAATTTAATTCTTGAAAAATGCTTCAATGGTGACAAAATTTTGAATTTTGAAATTTTTTTTCACCAATTTTTCTTATCTTTATATATAGCTATTATATATCATATAACATTCTTCTTTATAGTTTAAAATGAAAGCACATTTAATTAGTATATTATTTTATATATTCATTTCTTCATACAGTACTTGTAAAATACAATTTGAGCTTTTGAGATTTTTTTTTTTTAATGATAAAAAATCCTTACTTAGACAATATATTTTATAATTTATTTTTTCATAAAATCGCAATTATAAAATTTAAAAACACAAAAAAAATACATATATATTGCTTTTGAACTCTTACTTAAAGATAAAATTCAACACTATAAACCAAATGTCTTAAAACAGACAACAATTGATGCCATATTTAAGAAATTTAAAAAATAAATTATTTTTTACATAGTTATTACTTTATATATTAAAATGGGTAATTTATTTATATTTTAGTATTAGCAATCTAAATTTGTCCAAAATATGAATTTAAAAAAATGTAAACAAAGATTAAATAGACATGGCCTGTAATCCGCAAAAAGCCTCCAATCCGTACAACACTTGGAACCAAGCTTTGCGGATTAGTGGCTTTCTACCGTATTTTGATAATTAGCCTAGATATTAATTGGATTCTCATTAGCCATCGCTTCTAAAATTACATCTTTTAAATCAAAATGGCAAAAGAAACTAACCAGCGCATTGGATTTGGAAGCTGAAATGAACAAATTCGAAATTATTTTACTAATTAGCGAATTTTAAGAAAACTAATTAAGATATCAATTTGAAAAATTCTGATCATATGTAAAAAAAAAATTCTGCATCTGTCTGTGCAATTTTTGAAAAATTTGGCCGGTAATTTTTCTTAATTTATGCAAAAAACTGCTAAAAATCTGCTGGCGCCAGTGAAAAAAAATCCGAGAAAGTTTCAGACAGGGATCTGCTTTCATTAAAAACTGAACTACAAAGAGATCTGTTTCTCTGGCCGATCCCTCCATTTAGTTTGCAAAAAAGAAAGGAAATAATTGCCAATTTTTACTAATGAACAAAAATTTATATAACTAATTAAGATATAGATCTGAAATTGAGGATGGGAAGTGTTGTCATCTGCCGGCTATTTTAGCGTAACGTCTTCGTTATGTTCTATTTATCAGAAAAATGTAATTATTTTTTTAATGATCGTGTTAATGTAGGTGAAGGTGGTTTTCTTGAACAAATTATTCGTTATATTTGCAGGTATGGGGAGGGAGGGGGTTAACGCCTTGCACTGAGATTGTTATTATCTCGGGCCCGGGCAACGCCGGGCGGATAGCTAGTATATATATATATATATATATATATATAACCATTTTACATATTGTTTACATTTAATTTTTCATTAATACATCAATTATCCTTTTTTTTTAAAAATGTAATTGAAAATTTATCAACATAATTTTATTTATTATTTAATTATACTTATTATTTAACTATCAGTTATCATTCTTTAGACAGTATTTGTTTTAATCTTTTACTAATAACAGTAATTAAATGCTTTTATTAAATCATAGAATATTCACTAATTTTCCATAGTTGGCAGCACCTTATTAATTCATTTGAATACATGTTTGGTGTTCTAGTTTAAATTATCTATAGAGGGAGCTGGTTCTATATATTGGTTTGTGTTTGGCTTTGCTGTACAATAATAATCCTTGGTCAATCATCTTTTAAAACTTATTTTGGCAACATGTACTGATTTTCTCCAATTCATTGCCTGAGTTATGTGTTGACTCCTGTTTGGATCATGTATTCTATCTGGTAACTGTTCTATTCTTTTTCCTATATCCTTTTTAATCTTGTTGTATTTTGAACTTTATGATTTTATTTCACAATTTTTTTCTCTTTTTTATGGGTAAGGTTTCTTTCCTTTTTTTGTTTGTTTTTATTTTTTGAACTTTATGATTTTTTCAGTCCTTTCACAGTTTATTTCTCTATTTTGGTGTGGTAGTCCCAAAATCATTTTCTTTAGCAATGTTATGGCTAATATGATGATAAAACCACACATTTTATTTATGGTAATTTAGGCGTTTGGGACCTGAAGATTCTGTCTAAATTCCACAAATTTCATTTTCAATTTTTAATTTAATTTTTTCTTTTCTTTTCTTTAACTATGTATATGTAATCTATATTCAGAGTGATGGGGGAACACTATTGTTGTCAATTAATTATTACATTCTAATTCCTAATTTCATAGTTTTTGTTGGTGTTTCGGTAATGGTTATATCATCATTATAATTATGCTTATTAATAGGCCCAAAAATAATTTTTTTTTTTTATACAAATTTACTGTACTTAATCTTTTACAAGCCTAAGGAATGAAGCTTAGAAACAATTATTCAAAGCTTTTTGTTGTTTATTCATAAAGGTAAAATATCCATAGAAACTTTCCAAATTATGTTCATCTTAGATTTTATTTTTTTAAATATCATTTTAAACATTTAGATAATTTATGATTTAAAAAAAATCAGTTGGTCACCGATTTAAATCATTTGAATAAAATTGTTGACATCCTAATTTGAAAGTACAGTAGAACCTCGATTATCCGACCTTCGTTTAACCGGAACTCTCCATAAACGACATTTGTATCCTGAACTTTTTATTTTCAGAGTTTTTTTTTACTTTCACATTCCTTGTGTATGCGAACTGTCCTTTCCGAATTATGAGTATAGATAAATATTTTGCCTCTCCTTTTTCAGAATTCCTTTGAAATTAGTTTGAGCTCCCGCAAGCTCAGATCCCGATATAAGAGTACTCTTTCTCTCCCCCCCCCCCCCATTTCAAAATTTGGAAGGCCGTACTGCCGAGAGCTACAACATTCGGATGTTATTGCACTTTCTAATGGTGAGCAAGCACAGGGAACAAAGCCCCCTTTGTCATCTTTTCCCGAACAGAAATTTTCACAGCTTCAGAATTTCGAAAGGGGGAAGAGAAATCAATGTCATATTTTCAAAATAAATTTATTATCCTGCATAATTTGCAACTAGATATTTATTTAGTAGTTTAAATAGTCATAATAGCAGTTCGATGACGATGTCACATATATAAACTAGATGATTATTGATAAATTCTCGATTACCCGGAAATTTCAATTATCTGATGTAGGTTCATTCCCAATTAGGTCGGATAATCGATGTTCTACTGTACATTTTTTTTAACCTATACTACGCTGTAAAAATTGAAAACATGCCATGTTTTGAAGTTTAAAAAACTGCAGTAGCGGAAATTGCTAAACTGAAATTTAATTGCCAGGTGTTGCCAAATCTAAAGAAATATGCTTGAAAAAAGCCATAATAAATCAGTCAATTAAGTTACAGCTTTTAATAAAATTGCATTTAAAAGCAGATTTTTTTCCTCTATATTAAGGTGTAAGAATTAAAAATGTGCGATGTTTAGAAATTAAAAAAAATGCAGTAGCAAAAATTGCAAAATTGAAATTTCATCTTCAAGTGTTGCCATTCGCAAAATGACATCAACATTATGCACAGACACGTTTGTCCTTTATAATATAGATAGATATTTATGAAATCGCTAAAGAGAAGAAAAAAAGAACAAAACTGAAACTTTATGACGTAAACTGTCAACCTTTATGTTTATTTAAATTCTCTCTTAATTTTTAAGTAATATTGTTGTCACAATAGAAATTGGACATTCAGTTTTCCCTTGCGTATCCACGTGGTTAATTCCCGTTTTTAACATTAATTTTAATTATTTAATTAATTTTTCATTATTTCCCATTTAAATTAATATTTCTAATTGTAATAACTTTTAATTACCTTCATTTTAATGTATTACTTTTGTTTTTCAATGTCCGGTTCATTTTCAGAGTTATATTTCCGAACGCCGGAGTTTTCAAGTTCTAATTTATTTTAGTCTTACGTTTTAGCAGTCGCCATTTTATCGGACACTCACGCGGGAAAAAGCAAGTTTTCTCCCATGTGCCTCGATCGTGGCGCATCGCTTCCTCACCGTCCTCGGGTGATGCGCGCGCAGCCGTTACGCCTCGTCGTCGCGGATTGGATGAACCGCCGGTCGGATCATCGAAGCACGTCTCTCCGTGAGGCGGATTTTTTTCAGTTGCAGTACAATCGTCCAGGAGAGCGTTGCTCTAAAAGTTTCCTCCAAGCTAGGCGAGCCACGCAGCTTCGATGAGGCTGTGTACCCATTGCGAGCCGATTGCGATCGTCGCGGTAGTTACTTAATAATGCAAGGATCATTTTAAAAGTGCAGCGTCATCAGACCAGTCCCGATCATGAAGTTCAATGTTAATAAATGAAATTTAGTTACTAGCAATCTATCGCCTATTTTTCTGTGTCCAAGTAGTACTTAATGTGTTTCATCCAGATCAGCAAGATCCAGCTCCAAAAGGTACATAAACTTCGAGGTATCCATTGTAAACTAACATCAGGTATTAACATAAGTACAGCCTTCTTTATTCCTTTGATAAGAAGATGTTTTGAACAACACTAGCGAGAATAACGATCCTGTGGTTACACGTGGAACGTAAGGGTAGCGATCCCCACCACGTGCCACAACGTAATTTATGACTTTCCAGTTTTTCCTCTAAAAACTATACGATATGGCCAGACAGTTACACTCTACTGTGACAATTGTAATTAAATTTTAATAATATCCACTCTTCAATTTAATTAGGTAAATTAACAATTACAATTAACCAATACCTTAATTACACAAATTATACATTTATTTTGACAAATCATATATATGTGCTAAAGCAGCGCTTGGCAATAATTTAGCAACGGAATTTGTGCCCGTCTAGCAATTTAATTTTGGCTTGTCGGATAGCCACAGAATAACATATTAAAATTTCAGCCTTGCTAAAATGACGTGAATATGACCCATTTTTTACCTATAAATCAGGGTCTGGCACGGTCTTAACAACGGGGAAGCTGTTTGGCAATAATTACTTAATAGAACAAATAGTTAGCAGAAACAAGTGTTATAAACAGAATATATCCTAAAATGTAGTAATTTTGACAATTTTTGACCTGTACTGCCTTTACTCACACAGGTAACAATGTCTCCGACCAGCCAAACTGTCCAATTGCGTACTATACCGAACCGTCGTTAATTGATGTTAATATTAATCGTTTAGGCTGTTGGCAGAAAACTACGAGGGTTGTCCAGAAGATTTGGGAAAAATGGAGATTAGATTATTTAAATAGGTTACAGCAGAGATCTAAATGGATAGTGGAAAAGAAAAATTTAACTACAGGTTTAATGGTATTAGTGAAAGAAGACGTGTATGTAAATGGGCCTTAGGCCACATAAGTAAAATTTATACAAGAGCAGATGCCAAGGTTCGCACTAAATCAGGTGAATTAAAGCGTTCAATTACGAAAATAGCTGTTTCAAAATTTATATGACTAAAGAATACTAAGTTATTGAAATTTGTACATTTCAATCCGGGGAAGAATGTTTATGTTGAAAATTACTGTGCATGTGTGACTATTCCGAGACGCCCAGCCAGGGCTGGCAAGTTTCTGCCGGGGTGGTTAAAACCGGCATGGCAGAAACTAGTTTCTGCCAGTAAGTGGCAAAAACTGGCAGAAACTAAGAAATAATAAGAACTTTAACTGCAGTGATTCATAATTCACACATGTATTTGATATGTAAACAACTAAATTAAAACTAAAGATTATGAATAGCAAAAAGCTTCAAAATGATCATGTAATACCTGGTTGATATAATACTAATTTTCTTTTACTTGAAACACAGAAATTTTCATAATGGTAATCTGATGCTGTACAAGTTTAACTATTAATATCATTATTTACAGTTGAATTTCTATTTAAAAGTAAAGAAATTTTCAAAAAATTCTATGATATTTTAACAAATTACTTTTCAGAGAATTTTTAAGTAAATAATATAATGCAATAACTTAAAGATTATCTACTATATAGAATATGGTTATATATATATATATGTGGTTGGAACATTTTCAACTAACAGTCTTAAATTTAAAAAAAGAAGTCAGATTTATTCCTTTCAATACTGTATTTAAATGAAATGTTTTAAATAAACGGAATTACAAGATACACATATAACTACAGCTCCAAGTGAAAAATTAGAATAGAAAACAAGAAAGCACCGATTTTTTTTTTCTTTTCAATTCCTACTATTAGCTCACACCCTCTATATTTATATATCTTGTTCAAGTTTTCAATCTTTAATAAAATACTCTTTATTCATCCATTCAAGTTCAAATACATTTTTTTTAACTTGTACACAATTGATGACAATTGATGTTAATACAGTTTTTTCAAATATTAATTCATAAATTAAATTAATTTTAATTTTATATTTCATTTCTGTTCAAAAGTATGGACTCTCTCCATATTTATAGTCTCACCTTCACGCGTAAAAAGAAAATGGGGCTGTTCACGGACGAAGATCAGGCGGCTCGCAGGCGAAGGAGACTATAAATGTGAAGTGAGTCTATACTTTTGAAGAGAAATGAAATATAAAACTAAAATTAAATAACAAAATTTAATCAATTATTTAATATTTGAAAAACTATTATCGCTAACTGAACTGTAACATCGCTATGGCACTTTATTGTGAAGTTTGGTAATTTTTGAAATTCAATATTTGAACAAGTTGGAAATTGTACGTCAAGCGTTACAAACGAGGTGCGTTCGTACGCACGTTTTAGAATTAAATTCATGATATTCCATGCGTAGAACGGGTTAAACAGCTAGTTAAGTATACAGGGTGATTCATAAAAGATGGGCAGAACTTTAAGGGGTTATAGTACACTTAAAGACAAATAATATTAAATAGGAGACTAAGGGTCCCAGACGTATTCCCAAGGAGATAGGGGGCATTAAAGTTTAGGGTCCGAAATTTCAAATGATTATAAAACATGGAAAAATTGGTCAATTCGTTTGCGGTTTTTGCAAAAAATTTTCTTTATGCCAGTATTTTCTTGAAATAAAATTTTAAAGTTCAATTTCAAAAAATGCCGATAGGGGGCGCTTTAGACTCTGGAGTAACAAACAACTATTTTTTAACGTTATTTTTTGTATTTCTTTAAATGATTTCGAAAGCTTAGACTTAAATTTTGATCTAAAAATCTGAGTCCTAACGAGTAGTTAAGTAGCGTAAACTGAAATTTGAAATTTGAAACCCTTCTCCCCCCAGAACAAAAATCAGTTATTCCCGATCTTTGTGTCGTAGATTAGGCTCTAACTACTGCCGCGTTTTGCTAAAATTATTCTTTATGTCAGTATTTTCTTGAAAATAAATTTTAAAGAAAATTTTCAAAAAATTCCGATAGAGGGCGCTTTAGACTTTGGAGTAACGAACAACTATTTTATACCGTTATTTTTTGTGTCTCATTAAATGCTTTCTAAAGCTTAGACTTAAACTTAAATTTTCAGCTCAAAATCTGAATCGCTGAGCGTGGTTCAGTAGCGAGGGGAGGGGGTTCAAATTTCAACTTCTGAACATAGTTCAGTTTGCACTACTTAACCATGCTTAACGATTCTGTGCTGTGATACGAGGCAAAAATACAACTTTCGTCAAGGACTGCATAGTCGGAATTCACTCATAAAGGCACTGGCACAGTTGGAAACGTCGCTCATGCAAACGTTAAAGCTCCATTCCTGACGCTAGTCACCGGGTGAAGAAGGAAACAGAAAGTATGCAAATGTCAAATGGGGAAGAAGAAGAACACGTATGCAAAATTTCGACACGATTCAGGCATAAAAACCACTGAACGGTGAGTCAAGTGTAAGTCGCTGTAGTAATGAATCGGAAGATGGTGCCCTTCACGAATAAGGAAAAGGCTGAGATGCATTTAATTTACGGAGCGGCAGATGGAAATGGTGCAGAGGCACAACGAATGTACGGAGAGCGATTTCCTAACAGGCGGTTGCCTAACCGCAAAACTTTCGAGCGCTTGCACAGACAGTTGTGTGAGACGGGATCATTTCTCGCTTCCCGGTCGAATGCAGGTCGTGCAAAAAAGGACGAATCAGTAGTTGTTGCAGAAGCCATTCTGGATGTAGTAGCGGCGCAGCCAAGTACAAGTACACGAACAGTGGCTAGCCAGGTGGATACCTCACAGTCCACGACTTGGAGGGTACTGAAGGATGAACATTTGCTCCCGTTTCATGTGCAACGAGTCCAGAAACTGTCTCCAGGGGATTATCCAAATCGTATTGAATTCGCCCGCTGGTTTCTGCAGCAGAACGCGCTAAATCCACATTTTGGACGAACTGTGCTTTTCACCGATGAATGTACCTTCACACGTGAAGGTACATTTAACACACACAATGCACATGTATGGGCGGATGTCAATCCACATGCTACGTATCCACATGCTCATCAGAGACGCTTTTCCATCAATGTTTGGGCAGGAATCCTCGGAGACCACCTAATCGGACCGTACCTTCTTCCTGAACGCCTCAACGGTAAAACATACCTCACATTTCTGCAACATGTGCTGCCAGACCTGTTAAACGTTGTTCCTCCACGCATCCGGCGGGTCATGTGGTTCCAGCACGATGGAGCGCCAGCCCATTACATACGAGACGTCCGCAACTATCTGGACATCACATTTCCGAACAGATGGATTGGTCGAGGTGGTCCTGTTGCTTGGCCTGCTCGCTCGCCAGATCTTTCACCCCTCGATTTCTTTTTTTGGGGACGATTGAAGGCTCTTATGTATGAGACACCCATTGAATCCCCCGAGGAACTGGTCTCCAGACTTTCCGCCGCTGTAGGGGAAGTGCTCGAAAAGCCTGATGTTTTCGCGAATGTTCGCCGTTCCATTCGTCGCCGTTGTTCTGCGTGCATAACCTCTGGTGGTCACAATTTTGAACATTTATTGTGATTACATGTTAATAAATATGCTTTGGTAACATAATCCTAATTTGTGTCTTTTTACCTCGTATCACAGCACACAATGTGTGGACATGGTAAACTGAACTGTGCTCAGGAGTAGAAATTTCAAACCCCTCTCCCCAGAAACTTAACCACGTCTAACGATTCAGATTTTGGGCTGAAAATTTAAGTCTAAGCTTTAGAAAGCATTTAATGAGACACAAAAAATAACGGTATAAAATAGTTGTTCGTTACTCCAAAGTCTAAAGCGCCCTCTATCGGAATTTTTTGAAAATTTTCTTTAAAATTTATTTTCAAGAAAATACTGACATAAAGAATAATTTTAGCAAAACGCGGCAGTAGTTAGAGCCTAATCTACGACACAAAGATCGGGAATAACTGATTTTTGTTCTGGGGGGGAGAAGGGTTTCAAATTTCAAATTTCAGTTTACGCTACTTAACTACTCGTTAGGACTCAGATTTTTAGATCAAAATTTAAGTTTAAGTCTAAGCTTTCGAAATCATTTAAAGAAATACAAAAAATAACGTTAAAAAATAGTTGTTTGTTACTCCAAAGTCTAAAGCGCCCCCTATCGGCATTTTTTGAAATTGAACTTTAAAATTTTATTTCAAGAAAATACTGGCATAAAGAAAATTTTTTGCAAAAACCGCAAACGAATCGACCAATTTTTCCATGTTTTATAATCATTTGAAATTTCGGACCCTAAACTTTAATGCCCCCTATCTCCTTGGGAATACGTCTGGGACCCTTAGTCTCCTATTTAATATTATTTGTCTTTAAGTGTACTATAACCCCTTAAAGTTCTGCCCATCTTTTATGAATCACCCTGTATATTTTATGACACTGTTCATAAAAATATCTTAACTAGTTATATAAATATTCAGATATATATGTATCAGCTAGTTATATAAATATTCAGATCTTGATGATTTTTAATTCTGTGAAATGAATTATATCGTCTGCAAATCAATTTCTGTATTAAAATAAGTATCTCGCTCGCTTGACGATTAAACTTCGAAAGCTCCTATAACAAAAAAGCACCGATTTAAAAAAAAAATTCAAATTTCTTAATAAATATTTTTATTAATATCTCCTAAAGTTTTGATTCGATTTTAATAAAATTTGAAATGTCTCGACAAAATTCTGCAAAGATAATATATTTTAAATTGCAAACCATTTGGTTGGGTAGTTTTTGCGTTGTTATATGCGGACAGACAGACAGACAGACGGACGGACCAAGCGACGACTATAGGTGCTACGTATTTATATAATTACGAACGCACCTAAAAAGGAATTGTGAAAAAAGGTTTTTTATGTATTGCTTATACAAAAAGTAATACAGGATAAAACTTAATATTGTAAGAATTTACATAGTTTGTAGAATCTTTTAACATTAAAATTAAAGGAAATAATACAAAAATTTAAATAAATATTCACACTCGGAAAAAATCAAAATATTAGAATAACCATTTACCTGGTTCAAAATATTAGAATAATGCAATGTAAATAATATGTTTAAAAAAAAAAAAGAAAAATAGTTATTCTTTAATATTTTGTAGCATCACCTTTACATTTTATAACAGCACAAACTCGCTTTGCCAAGTCGGCTACAAGTGGTTCACAATATTTTCTGCCCAGACATGACCATGCCGACTCTATGCTGGAAAGAAGCTCAACTTTGTTTTTTTGCGCAATATCTATTACGCCAAAAATGCTTATTTTATGCAACCTTCTGAACCAATCAGGAAAATTCATAAGTATTCTAATTTTTTGAACCACCTATTTTAGTATTCTAATATTTTGAATAATGAAAATAATTTTACAAAAATAAAATATTCACTCAAAAATTAATATTTTAAAGTTTTAATTTTCTATAATAACATGCTAATGTATTAAAACATCCACCGCTGTTCTTTTCAATTGTACTACAGTGAAATAAACCTAAATGCAATTCCAAATACAAATGGAATTATTCTAATTTTTTGATTTGGAGCTGTATAACATTTCTATGAGAAAGATTTTTTACAGTTGTTATTAAATTATGTTAAATTACAGAAAAGTATTTTGAGTAAGTATTGATTACTTTTTCTTTTCTTTTCTTTTCAGGGTTTAATTTAAAATAAGTATTCAATATAGTTTTCTATTTTGAATTTTAAACTGAGAATAATTGTTTATATATAAAATTACACAACCATATTATAACAAAAATTTTATCTGTTACATTGCTCATTTTTTCTAATACAAATTTATTTATTTTAAATTAAAACTATCCACAGTATTTTATTTGTAATTTGCCCTGAATAAAATGTACTTAAGGAATTTAATACTACTAAAAAAGTCTCAGATTATGTCACAAAATGTGTTTATGCCAGTTGTTGCCAGTTTCTGCCGGTTAAAACATAACCACTTTCTGCCACTGGCACGACAGAAACCACTTTCTGCCGGCAAAAACTCAGCCCTGCGCCCAGCTCCTATTAAGTGAATCATTCAACACGGAAAGAATTCGCGGTTAACGCATGCACAGAAGACATTTTCAGGATGTTTCCTGTGTAGAGGCAGATATAAAGCAAGGATTCTTTCAGGATTCATTCGTACTGCCGACCCATATCGCTGTATCACTGCACGAACTGATAAGTTTGGATTACAACATATATTAGGTATATATCATTTGATTGTATATTATCTTGTAAAACAAATTGGAAGAACTGTGCATTTTCTTGCATATATACTGCATCTAAAACAAAAAGAAGTTTTAGAGTTATCTCAACAAGAACAAGACGACGCTTTTGATTTTGCAAAGCAAAGGTAAATGTTAATCATTAAATTCAAGGCAAAGAGTTCACCTGTCCAAGAATGCTTCTTTGAATCTAGTATTGTAAAAACTGTAACAGCATATGAATGGTAGAAAAGCCAAAAAAATGTAAATTTAATAGCAAAGTTTGTGAAATTGGACAACTTTTAAAAGAAAAGGTATCTTCTATCTTCTGCCAGTGTAGAGAGAATATTTTCAAAATTTGGACTTGTTCAATCTAAACTACAAAATAGATTCAGACTTGAAAAAGCATCAAAACTTGTGTTTTCTATATAAAGTTTTTAACTAAAATGTAAAAATTCACATGTTCTAATATTAAAAAATTCTATAATAGTGATTGATTTTTTTGGTATATACATAGATGACAACATTGTAAAGACCATGTCAGGAGTAAAATGGCTAAATTTCAGGAAGTTTGGACACTCTTCAGGAGTCAAATATTAGCGTTTCAGGAGTTTTACACAATTTTTTTTTTCAAGCTATAATTTTTAATATGTTTTACAAATATTCTCTAAATCCTCACTTTTTACAGTATTTGTATTTATCCTTACAAACATAATTAAAATAAAGGTTACTTAATTTACTTTCACTTTTTAAGTATAAAGGATTTTTTGTAATAAATTTATAAAAAAAAGCATTAAATTTTTTAAAAATCCCTACAGAGCAAAAAATTCGGGATCAATATAATTGTGCAAAATTACGTGACCAATTGACAAAATTCTTGATTTTTTGCTACAGCTGACTGAAAAAGTTGCAATTTTTTGCCACGTCGGATTAACGAAATTTGTGACAAGATTCACAATTCTTAACAACAGATTGACAAATCACTTTTTTTTTTTTTACGACCGATTGATGAAATTTATGAATTTTTGCCTTGACCGATCCACAAATTTCATGGTATTTTTCAACGATCGATTGAGAAATTACTATATTTTTCAATGACCAATCGATGAAATCTGAGATTTTTAGCCATAAGTGATTGAAGAAATTTGCGATTTTTTTCAATGCCCGACTGACACAATTTGCAATTTTGCTTTTCAACGATGGATTGATGAAACCTGTGAATCTTTTTCATTCACAAACATTGACAAAGTTTCCAATGTCGAATTTCTCCCCATGACAAGCTGATGAAATTCAATTCACTACCCCCCTCCCCTCAATTTTTTACAACTCTGCTTTTGTGGATGAAATTGCTAATATACTTATATATATATCATATTCATCGATAGAAGCATTGCATCTTTCAATGTTTAAGGATTAATAAGACTTTTTGCTCAAAAAAAAAATTAAAAAAAAAATAAATAAATGTTTACTACCAGTTGTAAATAATTAGGTTACACATTTGATGCTACATAAAGCAAAAGATGTTATCACTTTAACATTTTAATAGACCAGAACAGCATGATTTTATCTTTAAAAAAATCCCTGACGGCTCGGTCTACAGGCACAGGTAGATTTCGAAGACGCAGACCGTGGGGCACCTGTTTATTGGGAATTGCAGAAGAAAGACCTATATGCCATGATGTGGCAGTTGGGACCACACCCACTTCAAAATATACCTCTGCCTGTAGGTGGAGCCAGCAGTGATTTTTTTGTTTTTAATTTTTTTTTACCGTAAAAGTTGGTCCTATAAAAAAATTGTCAATATAAAAGTTGTAGATAATTTTAAGGAGATTTACAATAAATTAAGCAGATTTGATATCTTGGAAATTGATGAAGTTATGAATTTTTTTGTTATGAAACCCCAATTCCCCCCCCCCCCCCCCTTCCTCGGTGGCATTTTTAAAGAAATCAAAAATCTGTCATACATAAATTTTTGGCCCTTTTCCTAGAAGTAATAAGAACTTTAAACGGATTCGATATGTATACAAATTAAGAAGTTATGGGTTTTTTCTGTTTTTGCGTCTGCTTGTAGGCGAAGCCAGCAGGGGTTTTTTTTTTTTTTTTTTTTTGGTCCGTAAGAGTTGGTCCTATAAAAAACTTGTCAATATAAAAGTTGTAGATAATTTTAAGGAAATTGACAATAAATTTAAGCGGATTTGATATCTTGGGAATTGACGAAGTTATCAATTTTCTTCTTCTAAACCCCCCCCCCCCCCCCCCTTGGGGCCATTTTTAATGATATCAAAAATCTGTCATACAGCATTTTTCGGCCCTTTTCCTAGAAGTAATAACTTCAAATGGATTCGATACATATCATAATTAGGAAATTATGGGTTTTTTTCTGTTTTCACAAAAAGACCCTCCCCCCTGGTTTGATTTTGCCCGTTAACGAACTTGACCAAGATTTTATGCCCCTTGATTTTATGCATCGATTTGAAAGAGATTTGTGCAGAATTATTGGAGTTATTGTGTCCATAAAAAAGTACATAGATAGATAAAGTTTTCAACTGAGGGTGTTTTTGGGTTCTGGGAGTCATAATTAGCATAGATCTGCAAACATTTTTCAAAAATTCCAACTTAGGGAAGAATGTAATAGATAGTATTTCTTACGAAATCTACCTAAAAATATATTTATGAGCATATTAAAAAACATTTACTAATACATAATCCAATACATTAGTAATACATAATCTAATGAGGTCGTCTATCATAAATATTAAAAATTACAAATGAAAATTACATTCTATGCAAAAAATGAAGACCCACCTGTTTCTAGCAATTCTTTTGCGATCATGGATACAGTTTGATACATTTTACTAATTGTTTGTATTGGACCCCCAGGTGCTCGATTCAATCCTAAAAAAATAATAAATTACAGAATTATATTACATAATGAGCTTCATAATATGCAGCAAAAAGTCAAATAAACATCCAGAGGCAATAAATTTAAAACAAACATTTAAAAAAGCTATCTATTTAGCATAATTATATTATTAAATCTCAATGCTGTCAGATATAAAAAATACATAAAACAATTTAAAATCTTTACATGATGTAGAAAAAATGCATGTTGATACATAAAGGTTTTGTTACATAAAGCATCAAAGGTAAACAGTGGGAAAATAAGCAGCTTCCTCAGAAATGTATTTATTATTATTAATATTTTATCTAATCAAGGGCTACATATCTGTAGCCCCCAAGGAAGGTCATCCTTGCTCCCCTGCCCCCTCAAAATGAAATCTTGGCTACACTACTATTTTGCATTTAATTACCTGCAATAGTTTCAGAATATGCAGAATTTAGGGACACACAAATACCCAGTATTTTTCATGAAAAATGATAAACTATTCAATAATACTTTGATAATTTCCACCAATCTCTAACACTAAACTTTTAAAAATTCTTTTGAATTTGTAAAAAACGCCTCTCTTACCAACTATGACTTATTAAAGATATTTTACTATTGATTTTATACACAAGTATTGGAAGCACGCTTTACAATATATTTGTTGTTTTGAATTTAATTTTACCCAGGGATCGGAAGTAGCACGCTACAAGTAGCGAAACTACAGTAGTAGCTACTTTTTACAGTAGTTTGCAGTGTAGTATGCAACATTTTGAACATGTAGTGTAACGAGTATTGCGATAAAAAAAAATCAGTAGTTTGTAGCGAGAACCGTCGCTACTTTTAACACTTCAGGAATTTAAAAAAAAAAGTGCCATTCTGCAAATCACGTGGCCAAAATTTGCTTCTTTTGTACAAAAATTGTTCTGGTCAACAATTTGTGAATCTCAGAGCACCAAATCTCAATTGCACAGCAATATCAATGCACCGCAGGAAGTCAGATTTTGCCTATCGACACTTGCTGCTAAAATAAAATACTAACTGACCAAAGGAATTAATTTTCTTGCTGTCAACATTTATCTATTTACTCGTTATTTGGTCTTCGTATTTTAATGCCGCGATTCTTATTATAACAAATTGCTTTATTTACAGATTTATTTATTACTTACATTCAGAGTTGTTTTTCAGTAATTTTGTAGATTGTACTATCTTTTAGATAGTATAATCTAACACATAATCTTTAGATGGTTTAGCTTTCCTAAGTTTGCTACAAAATTTGTAAACTAACTTAAAATTAACATTTTGGAGGCAAACAAAACATTTTCTTGTATCTTATCTTTCTTAATTTTTTAATATCCTCAGTTATGTCAAATTTATTTAATTGTATCTCGGCAGACGTGATATAATGAGGGATCGCTTTATTATTTAATTCGTACTTTCAATTTCTAGTGTAAATTGAACTTTTGAGAAAATCTGAAAGTAGCGAAGTAGTGACTACTTTTGAAAAGTAGTTTGAAGTTGCTACTTTTTAAAACAAGTAGTTGTAATTGACTACATTTTAGATAAAGTAGTTGTAGTTCGCTACAATAAAAAAGTAATTTTTCCGACCCCTGATTTTACTTCATAGAAAATCTAGATTTTTTTTTCACCCAAAAATTTTATTATGGTATTAACATAATAAGGTATTATTATTATTTTAATTGAAGTAAGATACACTAAGAGAAAATTATTATGTTTTAAATATATAGAATTTCTTACTAGCAAAATCTAAGAAACTGAGAGAAAAACTTAAGATAAATAATTACATAAATATATAAAAATTAACTAATATTTACCAGAATTTCCCAATGGATAATTTTGCATGTTACTTTGATCATTTAAAGATGCTTCAGGCATAAGTAACAATCCAGGTACAAGTTGTCGTCCTAATTTTCCTTCATTATCAAGTTTCTCAACTGCAAAAATTTTTATTATGCATAATTACATAGTAAAAAAATTTATTTCATTTTTGTAAAAATGATATGCAAATGCAAAATAACAAACCTTCATGCTCAGGAAAAGATTTCCTCTTTTCACCATCTTGATTTTGATATATGTGGATACCCTGAAATAATTTTTAATAAATAGATATAATTATTACATATTAAAGCACTCAGAAATTAAAAAATATATATGAGGTGCATTCAATAAGTAAAGAGCCATGGTCACCTGTGACAACAGCAGTTGTTTTTATTAAAAAAATACTGACGCTGATGGTTTAACATTTATCCCACTGTGAAACTATGCAGGAATATCCCCTCTCATAGAAAGTCTTTGGTTGCTGCAAGAACAAATTTCAAACCTTTTCCTGCACTTCATCGTCTTCTATGTAAATGTTATTGAGTTCTCCAAACACATGAAAATCACAGGGAGACAGGTCAGGATTATAAGGGGGATGGTTTAGGACCTCCCACTTAAATTTTAAGGGCATAAAAGAGAATAATATCACAAGACAGTTTGCCAGGTCTTTTTGATTTTATTACTTTTTGAAAATTAATCAGTGTCTCTTGATACCGGGCTGCATTAATTGTGCCGCCTTTTGGCAGGAACTCGATAAATAGTGGTCTGTATTGGTCGAAAAAAAAATGTTAACATGACTTTGCTTGCACTGCTGTGAACGGCCTTGCTTTTTTTTGAGCGGTGGTGATCCTGTGTGTTTTTCATTGCAGACCTTGGCGCTTTGATTCTGGTTAATAATGGTGGTACCAGCTCTCGTCCCCCATAACAATTTTGGACAAGAAATTCACACTTTCGGCTACATAACGTTGCAGAAAATTCATTGACATGGCCATGCGAAAGGCTTATTGTGCTGGTTTCAAATGACGAGGAAGCCATTTCGTGCAATACAGCAGTGTGTTCTTGATAATGCAATGAACTCCACCGACACTCAAGTTAACATTTTTAGGCAGATTTCATAAGAAATACTACCTATTACATTCTCTCCTGAGTTGGAATTTCTGAAAAATTTTTGCAGATCTATTCAGATCATGACTTCCAGAACCCAAAACCACCCCAAGTTCAAAACTTTATCTATCTATCTATGTCACTTTTTTATGGACACAATAACTTGAAAAATTCTGCACTTATCTCTTCCAAACTGATACATAAAATCAAGGGACATAAAATCTCGGTCAAGTTCGTTAATGGGCAAAATCGAACCAAGGCGGTGTGATAAAGATATATCACAGTTTTATCTTTTTAATTACTTTATATTTCAGCTCATCGTATTTCTGTATTTTATAGCCTTTCCAGTTTAAATTTGCTGTTCTTTAAAAGCTATTTATCGGCAATTCCGCTCCACGCAAGTGGTTTTCACGGCGTTACTTCATCCCTCCTTCGTGCTCTGAGTTCGCTTCAATCGGCGCTGAGCTGTGACGTCATCGCATTCGGCGGCTCTTCCCCGCTCCTGTGTTTTGCGCATGCGTCGCTCTTGTTCGATGTGTTCTCCGGACTTGGGAAGTATTTCATATTTTGGCTGTGTTGCGCTGCAGGTGATTGGGCATGTCTTTCAAACACAAATTAGAAGGATTCTTTTAATTGTTAAATGTTAATGAGTTTTTGATTTGTTATTTTAATTTTCACGTAATTCATAATCAACAAATTAGTTTAAATTAATCTTGCTTTCACATTTGTGCACCCCTGTTATGGGTATATATACTAATGTTACGCATTTTTCCAACAGAATTTTAATAAAAATGATGCTGTAATTTTATGCTAAATGTCGTCTGGTCTGGAGGCCTGGCCTGTGCCGCCGCTCGTATCCTAGAATTGCCGTTGCGCGGATTCTTTGGAGATCAATTTCGCATTTTCAGTTTTTAATTATTCTATAAAAATGCTGTTGTAAAATTTAATTTAATATTTTAAAGGTTTAAATCAACTGGTAATTTAATTGACTCCTGAATTAATTCTATAATTCTTCATGGACTTGGCCAGAAGGTATATTTCAAAGATTCGAATTTTACGAAATTTGAGCCAGTACTTTTTAAAGACTTGATGTGCAGCTGATTTTATCCTCATCCTTCCTCCTTCCTCAAGAATTACAATAAGATTTTATGGATCCAATTCTTATGGAGTAATTATTTATAGTCTGCATCTATTTCTTCACACAAGTAAGAATGTTTCATTTATTTTATATTTTTGATGTGATTCTCTCTTCAAAGAAATCGACCAAAAGAACACATGCACAAATCGTGCAGGGTTATTTGCTTATTTAAATCACAACTGCAATAATAATATTTAAAAGTTCACTATACGATCTTATTCCTCCATCCATAAATAATAATATTATTACGGCAATTGATTTATTCCTCCTATCATCAAAAGAAATCCATGTCACAGGCGGGAGGGGATGCTTTTTGTGAAAACAGAAAAAACACCATAATTTCTTAATTATGATACGTATCAAATCCGTTTAAAGTTATTATTACTTCTAGGAAAAGGGCTGAAAATTGATGTATGACAGATTTCTGATATCATTATAAATGGCCCCAAGGGGAGGGGAAAAAAGAGGAGTTCCAGAAGAAAAAGATTCATACCTTTGTCAATTCACAAGATATCAAATCTGCTTAAATTTATTATAAATCCTCTTAATATCATTAAAACTTTTATATTGAGAAGCTTTTTATAGGACCAACCCTTATAGCAAAAAACCCTTCTGGCTCCGCTTACAGACAAAGTAGGCGGAGCCGGCGGGCGGCCCAACTGCCACATCATGGCAAAAAGGTCATTTCTTCTGCAATTCCCAACAAACAGGCGCCCCACGGTCTGCATCTTCGAAATCTACCTGTGCTTGTAGGCCGAGCCATCGGGGATTTTTTTCGCTATATTGGCAACACTTAGACGTCTGTCTGCATGAATCATGTCATCCACTTTAGCGACAATGCCATCACTAACACTATTTGGAGCACCAGATCGTTCATGCTAGCGATACTCCACCTTCGCAAAAACACTTGTACCACACCTTCACTGTGGAAAGAGACATGCAATGTTCCTCGTAAACAATAGACATTCGCCTGTGGATTTCCATTCCTCCACAACCTTCTGCTGTAAGGAATCTCACTACGCATCATTGTTTCTGTTTTGATGCTTCCATTTCAAAGGTTGAACATGAAATTCATTTTGGACGGCACTGGGTCTCTTATCTCACCTTCTCGCCACAAGCCCTCTTGCATCAATAATGCATATGGAATAGTTTCTACATATAGTTGGCAGTTTTCCCCTCACAATGCTGCTAAAGTTTAAAAAAAAAACGGTTGGGCGTAACAGGCTCTGGCTCAATATTTATTGAATGCACCTTATATATATATTAATAAAACAAATTATCTTAAAAATAGTAAAAAATATTAATTCAATCTATTTTTTCTTACTATAAAATTTAGACTATGCTCCCACTCGAAAGTAAGCTCTCTGCCTACTGTTCAGAAATTCTCTTTTCCAATCCCAAATATAAACCCCCGCTACAAAAATTGATTAAAAAAAAAATCCAATTTAAAGAATTTTCCACTTTTGTTTTCATATAATTAAAAAAAAAACCATGTGGAAAATGCTCACTTATATTCTCTTTCTTCCCCCTCCCCTCCCCCAGCACAAAAATTTTAAAATCTTGAAAAATTATTTGGTACCATTTCTTACTCTTTTAGCAACAATAAGTAAAAAATCAATCATCTAAATTACAACACCTTCCATCTGAAATTCTTGCTTTCTCTACCACCCCCTCCCCCCAGAATAAAAAGTTTAAAATGTTTAAAACTCTAATATAAATAAATATATAAATATATATATGCTCTATTTGTTGGTCTCTAGTAACAATAAATAAATAGAAATTTAAATTATCCATATACTCCTAATATGTCTGATTCTCCCTTTTCCCACCATGCAGCAAAAAAAGAAAAAAAAATTAATTTTAAAACTATTTAAAAAATAATTTCGTCCTAATTGTTGCTCTGTCGTAACAATAAGTAACAATAATCCATGAATTATCTGAATTAAAGCCCCCACCACTCCTATCTCTCTGAAATTTATGCTTCTCTCCATCAGCATACAATTTAAAATTTGTAAAACTCCTTATTTAAAAAAAAAATATGCTATGATATTTATTGTTCTCTAGTAACAGTAAATAAATAAATCAGCCATTTAAATTATCCCACTTACCCCTAAAATGTCTGCTTCACCCTTTTGCCACCCACTAACAAAAACAAGAACGAAAAATCATGCATCAAGCATAGATTATGAAACACTTTCCAAAACAGCCAGAAAACTGTAACGAAACTTCACCGTTAAATAAGGTAAAAGAAAATATGTAAGTAAACAGTTTAGAAAACATATAACACATTGAAAGATGCAGTTTTCGAAATTACCTTCCATTGTCAAAAAAGTAATCTAATTATTTTGTGCAGCCCTGTATATGATCAATAGATTTGAATATATAGCATGATAAAATTTAGTTTAGTTAGAATATTCACATTTAACAATTTTCGCCAATCTATGGAAAATGCACTCGAAATTTCTTGTACAGATCTGTATATTATCTGAAGACTTGTACACACCACATATTAAGGTAAAAAAGTAAAAACTGCATTCAGGTAAAAAATGCAAAAGACAATTTAAAACTCACTTCCAGCAATTACCAACTGTAAATGACAATATCTTTATTTTGCGCAACCCTGTATATGAATTTATTTATATTCCACATACTTATATTAGTCTACTAAATATAGTTCAGCAGGAAAATGCGTAACACAATTAAAAACTACCCTTAAGTAATTCACTCCCATAGTCTGTAACACTTACGAATTCCCTTGTGTAGCCCTGTATATGATCAACTTGACAATATGACTTTACACATCCATGTACTATGAAAAAATTTAGTTAAACTTAAATATGCAAACCAAAGTTTAAAACACACTTATCACACATAGACTGTAATTATCACATATGTACTGTAACCGATATCAATTGTGTGTCCCTGTAAATTAACGATAAATGCAATGCACACCATACTTTTAAGCAAGTAACTTATAGTGCACCTCAGTAATGCATATAATTTTCATTATGTTTCAAATAGGGAAACTTCATTAAATTTCACTGCAAATAATTTTTCCCCCATTGAACGTCGTGTAACAATTCTTGTTGACCCTGTAAGTGAATAATAAATGCTTTGTACCCCATATTCTATAAAAAGCATGTTTTAATGTGCTTCATAATTATATATCAATTTCATCAAGTTTCAAATGGTGTAGCATCATCAAAATGCACTTGAAACGATTATTCCCCATTGACTGTAATGTAACTGAATACTTTTGACTGTCCCTGTAAAAAAACTAAGTGCTACACACTTCAGTTGCAAAAGGAACATCAGGGTTCATACAGAGTTGGGAAGAAAAAATCCAAGGAGTACCGAAAAAATCCAAGGAGTCCAAAAAATGTTAAGGATTTGCCATTTTTTGTTGTTGCTTTTATGTGCTGCATCGTTATGTAGTATGCACACTCCATTTTTTAATGCCCAATTTGGAGACTAAAACAAATTTTACTCTATTAGAATCTAATTGTTAGTGCCGGAATTGCACAGTATTCACAAAATATGGCTTACTGATTTCGTAAGTTTAAATAAAAAATAGACAATCAATTGCGATCTTCTGGGGGGAGGGGGGAGAATTCGCATTTTTCGCGATATTTTAATGGAAATTCGTGTTTTATTTCGATCGTTTTACGAAACTGACGTTTTTTCGCCATCTTTTGATGGAAACTGCGTGTTTTTTGCGATCCTTTGACGAAATTGGTGTGTCTTTTGCAATCATTTGAAGAAATTTGCATGTTTTTTGCGATCTTTCGAGGAAATTCACGTGTTTTTCGCTATATTCTGGGCAAAATTCGTGTGTTTTTCGCTATATTCTGGGCAAAATTCGCATTTTTTTTTTTTCACAATCTTCTGGGGGTAAATTCGTGTTTTTTCGCGATCTTCTGGGAGACATTCGCGTTTTTTCGCTATCTTTAATGGAATTCGCATTTTATTTCATTGTTGACGAAACTGTCGGTTTTTCATGATCTTTTGATGTAAATCGCATGTTTTTCTCGATCCTTTGAGGAAATTCTCATATGTTTCGAGGAAATTCGCATGTTTTTCGCGATCTTCTGGGGGAAATTCACGTTTTATTTCTATTGTTTGACGAAATTGAAGTTTTTTTCACGATCTTTTGATGGAAACCACGTGTTTTTCCTGATCCTTTGATGAAATTTACGTGTTTTTCGTGATTTTTTGAGGAAATCCACATTTTTCTCGATCTTTTAATGAAATTCAAGTTTTTTCGTGATCCTTAGAGAAAATTCACATTTTTTCGCTGTCTTTTAAGAAATTCACAATCTTTTGAAGAAATTAAGAGTTTTTCCGCGATCTCTTGGAGAAAGAGTTTTTTCACGATCTTTTGACAAAATTTACTAATTTTTTTCGCGATCAATTGACGAAATTTGACGTTATTTTTTGGAATATATTTGCGAAAAATGCGATTTTTCCGAGATTCTTGGCTAAATGCCAAACATCGATAAAATTTAAAGTAAAGTACAGTGTTGAAAAACGGACTTTACGGACCTAATAATTGAAAAACAGACCTAGTGGGAGACCTGCTATAAGATTATCTTAACCAATCAATGCTGTGCTTCAGATAAATGACGTACATAAGGGATTTGCCGTGCATTTTACAATCACAATTTTTTCCCCCTCGGCAGCAATATCTCTTGCGTCCGAAGCCGCAATACAATTTAAGGAGTTTCTAAGGAGTTGTTTGCTTATCTAAGTAGTTCTAAGTACTACTTGGAAAGTTTTCATTTCTAAGGAGTTTCCAAGGAGTCTAAGGGGTCTGTGCGAACCCTGGGAACATGCTATAGTAAATGACAATAACATACAAAAATTTCAAGGTGATCCGAGCATTTATGCGAGTTAGAGCATGGACAGACGGCAGACAAACCGAAGTCAAACACTTTTCAACTAGGTTGGAAAGTGTTAAAAACAAAAATTTTGAAAGTTCTATGGTTAAAAATTTTTTTGCTGTATTTGTTGCTATCTAGTAACTATAAATGGATATCCAGTCATCTGTGAGAATCACACTCCATACCTCTTTTTAAAATATCATTTTTCTAAATCATCAGAACCCATTAATTACTAAATATGGATGTTCTCAAGTCAGATGATTTCATTTATTAAATATTACTAGATAATTTCTTCTTCTAGGCTGTCAATTTATAATTGTTTAAAAAAAGGGGAAAACTGTAGTTTTTTCATATTTGAATTGAGTGGTAAATGTTTGCATATTTGGCCCAATTGTTTTTAATTTTGCCTTTTTATAATCCACAAGTAGTGATTATTTTCAAAATTCACATAACTTATTTTACTTTCTAAGGGACCCCCACCTGCACTTTGATAACAAAAGCGCAGATTAAAAGTTCTACTGTGCTTCGTCAATCATCAGAAAATATGCCATGTTAAATATGCCTAGAATAATCACTAAAATTTGATTGAAGTAAAACACCACACGGATTCAATGGCTTTAGTGATGAATTAAACCATTCATATAAAAGATATGCAAGAAAGACAATGCAATTTTAATTTGTCTTAGATTGTTAGATTTTACTGAAAGAAGTTTAGCATAAATATGGACATCCATGTAATGGATAGAGAAGAATTGAACATTGTAAGTCTTTGTATGATGATTGACCAAGTTGCCGAAATTTGCAACTTTTTGAGGAAACTGACACAAATTCACACTTTTTAACTTTCATAAGCAAATAACTTTATTTGGGACTTGCATAATTTTCAAGATCAGGCATGCTGCTTCCCACGGGCGGGAGTCTCCTGCCCTGATATTTTTTAAGGAAGGGATTGTACAGTTTTTGACAGGAACCATCCTACCCTGAACATAAGCATTCAGCATTGACAATCGATATTTTATTTATAAAAAGGAAAAAGATATATTAATTTAAAATAAAAATTTACAACAAATTCTTGCATCTTTATACTTTATTTTTATGTAATGACGTCAAAATAACTAATAAAAAGAAAAGTGCCCAGTTAAACTGATGGCATTGAGCTCACAGGCTATTCACAATAATTGTATATTATACTCTTATTTCAAAGAATAATGCCCTCAAAAAATTAAAAAAATCTATAATAAATTAAGGGGGATTAACCCCTCTGTTCCCCCCTTTATACTTAACCAGTGAACCCCAAAACTAACCAGGGAAGCGCCTTATCATAATGAACCTATATACAAAACTTGAAGCAAATCAGATAATTCTGCATGAAAAACCAAATTATCTAACTTAATGGGGTGGGGGGAATCAACCCCCCGTTCCTCCTTCTTTATAGTTAACCAATGAACCTCCAAACTAATCAGAGAAGCGTTTTATCACAATGAACTTATATGCAAAATTTGAAACAAATAGAATGATTCTGCATGAAAAACCCATTTATCTAAATTAAGGGGGGGGGAAATTAGCCCCCCGTTCCCCCCTTTATACTTAACTAATGAAACCCCAAAATTAATCAGGGATGCGCCTTATCACAATGAACCTATAACCAAAATTTTAAACAAATCGGATATTTCTATCAAGAGTTATCGCGTTACGTACATACATACATACATACGGGCGGGCACATTAGCTCTCAGGCTTTGATAGCCTGTGAGCTAAAAACCTAAATAAAATACATTGGAATGTACACAAGAATTACTAAAACATGAAAGGTGAAAAGTAAAAGTTTTATTCCTGTATAACATCACTTATTTCACGGATAAAATTTTTACATTTATTGAGATAATTTAAGCAGAATAAAATCTAGGAAATTTATGACTTAAAAATGCAGTTCAAGCAGCAAGTACTAAGCAAATTCAGGATATTTCAAATAATTATACTACAAGGCAATTTTAGAATGTCTTCACATCCCTGTAAGTTATGTAAAATGTCTTTTCATTATCTAATACTAATTTAGTACTGATGCACCACACTTGATAGAAACCTGGAGCGAACTGCGCATGGGCGAAAATGGCTAGTCCATGTCGAAAATGGGGAAGTCCGTAAGTCGTAAGTACGCTGCCTAAGATAAAGAGCAGTGATTTCAGCTTCTTTTGCCGGGGCTATTCTCCCAACAGTGTGAATGGAATCGGCTTGGCATTCTGCCAACCGGAGTTCTTAGAAGCGTGGTTGAACAGAATACACAGCATGTCCCAAAATTTCCTGAGCTGATCCTATAAACATAAAATTAAGAACTGAAATGAAAATTTTGACCTATGTTTATTCGAAAAAATCCCTGCCGGACTCAAAGCACGACGACCCCTTTAGAAGCCAGCAACTCCTGCACAATGATCGAAATGTATGCTGGTGCAATGTCATGCAAGAAAGACCAACTGCCTTGCTGTGAGCATAGAGGACGAATTCTGCATACTCAGCAATGAAATGCTTCAACGCTTCCAAACAGCAACATCCAGTAACAGTACTACCTTTAATTTTATGTTCGTTCGTTGTTCAACCTTCGTGAGTTTCAACATGATCACGTTACACTGTTATAACATACCGGATGCACTTAGCATCACACAACAGATAGCAACGTGAAATTGTATTGCTTTACAATACGAAGTGTAGTCGGACTTTCCACATCATCTGTGGAGACTCAGCACCATCTATAGGCCAGTAATTTAACTAAGTCCGGAAAATTTTGGGACAAACTGTGTAAAACAAGAAATTCATATTCAGGTTGCCAGGGGATGGGAGACAAAAGCTCACATTGTTGTCACATTTTACTAAATTTGAAAAAAATTACCTCAAGTCCAGGGGTTTTGTTATGTTGTTTACCAGGAGGAATAATAGGCTTAGAATATCCCATTAACTGTAGCATAGCTTCAGCAGCATTACGCTTTGCAGTTTTTTTATTTGGGCCAGTACCATTCGTTGTCAGATCTCCAAGAGAACACTAATAAAATGAACACAGACATACATTAAAAACAATTTTTGAAAATGAAGTAAAACACACTCAACAAACATGTATATAATAAGTACTAGTAAGAGACTAAATTTGTATATACAGTAGTGGAAAAAAGATAAAGACATAATTAAATTTCTAAAATAAGACAGTATTATAATTTATTCTATTTTTAAGAAAGATACTCCTAAAAAATCTTTCTGTCAGACATATGGTAAAAACTTGCATAGTTTTACTTGTCTAAAATACATTCATACAGGAAATGAAATTGGAAAAAAATAATAAACATCAGAGAATTCAACCAAATTAAAACTAGTTAATTAAAACATCCTTATTTTCATCCACTTTTAACTTTCTCAAAGTTTTAGAATGAGAGATTATGTAAATGTGTTATGTACAATGCAAGAGATTATTTGTCTATTTGACAGGGAAACATTTCAAATTTTTTTAAAAAAATTGTGGGCAAGTTGTTTTTTATTGTATGCTAATTTAAGGGGACCGTGTGCTCTTTGAACAACTTTGAGTATTTTAAAATATTTTTATGACATTAAACGGTTTTATGAAGAACATTTATTTAATTTTAAAAAAAAATGAAATTCTGGGGGTTTTTTTGCCTTTTTTTTTTTAAAGAAAATTAAAAAAAACTACACTTTTTTCTCATTTTTTTATGGAAATGGAAAAGTGGAATATGGAAAGTAGAAAAAATGTGCAGGTAAACAAGGTGTTTTAATATGTTTCTTGTACAGGGATCATACTCGTTTTAACGAAAAAATTACCTGAATATTCATGCTTTTTTCTTTTTAGAAAACAGAAATCTGGCGAAACAGGAGATTTTCCCCTCCCATCTTATAGTATTTTGGACTTTTAATACAGCTGGAGCCAATTAAATCTCAACTAATAACAATGAAAATATAATCTTCACTAACCTGCATAATAAATTCACGCTGGCGTGGTTCACCTCTTTCATCAATAACAGTATATACAGGTTCTCGCTCTTTTTTTGCTTGCTGTATTTGGATAAGACGACTTATTGGATTGATACCTTGTCCATACTGTGGATCAGCCTTCTGTTCCTACGACAAAGTTATTTAATAATTTAAACATAAAAAAGACATCACATTCATTCAAGCATGAATTTCCAGTTAAATAGTTTATGTATAAATACGTATACATACTTGCCAACCTTCAATTTTTCATCCATAAAATGTCAATGTGGGTTAATTTGATCCAGGTTAAACATGTTTTGAACCAGAAAATTTATTTAATCAGACTTGCCAAGTTCTGAAACCCAAAAATCAGGAGATTTTATTTTAGAAATCAAGAGATTGTTTTTTAGTAAAAAACATTTTTTAAATGCAAGAATGTTAATTTAAAATTGTGCTTGGTTTTGCTTGGCCTAAATTGTGTCAGTGAAGATTAAATATATCATTTTTACTCATATAAGAAAAATATTTATACTACTTCTTAAATGTAGAAAAAATTCAAGCATATTATATTCAGGTTGTTTACAATGATTTTAAATTAACTACGAATAACCGAGGAAAATTTTCTTTCTTCATAGTGAATATTTAAATTTTTATTTGAGGCAATTTTTGATAATCAAAATAAACTATTGGAAAATATGCAAGAAAATCAGGAGTGCAGGAAAACATGCAAAAATCTGGAGTCTCCTGCCAAAATTGGGAAACTTGGCAAGTCGGATTTAATGCATAATTTATTCAATTTCATGTTTCAACATGGAACTTACTTGGTTTCATTACTTTAAAGAAATGTTCTGGTTTTAAACGTGTTTAACCGGGACCAAATTAAATATTTTATAGAATAATAACGGGAGGATGGCAAGTTTGCATATACATTTATTTATAAACACCTAGTTTTGAATAATAATCGTCCCTAATCGGGGTCAATGACAAGTTGGCGCATTCTAGCCAATATGTTTCTTATTTTGGCACATTACTGTTTTGTATCATAGACTTTTTTTTGTGTGTGCGAAACATTAAATGTTTTACTGGCTGATCATTTTGCTTACTCACACATGTTATGCTCTTTGTTTCTTAAATTTTACAAGGTTTTATACAATCACCTTCACTTTCTTGCTAACATTGCTAGCCTAGCCTAAATTATGAAAGTTTAGCCAAAGCCTCTAGCAAAAGTGTCATGTAAGCTATAAAACAGAAATTTAAAATCTCTACAAAGGGTGTTTACGCATTTTTAGAATATTTCTGGGCCGTTTTCTTAATGTTTAAAAATGTAAAGACTATTTTTTTAAATTTTCGATCTAACCTTGTTTCTAGATTATAAGTCTGCATTGTGTTTTCCACGATAGAAGGTTTTTTCCTTAAAATTTTCAATGGTATTTCTTGTCATTCCTCTTTCTTACTACTTTCCAGAGTCCATCCATCATGGTTGGTTTGCGCCTTTATTTTCAACAGACCAAAGGCACAATAATCCACAGGTGAAATGTCAGGCAACTTCACAGGAATGTGTTGAAAAGGTATACATATATATGCAATACTGGTGTAAGTTTTCAGTTTTCCGAGAAATGCAGTGGTAGTTTTTGATGCATGACCGGCAGCTTTGTTTTGGTGTAGTTTCCTTCTTTCTTTGAAAGTTGTTGAGATAAAAAAAGAAATGAAATTTATGTAAATATCTTATTGCAAGTAACACATTCTCCTGATAGTACGATGAGCAGTTCGTAATATTTTTTCCACCCTTCTTACTTTTAATTTTGCATTGTAAGAGAAACCTGCAACAATGATAAAGCCTTTACTGAAATTCTGTGAATTATCAAAACTAGGTTTGGACATCTTTTCTCTATGTTTTCAATAGCAAATAAACTTTTTCTGTTGCAGTCATTTAGGTAAACCCATGCTTCATCAAGGATAATGTATTTTCATTTATCTCCTGCAAAATTATTTTCATACAGGGCTCTACAAAATGTCTTGCGTTGAGCCACATGCCTGTGCAAAAGACTGAACATTATACTTTTTTAAACTGTAAATCTTGGTTTATTATTTTGTTGTTTGTTGCTACAGATGTATTTAGACTTTTGCAATTGATTTCTGTGTTGGGGGATTTTCTCTTACCAGCAATTTCACTTTAGAAACATTACAATCAGTACAAACATTTTTAGGGTATTTGTTTGGGATATTTTTTGGATACAGGAGTACTAATTGACAGGATTTCACTTTCCGATTAATAGTGTTGTTTATTTTGCACTTAGAAATTTTTATACCATGCGTTTTCACAATTTTTTTTTTTTTTAATTAGAGAATATTTCTCCTTAGGAAGCAGAAAAACTTATCTTCCGATCTACAATTTACAACTTGTTTACATGCACTATTTTGAAATAAGAATAATTTTGAAAGTGTCAGACAATTTTAATTACAAATAATAAGCTGTCAGAAGTTTTTTTCCCAAAAATATTTGCATTTCTTAAATCCTTTATTGAAATCGTCCTTAAAAAAAAACTCTTTATTTAGCATGATAAATACACTGAGTTTATACACATCTTGAGAAAAATAAATAATTCCCAGAGTTTCCCCCTCTCCCCGCACCCCAGTAATTTTTCAGAATTAATAATTTCCCCCTATACCAACTATGAAGCATGCTGAATAGCAGTGATTGTTGGCTAACATGAACTTTAAATACAGATAGGACATTTTTTCCAGAGTAGCTGAATAGTTTTAGGAGAAATTATTATTATTATTATTTTTGCTCAGATTTGAAGCTAAAACAATTTTCCTGAGACCGATAAAAAATAGCAATGAAGAATCTCTCTCTCATTCACTCACATACACAATGTTTCCCTGAAAACCCAGTGACAGAACTATCTTCAAGTGTCTGCAACGCTAATAATCTTTTCAAAAATAGTCTGCAATACTCAATATATCATGTAAATATTTGCTGCTGCTGTAGTGCTAATTAATTATGCCATCATAGGTATATATATGAAAGGATAAAAAGTAAAACCCTTTTTAAAATGCAAATTTTAAATTCAAAATTTAAAACCCCAAAACATTTTTTCTAATTTCATAAATCTAGTTTGCCCCTGATATCTTCGTTTTCCTGCATCACAATTATTACTTTCAGGCATCATTTTGTATCTCTCCTTAAGATTAAAAGTGCTGACTATTACGATTTTTGTAAGTGCTTGCGGTTAGGGTTGGGCAGCCAGATGCTGCGGTAGCTGGCCTGGGGGAAAAACCCAGGCAGCATGCAATAGCTTAGTAGCCAATTAAATGTCTATCACCTCCTACACCCTGGAGCGCTCTAGTAAAAAATATTGGAGTTAGGCTCTAACAAAAAGCAGGAGCACGCATTTTTCATGGCTTCTCAGCCGCTCCTGACTGCTATGAGGACCCATGCTCGGCCACTTCCTGAAAATATTGTTCTCGGGGCCTGTCTGAACGTAGAAGCCATGTCTACACCGGCCCAAAACTGCCATCTCTAATGGAGCTTTTAAGTCCATGATGTCCACGTAACTGTCGGCTCTACAACCCCCTGGGTCTGGCTTGTTAAAAAAGAGACTGTATTTACAAAGGAATAAAAAAATCAGACTCCAAGAATGAACTCTGGTATTATTTCAACGACCACGACACGACATCGCCCCCGGTCCCGGAAATTACGCACACGTAACATTAAAGGACGATGCCAATCTGCCCCCGCAATAATTCATTACATATATATATAAACTGTTTGCATCATTTACATAAACAAATTTAAAAAAAAAAAAAAAAAAAAAAAAAAAAAAAAAAATTGAGAAACAAAGAGGTAATACACAAAAAAATTATTTTAATAATCAAAAAAGCAGCAAACAGCTGTTTCAAATCCACAAGCAAGATTTTTCTTCAGTGCGACAGAGCACAGCACAGCATGCTAGAAAAAGCAAGACTGGGCAAAATGACAGAGGGACGGTGGGCTTAGATGCGGGTAGAGAACGTGCCAAAAGCAACCAATGAGAAGTAAGCAGCATGAAACAACTGAGTGAACAAGTAAACATCTACCAGAGAACAAAAGAAAACCAAAAAAGGGAAATTAATGCTTTCCAATACTTGGAAAATCAGGAGAATTAGATAAGTCATTGACTAAGGAGTGAGAATTTTTAATGATATAGTAAGCTTCCCAAAAATAAAGATCAAGGTTAGAAGAACATTTTTGGATAATGGTGGCTAATAAAAAATACTAGCACAGCAAGCAGATGATTTAAAAATTTTATTTTAAATTCGTTTGTTAATCGGACAAATTTTTTATGCAATGCAAACAATTTGATTACTTTGGATCAAATATTTTTCTTTTTAAAAAATGGCAAGACTTAACAAAATTATATCCCCAAAACTATTCTAAAGGAATGAAAAATTGGTTGGATCAACAAAACAACTTACCTTTCATGAAGCATTGCAAGTTAAAACAATATTAATCAAGAAAAACTGAAAAAATCACAATTATTCTAATAATTTCCCAGTATACTTTTCATAAGTCATCAGCAAAGAATCTGGGTATTTTTATAGAGCTAGTAATCAGTCATTTATGTTGGGTTGTTGCAAGACTTACTACTGGAGAACCCTATAAATATTTAATTAACCCTTTGTTTCTTAGATTTTTTAAAAAGTTAAGATGGGTCTACAAACAATATTTTAAATAATTTGAATTTCATCCTAAACTGTGCAGTTAAGATAGTTAAATTTCCATATAATAAAAAAATATATTTTTAAAAATATACACATTTAAACTAAATGATTCAGCATATATATGTGAAATCTTTGATAAATTTTATCTAACTTGTGGAATGAAAAGATTATATCAGAAATCATTTAATATACTTGAAAACAATAGTTCATTATTAAGAAAAAATAAAACCTAAATATACTGTGTAATGAAAAGATTATATCAGAAATCATTTAATATAATTAATTGAAAACAATAGTTCATTATTATGAAAAAAATAAAACCTAAATATACTGCACCTTAATTAAATTTCTGTTCTTTTTCTTAATTATTGGTTTCTTTTTAACTTTCTGCTGTGCAGGGGGTAATGTCGGTAATTTTTTCAATTCTTCAAGCATTTTTTCAGCTGCTCTTTTCTTAGAAACTTTTTTTCCATTTCCTTCACCCTCTGTATTAACATCACCAACAGTACATCTTGTAACAAAAGTGCGCATATGAGGAGGTCCGCTTTCTCGTGTGACTTCAAAATTAACAGTCAAGCTTCTCTTAAGTGCTATTTCATGAACAAGACTGATTGGTGATTTCAAGTCATCACTTTCATTGCCATTATCATCAGGGCTTTCACCATTTGTTTTTGGTATTGTAGGGTCAGTTTGTCTTTTAACATTTTCTGGATATGGTAAATTACGAAGCACATTTAATGCTTCCTCAGCTGCAGCATGTCTCGCAGCCTGGGCAGTACGACCTTCACCAAAAAATTGCTTATTACCAACTTTTAATGATACATAGTAGGTAGGAATTTTTGGGTAATGATACCTTTGATTATACATCCCTCGAAAATTTAAGTTTGGAATATATTGTGGTCTCTGTGGTTCTATTAATTGGTAAACAGCTGGTTCACCTCGTTTCATAGCCAAAGCATTTAGTTCTACTGTTGGAGTGATAGGTCCCATGGCTTTTTTCTGGCTTTTAGGAGGTGGATGCTTTAGTGAGGTTTGTTCAAGAGCTATGGCAGCAGCAGCATGCTGTGCTTTCTTGATGCTTGGTCCAGATGCAGTATACTCTTCATTATCCAGTTTCAGCACGACGGTGAAAGTTTTTTTATGAGGAGGGCCAGATTCATCCACTAGTCGATACTGATGCTGGACCTAAAAGTAAATTTCACATTAAAATAAGTTTTTAAAATCAAAATAGAGAAATGTAAAAGAATACATATTAGAGAACAAATTTGAGTTCACTGTATAAATCATACAGTAATATTAATATAGTTTTTAGGGATTTCAAAAGTAGTACATCTGATAGTAAGCAACAATCTTATTGTAAGAAACTA
This sequence comes from Maratus michaelseni, assembly GCA_963931845.1. Taxonomy (NCBI): domain Eukaryota; kingdom Metazoa; phylum Arthropoda; class Arachnida; order Araneae; family Salticidae; genus Maratus; species Maratus michaelseni. Next base: position 401,111,916 of record OZ007588.1, read on the forward strand.
AATTTTTTTAATATGAACCTCTAATTTTGATATATTTGGATTTTTCAGCACAAAATTTATCTTAGGATACCAAATGGGAAGCCATTGAGTCGAGCAGTTTAGAAATTATAAACATTTAAAGTTTAGAACTTCTAATATTAAATTCATTTGTAATTGTTACAAAGCAGATTGCAATAGGAATAACTTTTTAAACATAACTCAAAAACAATCTGTTGCAATAAGCTGTAAATTTGGATTTCCAAAGCTTCTAGAAATTGATTTATGTAAAGAAATTTGGTACTTTTCAGTTAACCAGGCACCAGATATATATCATCATCATCATCATCAACCGTTTTCAATCCACTGCTGGATGTAGGTCTCCCCCAGATTTTTCCATTGTTGCCTGTCTAGTGCTTTAGTCATCCAATTAACACCAGCCACTTTTCTGATTTCGTCACTCCATCTTACTTGAGGTCGTCTTCTTGGTCGTTTTACATCTCTGGGATACCACTGTAGGGTGTTTGTGCTCCATCTATTGTCTTGTCTTCTTGCAATGTGCCCAGCCCATTTCCATTTTAGCCATTTAATTCTCTCGATAATGTCAAAAACTTTCGTCTGACTTCTTATCCACGTTATTCTCTTTCGGTCTCTTCTGGTTATGCCTAGCATACATCTTTCCATACTTCGCTGTGTTGTTTGTAATCTTTGTACCATCCGTTTATTTTGTGAATTCATGGTAAACCAGAGATATATATATATATATATATATATATATATATGTGTGTGTGTGTGTGTATAAATATATATATATTTCACTGTTGCCCGCTAACCGAAAAGTACCAAAAATTTATAAGTATTCATATAATTCATATTTTTCTGAAAATATATATTTTTAATTAATTTTAAAACAAATATGAATTGTAACATAAATTTTTTTTAATAGAAATAGATTTTAGAAGCTTCAAATACGCGAATTCAAAATCACAACTTATTCCACAAATTAGTTTTTGTGAAATTAAAGAAAGTCTGAATACACAAAAGTTTGCATCTGAAGGTTGTATGTTTCTTCAAAAAGAACTACTGTAGTATTAAAATCAGGCAAAAATATCAGATGAACAGTCAATCTAACCATATTTGGACTTCAACAAAAGTAAAAGTATATATTAAAACTTTCTGGTAGTCTGATGAGCAGGACTCATCATGCAATGCCGAAAAAATAAACTTAAAACTGGTGCAAAGGGTGTTAAAGCTAGATGTCTACAACAATGCATTCAGAAACTTCCAATCTATTATGAGATTTCTGTTAAATTTGATTATGGCCTTTTAAACAGCTTTACTATTTAAACATAAGAAAATGCTCATACATATATATTTTTTAATGTACTGAAGAGGGTTAAATTATTTACTTAAAATCTAAAACAAAATACAGAAAGTTTAAACTATTTCTTTAAAGGTTCAATATTGGTAATTTCATTTAAATAGTTATGAAAAATTTGGTACTTCCTTTTTATAGTGATCTAGGTACTTAAAATGTTATTGGCACAGTTGAGGCTTAGGAAAATACGATATGTTACAAAGTGTTATAAAAAGATTGATGTTACAAAAATGAAACTAAAGAAATATTATTGTTTGTTTATATATAAATTAAATTTCTTCTGTTTGTGAAACAATCAATAACACGGCAGAAACTACTTGAAAATTTTCTTTCTCTCACCATTTTCTCTACCTTGCTATTATTGTTTATGTATGGTAAGTGCTCCTATGATCAGCACCCCCAGAAGCCAGCCAAAATGAGATAAAATGCTTTATAAATAATTGAAAGGCTTGCAGCAAGGAGTTAGCCACTACATTTTTGCACTTTTTGGAAAATTAAAATTTCATCAAAAGTATTTTTTTTTTTCATTTATGCATTAGTTCATGTACCTACCTATGCATGGTACACCAATAACATCCAAAAATACCTATTATAACTCTGAACGACCTTTTTTTAAAAAAAAAACAAAACAAGAAAGTAGATATCTAAAAAATAGAGCCAACACCTTTTTGCTGCAAGCATTTCAATTTATTGATTCAAAAATAAAGTCTAATTTCCCAATGTGAAGCAACCTTTTATAAGTCAAACAAGTAGACATGAATATAGAGCTAGTAATATGCCATTTATGTTGTTTTGTTGTAAGACTAATCATTGGAGTTTTTACTCTATATATAAAATAAATTGCTTCTATATGCATGTTAGATAAACTGCTTCTTTATCAGTACGTCAAATTGTGTTAAATAGTCGAATACAGCACACTGCATGGGTGCAAGAAGTCCATCCAAGCCAAGATTGAAAACTTTGAGTATTATGTATAACAAAATGAAATTGGGCTAGAAGATTTCTATGTCTTGCATTATTGTTAAAAATTGATTTTTTATAATAAAAGAAAATGATTAAAAGTTTTTTAAAGTAAAATTGCTGTTATTTAAATATATAAAGTAGAATTTACTATCAGTCAAAAGTCTCTCCAAGTCTGAAATCAGTCCTCAGACTCAAGGTATTGCATTCATGAAACACTGGGCTATGCTACAAAAAAATCTATTGAACTCTGGTGCTGGGGTACCGGTATCATCTGCATCTTTCTTGCTGTAGTCTTGAGACTAAGCTTCATTTAACATTAAAACTACTTTTTCTATTTTTTACTTGAGAGATTTATATTTTACAAGATTAGTTTTACATACAAATGAAGAAAAGAGAAGAAAGAAAAAGTCAAGCAGACAGATTCAGATCATCGACAGATAATATTTTTTATCTTTTTCAATAGCTTTTTGAAATTACTAGTTTAGTTATAATGAAACATGTTGGTTTTTAGCGTCATTAGAAACATTGAAATATGTCGTATCAAACATATCCTAGCAATATTTAAAAACCTGCAATACTATAAAAAAATAAATAAATAAACTAAAATCGAAAATTCTCAATGTATTTCCAATTATTATTATTATTATTTTTGTACAAATCAGAACGGACTTGATTATTCGCATAAATATATTTAGTATAGAGAAAGTATTAATACTGGTAAAAATATACAGCGCATGATTACTCTAATTTTTTATGCAAGAGCTATGGAATTATGAGAGTTTTCTTGGTTTAACACACTGTTTCTTTAAAACAGATAATAAAATTGTGCACAATGCTTTATTAAACTGCTTCAATGAAAACTGCAATTCTTTTTTTAAAGTTTGTATCAGAATCTATTGTTAAAATCTGACTGTCTGTCTGTATTCAACTTTAATATGGAACGCAGCACAATAAAATTAGCACCAGATATCCACATGGATCAAAGTATGTCATAAGCTCTCAGTTATTTCCTGTATTTGCGAGAAAAGAATTTAAAGAAGAAACAGTTTTCCAACTAATTATTTCTTATAAATGGAGAGTAAAAATTTTCACAATGACGCTATAGGCATAATGGTTTAGAGGCAGCGGTGATTGTGGGTTCGTGAAAAAATACCTGAAATTTTAGCGAGAAAAAGGTTCTATAGTAGAAAGGAAACAATTTATTGCAGTTATGTCAAATTATGAAAAATATAAATTTTAATTATGTTTAGCAATCATATGAAATTGATATTTTAGTCTTATTTTATGAATTTAATTAACAGAAAAAACGGAATTTTGGTACTGAAAATGAAAAAAATACTTGAATTCAGGTATATAACCTGAACACAATCACCCCTGTAGAAGACATTTTTGCAAACATTTATTTTAATTCATAAACTTGAAATAAATTTAACCAAAATGCATGTCCTTTTTGTGTAAGTTGTGAACAAAAGAGGGAAATGTGGGAAAAAATAGGTATATATATATATTATGGTGACAACAGTAACACAATTAAATTACTGTTTTCAAGAAAATTTGAAGCAATAACACTTATTTTCACATGTTCAAGCTTCTAAAATCATTTGATTTTTAGAAAACAAAACAGTCTATTGACAAATTCAATTGGCATGGAAAAATCATTCCACCACAACTTTTTTGAATTTCACATTCAACCACGGTGATTAACCCTTAACCGGAAACGTGAAAATTCAGAACACAAACAGAAACGTGCCGTCTGTGAGACTGCTAACTTTTAAAAATTTCTATAAAATTTTAAAAAGAAAACAACTCATAAAATTTACTAAATAGTGAACTTAAACGTTTATTCTTTAACAGTAATGCATTAACAGGAACACATTTTTAATATAACAGCGTAAAAATAAGTTTTGAATGGCGGATAGAGGAAATATTTCAAAATTACACACAATTATTCAAATATTTACATTTTCGACAAAATGATGAAATAAATGCAACTATTTTTATATATATTAGTAGAATATGAATTAAAAAAATATATTAGACAGTAAAATTAACAAAACATTTAATAGTAAATATTGCAGCATGTTCTAAATATCAGCATTTTTTATGCAATCATTGTATTTAGGTTTCGAGCATTGCAAGCATACAGGCTTCCGGCACTGTACACACAGGTATTTTGTCATTCTATGGTTAGTTCTGTGACACAAAAAACATGCTTTGCCTTTGAGAAGTATTAAGTCATCATCTACCTGGGGCACATTTTCAACAGGTTTTTGCAGAATGCGAGCTATTATAAAGCGCAATTCCCGGGGTAATTGGGGATTTTCTAGTCATCTCTCCATATTACTTTCTTTCATATTACTGGTCAGAGTATCACATTTCATTCGCATTTGAATTATTTTATGGTTTGTCCATTTCACTATATGCACTAACATATCATTTGTAAACAACAACTGCCAGACAGAGAATGGATCTAGCTTTTCTCCGAGATCTCAAGCTTTTCATCTTAAAACTGGCACTTTTATAATATTGTGTTTTTTTGTTCTTGACGAGGGGCGAACTTCTGAAACAGACCATCGGTACCGATTTTTTTCCATATATTTATTTCGTATCTGCGTCTGCTAATTTTTCATCATTTCTTACATCTTCATTTTCGCTTTCATTAGAATTTTCTGACAATGTTGAATCACTTTCGTGTTCAGAATTTATATATTCATCATCTGAAATACTTTCAACATAGCTTATGTCACTTCCTACTTCATCAAACCCTCGCAAAATAGTCTCTTCAAAGTCTTTATCAAGAAAACGTACCCGCTTTGACGGCTCCGCCATCTCGATATTCCAAAGCAAAAAATTACATAAACGGAAACACACCGTCTGACAGACTGTGGCGAAAAGAAAATATTTTTTATTTCAACAACTAAAAAAGATCAGGTGTTGCAAATGGGTCGGGGGGGAGAGGACCAATAGTGTAACGATTAGATGGCGTGATAATATTGAGTATACATTCATTTTTGCATAAAGGGTATATATGTAGACACCACCGTCTCACAGACGGTACGTTTCCGGTTAAGGGTTAAATAAAATCACATTTAATTTCTTTGTATTTAACTAGAGAATTATTGCCCCTATTTAAAAGAAATTAAGTTAAAGAAGAAACACAGATTTTTATTAATTATTTTTTAAAGAGGGTGATTTAAGTCTTAAAAAACAAAAAGCGACTAGTTTAGTTCATGAATCTAAAATATTTTTGAATAAGTTAGTCCAAATTACATAATTTTTGTATTCATAAAAATGACACTTTTATTCTACCAGCTCTGAAGCCAAATCTTGAAAGAACGAAAAGTTTTTGACAAATGTCACTGACACATGTCAGTGACTCTCAGTTACACTCACAATGACTGACACAAAGTCACTGACAATAAGCATTTTTATTGATAAACTTTTAACCTATATATATAGTAAATATGATGTATTATTTAAAATGTATATAAAAAAAAATTACATTTATATTTGTTTTTCTAAATTTACCACAAAATTATATTTCTTTTCTCCCAAAGAGTAAAAAGATTTCATATAATTCAAATGCATTTCATCAGATTGCCACACAGGTTAGTTCCAAGGTGTGCTTCCAGCAATGCCTTTCCTTTCCATTGCCTTTTATGGGGTTAAAAAATCCCAAGTTAATTTTGATGGCTCTTACTAAATTGAAAGACCTTCCCAATAGCATTGTGGTATCATTTATCCAGGTTTGTAAGAATGCGACATCACATCCGAAAATTCAAAAGAGTGTCTGAGAATGAGGGGATTTTGACGCATTTGTAGTAGACCTGCAAGACCCTTTTTTTCTATCTTGCCAAGGTTTTACATAGAAATCAAGAAGACAAGAAAGAAAGAAAAGCCAAAGAAGACAGATTTACATCATCTCCAGTTAATATATTTTTTTATCATCTTGTTCAAAGATTTTCAAACTTCACTGTAAAGTTATTATGAAATGTGTTGCCTTTTGGTGTCACTAGAAATATTAAAATTTATTTTTTGGCTTAGTGCACTGTTTTTTTTAAACAGATTAATAAAATGGTTCAACATGTTTTATTAGACTATGATTTAATAAATATTGCAATTAATATTATTTTCAATTGGTATTAGAATTATCCCTATTTTATGTTAAAATTTTCATTTTGAAAAGACAGTGTAGTGCAAAGAAAAATCAATCTAAATCTACAAAAAACTGCATGCAGTATTTAAAAGAACACTTATTATTAGCATTTAAAATTAGTTTCAAAACTTATGCTCTTCTCAGTTATTTTTTTATTTAAGCAGAATTTTCTTGAAATTTTTGGGCATTTATGATATTTTATTTATAACATTTTCATTTTAAAACCATTTTGAAGTTTAGAAAAAAGCTTTTCTTATGATAGCTCTTAATTATTTTTAGGATAACATGTGAATTTGTTAATTTTTAAAAGAAAAGCCCTTTCTTGGTAAAAATGTTTTATTAATTATTCCCCCCCCCCCAATTTTTACTTTTGTTTCCTTCTATTAGTGCAATATATTAGCAGAAATATACTATTCAGAAGTACTAGAAATATACTATATAGAAGACTATTCTTGGCAAATATGCCAGTATATTCTACGAAATATTGCATTTCCATTTGATGCCAACTGATGATTACACATGGCCTCATGTCTTTTCCAAATTCCATTTTAATTTCATTTGATATCTAAATTACATTTCTTATTCAAATTGTGATTTTATTTTATTTTATTACCTTTTCTTGCATCTTTTATCATTTTATTTATTTATTATTTTTCTTTTATCTTAACTTATTATGTATGTATTACCAGGGTGTAATTAGGTTCTTTAAAGGACCCTTCACAAAATTATTCACCTTAAAACAGGGTCCTTCACAATTCTTTTGTCATAAAATAGACTTTTCACAAAACTTTTCCCACTCTTAACTGAACCTTTCACAAATTTAATCATTTAAAAGTAAAATCTGTCACTTTTACATATATAAAGAAAATACATGTATTTAACAAACATATATCTCCTTAAATGTATAAGAACCTGGATATGATGATCATTTAAAATTCACCAAATTATGACTCAATTTTTCGCAAATGTAAAAAGCTGTTCACAATTTCACAAAAGCAGGACCCTGAGAGAAAAGTCTGGACAGATCCAGATTACCATGTCATTGTTAATTTGGTGTTTCGGGTAATTTGTTTTTCGAATTTATTAATTATTTAACTTAAAATATTCTTTATTCACTTACTTTATGCCATCTTTAAATTGATGTCTGGGCCAGAATTCAAGATTTTTTTTTTTTCACCTCCTCAATTCCAATTTACTATCTGTTTATATCTAAATTTCATGTTGTTCTTCATTGCTTCTGTCATCTTTTATCATTTTAAATATTTTTTGTAACTAATTTTTCTTTAAAACTTGTGTATGTTTGGCTGTGTGCTGCCGTCTCTAAATTGGAGCTTCGGTTTTGATGTTTGAATTGGTTAATTATTAATTTTATAGTATTCTGTATACACTCTTTACGCTTAAAAAAAAAATCGAAGATTTGGTCAGCTTTGTTGGTAGTAGGGATGCACGGAATATTCGGTATCTATTCGGTATTCGACCATATTACCGAATATTCGGTTTGGCCGAATATCGAAATATTCGGTCAAGCTGAATACTTAAAGACTTTTTTTTTAAATATTTTTTTTAAACCCACATTTTCTACTTTTAACTGTCAATTAATAAAGATATTAAAAAAATTAGAAATAAAATCATATTTCAATGAAAGAGAATGATTTTACATTATTTATTTGCTGTTTGAAAAGTGTCACTTAAGAAAATTAACCATTAATGATGACCTTCATACTTCATAGGAATTAATGATGTACAAATAAATGCAAGTTCCTGAATATTGTCTAGTTAATAATCAGTTTCTTGCTTTTTTGCAAACTGGTTTCTAAACAAAATAGAAAAAAACTTTTAGCGGTGATAATAGACATCAAGACAGACAATTTTTGTCCAGAAAACCAGAATCGCAACACGCTTATTCAATCAAAAATAAAGTGCATCTCACTCCAGGTCAAATTTGAATTTTTGTTTGTTACTTTAATAATATTGAAGATATTGTAACTATATTTTCAACATAGTTACTTTGATTTCTGTGAATCACGATAAGTATTGGAAATTTCCACCATTCATATCTAAACAACACCGAGCTAGATATTCCTTTATTCAGAGTGCAGCTGACAGTACTACTTATTTATACTGTGTCACTGTCCAAAATTCAGTCACTCCCAATAGTATCATCATATTTTCTACAAACAAAATTGATATGATGCAAATATTGCTAAAATATCTTCATTGTTGTTAAAGTTTTAAACAAAAATTCAGTTTCAGCTTACGATGACACATCTTGTGATTTTGATTGAATGCATACCTGCCAACATGTCTATTCAGAAAACCTTACAATTTTTCTGACGTACATCATTGTGCATCTTTAACCCCTTGAAGGGCACCGGTATATTATATATACCACTTAATTTTAATTCCAAAATGCCAGAATGACACCAGAATTTTATAAGTTACATGAGGAAAAGCTTTTACTTATTTTAAAATAAATTCGTTCGTGAATCCTGGTGTCAATCAATCATTTCAATATTATAACTACAAGAGTACTTTGCCCCTGAAGGGGTTAAACATATATATGTAGTAAAAGGTATTTATGAAGGCGTCTAATAAGGTAATATATGATTTGATACAAAATTTACTGATAACTACAAAAATATTAAATAATAAAAATAACACAAATATTATTAGCACTGATAATTCTTTTTTGATATACGTTAAATAGGCTGATTTGGCTTTACCCAACAATTCTTTGTCATACATTTCTCCATAGTGATCGTGTTGCATGCTTTTAATTATTAAAATTTTTAGTACTTTTATGTTAGCCAGGCACCAGTGATTGCCAAATTTTTCTTAAATCTCGCCAAGCATTTTTTTTTTCGACAATCTTTTAACATTAGCTATTAAAAAATAATAAATATTTTAACGCTGCAGTATAATGTCTTAAAAAATTACTTAAAAATAGCTAAAATATAATCATGATAAAATACGTAAACACAAACACATCAATACAAATAACAAAAACTCAAGAATTGAATTAAAATCAAAATTAAAATCATTGAATTCAAATCATTTGAATTGAAAGGGTTACAGTTCCAACTGATGCCAACTGAAACAAGATTTGACGGGTTATCACTGGTGCACAGGTAATATGAAAGTACCAAATATTTTACAAATAAATAAATAAATAAAATCTAATAAATTTCTAACAAAAAAAAGTGTCAAAACTTCAATTTTAGCTTTGCATTCAGCATTGCTGCGAGAAATTTTTTAAATACACAGCATGACTAAACATTCTGTGGCATATAATAACGTGTTGTGAATTACTATTTGATTGCTGTGACATACTATATTGATAATCACACTCCTCATCTTTGTAACATAAACGCAATGTGTGCATAAGTTTTATTTTTTTACTCATGTAACATAAACGCAATATGTGCATCAGTTTTATTTTTTTACTCAATAAGTAACATATTTGAAGAATCATTTCAAGTTTTATCAAAAAACCTTACAATCTTACCTGTTGTCCTTACAACCTTACAATTGGACCTAAATCCTTACACTGTAATGGAATAAGTGGATTGAGATAATGTTTCTTGCTCAAAAAATGTTTGCCTTGACAACATTATCTACATAGAAAGTTTGTTCCAAGATGTATATGAACACCCTGTATGTTTACAACCTCTGAATATGATCGCACATTCCAGACACCTGTTGTCTGGTTCATTTAAAAACTTCCTTGCCAAATCAAAAGGAGCACTAAAGTTATTCTTGCTGATTTGCCAGCATTTTAATATATTGTGTTTTTTTCTTTAGTCCCTTCCTGACAAACACTGCAAAATGTTTCTTCTAATTCATTCAATAAAAACTTCCTTGCCAAATCAAAAGGAGCACTAAAGTTATTCTTGCTGATTTGCCAGCATTTTAATATATTGTGTTTTTTTCTTTAGTCCCTTCCTGACAAACACTGCAAAATGTTTCTTCTAATTCATTCAAAAAAATTCTTCGATTTTTAAGTATTTATTATAGAATATAAGAACATTTTATAAATTTATTTTAATTCACAGAAGAAGCTACGAAGTTTAAAGCTTTATTAATTAAAAAAGTTTTAAGACTATCCTCTTTTTAAGTTATAATTCAAAGCAAAGATTTTTTTTTATTTTATGGAAAGGGTTCTTGTAAAAAAGGTCTAGTTCTTAAAATGGTAGTATCAGTGTTAAATATTATGTAAAATTCTTTTATAATTTAACTTTTAATACTTTTAAACTCTGAAATTAAAAAATATTCGGCCAGCTGAATATTATTCGGTATTCGGCCTCATTGTTACTATTCGGCTAGCCAAATGTTCGGTATTTGGTTTACTTTTGGGCCAAATATTCGGTATTCAGCCAAAATCACTATTTGGTGCATCCCTAGTTGCTAGAACTTTTTTTTTTTTAAATTCAAAAGGTTTATATTTTATACATATACATACATACATACATACATACATACATACATACACACACACACACCACACAAACACATATATATAAATTTTGAGTTTTTGACAGTTGAAAATCTGGACATTTTACTCATTTAAGATTATCTAAATATCTTACAAAATAAATATTTATGGAATTTTTAATAAACATCGAAAGCAACATCAACCCCTTTAAAATCTCCTTTAATCGTATTTATGACAATGGCTTTCCTTCTCACTGCTTTTTGTGTGATTGAAAAATTCTAAGGGAATTCTAAGGGCTGTTACCAGGGGAAAGACATTCCCAAGAGCATTGTGGTAACATTTTTCCAGGGCTTGTCAGAATGAGACGTCATATCAGAAAATTCGGAAGAGTTTCCGAGAATGAGGATTTTGATGCATGTGATAGATTTCTAATGCCTTTTTTTAATCTTGCCAAATCCACTATAAAAGAAAATACCAAAAATTCTTTTAAAACTTAAACCAAGAGATGTTCTAGATTTAAATATAAAATTGCATACAGCATGGCTTTCTTTATAAACTTGAACACGGTAAAATAAATCATGAAATAACTCATTACCATAGAATAAAACATTAATGATATTCGCTAAATTAAAAAAAAATTACATAACATTTTTATATACATATTTATAGTTAAAAAATTACATAAATCTATAAATTAAATTATTCTAAAAATTATATGTATTACATAATTTTTCAAATGAACTATTTTTTTAACTACTTTTCAATGAGCATCTCATACACAATTTTTATTCTTTTAGCACCAGTATTTTCAAATAAAAGTTTTTGGATAATTTAATTGCAGAAATTCTGTGATTAAATTTAAGGCAAAAATTACTATTTTAAAATACTGGTAGGAAAAATTAAGTATTGTATGCACCTTATGTGTCAAGTACACGAGATTCTCATAGCAAAGGGGTTAAAAAGTCAATTTATATCATTTAAAAGGTTCTTTGTCATACATAGAAATATAATTACTATCTTTGATTTTAAAATCAAAATCTAATAAAATTTGTTGATTATCACAGCTATAAAAGTTAGTAGTTTGTTAAATGTTAGTAATTTGTTTACTAAAATACTTTTAAAATAACAAAAAGAATAATAACCTTTTTTTTATTTATAAGGAGAAAAAAAAAAGATCAATTTTTTCTTCTTTAAAAAATCCTTTTCTTGTCTTTCTTTTTCTACAGTTTCTGAAACATCTAAATTTAATATACATTTTACATAAAAGTAAAATAAAAATAAAACAGAAAAATGAATTAATTTTATGGTAAAAAGAACCTTTTACGGTGGTGAAAATTTTTTATATACTAATACTATGAACATATATTTTGTTTTCCAGCAAAATTAAATAAGAACGAAGAATCATGTGTCAAGCATAGCTTATGAAACACTTTCCAACACATTCAGAATACTGTAACAAAACTATCTATAGATGTGTATGTATACTACAGAGTATGCTTAAATTTACTTCAGTTAGGAAATACATAGCACAATTGAAAAAGTCCCTTCAGCAACTTCCGTCAATAAACTGAAATGTACGCGAGATCTTTTGAGCAGCCCTATATATAATCTATAGAATTTATATGCACCAATTAATATTCAAAAATTTAGCTACATTTAAAAATATGTACCACAACTGAAAACGAGCTGCCAGCAATTATTGTTCATAGACAGTACTGTAACCAAATTCTTTTGAGTGTCCCTGTAAATTCTATGCATACAATATTCTACAGTAAGTGCCTTGTAGTGCACCTAAGTGATATGTATCAATTTGAATGCGTGTGAAATAGTGAAACATCATTAAAATACCCTGCAAACAATTTTTTCCCATAGACTATAATATAACGGAATTCTTTTGAGTGTCCCTGTAAATGAACAATACATGCACACCATATTCCACAGTAAGCACCTTCTAGTGCACCTCAGTCATATGTATCAATTTGAATATGTTTAAAATAATGTAATTTCATTAAAATATGTCACAAACAATTTTTCCCCATAGACCATAATGTAACGGAACTCTTTCGAGTGTCCCTGTAAAAGAACCATAATTGCTACACACTTCATTTTCAATACCAAACATGCCATTAGTAAACCTCAATAACATATCAATTCCAAGGCAATCCGAGTATATTTACACAAGTTAGAGTGCAGACAGACGACAGACAAACCGAAATCATAAACACTTTTCAACTATGTTGGAAAGTGTTTAAAAGGCACAAAGCATTCCCGCTTGTATTGAGATGGAGTGATTTTTTAATTTAATACATCAAAAGACTAGAGTGAACAGTCACATGTGTTATTTGAATTTTAATAAATCTATACACTGAAAACAAATTTTTTAAAAATTGTGGAACCATCAACAGAAGGCTTTAGGATATAAAAAGATACTTTAAAGTTGCCTTTGTTGCTACTTATTTGAAAATTGCTTTGTATATTTAAATAATATACCTAGATGCATCATGTATCTGGTGTGCAAAACTTAAGTAACAAACACAAAATGCTAATTTCTGAACATGTGAGTACTCAACAGGAAATTCTATAAAGAGCAAGTATAGAAAAGAGGTACTACCCTAACAGCACGGCCAGCCGATGTGAAGTACGCTTGACGTCACACATGGTTAGAAGTGTCACAATCGCTACAGTGAATCAAAATATGGGATATTTCACTGTCTCATTATTACTCTCAAATGATTGTTAACACTGAAAAGTCACTGTGACTGTCATTTTGTGATGGGTCACCAGGTGACATTACAATGAAGTCACCTTGTGATTCTCAAGTCACTGTCAGTTGAAGACTGAACTTTAAAGTCATTGTGAGCATTGCATTGTGATGAGTCGCCAAATAATGTCACAATGAAGTCGCATGGTGACTTTCCGGTGATCGACACTCTATTGTGAAGTCATCATTGCACTCCTTTGTGAAAAGTCACCAGATGATTTCATTTTCTGTCACTTGGGAACTCGTCACAGAACAGCTATCATGATGACTTTACAATGGAGTGTCAAAATGACAGTCACATGAGTCACAAGATGACTTTATTGTAAAGTCACCTAGTGACTCGGCAAAAAGAAGCAGTCATGGTGACTGTTCAGTGGAGTGACCAAATGAGAGTAAAAATGAGACGAATGAAATATATCACATTTCTGTTCATTGTAGCGACTGTGACAATAGTGACCATTTGTGATGTCAAGAAGACTTCACATTGACTGTCTGTGCTGTTAAGGGTAGTACCTATTTTCTACACTTGCTGTTTATAGAATTTCCTTTTGAGTACTCACGTGTTCAGAAATTAGCATTTTATGTTTGTTGCTTAAGTTTTGCACACTAGTGTATATGACAATCAGGCATTTAAAGAGGGGAAAAAAAGCTAAAGTTCAATACTTCAGAGGTAAGTATGTGCAAGATTTTAGTTAGATTACCAAACAGCTTTTCTGACCAAATTTTGCATATTTAAGGAGAAAAAAGAAGAAAAAACGAAACTCCGTAGTTATTACTGAGTAAGTAACCAAAGATAACCGAAGATAAATTGTAATGTTTTTCAAGAAGTAAAATATTTTTTATGTCTTCTATAATAGCCAACTGAAAACAGCATAAAAAACCCTGAGAGCTTAAAGAGAAAGGATTAAAACACTGGTTTCAGCTGAACACATGTTCCCAAATAAATATTTTATATTCGCTTAACAGTGATTTCTACACAAATATGACCCTCTTTAACATACCTTGTTAAAGCGTGCCAATTCATTTATTAAGCACATAGGTGTCTTCTCTTTCATGTTTGCCATGGTTGCGGTGGACTGAATAATGCACCCACCAGCCGAGGGGGCAGCGCTGCTGGGGGCAGTCCCTCCGACAGTAGTCACAGGGGGTTGGCCTTGGTGAGGAGGGCTAGGAGGCAAATTGCCTTGATGGTCACTGATATTATCTAGCTTGTGCCCAGTGTTAGTAGAAAGGAGGGCTACCCCACCTTGGTTCATGGTGACGCCAACCATTATGCCACTGCCTACATTTTGAGAGAGAATATGAATTTTAAGAAACAATTTTAAGCTTAGTGATAGTATTCATTAAAAAGTTATATACACTATGGTTTTCACATATTACAAAACGAAGATTCTAGTGCATGCAAATTATAACGAAA
Organism: Maratus michaelseni; assembly: GCA_963931845.1. NCBI lineage: Eukaryota > Metazoa > Arthropoda > Arachnida > Araneae > Salticidae > Maratus > Maratus michaelseni. The sequence continues at coordinate 401,126,999 of OZ007588.1, forward strand.
ATTAAGTATGGTAATATCTGTGCCTCAAAAGTAAACTAGTGTAAGTGCATGTTGCATGTTTTGGAAATTGCTTTTCAAAAGAGGGTAATTCATGTTTATAACAAAATAATTGTGAGCTACATATCTGCTAAGAGTTTGAACATGCAAGAAAAAGCTTCAAGGAGCTTTTATAAATATATTTTTATATTGAAATTTATTTTTTGTTTGCTAAATTGCCACTGCAGTAGTAAATATTTTTTATTTACTTAATGAATGATAAAGAATTTGATGAATCACATCAATACATATAATTATAATAAAAATCTACAAGTAAAAAACAATGTTTTAGATTTAAAAAAGATAAGATACACATACACATGCTAACATACAGATCATTCCTGTCATTCAACCAATTTTTTTATTGTTTGTAACACAGTTGGGAATTTTGGAAAAAAATTCTTCACATCTTGGTATGAATTCATGCATTTTTTTTTTCTTCTCCAGGCCACATAGTTTTTGGATATATGAAGGGGAGGGGAGGGGAGGGTCAAATTTTGGATTTTTTAACAAATCACATGTTTTTGAGGCTATATTTTCAGACTGCAGTACCATCTTCAAAAAATGGTTTTTCTGAACCTAAAGTCTGTATAGGCTTAAAAATGTCACTAAGTTATGATTCAAAAGAATTGGATTTAACCCAAGTCCAAGGTTAAAAAAAAATAATAATAAATGCGTACAAATAACCCTAATTTTTTTTTTTTTTTTTTACCAAAAAGGAAAAAATTGGTTTTTATGGGGTTTTATTAAAAAAAAGCTATGTTTAACAAATTTTTTTCTATAATTTAAAAATTGTTCTAATAACAGAAATGTATATTTTAGAGTGAAAAGACAATAATACTTATTATTAAAAAAATAATTTAAATATGAATTTACTGAATTCATATTAAAATGATAGTGAATACACTGGGATTTCATATTGTATTCATATTCTTGTAAGGAAGTAGGAAAAGAAAAATGTTTTAGCCAGTTCCAGTAACAATAAACCTATTTTAACCAGTTAGTAAGGAGTAGAGAATAAGACTGTTCATAGACCGACTATCTTAAGTAAGATACTGATCATTGGTTGAAGGTTGACCAATACATTCAGTTTTTAAAAGCTGAACATGTTTTCTGTGTTATAATTGTAAGCCATTTTGATGTTTAGGTGGAGAACTAGTATTCTGTTTATTTCAAATATCTTTAAAAGTAGTAATTATTTTCTGTCTGTGTGTTACACATACATTAGTTTAAATAATGCCAATAGATAGTAGTAATAAAAGTGCGCCAGAATGGTTAGAAGTTAGCAAAGTGCCAACTGACCAAAACAAAGTTAAATGTTACCATTATGGGACTGAAATAAGTTCTAAAATTGAAAGGATAGGGGGTTCATCTCAATAAATGCTCAAAAAAGGTATGCTTTGCACTAAAATTCAGTTTCAAAAAAATGCAAACATCACTTCAGTATTGGTAACTCAACCTACTACTTCTGCAGCCTACTGTGAGAAACGGGACAATGGTGGAGATTCAGCAACATCATTGAACTGTCAAAAGTTACTGTATGATTTTACCATAAAAACTATTAACCATAAGAAATGCAACATTTATTTGAAAATTGCCATGTTCTTTTATTCCAACAATATTGCTAATTGCAAAAACGAAGAGAAAGAATGTGAAGCTCATGTGAGCACTTTCAAATCTTATATTTACTTTTTAAAAAGCAATTTTACCCCAAAATAATTTCTAAATAAAAAATTTACAGAGTTAAACAATTGCACTTAACAATAATACTTTACTACATATTAATTATTGTTACACCTTAAAATCTTGAAAGTAACCCCCCTCCCACTTTTAAGCAATTTTGATTTTCTTTTCCATTCCCAAATAACCCCCCCCCCTGCCCCACAGAAAAAAAAATTGCACAAAAAAAGTGATTTTAAATATCCAAGGAACAGAATTTTCAATTTTTCGAAAATGTTGGCAGATTTTCACTTTTGATTTTATATTTTGTTAATGAAATACAATAACCCGAAAGTAAGCCCCCCTCCCACTTTTAGGCAATTTTGATTTTCTTTTCCATTCCCAAATAAAAGCCCCCCCCCCCCCCCCCAAAAAAAAGAGGAAATGTCTGATTTACTTCTCCTTTCCTCCCTAAAACAAAAAGTTCAAAATCTTGAGAATCTTCTGGCTTTCTTACTGCTAGCTAGTAATATAACAACAATAAGTAAAATATCAGTCCTCTAAACTACAATCTCCCCCTCCATCCAAAATTTATGTTTCACCCTCCCCCCTCAGCAAACAAAGTTTAAAATCTTTAAAACTCTTTATTAAAAAATATGTTCTTTTTTTCGCTGTCTAGTGACAATAAATAATCAACCATTGTAATTACCTCTCTACCTCCAAAATTTCTGCTTCTCCCCCTCTTTGTCAACCCCTATATATTATTTTTTAGCTATTTATTTTAAAAAAATCTTCTGTCCTATTTGTTGCTCTCTATTAAAAATAAATGAATAATAAATCATCTAAATTACAAACCCACTCCTTTGAAATTCATATTACCCCCTCATCCCCGAGAATACAAAGTTTAAAATTTATAAAACTCTTATTTGAAGAAATCTTTTGTCTAAATTTTTGTTGCTAAGTTTTCTCTCTACTCCAAAAATGTGCCCCCCTCCCACATACATATACAATATTTAAAATCTTTCAAATGATTTGTTTTTAAATCTGCTGCATTCGTTTATCTTTAGTCACAATTAATGAATGACCTAAATTACTGCTCTTTCTCCGAAAAGTTTCATTTCCCCCAATGTCTCCCCTACTCAGCAAATACAGGGTGTTTATAAAGTCCCGGACCCATTTTGATGTTTAATAACTCATAAAATAATAAAGATAGATTAAAATTAATAACATAAATTGTTAGATAGACTCAAAAAGTTTCATGACCCTTGTCAATGAACTTCCACGTGTGCCCCCTTCGTCGCACGGAGAATATCAAGTCGATAGTCAATTTCACGCCAGGTAGCGGCAAGCATGTCGGCATCCACAGAGGCTATTGCGGTTGTAATTCTGGCTTTTAAGTCATCAATGTTCGACACTCTCCTCCTGTAAACATTGTCCTTTACAAATCCCCAAAGGAAAAAGTCCAGCGGCGTTATATCAGGTGATCTGGATGGCCAAGGAATTGGACCTCCTCGCCCAATCCATCTTCCTGGAAAATGGTCATTCAAAGAAGTACGAACGATGGTACCTCAATGAGGTAGTGCACCATCTTGTTGCAAAAAGACATGTGGCTGAAGCTCTTCTAGTTGTGGAAATACGAAGTTTTCCAACATGCCTAACAAGATGGTGCACCACCTCATTGGGGTACCATCGTTCGTACTTCTTTGAATGACCATTTTCCAGGAAGATGGATTGGGCAAGGCGGTCCAATTCCTTGGCCACCCAGATCACTTGATATAACGCCGCTGGACTTTTTCCTTTGGGGATTTGTAAAGGACAATGTTTACAGGAGGAGAGTGTCGAACATTGATGACTTAAAAGCCAGAATTACAACCGCAATAGCCTCTGTGGATGCCGACATGCTTGCCGCTACCTGGCGTGAAATTGACTATCGACTTGATATTCTCCGTGCGACGAAGGGGGCACACGTGGAAGTTCATTGACAAGGGTCATGAAACTTTTTGAGTCTATCTAACCATTTATGTTATTAATTTTAATCTATCTTTATTATTTTATGAGTTATTAAACATCAAAATGGGTCCGGGACTTTATAAACACTCTGTACTTTAAAATCTTTAATATATATTTGCCAGTAAACTTCCCAATTCCCCTTGCTAATGTTATTCCTATGGGCATAGGATGCATTCGTATTTTTAAAATATCTCCTCGGGAAATTAATATTTTTAACTTCTGTTTCCTGTTTATTGTTCTTAAAGAATGTCTCATTTTTTCTTAGTTATCAAAATATTTCTAAACTATGTGCTTAATTTATATTTTTGTGTTAAAATCTTAGCGAAACTGAATACGATTTTAACATTTCATATAAAATTAAGTATATATTTTAGAAAAAAATTGACAACTAAGAAAAAAAAGAGACATTCTTTAAGAACAATACAAAAAGAAACAGAAGTTAAAAATATTAATTTTCCAAGGAAATATTTTAAAAATACGAATGCATCCTACACCCATAGGAATAACATTAACGAGGGAAATCGGGAAGTTTACTGACGAGCAGCCTTAAACGCTGTTCGATTTCTTATTATATAGTAAGGTAACACAGCTCATCTACATCATCTCATATAAGTATCATCTAAAATAATCATCCCCTTTGAAATTTTTGCTCTGTCCTTTTCTCCAAAGGGACTTCATATATGAGAGGGAAGCAAAAATTTTCATCTTTTTTGCAGTTTGGCTGTTCTTTCCTCCCTGAATCATGTGTATATTTTATGTTTTGAAATAAATGTTCTTTAAAATAACTCCCCTCCCATTAACAAAATATCAGCTGTGAGAACAGTCAAACTACGAAACAGACTAAAATCCCCCCCCCCCTCCATGTCTAGAAATTCACCCCTTTTTCTGGGGATGGGGAAAGAAAATTTAAGGGGAGAGTTACATGATCATTTATTTATTGTTGCTACAAAATAACAATAAAGCATAAAAATCTTTAAAAAAATGTTTTAAAATTAACATTGTTAATAAAAAATGGGGGGGGGGGGGGGGGGGGGAAGGAGGTTATGCACACGAAAAAAAAAAAAAGAATAGAAAATTCACAATTTCAGCATTACTCCTGGTCCCACAGACCTGAAAAATCTGAGGGAAACAAGAAAAAAAAAAGGGAAAATTTCCAATTTTCGCCTTTTGGGGTTCGCCTTTCGCTCCTCGGGTTTCACAAACCCTCCAAAAAACGAGAGAAAGGACTATATACTAAATATAAACTAGAGATTTCAATGAAAAATAGTTTTCATATATGCTATACACTGGACAGTATATTGGGCCTGTTTAAGATGAGTTTCCTTGTATATATAGTCCAAATATAAAAATAATAATTCAGTTTATAAATTTAAAATTACATAGAATTGGTTTAATTTCACTTCAAACTGTCTAAAAAAACAAGCTGGAGTCAGAGTCGGCCTGTTTTTTAGTGACTCCGACTCCACAGCCCTGGTAAGTAGTACTTAATAAAATGAATGTTATAAATATTTTCTAAATGTACAATAAAATTGGATTTTTATTTCCCTCAAGAAAATGAATGATCACATGCAATGGAAATGCAACATATTGGATTGCTATGCAGAAGGGTTGGGTTTTCTCCAGGACAATGGAAGAAATTGGAAAAAACAGAAGAAACTGAAAGGAAACAAGAACAATGACAAAAATTAATATGCATCAATTCCACTTTAAATGGAACCCCTGCCCTAGTATGCTCAGAAGAAGACAGTGCCAAACAGCCATAGCGTGCTACGCGAATTCCACATAATAAGCTGGGAAAGGAAGAAGGTGTTTGTTTTCAGACAATTCTTTGAAGTTTTAAGATAGATACAATATTTCACAATAGTGGTGAAATCACAGGAATCATTGAAATGTAGATAACCAGTAATTAAGTCCTCATTAAAAAAAATAATAATAAAATCAATACTTATCAATATTTTTAAAATTGCCATCATATTTGATAAAGGGGACAATAGGAAACAAAAGTAAAAGGGAGCTATTTTTGTGGGGGATGGCAAAAATAATCCTTAATTTGGCACCCAGGGCAGTTGCCATTCCTTGCCCCCACCCTATCTACACTACTGTTCTGCTGGCAGTTTGAATAGAAATATGTGGCACTTAAATTTCACAGACTCCCTAATATTTTTTTTTTTTCCATTTCTGCATCAATTCAGAGAATGTCCAAAACTGCTTTCAAAAAGGTGGGAATTCCCTCTTTCATGCCTGAAAAATAATTCAGCGTGACTCTGAAGAATTATTAAAAAATTCCCAAACCATTAATAAATTTAATTAAAATTTAAAATCTACAATAATTATTCAGGTACCACAGGCAAAGTTAGACAGAGATTTTTATTTCTTGACTGATACAGTTTCCCAAATTATGGCAAAAATTTTAAATAAGTAATGAGAAAAACATTTCTATTTCAATAGCTAGAAAGCTTAAAGTGTAAATTGTCATTTAAAACAAAAAGAAATTAGAATTTTAATTTTTGCCTTTATGTGGAAAGAATTTCATAACAAAAATTGAGAAAAATAAAATAACCCTAACTTGAAATTTTGGTTATTTTTTTGCCTTTAATAATTACAAATTATTATTTTTAATACTTTATTAAAATCTGCATATTATAGACTCAGAAATGAGATTGTTAAAAAATCCAAAATTTTGTCCCTCTATACATCAAAAACTAAGAGGTCCAGAAAAGAAAATTTTTGCATGAATTCATACCAAGGTAGGGGTAGTGTGTATACAAAGTTCCTCTAAAATTTCTGTCGGTGTGGTTTGGTTGAATTCAAATCACCATCGACCCATACATACTCATAATACTGAACCTCGCATCCAATCACCCGAAAAAATAAACACGTTTCAAAATCTCATGTAAAAAAAAAGAAAAAACAAGTTGGGAAAACTTGCCACAATTTCTTAATTTTTAAAAACATTCTTGACTCAGGACTTTTCTTCCTATATGTTAGCACCACATTACTAGAAGTAAAAGAAAAAATTTCAAGTTTTGAAAAGTAACAAATATGTAGAAACTTTCTCCTCAGTCTCTTCTCTTTCTGACACAGTCACACTTCACTCAGACAACGAACAAGAAGAGAGCATTATTGGTGATGTACATCTGATGTGCTTGAAGATCACGATGCCACAGTAGTTCAGGTCATCTAATTTGAATTATGCATGGGAGGGGTTAAGAAAAACTATTGTAAAATAAAGCTTGTTTCTCATTTTCCTGAATCATCAGTTTCATTCTGCATTTTTATTTAGTGTCACTGTCAGTACAAACTGAATACATTTTCAAACATGAATACTGCAATTCAAGTGAGGTTAAAGGGGAGGGAAAAAGAAAAAAATGATATTCCTTAGCATATTTCAAAAAGTTTAATTGTATAAAAAATTGGGTAGAACATAAAATCACTCTGCAAATAATATGACATTGAAAGCTCATAAGTCTTAAAAAAATAAAAAATAAATAAAAAATAACCTGCATTACTAAAATTTTATATTAACAGCAATTTCTACAAAAATAACAAATGATCAGAAAATGTTGCAGCATCCTAGAAATCGGATTTAGTTTAGATTGGGTAATAATGGAATGAATTCGATAATGAAAAAGTAAAAATGTTTTATAGATTCATTCACTTATGAATGAAACAAAAGACTAAATTATATTTAACTAAAGTTTGATCAGATTCCGAAGGATTTGATTATGTGCTTTATCCCCATTTTACAAGTAACAAGTTAACTTAATCTTTTGCTTCCCCATAATCAAATCTACTCCATTAATACAGTAGAGTGCTGAAGTTTTTTTTATCTGAACGGCTAAGGACTACTGGTGGTTCAGATGATTAAAGTTAGACCATTGCTTAAAATTGCCATATATGAGGGGGTTAGAATGACAGTAAGGTAAGCCAATTTTTAGTAATTTGAGAAATGAAGGGTTTTCTGAAACTTGTCGAATAAGTTGAGCCCTCTAGCAACTCCCTAAGTAAACTATGACCTATTTGACTGTCGTACTGAATAGAAATTAATGTACGTTCCATGAAAATATGGTTATCTAGATTTTTTTTAATTTTTGACTTGCTCCACTGTCATTCTAACCCCCTCATATGTATATTCTCTTCACATCTTTTCCACAGTTATCACTGCCAGCATCATCTCAAATTGTGCTCAGATAGTTAAGTTTTTATACAATGTATTTTCCCCCTTTTTTCTTTTGTTATTTTTTAGCTTGTATTAGTTTTATTATTATTACATTTTTTGGAGGGAAAATCCTACAGCATCTTTTGTCTGACAGAAGATATCTTTTTTGGAAGGTCAGATCTCGAAATATTTTTAAAGAAAATCACTTGAATAGGATTGTCATTACCTTTATGACAACTTCTAAAGAATATCAAACTTACTTTTAAATTCTCCTAATCATAGCATTTAACTGAATTTTCAACTTCTTTATCTGCTGCAATATATGCTGCAGGGCAATGGAAATTAGAGGATGTCAATAATAATCATTTTAGTGACAACTCTAATATCTTGCCTATTCAATGAGATCATGTAAAATTCATTCTCAACAAACAGATGTGCGAATTTTCCCTTGGCAAAAGAAAAATTAGTTTGATATATTGAAGTTTGAGAGGGAAGGAGGAGGGGGGGGGGGGAGAGGACTGAAATATTCTTATTATCATTAAATATATTTCTTTTGTTCCCAGGGATAAAAGCAAGCATACAAAAAAAAATTACAAAAGTTTAAAAATGTATTTTAAAAAATGTATATATCTGAAAGAAGAGTGTCTCTGTATCTTGTCTTCATATATTAATATTGTATTAAGATGACAGATTAAACAACTGGCAATGCAAATTTGTACGCAACATTTTTAAGAATCTTCTGCGTTTGATCTATTTTACTGATAAATAGCAAAATGAAGAGTTTGGTAAATAATTTTACAACAAATTTCCCATTGCAATAAAAATTAAAAAACACTATAAAAATCCTAAAATAAAACATATTTGAAATATTGTAATGTTTTCTTTATTTTTTATCTCAGATTTCACTGAAATAAGTATAGCACAAACACCAATATTCATGCAATGCTGCAGGAGGAGAAGGATTGAACATAAAAAGTCACGACAATTTCTTTAAGGATAACAAAAATTTGGGAGAAATATGTTGTAAAGTGTATAGGCAAATATTAGGTTGAAAATTGCTGTCAAAATCAGTACAGTTGGCACCAAATTCTGCTATTCTATTTCACTGGTGTAAGTTATAAAAATTCTAGTGGAAAAAACAGCTAAAACAATATGTAGGATTTTATAAAAATAATAAGCAGAAAATCACAAATCTGTAGATTTTTATTGTTTGTTTCATTTTGGGAAATATTTCCGAGAAAAGAAGCAACAATAAAAATCCTTTACAACTATAAATTTTCTTCAAAAATACATACATCTAAAAACAAAATAAGAAGATAATTCCAATTCAGATAATTAGATGTTCGGACAATCAGTATTCTATTCTACCTCATCTAAAACCAGATTTCTAGAATGATGCAGCATTTTCTGATAATATAGCTAACTTAGGTCTAGCATAGAAGTGTTTTAAAGCTACTAATTATGTACTACTTTGGTATTTTAATTTTAAAAGATAACAGTTCAAGGTACAGAAAGACCATGCTTAATGCTGTTTTGAATCTTTTTTTTTTTTTTTTTTTTTTTTTATTATTCTACATTCTATTTTTTTTTTTTTTTTTTTTTTTTTAATACTATGACAACTGTTGCCTCACAGTCTGACAGAAGACAATATTTCAGAAAGTATGCTACAGTTAGAGTTAATGGTTAAAAGAAAAGTGTAGTTAGAAGGAAATATTAATTTTATATAATAAGTATAAAATAACAATTATAACACAGAAACAGAGGATATAGGTATCAAAAATCCAGAAGGTATATATGCAAATACGACCATAATATATCCGCCACTACAGATCTATATTAATAAAATACCATATTATTGTAGAGCTCTTTTTTAGCACCATTTGCATTTTCAAATTTTTAATGAAACATATCCAAGGAATTACAACATATAGGCTATATATATCTATTTACTGGTTAAAGCCATCTATATTATAAAAGCAAAATATTCGCATCGAAAAATAATATGGAGCTAACCCCTACACATTTCATATGCCAGACTATTTCTTTGAAATTAAAAAAAAAACTTCAATGTTACTTTAACATCTTTTTAAAAATGTATTTTTTGCGAGATGAGCTACCTTCTAAAAAAGTATTTATTTGAAGTTATCAGCATTCAAAATTTCATTCCTAAATAAAACTATTTTTTAAAGAATTGAATTGTTATTTTTTTAATTCCTAAAAACCTTGATGAACAATATGCTCTTCATTCCCCGACAGGGAATAAAATCAGAAAAGACCTTTGATGACATCATTCGCCTATGAACCAATGAAGTCCAGTTTTAGTTTTAAAAGTTTTAAAGAGCTCAACTTGTTTTCTGCTCATTGACTTCTGAAATGAAAAAAGAAATACAGTAGACTCCCTCAAATCCGCCACACTAAAGTTCGCATATTGTTTCTGATGTAAACAATGAAACTTACAGTTACGATGTAGGTGTAAAATTCAAGTTTTTTCAAATTTTTATATCATTCTGTACACATTTTAATATGCAATTCTGATTAACATGATTCAACTCATATTTTCTCACGAAGGAAGTATAAATTTATTTTTGAAAAATATTCAAGATAGTGCCGATATCAGTGACGATTGCAATATTTTTACCAAATAATTTATGTATGAATCAAGCTTTTTTGGTTATTAAGTATGGCTAAACATGAAATAAAACATTATTTTAAGATTTTAATGTGAATTATTAGTGTACATTTATAAGGAGAGTTTCACTGAATAATTCAAGAAAAAATTATCATCATTATGCATAATTAATTATTTACTTGATCTTTACTTTTAATATTTTAAATGTTTTTTAAATTTTCTTAATTTTTATTATTTTACTTTATTGTAAGCATTAGTTATAATTTCCAAGTGTATTATTAAATTCAAATTGTTTAAAAAATGTGGACAAAACCGTGACCAAAAATCCACAATCTGCACAACCTAATCTATGCGAACCTAAGCTATATGTTTATGTCAACCTAAGCTATATGTTTTAAGCTATGCAGATTTAAGGGAGTGTACTGTAATATGTCACAAAATAATTGTCACTGGCTTGCTGGAAATTATTACTGTGGCAAAAATTAATGTGAGCTCCCTGCTGATAAATTTGATAACTAAAGAAGTTAATTTTATTAGACACATGCTCTTAATGAAAATGAATTGTTTTACAATGATTACATTCAGTGTTAAAAAAAAAAAAAAAAGATCTACATTATTAATGGATCGACTACATAGGTAATTTTATTTCAATGCTTGCAAGTTCTATATGTATATATATATATATATTTGTTATTGTTTAAAGCATTTTATCAATTTACTTTGTAATGAATTGATTCAAATTTGTTTAAAGCATAGCTTGCGTGCTATGAAAATGTATTGTTTGTGCTTCCTTAATTTAATTTCTCATCATCACATGACATAAGATTATGCCTTTAAAAATACATTTAAATAATGCACCCTGTTCGAAAACAAGAACAACACAGTAATGAATTCAGGAGATGGCCCTACAGAGACAACTAACTCTCTCTCAAGAGCATGAAAATGACACTCCCTCTTTTTTTGGAAGATGTGATTTTGAATTTAGTAATGGTCTAACAAGTATAAATTACCCCCTGATACTCCATACTGCCTCCCGCTCCTCAGGGGCAAAATTCCCTCCAGGGAATAAAATGTCTGAATTCAACACTAATACGTAAACAATATGGTTTCATTATCATTTGAGTAGACTGCTGTGTATATACTTTCATATGAAAATTAAAAGATATTTATTAACAACATCAGCTTTTTGTTTGGAAGATCTTTTGCTTTTATAGGGCATAATAAATATCCTACTTCTTTTTGTTATTTTATTTAGCAGAGAAAGTTTGGGAGTCCCTAGCAGAAAATTTGACTGAAGGCTCATGGATAAAGTTAATTTTATTTTCATATAATTTAGAAAAAAAAAAAAAAAAAAAAAAAAAAAATATATATATATATATATATATATATATATTAATTGTTCACATGTAAAATTTACTGAAGAAGTTCTGAATGAAGACTGGACAATAACGCTGCCGAAAGCAGAGTATACTGTATCGTTCAAGTTAAATAGTGTACAGCATATATTTTGTGTGTCCCGAAACCAATTTTATGTTGGTATTTAAATTTAATCATGGGTAAGGCTGAAAACTTTTCTGAGTATTGGGAATAAACAAATGGAAATGGTATAGATTTCTCTGTCTTACATTATGGCTAAAAATGGATATCTTTATGGATTCTTAATGGATTAAAATTTCTTGATAGTGAAATTGCTATTATTCAAGTACATAAAGTGGAATTTACAACCAGTCAATCTCTCCAAAACACAGTCTTGAATCCAATGTTTGTCTTTGTGCTTTATTCAATTCCTACTATTAGCTCACACCCTCTATATATTTATATATCTTGTTCAAATTTTCAATCGTTAATAAAATATTTTCTATTCATCCATTCAAGTTCAAATACGTTTTTTTAAACCTGTACTGGATGACAATTGATGTTAATCCAGTTTTTTCAAATATTAATTAATTAAATTTAATTAATTTTAGTTTTATATTTCATTTCTGTTCAAAAGTATAGACTCACTCCATATTTTAGTCCCCCCCCCCCCCCCCCCCCCCCCCCCCGCGCGCCGCCTGATCTTCGTCCGTGAACAGCCCAGCCCCATTATCTTTTTACGCGTGAAGGTTTCGTCATGATACACTTTGGAAATTTTTGAAAATCAATATTTGAAAAACGGCATAATCATTAGATTTGAAATTTATATCAAGAAAAATACAATTTTTTACCTTTCTAACGCAGTTTATCTAACAATTTTGTGAGAAATACTTTTCAAGCTATTAATTTTTGCTATTTATTTTTTATTTAATTTTTAATACATTTCAAAATTTTCTCTTATATAAGATATTTAGCAGGATATAAATTTAGGAATAAATATCATCAGTGGCAAAGCGTGTAGATCGCTGGAAATTTTTTTTTTTTACCTAAGTAGGAATTGACTTAAAAAAAATTGTTTTATATTACTTGTTTATAGTTATACACAGACCCAGTACATGTCGTATGCAGTGCAAGCAGGTGCCTCTGGATTTTTTTTCTTTGCTTTCTAACTCAAAACATTTGAGTTAACTTAAAAAATATTTGAGAAAACTTTAAATGTTAAGCCATTATTATTTAATATATTTTAGTTATATTAACCCTCTGACTGTCCAACAAAAGGACAAAATTGCAATGTTTTCTCTGTATTTGATTTTAAAATGTTAAAAAAATAATATTCCAAAATCATATAAAAAAAACTTAATTATATATATATATGAATGTAATGTAATCCTTAAGAGACTTATTAAAATCATCAATCAATATATTAAAAATAAATTATATCCGTAGAATTACATTAATAATTTGTAATTTTGTATATATTTGTATATTGTGTAAATAATGCTTGTATTACAGTGAAACCTGGAGCTTAGGGAACATATTAACACAGGCGTGTCAGTGAGAGGGTTAAGAGGAAATGCATTATTTAATCACCTGAATAGTTATTTGTTTACACAAGTGCTGAAAGATGCCCAACTTTGTTATTCTCTTGTGAAATTTTAAATAAATTTATTTCATTTACAGGGTTTGGTTGGAGATACATATTACTGAATATAATATATCATGATATACTAGTATATCTGATATTTATTTTAAAATTAATTTTTAATTTGTGATTAAACATTAGTTCATCTACAAATATATAGCTAAAATGCTCAAACAAGAAATTACTCCACCTTCAAATTAAGAATTTTATTTTTAGAATACAAGTACAGTGGAACTTCCATTTAACGAAGTCTCATCGTTACACTTAAAAACTTCGTTATGAAGAAAATTCGTTAAATAGAATAACTTAAATTCATGAAATTTTTTTCTTGAGGTATGACAAACAGGTATTGGATTCAGAAGCATTTGATTCAGTTTTAATTATGAAGCCGTCTTTTACAAAACAGTTGTGTACGGTCGATGAAATCACGTCACATTCCCAAGCTTTCATCAGCTCTGATACACAGAATCTCAAACTAATGTTTTCACTACATCGGCTTTTTTCTGTCTTTTTCGATAATGTACTTCAAGGTTTTTTATTATTCTTTAGACTAATGATTGAAGTTTAGCTATATTGGCAGGAACAAAAATAACTTTGATGTTCTTCGATTTGTATTTTGAATCACGTTCTTTTGGTTGTACAAAGCAATTGTCTATCAGCAATGGAAGGTCAGAATGGTACCTGTCTGACTCTAATAGATATTTTTTGTTTCAATTTATCTGACGCCATTGCGACACCTCATCTTCTATATCATTGAAGGTAAAAAGGGGATTTTGACTTCCCCCAACTAAATTGTTTTATTTAGCACCAAGCAGAATGGAAATTATTTAAATGTGTTCATTTTCATACAATCGAATCCGCTGAAATAAATTTGCATATCCTTCGAACAGCAATAGCTTAATTTGAATTCTGTACACGTACAAAAGTGGAATAAACTTTGTTATATAGAATATATTTTTCATAATGTGGAGATTGACTTTGAACACCATTAGCATGTAAATCAAAGTTCTGCAGAAAATTTCGTTAAGTAGAAAACTTCGTTAAATAGGGACTTCGTTAAAGGGAAGTTCCACTGTACTTTAATAAAATGAAATAAACATAGCAAATTATATATGTTTTGTGTTGTTATTTTTATATTATCAGAATTATGTTTAGGGAAGGGTAATTGCATTATTATTATTTTATATATATGAAGCATGTTAAAGAAATCCTCAAGCCCTCTCTTGACAGATCAAATTGTTCAGTCTTAACTCTTTATTGAGAATATCCACCCTTTCCTCCAGGCATTCCTCGTCCAAACTATAAGTTTTATAATAAACCCAACTTGAAAATTTTGATGAAACAGAATTTCTGATTGTTAATAAGAACTGTATAACAGGTATTTTCAATGGAATGGTTATAAATAAATAAAGCATTATATCTCAAAAGATAACAAAATCACTTTCTTTAGGAAGGAGAGTCGATTCATTTTTTTATACTTTAAAATAACTTTTCAAAGCTTTAAAGGGTTATAAATTTTCCAAAATATAAAGATCCCAAATCCCATACAAGAAAAGTTTTTCTTCAACAATTTTTTAACTACGGCATCCATTATTTCAATAATAGATGAAATAACAAGAGAGAAAAAAATTAGCAGTCAATAGTTTTAGTTTGAAGTGCATTAAACTACACTAGACAGTTTCAAATAATAAGCATATTATGTCTAAATCAGATTGATATATTAAACTACACTAGACAGTTTAAAATAAGCATATTATGCCTGAATCAGAAATATTAAAAAACATTTTAAAAAACAGCACATTAATATCACATAAAATCAATTACAGCAGAAGTTCCAAGCTCTTATATTACAGGCTCTTGATGAATACAAATGTCAACCAAAAACCAAAGATGTTTACACAACAGCTGTAGTACCTTTAAAAGAATTTTTTTTTTTTTTTTTTTTTTTTTTTTTTTAATTAAGAAACCTACTTTACATTTCTAGTATACAGATATAGTGATTACATCAAGAAACTTTTTGCAGGGTTCACATTAGAGTGAGAGATCACACAATTCAACAATATTTTTTAACATCTAACTCAATTATTTCACTATTACAGAAACATATCTTCTAAGTGGGTTGCAGAAAGTTATATTCAGTGAAGAAAGGATTAAAATAGCCAAAAATAAAGTTAATAAAATAAAATGAAAAAAAAAAACCCTTAAATTTTAAAAATCTTTAGGTTAGGATTATTATTATTTTTTATTTATTTTTTATTTTTAAAATTGGTGTAATCTCTGTATTAAACATTGTATAATAGAATTTATCATGAAACATACTATATAATACAAAGGAAAAGTTAAGTTTTATTTTACCTGAATTTGTATTCATAGTCTGTGGAGGCAGGATGCTATTTGTCATTTGTCGTTGTAAAATATTGCTGTTTGGATTCATGCTTAAAAACCTAAGGGAACAAATTTAAATTAATAAAATTTGTTATAATTGTGAAAAAAAAAAGGGGGGGGGGTCAAAATACAGAGATATTTTTATATTAAAATAATTTCAAGTTTACAGGTTATTTTACCTTTCAATAGATTTTAATTTTAACCCTAGATCGCTAAACCTGCATAATTTTTACAAGCAGGATTGGCTACAGAAATTGCGAAAAAAAGTTCCCCCGATTTCCATTAATGATACATATACGGTATTTTTTTAAATATATGCCGCTTCCTTGTATAACACACCTATCCAGCTTGTTAATACCTCATTTGGAAGAAACAAGAAAACATAAAAATTGCACAATATTCATATACTAGTTCACAGTTTCATAAATCCGAACTCAAAATTTGGTGCAACTTCATGCAGTGATCAATAAATATATGGCAACCAGAAAATATCCTCATTTCCTGAAGAATGTTCAATTCTAAGACATGTCTATATCTGACGGGATAGTTAATTGGATTAAGCTGGCCACCTGGTCAGCTCATGCTAATGTATCATAAAAATCTCAAAAATGGGTAAATTGCCTGTAATATAAGCGCTATCCTTAGAAAATGAGGACATCTGATCAACTTAATTTGTGTTAAATACCAGAAATTCATATAATGGGCATCTTTTTAAAAATACATAAAAATTTTATTTTTCTTTGTCGCGTACTATTATTGGCTTAAATATCACATGTTTGTTGACAAATCAGTCTCGTGTAAAAACACAAATATTTTCACATACAGATTTCCCTGATTTTTAAGTACTTTCACGAAATTCCCTGACTTTTCCAGATTGATAAACCTCCATGATTTTCAGAATCTGTAGCCACCCTGCACAAATCAATGTATAGAAACACATGTTTCATGCCAAGTACATATACGCATTCTACTTCATTCAAGGCCGACACTAGCCTTTTTTTTCCCGGTGGGCTAATATGGATTTTGGCACCTCCCACCCTCTTCCGCAAAGTAAATTTACAGAGCGAACATTACTAAATTTCTAATAGCTGACTTATTTTTTAGATTAAAATATGTAGGGGAGACCAGTACACACTGGACCTATGGGCACAGTGGACCATCCCTTAATATTTTATTTATTTAAAAAAAATTTAAGCTTCTCTTCTATCCTAATAGACAACAGCACTGGACTGATTATTTACAGCCTTCAAAAAATATGTTTAGCTCAGATTGAACTATTTTATACTGATTGGTTCTTTTGAGCTTCTAAAAGTAAAATTTTTCATCATCCTATTTTTATTTTTTTAGTAATTAAAGGTTGTAGATAAATAAGATAAAACAGCTTTTTTGCAAAGCTAAGATACTTGTTTTTATTTTACTTTAAACTAAAGTTAATGTTAATATGTTTAAAAGAAAGCTATAAACAATATTAATATGATTATTTATTGAACTTCAACATGGGGCAGAGTGGACCACCCACTACTGGGGCACAGTGGTCCACAATCCACTCTGCTCCTGTAATGCAGAATATTCAAAATATTTAATAATTGCTTATTTTCTATAAAGAAATATTGTTTTAAAGTAGTTATTTAACTGTAAAATAAAGTAAACAAACAAAAATAACAATTTATTTTACCGTAAAATACCGTTAATCCGCCCTTCCCGATTAAGCGCCCCCCTCCCACTTTGTAAACAAATTGGAAAATTTAAAAAATCCCGAGAAAGCGCCCTCCCCCAACAGAAATTTCACCGTGCACATCAAGATCAACACCAAAAATTCCATCTCCCGAGTGTTTTTTTTTTTCCAGATGGATCAGAAAGGCGTAACGATTCTTTGATATATCGCAAACATCTACAAAAACATTGTCGATCTGAAAAAGCAATATAACCAAACATTAGTTTTGCTGTAAATGTATCTCCATGGTGATATGAAGGTAATAAAAATATTGATAGTGAAAGTTTCTCATGAAATAAGTTAAAAAATGTTTATTTGGTGCTGTGTGGAAAATATTTTGATTAAAAGAGAATCTATTTATTTTATTAAAGAATTTATAGTCGTATTTAACATTATTATGAAAACCAATCACAAAAAAAATATCGATTCATTGATCAGATCAATCGATTTGTCGATACACATTCGAATTTTTAGCGTAATTTGTGCTACCTTTGTGGTAGTAATGTTTTTTGTTTTAATAATCTGGCAACACTACCAATTCGTTCTATATCTTCTCAATTTTCATGATTTCTATTATTTATTTAGCATTTATAAATACGAAATCATGATTAAAAAAAACCGGTTATTTAATCTTCCTAACTCACAACAGAGGGCGACACCGCATAAAATGTTACTAGTTCTCGAAATTACTTCAGGACATTTTCAACTGCAATTTCTCAGTCAAGTTCCTTTTATTTTTCTGTTACAAAATTAATGACAGATATTAGTGTTATTATTTATCTAATGCATTCCAGTTTCAAAGCTTCTGAAATCCAGAATTTTCTATAATCTGAAATCGCCATTAATCGTGAAGTTATACTCTTTTACTATTTTGTCTATTATTTTTTTTTCAAAATGTTTTCTTTTGTTACTTTATTAAAACAATGCATGCTTTGCGATGATCGGCCATTAGCATCTCCCCCCCACCACCACCCATAAATATCATATACTACAGTTTTAATACCGTGTAAGCGCCCCCCCTGCTTATTTTACGATTTTCCGTCGTGTTTAGGGGGGGCGGATTAACGGGATTTTACGGTAATATAGTAAGAAATATTTTTTTTTGTATTTACTGCCTTTGATAAATATAACTAGTCTAATTGATGATGATTCTATTCAAGTAAAATTCATGAGACGCAAGTTGAATGGAAATCAGTTTATTATATTTTTCCCGAAACTGTAGGTGAATCTGTTTTTTATGTCAATTATTTCATAATGTTGCTCCCAGACCCAAAAGTATTTCAGGAAAATTCCAGGCTCAATGTTACTCATAAGTATTTTGGAATTTCATTTCCAAATTTTAATGTGCGCTGATTTTTTTGTACTTAAGTAATAACTTCAACTAAGTTGCAATTGTTCCTGTATTAATCTTATTTTCAAAATATAATTAATTTTGTTTTTGTTTCAAAATGTTACTTGTAAATTTATATTACTATGTTATTTTGGTGGTAAAGGGGAAATAATATTCTATCCTTCCCAGTGTGCCCCACTTCTGGGGCACACTGGTCCACTTTACAGGTGCATTTAAAAAAAAAAAAAAAAATTCTTGAAAAGTGTATTGAAAACTATGTTCTGAGAAAATTCTGATGAATGTATAAAGATTTAAGGAATATTCAAAAATATTTTCATGCAGATTCATTTATCCATTAAAGAGAAAAAAAAAAATTAACTGAAAAAATGGTCCACTGTGTACCACAGAGTTGTATAATGTAGACACACACACGCACGGAAAATTTCCTGCAAAATTATAATCTTTGCAGAAAAAAAAAAAATTAAAATTTTTTTTAAGATACTAAAAAATTTTAAAAAATGTTCACCAATTTTATGTACGATTTATTTACTGTCAAATTCAAAGTCTTTGTGCGAAAATGTTAAGAATTGGGCTGTTTCTAAATGCATTGAAAAAATATTTGATAAGAATTCAGCTCTTGCTATCATGGATTTGTAGTTTTATTATTTTTTAACCAAAATAATTGTTCTTTAATATTAATTATTTAAACTACTGTTTTTAATCCATATCATCAAAATAATATAACATGTAATTTTATTAAACAGTAAATTAATTTGCAGAAAGTTTTTGACCCAACGTTTATGTGCACAGAAAGTTTTTGGTTTTATACAAGTCTGGTGTAACAGTCTCCCCTAATCGTAAAATACATAATATTGAACTATGTAAGGTTTGTCAAATATTTATTCAGTAAAACCTGTGAAACCAGAATCAAAAGGAACCGGAAAAAAATTCATTTTAGACTGATTTCCATGTTAGCATCTATAATTGTTGATATTCTTTCTGTTGGGACCATGAATTTTTTCATTTAACACAGGATTCCGTTCCGTTATAGACAGATTTCATTTTCACATATTTTACTGTTGTAGTAGTATTACATTACAATTGAGCCAGGCGTTTAAAGTTAGTGATGATATGAGTCACAATAGCTAAGAACTAAAAAACCAGGATTTTCTGTAGGTATAACAATGAATTACAATACCGTAAAATATCCTTGTGTGCTACCTACAGCCAGTTTCATGGAACTGTCACTTATACTACTCTTCCTATTAATAGAATATGTTATGTTCAGATGCTTTCCTGAACGTAACACTAATTTTTAAATTATAATAGACTTGGAACAAAAACAGGGTTCATACTCTATTTAAATAACAAAATTCCCTGACTTTTCCCGACCATTTTTCCTACAATTCCATGCCCCCCAATTCATGACATTTTTAGAAATACAATTAGCAATTCTAGATATTAATGATTAAATATACCTCTGAAAATAAAAATAATCCATAAAATTGAAACTAAAAACCTATTAGGCATGTATTGCTTCAGTGAGCTGAGGCCCTTAAATTTTATCATAGATTCGTCAATTGCCTGACATTTACACAGCCTAAAAACTCTTCCATACCTCTCTGATAGATGGGATCGTAAAGGGCGAACCTTGTACAGTTTAACAAAACCTTCATCTCTATGGGGTTACAATGCATTGTCATTCAAATGAAGATGTGATAATATCCATGAAAACCTCTTTACTGGCATTTCACGTGATATTATAGTTGTCGTTAAGAAGTTCATTGCTCAATCAAAAATCTCTGTAACTTGGAAATTTTTTTACACCCATCAAAATGTTAACTGCCAGAAATATAAAGCATTCCTGCAAAGTCACTTGGGAATAATTCTTTCCTGACTACGTAGCATATAAGTTAGTTTGGAAAACTACATTTTGCATAACATTACTGAAATTAAGGACAAAAACAATCCTATTGGGGATGGATCTTTCATATCCATAATTTCATCATCCAGACCTGATTTTTCATTAAAATCTGGAGTTTGCAGATTTACAGGCTACTTTCTCTTCCAAGTCACATTTACAGGTCGTGAAGGGCCTGGTAAATGGATATACTCTTTTTCTTCATCAGAAATGTTATCAGAAATATCTTCAACAGAAGCCTCAGATGGCCTTTCAATTGGAGATTGGGGTGGAGAATAATCATCATCGCTGATATCACCTGCCCTGTATTAGAATGCCTTTAACAATAAAAAAAGTGCCCTTAAGAATCTGAAAAGTGCCCTCAAGAATCCCAAAAGGGCCTTTAAGAATAAAAAAGTGCCCTTTTCTCACCAGCAGCACCCTGCCCTTTTTTAAACCTGTGGGAAACTGCATTTATGAAGCAAAATTGAAATATTTAGAAGAAAAAGGCACCACTAATTGATCGAAGCAGTGGTATTTCACGTGTAGCCTATGAGGTATGCTTTGTTATATAAAATTTAAATTTCATTTTATAATGTATTCAATTTATGTTTATTTTTTTTTTCATCACATGCTTATTCCAAAGTGGATGACATCTTCTAATGCAGTTAAAATAAGATTGTTATTTATTTTTTTCTTGCATGTGTCTTTTGCTATCTTTGAGCAGCTTTACCTTAACTTTTGATGGAATAAATGATGGAACAGATGTGTTATACTCGCGCACCGATGTTTGGCGACTTTTTGGTTGGGACGACTTTCAAGCTCGCGCCAAAACAAAAAATTAATACAATAGCTAGGTTACCATTAAAGGAAAAAATCCCCTAAATTTGGCAACTTTCTTCCTTTTTATAACCGTTTAAAAAAAAGGAAAAACTGTGCATGATTGTATGACATCATAGCCTAAATGATATTGTGGCTTGACTGATGTCTGCAGATATTTTTATTCTTAATTTTTCTTTAGAAGTTTAAACCTGCATCTAAAAAATATTAGATATTGCTAAAAATATAAGACTACAGTGCAAAATCCTCACACGGGTCCACTGTTTTTTTTATTATTATTTAAAAAGAGGAAAACAGTAACATAAGTTACGTTGTTTTTACTTAATTCCTTAGGATTTCTTAAGAAACTTTTGGTCAGAATTTAAAGTAATATATGTAAATGCCAGAAATTAAATTTGCAATCACCCCCTTATGTCATTTATAAAGATTTTCTTTTAATAAGTTTAAAATCATACAAAATCGAGGTTCATTCGTAAAATAGCACTGGAGCATGCGTAGCATATCCAGTGTGCACTGCCAAAGGCAGTAAGGCCGCCAACTATAGGTTTGTTTGAATAGATTTTCATTTAAAAAATATAAAATCATACAAATTCCAGGTTATTTGCAAAAAGAGACTGTATACCACCAAAAGCGGTGGGGGCTCCAATTCTAGTTTCGTTCAGATAAATTTTCACTTCAAAATATATTATACAAATTCAAGAGGGTATGCTACGGAAGGCAGTGGGAGCTCCCAATACTAAATCTCTCCCGAAGAAAAAAGTTGAGTCAAGTAGTATTAAATAAAGTGCTTCTCAATGAAAATATTTACATTAAATGGTCTAAAATGGTGAACAAATTACTTGCGTGTTTGCCCCGTGGCAGAATGTATGCGACGATGCGAGGGGCGTCGCAGACATTTTAGGGCACCTGCAGACGAAAAACATACAGCAATGCCGAGGACGCGTTATAGCTCGTAAATTATGCAAAAAAAGGCAAACTTCGTCGAAGGATCATGAAAAAAACAACGAATTTTGTCGAATAATCGCGGAAAAAACGCGAAATTCATTTAAAGATCGCAAAAAATGGCTAATTTCGTTAACAGGTCGCGGAAAAAACGTAAATTTAGTCAAAAGGCTGTGAAAAAATGTGAATTTCATCAAAAAGCCGTCAAAAAAAGATGAGTTTCATTGAAGGATTGCAGAAAATTTCAAATTTTGCCGAAGTGCTACGGAGAAAACGCTAACTTCGTCAAAGGATTGTGGAAAAAACTTAATTTCGTCATCGGATCGCGATAAAACTGATAATTTTGCCGACAAATCGTGAAAAAACGACAAATTTCGTCAAAGGATCTCGAAAAAATGGTAAATTTCATCGAAGGATCTCGAAAAAATGGTAAATTTCGTCGAATAATCTCGAAAAAAATGGCAAAATTCGTCGAATGATCTCGAAAAAAAATGGCAAAATTCGTCGAAGTATCTCGGAAAAACGGCAAATTTTGTCGAAGGATCGCGGAAAAAATGTGAATTTTGTCCAAAGGCCAAACAAAAAATACAAAATTTATCAAAGTATCTGGGAAAATGGCTAATTTCGTTGACAGATTGCGATAAAAACGCAAATTTCGTTATAGAGCCACGGAAAAAATTTATTTTTGTCAAAAGACTAAAAAACATTAGTTTCGTTGAAGGATCGTGGAAAAAATGCGAATTTCATCAAAGGGCCACAGAGAAAACGCAAATTTCGTCAAATGGCCGCAGAAAAAATGCCAATTTCGTCAAAGAATCATGGAAAAAACTGCTAATTTCGTCAAAGGATCACAGAAAAAGTGCGAATTTCGTCGAAGGGCCACGGGAAAAAAAAAAAACGTGAATTTCACCAAAGGATCGCGGGGGAAAAAAGAAAGGTTAATTTCGTCAAAGGTTCACGAAAAAAAATGTGAATTTTGTGAAATAGTCCTGGAAAGGATGCAGCATTCCTTTAGAAAACAGCAGACACACAAAGTTCTATGCTTATTAATACAGGCATAGTTTTTAATCTGAAACAATATACTGAACTAACTTTTGAAAAATCGTGTTAACCTGAATCTAATGTGCAAGAATCTACACTCAGCCTGAAATCGACTCGAATCAAAATCAGAGTTACCGTAAAATACCGTTAATCCGCTCTTCCCGATTAAGCGCCCCCCTCCCACTTTGTAAACAAATTGGAAAATTCACAAAATCCCGAGAAAGCGCCCTCCCCCAAAAGAAATTTCGCCGTGCACGTTAAGATTAACACCAAAAATTTTATCTCCCGAGTGTTTTTTTTTCCCGACGAATCAGAAAGACGTGACAATTCTTTGATATATCGCAAACATGTACAAACACAACTAAACATTAGTTTTGCTGTAAATTTATCTCCATGGCGATATGAAGGTAATAAAAATATCGATAGTGAAAGTTTCTCATGAAATAAGTTTAAAAAAATGTGTATTTGATGCTGTATAGAAAATATTTTGATTAAAAGAGAATCTATTTTATTAAAGAATTTATAGTCTTATTTAACATTATTATGAAAACCAATCACAAAAAAAATATCAATTGATTGATCAGATCAATCGATTTGTCGATATACAGTCGAATTTGTAGCGTAATTAGTGCTATCTTTGTGGTAGTAATGTTTTTTGTTTTAATAATCTGGCAACACTACCAATTCGTTCTATATGTTCTCAAATTTTGTGATTTGTATTATTTATTTAGCATTTATAGATACGAAATCATGATTTAAAAAAAAACTTATTTAATCTTCCTAACTTACAACAGATGGCGTCACCACATAAAATGTTACTAGTTCTTGAAATTACTTCAGGACATTTTCAACTGCAATTTCTCAGTGTTTTTTAATTATTTTAAATTATTAAGTTCCTTTTATTTTTCTGTTACCATATTAATGACAGATATTAGTGTTCAGGGGCGTAGCGAGCGGGGGGGCAGGGGGGGCAGCTGCCCCCCCAATGTTTGATAAAAGGATTCAGTCGGCTTATCAGTAGATTTAATTAGTGTCTCTGTAGTATGTCAGTAGGCCGATTAAAAAAAACAATTCGGAAAAATTCTGGTTGGTAGGACTTTAAGTCTTCAGAATGCATTTCACTGCAACCTTACAATCATATGGCAAAAGGTAGTCGGTCTATCAATAGATAGGTTATGAATAAAAAAAGTAATGGTTTCAATAGATCTATCTGTTCAGCCGGTATGAAAGTCACGTTTTCACATTTTTGAATCACATAAATAGCTAGTCGGCCTACCCACTGAAAAAAATTATCATGTATAAATCTTGTCTCCAGAGCCGGAAATGTTGGACATATACTATACCTTACCCACACATGGAAAAGCTAAGTCGGCCGTAGTTACAGAGGCCAATAGGGGAAAAAACGAATATGATCTATTGATTTGAAAATATCATAAATTTGTCCTACAGCAACACTCGCAACTTATATAGATAAAAACTATCAATATATAAACTAGGTCGACCGAATGCGAAAGTCGCTTAAGAAAATTCAAGAAATTTTATACTTGATAGGTTCTAGAGTAGGTTCTAGCAACGATATGATGTTTACGCCCTTTGGAACTGTTTTAGGAACGTTTGGAAAATAAAAACGAAGAATTTTTAAAACTATTTAAAAAAAGAAAATGAATAAATTATAAATTAAAAAAATATTCGTGCATTTAACATTTAATACCTAAAAAACTTCTTACTTTTTTTTTAAAATGTTTAATCAGCAACAGAAAATATCTTCTTTATAAGACAAATCTTCACACGTATTTTCTTTGACATGTAAAGCAAAATTCTTTCCAGGCCCAGACCACTAGGGATAGATACAGAAAAGGTGTCAGGTCTGGTGTAGATAAAAGTCTTTTGTTATGATCTCCAGATAATCCTGCAAATCCAGTTTTGCACTAATTTTCTGAACTATACATTGTTGGAATTCTACAACTTCCGACTTTCACAATAATATATTTCTGAAACTTATAGAATAGTCCAGTAGAATAGCATTTTACCTTGCAAAAATTCGGGTAACTCTGATTTTCGGGTATGTTGTAAAGGTTGACCCTCTAATAAAAAAACCAAATTTTCGTCCTTCTAGATAGACCTTGTGCGTTTTTCACAATATCAGAAAAACAAAAATTTTCGGCACTTTTTTCGATTTTTCTGAAATAATTCGGTTTCAGTGCATTTTACAGAAAAGACACGTACACCATTTTGTAGAGGATAAAATTATCTACAACATGCATTGTTCATGTTTGTAAATTGTCCAAATAGAAGGAGAGATACGGAATGCGGAGCTGGAAAATAGGGTTAAATTTGGAAAAAATGCAAAAATCCGCAAATGACGTTAGTTTTTGCTCAATAACCCACTTATAGTGCATTTTAGAAACAAAACTGTCATAATAAACTTTTTAGAGCATGAGATAGTCTACAGTTTCATTTATTAGATAATTAAATATTGGTAATAGACCTTAAAAATCACAGCAAAAAGATTTTGGGTGAAAACAGAATAATACCGCCTGACAAGTTATTAATTTAAAAAAACGAGCTTTTATTTTTGATATTGAAAACACGATGTGGTTAATTAATTATAGAATGCACAATAAATTAATCAACAAATACATAGTAAGTATTATATAGTCGCTTTGTCATATATGTTTCCTTTTTCTGCTGCTTGACCCTGGTAATGATGCCATTGTCTCAGATACTTCATCATCCGTCTCTGTACTTGACTCGATTGGTTGTTCTAGGTCATCAAAGTCCTCAAGGTCCAGTATAATATCAGGACCGTTACCACATAGTTGGTTGTGGCATTTCACACAGATAACTGAGCACTTCAAGCCGGATTTTCTACAACTTCACTTCGTACTGCAACCTTTTTTGCAATGGCAAGATATGAAATCGAGTAGAGTTTGAGGGGCGGGTTCGTTCATCATGGTTACTGAAATGAGCCCATGACCACCCCTCTTCCTGCCCCATTCGAGAGGATCCTTTTCGTTTCCCAGCCGTGTCTGAACTTGTAGGTATGTTCGGAATGCATGATATTCAGTAGCATTTCGAGTAGGTGGTAGTCTCGCTAAATTAATTTAAAATTGTTAGCTGCTCTAGCGAAGCTGACATACCGCAATACATTCAAGTTTTGGCCGGGATCACCTCCATACAGGGCAAGAAGTACAGCTTCTGTGGCTTCAACAAGTTTGTGCCTCACTCCATTTGAATCTTTAAAGATTTGAACTTTTTTGTTCAGGGATGGGTTCTGAAGAATTCTGCAATATTTCATTTTCCCATGGGTGTAGAGCGCAGAAGTGGTCTCGCAACCACTTACTGCATGAATTAAAAGAATATTTTGTGCAACTTCCTAAACTTGAAACACTTGTTGGAGTAGATAACATCAGGCAGTTTCCCTCTCCCGGTCCTTCGGAAATAAACATTGTCTGGAACTAGAGAAGCAACAAGACCAAGAAGGTCAATGTCTACACCATTGACAATGACAGCATCGTAATCACGGGCTAAGGATATAGCTGTGTTCTCTGTTAGCACATCTGCATCTTCAGTGGCCTGCTTAGTGATCATTTGTGCTTTTTCAAATTCTTTTCGAAGCATAGAAATGAAAAGTTTTTTGTTTTTTTCATTCCCCAACAATTTTTCTTGTGGCATCTGTGGAAACATGGTCTCATTGAACTTAACACCTCAGCAGAAGTATGAATCTTCCAGCGACGAGCTCTTTCTGCACATTTATACTTTTTTGATTATGTTCAGGATAAGTTTCTGATATTTTCTTTATTTTAAAATTTAAAATTGAATTCAAAACTCCAGAAAACAATTCCTCTTTATACAGGTTTCTGTCTTATCAAGTATAATTTTTGGTATTCTTTCTATTTGGACTAACATTTGCAACCTGAGATACATTTACCATTGACGAACTAACAAAAATATGTGGGTCAAATTAAAATAAACACAACAAACCAAATCTTCATTGTGTGCCCTCTTCTCTTTCAATTCTAGCACCCGGGCCACTTGCTCCTTTTGCTCCCACCTCCCTTAGTTTTTGCCTTAGATACTCCTTTTCCCTTTTAAAATTTCTAAATTATGTCTTATTTATCTTTCAAGTATTCTTTTACATTATTCCCAGCTCTTAATTTTACTTTCGACTTTGAATTCTTGGCTCAATCTCTTTGCCACGCTTATATCTACCGACTAGGTTTTTTGGTTAACTTCGCTCCCCCCCCCACCCCCTCAACTATTCAACAGTTACCTTTTATTTGTACACATTAATTAATTGCATCGTTTAATCAATATCAAAAATAAAAGCTCGTTTTTAAATTAGTGACTTGTCAGGCGGTATTTTCCTGTTTTAACCATAAATCGTGTGTTCTGATTTTTAGAGTATTATAGATATTTAATGATCTAATAAATGAAACTTATAGACTACTTCATGCTTTACAAACTTTATTATGACACTTTTGTCTCTAAAACGCATTAAAAGTTGGTTATTAAGCAAAAACTAACGTCATTTGTGGATTTTTGCACTTTTTGCAAATTTTACCCTATTTTCCTGGCTCCGTATTTCCCCCCCTATTTGGACAATTTACAAACATGAATAGTGAATGTTGTAGAGAATTTTATCTTCTACAAAATGGTGAAAGTGCTTTTTCTGTACAACACACTGAAATCGAGTTATTTAATAAAAATCGAAAAAAGTGCCGAAAAATATTGCTTTTTTCGATATTGTAAAAAACGCATAAGGTCTAGAAGGTCGAAAACTTGTTTTTTTTTTATTAGAGGGTCAACCAATGCAACAAATCCAAAAATCAGAGTTACCCAAATTTTTGCAAGGCAATACCCTTTTTTGCGCTATTTCTACTGGACTAAGAAAGGGAGGAGACGGATTTGTCCTGTCGGCGCCGAAACGTCCTTTGGTTAGATGTTTACCGATACAAACTAAAAAAGACTAAGAGTGTGTTACTATCCTCGCGACAGCATAACATACAGGTTCACTTCTCTCTATCATTCTAAACACATGTGTTTTTCACAAATATAACTGTACGATTTTCTCTTATCAATACATATTTTCTTTCTTTTTCTCCAGTAAAGTTCTTGGTAAATCTTTTAAATAATTACTGAGTTATATCTATAAGAAACATTTTAGGAATACAAAATCATATATTTTATTTTTAATTATCAATTATAATTAATCAGTTAAAATTAATTGCAAAAACTATTAATTAAGAAATAATGCGACAGATTGACTATTTTACATTACTCGGATTTGAAACATTTTGAGTAGGCCAATCTTGCCTTTTGCCCCCCCAAAAATTTTCTTTCGCTACGGCACTGTTAGTGTTATTATTTATCTAAATGCATTCCAGTTTCAAAGCTTCTGAAATCCAGAATTTTCTATAATCGTGAAGTTTACTGTTTTTCTATTTTGTCTATCATTTTTTTTTTAAATGTTTTTCTTTTGTTACTTTATTAAAAGAATGCATACTTTGCGATGATCAGCCATTAGCATCTCCCCCCTGCTTATTTTACGATTTTCCATCGTGTTTAGGGGGGGGTGGGGGGCGGCTTAACAGGATTTTACGGTAATCCGACCTGCAACAAGAATAATTATTTCCGAGGGGATTTTCTCCCCTCTCTCACCCCCTGCTGTAACTTTTCAGAATATTTGCTGCGAATTTCAGAATTTTTTTTTTACTCAGAAAGGCTGATAAATGCTGATGCCTTAATTAGCACTACAACTAGAACAGCAGCAAGAATAGATTTAT
Organism: Maratus michaelseni; assembly: GCA_963931845.1. Classification (NCBI taxonomy): domain Eukaryota; kingdom Metazoa; phylum Arthropoda; class Arachnida; order Araneae; family Salticidae; genus Maratus; species Maratus michaelseni. Next base: position 401,156,428 of record OZ007588.1, read on the forward strand.
ATGATACACTGCGTATTGCAGACTATTTTTGAAAACATTGTTAGCGTTGCAGACGAAGATAGTTCTGTCACTGGGTGCGTTTGATAAAAAAGGCGTTCCATAAAAACTAAAAGCAAAATCATAAAAAAATCAAGAAATATATTTACAGCAAAAATACATTCTTTTTTCAATATACCTTCCCTCAGATGATATGCAATGGTAAAGGTAAAAATAAGGAAATTTGCTTAGTAGCCACTGGCCGGTAGGTTGATTTTTTTTAGTAGCCAGTGAGTGGCAAGTGAGAATAATCTCTTTAGTAGCCAGTAAGTACATTTATGCCACTGAATATTTAATTTTAAAAATATATAATTAGTTTAAGTAAAGTAATTTATGTACTAAATAAAAATATTTTAATTTATATTGCTTTGAATAAACTTGAAATACTAATTTCCAGTCTATTTTGTTTTAAAATTAGTTAACAGCAAAGTTATATACAACATGCTTATGTAGCTAACTACATAAGTCCCACTAAGCTTAGGTACTTGTGTAGCTAACTACATAAGTACCTTTATAAAAAAAAATCATTCGTCTAGAATTAAGATCTGACAACAATAAAATAGGTATGTTTATACACTAAGTAATAACCCACAACATGATATACATTACACATGCGCAACCTCTAGTCAGCAGACCAAAAGTGGCTAACATTTTCAGAAATTCAGAAAATGTGTATTTCGTCAATTAAGTTCGGAAAAATTGCAAAATTCGTCATTCGGGAGCATAAAAATTATGAATTTCTATCATTCGGGAGCGTAAAAATCATAAATTTCCATCATCCGGGAAAGTAAAAATCACAAATTTCGACGATCGGGTGCAGAAAAATCACGAATTTCGTCGATTGGATGCGAAAAATCATTAATTCCGACGATCAGGTGCTAAAAAATCATATTTTAGCGATCGAGTGCAGAAAAATCTTGAATTTCGACAATCGGACGCGAAAAAAATCACGAATTTCGTCGATCGGAAGCAAAAAAAATCAAGAATTTCGGTGATCAGGTGCTAAAAAATCATGAATTTCGACGATCGGGTGCAGAAAAATCATGAATTTTGACAATCGGACACGAAAAAATCACGAATTTCGGCAATCGGGCAAGGAAAAACCATAAAATTTGGCGATCGGGTGCGGAAAAATCTTCAATTTCGTCGATCTGACATGGAAAAATCATCAATTCCGGCGATCAGGTGCGGAAAAATCATAAATTTTGGCGATTGGATGCAGAAAAATTGTGAATTTCATCAATCTGACGTGGAAAAATCATTAATTCTGACAATCAGGTGTGCAAAAATCATAAATTTTGGCAATCAGGTGCGGAAAGTTCGTCGATCGGAAGCGAAAAAATCAAGAATTTCGGCGATCAGGTGCGGAAAAATCATGAATTTCGACGATCGGGTGCAGAAAAATCTTGAATTTCGACGATCGAACGCGAAAAATCACGAATTTTGGCGATCGGGCAAGGAAAAATCATGAATTTTGGCGATCGGGCAAGGAAAAATTTTGAATTCCGTCGATCTGACGTAGAAAAATCATCAATTCCGGCGATCAGGTGTGGAAAAATCATAAATTATGGCGATCGGAAGCGGAAAAATCACGAAGTTCATCGATCAGGGGCAGAAAAAACTTGAATTTCGTCAATCTGACGTGGAAAAATCATTAATCCTGGCAATCAGGTGCAAAAAAATCCTAAATTTTGACAATCGGGTGCGGAAAAATCACGAAGTTCATCGATCGGACGTGGAAAAATCCTTAATTCCGGTAACCAGGTGCAGAAAAATCATTAATTCCGGCGATCAGGTGCGAAAAAATCATGAATTTCGGCTATCAGGTGCAGAAAATCGCGAATTTTAGGGAAAGTTGGAAAATCTTGAATTTGGCCGGTTCTTTCATATTTTTAATCGCCAGTTTTTCAAGTTTAATCGACGAGTGGCAACTGGCGAGTGCTTATTTTCACCTTTATGCAATGGTCCCATTGTTCAACCCACATTTCAAAACAAGCAGAGAAGCCTTTTTCTGGAAGCTGCTTTAAAGAACCCTACACTGTTTTCATCACCTGTTATTAGTCTTTAGGAAATTTGGATCATTTTGAAGCATCTGTTTCCACTCACAACCAGACTTGTATAAAACCAGAAACTTTCTGCACACATAAATATTGGGTCAAAAACTTTCTGCACACATAAATATTGGGTCAAAAACTTTCTGCAAATTAATTTAATGTTTAATAAAATTACGTGTTATATTATTTTGACGATATGAATTAAAAACAGTAGTTTAAAATAATTACCATTTATATTAAAAATTAATATTAATTAAAGAATAAATATTTTGGTTTAAAAAAAAATAACATTTCAGACAACATTGAAACAAGCCTTTCAGAATTTTCTCAGAGAGCAGGCTTAGAAGAATCATCTAAGACTAACAGTTTCCTCACTCCAGGAAACAGTCAATTCAGAGGAAATACTCCTGCCTTCAATATTTTCAGAAATGGGATCAATATTTCCATTTCCATGCTTATTTTGAGGTTTGACAAAAGCTGCAATTATTGATGTTTGATTTGTGCTTCTTTTATCATCAGAACTTGTTTGACTGTGCTTATATTGTAAATGCACACAGTAATTTTCCTCATTGCAATATATTTAAAATTAATTTTAAATTAAAAAAAAAGAAAGTAAGAATAATCCTAAAGTTCAATAGAACGAGCTTATGGACCACACTATGCACCACTTTGGAGCAAGTTGCACGTGTTTGCGTTTGATGGTGTGCTAAGATATGTGCTACATCCCGGCGGCGACTTTGGCTGTGCTTGGAGTTGTGAGTTGTTATTCAAAAATTAACAATTTTCTGTAGAATCTAATTTGAGAAAAAACCAAAAAACATGTGCCTAAAAATAATACATCATTTCCTCTGTGTCGTTTGTGATATAAATTTTTTTCTATTACTATTTTCTATATTTTTTAAATTTCTATTTGAAAATTTTCCAGCCACGGATTTATTTTTGGCTAGCCACCAGTCAGTCATTGATATTCATTAAAATTTGATGCATTTTGAAATATTTAAATTTAGCTTTATATAATTTTAAAGAAATTCAATTAAAAATGTTTTTTAACACTATGAAAATATCAGATTTAACTGCTGCCTCTGGGTATAAAAAGTCCTTGCAGCTACCTATGGAAAACCAATTGGCGCCAAGCTCTAGTCTGCGAAAAATAGAAATAAAAGCATCTATGATGTCACAACAATGTTTTTAGTCTTTAACTTTGAATTGTGTGCAAACAGTAAATAAATTGTACATAAAATTGGGGAACAGGTTTAATTTTTTTTTAGAATTTTGCATAAAATTTTCCGTGCATACCGTGAGTTTATATTATACAACTCTGCTCACAACATTGGTTAATTCTTGTTCGCATTTGTTCTTTGATAAGGTGATGAGGAACCCATCTAGAACAAACATGGAGAAGCTGTAAATTGTTGCATAGAATGTGAAATATCGACGTTTTCGAAATGTTAGTTGATGCCGATATCTCCTCACATGTCATTCGCCGATTTTCTTGCAAGATTGCCCACACAGTGTTAACATTTCGATCATTCAGAACACTTTCTGGTGGGCCAGGCTTACGAGCCAGTTCTGCAGACAAACGTCGTTTTTTTAAATCACCATGCCATCTAAAAATCTTAAACTCACCAAAACATATGTCTTTGTAAGCTTCTTTCATTAACTTAACTGTTTCTGGAACTATTTTGCCCAAACGATAGCAAAATTTTATGGCACATTTAGTTTTTTTAACTCTGAATCGCTCATCTCCATTTCTGTAGGGCAAATAAAAACAGTTCTTTTAACAAGCACGAAACTAGAAAAATAAAATTGCTGCTTTGTTTAGAATATTTATAAATGTACAGTTAACAGTTTAAGGGGGGGGGAGGGGGGGAAATCACCTGCAGTTTTATTTTTTACTTTTTTTTTTGCAGTGTTGCCACTACATAAACAAATTACGGAACAGCTTTTGGATTAGCCTGCTGCCCGCCATCTTGTTTTTTACATATTACATACAAATCATATTTGTTTTGTTTCTCATTTCCAAAATAATTTTCATCCATATTTACTTATTATAAACACGTTATTTAATTTTATTGACTAATTTATTTATATTTAATAATAAAAGTTAAATGTTTTGATTTAAAAAATGAGATGGCTGACCGTGGGCGATAAATCAAAACATCTCATTTTTTGAATCAAAACATTTAACTTTTATTATTAAATATAAATAAATTAGTATTATGTTTTCTACAGGGTTCATACTCTATTTGAATAACAAAATTCCCTGACTTTTCCAGGTTTTTTCCTACAATTCACGACATTTTTATAAGTACGAATAGAAATTCTAGAGCTTAATGATTAAATATACCTCTGAAAATAAAAGTAATCTATAAAATTGAAACTAAAAATCTATTATTTGATATTTAAAAACTAAAAAATTAAAAACAATTAAAAAAATACAATTTGGATGGATTCAAAGTAACATTTTATTGATATAATTAGATTTCACATATCAACCATTCAAATATTTTTTGACATTTCTACCACCATGTCATTTATTTGTGTTGTTTCAGAAACAGGTTGTTATGTAACTTTCAGTTTTTTGTCTTTTAACAATTTAATTTTAGCTACAGCTTTTCTTTTTTGATTGCTTTATAATTTTCTTTCTTTTTCTTATTGAAATATTCAAGATATCTCATCCTAGCCACCTTAACTCGGCTCAATATTTCTTTCGCAGAAATATCACCTATTTAGAAACAAATTTGTATGACTAAAACATCATTATGTTAAAAATATGAAAGTAGCAAAAATACTATTTGCTAGTAAAAAATCTGAATTTTTTGCAGACTGAATTCGGAACTCAGAAGAATCTTGACACATGATAGCACATAATATATATATATATTTTTTTTAATCCCTGACTTTTCCAGGTTTTAGGGAAAAAATGAGATTTTCCCCCGACTTTGAGCATTTGTCATTTTCCCTGTTTTCCATATTTTCCAGTCGCATAGGAACCCTATTTGGAACAGATGCTTTACACTCATGCAAACATATAAACATAAGTTTGGCGCTTTTTTGGTTGGTACGATTTTCAAGACTGCGCCAAGTGCCAAACGAATAACTTAATACAATGGCTAGGTTGCCATTAAAGGAAAAAATCTCCTAAATTTGACGACTTTTTTCCTTTTTATAACCGATTAAAAAAAAAAAAAAACTGCATGAGTGTATGACATCATAGCCCTGCCCCCTATTCAACTTGATTATGTCAGAAACAAAACAAATGTTTTGATTTATCGCCCAGGGTCAGCCATCTCATTTTTTAAATTAAAACATTTTAACTTTTATTATTAAATATAAATAAATTAGTCAATAAAATTAAATAATGTGTTTATAATAAGCAAATATGGATGAAAATTATTTTGGAAATGAGAAACAAAACAAATATGTTTTGATATAAAAAAGAACATGGCGGACAGCAGGCTAATCCCAAAGCTTAACCTTTAAGGGTGCAACTAACAAACTAACCACCCTTCTTAAAAGGGACTATCTATTTTGTTCTTTGGCTGTCAGTCTCTCTCTTTATATCTTTAGATTTTAGTTAATCTTAATTTAAAAATATTAATTAGCAAAATGTACTACTAACAATGTCTTAACACACTTTTTTACAGGTTCCCCATTGTAAATGTCAATGTGGAACAGGCCAGCTGTCAAGTCTGTTCTTGGGAGTGCTGTACAAGAGAGGACCTTTCCTCCCCCAGTTTTTTTTTTTTAAAGGGGAGGCAAAAGCCTGCACAAGCTACCGGAAACGACGGAGCTCCATAATAATACGGAGGCCTAACTCACCGATCCACTTTCTGCCGCAACACACTTTTATTGCACACAAATAATGAATCCTGCACTTTTCTTAATATTACAGACATTTTTTTTTTACTTTTCTGCATACTTATTGCTATTTATACAGCTTTTCATATTTTTATGAACAATACGTAACATTTTTCTTTTTTTTTTTTTTATTGAGCTTATATAAAATTTCTCTTTTAAGTAATATCAAATTAAATATTGGCGATGAATTTATATAAAACCTGTAGTTTTTACAATAAAAAATATATATCAGTGAAAATTGTAGCGTCTTTTCAAGCTAAGTTGCACCACCCATTCGAGCTCAAAAAACATCTCTACAATCACCAAGCATGACAATGTAAATCACTGTGTTCTGCAGCAGTAGATTGACAAAGATAAACAGCAATTTGAAACCTACCAACGCAGTAATCTTAAATAAATCACTACAATAGCACTGCTGCCACTACAGCCAAGGTACTGGCCAGGTGGATCACTGCCATGCAGTAATCATGCCCCCCACAACCCCTTAAGCTAGGCACTCTTGCCCGGAAGGTAGTCAGCAGGCCTGATCAGCAGTTAAAATATATAAGAACATAAAGCATAGGTAGTTTCGGTTATTAACCTAATAAATTTAAACATATTTGACGTAACACCCTTTTATGAAAAATACATACAAAACGGCTTCCACAACAGTGTATAAACATTTACATTAAAATCTACATACAGAATTTGTTTCTAAGCTTTCCAGACAGGCGATAACGAAACTATCCTGGTGCCATCGAACAATAAAGTTTTCGTATCAAAATTTATATGAAAACGCCCCAAAAAAGTTTGCTATTTTGCGATAGTAAATAAAAAAGAACTATATAACTATTACACATCTCACAAGATCTAAATTACTTTATACAGATTGGGATTTTAAAGAAAAACAAATTATAGTTGTTAGAGAGGAGGAAAAGTTTATAACGGCATACATTTCATTCATAAAATATAGAAAGTTTTGCAAGTTTACATTTATTACTCTGCTTATTTTAAAGTGATGACCATAGAATTAATCAGGTTGTTAAAATGACAGCAAACTAGGAGTGGAATTGCAAGATTACGCATGATTAGATCATACATGTGGGAGTATCACGAAGAGGAAAATTGAAGGAAAGAAGTTTTATGTGTGTATGCAAATTGTTAAAGATATTTATTTATGGTATTATGTGCATTTTATTTGATAAATTAACGCCACAATCCTGGAAAATCCCAGGATGAAACATTGCCGCCATTTTTCAAACATTTTGTTACACTAACCTTCAGACAAGTTCGGCGTACAATCTAAGATGATGCAGCAAGAATATAAGTCAGGCAGTGACGTAATTAAAAAAAGGCCAACTCTAACTATAAACTAACAGTCTGCAGACCACTGAACAATGGCAAACAACAAAGAAAATATTACATTAATATATAATCATCGCCTGCACCCAAGATGCCGACAATCCAGAATGCTATAAATAAACGATGCCAGATTCAACAAACATAATTATGAAGTTTCTTTTTCGCCAAATCTGAACCTCTGAACTTGCTAATAGAGGGCACTCGCTGTGTCCTGATCCACGGAACTCTGTGCGCAAAATCAGATCTGCAGTGGAATTGCAAAATTTTCTAGATATCATTCGCGATCCGTAAAATGACGATTGCTAGCAGGGCTACACTAGATAAGGAAAGGGCATGTTTACAAACAAACAGTTCCATCAACCCATCTACCACTGCATTTTTGTCGCAGCTATCATTGCAGGAAAAAATCGTCACGGCGACGTAGGCCAATCATATCACAGACCAGTTAAACGTAGACCAACCAAATCGCTCCATCTCATGTGTACTGTAGGAGTCGTAAAGAACGAACAGGTTTTTCTCCCAAACCAACAGTAATTTAACCAACAGTGACGTCAGTTGCCCTTTCCTTATACCGGGCTTGCTCATTCATTATCATGACGTCACAAAAGGTGGCTGGCCGCTACCAGCGATTGATAGAAAGCGAAACGACAAAATGAAAGACCAACAGCGATTGGCACAAAACGACGGGCTCGTCGCTTTGCACCAATCGCTGGTCGCGGCCAGCCACCTTTTGTGAAGTCATGATAATGAATGAGCAAGCCCGGTATCTAGTGAAGCCTTGTTGCTAGTGTAAAGCTTGGTAGCACGCTGTGTTCTGCTGATATAAGGAAAGGACATGTTTGTTTACAAATAAACACTCTCGTCAACTGCCAATCAGACAAACTTGCCCCTATTCACAGGGGATACCATTTTCCCTCTACTTTCGGTATCAAGGTTTCGGTTATTTTAACGTCACTGCGCGTGCTAAGGGGAATTCCTCGAAATTCTCCCCCCTTTTTCAAGCTAAGTTGAGTACCAAAGTTTCGGCACTAAATTGTCCAGCCCCATTCCAACTATCATGACGAGTATGTGGCGTGCGGCAACAGATCTCAGAATACTAAAACCTAGGAGTGATCAACCCAGTAAAATCCGGACTTTATTGGTCAGCCGTCCTGGGTACTTGTCATTGTGGATCGCCCCATGAGGCGATCAGGCGAATTTCCCCCCACTCAAACCCGTCAAACTGGGTCGAATCCCGGTAGGTAGGGGCCTGGTCGGCGGTCTCCAAGGGGAATTCCTAGAATAGAAAAAAGCTTATTTAAAATAATATCGAGGCTAACGAAAAAGACAGGCTACCGCGGTACATTCTACTTATCTTTTTTTACAGACCGCTAGAGTGACGTGAGGCTCTTTTCGTGCACTTTCATTGGTGTATTCGAGTATCACGTGACTGCCGCGGTCTGTAAAAAAAGATATGAATAAAGCACCGCGGTAGCCTTTCTTTTTCGTTAGCCTCGAATAATAATTTCTTTCGTCAGAGGAGAGCATGTTTCTACAAAATAGAGCACTTCTTATTAGGGATTTCTTTTTCTAAAAATAAAGCGATTTAGAAGGGAATTTTTTCCTTCAAAAGATATGTGTAGCTTTTTTTTTTTTTTTTTGGCTTATAGAAGGAGTTTCTATTGCTTCTTATCTTTAGTCGATTTTTGAAAATGGGAGAGTGGAGTAAACCATTTATTATTGTCATATTCTTTGATACACAAGGCAGTTTGCTCACATACGAAGCTTTGCTTCTCCGAAAGAGAGATTGCCGGTCACTTTTTATACATACCTGACAGATATTTCTCGGCTTACGTTAGTGAAACCTCTCTCGGAGAAGTTTTAAAATAACGCATTATTTGCATTGATTTGTCTAAAAGTGCCCAGTACTTGTGTTATTCCAAGTGTAGATCTTTTGGATAAAACGTAAAATGTTTTATATCATACATTTTCGAAGAAATCTGATAGGAAAAAGATAGATCATTGCACGCAAACGAGCAGATAATAACTTCAAGGATAAAAATTTTCAAGTTTGTTCCGATCGCTTTCAATTGAGCGAATTGAGTGATTTTGTATGCTTTACAAAAATTAATGTGGGAGGCATTATTAACAATTTGTGACTTTTCAGCGAGTGGGTACTGTCTGGCTGAGTTAAGACAGACTCTGGAACTCGTCTTGAACCAATCCTGTTGCAAGGGTAACTGGTCAGTTGACTTTATTTTAGGGAAGTCCAGCATTTTCTTTTCATGCCAATTTTCTCCCGTTCAATCGGTCATACCCAAAAATTATTGCAGTCTTTTGTCTATCCACTCCTATGGACGAAGTTCCCTCCCTAGATGTTTTGGAACCTTCGAAAACAGGAAACCTACTTAGGATTTTTCTAATCAGAGCCACACAGTAAGTTAAACAGCGTGGAGAAGAGCATTTGCTAAATTGGAGATGGGAAGAGGAAGAAGGGAATAGGTAGTGGGATATCGATCCATGGCCAACCCTATAATTTACCATGTACCGGGCATTACGCTGAGTGTTAACAGAGCCTAAATTGCCAGTCGCTAAAAATTTACTTAGAACTGCCATAATTAGTGAAAACATGAAAAGAATACAAGGAAGAAAATATGTGAACGGAATTCAAATAGGAATTCAAACGTAAAAGCATAAACATAAAATTCATAATCTTAATTATTATTATTATTTTTAATATTTTTTTTAATAAAAATCAAACTTAATGTTACTAAATTAAATTAATAGTATTGGAAATAGGTCAGGAGAATAAAAAATGTGATAAAATATAGAAGAGAAAGATATCATAAACATAAAATTAATGCTCTGAACTTTTTTTTTTTAAATAAATGGTATTAAGACTGGATTATAGAAATAATGTAGTACATAGAAATACTTTACTAAAAGCATGAAATTGCAAATTGTTAGCAAGAAAAAATATGTATAAAAACTACCTCATCAAAAGTATAAATCAAAAAATGTTGGTGAAATCATGAAGTTGATATTTTAAAAATATCGAAATGCAATATAAAATGCAACAATAATGTAAAACGAGTCCATATATTAAAAAGCAATTGTTAATAGCCTACCCACATAGAACTAAAGAGAAATATTGAAACACGGAAGCAAAAGGAAAAAATGTTGCTTATATTGTAGATTTAACTGCCGAAACGTTAGTTGAAGCTCACTGTGGAGACGCGAAAAGTTTTTGGTTTCTGTCTGTCATAGACCGGGAGACGGCAGCACAGATAATCACCTCATCGAGTTCACGGATGAAATTCTAGGATTAGTTAAATCTTGATTCGCATATTAAATAGCAATATTTCTGCCAAGTCATATCTTGGTAGAAAACACCTGAAAACCCGATTTTAGCGTGTGACTCGTAGGTTTACCATTGTGTTTTCCTGCTCCCAGTCCTCCATATTTTCATACCATTCGGTGCAGGAAAACACAATGGTAAACCTACGAGTCAGCCGGTAAAATCGGGTTTTCAGGTGTTTTCCACCAAGATATGACTTGGCAGACCGATTGCGTTTTAATATGCGAATCAAGATTTAACTAATCCTAGAATTTCATCCGTTAACTTGATGAGGTGATTATCTGTGCTGCCGCCTCCCGGTCTGTTCCGCGATAACTGCCGTAAAAATCGTCCTATTAGGTTGGATTTTGGTGGGTATGTTGTTGAGGTACCCGGAATTAGCCGTATAGTTTTTAGTTACGTTTGGTTCATTAGTTCGAAAAATATAGAACATTTCTTTTTAGGTCATAATGCTTTTATATGGGAATGCAGACGATTTTCAAATTTCATTTAAACTGAAATGAAAATCGCAGATTTTTGAATAATGGATTTAAACGTAAAAAAAAACTAATGCTAAATTTTCGATATGGAAGTTTTAAATATATCCAATAGCTTTTAAAATATGCTGATACATTCATTAGAATTTAGAAATTGTTTAAATTATTGGAAAACTTTTTGCATCTGTTCGGGAAACATAAAACGTTTTATTTTCATATTTTTTACAAATTTTAAAATGCATTTATTTTTACTTTGCTCTTTAATTTATTAGTTGCTTAGCAACCATATTTCAAAGAATATCAAAATAACAAAATTCAAGTAATTCGCACTATTTTGCTGCAATATTTTATTATCAAAATAAATTATTTTTGTATTCTATTGACATAAATGAAGAATTTATTTTAATACAAGTTTATTATTATTTTTTTTTTTAATCTAAAAAGTTACATGAATAAGAAGTTCATAAGAATTTCAGAATATCATTGCATAAACTGTGTTTAATTTAACGCATCTAATTTCTGAAACCTCCGAAGTATTTTATATGCCTATAAATATGTATCTATTATAAAAAAAATTAAATTGTGAATTGTACGATGCTAAATAATATGAAAAGTGAGATTAAAAAACAATGACTTTTAGAGCTGACGTTGAGGCTCCTGATCTGCAGATTTACTAGTGTATGAAAAAATGTAGATGAAGTGTGTTAATATTGAAATTGGAAATTCCAAACAATGCTAAGTAAGTACAGAGATAACATGCAGTGGAAGGGGGAGGGGAAAAATAAATAAAAAGAGGAAAAGGAATTATATATAATATTAAAAATTCCAAATTAAAAATGAGATGACATATTATATAAAAGAAATCTGATCTTTGTCATACGATAGCACTCGTATATATAAACTGATTTGAATGTAATTAAGTATGTGTATTACGCTCATCACCTATATCTCGACTGAGTTCGTTGGTCGACTTGGTCCGCCATCTTGTTTCAAAATGGCGGCCACTAGAAGATTTAAAACTAAAATAAATATACAAAAAAATTATACATTCAAATTTATTTTTTGCGTAAGTTTTAGGCCTTGTTACAAGGATTCCGGAGCATTTTTTGTTTTGCCTATATCTTAAAAGAAAGCTGACATACAGCAGTTTGAAATTCTAGGGTTGCTGACATTTTGAAACAAGACAGCATATTACAAAAAAATCAGGAATTAATTTATGAGTTTTAGTGAACGTGATTTCTCGGCAAATTATTATCTTTCATTGTTCTAATCATTTTCCCAATTATACGCATAAAACTATATATTCATATCCGTTAGCGTCAAATTCTTGCCAAGCTTGGCGACCAAAAATAAGTCTCTATAAAGGAAGCCAAGTTGGCTATAGCTGACTGATTTGGCGAATTTCTTATTCAAATTCGAATTAACGAATCTTCTCAAATCGGGTTCTTTGCATTTTAGCTTGCTAATTTCGAGTAACATTCGCTAAAGTTTTAAAACGAAGATATAGGAAAGCTACCTTTTCTGCCTGGTACAGGTCAGAAGGACTTTTATATTATACTAGCTATTACCCGGCGTTGCCGGGACCGTGATAATACATTTTAAAAAACTGAAGTTGAATGACCCAAACCCTGTTGAAATCGAGCCCATAGAACCCAAGAAAAGAATGAGTCCCCAGGCGGTGGAATATGTCCCCCTGTAAATTTAACGAATTTTCTTTAACATTAACGGATATTTAATTTGTAATAACCAAAGGATTTTCGGTTAACCGGGGTTACATAGGAATTTTCGGATAACCGGGGGGCTTCCTAATTTTATTCTACCAGATGACACTACTCACCCTTCTCACTTCCCCCTAGTCAGGTAGCGCACTCGTGCTTGCAGGTGTAGCAAGAACCCGTATTCTGAGCGATTTTACCTTCATGTTTAAACGTGTTTTAATTTCCTCCAAACTTCATTTACGATGAGTAATACTTTAAAGCGCAAACTGTTTTTTGTAAGCATGAAGAGCTCAACGCGTTGAAAAGAGTTGATACTGGCCATGAACATAGAAATAGATAAGGACTTCTAACGAAATAGTGTTAATAACATGTCGCGACTTTCGAACTTAATGGCAGCTGCGCGCACGGTTCTGCGCAGCAAGCGATTATCTCTTCTAAAATAGCCCCATCTAGAACAACAAACCTAAACTCTATATCGAATACCCACCAGACGATTTGAAGAAGCAGACGAACTGGTGACGTATAGATCAATTGCCCTACACAGGCGAAACCTATTTGAAACATTTTTCGAGGAACGGTTTTCTTCTTTGAAAGGCTATTTCGTTAAAAGTTCTTATCTATTTCTATGTTCATGATACTGGCGCTTCTATATATTGAAGTGCAGGAAGATGCAACAGCGTCAGATGAGTTATTGTTTAAAAGGTGGCGTGATAAAGCAGCATTAAAATAATGCGAAGTTGAAAAACAAAACAAAAAAAAAAATCACAACATATTTTGTAAAAAAATTAAGTGTTGTACGTGTTTATGCAATAAAATGCCTGCATTTACGCAATGGTCCAAATAAGTAAGTTGACGCTGTTTATTTATTTCATAAACATCATGCTTGTTAAAACATAATTTTTTTCATATTTTAAAAAAGAAGTCTTAAGGTCTTTCAGTTAAGCCGATTTTCGGATAACCTGGATTCGGATAATCGGGGTTCTACTGTATCTGCATATACTTAGCTATCAACTATTCCACCTTTTAGTTATTACTACTTCCAAATAGAAACCTTTGCCTAATCATAATGTTAATTATTCGCAGAATTCTGCGATTAAAAAAGCTCAGGATTATGATTCGGAAATATTGTTAACACAAAAAATGAATAATTCGCAGCTATGCAGAATTAAAAAAAAAGACTATTTCTGTTTACCCTTTATTCTGATCAAAATAGCATTAAAATCATTTGGAATGGAAATGAGGATGTGAGTTTCAAAACTTGCTTTATCCAGAAAATCAAATTTTGGAAAATCGCGAAAAACCTCCACCTGCTTCCATGGGTTTTCATTGTAAACCAAGATTTTACAATGCCAGAAATACATGCTAAAAGTACTTTTTTGCGGATTGTAGTGTTTTTTCGGTGCAGATTTACCAATAGAATAGATTGATAGAGAAAACACGATTTTTTAAATTTTGGATAAGGCGAGTTTTGAAACTCACGTCCTCAAATAAATAAAATTTTGAATTTAAGACAGATTGAGCTCGAGCCTGTCTTAACCAGGAAGACTCATATAAAAACTGAGCCTGTTTCATCTCCATCTCTTACGTGAGCGACACATGTCTCTTATAAGTGTTTTGATACAAAATAAGGCAAAAGATTGGAGATCGAAAGAAAGGGTAATTTAGGATTCATGTTTTGGAAGCGTTATTGCACTGGGCTCCGGAGCGCAGTGTTTATGAGCTCCGGTAAATTTTGGTCAATATTTAAATATTTACTAAAAACAGAGAAGTACCGGAGCTGCGCTCCGGCGCAAATTAAACCCTGTTTATATGGTAAATACGTACAAGTATCATTTTCGAAGAATTTCCAAATATCTAGTTTTGGTTTTATGTGTTTAAATTCTATGAACTAGGTGTAAAGACTCTTCTGAATGTGGGAGTGTTCTAATTAAATTCAGGCTGTTCTAATGACGAACACAAGTTTAATAAGACGACGTACAGTTGACATAAAAATGACGAAGACAGGTACTTCACACGACATTAAATAAACATAGAGGATTAATCATATTTATGACCGGTAACATTTACTCACGGCCATTTTCATAACATTTCTGGTTTCTAATATGACAGACGACGTTCTTACTAGCTGACATTCAGAGTTCTACTGCCGCGCTCTTTCGTTTCTCCAGAAGGGGGCGCTACTAGAGCAAGAAAAGGCATGCGCTGTCCTCACACCTCCCCCTGTCGAGAATTTGATTTAGTCTTTTGAGACAAATCAATATCTAGTAAATATCTAAATAAACAAGTAAAACATATTAATACTAAAATTCAAACACTTAAAGAATGTCAAAGAAAATAAACATAGAATACACTATAACACTAATATACTAATATTTTAAAGTTCTAGGATAAAGTTAAAGTTTTTAAAGTTTAGACTTGTAACACAGAAGAAAAAAAAAGAGAATGTTCAAAGCTTTTAAGTCCAATGTGAGGCATGTAGCCTACTTAGAGAGTCAGCATTCGCGTGGAGTTTCCCACGTCGGTACGTTATTTGGGCTTGAAAGCGCTGAAGTGAAAGAGCCCATCTTTGAAGGCGCGCACTTTGAGGTGCACAGTCCGTGAGAAATTTCAAAGGATTATGGTCGCTCACCACAGTTACCTGCGAACCATAAATATAGTGTTCGAACTTTTTCAGGGCGAAGATAATAGCATAAGCTTCCTTTTCGATGGTAGCATAACCCTCTTGGCATTTGGAGAGCTTTTTACTTGTAAAAGCAATGGGGTGCTCTTGTTCATTTTCATCTTTTTGAGATAGACAAGCGCCTATCGCATACGAAGAAGCATCTGCGTGTATAATCAAGCAGGGCGGTCGCTCTGCCAAGCCAAGCTTAAAAAAAAACGCCACACAAACAACGCCAAGAACTGGACAAGACTGCTACTGCTTACTTACAGAAATCAATTTCGCAATGTTAAATCGACAAAACATGCCAGATTAAAATATCAGATATCAAATAAACCAAGCGTCGCAGAAAAAAAAAAAAAAAAAACGAAAACTAGAAGAATCTAATGAAGAATTTCTTCAATTTAAGACTAAACTCATCTTCATAAGTAATTTATAAACAGAGATATAGATTTTTTAAAAAAACGTCGAGTTACTTAAAATGATCACTTTTTTCTTCGTCAAACTTTTTTTTTTCAAACAACCTACAGACCTTAATATTCGGCAGAATAAAAAAAGGATTGCATTTTTAGACAAGTAATTACGTAATCTATGTGCTTTTATAAAATCCAGTGAAAAAAATATTATTTTCTATCCATAATTAGCAAAAAACTGTTAATTAACTTGGCGATTAAAAAATTATGCCAAAACAGAGATAAAACCCGCCAACGACCATGTATCATCTGTATTATAATAGTACAAATCAGTTGCAGGTTATAATTACATCGAATTTCATCTGCAAGTCAGCCATTTTCTTCTGAAGATATTTTCTTTTTTTTAATAAAACTTCATAATTATAAGAACACACATTTTATCAAACAATTAAATATGACTGCAAACTGTGGCAGATGACTGTTTCTAACATGAATAAGTATGAGAAATTGCCGATCAGGGATATGGATCTGGGTGGCTCATTCGCAGCAGCGCCTCAGCACGGTACGCATAAGATCCCAGGTTCGAGTCCTGGCCCAGGTCAATTTTTCACTCATGTTTGTTTAGTGTATTTAATTGTCTGATAAAATGCGTGTTTTTATAAATATTGTAAAATAAAGTAATCAGACGTAGTGTTTATGCTTTAAAAAATATTTTAAATACATAATTTACGTTTTTAGAAAGATCTTTCAAAATAAATTAGTTTTTGAGTGAAGATGTACTTTCTAAATTGTAACATTAAGAGTTATCGCCATTTAAAATTTCTTTCCAAACGTAAACAAAATTTTTGAAATGAATTAAATGTGATTCATTTATTTCTAAAAATAAAAAAAAAACACGGTAAAGGACAGGCATTTCGTTCGCAGGAATACCTTTCACGTCATTTTCCTATAAATTAATGAACTCCAGTTGTTAAATTATTCTTGTTTTAGAAGTGAAGTTTCCATTTAAATTTATTGTAACAGTACAATGTTTAATTGAATAAAATAATGTAAATCTAAGAAATTGCTAAGAAATTTCAAACATGCAAAAATAAATAAATAAACAAAAAATAAATAAATAGATAAATAAATAAATAAATAAATAAAAATCAGCTTTCATAAATTCTAAAAATTGTTCACATATCTTAACTACAAGCTAAAGGAGGGTTTATTTCTATATTATTATGGCTGGGATTGCGGTGCCTCGCTATCTTAAATCTTACGTTCGATCGTAGGAAGGGCGTTCCTGCGATCTATCTTAACTTGGTATTGCAGTGCCTCATCCTAAGTCCTCCTGCTTAAGCGTAAGTCCTCCTGCAGTCAGCCAATCAGAGGCCGTAGATCGATTTGTTGTGGTTGCGCGCGCATACACTTGTGCTTCGTCGTAAGATAGCTATAAACACGTTATTTAATTTTATTGACTAATTTATTTATATTTAATAATAAAAGTTAAATGTTTTGATTTAAAAAATGAGATGGCTGACCGTGGGCGATAAATCAAAACATCTCATTTTTTAAATCAAAACATTTAACTTTTATTATTAAATATAAATAAATTAGTATTATGTTTTCTACAGGGTTCATACTCTATTTGAATAACAAAATTCCCTGACTTTTCCAGGTTTTTTCCTACAATTCACGACATTTTTATAAGTACGAATAGAAATTCTAGAGCTTAATGATTAAATATACCTCTGAAAATAAAAGTAATCTATAAAATTGAAACTAAAAATCTATTATTTGATATTTAAAAACTAAAAAATTAAAAACAATTAAAAAAATACAATTTGGATGGATTCAAAGTAACATTTTATTGATATAATTAGATTTCACATATCAACCATTCAAATATTTTTTGACATTTCTACCACCATGTCATTTATTTGTGTTGTTTCAGAAACAGGTTGTTATGTAACTTTCAGTTTTTTGTCTTTTAACAATTTAATTTTAGCTACAGCTTTTCTTTTTTGATTGCTTTATAATTTTCTTTCTTTTTCTTATTGAAATATTCAAGATATCTCATCCTAGCCACCTTAACTCGGCTCAATATTTCTTTCGCAGAAATATCACCTATTTAGAAACAAATTTGTATGACTAAAACATCATTATGTTAAAAATATGAAAGTAGCAAAAATACTATTTGCTAGTAAAAAATCTGAATTTTTTGCAGACTGAATTCGGAACTCAGAAGAATCTTGACACATGATAGCACATAATATATATATATTTTTTTTTTAATCCCTGACTTTTCCAGGTTTTAGGGAAAAAATGAGATTTTCCCTGACTTTGAGCATTTGTCATTTTCCCTGTTTTCCATATTTTCCAGTCGCATAGGAACCCTATTTGGAACAGATGCTTTACACTCATGCAAACATATAAACATAAGTTTGGCGCTTTTTTGGTTGGTACGATTTTCAAGACTGCGCCAAGTGCCAAACGAATAACTTAATACAATGGCTAGGTTGCCATTAAAGGAAAAAAATCTCCTAAATTTGACGACTTTTTTCCTTTTTATAACCGATTAAAAAAAAAAAACTGCATGAGTGTATGACATCATAGCCCTGCCCCCTATTCAACTTGATTATGTCAGAAACAAAACAAATGTTTTGATTTATCGCCCAGGGTCAGCCATCTCATTTTTTAAATTAAAACATTTTAACTTTTATTATTAAATATAAATAAATTAGTCAATAAAATTAAATAATGTGTTTATAATAAGCAAATATGGATGAAAATTATTTTGGAAATGAGAAACAAAACAAATATGTTTTGATATAAAAAAGAACATGGCGGACAGCAGGCTAATCCCAAAGCTTAACCTTTAAGGGTGCAACTAACAAACTAACCACCCTTCTTAAAAGGGACTATCTATTTTGTTCTTTGGCTGTCAGTCTCTCTCTTTATATCTTTAGATTTTAGTTAATCTTAATTTAAAAATATTAATTAGCAAAATGTACTACTAACAATGTCTTAACACACTTTTTTACAGGTTCCCCATTGTAAATGTGAATGTGGAACAGGCCAGCTGTCAAGTCTGTTCTTGGGAGTGCTGTACAAGAGAGGACCTTTCCTCCCCCAGTTTTTTTTTTAAAAAGGGGAGGCAAAAGCCTGCACAAGCTACCGGAAACGACGGAGCTCCATAATAATACGGAGGGCTAACTCACCGATCCACTTTCTGCCGCAACACACTTTTATTGCACACAAATAATGAATCCTGCACTTTTCTTAATATTACAGACATTTTTTTTTTACTTTTCTGCATACTTATTGCTATTTATACAGCTTTTCATATTTTTATGAACAATACGTAACATTTTTCTTTTTTTTTTTTTTTATTGAGCTTATATAAAATTTCTCTTTTAAGTAATATCAAATTAAATATTGGCGATGAATTTATATAAAACCTGTAGTTTTTACAATAAAAAATATATATCAGTGAAAATTGTAGCGTCTTTTCAAGCTAAGTTGCACCACCCATTCGAGCTCAAAAAACATCTCTACAATCACCAAGCATGACAATGTAAATCACTGTGTTCTGCAGCAGTAGATTGACAAAGATAAACAGCAATTTGAAACCGACCAACGCAGTAATCTTAAATAAATCACTACAATAGCACTGCTGCCACTACAGCCAAGGTACTGGCCAGGTGGATCACTGCCATGCAGTAATCATGCCCCCCACAACCCCTTAAGCTAGGCACTCTTGCCCGGAAGGTAGTCAGCAGGCCTGGTCAGCAGTTAAAATATATAAGAACATAAAGCATAGGTAGTTTCGGTTATTAACCTAATAAATTTAAACATATTTGACGTAACACCCTTTTATGAAAAATACATACAAAACGGCTTCCACAACAGTGTATAAACATTTACATTAAAATCTACATACAGAATTTGTTTCTAAGCTTTCCAGACAGGCGATAACGAAACTATCCTGGTGCCATCGAACAATAAAGTTTTCGTATCAAAATTTATATGAAAACGCCCCAAAAAAGTTTGCTATTTTGCGATAGTAAATAAAAAAGAACTATACAACTATTACACATCTCACAAGATCTAAATTACTTTATACAGATTGGGATTTTAAAGAAAAACAAATTATAGTTGTTAGAGAGGAGGAAAAGTTTATAACGGCATACATTTCATTCATAAAATATAGAAAGTTTTGCAAGTTTACATTTATTACTCTGCTTATTTTAAAGTGATGACCATAGAATTAATCAGGTTGTTAAAATGACAGCAAACTAGGAGTGGAATTGCAAGATTGCGCATGATTAGATCATACATGTGGGAGTATCACGAAGAGGAAAATTGAAGGAAAGAAGTTTTATGTGTGTATGCAAATTGTTAAAGATATTTATTTATGGTATTATGTGCATTTTATTTGATAAATTAACGCCACAATCCTGGAAAATCCCAGGATGAAACATTGCCGCCATTTTTCAAACATTTTGTTACACTAACCTTCAGACAAGTTCGGCGTACAATCTAAGATGATGCAGCAAGAATATAAGTCAGGCAGTGACGTAATTAAAAAAAGGCCAACTCTAACTATAAACTAACAGTCTGCAGACCACTGAACAATGGCAAACAACAAAGAAAATATTACATTAATATATAATCATCGCCTGCACCCAAGATGCCGACAATCCAGAATGCTATAAATAAACGATGCCAGATTCAACAAACATAATTATGAAGTTTCTTTTTCGCCAAATCTGAACCTCTGAACTTGCTAATAGAGGGCACTCGCTGTGTCCTGATCCACGGAACTCTGTGCGCAAAATCAGATCTGCAGTGGAATTGCAAAATTTTCTAGATATCATTCGCGATCCGTAAAATGACGATTGCTAGCAGGGCTACACTAGATAAGGAAAGGGCATGTTTACAAACAAACAGTTCCATCAACCCATCTACCACTGCATTTTTGTCGCAGCTATCATTGCAGGAAAAAATCGTCACGGCGACGTAGGCCAATCATATCACAGACCAGTTAAACGTAGACCAACCAAATCGCTCCATCTCATGTGTACTGTAGGAGTCGTAAAGAACGAACAGGTTTTTCTCCCAAACCAACAGTAATTTAACCAACAGTGACGTCAGTTGCCCTTTCCTTATACCGGGCTTGCTCATTCATTATCATGACGTCACAAAAGGTGGCTGGCCGCTACCAGCGATTGATAGAAAGCGAAACGACAAAATGAAAGACCAACAGCGATTGGCACAAAACGACGGGCTCGTCGCTTTGCACCAATCGCTGGTCGCGGCCAGCCACCTTTTGTGAAGTCATGATAATGAATGAGCAAGCCCGGTATCTAGTGAAGCCTTGTTGCTAGTGTAAAGCTTGGTAGCACGCTGTGTTCTGCTGATATAAGGAAAGGACATGTTTGTTTACAAATAAACACTCTCGTCAACTGCCAATCAGACAAACTTGCCCCTATTCACAGGGGATACCATTTTCCCTCTACTTTCGGTATCAAGGTTTCGGTTATTTTAACGTCACTGCGCGTGCTAAGGGGAATTCCTCGAAATTCTCCCCCCCTTTTTCAAGCTAAGTTGAGTACCAAAGTTTCGGCACTAAATTGTCCAGCCCCATTCCAACTATCATGACGAGTATGTGGCGTGCGGCAACAGATCTCAGAATACTAAAACCTAGGAGTGATCAACCCAGTAAAATCCGGACTTTATTGGTCAGCCGTCCTGGGTACTTGTCATTGTGGATCGCCCCATGAGGCGATCAGGCGAATTTCCCCCCACTCAAACCCGTCAAACTGGGTCGAATCCCGGTAGGTAGGGGCCTGGTCGGCGGTCTCCAAGGGGAATTCCTAGAATAGAAAAAAGCTTATTTAAAATAATATCGAGGCTAACGAAAAAGACAGGCTACCGCGGTACATTCTACTTATCTTTTTTTACAGACCGCTAGAGTGACGTGAGGCTCTTTTCGTGCACTTTCATTGGTGTATTCGAGTATCACGTGACTGCCGCGGTCTGTAAAAAAAGATATGAATAAAGCACCGCGGTAGCCTTTCTTTTTCGTTAGCCTCGAATAATAATTTCTTTCGTCAGAGGAGAGCATGTTTCTACAAAATAGAGCACTTCTTATTAGGGATTTCTTTTTCTAAAAATAAAGCGATTTAGAAGGGAATTTTTTCCTTCAAAAGATATGTGTAGCTTTTTTTTTTTTTTTTTTTTTTTTTGACTTATAGAAGGAGTTTCTATTGCTTCTTATCTTTAGTCGATTTTTGAAAATGGGAGAGTGGAGTAAACCATTTATTATTGTCATATTCTTTGATACACAAGGCAGTTTGCTCACATACGAAGCTTTGCTTCTCCGAAAGAGAGATTGCCGGTCACTTTTTATACATACCTGACAGATATTTCTCGGCTTACGTTAGTGAAACCTCTCTCGGAGAAGTTTTAAAATAACGCATTATTTGCATTGATTTGTCTAAAAGTGCCCAGTACTTGTGTTATTCCAAGTGTAGATCTTTTGGATAAAACGTAAAATGTTTTATATCATACATTTTCGAAGAAATCTGATAGGAAAAAGATAGATCATTGCACGCAAACGAGCAGATAATAACTTCAAGGATAAAAATTTTCAAGTTTGTTCCGATCGCTTTCAATTGAGCGAATTGAGTGATTTTGTATGCTTTACAAAAATTAATGTGGGAGGCATTATTAACAATTTGTGACTTTTCAGCGAGTGGGTACTGTC
This sequence comes from Maratus michaelseni, assembly GCA_963931845.1. Taxonomy (NCBI): domain Eukaryota; kingdom Metazoa; phylum Arthropoda; class Arachnida; order Araneae; family Salticidae; genus Maratus; species Maratus michaelseni. Next base: position 401,179,077 of record OZ007588.1, read on the forward strand.
TGGCTGAGTTAAGACAGACTCTGGAACTCGTCTTGAACCAATCCTGTTGCAAGGGTAACTGGTCAGTTGACTTTATTTTAGGGAAGTCCAGCATTTTCTTTTCATGCCAATTTTCTCCCGTTCAATCGGTCATACCCAAAAATTATTGCAGTCTTTTGTCTATCCACTCCTATGGACGAAGTTCCCTCCCTAGATGTTTTGGAACCTTCGAAAACAGGAAACCTACTTAGGATTTTTCTAATCAGAGCCACACAGTAAGTTAAACAGCGTGGAGAAGAGCATTTGCTAAATTGGAGATGGGAAGAGGAAGAAGGGAATAGGTAGTGGGATATCGATCCATGGCCAACCCTATAATTTACCATGTACCGGGCATTACGCTGAGTGTTAACAGAGCCTAAATTGCCAGTCGCTAAAAATTTACTTAGAACTGCCATAATTAGTGAAAACATGAAAAGAATACAAGGAAGAAAATATGTGAACGGAATTCAAATAGGAATTCAAACGTAAAAGCATAAACATAAAATTCATAATCTTAATTATTATTATTATTTTTAATATTTTTTTTAATAAAAATCAAACTTAATGTTACTAAATTAAATTAATAGTATTGGAAATAGGTCAGGAGAATAAAAAATGTGATAAAATATAGAAGAGAAAGATATCATAAACATAAAATTAATGCTCTGAACTTTTTTTTTTTAAATAAATGGTATTAAGACTGGATTATAGAAATAATGTAGTACATAGAAATACTTTACTAAAAGCATGAAATTGCAAATTGTTAGCAAGAAAAAATATGTATAAAAACTACCTCATCAAAAGTATAAATCAAAAAATGTTGGTGAAATCATGAAGTTGATATTTTAAAAATATCGAAATGCAATATAAAATGCAACAATAATGTAAAACGAGTCCATATATTAAAAAGCAATTGTTAATAGCCTACCCACATAGAACTAAAGAGAAATATTGAAACACGGAAGCAAAAGGAAAAAATGTTGCTTATATTGTAGATTTAACTGCCGAAACGTTAGTTGAAGCTCACTGTGGAGACGCGAAAAGTTTTTGGTTTCTGTCTGTCATAGACCGGGAGACGGCAGCACAGATAATCACCTCATCGAGTTCACGGATGAAATTCTAGGATTAGTTAAATCTTGATTCGCATATTAAATAGCAATATTTCTGCCAAGTCATATCTTGGTAGAAAACACCTGAAAACCCGATTTTAGCGTGTGACTCGTAGGTTTACCATTGTGTTTTCCTGCTCCCAGTCCTCCATATTTTCATACCATTCGGTGCAGGAAAACACAATGGTAAACCTACGAGTCAGCCGGTAAAATCGGGTTTTCAGGTGTTTTCCACCAAGATATGACTTGGCAGACCGATTGCGTTTTAATATGCGAATCAAGATTTAACTAATCCTAGAATTTCATCCGTTAACTTGATGAGGTGATTATCTGTGCTGCCGCCTCCCGGTCTGTTCCGCGATAACTGCCGTAAAAATCGTCCTATTAGGTTGGATTTTGGTGGGTATGTTGTTGAGGTACCCGGAATTAGCCGTATAGTTTTTAGTTACGTTTGGTTCATTAGTTCGAAAAATATAGAACATTTCTTTTTAGGTCATAATGCTTTTATATGGGAATGCAGACGATTTTCAAATTTCATTTAAACTGAAATGAAAATCGCAGATTTTTGAATAATGGATTTAAACGTAAAAAAAAACTAATGCTAAATTTTCGATATGGAAGTTTTAAATATATCCAATAGCTTTTAAAATATGCTGATACATTCATTAGAATTTAGAAATTGTTTAAATTATTGGAAAACTTTTTGCATCTGTTCGGGAAACATAAAACGTTTTATTTTCATATTTTTTACAAATTTTAAAATGCATTTATTTTTACTTTGCTCTTTAATTTATTAGTTGCTTAGCAACCATATTTCAAAGAATATCAAAATAACAAAATTCAAGTAATTCGCACTATTTTGCTGCAATATTTTATTATCAAAATAAATTATTTTTGTATTCTATTGACATAAATGAAGAATTTATTTTAATACAAGTTTATTATTATTATTTTTTTTAATCTAAAAAGTTACATGAATAAGAAGTTCATAAGAATTTCAGAATATCATTGCATAAACTGTGTTTAATTTAACGCATCTAATTTCTGAAACCTCCGAAGTATTTTATATGCCTATAAATATGTATCTATTATAAAAAAAATTAAATTGTGAATTGTACGATGCTAAATAATATGAAAAGTGAGATTAAAAAACAATGACTTTTAGAGCTGACGTTGAGGCTCCTGATCTGCAGATTTACTAGTGTATGAAAAAATGTAGATGAAGTGTGTTAATATTGAAATTGGAAATTCCAAACAATGCTAAGTAAGTACAGAGATAACATGCAGTGGAAGGGGGAGGGGAAAAATAAATAAAAAGAGGAAAAGGAATTATATATAATATTAAAAATTCCAAATTAAAAATGAGATGACATATTATATAAAAGAAATCTGATCTTTGTCATACGATAGCACTCGTATATATAAACTGATTTGAATGTAATTAAGTATGTGTATTACGCTCATCACCTATATCTCGACTGAGTTCGTTGGTCGACTTGGTCCGCCATCTTGTTTCAAAATGGCGGCCACTAGAAGATTTAAAACTAAAATAAATATACAAAAAAATTATACATTCAAATTTATTTTTTGCGTAAGTTTTAGGCCTTGTTACAAGGATTCCGGAGCATTTTTTGTTTTGCCTATATCTTAAAAGAAAGCTGACATACAGCAGTTTGAAATTCTAGGGTTGCTGACATTTTGAAACAAGACAGCATATTACAAAAAAATCAGGAATTAATTTATGAGTTTTAGTGAACGTGATTTCTCGGCAAATTATTATCTTTCATTGTTCTAATCATTTTCCCAATTATACGCATAAAACTATATATTCATATCCGTTAGCGTCAAATTCTTGCCAAGCTTGGCGACCAAAAATAAGTCTCTATAAAGGAAGCCAAGTTGGCTATAGCTGACTGATTTGGCGAATTTCTTATTCAAATTCGAATTAACGAATCTTCTCAAATCGGGTTCTTTGCATTTTAGCTTGCTAATTTCGAGTAACATTCGCTAAAGTTTTAAAACGAAGATATAGGAAAGCTACCTTTTCTGCCTGGTACAGGTCAGAAGGACTTTTATATTATACTAGCTATTACCCGGCGTTGCCGGGACCGTGATAATACATTTTAAAAAACTGAAGTTGAATGACCCAAACCCTGTTGAAATCGAGCCCATAGAACCCAAGAAAAGAATGAGTCCCCAGGCGGTGGAATATGTCCCCCTGTAAATTTAACGAATTTTCTTTAACATTAACGGATATTTAATTTGTAATAACCAAAGGATTTTCGGTTAACCGGGGTTACATAGGAATTTTCGGATAACCGGGGGGCTTCCTAATTTTATTCTACCAGATGACACTACTCACCCTTCTCACTTCCCCCTAGTCAGGTAGCGCACTCGTGCTTGCAGGTGTAGCAAGAACCCGTATTCTGAGCGATTTTACCTTCATGTTTAAACGTGTTTTAATTTCCTCCAAACTTCATTTACGATGAGTAATACTTTAAAGCGCAAACTGTTTTTTGTAAGCATGAAGAGCTCAACGCGTTGAAAAGAGTTGATACTGGCCATGAACATAGAAATAGATAAGGACTTCTAACGAAATAGTGTTAATAACATGTCGCGACTTTCGAACTTAATGGCAGCTGCGCGCACGGTTCTGCGCAGCAAGCGATTATCTCTTCTAAAATAGCCCCATCTAGAACAACAAACCTAAACTCTATATCGAATACCCACCAGACGATTTGAAGAAGCAGACGAACTGGTGACGTATAGATCAATTGCCCTACACAGGCGAAACCTATTTGAAACATTTTTCGAGGAACGGTTTTCTTCTTTGAAAGGCTATTTCGTTAAAAGTTCTTATCTATTTCTATGTTCATGATACTGGCGCTTCTATATATTGAAGTGCAGGAAGATGCAACAGCGTCAGATGAGTTATTGTTTAAAAGGTGGCGTGATAAAGCAGCATTAAAATAATGCGAAGTTGAAAAACAAAACAAAAAAAAAAATCACAACATATTTTGTAAAAAAATTAAGTGTTGTACGTGTTTATGCAATAAAATGCCTGCATTTACGCAATGGTCCAAATAAGTAAGTTGACGCTGTTTATTTATTTCATAAACATCATGCTTGTTAAAACATAATTTTTTTCATATTTTAAAAAAGAAGTCTTAAGGTCTTTCAGTTAAGCCGATTTTCGGATAACCTGGATTCGGATAATCGGGGTTCTACTGTATCTGCATATACTTAGCTATCAACTATTCCACCTTTTAGTTATTACTACTTCCAAATAGAAACCTTTGCCTAATCATAATGTTAATTATTCGCAGAATTCTGCGATTAAAAAAGCTCAGGATTATGATTCGGAAATATTGTTAACACAAAAAATGAATAATTCGCAGCTATGCAGAATTAAAAAAAAAGACTATTTCTGTTTACCCTTTATTCTGATCAAAATAGCATTAAAATCATTTGGAATGGAAATGAGGATGTGAGTTTCAAAACTTGCTTTATCCAGGAAATCAAATTTTGGAAAATCGCGAAAAACCTCCACCTGCTTCCATGGGTTTTCATTGTAAACCAAGATTTTACAATGCCAGAAATACATGCTAAAAGTACTTTTTTGCGGATTGTAGTGTTTTTTCGGTGCAGATTTACCAATAGAATAGATTGATAGAGAAAACACGATTTTTTAAATTTTGGATAAGGCGAGTTTTGAAACTCACGTCCTCAAATAAATAAAATTTTGAATTTAAGACAGATTGAGCTCGAGCCTGTCTTAACCAGGAAGACTCATATAAAAACTGAGCCTGTTTCATCTCCATCTCTTACGTGAGCGACACATGTCTCTTATAAGTGTTTTGATACAAAATAAGGCAAAAGATTGGAGATCGAAAGAAAGGGTAATTTAGGATTCATGTTTTGGAAGCGTTATTGCACTGGGCTCCGGAGCGCAGTGTTTATGAGCTCCGGTAAATTTTGGTCAATATTTAAATATTTACTAAAAACAGAGAAGTACCGGAGCTGCGCTCCGGCGCAAATTAAACCCTGTTTATATGGTAAATACGTACAAGTATCATTTTCGAAGAATTTCCAAATATCTAGTTTTGGTTTTATGTGTTTAAATTCTATGAACTAGGTGTAAAGACTCTTCTGAATGTGGGAGTGTTCTAATTAAATTCAGGCTGTTCTAATGACGAACACAAGTTTAATAAGACGACGTACAGTTGACATAAAAATGACGAAGACAGGTACTTCACACGACATTAAATAAACATAGAGGATTAATCATATTTATGACCGGTAACATTTACTCACGGCCATTTTCATAACATTTCTGGTTTCTAATATGACAGACGACGTTCTTACTAGCTGACATTCAGAGTTCTACTGCCGCGCTCTTTCGTTTCTCCAGAAGGGGGCGCTACTAGAGCAAGAAAAGGCATGCGCTGTCCTCACACCTCCCCCTGTCGAGAATTTGATTTAGTCTTTTGAGACAAATCAATATCTAGTAAATATCTAAATAAACAAGTAAAACATATTAATACTAAAATTCAAACACTTAAAGAATGTCAAAGAAAATAAACATAGAATACACTATAACACTAATATACTAATATTTTAAAGTTCTAGGATAAAGTTAAAGTTTTTAAAGTTTAGACTTGTAACACAGAAGAAAAAAAAAGAGAATGTTCAAAGCTTTTAAGTCCAATGTGAGGCATGTAGCCTACTTAGAGAGTCAGCATTCGCGTGGAGTTTCCCACGTCGGTACGTTATTTGGGCTTGAAAGCGCTGAAGTGAAAGAGCCCATCTTTGAAGGCGCGCACTTTGAGGTGCACAGTCCGTGAGAAATTTCAAAGGATTATGGTCGCTCACCACAGTTACCTGCGAACCATAAATATAGTGTTCGAACTTTTTCAGGGCGAAGATAATAGCATAAGCTTCCTTTTCGATGGTAGCATAACCCTCTTGGCATTTGGAGAGCTTTTTACTTGTAAAAGCAATGGGGTGCTCTTGTTCATTTTCATCTTTTTGAGATAGACAAGCGCCTATCGCATACGAAGAAGCATCTGCGTGTATAATCAAGCAGGGCGGTCGCTCTGCCAAGCCAAGCTTAAAAAAAAACGCCACACAAACAACGCCAAGAACTGGACAAGACTGCTACTGCTTACTTACAGAAATCAATTTCGCAATGTTAAATCGACAAAACATGCCAGATTAAAATATCAGATATCAAATAAACCAAGCGTCGCAGAAAAAAAAAAAAAAAAAACGAAAACTAGAAGAATCTAATGAAGAATTTCTTCAATTTAAGACTAAACTCATCTTCATAAGTAATTTATAAACAGAGATATAGATTTTTTAAAAAAACGTCGAGTTACTTAAAATGATCACTTTTTTCTTCGTCAAACTTTTTTTTTTCAAACAACCTACAGACCTTAATATTCGGCAGAATAAAAAAAGGATTGCATTTTTAGACAAGTAATTACGTAATCTATGTGCTTTTATAAAATCCAGTGAAAAAAATATTATTTTCTATCCATAATTAGCAAAAAACTGTTAATTAACTTGGCGATTAAAAAATTATGCCAAAACAGAGATAAAACCCGCCAACGACCATGTATCATCTGTATTATAATAGTACAAATCAGTTGCAGGTTATAATTACATCGAATTTCATCTGCAAGTCAGCCATTTTCTTCTGAAGATATTTTCTTTTTTTTAATAAAACTTCATAATTATAAGAACACACATTTTATCAAACAATTAAATATGACTGCAAACTGTGGCAGATGACTGTTTCTAACATGAATAAGTATGAGAAATTGCCGATCAGGGATATGGATCTGGGTGGCTCATTCGCAGCAGCGCCTCAGCACGGTACGCATAAGATCCCAGGTTCGAGTCCTGGCCCAGGTCAATTTTTCACTCATGTTTGTTTAGTGTATTTAATTGTCTGATAAAATGCGTGTTTTTATAAATATTGTAAAATAAAGTAATCAGACGTAGTGTTTATGCTTTAAAAAATATTTTAAATACATAATTTACGTTTTTAGAAAGATCTTTCAAAATAAATTAGTTTTTGAGTGAAGATGTACTTTCTAAATTGTAACATTAAGAGTTATCGCCATTTAAAATTTCTTTCCAAACGTAAACAAAATTTTTGAAATGAATTAAATGTGATTCATTTATTTCTAAAAATAAAAAAAAAACACGGTAAAGGACAGGCATTTCGTTCGCAGGAATACCTTTCACGTCATTTTCCTATAAATTAATGAACTCCAGTTGTTAAATTATTCTTGTTTTAGAAGTGAAGTTTCCATTTAAATTTATTGTAACAGTACAATGTTTAATTGAATAAAATAATGTAAATCTAAGAAATTGCTAAGAAATTTCAAACATGCAAAAATAAATAAATAAACAAAAAATAAATAAATAGATAAATAAATAAATAAATAAATAAAAATCAGCTTTCATAAATTCTAAAAATTGTTCACATATCTTAACTACAAGCTAAAGGAGGGTTTATTTCTATATTATTATGGCTGGGATTGCGGTGCCTCGCTATCTTAAATCTTACGTTCGATCGTAGGAAGGGCGTTCCTGCGATCTATCTTAACTTGGTATTGCAGTGCCTCATCCTAAGTCCTCCTGCTTAAGCGTAAGTCCTCCTGCAGTCAGCCAATCAGAGGCCGTAGATCGATTTGTTGTGGTTGCGCGCGCATACACTTGTGCTTCGTCGTAAGATAGCTATAAACACGTTATTTAATTTTATTGACTAATTTATTTATATTTAATAATAAAAGTTAAATGTTTTGATTTAAAAAATGAGATGGCTGACCGTGGGCGATAAATCAAAACATCTCATTTTTTAAATCAAAACATTTAACTTTTATTATTAAATATAAATAAATTAGTATTATGTTTTCTACAGGGTTCATACTCTATTTGAATAACAAAATTCCCTGACTTTTCCAGGTTTTTTCCTACAATTCACGACATTTTTATAAGTACGAATAGAAATTCTAGAGCTTAATGATTAAATATACCTCTGAAAATAAAAGTAATCTATAAAATTGAAACTAAAAATCTATTATTTGATATTTAAAAACTAAAAAATTAAAAACAATTAAAAAAATACAATTTGGATGGATTCAAAGTAACATTTTATTGATATAATTAGATTTCACATATCAACCATTCAAATATTTTTTGACATTTCTACCACCATGTCATTTATTTGTGTTGTTTCAGAAACAGGTTGTTATGTAACTTTCAGTTTTTTGTCTTTTAACAATTTAATTTTAGCTACAGCTTTTCTTTTTTGATTGCTTTATAATTTTCTTTCTTTTTCTTATTGAAATATTCAAGATATCTCATCCTAGCCACCTTAACTCGGCTCAATATTTCTTTCGCAGAAATATCACCTATTTAGAAACAAATTTGTATGACTAAAACATCATTATGTTAAAAATATGAAAGTAGCAAAAATACTATTTGCTAGTAAAAAATCTGAATTTTTTGCAGACTGAATTCGGAACTCAGAAGAATCTTGACACATGATAGCACATAATATATATATATATTTTTTTTAATCCCTGACTTTTCCAGGTTTTAGGGAAAAAATGAGATTTTCCCTGACTTTGAGCATTTGTCATTTTCCCTGTTTTCCATATTTTCCAGTCGCATAGGAACCCTATTTGGAACAGATGCTTTACACTCATGCAAACATATAAACATAAGTTTGGCGCTTTTTTGGTTGGTACGATTTTCAAGACTGCGCCAAGTGCCAAACGAATAACTTAATACAATGGCTAGGTTGCCATTAAAGGAAAAAAATCTCCTAAATTTGACGACTTTTTTCCTTTTTATAACCGATTAAAAAAAAAAAACTGCATGAGTGTATGACATCATAGCCCTGCCCCCTATTCAACTTGATTATGTCAGAAACAAAACAAATGTTTTGATTTATCGCCCAGGGTCAGCCATCTCATTTTTTAAATTAAAACATTTTAACTTTTATTATTAAATATAAATAAATTAGTCAATAAAATTAAATAATGTGTTTATAATAAGCAAATATGGATGAAAATTATTTTGGAAATGAGAAACAAAACAAATATGTTTTGATATAAAAAAGAACATGGCGGACAGCAGGCTAATCCCAAAGCTTAACCTTTAAGGGTGCAACTAACAAACTAACCACCCTTCTTAAAAGGGACTATCTATTTTGTTCTTTGGCTGTCAGTCTCTCTCTTTATATCTTTAGATTTTAGTTAATCTTAATTTAAAAATATTAATTAGCAAAATGTACTACTAACAATGTCTTAACACACTTTTTTACAGGTTCCCCATTGTAAATGTGAATGTGGAACAGGCCAGCTGTCAAGTCTGTTCTTGGGAGTGCTGTACAAGAGAGGACCTTTCCTCCCCCAGTTTTTTTTTTAAAAAGGGGAGGCAAAAGCCTGCACAAGCTACCGGAAACGACGGAGCTCCATAATAATACGGAGGGCTAACTCACCGATCCACTTTCTGCCGCAACACACTTTTATTGCACACAAATAATGAATCCTGCACTTTTCTTAATATTACAGACATTTTTTTTTTACTTTTCTGCATACTTATTGCTATTTATACAGCTTTTCATATTTTTATGAACAATACGTAACATTTTTCTTTTTTTTTTTTTTTATTGAGCTTATATAAAATTTCTCTTTTAAGTAATATCAAATTAAATATTGGCGATGAATTTATATAAAACCTGTAGTTTTTACAATAAAAAATATATATCAGTGAAAATTGTAGCGTCTTTTCAAGCTAAGTTGCACCACCCATTCGAGCTCAAAAAACATCTCTACAATCACCAAGCATGACAATGTAAATCACTGTGTTCTGCAGCAGTAGATTGACAAAGATAAACAGCAATTTGAAACCGACCAACGCAGTAATCTTAAATAAATCACTACAATAGCACTGCTGCCACTACAGCCAAGGTACTGGCCAGGTGGATCACTGCCATGCAGTAATCATGCCCCCCACAACCCCTTAAGCTAGGCACTCTTGCCCGGAAGGTAGTCAGCAGGCCTGGTCAGCAGTTAAAATATATAAGAACATAAAGCATAGGTAGTTTCGGTTATTAACCTAATAAATTTAAACATATTTGACGTAACACCCTTTTATGAAAAATACATACAAAACGGCTTCCACAACAGTGTATAAACATTTACATTAAAATCTACATACAGAATTTGTTTCTAAGCTTTCCAGACAGGCGATAACGAAACTATCCTGGTGCCATCGAACAATAAAGTTTTCGTATCAAAATTTATATGAAAACGCCCCAAAAAAGTTTGCTATTTTGCGATAGTAAATAAAAAAGAACTATACAACTATTACACATCTCACAAGATCTAAATTACTTTATACAGATTGGGATTTTAAAGAAAAACAAATTATAGTTGTTAGAGAGGAGGAAAAGTTTATAACGGCATACATTTCATTCATAAAATATAGAAAGTTTTGCAAGTTTACATTTATTACTCTGCTTATTTTAAAGTGATGACCATAGAATTAATCAGGTTGTTAAAATGACAGCAAACTAGGAGTGGAATTGCAAGATTACGCATGATTAGATCATACATGTGGGAGTATCACGAAGAGGAAAATTGAAGGAAAGAAGTTTTATGTGTGTATGCAAATTGTTAAAGATATTTATTTATGGTATTATGTGCATTTTATTTGATAAATTAACGCCACAATCCTGGAAAATCCCAGGATGAAACATTGCCGCCATTTTTCAAACATTTTGTTACACTAACCTTCAGACAAGTTCGGCGTACAATCTAAGATGATGCAGCAAGAATATAAGTCAGGCAGTGACGTAATTAAAAAAAGGCCAACTCTAACTATAAACTAACAGTCTGCAGACCACTGAACAATGGCAAACAACAAAGAAAATATTACATTAATATATAATCATCGCCTGCACCCAAGATGCCGACAATCCAGAATGCTATAAATAAACGATGCCAGATTCAACAAACATAATTATGAAGTTTCTTTTTCGCCAAATCTGAACCTCTGAACTTGCTAATAGAGGGCACTCGCTGTGTCCTGATCCACGGAACTCTGTGCGCAAAATCAGATCTGCAGTGGAATTGCAAAATTTTCTAGATATCATTCGCGATCCGTAAAATGACGATTGCTAGCAGGGCTACACTAGATAAGGAAAGGGCATGTTTACAAACAAACAGTTCCATCAACCCATCTACCACTGCATTTTTGTCGCAGCTATCATTGCAGGAAAAAATCGTCACGGCGACGTAGGCCAATCATATCACAGACCAGTTAAACGTAGACCAACCAAATCGCTCCATCTCATGTGTACTGTAGGAGTCGTAAAGAACGAACAGGTTTTTCTCCCAAACCAACAGTAATTTAACCAACAGTGACGTCAGTTGCCCTTTCCTTATACCGGGCTTGCTCATTCATTATCATGACGTCACAAAAGGTGGCTGGCCGCTACCAGCGATTGATAGAAAGCGAAACGACAAAATGAAAGACCAACAGCGATTGGCACAAAACGACGGGCTCGTCGCTTTGCACCAATCGCTGGTCGCGGCCAGCCACCTTTTGTGAAGTCATGATAATGAATGAGCAAGCCCGGTATCTAGTGAAGCCTTGTTGCTAGTGTAAAGCTTGGTAGCACGCTGTGTTCTGCTGATATAAGGAAAGGACATGTTTGTTTACAAATAAACACTCTCGTCAACTGCCAATCAGACAAACTTGCCCCTATTCACAGGGGATACCATTTTCCCTCTACTTTCGGTATCAAGGTTTCGGTTATTTTAACGTCACTGCGCGTGCTAAGGGGAATTCCTCGAAATTCTCCCCCCCTTTTTCAAGCTAAGTTGAGTACCAAAGTTTCGGCACTAAATTGTCCAGCCCCATTCCAACTATCATGACGAGTATGTGGCGTGCGGCAACAGATCTCAGAATACTAAAACCTAGGAGTGATCAACCCAGTAAAATCCGGACTTTATTGGTCAGCCGTCCTGGGTACTTGTCATTGTGGATCGCCCCATGAGGCGATCAGGCGAATTTCCTCCCACTCAAACCCGTCAAACTGGGTCGAATCCCGGTAGGTAGGGGCCTGGTCGGCGGTCTCCAAGGGGAATTCCTAGAATAGAAAAAAGCTTATTTAAAATAATATCGAGGCTAACGAAAAAGACAGGCTACCGCGGTACATTCTACTTATCTTTTTTTACAGACCGCTAGAGTGACGTGAGGCTCTTTTCGTGCACTTTCATTGGTGTATTCGAGTATCACGTGACTGCCGCGGTCTGTAAAAAAAGATATGAATAAAGCACCGCGGTAGCCTTTCTTTTTCGTTAGCCTCGAATAATAATTTCTTTCGTCAGAGGAGAGCATGTTTCTACAAAATAGAGCACTTCTTATTAGGGATTTCTTTTTCTAAAAATAAAGCGATTTAGAAGGGAATTTTTTCCTTCAAAAGATATGTGTAGCTTTTTTTTTTTTTTTTTTTTTTTTGACTTATAGAAGGAGTTTCTATTGCTTCTTATCTTTAGTCGATTTTTGAAAATGGGAGAGTGGAGTAAACCATTTATTATTGTCATATTCTTTGATACACAAGGCAGTTTGCTCACATACGAAGCTTTGCTTCTCCGAAAGAGAGATTGCCGGTCACTTTTTATACATACCTGACAGATATTTCTCGGCTTACGTTAGTGAAACCTCTCTCGGAGAAGTTTTAAAATAACGCATTATTTGCATTGATTTGTCTAAAAGTGCCCAGTACTTGTGTTATTCCAAGTGTAGTTCTTTTGGATAAAACGTAAAATGTTTTATATCATACATTTTCGAAGAAATCTGATAGGAAAAAGATAGATCATTGCACGCAAACGAGCAGATAATAACTTCAAGGATAAAAATTTTCAAGTTTGTTCCGATCGCTTTCAATTTTAGCGAATTGAGTGATTTTGTATGCTTTACAAAAATTAATGTGGGAGGCATTATTAACAATTTGCGACTTTTCAGCGAGTGGGTACTGTCTGGCTGAGTTAAGACAGACTCTGGAACTCGTCTTGAACCAATCCTGTTGCAAGGGTAACTGGTCAGTTGACTTTATTTTAGGGAAGTCCAGCATTTTCTTTATGCCAATTTTCTCCCGTTCAATCGGTCATACCCAAAAATTATTGCAGTCTTTTGTCTATCCACTCCTATGGACGAAGTTCCCTCCCTAGATGTTTTGGAACCTTCGAAAACAGGAAACCTACTTAGGATTTTTCTAATCAGAGCCACACAGTAAGTTAAACAGCGTGGAGAAGAGCATTTGCTAAATTGGAGATGGGAAGAGGAAGAAGGGAATAGGTAGTGGGATATCGATCCATGGCCAACCCTATAATTTACCATGTACCGGGCATTACGCTGAGTGTTAACAGAGCCTAAATTGCCAGTCGCTAAAAATTTACTTAGAACTGCCATAATTAGTGAAAACATGAAAAGAATACAAGGAAGAAAATATGTGAACGGAATTCAAATAGGAATTCAAACGTAAAAGCATAAACATAAAATTCATAATCTTAATTATTATTATTTTTAATATTTTTTTAAATAAAAATCAAACTTAATGTTACTAAATTAAATTAATAGTATTGGAAATAGGTCAGGAGAATAAAAAATGTGATAAAATATAGAAGAGAAAGATATCATAAACATAAAATTAATGCTCTGAACTTTTTTTTTTTAAATAAATGGTATTAAGACTGGATTATAGAAATAATGTAGTACATAGAAATACTTTACTAAAAGCATGAAATTGCAAATTGTTAGCAAGAAAAAATATGTATAAAAACTACCTCATCAAAAGTATAAATCAAAAAATGTTGGTGAAATCATGAAGTTGATATTTTAAAAATATCGAAATGCAATATAAAATGCAACAATAATGTAAAACGAGTCCATATATTAAAAAGCAATTGTTAATAGCCTACCCACATAGAACTAAAGAGAAATATTGAAACACGGAAGCAAAAGGAAAAAATGTTGCTTATATTGTAGATTTAACTGCCGAAACGTTAGTTGAAGCTCACTGTGGAGACGCGAAAAGTTTTTGGTTTCTGTCTGTCATAGACCGGGAGACGGCAGCACAGATAATCACCTCATCGAGTTCACGGATGAAATTCTAGGATTAGTTAAATCTTGATTCGCATATTAAATAGCAATATTTCTGCCAAGTCATATCTTGGTAGAAAACACCTGAAAACCCGATTTTAGCGTGTGACTCGTAGGTTTACCATTGTGTTTTCCTGCTCCCAGTCCTCCATATTTTCATACCATTCGGTGCAGGAAAACACAATGGTAAACCTACGAGTCAGCCGGTAAAATCGGGTTTTCAGGTGTTTTCCACCAAGATATGACTTGGCAGACCGATTGCGTTTTAATATGCGAATCAAGATTTAACTAATCCTAGAATTTCATCCGTTAACTTGATGAGGTGATTATCTGTGCTGCCGCCGCCTCCCGGTCTGTTCCGCGATAACTGCCGTAAAAATCGTCCTATTAGGTTGGATTTTGGTGGGTATGTTGTTGAGGTACCCGGAATTAGCCGTATAGTTTTTAGTTACGTTTGGTTCATTAGTTCGAAAAATATAGAACATTTCTTTTTAGGTCATAATGCTTTTATATGGGAATGCAGACGATTTTCAAATTTCATTTAAACTGAAATGAAAATCGCAGATTTTTGAATAATGGATTTAAACGTAAAAAAAAACTAATGCTAAATTTTCGATATGGAGGTTTTAAATATATCCAATAGCTTTTAAAATATGCTGATACATTCATTAGAATTTAGAAATTGTTTAAATTATTGGAAAACTTTTTGCATCTGTTCGGGAAACATAAAACGTTTTATTTTCATATTTTTTACAAATTTTAAAATGCATTTATTTTTACTTTGCTCTTTAATTTATTAGTTGCTTAGCAACCATATTTCAAAGAATATCAAAATAATAAAATTCAAGTAATTCGCACTATTTTGCTGCAATATTTTATTATCAAAATAAATTATTTTTGTATTCTATTGACATAAATGAAGAATTTATTTTAATACAAGTTTATTATTATTATTTTTTTTAATCTAAAAAGTTACATGAATAAGAAGTTCATAAGAATTTCAGAATATCATTGCATAAACTGTGTTTAATTTAACGCATCTAATTTCTGAAACCTCCGAAGTATTTTATATGCCTATAAATATGTATCTATTATAAAAAAAATTAAATTGTGAATTGTACGATGCTAAATAATATGAAAAGTGAGATTGAAAAACAATGACTTTTAGAGCTGACGTTGAGGCTCCTGATCTGCAGATTTACTAGTGTATGAAAAAATGTAGAGTGAAGTGTGTTAATATTGAAATTGGAAATTCCAAACAATGCTAAGTAAGTACAGAGATAACATGCAGTGGAAGGGGGAGGGGAAAAATAAATAAAAAGAGGAAAAGGAATTATATATAATATTAAAAATTCCAAATTAAAAATGAGATGACATATTATATAAAAGAAATCTGATCTTTGTCATACGATAGCACTCGTATATATAAACTGATTTGAATGTAATTAAGTATGTGTATTACGCTCATCACCTATATCTCGACTGAGTTCGTTGGTCGACTTGGTCCGCCATCTTGTTTCAAAATGGCGGCCACTAGAAGATTTAAAACTAAAATAAATATACAAAAAAATTATACATTCAAATTTATTTTTTGCGTAAGTTTTAGGCCTTGTTACAAGGATTCCGGAGCATTTTTTGTTTTGCCTATATCTTAAAAGAAAGCTGACATACAGCAGTTTGAAATTCTAGGGTTGCTGACATTTTGAAACAAGACAGCATATTACAAAAAAATCAGGAATTAATTTATGAGTTTTAGTGAACGTGATTTCTCGGCAAATTATTATCTTTCATTGTTCTAATCATTTTCCCAATTATACGCATAAAACTATATATTCATATCCGTTAGCGTCAAATTCTTGCCAAGCTTGGCGACCAAAAATAAGTCTCTATAAAGGAAGCCAAGTTGGCTATAGCTGACTGATTTGGCGAATTTCTTATTCAAATTCGAATTAACGAATCTTCTCAAATCGGGTTCTTTGCATTTTAGCTTGCTAATTTCGAGTAACATTCGCTAAAGTTTTAAAACGAAGATATAGGAAAGCTACCTTTTCTGCCTGGTACAGGTCAGAAGGACTTTTATATTATACTAGCTATTACCCGGCGTTGCCGGGACCGTGATAATACATTTTAAAAAACTGAAGTTGAATGACCCAAACCCTGTTGAAATCGAGCCCATAGAACCCAAGAAAAGAATGAGTCCCCAGGCGGTGGAATATGTCCCCCTGTAAATTTAACGAATTTTCTTTAACATTAACGGATATTTAATTTGTAATAACCAAAGGATTTTCGGTTAACCGGGGTTACATAGGAATTTTCGGATAACCGGGGGGCTTCCTAATTTTATTCTACCAGATGACACTACTCACCCTTCTCACTTCCCCCTAGTCAGGTAGCGCACTCGTGCTTGCAGGTGTAGCAAGAACCCGTATTCTGAGCGATTTTACCTTCATGTTTAAACGTGTTTTAATTTCCTCCAAACTTCATTTACGATGAGTAATACTTTAAAGCGCGAACTGTTTTTTGTAAGCATGAAGAGCTCAACGCGTTGAAAAGAGTTGATACTGGCCATGAACATAGAAATAGATAAGGACTTCTAACGAAATAGTGTTAATAACATGTCGCGACTTTCGAACTTAATGGCAGCTGCGCGCACGGTTCTGCGCAGCAAGCGATTATCTCTTCTAAAATAGCCCCATCTAGAACAACAAACCTAAACTCTATATCGAATACCCACCAGACGATTTGAAGAAGCAGACGAACTGGTGACGTATAGATCAATTGCCCTACACAGGCGAAACCTATTTGAAACATTTTTCGAGGAACGGTTTTCTTCTTTGAAAGGCTATTTCGTTAAAAGTTCTTATCTATTTCTATGTTCATGATACTGGCGCTTCTATATATTGAAGTGCAGGAAGATGCAACAGCGTCAGATGAGTTATTGTTTAAAAGGTGGCGTGATAAAGCAGCATTAAAATAATGCGAAGTTGAAAAACAAAACAAAACAAAAAATCACAACATATTTTGTAAAAAAATTAAGTGTTGTACGTGTTTATGCAATAAAATGCCTGCATTTACGCAATGGTCCAAATAAGTAAGTTGACGCTGTTTATTTATTTCATAAACATCATGCTTGTTAAAACATAATTTTTTTCATATTTTAAAAAAGAAGTCTTAAGGTCTTTCAGTTAAGCCGATTTTCGGATAACCTGGATTCGGATAATCGGGGTTCTACTGTATCTGCATATACTTAGCTATCAACTATTCCACCTTTTAGTTATTACTACTTCCAAATAGAAACCTTTGCCTAATCATAATGTTAATTATTCGCAGAATTCTGCGATTAAAAAAGCTCAGGATTATGATTCGGAAATATTGTTAACACAAAAAATGAATAATTCGCAGCTATGCAGAATTAAAAAAAAAAGACTATTTCTGTTTACCCTTTATTCTGATCAAAATAGCATTAAAATCATTTGGAATGGAAATGAGGATGTGAGTTTCAAAACTTGCTTTATCCAGAAAATCAAATTTTGGAAAATCGCGAAAAACCTCCACCTGCTTCCATGGGTTTTCATTGTAAACCAAGATTTTACAATGCCAGAAATACATGCTAAAAGTACTTTTTTGCGGATTGTAGTGTTTTTTCGGTGCAGATTTATCAATAGAATAGATTGATAGAGAAAACACGATTTTTTAAATTTTGGATAAGGCGAGTTTTGAAACTCACGTCCTCAAATAAATAAAATTTTGAATTTAAGACAGATTGAGCTCGAGCCTGTCTTAACCAGGAAGACTCATATAAAAACTGAGCCTGTTTCATCTCCATCTCTTACGTGAGCGACACATGTCTCTTATAAGTGTTTTGATACAAAATAAGGCAAAAGATTGGAGATCGAAAGGAAAGGGTAATTTAGGATTCATGTTTTGGAAGCGTTATTGCACTGGGCTCCGGAGCGCAGTGTTTATGAGCTCCGGTAAATTTTGGTCAATATTTAAATATTTACTAAAAACAGAGAAGTACCGGAGCTGCGCTCCGGCGCAAATTAAACCCTGTTTATATGGTAAATACGTATAAGTATCATTTTCGAAGAATTTCCAAATATCTAGTTTTGGTTTTATGTGTTTAAATTCTATGAACTAGGTGTAAAGACTCTTCTGAATGTGGGAGTGTTCTAATTAAATTCAGGCTGTTCTAATGACGAACACAAGTTTAATAAGACGACGTACAGTTGACATAAAAATGACGAAGACAGGTACTTCACACGACATTAAATAAACATAGAGGATTAATCATATTTATGACCGGTAACATTTACTCACGGCCATTTTCATAACATTTCTGGTTTCTAATATGACAGACGACGTTCTTACTAGCTGACATTCAGAGTTCTACTGCCGCGCTCTTTCGTTTCTCCAGAAGGGGGCGCTACTAGAGCAAGAAAAGGCATGCGCTGTCCTCACACCTCCCCCTGTCGAGAATTTGATTTAGTCTTTTGAGACAAATCAATATCTAGTAAATATCTAAATAAACAAGTAAAACATATTAATACTAAAATTCAAACACTTAAAGAATGTCAAAGAAAATAAACATAGAATACACTATAACACTAATATACTAATATTTTAAAGTTCTAGGAT
The DNA here is from genome assembly GCA_963931845.1 of Maratus michaelseni. Taxonomy (NCBI): domain Eukaryota; kingdom Metazoa; phylum Arthropoda; class Arachnida; order Araneae; family Salticidae; genus Maratus; species Maratus michaelseni. The sequence continues at coordinate 401,198,033 of OZ007588.1, forward strand.
AAAGTTAAAGTTTTTAAAGTTTAGACTTGTAACACAGAAGAAAAAAAAAGAGAATGTTCAAAGCTTTTAAGTCCAATGTGAGGCATGTAGCCTACTTAGAGAGTCAGCATTCGCGTGGAGTTTCCCACGTCGGTACGTTATTTGGGCTTGAAAGCGCTGAAGTGAAAGAGCCCATCTTTGAAGGCGCGCACTTTGAGGTGCACAGTCCGTGAGAAATTTCAAAGGATTATGGTCGCTCACCACAGTTACCTGCGAACCATAAATATAGTGTTCGAACTTTTTCAGGGCGAAGATAATAGCATAAGCTTCCTTTTCGATGGTAGCATAACCCTCTTGGCATTTGGAGAGCTTTTTACTTGTAAAAGCAATGGGGTGCTCTTGTTCATTTTCATCTTTTTGAGATAGACAAGCGCCTATCGCATACGAAGAAGCATTTGCGTGTATAATCAAGCAGGGCGGTCGCTCTGCCAAGCCAAGCTTAAAAAAAAACGCCACACAAACAACGCCAAGAACTGGACAAGACTGCTACTGCTTACTTACAGAAATCAATTTCGCAATGTTAAATCGACAAAACATGCCAGATTAAAATATCAGATATCAAATAAACCAAGCGTCGCAGAAAAAAAAAAAAAAAAACGAAAACTAGAAGAATCTAATGAAGAATTTCTTCAATTTAAGACTAAACTCATCTTCATAAGTAATTTATAAACAGAGATATAGATTTTTTAAAAAAACGTCGAGTTACTTAAAATGATCACTTTTTTCTTCGTCAAACTTTTTTTTTTCAAACAACCTACAGACCTTAATATTCGGCAGAATAAAAAAAGGATTGCATTTTTAGACAAGTAATTACGTAATCTATGTGCTTTTATAAAATCCAGTGAAAAAAATATTATTTTCTATCCATAATTAGCAAAAAACTGTTAATTAACTTGGCGATTAAAAAATTATGCCAAAACAGAGATAAAACCCGCCAACGACCATGTATCATCTGTATTATAATAGTACAAATCAGTTGCAGGTTATAATTACATCGAATTTCATCTGCAAGTCAGCCATTTTCTTCTGAAGATATTTTCTTTTTTTTAATAAAACTTCATAATTATAAGAACACACATTTTATCAAACAATTAAATATGACTGCAAACTGTGGCAGATGACTGTTTCTAACATGAATAAGTATGAGAAATTGCCGATCAGGGATATGGATCTGGGTGGCTCATTCGCAGCAGCGCCTCAGCACGGTACGCATAAGATCCCAGGTTCGAGTCCTGGCCCAGGTCAATTTTTCACTCATGTTTGTTTAGTGTATTTAATTGTCTGATAAAATGCGTGTTTTTATAAATATTGTAAAATAAAGTAATCAGACGTAGTGTTTATGCTTTAAAAAATATTTTAAATACATAATTTACGTTTTTAGAAAGATCTTTCAAAATAAATTAGTTTTTGAGTGAAGATGTACTTTCTAAATTGTAACATTAAGAGTTATCGCCATTTAAAATTTCTTTCCAAACGTAAACAAAATTTTTGAAATGAATTAAATGTGATTCATTTATTTCTAAAAATAAAAAAAAAACACGGTAAAGGACAGGCATTTCGTTCGCAGGAATACCTTTCACGTCATTTTCCTATAAATTAATGAACTCCAGTTGTTAAATTATTCTTGTTTTAGAAGTGAAGTTTCCATTTAAATTTATTGTAACAGTACAATGTTTAATTGAATAAAATAATGTAAATCTAAGAAATTGCTAAGAAATTTCAAACATGCAAAAATAAATAAATAAACAAAAAATAAATAAATAGATAAATAAATAAATAAATAAATAAAAATCAGCTTTCATAAATTCTAAAAATTGTTCACATATCTTAACTACAAGCTAAAGGAGGGTTTATTTCTATATTATTATGGCTGGGATTGCGGTGCCTCGCTATCTTAAATCTTACGTTCGATCGTAGGAAGGGCGTTCCTGCGATCTATCTTAACTTGGTATTGCAGTGCCTCATCCTAAGTCCTCCTGCTTAAGCGTAAGTCTTCCTGCAGTCAGCCAATCAGAGGCCGTAGATCGATTTGTTGTGGTTGCGCGCGCATACACTTGTGCTTCGTCGTAAGATAGCTTTCAGGTTAGCGTAAGTTTGCGAGGCACTGCAGTACGGATTACTCTTTGTTTATATCGTAAGTTAGACTTACGATCAAGATTGATCTTAAGCGAGGCACCGCAATCCCAGCCTATATATATAACAGTAATTTCAGCAAATATATTAAATTCCAATGCGATCTGCTTTAAACTTAAAGATAGTTTATAACACATGATACAAAAATTATAAAAAAGAATGGCGCGTCACATTTCAGGGAGGGGATGGGGAGGGGCGTGAACAAAATTAGGAAGTATAATAAGGCTATCTGTTTGAAACTTTGCGATATTTTATAACACATAACATAAATTTTAAAAATAAAGCCGCGTCAAAGATTATAGGGAGGGCGGATCGCGTTTTGCCTACACAAAGGGGGGGGGGGGCACTTTTCTAAATTTTAACGATATCCGTTACGTCACATATTGTTACAAAGGGCTGTGACCACTTATTCGTGCTATGCACCACAGGTGTCACCTCCACATTTTGCAGCCCCCCCCCCGACACAGCTCATGTGATATATTGTTCGAAAGGCCTGTGACCGCTTATTCATATTATGTAACTTCGGGGTCCATCCTCCCACTTTCACCCCCCCCCCCCAAAGGGGGAACTTTTCTAAATTTTGCCGACACCTCTCATGTGATATATCGTTGGAAAGGTCTGAGAACGCTTAATCATATTATGCAGGGGGGGGGGGGGTATTTTCTAAATTTTGCACGTACCCCTCATGTGATACATCGTTTGAAAGGTCTGTGACCGCTTAATCCTATTATGCATCTCCGGTGTTCATCCCCCCCCTTTTGCGCCCCAAACGCGATTAGCTTTCACCACCAGGGCCCGCTTTCCTATCTCTGTTTCTATGGGTCGGATCACGACGGGGTATGGCTCATTCGACTCGACATCAATAGAGCTTTCCGATTTTAGTTCGTTTTTTCATCACCAGGGGGCACTTTCCTATCTCTGGTTCTATGGGCTAGATCACGACGTGGTATAGCTCATTCGACTCGACATCTATAGTCAACGATTTCAGTGCCCGAGGTTCATACAGAACAGATTCCGCTACCTGGTGGTGGAAGATGGAACTTGAGCGTGCGCAGCACGACTGCTATACGGTGCCGAAGGCAGCGGTGACCCGTGTCGGAAGTTAGTTTGGTTAGAGGTCTATAATAATTCGATGTGCAAATTAAGGGATTATCCGGTGCCGAAGGCAGCGGGGAACCAGGTCGGAGGTTCGTTCGGTTCGAGGTTTATCTTATTCGAGGTTTTACAAGATTCGAGGACCCGATGTAAATTAGGGGGCCGCTAGCGGTCGAAGCCAGCTAGTGCTAATAATAAAAGAGCGTGATATCACGTTTGATTTCAAATGCAGCGCTGACACGCTACGTACGTATTCCATTTTTATTCATTTCATGGATAAGTCAGTGATATTTTTTAACGGAGGATAACAAGTATTATAACAAGCCACATTTAGTATGTTGTTTTTAAGAGTGTAATTAATTTAATTGAAAAAGCTACTGGTATTTCTAGTTAACCCTTTAAACAATGACTGAAAGTAAAATGTAATTTTAAATTATTTCTCATGTTTAGATTATTTAAATTATGTTTAATCTATTTAAAAAAAAAAGAAATGATATCTACAAAAAATACTTTAAAAAAAAAAAAAAAAAAAAAAAGTTGTGGCTAAAAAATGGTGTGATATCAAATTTCCAAGCTATTATATTACTTATTTAACTTTTTTCCATTAAATAAGTTATCATATTTATAAGTCGAGTGCCTACGTATACGTTTATAGAAATCGTTTTCTCCTGTACTAAATACATCCTAACGAGTTTCTGAAAATTCTATTTTTTTTTCAAATTATGCATGATGGGCTTGGCGGTCATCTTTCCATATTTCTAAGCGCCCAAATTTCTAAAGTAGAAGCGTAATATGTTTGCAATGTAATATGTTTATAACAATTTCGAACTTCAGATTTTAACTACGGACAGATAAATTAGATAAGACTGATATTTTGAGAAATTGATTTTTACTAGTTTGAAATTAATAATTACTCTAAAAAATAAATCATAAGATGAATCTTTAAGATAAGTCATCATTATCTTAAGACACAATTTTCAGAGCATACAAGTCTATAAATGAAACGCTTAAAATATTTGCTTAAATGACATTTTTAGATTTGGGTGCTTAGAATTTTGTGAATAATATGCAAAGATGGCCGCCAAGCCCATCATGCATAATTTGAAAAAAATTGAATTTTCAGAAACTCGTTAGGATGTATTTAGTACAGGAGAAAACGATTTCTATAAACGTATACGTAGGCACTCGACTTATAAATATGATAACTTATTTAATGGAAAACAGTGAAATAAGTAATATAATAGCTTGGAAATTTGATATCACACCATTTTTTAGCCACAACTTTTTTTTTTTATGCTTGGTCTTTTTTTACTTTTGAAAAGTATTTTTTGTAGATAAATAAATGGTTTCTGAAAGTTCGGGGAATAACAGATGGGTGATTTACTGATCGTCTGTTTCAACTCAAAAAAGGCTTTGTCACATTCCTCAGACCAAGTAACTTCATTAAGGGCACGTTTCTTGGTAAGTTCAATCAATAGACGAGCTATGTCGGAGAATGAAGGAACATAGGTTCGGTAGTAAGATAAAAGACCTAATATGCTTCTGACATCTTTCTTTGACTTGGGAACTTCTAAGTTTTGTATCGCTGATACTTTGTCGGGATCGGGTGCATGTATACCGGATCCTACTACATGACCTAGAAATTTTATTTTTTCTCGTTTTCACCGTCTTCCTGTACTAAATGTATTGTTCATTCGGCGAAAGCCATCACGTGTATACTGTTTCTTCCTTACAGTTTCCTTTATTTCCACTCTATCATAATTTTTAGAAAGTTCAGTTTCATTTTTATTTTCGTCGATTGTCACTTCCTTAGTCTCTGTAAACTCATCAATCTTCTCAGACTTCTTCTGGCATTTTTCTAACATCATGTTGTCAGGATGATTTAACTTAAGGAATACATCGGGTTCTTTGTTTGCTATTTCATGTGATTTCACACAACCATTGACTATAATGTAGTCGGAATTTTCATCGTAAACAAAAGGTTGTTTCTCGCTGAACTCAACCGTGCTGTATTCGGAACTTCCATCAAGTGTTTCCTGCATTGTATTATTGAAAATAGAGCAAGATTCTTCTGTTGTCGTGACATCAACTTTTGAATCTTTATTTTCAGAAATTATGATTCGTCTTATATTTTCTTCCTTCATGTCTGCTGATGCAATCAAATATTTATCCGAAGCACTTGCACTCTTTTTAGCATAATTTGCGGTTTCGTATTCGGTTTCTTCATCAGGCGTGACTGCATAGTTTGAGGATTCAAAAATTGAAATTACATTGTTAACTATGGGAGTATCCTTCATAATATTGTGTTCACTCTGTAAATAATTTTGGACTTTTAAGTCTTTTGAATTATGTAAAATTTCTTCTGCTTGCCTAATTAGGGGATCTTCTTCCTTATAATGAATTTCCGTTTCGATTTGATCTCCACTCTCTATTACGATTAAATCGGCAACAGTACATATGTCATTTTCATTATTATTAGTTTCTTTTGTGATCGATTGTGTAATACTAGTACTCGAGTGAGGGTTATTTTTCGTCTCATCGAATAATTTATCCAGGTGATATAAGAAATTCTCATGAATGAAAAAGCTATTAAATTCATTTTTGTTAGCTGTCGAACACTGATTTAACGAAGGGTCGTTTTTCTGTTGACATTTAAATTTCTCTGAATCATTTATAAAAGTATCAGGGTCGTCACCAGGTGTATGGTCAATGTTCTCGTTTGCATTCGCATTTTCAACTGACACGTGGTCTAAAATTGTAGCAGACAGATCTACAGTGTTGGTTTCTTTCGTATTGTCACTTATCGCGTCAACATTACAATTTAATGCCTTTTCATTTTCATTATATTTATTCAAATTATTTAATTTATTATATGTATCAAGAGAAAGTAATAAATCATTAATTAAATTATCAACCACGGCACATGTTATCATAATATTAGGATATATCTTGGGGTTTAATTTATGAACTGCAATACTCAATGGAATATTTATTAAAGGAGCTTTCAATTGGTGTCCGAATGCAGATTGCAATATTATAGTACCACAAGGATTTTTAAAGTATTCGGGTACACAATCAGTCTTTATTATAGAAATTTGCGTTCCAGAATCTACTACGCCATGTAATATTTTATTACCACATTCGATATCTACTGTCGGTAATGTTTTAATTAATTTCGTTTCTTTTCGCGGTGTTTTCAAATTAAATAACTCATCCAATTTGACTCTAGCAGTGAGTGCTTTTTCATTTGAATTCGAATTATCTTCCCTATCAACTTTATTGGCATTGCCAAATAAATAACTACATATCGTAACATTATGGTATCTACCGCAATTAGTGCATTTTTTATTTTTTATGGTACAATCTTTAGCGATGTGTTTACCTCTTTTTAAGCATAAAAAACAGCGCCCTTGAGCTCTTAATTTAGCTATTTTCTGCTCAACGGGTAATTTATTGCACTCCTCAGTCGAATGACTATTACTCGAACAAAATATACAAAAGGTTTCAGAGGTGGCTAAAATATGAGGTACTTCAGAATTAATTCTATCACTAGCGAACATTTGTCTACGAAATGCAGGCAAGTCATTATTATATGATTGTTTTGACCTTGGATTATCTAAATTGCCCGTTAAATAATTTTGTTTTTCTCTCGATTCTATTTCGGTACGAATAAATAATAACAAATCATCAATACTTGATTGCGAGTCACTAGAATTTTTTATACATTGCTTATTATATTCTAACGAAAGATTATTTGGCAGGAATTTAAGAATTATAGGTGTCAACAGGTTATCAAATCCATTTGATTCAATGTCCAAAGACCTGAGACTTCTTATTTGGCATTGAATGGTATCAAATAATTTTCGTAGAGCGACTACGTCATTTGTTTTCAATACGGGTTTCAAAGATAATAAAGTATTTATGTGTGCCATGACAATGAGATCTTTCCGACCAAATTGTTGTTTCAGAATTTGGATAGCTTCCAAATAATTTTTATCTGATAGCGCAAACCCAGAGATGGAATTAAACGCGCTACCGCCTAAATAACTTTGCAAATAGCTCATTTTTTCGATATTTGACAGTGAATCATTATCATGGACTGCTATTTTGAATGAGTTCCAAAAATTTTGAAATTTACTTATTTCGCCGTAAAATTTCTCAATCTTTAAGGTAGGGAGTTTAACAGATTGCGAAACTACTTCTGCATGCTTATTATCGACATGAGTTATGGGGGAAACTTCGCTTTTACTATTATTTTTCAATTTCTTATTAATTCTAAATTTCCATAAAGTTATTTTTTTCATGATATTTGATGGAGGCCTTCGCGTCTTTTTCGAATACATCTTCATCATTAATTAACGATAAAATTTGGGCATCTTATCGTTTAAGGTCAACACCTTTCTGTTCCAGCTGAGCTAAATTTTCTTCAATTTCCTCAAAATTCGGTGATTCTAAAACCCATGCGTCTTCGATCTTTTTAACGATAGAGGTAATAGATGCTTTTTTTTTATTACGCCTCTAGTTTTTTTAAGCTTAGTCAGTTGATTCGCCATGCTTAAACAATAAAATTTACCTTACCTCTATATACATTATCCAAAATATTTCACTATAATCTCTCACTCAGTAATCAAATAATACAGCCTGTTATACATCCATTAGTTCTGACACCAGTGTGAAGACTCTTCTGAATGTGGGAGTGTTCTAATTAAATTCAGGCTGTTCTAATGACGAACACAAGTTTAATAAGACGACGAAGACAGGTACTTCACACGACATTAAATAAACATAGAGGATTAATCATATTTATGATCGGTAACATTTACTCACGGCCATTTTCATAACATTTCTGGTTTCTAATATGACAGACGACGTTCTTACTCGCTGACATTCAGAGTTCTACTGCCACGCTCTTTCGTTTCTCCAGAAGGGGGCGCTACTAGAGCAAGAAAAGGCATGCGCAGTCCTCACAATTTAAATATTTACTAAAAACAGAGAAGTACCGGAGCTGCGCTCCGGCGCAAATTAAGCCCTGTTTATATGGTAAATATACGTATAAGTATCATTTTCGAAGAATTTCCAAATATCTAGTTTTGGTTTTATATGTTTAAATTCTATGAACTAGAACATCTTTAAAAGATGTATTACAAGTCGCTATAGTGTACAAGGTTTTAACAATGTATTCTTTCAGTTCATATTACTTATTGCTTGTTTGATTAAATACACCAGAATATTTATTTAAAGAAGTATATTATCCGCGTGCTTAAAATCGTTTAGAACTCTTACTTTTCTGATACATATATTGTTTAATTAATAAACAGTGCTTATAAAATACTATTTATTAGGCTAATAATTTCGATAGTTGAAAAATCAAATTTATAAACACGTATAAATAATATCCTTTTCGTAGAAATTCGAAACGTTTACTTTCGTTTTTATTGTGTATAACATATTTTTAATTATATGATTCGGAACAGTTTTTAAGAATGTATTATAAATAATTATAATGGTATATGTTTAAGGCCTCAGAATGTATCCTTTCAATTGATATTAGAAGTGACTTTTCTTCTTTAACTAGGTATATGAGGTTTGTAATTAGCCCTTTAAGATAGGTAATTTAATAATATGTATTATACTAATGTTGTCTTCAGTTTGAAAGCAAGCAAATTTGTTTACACAAATGTATAGTTTTATTCAGTAGTAGAACCACCCGGCTTGGCCCGGGTTAACATAAATTAAAATGCAATAATACGACAATAACAATGACGACAGTATGATTTGTGCATACTCAACCATAAATCGATAAAAAAAAAAGGGCAATTAGAAAAAAAAGCGTTACTTTAACTCAACCATAGTAAAATTTCTCAGCTCTATAAAGGAGAATGCGCGTTTTCTTTGCGCATACAATATAAAAATATACGATTTTCTTGACAATGAAAAAAATATTACCAAATGTCGAAACAGTTTGCGAAATTCGCTTTCATATGGCATCTATCTATATTATAAAAAAAAAAAAAAAAAAAAAAAAACATATCCGTGAGTAATGTCGACATCATATTGACGGTAGCAACGACCTAACCATTAAATTTTGCTTGTACTGCATATTTGTAGCTACTAAATATCGCATAATTTCATTTTTTAAACTATCAATTCGAAAAAAAGGCACTTTCAAATGTAGTTTGAAAAGTTTATCTCAATTTACTGATTTTTTTAATGGATTTTAAAGTAATTTTAGAGCATGTCTATTTTTAAATCTGTGTCCAATCCAATTACGAAAGATTAACTTATTTGATCTTTATAAAGTAAAGACATTTACTTCTAAACATATAGCACATTCAATTTTTATGCGGTCGAATAAAATAAATTTACTCTCAATGTTATTCGTTTGAAAAGCGTATCTCAATTTACTGATGTTTTATGGATTTTAAAGTAATTTAATATTCTGGAAAATTGTACGGTAAAAGGATGTTAAACTTATACTTTGGTGACCAATACATTATGTGGAAATTACGTTACTTTGTGAAATTGCTATAAAATACTAATATTTTGTGAATGAAAACCGGCACATGAATTTTTAAAATATGACGACATTTTCCCCGGGGTAGATTTTCCTCTGAACCGATACGTATCTAGTTAAAACAAATTCTTTCATTTCATGAATCGTGTACAAATATGCATTTATATTTATTAGATAATGTACATGTTTGTCAACTTAACGTAGGCAAAACATTGAGCTAAATTGCTTAAGTTTCTCCAAGTTTCTCGTAATTTTCAAATAGTTAGAATACATTATATTATGTGTAGGAAATAATACATTATGAATTACCAACTCCGCAATAATTGTTACTTTTCGCCTACAGTTAATTGAGAAAAACGACTTTACTTGAGTGCGTGACGTCACTTGCACATTTGTATTTAAAACATGGAAGCGATTAAAGTAATCCAATACGACTGTACTCATAGAAAAATTTTAAACAATATTATTAAATACTAAATTTAACTCCGAAATTATATTTACAATGTAATTTAAACAGAATTTGCTAAAATTGCGTTTTGAAATAATGTGATTTTTGATGCAAAACATTATTTTTCAAAAATATATTGTTCTTTTAAGAATTGGGTAATAATTTCGAAGCTGGTGAAATGAAAATGTCGCCACGTTGTCGAACTTATAATAAAATAAATTTTTACAAAAAAAATATTAACCGACTTAAAAAAAAGCACTAAAAAGTATTAAATAATTCTTTAAAATTCTCTAATGACAAAATGTTATCCATTAACCACAAATCCGATATCATGTGTCGGAATAAAAATGATAAATTTAATATGTACAGTTTAATACCCACCAAACATGGATTTTCGAGAGAATATATTTTACAAGAGATGAATATACAGACTTATGATTTAGTTTACGAATATATACATATGAAAAGAAATCAATTACTTTTTGAAGTCTGTGCCAAACTACCTTAAGTTTAGTAAGAAATGTGAATATATTGTAACTAGTATCTACTAATTTATCGATTGGGGTTGTTTGGCACCGACTTTAAAAAGTAATTGATTGCTTTTCATATGTATATATTCGTAAACTAAATCATAAGTCTGTATATTCATCTCTTGTAAAATATATTCTCTCGAAAATCCATGTTTGGTGGGTATTAAACTGTACATATTAAATTTATCATTTTTATTCCGACACATGATATCGGATTTGTGGTTAATGGATAACATTTTGTCATTAGAGAATTTTAAAGAATTATTTAATACTTTTTAGTACTTTTTTTTTAAGTCGGTTAATACTTTTTTTGTAAAAGTTTATTTTATTTCCTACTTTTTAGTTATAAATACAGTTATACACAATTATCTTGATATCAACATCTGCTGAATAAATAAGTAATTTGTAATAGAAATTATAATTTACCAAAATTATCCATTAAATAAATATTTTTTAATAAAATCTTTGACAGAATCAAATTCTTGTCAATCTGGACGACAACTGGAGAAATATCGCCAAATTTGGCGATCAAAATATGTTGCCATAAATGAAGCCAACGTGGTTATAGTTTACTAATTTGACGAAATTCTCATTCAGATTGAGGAGAATTGGGAATGAACCTTCTGTAATCGGGTTCCACGCATTTTTTAATTTTGAAAAAATTTTAACAACAAAATTGTTCTAATTATCAGAATTTGACGAAATTTAAATGGGACCACCAGGGTGTCTTACACTTTTAAACAAAAAAATATATATATCAAAATCGGTGCACATTTACGAAAGTTATGCGTGAACAGGACTAAAACATACATACATACATACATAGGGTCAAATTATTAACATCCTCCTTTTCTCCCTTTCTTCTATCTAAATAGAAGAAAGTATTGTGATCAAAATTTTTTCAACTTCCGGTTTTCGACGGATTTATATGTTTTAGGAGTCAAAGATTCCGAAAAACATGTTTTTACAAAATATCTCTCTGTCCGTGTGTGCTCTCTTTGTATCATTGAAAAGTGTGTCAAGTTATGAAGCAACCTAGAATTGAACGAAATTTCATTTATAGGCTTTTGGCTGTGACCAGCAGGTCCCACTTGAATTTGCGGATATTCTGCCGAAAGCAGAATGAAGCCGCTGTGATAGCGATTTTTGTTCCATTTAAATTATTGTATCATCGAAAAGTGTATTAGGTTATCCCCAGTACTGAACCAAATTTTTTATATGTGTTTTTTACTATGGTCTGCAGGTCCCAGTTGAATTTGGGGATATTCGACAAGAAGGAGGCGCTATGATAAGACACTTAAAGATTTCAAATTCAAAAAGATGTACAGTTAAGTCGTTAAAAATATTAGAAATCCTAAAGGGTTTTTTTTTTTTTCAATTGAATGTTCAGCTTTGATCCAAGGATACCGGAACAATTTTTGTTTTGCCTCTACCTTAAAAACTGGCTGAGATATAGCATTTTGAAATTTTAGAGTGGCTGACATTTTGAAACAAGACAGCAGGATTCCTCCATAAACGGTTTTAATTTAAGTGTTTTAGTGGACATAATTTCTCGCAAATTTTATTTCATCGTTGTAACCATCATTCCAACTCTTATATTCTTAACAATATATATTCGTATTCGCCAGCGTTGAATTCTCTCCAAGCTAGGCAATATTTGGCGAAATATCAACAAATTTGGCGACAAAAACAAGTTGCCATAAACGAAGCCAACTTGGCTATAGCTGACATATTTGGCGGAATTCTGATTCAAATTCAATATTGACGAGAACTGCGACTGACTCTTCTGTAATCGGGTTCCATCCATTTTTATAGCTTGGTGTTTTCCAGTAAAATTAGCTAAAATCTTAAAACCAAGGAATAGGTAGGCTGTCTTTTCCTGCCGGTATAGACCAGAAGGACTTTTCGTAGTTTAGTATACATAATATATCAGCTACAAATAAATTAATCTCTCGTGTAAATTAGTTTTTAAATTGAAACTGTTTGGAAGTAATGTTATTTGAGCATTTTAAATATGACGTAAGTTTCCCCATTTAATGTTTTGAATGTGTAATAATTTAATTATTTCTCCTTTTTAATATTCACGCGCAAGTATATTTTTTATAACGTATTTTTCTACATTTATTGCTTTTAACACGTGATCATTTAATTATTGTTTTAAAGTTTTATTTCTGTTTTTGATAGTCACGTGTAAATACGTTTTTTAATTGAAAGGGAATATTATTATGTGCGCTATTTTACAAATTGGCAACAATTCAAATAATGGACTTTTCGAAATATAAATTAAATTATCAAAATAATGGAAATTTGAATAAAATAATTTGTTCTTTTGATCAGATTTTAACGAAATTGAAATGGGACCACCTTGGGGCCTTACTCTTTCAAACAAAATAAAAATTATCAAAATCGATGCACATTTACGAGAGTTATGCGTGAACAACATAATACATACATACGGGTCGAATTGATAACCACCTCCTTTTTGTAAGTCGGTTACAAAATATATTAATTTTTTAAATTAAAATAAATGTTTTACATTTATAAAAATGCATTAAATTTTTTTTCTTCCGATAAACCATTTTACTTTTAATCCCATTTGTTTTAACACCCATTTTTGAAGAAAAAATAATGGAAAATACTGTATTGTTTTCTTTAAATCCAATTTTTATTAACAGTGGGCATCTATTGTCCACCTGCATCCAAGGAACTTTAAATATGCCTCCTTGCTTGAGACACAAGCTGAAAAAAGTTACGATGTAATGATTGTTAAATGTCAATATTTGACAGATGATTTTTGATTATGTAGAATAAATGGAATAATGAAGTTTGAATGTGCAAAAATATGTTTTTATTTCTTAGAAAATTTACTTTAATATTAACAACCGAGTGGAAACAATTTGCCTTTGTAAAATTAGGAGCTAAGTTATTTATTTTTATCCAAACACATTTAAATATATGTACGATGTCGTTTAAAACACTTATAGTAATCTTTTTAATATGCGAAAAAAATCATATCTGCCAAAATTGACGTCATTTTCGGATCTGAAAATCTGTAATGTTAATCTGAAATTGGTTTATAAAAATATTGTCCATACGCAGTTTCTTTGAATGGCAACGGGAAAGAAATTGCATTAGAAATTGAAGGAAAAAAAAAGATTTCTGTAATGATAAGCTATGGGAGATGTTTGAAAAAAATGATAAAGAATGATCTGAGAAATTTGTAAAGTTGACAGTGATTTTACTCGTGTTCTAAAACGTAATGTACATCAAGTTTCGTTCAAATCGGATAAAAACTGTATATTTGTATAAGGAACAAACATACCAAGAACGGCTTTTATATATATAGATTCAAGCTTTTAGCATAATCCTAATCCTAATCCTAATAATATTATAAATCTGATTGTGTGCAAATGTTAGGCTGAAGCCAGCGTCAAAATGGAGCATTTAATGATCCTGTATCTTTGCATATACGTTGATTATAACCCTCCAATGAACATAGGCCTGTTTTTGTTCATTTTATTTAAATATTTTTTTTAATAATTCAAAATTTCGTTATTTTCATAGAGAATAAATGGACATTTTCCCATAAAATTTAACCATTTTACTTTATCGTTGCTAGGGCTTTGATCGTTGCCAATAAATAAAAACACAGAAAAATAATTTTTCCTCAACAATTAATTTCTAATTGAACGATTTTCCCGTAAAAAATGAAAATGAAAAAGAATTCAAAAGAAGATGAATTTCCGTGATGTTTGAAACAAAAATATGGAGTATTTGTTATTATACATGAAGTATGAATATCGGTTACATTAAAAAAAATCTTTTTCTGTCAAAAACTGCGTTATAATTAGAAGGTAAAATTAACAATAATTATATTCTTAAAAATAGATTTCGCTTGGACCATGGAACTATGAAAAGGATCCTCTCGGCTTGGACAAATATGACGTCAGAAATAAAACATGTATTTTCAAATAGTCGTAATAATACAAGGAGCATGAATATCAATGTATAATGAAAGTAGATAGATAATGGACGTAATATTTAAGATGAAAAACTGAAATATTTTTTATCGATACTGATTAATAATTAGCTTGAGTACCAGTTACATACAAATGTGAGTTTTCCGCTAAAATTTACGTCCTGATTGCCAGAAAAAAAATTAACAAGAATTATGGCATTAAAAAGAGATTTCTTTGAGGAAAATGTGACGTCATATTTGAAATAAAACGGAAATTTTCAAATGCGTTTTACAAGGCTCGGGAATTAATTCCGTACATTAATAATACAAGGATCAGTAAGTATAGAAAGAAGATTAGTTTCACGACATATCTAAAACGAAAAATTGAAATTTTTTTTTATCTATACCGATTATTAAGGATGA
Organism: Maratus michaelseni; assembly: GCA_963931845.1. Taxonomy (NCBI): domain Eukaryota; kingdom Metazoa; phylum Arthropoda; class Arachnida; order Araneae; family Salticidae; genus Maratus; species Maratus michaelseni. The sequence continues at coordinate 401,213,173 of OZ007588.1, forward strand.
ACATCAGTTACATACAGATGAGAGTTTTTTGCCAAAAACCACACCATGGTTATTAGGAAAAGAAAAATAAATGCGAATCTATTATATTAAAATCTGACCGCCTGTTTGTATTTCGCAACTACTCTTTTCAGATTGTCGAACGCAACGCGATTTGCTTAACACCGGTTATCATTCATCCGAGGATGTCATAAACTCTCAGAATTAAAAAAAATGATTTAAATTCCGAGATATTATTATTATTATTATTTATTTATTTATTTATTTATTTATTTTGTAAATTCGATAAATTCTAAAAATGGCAGCTAAATTATTCCATTTTTGTGGATAAAAAAGAAGAAATAAAACGGATTAACATATTTTTTCTCATTAAAACAAAAAAAAAAAAAGAATTTATTTTCAATTTGAATAGATGGTGAAAGAAAAAAATAATTTTGATTACAGTAAAATTTTTGAAAAATAAAAACGTATTTTCACATATTCAAACTTCATGGATTTATTCTGGAGAACAAAAATCGTCTGTCAACATATTTTCATTTAGAAATAAAGATTTTTTTTTCAGTTATAGATTAAATCAGAGAGGCAAATTTAAGCTCCTTGCATTTAGGTCTACAATAATTGCTCCCTATTCACAAGAATTGAATTTAATGAAAAAGAATATACTATTTCCATTATCTTTGAAGGATTGCTATCAAAACGTTTCACAAAGGCATGAAAAGTAAAATGGTTTACCAGGTAAACTTGACATATGTTTTTATATAATTTGCCGATTTCCACGATTTTATTTGGCCCGCCTTTTTTCATTGGTTGCAGTTTCCTTTTCGTGATTATTTGTCACAAAATTTCACTTTTTTAAAACTTAGTTATCTCAAGGCCTCTATAACATAGAAATACTGTATTGTCTCCTATGGAATGTGATAAAGAGTTAGTTAATTATTTACGTTTCTAATTATCGGGAATGAAATATTTTGCTTAATTAATGCATTTATTCTTCTTTTAATGATACGTGAACGAAGTTACGGGTAACAGCTAGTAATATTATAAATCAGATTGTGTGCAAATGTTAGGCTGAAGCCAGCGTCAAAATGGAGCATTTAATGATCCTGTATTTTTGCATATAGGATGATTATAACCCTCAAATGAACATAGCCTTGTTTTTGTTTATTTTATTCAAATATTTTTCTTAATTCCAAATTTCATTATTTTCATAGAGAATAAATGGACATTTTTCCATACAATTTAACCATTTTACTTTATCGGCTTTGATCGTTGCCAAAAAAATAAAAACACGGAAAAATAATTTTTCCAAAACAATTAATTTTCAATTGAACGATTTTCACGTGAAAACTGAAAATTAAAAAGAATTCAAAAGAAGATGAATTTCCGTGATATTTGAAAAAAAAATATGGAGTATTTGTTATTATACATGAAGTATGAATATCGGTTACATTAAAAAGATCTTTTTCTGTCAAAAACTGCGTTATAATTAGAAAGAAGAATTAACAATAATTATATTACTAAGAAAAAGATTTCGCTTGAATCATGGAACTATGAAAAGGATCCTCCTTGGCTTGGACAAATATGACGTCATAAATAAAACATGTATTTTCAAATATTCGTAATAATACAAGGAGCATGAATATCAATGTATAATCAAAGTAGATAGATAATGGACGTAATATTTAAGATAAAAAACTGAAATATTTTTTATCGATACTGATTAATAATTAGCTTGAATACCAGTTACATACAAATGGGAGTTTTCCGCTAAAATTTACGTCCTGATTGCCAGAAAAAGAAAACTTAACAAGAATTGTGCCATTAAAAAGAGATTTCTCTGAGGAAAAAGTGACGTCATATTTGAAATAAAACGGGAATTTTCAAATGTGTTTTACATAGAGCGTGAATCAATTCTTTATATTAATAATACAAGGATCGGTAAGTTTAGAAAGTAGATGAGTTTCACGCCCTATTTAAAACGAAAAATTTAAATATTTTTTTTTTATCTATACCGATTATTAAGCATGAATATCAGTTACATACAGATGAGAATTTTTTGCCAAAACCACACCATGATTATCAGGAAAAGAAAAATATGTACGAATCTAATATTAAAATCTGACTGACTGTTTGTATTTCGCAACTATTTCTTTCAAATTGTTGAACGCAACGCGATTTACGTAACATTGATTACGCGATTTACTTATCATTGATCCGAGGATGTCATAAACTCTCAGAATTTAAAAAAAAAATTTAAATTCGGAGCTTTTTTTTGTTGTTGTTTTGTTTTTTGTAAACTTTAACGAAGTTTCTCTAAAAATGACAACTTAATTATTCCAATTTTGTGGATAGAAAAGAAGAAATAAAACGGATTAATATATTTTTTCTCATTAAAAAAGAATTTATTTTCAATTTGAATAGATGGTGAAATAAAAAAAATCTTGATTACATTAAAATTTTTGAAAAATAAAAACGTATTTTCACATATTCAAACTTCATGAATCAATTTATTCTGGAGAACAAAATCGTCTGTCAACATATTTTCATTTAGAAATAAAGATTTTTTTTTTCAGTTATAGATTAAATCAAGTAGGCAAATTTAAGCTCCTTGCATTTAGGTCTACAATTATTGCTCCCTATTCACAAGAATTGAATTTAATGAAAAATAATATACTATTTCCATTATCTTTGAAGGATGGCTATTAAAACGTTTCACAAAGGCGTTAAAAATAAAATGGTTTACCAGGTAAACTTGACATATGTTTTTACACAATTCGCCGATTTACACGATTTTATTTGGCCTGCCTTTTTTCATTGGTTGCAGTTTCCTTTTCGTGATTATTTGTCACAAAATTTCACTTTTTTAAAACTTAGTTATGTCAAGGCCTCTATAACATAGAAATACTGTATTGTCTCCTATGGAATGTGATAGAATTAGTTAATTATTTACGTTTCTAATTATCGGGAATGAAATATTTTGCTTAATTAATGCATTTATTCTTCTATACGTGAACGAAGTCACGAGTAACAGCTAGTAATATTATAAATCTGATTGTGTGCAAATGTTAGGCTGAAGCCAGCGTCAAAATGGAGAAATTAATGGCCCTGTATCTTTGCATATAGGTGGATTATAACCCGGAAATGAACATAGACTGATTTTTGTTTATTTTATTCAAATACTTTTCTTAATAATTCAAAATTTGATTCTTTTCACAGAGAATCAATGGACATTTTTTGATAAAATTTAACCATTTTACTTTATCGTTGCTAGGGCTTTGATCGTTGCCAATAAATAAAAATGCGAAAAAATAATTTGTCCTCAACAATTAAGTTTCAATTGAGTGATTTTCACGTGAAAAATGAAAATAATTCAAAAGAAGATGAATTTCTGTGATATTTGAAACAAGAATATGGAAGTATTTGTTATTATACATGAAGTATGAATATCGGTTACATTAAAAAGATCTTTTTCTGGTCAAAAACTGTGTTATAATTAGAAAGAAGAATTAACAATAATTATATTATTAAGAAAAATATTTCGCTTGAACCATGGAACTATGAAAAGAATCCTTCTTGGCTTGAACAAATATGACGTCATAAATAAAACATGTATTTTCAAATATTCGTAATATTACAAAGAGCATGACTATCAGTGTATAATAAAAGTATATACATAATGGACGCCACATTTAAGATGAATAACTGAAATATTTTTTTGACACTGATTAAGAATAAGCTTGAATATCAGTTACAAACAGATGTGAGTTTTCTGCTAAAATTCACGTCATTATTGCCAGGAAAAGAAAATTAACAAGAATTATATCATTGAAAAGAAATTTCTCTGGGATCAAAGTGACGTCATAATAAAACGGGATTTTTTTAAATATGTTTCAAATGGAGCGTGTATCAATTTCATACATTAATAATCACTGAATACAGTGAAAGAATAGAGAGGTAATGAACCGTAAAATCGGCTTGCAATATGAAGCCGGTTATCGCTCAAATCATTAGGCCCAAGGGCTGACTTCATTGGATGGAGAGAGGCTGCACGTGGAACAATGACTGGACGGGGAGAGGTTTTCAACGTAAGCCGCCAGTTGTTTGGGCCGACTGTACGGTTGCATTTTCCGCATCACGCCAAACATGAACATTTCATCTCTATTTATTCTCTGAACTCTGTAATTAATAATACAAGCATCAGTAAGATTATTAGGAAAAGAAAATTGAACACAAGTCTATTAAGTCAAAATCTGACTGTGTGTATTTCGCAACTACTCCTCTTAATGCAACGCGATTTACTTAACACCGGTTACCATTGATTCGAGGATGTCATGTAAACTCTGAGAATTTAGAACTTTGAATTAGATTCCAAGATAATAATATTTTTTTTTTTTTTTTTTTTGTAAATTTTAACGAAATTTCTCTAAAAATGGTACTTAAATTACTCCATTTTTGTGGATAAAAAAGTAGAAATAAAACGGATTAATATATTTTTATGCCATTTTCTCATTAAAACTGAAAAAAAATTATTTTATTTTCAATTTGAATAGTTGGTGGAAAAAAAAATCTTGATTACAGTAAAATTTCCGAAAAATAAAAACATATTTCCACATATTCAAACTTTATGAATCAATTTATTCTGCAGAGCAAAAATCGCCTGTCAGCATATTGTCAAGAAATCAAGATTTGTTTCAGCTAAAAATTAAACCAAGGACACAAATTTGCTGTTACATGCAAACGTAACACTTGCAATTGCAAAGCTTTTTGCAACCCCAAATTACATGCAAACGTAACATTTACATGTAATTTGCACCCAAATTAATTTTAATTTGAACCGTAATAAATGTTAATTTGAAATGAAAATTACATGCAAAAGTAATGTTTACATATAATTTTGGGTTGCAAAAAGCTTTGCAATTTAAGTGTTACGTTTGCATGTAATTTTGGGCTGCAAAAAGCTTTGCAATTGAAGCTCCTTGCATTTAGGTGTAGAACTATTCATCCCTATTCACAAGAATAGAATTTAAAGAAAAAGCATATACTATTTCCAATGAATTATTTTTAAATGATGGCTGTTAAAACGTTTCTGAAAGTCGTTAAAAGTAAAATGGTTTATCAGGTAAAATTGACATTTCTTTTTACCCAATTCGTCGATTTACACGATTTTATTTGGCCGTCCTTTTTCCATTGGTTGCAGTTTCCTTTTCGCGGTTATTTGGCACAAAATTTTACCTTTTTTAAACTGATTTATGTCAAGGCCCCTATAACAAAGAAATATCGTATTTTCTTCTATGAAATGTGATAAAGAGTTAGTTAATTATTTACGTTTTTAATTATCGGGAGTGAAATATTTTGCTTGATTAGTACATTTATTTTTCGTTTAATGTTACGGGAACGAAGTCACGCGTAACAACTAGTAATATAAATCTGATTGTGTGCAAATGTTAGGCTGAAGCCAGCGTCAAAATGAAGCATTTAATTATCCTGTATCTTTGCATATAAGTTGATTATAACCCCCCCGCTGGTTTTTGTTTATTTTATTTCAATATTTTTCTTAAAAATTAAAAAATTCATTATTTTCATACAGAATAAATGGACATTTTTTCGTATATTTTAAAATGGTTGGTTGGTTTGGTTGGTTCGGCCCAAAGGGCCCGTTTTTGCAGCTTTTTTTTTAAATGGTTAAATTTATTCTACCGTTGCTAATACTTTACCGTTGCCAATGTAAAATAAAACCCCTGAGTAATAATTTTTAATCAACAATTTGTTTTCAAGTGAAAATTTTCCACGTGAAAAATGAAAAGGAAATGAATTATTTAAGAATTAAATAGAATATGAAATGATGTCATATTAGAAATAAAACGTGCGTTTTCAAATATTTGATAATAATACAAAGTGCATAAATACGAGTAAGTATGGAAAGCAAGCGAATATGATGTCATATATAGAAAAATAAAGCAAATTTGTTTTGATGTTGAAATAAAATTATCTTGGGTTATCAAATTATTTGTGATTAATTTCTCTTTTTTTTTCTTTTTCTTTTTCACATGAAAGGAATTATTTAAAATGTACGTAATATATGTATTTTAAATGTATGTGTTGTAAATTAAAGTTCTGTGTTTTAAATGAAATGAGTGAAAGATTTATATTTTTAATGAATTCAATATGAATGATGGGATAGGTTTTCGATTTATTGTCTGCACACGGCTAACATAAAGATACCATATTTTTAATTTAAATTTAAAAAAGTAAATATATATATATATATATATATATTGGATGGCAAATGTCAATGATATGCATCGCAAAATTATCCGTATCGAAAATCAGAAAATCTTAATAAAAATAACTATATTTTTAAAAAGAAAGTTGTTTTTCTCATAAAAGCTAAAGATTTAATATGATTGTGTCGAAGTAACAGCATTTTTCCTCTATCATTTTCCCACAATCGAAACACATTTGTAAATCGTCGTTTCGAACCGGAATTTAATTTTACATTTCTTTTAGTTTTAAAATAGGAAAAACTTTGTTGTCTTTTTTAAATGTAGCTTTTTTTAAAGTTGTTTCGTAATAGATTTTTGTAAAGTCTTGTAGGACTAGCCGCCACTGGCGACCAGTTTGGTCGCCCTTAAATGTATATTAAGCATTGGAACAAATTATTTTTATTCAAAATTTATTTTTTTTCTTTAATCCTTCGCCAAACCGGAAAAATCTAATAGACAAATCAAGAACTTTTGCGATCGTGGTAGCATTTCGCATATTTTTTGTTGTTCTGTATTTCATCTTTCCTGACAAAAACCGCTTAATCCATTTTATAATAAATTAATCATTGTGTGTGTTTTATAATAAGATTGTGTGTTTTTTAATATAAAATAAACTATTTCATAATAAAATAAAAGTACATGCTGTTTTAGACGGCTGTGTGTTTTGCATGCTTACGACTAAATAGTATTTTCTTAAAAAAAGAAATTCACTTTCCATAAGTAGCGAGTTGCAATGTTTGGTCCTGTTTGTAATAAAAATACTTTGCACGTTCAGGGTTGAAATAAATAGCGCATTAGCATACATTTTGGCTTGATGTTGGCATAACGGAAAAGAACCAAAAGGTATACAAAAAAAAATTGTTCCAAATTACGCCAATTATCTGTAGACTCTATTAACGGATAAGTTCACTTTAAAAACATAGAATCAACTTAACCATATTTTTAAATTAATTATGCTGCAAACAACGCTCGGTAACGTAGACCAAGTGTCTGCAGACCCGATTATGTAATTTACCTCCTTAATTAATGCATATGGTACAAACTACACCTACTTTCTAATTAGAATCAAGGTTACAGATAGATGTAAATATGTCTGTCATTGTAGCGGCATTTCAGTTTAACCTACGAAATATTATCATAACATTCAATATTAGCAATATTTCTGACACTATTAACAGTCCTTGGAGCTGTCCTTTTTTTGGCCACCAGTATATTTTTTAATTATTCTCGTGTTAGGTTACTACAACAATTGCAAGGAAATTTTGTCTGGGCACATGTGATAAATAGCCAAATATTGTTTCCATCGCCATCATTCCTATTGCATTCATTTAATTTTGAATATAAACCTTTCGCTCATTTAATTAAAAATTTATACATGTAAAATACACATATTATACACATTTAAAACACACGCTTTTTCAAATTTCATTAAAAATGCGAAATAATAAAAATAAGAAATAATACTATAAATCAAAACAGTATATTTCTTCATCAAAGTATTGTTTCTTACACACGCAAAAAATAAAATCAGCTGCCGAGAAAAAATACTATTGGCGAAATTTGCGCCCGACTAACGTAAAAGTACGGAAAACCTACGGAATGCAGCGGGTTTCTAACTACATTTGTAAGAGAAATATAAAAGCAAACATTCTGTAAGGAGATAATGATGGTCATAAAAATACCACGTACATTAGTGATTTACAGCCACCTATGGCGTCACATATCAGTCAGGAATTGTTTGATTGAACCCATTTACGAATATTTCCCCATTAATCGACAATGGTTAGTCAAATAGCAAAGCTGTCATCTGTTATAAACGGGTCCACGTGATTACAGACTTTACCCCCATTGCTAACTAAGCAATGAAGAACAACATATTATGTACTAAAAACTATCTTGAAAAAATATCAAACTATCAGTGCAAGTTCCATCAAAAACCGTTTATTAACTTTTTTAAAAGGTAATATATTTGATAAAAGTGGACACCTGATTTTCGAATTTCCCCCAATAATTCCAGAACTAATCAACGTAGAGCGACATCTTATAACATAGTAGAATATTCCCTAGAAAATTTTCTAACAGTGTACGTTCCATTGAAATCCATTCGCCAGAATCTTTTAAAAGGGTAATTTTTCATAATCGGGTTCATCTGATTATAGAACTTTCCTTCATAATTCTATAACTAATCTACGTAGAACGATATGTTATATAATAAAACATTCCTGAAAAATTATTTATCTAACAGTTTAAGTTCTATGAAAATCCATTTAGCAGAACTCGAGTTATAAGCAGCTGGAACGATATTTCATATATATAGTAGAAGTAAATAGAAGTAGATTGCTGTTTATAAAATTTACATTTCAATAATAAAAAAAATACTCCAAAAATGCTGTCGTACACTTGAAAAAACACTTTTTGGCATAAAATAAAATTTATTGGCGACAAAAGTAAAATCAAAATCGACAAAAACAAAAGATAAATATCTAAATATTGTTTCATTTGCAATCTTGCACATTGAACAATTTTTTAAGCATTCCCAATCATCTTTAAATTAAATATTTTCGTTTCATAATATTATCGCTCAACAAAACTGTTTTTCTTTTTTTTCTTTCTTCTTTTAAAATAAAATTAGGATCAGTTTTTGCTTTATTTTTCGTGGTGTATAGCTCCAACAATAATGGTCGCCAAAAAATGAGCAATAGTAACCCTTTCGTCCAAAATAACAGAACTTTCCATCATAATTCTAAATCTACGTAGAACGATATGGTATATACTAAAACCTTCCCTGAAAACATATCTATCGAACAGTGCAAGTTCCATCAAAATCCATTCAGCAGAACTTGAGTTATAAGCAGTCGGAACGAAATTTCCGTTTGTATTTTTAGGGCATGCAACCCGGGCTTCACGAGATAGAGAACATATGTGAAAACCATTTGCTTTTTTTACTAAAAACTCTAATAGATTTTTTACATTGAATAATTTTTTTAGATTGGCCCCTAATACCCTGTTCACATCGGACATTTAAGATAACTTAGACCGCCATTTTTGAGGTGGTACCCTCCCGGAATTGAATACCTGTCCACACCGCAAAAACTCATCTAAGATCATGAAGATAGAAATAAGAAGGAGAACAGTGAAGATAGGCTTTCAAGATCAGAAACATGGACAGGAAATATTAGTACCCGGTTCGTGGCGCTGGTGCTCCCAAAGGCCGGTCATGTGACCTGTCAAACATGACAAATTGTCGTCTGCTCTTCATGCATTTTGGTTTCGAGCATGGTAAAGAGTTGTCAGTCGAAACCGGAAATAGAGGGCGCTACACTCCCCAAAGGCCCACAAAAACGGAAACGCCGCCATACTAGGTACAGCTTTTAGTTCCATAAGTAGAAGCATTATCGTTGTTCTCCTTCTTTTTATCTTCATGTCTAAGATAACTCACTGAAAATCACCGTGTCCGAGATCTGAACAAACATAGAATGTGCGCATGCGCATATGTTATAGCAACCTCAACAGCCAATCGGCCTCCAGAGCCAATCAGAGTGCGTGGTACTGGCTGTATCTAGCAACAGAAAGTTCGAACTCACCAAGTGAATTTCTAGAACTCCCTCAGTGAGTTCGGCGGTCTAATGTATCTTAAATATCCGATCTGAACCGGGTATAACAACACCAAAGAGCATTTTTATATGAAATATGTCAAGTATATCTACCCTATACATATAAAATCCTAATGAAACGAATTTGTGAAACGATTTTATGAAACGAATTTATGAAACGATTTTATGAAACAACTGATTAAACGACTGATTATGTTTCAGGGCTATTTTTAATAAAATATTAAACGCTTGATGGTGAAATTAATACCAATTGTCCATAAAAAACCGCGGATGTCAAAACTGGTGATAGAATTTTGAAATTGGAATTACTTTTAGAGATATTGATTTTTTTCTAATTTTAATGACATTTCTGTAATGATGGCAACTAATTACTCAGTTTTTTTGTGACAAAAAAGGGAAAAAAATTGAAAAGGATCCCGATAGGGATTATTGATTTCTTTTTATTCGTCATTTTCAAATTGAAATTGAATTTATCCTTTATTTCAATCGATAATGAAGACAAGATTGTGATTAAATTATGTTTTTCAGGAAAATTTGAAAAAAAAAATCACATTTCTATCGACAGGATTCAATTGTCTGTCAGCATTTAATTTAATTCATAAACTGAAAATATTTTGAATAAATTCGTCCAAATGTCGTCATTTATGTAAACGCAAAAGAAATGAGCAAAAAAATATTTATACAATTTGTTTAGCGTAAAATGTCATTTATCCTATTTTATATGTAATCAGAAGTAATTTGTATAGAAAAAACAATAATAATATACGTATAATTAAAATACGCATATAAACAAAAAAATCGTCGAATTTGTTTCCATGGCTGTTTATGTCATTTGGCACCAAATCTCACTTTCTGATGCCCGAATTGCGCCAAGCTTTTTAAAAAAGCGTCAATACCCCTATAATAGAAAAGCACCAAAAGTTCATTGGGTTTGTTTTCATAACTTTTGGTAACAAATCCATGTGTATTAACGAATCTATCCCTTTTCTAAACTCGAATTACGCCAAACATAAATGCAAAGGATCCTATACTGGAAAAGTACCCGATTTTCTTATGGACAATATTCAAGTGACATAACATGGTGTAAAATTATCGCGGATAGCAAATTTGTTTAAATATCTCATCAATTGATGCCAAATAAATGCAGACATGCATGCACAAAATATTTAATTTATTTTGTATGATAAATAATTATTAGAAAATTCGTATATACATATTAATTAAAATAAATAATTTACATATTTAAAATAACATGAAAATATGCATGATGGTGCACTAAAATAGAAATAAAATTAAAACCTGTTACTGAAAATGTCTATAACATAGTACTTTTCAATACCGTGGTTCTTAATGTTATTCACAAGAAGATGGAATTTTTCTCATCCTTAAACGCAAAAGAAAGAATAGAATACAGATCGCTGTTATAAAAGTCCGAGAGGTAGCCACAATTTAAACCTAACCATTTTATACAAGCTGGTTTTCAAGTTGTAATTGATTTTACTTATCAATCCCAAAATCAGTCGTCAGTTGTCGCAGCAGCTGTGTATGAGGCCATGATAATCAAAAAATGCCCCATTAAAACGTTAAAACAAAGCACGCTGTCATGCTTTTAGAGGCCTCGAAATCTGAGCGGGGGTTGGCGAGCGTAGCTCGCAGGGGGTAGGCCCCCTAGTATTCAAATAAAATTTTGAATTATTAAAAGTTGTAATTACTTACCCATCATACGTAGTATAGGGTAAATCTTGTAATCGTTTTGAAAATCGAAAAATTTTTTTTGCCGTCCGTCTGTGTGTCTGTGTGTCTGTAAACGCTCTATCTCCCGAAAAAATTGAGATAGAAACTTGCAATTTGGTATGTACTTAGTATGTAATAATGGGAAGAAGCCTATTTCATTTCAATAACCTCGATTAACCGGAACTATTTTTTTCGGACTCTCGAAATATTCGTTCTGATAAAAGGTATATAAAATTTTTCGGAATTGTTTATTTTAAGAAATGAGTATAAAAGACAATAAGAAAACATACATTTTGCATAAAGAATGAAGTCGATCGGATAATGAGTTGCTGAGATATTTGGAATCCTATTTTCCACACTCTTCGATTTTTCATGACCCTGTATTTCATCCAAATTTCACTTCAAAGATATATTTTAATTGGAAATTTGACGTTTAATCAGATGCAATAAACCGCTAGTTAATAGGATTATTATTTTTGGAGTTATAAGGATGTTTCTTTCAAGCAATTCAGTAATCGAGCTTTTAAAGTTTGTGACGTCATCAAGCCACGATTTTATTTGAATTGCAATGCATTTTATAAGTAGTTTACACATTTTTATTTTAATATTTTACATTATGCATATCCATGATGGGTAAGTATTACGGTGGCCCCCAACGACTAGTTTCTTCTTGGCCTCGTATCAAAAGTTAATAGCCGAAGAAATGGCTAAAAATTTCATTATCTGCAGCATTTTTTTTTTCTGATAATTTCAGCGATTTCAAGCATTTATTTCAATTACATGTCTGTTAAATTTGTGTTATATTTATACTATTTTATTTATTGCATAATGAAGTTCTAATTTCGTTATTGAATATTAACTGGTAACAAATGCTGAACTTTTTATTATATTAGTGTAAACGGATTAATATTTTGTAATCGTCTGCAAGCGATAGATTAAAAAAAAATCATGCTTTAAATTTAATTTAAATGCTATAATAAATGAGAAAATTTCGATACAGTTTTCAAACCAATTGCATTTGAAAGTAGATTTTTTCCCCTATATAACGGTGTAAATACTGAAAATATGCGGTATTTAGAAATTTAAAAAATCGTAGTAGCAAAAATCGCAAAACCGAAATTTCATCATTAAGTGTTGCCATTCGCAAAATGACGTCAGCGTTACGCACGGACTCGTTTGTCCTTTATAATATAGATAGTAGAATAGACTAGCCACTTATAGTGATGAAAATCGCTTGAAATCGTTTCAAGTGCTTTTTAATAATATTAAACCATTTCAAAAGTAAATAAAATTTATATGCACTTATGAAGTGCACTACAACATGCATTCAGTAAAATATGGGGTGCAAAGCATTTATGATCCATTTACTTTACAGAGCCACAAAATAAATAAATAAATAAAATAAAATAAAAATAATAATTCCGTTACATAATGGTCTAATAGAAAAAACTGTTTATAGCGCATTTTACTTATGTTACACTATTTCAAATATAATGAAATTCATGTACATTACTGAGGTTTACTACAAGATACTTGTTGCATAATATGATGCACATAGCATTTACCGTTCATTTACAGAAGGCATATCAAACTCGTTTATCGTCGCGGGCCAAATTAATCATTATATGTAAAGTCGCGGGCCACATAAAAAAAATAGATATTACTACCATTGCACATAATAAATTTCTACAGAATACAGCCATTTCAAAGCAATATTCACGCATAGTTCCAAACTTATTATTATACATAGTTTATTTTGTCTTACTTATCGTTTTATTTTAAAAACTGATTGTACACGCTAGTCTGTTAATCATGATCTAGCAAGGGCATAGCTGTCAATCTTCTGTGTTTTCTTCAACTAAAAAATATAAATAAACATATTTTGAATAAGCAAATTTATTTAATAAAATGTGCGCTACTTATTTGATTGCAAGCAGTAATACAAGCAGTAACTTGCAAGCAGTAATACGCTACCGCGCATGCGCGGTAGCGTATTACTGCTTTGCACGGCGCAGCGTATTACTGCTTTTTTTACTGTTTAATACTGTTAATTTTACTGTATAATACTGGCAGCTGGGATGCCAGTTTTATACTGTAAAAACAACAATTATTTTTTGCAGTGTGGCAACATTTAAAAAGAAATACATTTTCTTTTGGAAAATTGTTTTATCAAATTAATAAATGATCTGAAAACGCTAAATACTATCCAGTAACAAGATAGCATTATGAAATTTGCCTTGAAGTTGAAATTTACTCAGATGCTTTGTAATTTAAATTGAAAACTCCAAATACTCTATTGCTGGTATTTTAATAATCCACATTCATAATTTGTCGGTTTAAAATGAAAATTGTAACCTTGTTTAACATTTCGAAATTCACAGTTAATACTTTCTGATGAAAGCCATCAAATATCTGTATAAAGAGGTAGATCTGTTTATCTTCTTAAGCCACATTTCCAAGTATTTTCTAGATTGTCGATGATTAAGCATCTAACGTAACAATATAATACTAGATGGAATCCGTCAAAACTTGACGGAAAAAAATTACAATTAGTAAAATAAGCTTCTTTATTACATAAGATGGGGTGCTTATGAAACAGTCTTTCAAATATTTTATTTTAAAAGTTCCCCCCCCCCCCCCCCCCAGTGAATTACTGTACTAATTCCGAAGCAAACTCCAAACAAACAATCCGTAAACAACTGTGTAATGCAAATCAGTTATACATTACCGCCATATTCCCCACGGCAAGAAAAAAAATTTCCTGGACCTATGAAGTATCATACAAATAGTATATCCCTACGTTCATCTCATATTCAGTCAATAAAAGAACATAGTAAATAAAGCACACATCTCCCCCCCCCCCCCTGTGATAATGCAACCGAATGAGCTGCTATGCGCATGTGTATTGCATGTCACCAAAGGCACCGTCAAAATTCGACATTAAAAAAAAGTTTTAAAATGTTTAAATTAAATGTTTTAAAATATCTTCTTTAATCATTCTTCGTTTCAAATCCATATCTTCTGAAACGCACCCATTGTTTTAAGCTAATCAATTTCTATGTAAAGATGAAGAATTTTTTCCTTTTTACAATAATAAATCAATCTGCAGATAAGGGAGATTTTTAATGTTTTCAAGTGTAATTTATATGTATGGTTTTTTCGGTTCCTTTACATAATAAGGATGATTATTCCTTTTCCATCACAGTCGGGGATCTTTGCCTTCTTATACAGTTAAATATCAATGAATCTTTAAAAAAATAATAAAATACAGTTCTTAGAATATTCTGATGCAACATATACATCAACGAATTCAGCATATCAATTTTATGTTAATCATAAACTATAAATAGTTTTTTTTTTCTTGACAGATTTTAGTTTAATTTAGTTTATGTTTGAATTTAGCTCGCCAAAATGCTCTTTCTTTTAGATAATCTGATCTTATGATTTATCAGGGGTTTTTATTATTTTTCTTTTTCAGTTTTTATGATGGTTAAGAAAATCTATTTTCAATTGGGGCAACTTTCCCAGGGAATATGTTACATTATTAAAGCAAACTGATGATCATTGTTGAGATAGAATTGAAAAATATTTCATGCTTGAAAAATATTTAAAAAGTCGTTAAATTAAGCGGCAGTTTTCAAATAAATTTCAATCGAAAGCTAATATTTTTCTAATTGGTGATGTAAGAACTGAAATTGTAAAATGTAGTAAAATGTAGTAAAAAATTTAAATTTGTAGTATTTAGAAGTGATGTAAGCGCGATGAAAGCTAAAGCGATAAGGCCGTTTGTTGTCACAACCATTATACATTTCTAAAAATTGCCACTGTGTTTTGGCTGGCGTCCAAAAGTAGACTATCATTTTTTGACATTGAAAGAGAAATTCACAGTGGAAGAAATAGGACTTTGCCACTAATAAGGAACTGTTAAATGAACTTATAACAAACCTACCAAAATAATTCCTATAAAATATTAGCCTTACATTATTTATTCTAGCTACAAATACAATCATTATTTAAAGTTTTTTCCCCATAACACTATTTTTAATAATTTTAATTTTCCTGAAATTCTTTACTTTTGTGATTTTTTTTTATAAAAAAATGAAATCTTCTTACCGATAATTTAAAAAAATAAGTAATTGGTAACATGTAATCAAGGTATGCAATCAAGATGAAGCAACCAATAAAGGATTAAATTCTGACCTTTAAAATTAAAAATTGAAAAATCAGTTAAAATTATGTCATGTTGACACAATTAATTTTTCTTTGTAGTTTTATCAATGTTAAAATGCATTTCAAGCTAAGCATAACGTCATTTTCCCCGGCGCAAACTTTTCACACGTACTTTGTATAAGTTACTTTTATGCTTAAACACCATGTTACAATTAAAAAATATATTTTGTATATTACTTTTAAATGCTAAAGGTGTAAAATTAACAACTATAATATAAATTAAAATAACTTTTATTAGTTGTTTTACATGTTTCGACTCTTTCCGAGTCATTTTCAAAAACAAAATGAGAATATTCTAAAGCTGCACGGGCTTTGAGGTTATTATTTTCATGTACTTTTTTAAAAATTACGCACGTTATCTATTATTTTTTACTTGATTGTTTATTTTCACATCTTTGACCATGGAGTAATAGCTTTAGCATTTAAAAGTAATATACTATTACAAGGTGTTATAATTTATTATATTGTTATATATTTTGTATTTAATTGTAATGAAAAAATGACATCAACAAAGTTATAATGCATAATGATAAAATAAACCTAATGGACAATATTCCAGTGACGTCACAATAAATATGAATTATTATTCGCTTATAAAACACGCGGATAAATATTTTCACTGAAATTTAATTTGCAAATTAAAAAATTTGGCCTAAAAGTTCTCATCAAGTGATTTTTAATTCGATGTTAAATGTATTTATAATGATGTTTTACTGATTTATTAGTTATTACATTAATTAAAATAAAAATTACGTCTTCGAAACCATGATATTAAAATAGAAAAATCATTGAAAAAATGTTGTGATGCGTAGTTTCGTACAATCGATAAAATTCAACTGACGTCACAAACATTTATTCAACCGTCGAAAGGGATAATTAAGAGAAATAATATAAAAAAATAAATATTCAAGACTATTTTTTATTCTGTTTTCATTAATGTATTGTAAATTTTATTGTTTAGAGTTACTGATAAATGATACTTTAGTAAATGGGGCTTTTCCTAATTATTATTTTATTATTATTATTATTTTTTTTTTAGATTTAATGGCAACATTCTGGCGCTACAGTTTGGCGAATAATTTGGGATAGTTTTCGGTTAGCCTGGCGCCAGTGAAGTATATATATATATATATATATATAAAACTTTAAGTAAAATTTAACCATTGAAACATAAGAAACTGACCACATACACTGAAATCCCGATACCAAAGAGCCCTGTCAATTTACAAATTAAAAATGTAGTCCTAATAAATGTAACATTATTAATTCAAATTAAGAAGAAAAAAAAATTAAATAAATAGAAAATAAGGAATGAAATATAAACCACACGAGTATATACACAAATAAAAGCTTATAAAGTAATTTACTTTTTCAAGGGCAAGAAAATCACATTTATAAGCAAAGAACGATTGTTTTCTGTATATGACACCAGCTTTTGCTAAATATAGTGCCATATCTCGCCCGAACAATCGCTGAAACAATATTGAATAACAAGACCTTTACAATGGAATATTATAAATTATACATACAATTTGAAAAGGAGTGTGAAAAAGAAGAAAAAAAAAATAAAAAAAAAATATATTACTTATATTAATAATATCCCAAGATATTTAGTATATTGTGAGCACATGTACAAAATTGTATCCAAAAGAAGAGGTTAAATTCACAGTTAAATAGAGAATCCTTCAGATCATAAATTGTATCCTACAGTTACAGTTATTTTTATTTAACTACATATATTACAACATTTTAAAAAATGTAGAAAAAAAAATTATGATATACATATAAATAAAAACCATTAATTAATTTATTTTAATTTTAATTTAATAAATTAAAATATATAATATTACTTGATAATTTGAAAGTATTTCATAGATATTATTACCTCCATACTAAATTTCCAAGTTTTAATATTTTAAATAAGCTATACTACTGCCATCTATTGTAAAAATATTAGACTATTTTAGCATACTATCAAATTCATTATATAATTTACTTTTGCTGCTGACATCTGGTGTACAGATATTCTACTAAAACTTTAATATTGTATGTATAATTAATTATATGCAGCTGTAATGTAGTGTAAATATATTAATTTTACTAGTTAATATTAATGATATATATAGAGAATAAGAGTTACTAGTATAATATAATTTCTATTTTAACTAACCCATTTAAAATATATCTTAATTTAACCCAAACATTAATGTAGAATCCATATGATGTTTTCATTTTATAAATTAGTATTATACTTAGAAATAACATAGATTATTCAATATGGCAATGCACTTATTATAATTTAAATCTAGCTATTTAAATAATATCTACCATGAAAAAAAAATATAAAAAACATAAATATTAATTAAATTAAATGATCTAAAAATAAAATAAAATAAATAATATAAAACTAAGAGATATGTTTATTAGTGTACTATATTTAATAAATATTTAAAATTTACTAAAATTAAATATGTTTAACATATTAATATTATATTGTATTGATTAACCCATTGTAACATCCTTGATAATTTTAACATATATTATATTGTATTGATTAACCCATTGTAACATCCTTGATAATTTTAACTTTTGTTACAACCCCAATAATATTAACTCCATATAATCATAACAACAATTATAGAATTCGCCCACATGTAAATTTTATTTTATGAATGACTTTTAACTAAGATGATCCTATGCAGCACATGCTCTTAATATGAGTTATAATTGAGCGAAATATATCAACAGTCAAAAGTTGAAAATTAACGTTAAATTTTAAAATATGAATGACATTAAACTAGGATAATCCTATGCAGCAACGCACACAATAGGATTCATAGTTTAGCCAAATATATCAACAATCAAAAGTTGATTATCATTTTTATCAAGGAGATTTAAAAAAAAAAAAAAAAAAAAAAAAACAGACATTTAACCCAAATTAAATCTATATTTATATGTGTAAAATTGATTTAACTAAATAGTAAGGATATCCATAAACTTGTGGAATTTGAAGGATATGTTTTAAATTTTGATTTTTAAAGTTATTTGAACATAGATTATTAATTCTATGTGCGAAATTTAGTAAAATATTTACAAATACTGATTTATGTATACATGACAAATAGTTAGTAAATAAGTTAACCTTAAAAGTAAAATCATTTCGCTTGTCATAAATGTCAAACAAAAGTTTATTATCTTTAAGAATTATCTTAAGATCAAGAAAATTAATTTCATTATTTGCCATAACATTGAAACTATAAGTTAAATTTTTATGATATTTTATAGGTAATAAATAATTTGAATTACTATTAAAATAGAAGACAATAATGTCATCTATATAACGGTATATTTTACAATTAGCAATATTAGAGTTACGTTCATAATAATATAAATACAATTCTGCAAGAATTGAAGAAACAATGCCACCTTGAGGGAGTCCACAGCTTTGTATATATATATAGTATCATTAAAAACAATATAATTATAATGGAGAATAAATTTAGTTAATGTTTTAAAGTAATTTAACGAAATTTTATTTTTTAATTTAATAGAATCCTTATATTCCTTATGTAATAAATTTACTATCTTGAACATATCGTTAATATCAATGTTATTAAATAAGTCATTAAAATCAAACGTCTTCATGTATTTCATGTTATTTAAATTTTTAATATTATTGACAAGTTGAAAACAATTTTTTATGCTATACAAATTATCTTTTTGTTTTGTAAGTTCAAACAATTTAGTAAGAATAGTTAATAAAAATTTGCTTGCATTATTGTTATAAGTATTACAACCGATTGTTACAGTTCTAAATTTTAAAGGAGTTTTGTGGAATTTAGGTATAACAACAATGTATGGATAATTAAAGTTATAGTTTTTAATTTTTAGTAATTTATAAAATTGAAATATATGTCGATTATTAATGATTTTATCTAGATTAGTTATTTTAAAATTTAAATTTGTATTTATAGCATTAGTTATTAACTGCGAATAATAATATTTGCAGATGAAAGCATAATTGTTTGGTGATTTATCAACATATGTAATAATAAATTTGTTTTGTAAATTCGTTATTTCACTATTTAGTTGTTCAAAATTAAAATTATATATGTCCAAATTCCTATGAAGTTCAGCATTTAAATTACTTAAAACATTTAATTTCCATACATTAAAAAATTCAAGAGGTTTATTATAATCTATTGATATTTTATATATAAAAAGGTCAAGATCCAGATTAAATTGTTTTAAAATAGAAAAAATTGTATAACATGAAGGTAATCGAAATTTAGTCCCATTATTCATAAAATTACGCAAGTAATCATTCTCTACAATATTAATATCCCCTGTAATAATGTGACCATGTACCTTATCTACATAATTGCTATAATTAGGATTATTACATAAGCAAGGAGGTTTATCATTTGATGTTAGAAATTTTGCAAATTTATTGTAATTGAAAATCCTACGTCCTAATGTAACGTTGTATTTGTATGATTTATATATTGTAAAATTTTTTTATGGGGAATTTGTTCTCAATGTTATTAATTACATTGTGTATATTTATTTTATTAAGTACAATATTGGAAAAAGTAATTATAAGTAGAGTGTTGTTAGTTTTTTTGTAAGTGTTTTTTGAAATTTTTACATTAAGTTGATTAATTCTAAATAATAAAAGATCAAAATAAACATCACTAAAATGTGGCGATAGATTTAATGATAAAAAAACTTTATAATACTTGTTAAGATTTTTCTTTTTGATCGAAAAAATATTTTTCCTAATATCAAGCCATTTGTAAGAATTATTGAATTCATATTCCAAATTAGATAATTGCCGTTCAATATCATTACTAGCGATATACTGTGAACTATTACAATTTTTACCCCTTTTTGTACGTGTAGTTTTTGTATTTGCTGTATGATTTAATATAGCATAAGTGCTACTGTAATGTTCATGTTTAGTAGTATTAGTATAAACAAGGTTTGTACGATTAAATAATTTAGAATTAAGACCATAAGGATATAATGAGTTACGAGATTTGATAAAAATTGATTCATAAAGTAGTCTATCAGTGAAATTTTTGTGCATACTTAAGATTTTTATTGTAATATCTTTAAAGTCATGTTGTCTAAAGTGCATGTGCTCAACATTTATAGAATTATTTTTAATAATATCCTGTCTATGTTGATTGATTCTGTAGTGCAATGGATTACATGATTGACCAATATATTCCATCTTACAAATATTGCAGTTTATCGAATAAATAATGTTGTAAGCTTTACAGAAAAATACATTAATTTTAGAGTTTGAACTATTTACAATTTGTAATGGATCTGCATGTGGGCATGTTAAGCAACGTGGTGACGAACATTTTTTGAATTTGAGTTTCACTATGGGACAATAAGACAGGTAACTGTTTGACGATCCAAAGAAATCCCTGTCAATTTCCAAGTACCGAGCATTAGACCTAATATAATTATTATCGCCTAAATTGCCAGTCGCTAAATCTTTTTTATTACTGACCATATTGAGATTTTTATATCATAAATAAAATTTGACAATGTTTAAATATACATAATATAAAATTGTATAAAAATATGATTATGTAATACATAATGCTACAAATTTATTAGTTGATTTCTATGTTAATTAGTACGAATATTCATTACAAATTTATCATTTTACTTCTAGGATAATTAATACCAATAATTAAAAATTCAAAAAATAAAATTCTATGTTAATTACCAATAATCGTAAATTTAAATAATAAAATAAAAATTATAACAATAATAATAAAAATACAAAACCTGGATTACAAAAATTATAATTTATGTACAATATTTACATAGAAGAAAAGATGTCCCACCATAACTAGTATAAAATACCTTAGTACATATTTAATATTTTAACATTAGAAGCCCTTACAGAATATACAAACCATATAGTTCAATATGCAAAATGACCAAACTCTTCTGACCCAAACAAAAGCAATGCAAACGGCCAAATCAACATGTTATTTCAATAGCAAAAATACAAAAAGTTAAGAATGCAGCAACTTAAAATGATGTTAATGAAATACAAGAAATACATCAAAATATGCGCATAGGCAGCATTAAAATAATGTATTTAATAATTATGAAAATATAAGATATGCCAAAATTTGGGCTGTAATTAGATGAAATCTAATTGATGGCTGCAATAGAACGATATTCAAATGAATATAAAAATTAAAATAAAAATTAATATATATATATATATATATATATATATATATATATATATATATATATATATATATATATATATATATATATATATACATGTATGTCATTCTATAAACATAATGTATTCTAGGCGCTTTAACTGTGGTTAATTTTTGACGCCTAAATGACGATTTTTGCTTTGTATGGCAACCTGGTGTTTTATAATAAAATTGAATATGTGTGTAAATAAATAAAATAAAATTGGTACTTTTATGTTAGCTGGGCGTCAGGGATAACTCTCCAAATCTTCTTTCAATTGGAATAATTTAAATTGCAACATTTTACGTGAGATTTGTTATTCATATTAATATGTTTATGTTTAGATATTTTATTATGATTATATTTTAGTTAATTTTAAGTAAGTTTTTTAAAATTTAATATTACAATGTTAAAATATTACCTAGTTGATATTAGCTAATGTCAAAAGATTGGCGAACCACAGAGTTCAGAAAATAACTCTATGCCTTGCAACAGTGGGATTTGCCGACTTTATGACGTCATAAGCAGCAGTAAAATTTTAATTGAAAATTACGGCTAATTAATTAAATTTTCGAACAATCGAATGCGCGATAACAAATCTGTGTTCAAATATCTTTCATTTAAAAAAAGAATGGTGTAATTTCATGCAGTAGTTTATTCTCACGGATTGTCGAAAGAAATCGCTTAGCGTTTTAAATATATAGATAAGTTTAGAAGCACTATAAGTTTTTAAACACATATCCGGTTTTTATAAATCTATCAACTGTATATTTAGGTTTCTAGGAATGGTATTTATAATGCTTATAGCATTTTCTAATTTTTTTAAGTGCTCTAGACATGATTTCTTCAATTTCGTATTGAAATATTTCGACTCGCGGGAATTTAATGTAATAAAAACTAGTCTTTAGTCTAGTCAATAATTAGTCTTTTAAAGCAGATGTATTTTCTGCAATAGGCTTGTTGAAAGCATTTTGATTCTTTTTTAAGAAGTATCAGATTCAATTCTAACAGTTTAGCTTTCCGATTTTTATGCAGCTTTTTAAGAGTTTTCTTTATACTTTGTGCTGTAACATCTCTGAATGTTACATTCTTTCCAAACTCCAACAGTGTCTGTATATCAAACACAAAATTTCAGTTTCCCTTTGAATATCATTGTTTTTACAAATGCATTGGATTTACAAAAGAATTGTAAATCCCCTTTAAAAAAATCTGCGATGTTCATCTTCAATTTATCATATTCATTCATAGTTCTAAAGAGCTTAAGATATTTTTTCTATATAAATCCTGGGATGTATGTCAATAAAATGTGTGTATATAAATGAACTAGTCGGATGTGCCAA
The DNA here is from genome assembly GCA_963931845.1 of Maratus michaelseni. Lineage (NCBI taxonomy): Eukaryota > Metazoa > Arthropoda > Arachnida > Araneae > Salticidae > Maratus > Maratus michaelseni. Next base: position 401,236,594 of record OZ007588.1, read on the forward strand.
TCCCAAAACTTTCTTCTATCTCACACAGGTATTGCATACACTAAAAAGAATCAGCACCAATTTATATCAAGGTCTAACTGAATCTAAAGTTTTATTAAATTCCGTGCATTAGTTCTTGAGATATGACTCTCGCTAAAATCATGTAACTCTTGCAAAATGTAGCATAATAGCGCCACCTGTATAACCACCTGTTGCTTATGTCAACGTCTAACTGAACCTGAAGTTTGATGAAAATCCGTATATTAGTTCTTGAGATAGAGCTATTACGGAAATCGCGAAAAATGCAGCATAGCAGCGCCACCTATTGAGTGATTTTCACCAAAACTAATCAGCACCAATTTTAATCAGGGACTAACTGAATATAAAGTTTTACTAGGACTTCCCTCAAAGGGATTAGTCTGAGTGATATTGCTGAGAACATAAAGTTAAGAATTACGATATAAAGAAGATACAACATATGAAAAATAGCAAATTAAATTATATAATTACAAAATATCATATATAAATTCATATACTGTTATGTTTTCATATGCATTTTTTTATAACATTTGGCAAATAATCTCATTTTCTTAAGCGGGAATTGCCCAAAACTTAAAAAAAAAACCGCCGGATCTTTTAAAACGATATTTTTAAAGTCATATAATCAGATTTGCAGCCAATAGCATATTTTAGCAAGCGTAGTTTAACGCAAATTTAATTTCATTTTTGCAACATTTTCTTTGTGACAAATATCTAAATAAAATATTAAAAAATAAAATATTAAATATTAAAATATTAAATCAAATATTTAATATTTGAATTAAAAAAATTTCCTCCTTGTTTATTTGTATAACTATTTATAGAAACTCGTATACTTCAAACCACATTGATAATATGCTTTGCTACAAACGTGTCTACCCGTCTAACTACGCGTATGTCTTAGCTGTGTCTCTCTCCGAACTCATCTGTCTACTGTCTCTCTACTCTTCTGTATACCCGTCTCAGTATCCGTCTGTCTTTCTACCCGACTCTGTAATCGTCTCTCTACCTGAATCGCTTCCCGTTACACTATCCGTCTATCAACACGTCTGTCTGTCTATATACCCCTCTTTCTACCCGTCTGTCAAGTCGTCTCTGTACTCGTCTCTCTATCCACCACGCTACCCGTCTCCCTACCCATCTCACTACCCCTTTGTCAATCCTTTTTCTCACCTGCCTCGCTACCTGTCTGTCTATTCGTTTCGCTACCCGTTAGCTTATCTCTGTCGCTATCCGTCTCTCTACCCGTCTGTCTACCCGTTTGTTTACACGTCTATCTACCTCTCGCCAACAATTTAGTAAACGGAAGCCGTTTATTTGTTATTAAATGCAAACAGGAGTAATTTATCTAAAGAGTGTAATCAGATGCAATTTTTTTTAAATACATACATAAACCAGCATAATAATTCACCAGTTTTATTTTCATAGTAGTTTATGTCATTTGACAGTAAATCTCAACTCCTTCAACCCGAACTGCGTCAAGCTTTTTAAAAAAGCCCCAAGGTCCGTATAACTGGGAAGGGGAATTGCCCTCAGGGCTATTAAACACATGTTATTAAGTTAAGTGAAAGTTTCGTAATCGGGTTCGCAGCCAATTTCTTATGTCAGAAAGCGTGGCTTCACGCCATTTTAAATTCATTTCTGTAACTTTCTTTTTCTTTTTTTGGTGGGTGTTTGGGGGGGAAGAGGGTGCCAAATATATACACTTAAATTCAAACGTTTGCCCCCATGTTAATATTAGTGTTGTTTGTATTATTAATTAATACTTTGTTGATCGAGCTTCATTCGAAACAAACGTAAAAGACTTCTACAGTTTTTTTTTCTAGGAGAAAGTTCCGTAATTGGGCCCTAAGCTAATCGGGGAATTTAATATCATTATTGTTTGTAACTCATATAGAGTTAAAACAATATTGTTGCTAGCATTACTCTTGTTTGTGACCAACCTCTTCTGTGTATCTGAATGGGGAAAAGTTCCGTATCATGTACTGGTTGGTGCCAAAGGCAGTTTTAGAATCTTACCAAATTTTTCTAGAGAGCGCAAAAACATGTTTTTAAAATATTTACAAATATACGTTTATTAAACCATGTATTTGAGCCATTTAAAAAAAATTAAGTACGATGCTAAAATAAAATTTTATTGTCATGAATAAGAAATGAAAATACATAACAAACAAATTTAACAAAACTAAGCCATTTTTGGGTACTTCTCTATTATCTCGTCGACCACTTTTCATAACAAAAAACTATCGCCAAACTGTAAGATTAAACGCCAAAAATACAGTCCCATTTACTTGATGCCAGAAGCATTATACGTGTTTGGTATACCATCAAGTGGTTTTTAATTCGATATTTGCGTGTATTTTTCATTATGTTTTACTGATTTATTAGTTATTTCATTGATTAAAATAACAATTGTGTCCTTAAATTCTTATATTTTATTTATTTTGATATTTCAATGGCAACGTTCTCCCGTTTATTTAAAGTTACAGTTTGGCGATAGTTTTTTGTTATGAAAAGTGGTCCACTGGATAATAGAGAAGTACCCATTTTTGTGATAAATAATTGTTATTGCCATGGGGGCAAATTGTGAACAATTAATAAGCGAACTAAAAAATTACCGGAAATAACTTGTGGGAATCTCAGGAAAGAAATATCTGATATAAATAGCATTTAAAATCTTAAAATGGAGAAGTGGTCCGTATAAAAATGCAAAACATTATAAACCTGATATAAGAATGTTTTAATTTTTTTATATTTCCGAAAGCACAGATAAAAGGGTAAAAATCCCGGCACAGATGCCATATACTCACCACGTTGGCGCGATTTCCCCCCCACCCCTTTGGCGAAAACTGTTTGTTGTGTTTGTTTACTTTTATTTTTTATTTTAATTCTATAGATTATTTTTATATGTATATCAATATTAATTTAGGCACAGATGTCATATACGCACCAGATTGGCGCGATTTTTCCCCCGCCAATTTGGCGAAAACTTTGTTTTTGAATATTAGTTACAAATACCATACAATAATAGCACGTAATTTTTTTTTCAATATAAAAATAAAATAACGTAATAAATGAAATAGCTCCTATTATTTAAAAAAGGGAAATAAAAATAAATAAATGATAGTTTGATATAAATAAATATTGATATATATAATAAAAACAATTTATAGAATTAAAATAAAAAATAAAAGTCAATAAACAACAATTGAAACAAATTAACCGGGTTACCATGTAAGGCATAAAATTGCCATTTTGTTGCAATCGCGCCAATGTGGTGCGTATATGACATCCGCGCCTTTATTTATATCAAACTATTATTTATTTATTTTTATTTCCTTTTTAACACTTTTCCAACCTAGTCGAAAAGTGTTTATGACTTCGGTTTGTCTGGCCGTCTGCCGTCTATCCGTGCTCTAACTACCGTAAATATGCTCAGATTGCCTTGCAATTTTTATATGTTATTGTCGTTATCCATAGCACGTTCCCTATTTCAACTGAAGTATGTAGCACTTATAGTTTTTTTACAGGGACACTCAAAAGAATTCTATTACATGACGGTCTATGGGGAAAATAATTTGCGGTTTATTTTAATGATGTTACACAATTGCAAACACATTGTAATTGATATATATCACTAAAGTGTATTACAAGAAGCTTAATATGGAATAGGGTGTGGATAGCACTTATAGTTAATTTACAGGAACAGTCAAAAGAATTCCGTTACATTACGTCTATGGAGAAAAATCGTCTTCGGTTTATTTAAATAATGTTTCACTATTTTAAACGCATTGAAATTTATATAGATCACTAAGGTGCATTACAAGAGGCTTACTACAGAATATGGTGTGTATAGCAGTCATCGTTCATTTACAGGGACACACAAAAAATTCTCTACTATCTGTTAACAATAATTTCTGGAAGTGCGTTTTCAGTTACTGAACGCGATTTTAAATTTAACTCACTTTTTGTTTATTACTTGGTGTGTATAAATTTTGTAGATCATATACACGGCAGCACAAAACTTGGCGAACACATTTCCGTTTATTGACAGAAACTCCAGAAGGAGAATTTTAAACTGTGCTACGCGTTTTTTAACTGAACTAAAATTTAGCATCCTATGTAGTATATATACAAATCTATAGATCCTATACAGGGCTGAATAAAAGTATTCGGATATTTTTTCCGAATATTGTATACGTTGGAAATTCCTGAAATTATGTTTTTAAATATGTTATGCGTTTTTCAAATTGTTTACTTAGATGTTATCTTTCAGCTTATTAAACGGTATGATTTGTAAAATTATTTTAGAAGCGTTGGAAAGTGTTACATAATCTATGCTTGACGCATGATTTTTCGTTCTTGTTTAAAATAATAGAAGCTGTTTCATTTATTACGTTATTTTATTTTTATATTAAAATAAAAAATCACGTGTACCATTTGTCACACTATTTGTAACTAATATTCAAAAACAAAGTTTTCCCCAAGCTGGTGGGGGGGGCGGGGGGTAAAATCGTGCCAACGTGGTGCGTATATGACATCTGTGCCTTGTTTCATTTAACATATGTATTGGTACTTTTATGTTAACTTGGCGCAGTTGATAAATCGCCAAATATTTTTCTCATAACATTTTCATATTGCATTCATTTCATTTAAATATAAATCTTTCACTCATTTCATTTGAAATACATACATTAAAAATACACGTCTTTCACTCATTTAATTTAAAATACACGCCTTTCACTAATTCCATTGAAAATACTAAAAAGGAAAATAAAATAAAAAATAATGCCACAAATCGAAACCTTTTATTTAAACATCAAAGAATTGTTCCTAATATACACACGCGAAATAAAAAAGCTGCTAATGATGTGATTTACGCCAAATCTCTAATACTAAGTTTTTGCGGGTTTTGTTTTTTCAAACAGAAAAAAATCCAGATTAACTTTCCATTTTTATTAAATTGAAATATATTTCATTGTGCTGAATATTAGTGCTTGCATTTTTTTTTGCTCCATGTACTCCATGAACTTTTCAATTCCGATTGTCTACGAAAATTTCCCACCGGTGAAAATGACGTACGCCCAAAATTTAGTGACGTATGTACTTTAATTGTGCTTTTTTATCTATTTTTTTAATATAACTTCCAAACGGTTTGACACTTATTCTTGGTAATAAATAGACGTCGTTGTCACCTTTATAGGTACCTGCTGTAAAAATTTGAACGAAATCCGTTAAATATTTTTTGAGTTATGCTTGACGAAAGGTTTTAATATCCATCGTAGCTATATATGGGGCAAAGTAATACTGCGCTGTGTATGAGTCTTCGTTGCACTCAGACAATTAAATTTCGTGCATTAGTTCTTCACATGGAGAACACACAAGTAAAAACCTGGATGACATATTCGGTGGTTTTGTGTCAAGCACAATAGTGAAAATTTGTGTTACTTTCAACTAGACTCATTTAAGACTATTTAATTTTATATTTTGATTTTTACTTTCTTCTATCTTTACAAGAAGAAAGTATTGGATTCATGAAAATTTTCGACTTCCGGTTTCCGACGGATTTATACGTTTTAGAAGGTCCTGAACACGATTTGACCATTTTTAGAAAATGTCTGTCTGTGAGTCTGACTGTCTGTCTATATGGGACAAAAATTTTGTGGGCGCTCTATCTCAAGAACTAATGCACGAAATTTAATAAAACTTTATATTTAGTTAGTTCCTGATATAAATGGGTGCTGATTAGTTTTTGGTGAAAATCGCCCGACAGGTGGCGCTGCCATGCTGCATTTTTTGCGATTTCCGCAGTAGATCTATCTCAAGAACTGATGCACTTATTTTCATCAAACTTCAGGTTCAGTTAAACCTTGATATAAATAGACGCTGATTACGTTTTGGTGTAGATATACCAACAGGGGGCGCTGCTATACCACTTTTTTCTCGAATTTTACGATAGCTATATCTCAAGAACGAATGCACGGAATTTCATCAAACGTCAGGTTCAGTTAGACCTTGACAGAAATAGATGCTGATTACGTTTTGGTGCAGCTATCCCAACAGGTGGCGCTGCTATACCACTTTTTTCTCGATTTTTACGATAGCTGTATCTCAAGAACTGACGCACGGAATTTCATCAGATTCTGTTATACCTTGACATAAAAAGATGCTGCTTATGTTTTGGTATAAATTGCCCAATAGGTGGCGCTGCTATGCTACCTTTTTTCATTATCACGATAACTATATCTCAAGAACTAATGCACAGATTTTCACCAAACTTCAGATTCAGTTAGACGTTGACATAATTTGTTGTTGATTAGGTTTTGGTCTAAATCTCCCAACAGGTGGCGCTGCTATGCTGCATTTTGCAGGATTTCCACGATTTTAGCAATAGTCATATCTCAAGAACTAATGCACGGAATTTAATAAAACTTTAGATTCAGTTAGTGCTGATTCTTTTTAGTGTAGGCGAAATCTTTGTGAGATAGAAGAAAGTTTTGGGATTGGCACATCAGACTAGTTTACAAATTATAACTGTTCTTTATTAGCAACGAATTTTATTGAATTTAAAAATACATTTCTCAGTAGTATTTACCTTAATTTCCGGTCTATAATCATATTTCGACCCAGAAATTTTATTTTATAAAATGTAATTTACTAAATCGCTGTAAACACTTGACTTCATTTATAAAATAAAATTTCTGGGTCGCAACATGATTGTTTGATCGCGGATTATAGGCCAGAAATTACGGTAATAAATACAGCATATTATTTTGAAAAGTGGTGTAAAATAAAGCATTAGTTTCGACTTAAAACAAATAAAAATTATAAGTAAAATGCCTTAAAATTTTTTCGAATCTTTAAATTTTCTGACTCAAGATCCCGCACAGTCCGATTGATTATCTTTCTTTGCATCCACACTTGAAGGGGGCGGGGCAAGAAAGTGCTAAGCCCCATTTTTGAACTTCTGAGATATTTCAATTTGAAAATTTGATCCAATACTCAAATCAAGATATATAACATAAAGTTTTTTCGCCAATGTCTTAGTAACATTTGAGATATTCTGAGTAACAATATGGTATCTCTATTATAAAGGACAAACGTGTCCGTGCGTAACGCTGACGTCATTTTGCGAATGGCAACACTTGACGATGGAATTTCGGTTTTAGGATTTTTGCTACTGCAATGTTTTTAATTTCTAAACATCGCGCATTTTTTTTTTTTTTACCGTTGTATAGGGAATAAAATCTACTTTCGAATGCAATTTATTTTAAAACTGTATCTTAATTTAGTGATTTATTATAGCATTTAAATTAAATTTCAAGCACGTCTTTTTTTTTTTTTTAATCTATCTCTATCGCTTGCAGACGATTACAAAATATTAATCCATTTCCTTGTTAAACAATATAAAAGTTCAGTTTTGTTTCCAGCTAATTTTCCATAATGGAATTAAAACTTCATTAAGCAATAAATAAAATAGTATAAATAAAACACAAGTTTAACAGACATGTAATTGAAATAAGCGCTTAAAACCGCTAAAATTATCAGAATAAGAAAAACTGCTGTATATAACGAAATTTTTAACGATTTCTTCTACTATTAACTTCTACCCAGAGACCAATACGGTTTTACCACGTTTCATAAATTTCAAAATTTTATTTGAATACATAATTTTGACATATTTCATATAAAAATGCTCTTTGGTGTTGTTATGAGACAAACTAAAAAAAAAATTATTAAAAGTAAAACATCTATTAAGAGTTTTCAATAAAAAAAAATAATAAATGCTTTTCACCTATATCCTCTATCCCGGGAAGCCCGGGTTCGATGCCCTAGTTACTTTAATGATATTACTAACGTTCTTTGTAAATTAGCTATCTTCATTGGGGGTATAAATATCTGGGGCAAAAGCGAAACCTGGGACATGTGCTGCCACCAAGTGACATTAGAAACGAATTATATGTAGGATATTATAACTTACAATATTAAGCAACAGATTACAATTAAATATTACTTAAAACAACATCAATGTCTAAAAACATATATCCACCAATTTATAAAATGTCTTTACTTAAGGTGTTTTAATATACAAATCTGTATTTTCACATTGAAAAACCTAGCGCTTTCGAGCTAACTTTAGCTCGTCTCCAGGGTTACAAATCACAATTCAGATCAACAATCACAATTCAGATTACAGTGTTACATTTATTTTACCAAAAATGTGGCTTGGCACTTTCTTGCCCCGACCCCCTCAATTATTTTGTGCTAAAATGTAAAATTGAGTCACTACTGCCCGATGAGTGGGATTTTTTAATTCAGGATGCGACCACATTCAGAAGAGAATTATTCCCCTTACTTAAGACTTAATAATACAAATAGTACTATTAAAAAAAAGTAGTGGTAGCATTCTGAATAAATAAAAAGCCCGCCAATAAGGTAACACTATACATATATTTTTTACGTTTGTTATCGCTAAGATCAGAGTTGGTGCAAATGTGTATTTTCAGCATGCGTGTTATAACAACTAAATTAACACAGATAAATGCCAAAGGCTTCGCGGGCCACAGAAAAATTGTCGGCGGGACAGTTGAGGCCCGCGGGCTATGTGTTTGACATGCCTGATTTACAGGGACACGCCAAAGATTTCGTATACAGTAATGTATCCGAAATACTCTCGATTAGCGATAATTGCTCGCAGGTTCATCAAAAGATTCTTTTTGTGGAATTTAAAGTGCAAATGATTCATTCATTTATGTTTGTAAAAATAAAATCATATTCAACGCCATGCAAGTAACTGGATATATGGCCGCTTATGGATGATAATTTCTGGAATTATGATTTCGGTAGTTAAGCATATTTTAGCCTGAAATAAAATTTAGCTTAATATGTGAGTATATAAAAATCTGTAGGTAATATACAGGACTACACAAAATAATTCAAGTATGTTTGCGTCTATTGGTAGAAATTGCTGAATTTTCAACCTATTATGCGTTTTCTTACTAAACTGAATTTCAGAATACTATGTAGAATATATACAAATCTAGAGATCAAATACAGGGCTGCACAAAATAATTTGAATACTTTTCCGACTTTGGACGGTAAATGCTGAAATCTGGTTTTCAAATGTGTTATGTATTTTCTAAAATGTTTTTTTTATGTATGTTATTTACCTTATTAAACAGAGATGTTTTATTAACGTATTTGGGAAGTGTTGGAGAAAGTTTCATAATCTATGCTTGACACAGGATTTTTCTTACCTTGTTGAATTTTTAAATCGTTCAGTCCATTTTAGATGAATTAACATTCTGTATGAATGTTAATCATACTGAATATAAAGGCATTAGTTCAAATGTTATTAAGAAAAAGAAATACCATGCGGAATTAATTATGTACCAACTATTTATAGCCAAAGCACTACTATGTACCAACTACTATGTAGTTTTAATTATATAATACTTATGTTAATTATGTAGGAGATTTATCATTCACTATTAAAATCCAAAGCAGTCGATCTTTTTACCTCATATGTAGCAACGGTGTCACTACCAAGAAATGACAAATGCGTCACATCCTCTAAGAATCATCATAGCGGATATAGGTCTCCGGAATAAAATAAAAATAATAAAATAAAGACCATTTTAAGGCTGGAATAATACACAGAAACAAGTGAAGAATTCACTCCCTTGCTGAAATCTGTTTGCTAAAACTCCATGAAGTTAAATGATGAAAAGTTGTTCTCATATACATTTCGTAGTACAAAGTTTGTGTTTCATCTTCGTGCATATCATTCATTCTCAGCAACGTAAGTTATTTATCCCTTTTTTTTCAATTCCTACTATTAGCTCACACTCTCTCTGTATTTATATATCTTGTTCAAATTTTCAATCGTTAATAAAATATTTTCTATTCATCCATTCAAGTTCAAATACATTTTTTTAAACTTGTCGTGGATGACACTGGATGTTAATACAATTTTTTCAAATATTAATTCATTGATTAAATTAAATTAATTAATTTTAGTTTTATATGGGAGAAAAAAAAATCTCCCATTGTTTTCATAAATGAAATGAAATATTTTCCTCAAATTAGTGATGCCACAAAAATAAAATACCGCAACCATGATTATAGAAAAATGTTCAATAAAAATAACGTGGGACATTAATGCTGCACGGGTTTATTTTATATATTTATGATTAAAAAGCAAAATTCAAATTCAAATGCTCTAAAGGAAATTCGCTTTCTATTTTGCCACTTAATATTGTGATTCTGTCATAAGTATATACAAATTTATATTAATTGTAATTATTTAATAAAAAGTAACTAAAATAAAATTTTTCTTTGTTGACCTAAGTAGGAATGGACTTAAAAAAATTTATTTTTATATTCATCAGTAATTGACCAGTCACCAGTAATTGACCAGTATAACATAAAAACTGCAGAAAACAGAAATTAATGGGTATACATTCTGACTTGGGTTGTTAGAGAACATAGCTAACATCCAAAGAAATGTATCTTTACAAGTTATAATTGCAGTTGAAGATGTGCTTGAAGATTAGCGTGCGAAAATTAGAAATATGTTTACTTTTCTATTTAGTTTGTGAATTATTGTGTTTTAAATGTTTTCTGACTTTTGTATCCCCCAGTATACGTGTCTTTTACCAGCAGTTTTAAATACGAACATTCATATTGTGATTTTTACACCGAAACAGAAGTGGTCAATTACTGGTGCAATCTCATTTTCTAATTAATGCCGTAAATAATTAAATTCTAGAAAAGAAAATGAGAAAATGTTTCCGGAATATGAATCCAAATACTTTAATTAGTATATATAGGGATGACTTCAGAAAAATGTGCTAATAATTTTATTAGAAAAAAAATAACTTGAAGAAATTTCCACTAAATGGCGAATTACTGGCACACGCACCCTAGATCAAACTTGAAGCGTGTGACCAGACATCAGGGAAGAAAAACCGAGATTCAATGGGGCTTGCAGCACTCCCCCCCCCCCCCCCCCCACCTCCGCTCTTGCTCTTTTGGGCGAGAGGGGGAGGACAGTTTTCGAATGTTGATGAACAAATTTGGAAAAGGCATTAATAATTTCAAAAAACATTTTCTTTAAAACTGCTGCTCATTAATTCTTAAAGATATATAGCTGGAAAAATGATTATTTATACATCCCAATATTTACAAATAAATATATACATATACACACATATATATATATATATATATTTATTTATTTACATGTAAATATATTTTTCAATTGAAAAGTGTTTACACTAGATTAATTTTTAACACAATTATTCAAATTGGTAAAGAAATCATATGAGTTGTAATTTTCCAACTGGACGAAAAATGTTCGGGCCAGGATTCGAACCTGGGATCTATTGGCTGAAGCTGCTAAGCAGATGCTATGATCAATAAGGTTAACTGGATGAATTATGCTCTCCAGATTCGATCGGGATAGCTCAGTTGGTGCATGGCAGCTTCAGCCAAGAGATCCCAGGTTCGAATCCTGGCCCGGACATTTTTCGTCCAGTTGAAAAATTACAACTCATATGAAAAGTGTTTGCAAATATTATTATTTGGGCTTTATCCGGCAACAGTAATCCGGCAACAGTAGGTAAAAAAAACGTCTCTTTCAGACTATGAGTTAAATATCTATACAAATAATGAAATTTTTAATAAAAATTGGAAAAAACTATAAAAATTAGCCAAATAATAATAATAATAATAATAATAATAACAATAATAATCAGCGATTGGACACTGTGCATCACAATCTTGTCACGCATAAACCTGCAAAAGATGGTTAAATTGCTCTGCATAGTTTTGGATTCTATAAAACTTATTTAATAAAACTATTTTGACCGATTTCAACATTAAATAGTCCTTAAAATAATTCTTCAATTTAAAAACTGCCTTCTTCAACGTGTTTATCATACATTTTTCTATAAAACTACCAGTGTTCATGTTTTTATGTGCAATACTACTTACAGTATAAACCGAGAAAGTGAAAAGGTCAAGTTAAAATTAATTACGGCAGTAGCATTGTTACTGTTTTTTTTAATAGAAAGATACTATTTAATACTAATTATATTAATTCCTGAATAATTGTTTTAATAGAGAGAGATACTATTTAAAACTAATTATACTAATTCCTGAATAATCGGAGTACCATTTTTTAAAATTAGCAAGGAAAATTTTGTCTATAATTAGAGCATTAGTTGTTTGAATCTAACTTGGAGTTACCAATAAGATCTAGCACTACTCTAAATACCGTAGATAAATATTTTGGTTATCAAAAATGCTTAATAAACAAGAAAGAAAAATCATGCATAAAACACAGATTATGAAACCCTTTCCAACACTTCCAGAATACTTTAACAAACCTTCGCTGTTTAATAAGATAAATAAGATACGTAGTAAGTAAACATTTTAGAAAGGCATAAAACATTTGAAAACGAGATTTCTGCAATTACCGTCCATAGGCAGAAAAGTACTCCAATTCTTATGTGCAGCTCTGTATATAATCTATAGATTTGTACACACTCCATATAAAATGCTACAATTTAGTTTAGTAAGAAAAAGCATAACACAGTTGAAAATTCACCTTCAATATTTTCTACCATTAGACGGAAACATATTTGAATTATTTCGTACAGCTCTGTATATAACCTTAAGATTTTTATACACGTCACATATTAAGCTAAAGTTTAATTCAGACAGTAACACGCTAAAAACTACTGAAATCACACTTCCAGAAATTATCATACATAGTCGGCCATGTATGCAGTTATTTGCGTGGCCCTGTATATGATTTTATGTATATTCTGAAAACACCTCTTAGTATACTAAACATGGTTCACGTTTAAAATGCATAGCTCGATTAAAAACCCTGTTTAATCAATTTACGCTCATACACAGTAATGTTTACGAATTCTTTTGTGTAGACCTGTATATGACCTATAGCATTTATACGCACCACATAGTATGCAAAAATTTAGTTAAACTTAAAAACGCATACCATAACTGAAAACGAGCTTTCAGCAGTCATCCCTAATAGACAATACTTCGGATACAGTGTTGTATCAGAAATTCTTTGTGTGTCCCTGTAAATGAACGATAAATGCGATGCACATCATATTCTACTGCAAGTATCTTGTAGAAACCTTCAGTAATGTGTATCAATTTCATAATGTTTGAAATAGTGCAACATAATTAAAGTACGCTGCAAATTTTTTTTCTGGTAGAACATTATCGAATACCTTTGTGTGGCCCTGTAAATGAATGATAGATGTTTTACACTAGATATTCTACAGAAAGCATGTAGTGCACCTCAGAAGCTGATATCGATTTGATTATGTTTGTAATAATGTAAAATGATTCAAATGCACCGCAAACGATTTCCCCCCATAGAATATAATATAGCATAATTCTATTATTCTAACTATATAATAATTCTAACTATATAAGTGCTACACGTACCATATTCGATTATTTGATAGTAAGCATCTTCTAGTGAACTTCAGTTATGTATATCAATTTCAATATATTTGAAATATTGTAACATCATTAAAATACATTGCAAAGGATTTTACCCCCATAGACCATAATGTACCGGTATTCTTTCAAGTGCACCTCTTTAAGTGAAGTGTAAGCTCTACATAGTTCATTTTCAATACCGAACATGTTATTGTTCGGTATTGAAATAACAATCCCCCATCAATAACATAGATCAATTGCATGGTGACAGGCAGGTATAACAGTTTTTCGCAAGTTAAAATGTGTTCAGTTATTTTTAATTATCCTGCCCAGGGCCCGACTTAGACTATCTGGGGCCCCGGGGCAAGCATCATTCTGGGGCGCCCCCTTCTATCTGCCCGTAGAAATAGTTTGGGAATTATGTTGAAGTGACTAGTATTAAACTTCATACCTATTGTATGTATACATAAATTTCGATCCAAGTACTATTTACATCTGTATACAGGGTATCACAAGAAAGATGGTCACAAATTTAACAGATAGCAGAACACTATTTTTTTTGTATAGGAATATAACAACTCATATGAGCTTCTGAAGTGTAAATACAGGTCTTTCAGTCACTCTTGGTTATTTGTAATAATATAAAATTTTCTACCACATTATAAAATTTAATCTTTGTATTGCATCAGCATGCATTTGGGTGATTCCATAATATGGAAAAACAAGTGAAGGCATGCACTTATACTAATAGTAACACATTTCAACACTCGTTATGTTGTTACTTCATTCCTCATGCTCTGTAAAGTACTTTTGTATAAAATTTTATAACAATAGTTTTATGATGATGTAGATTGTTCCTTTTTGGGGAAGAGGGGACATGGGGCACAGGAAGCAGATTGTGGAAGTGGAGGGCTACACTCCCTTCCTAAATCTTTGAAAATGTAAGAATTTTGGTCACTTTTGGCCAATTTGAACAATTTTGCACCCTTTTAACAAAAATCCTGATTAAGCCCAGAGGGGGGGAGGGCTCTCAAATGGGGGGCCCGGGGCAGTTGGGCATGCCCCTGCATAAGTCGGGCCCTGATCCTGCCAATATTTTTTTCCCGAGTTGCGAGCAAAATCCTTTGCATCCACACATTGCCGGTTTTTCTTTCTCTCATTTAGTGAGACACTTCGCATTTTAAGTAAACTCCTGCATGCGGAAAATTTTTCTTCTTTCTTCTGACATTTTCTTTTTAGCATCTTGTTTTATTTAGTTTTTTCGGCAAATGTGTGGCGTGACATCTCTATAATAAAACCGTAAGTCATGTGACTGTCATCAACAATTCAGGGACGCCCGCTTCACTTTTTCATATGCCAGGCGGCCATTTTTATTCAAAATTATTTTTTTTTGAATAAAACTGCATAAAAGTTACATTTTTAGAAAGATCGTTAAAAAAAAAATTAATATTTGAGAGATGATTTACGTTCAATTATGTATGCATTCTGCAATAACTTCAGTTTAAATTAGGTTCGCAGTTCAAATTCTCTATCCATGAAAGTAAACAAAAAAAAAAAAAAGATTAATTCGTTGTGAACGTTTAAAATATTAAACCATGAATTTTTGGACCGCTGCCTGGTGTAAAAAAATAATCCGCACCAGTGAGACAGTCAATGTTTACCATAATTCTGTTCTATACAACCCAACTTCCTTCCGGATCCGCATGACGTAAGTTGAACTCATGTAATAATATTTAATGGATCAAATTTCGAAACGAATTGTCAGCTTTTATTTTTCGCGTGTGCAAATTAGAAACGATACTTTAATTTTGAAATCAAATGTTTTGATTTATGATATTTTTCTTATTTATCTATTTTCTATTTTAAAGAAAAATGTGAACGTCATGTATTTTAAATTGGAACAGCTGTCACGGACGCACCGGGGTTGGCGCGATTTTTGTTTTGTGCCATTTTGGCGAGAAAATCCCATTTTCAGGTACTTATTAGAGATTACTAAAACAGTATGTACTTTTGTTTTATTATGAAATAGTTTATTTTATATTAAAAAATACACAATTTTATTATAAAACACACACAATGATTAATTTATTATAAAGTGAGTTAAGCGGTTTTTGTCAAGAAAGATGAAATACATAACAAAAAATATGCGAAATACTACCACGATCGCAAAAGTTCTTCATTTGTCTATTAGATTTTTCAGGTTTGGCGATGGATTAAGGAAAAAAATAAATTATGAATAAAAATAATTTGTTACAATGCTTAACATACATTTAAGAGCGACCAAACTGGTCGCCAGTGGCGGCTAGTAATAAATGAATTGACTATATACATTGTGTTGAAAATGGCATGTTGCGCGGCGGTGGTGATGACTTTTTCAAGCAGTTCTGTTATATATTGTATGGTTTTTCATCGTCTAATGTAGCATGTGGCTAATAATTATGATTATGAATATGTTTTTTATATTGTTTTAATATTCAACGTTTTTAAGTTCCAACATCAAAGACCTGATGTGATTTTAAATAAAATTAAGAAAAGCTAACGCTGTTTTGAACCGTTTAATCGGCTGGTATAATGATACATTCCACTGCATATTACTCTGCTCTAGTCCGAGTTTAAGCTACCTTAACCTCCACGACTGTCACATGGCAATCCGAGTATATTTACGCGAACATTGATAGACATTTAGAACATTGACAGACAGACAGACAAACCGAATTCATAAACACTCTTCAAATATGTTGGAAAGTGTTAATAAAAATGGAAAAACTAATAAATTGCAGTAATTTTGCATTGAATTTCAGTGTGTCCCCCTCCTGATTTCCCACGTTATGGAGATTACTATCCAAAGCAGAATAATTACCAGCCGGGAGACAAAGTGACTTACAACTGTACAGAAAGTTACACTCTCATGGGAAAAGGAACGAGCAAGTGCAAATCTAACGGAGATTGGTCAAATCCTTCTCCTTTCTGTGGTAAGTATCAAAAGTATTTGTAAATTTTAATAGCCACTCCAAAAATTATGTAATGTGAAATTTAAAAAAAAACAAAAAAAAACAAAAACAAAAAAAACACGCTTTCATTAAAATGCACAAAAATGTAGAAAAAAAATGTATTTTTTAAATGCACTACAAAAATGCGCGGAGTTTAAATTAAATTGCGGTGAGCTCGATTATGGAATATTAATGGATTTAAATGGGAATTTCGCCAAATTAGCCAGCTATCGCCAAGTTGGCTTCATACATGGTAACTTATTTTTGTTGCCAAATTTGGCGATATTTCGTCAAGTTGTTCATCATTTGGCGCTATTATGGTAACCTTGCCATTAGTACTTTGCAAAAAATACTCGTTGAAGCTGGTACAAGTCCCGCAGTGGCGCGGGCGAATAAGCTCGGTTCCCGTAAGATCACCGAAAGTGAAGCAGCATCGACCGTGGTCACTGCTTGGGGAGTGACAATCCTCTCTCTACTGCGGCTGCTGTGGGACCGTGTACGTTAATGGGAGCTGGTGCACGTAAAATCTGTTCGTGGCTCCCAAGTTTAGAATAAGCGTTACCTCTGGGGGTGCCAATTCAGGTGCAGGTCTCTCATCCACTTACAACAACACTATTTCTACTTGTGTCAAACGACATCTTTTTAAAAAAAAAGATTTCGATGTATGGTTATTTTATTGGCAATTTTTAGATTAAAACAAAAGCAATCTCAAATCTTTTTTAATACATTGAAGACTTATTTTTATACTTATTAGCTTTAAAAATTACAAGTAAAATAAACACAAATCAAAATCAAAACTTTAAAGGTGTCATTTGACATCGTTAGAAATAGTGTTAAGCAAATTTAAGATATTTTAATCATAACTAAGAGTGACATGCGCAATTTTGAAAAAAAAAGAAAAAAGGAAAAGAAAGAAAGTGTTAGTTACATACCTACTAGTTACATCTGTTCTATTTATATGGCATCTTTTATCCTTTAATCTATTTATTTTCTAAATTTTCTTTAAAAATATTATGTATGTTAGTTCATTTCTGGTTACCTTATGGTGAAATTATAGTTTCATTTTTCACAGGTGATCACAACACCATTGATAAAAGAACAGCAGAATTAAAAACATTTTACTCAATCACAGGCACTTTTGAAGATAGTTCGTGGCCAATTGCACAACTTTTCCGTGATAGTTATATCCGTAGTAGACATATGGAATTTTTCCATGGCGGTGGAGCTTGGATTTTCTCATAGTCCATTGACACTTTGACATAAGCCATAAATTTGTAATGCATCCTAGAATTACTTTTTCGCATCAGGGCTCAAAATCCATAGGGATTTTTTCCACCATAGTCATATCTTTTTCGTGCATGAACTGAAAATCCATTGGGATAAGCTGAGATTTTCCCGCTGCAGGACAACTATCCTGCCGACTTTAAAAATATGTAAAGATTTTGTTTGTGAAAGGAGTTGACTCGGGATGTCATTGCAGATCACACTCATTTATTAATCCAGTTCATGCTACATCCAGAGAGTGGGAGTTCGAAGAGGCCCCGAGAACCATACTATTTCTGGAAGTTCCTACATGGCTTCGGTGGGATGCACGACAGTTTTGATAAGAATTTAGGATATTTTCCAGCAGAGAGCCAACTAATCAAATATAGGCATGAACTTATTTTTAATTGGATATAAGCCTTGATTACTGTGGGCTTATGATGCAATAAGTCTTGTCCCAGTTGCATCGACAACAATAATTTCTAAATTTAATGTTAATAGTTATTTATGATCTTAAATGTAATGAGAAATGCCAGACAGACAAAAGTAATTAGGATTTATGACATAAAATGTACTCGCCAATTTCTTATTTTGACAGTAATTTGAATTTGTGTTCTAAAATTGATTAAACTTTATGATCTAAATGTAATTCTGGATTTCTTACTTTGACATTAATTATATTTTATCTTCTGAACATAATTATTTAGTTTGAATTTATTAGATGAGTATAATAACTGTCATGTTGATGAGAGTGATTAGAATTTATAGTTTTGAGATAATGTGATTAGAAATTATAGCTTTGAGTAATCATCCAATAAAAGCATGCCAATCGACTTCTATTTGGGGAAATTACATTCACCAACATTAATCACGGTTAACGATGTTTACAATAGATAATTTATTTTCTTATGATTTCATACACACACACACACACACACATATATATATATATATATATATATATATATATATATATATACAGGGTGATTATAAAAAAACTATCCCGACATTTGGGCCCCTAACTATCATACCATTCACAGAAACTGAATGAAATTTTGGCAAAAGATATTTTGAGGTATGTGCTCAAGAATGATATGAAAAACAACAGTGTCACTCAAAGAGTTACGGTTACAGTGAGAAAATTTCGAAAAAATCAAATGGCAACTTGTATTGGAATGTGATCTCCATTGTGAAAAACCCTAAATAGCGTTGGAACGGCAACTGTAGCATGAAAATCACCGGCGGTGCGACACTTTGCATGCGGCTGATGGTGGATAGCCCTACAGCACGTATCAGGGCAATAGGAATCTCTTGAATCGCAGTTCTGATGGCATCTTTCAAATCAGATGCAGTTTGAGGATGAAACTGATACACTTTGGATTTCAGATATCCCCACAGCCAGAAATTCATTGGTGTCAGATCAGGAGACATTGGTGACCACGGAAACGGGAAATGACGGGAGATAACTCTGTCACCAAACTGTTGAGTTAAGACACGTTTGACTGAAGACCCGACATGTGGAGGAGCGCCATCTTGCATCCACACAACTTCAGATAGAGCATTTTGCCGTTGCAATGCGGGAATCGCGTAATGAGTTAACATGTCCAGATAGCGATCACTCGTTACTGTACACGTTTGCAGATTACCGGCAGTATCCTGTTCAAACCAGTAAGGGCCGACGGTGAACGTACTCGTTATACCACACCACACAGTCACTTTTTCCTCGTGTAATGGACGTGCATGCACATCATGTGGATTATTCTCTGCCCAGTGCACACAATTTTTCGAATTCACGTTACCAGTTAACGAGAAATGCGCCTCATCTGTCCACAGAATGCGTAAAGGCCAGCTGCTATCTTCATCGTACCTGATAAGGAATTTATTTGCAAAATCCGGCCGTAATTGATAGTCTCCCGCTTCCAACATCTGGACACGCTGGAATCGATACGGAAACATGTTTAGAACAGAGCGCAGAATCTTGCGTACAGTTGAATTCGGCAGATCCAGAACACGTGAAACACCGCGTGCAGTTGCGGGACGAACTGTACTTATCGTCTGATGGACTTCTGCAACAGCTTCCACAGGAACGGAAGGTCGTCCAGACCGAGGTCGATCGCATGTGCAACCAGTTTCTTCAAATTTATGAATCAAGTCCCGTACAGCTTTGACAGTGCACGGGCCTCGCCGTAATCCATGGTTTCTGCGGTGAACACGCAATGTCTCTGCGGCATTTTGTCCATTCAGGTAATAAATCTTTACGATTTCCCCACGTTCTTTCCCTGAAAGCGGCATCTTGTTCGGAATGGCAGAAAGGAACATACGCGGAAAAATAAATAGTTCTCGCCAATTCAACAAGTTTGCCAGCTAGTTTTACAATTTACCAAAATACCACAGTTAGAAAATGTAATATAGTTATTTGTAAAAAGTTTGATAATATTCCCAATTAGATTTGTAACTTTCGCCAAGTCTATTAAAAATAGAGAGTATATTATAGTTTTTATTAAAGTTTTATACAAATTTGCCAAATAAGAGTTTGTAAATTTGCCAAGTGTAATAGCATTCACAAACGTGTGGTGGGGAGGCTCCCCCCTGTCTCCCCCCCTTAGCGAGGCCCCTGACTATTGGTATACGATTAATCAACAAATCGCAATTTCTTTACAGTGTATCAAATCACCTTATTAGTGACAGTAACATAATCTGTAAAAAAGTTCGGTAATACCAAATGGTGGATGATTCATCTCTGTGATGTTTCACAAAGGATTTTCAGAAATCAGAATTTTACATTTTACATTTATTTTATTTTTACAAACGAGTTTTACTTTTAACTATATTTAAAAACAATTACTTGTCTCATCTTTGATTACAGATCTCAAAGCTCAAATAAAGAGCACAACTACCATCAACATGAAGGGTCTGCCTGTTTATAGCCCCCAATTTGCTGATGGGAACACGAGTTCTTGCTCTTCATTCATGACTGGAGAATCCATAACAATAACCCTCGATAAGCCTGGATCAATGTATGCAGTCCGGATGCTTTTTAAAAGAGGTTTGTTTTGCTGATATTTTTAATCCTATATTCCAGGACCGGATCGGATGTACTTGACTTTAATATCCCCCCCCCCCCTAAATGCCCTAAAAATGATGCAAAATATATCTTTATTTATTGATTTATTTATTTTAAAGTCCCCTCAAAATAATGCTTTATTTATCCATATGAAATGGTCCAGAACTTGTTCCTCAACCATAAAGAAAAAAATCCCTGACGGCTCGGCCTACAGGTACAGGTAGATTTCGAAGACGCAGACCGTGGGGTGCCTGTTTATTGTGAATTGCAGAAGAAATGACCTTTTTGCCATGATGCGGCAGTTGGGACCGCCCACTTCGAAATCTAAATATGTTTGTAGGCGGAGCCGCCGGGGATTTTTTTGTTTTTATCATATGTATTATTTCTGTTATCAACATCCCTTTTTCTAAGAAAATACGAAACGTAGACGACGAATGAGATGCCATATGAAAGGATTTCGAACAGGCTTCTGACATAGCATATTTACATTTCTTTAAAACATGTTTTTTGATTAAAATTTGCTGTTAATTAAAAATTAAATCGACATTGTTTTCATAAGATGAAATGAAAGGTTTTTCTCGAATCAGTGTTGCCACAAAAATGAAATACTGCATTATTAGATGACATCGTCCTATAATGCAATTAAAATACGATTGTTAATTAACTTCTTGCGTATACTTTTTGAAAAAACATCGAGCTTTTAATCGGGTTTTTATTTAATTTTTACGCGTGTGTCAGCTATTGTTTATTTATTTTTTTGTTTTTGTTTAATCATGGCTGTATATATGCGTACTGTATCGGAGCACCAGTAGATTATGTAATTTAAAGATTATCTTCCATTTAGATATGCAGTTCACTAAGATTCACAAAAATTGTAAGTATTTATTTTTTAATATTTCATTAAGCTGTTAATATGCCAGCGAAGTCTGACGTCACTTAAATGGCTGCTGGACCACAAAGTTTGAACATCACATGCTTAAGTTCCCATAGGCTTGAAAAAAAGTGGTGTACCAAATATTGATTTATGTATTTAAGGCATTTCTAGAACAGTTTTGAAAAATCTGAGGAAATGCTTTCGTATGAATTCCCTAAATTCCCAAATTCAGTATTTCAATTTTTTTATAATTCGTTTTTTTACTTACCCATCATACGTAGTATAGGGTAAGTCTTGTAATCGTTTTGAAAATCGAAAATTTTTTTTTGACGGATTTACACGTTTCAGACACTGGAGATTCCGAAAAACATATTTTTAGAAAAAAAAATTTGCCGTCCGTCTGTGTGTCTGTAAACGCTCTATCTCCCGAAAATATTGAGATAGAGACTAGCAATTTGGTATGTACTTAGTATGTAATAATGGGAAGAAGCCTATTTCATTTCAATAACCTCGATTAACCGGAACTATTTTTTTCGGACTCTCGAAATATTCGTTCTGATAAAAGGTATATAAAAATTTTCGAAATTGTTTATTTTAAGAAATGAATATAAAAGACAATAAAAAAACATAAATTTTACATAAAGCATGAAGTCGATCGGATAATTAGTTGCCGAGATATTTGGAATCCTATTTTCCACACTCTTCGATTTTTCATGACCCTGTATTTAATTCAAATTTCACTTTAAAGAAATATTTTAATTGGAAATTTGACGCTTAATCAGATGCAATAAACTGCTAGTTAATAGGATTATTATTTTTGGAGTTATAAGGAAAAACCTCTTTCAAGCAATTCAGTAATCGAGCCTTTAAAGTTTATGACGTCATCAAGCCACGATTTTATTTGAATTGCAATGCATTTGATAAGTAGTTTGCACATTTTTATTTTAATATTTTACATTATGCATATCCATGATGGGTAAGTATTACGGTGGCCCCCAACGACTAGTTTTTCAGTATAGGGGTCTTGGTAACCTAGAGAAATGACCTTGGCGAGAGAAGAAAATTTTACAAAAAAAATTTCTGGCAATCTATTCCCGTTTTCTTATACATAAGCAATCACCATATATAGGATTTCCGTTGTCAATATACTTTTTTCTATGCACATACAAAACACGCAACGATGGGAACAGATGTGTTACACTCACGCATCGATTTTTGGCGACTTTTCGATTGTTGCGATTTTCAAGTCCGCGCCAAACCAATAACTTAATACAATAGACAGGTTACCACGAAAGGAAAAAATCCCTAACATTTGGCGACGTTTTTCCTTTTTATAATCGATCAGAAAAAAACAAAAAAAAAACGGTGCGTGAGTGTAAGACATCATAGCCCAATGAAGAATGACGTATCATTCGAAAAGTTTTTGAACAAGTTTCTGAGATAGTACACCCACATTTCGTTAAAACGCGTTGTTTGAGTTAAAAAAATCAGTTAATTAAAAATTAGGGCTAAAACGTACCAGGAACTAATCTCAAAGATTGCAGTGCGAAAGCTTCGCACGGGTCCTTCTGGTTTATTTATTTATTTGCTGTAAGGGTTGGTCGTATAAAAAACTTATCAATATAAAAGTTTTAGATAATATTAAGAGGATTTATAATAAATTTAAGCGAATTTGATATCTTGTGAATAGACGAAGTTATGATTTTTTTTCTTCTTAAACCCCTATCCCCTCCACCCCCCTTGAAGCCATTTTTAATGATATCAAAGATCTGTTATACATAAATTTTCGGCCATTTTCCTAGAAGTAATAATAACTAAACGTATTCGATACGTATCATAATTAAGAAGTTATGGGTTTTTTCTGTTTTCGAAACCCCCTCCCCCCCCCCCCTTCTCTGGATTCGATTTTGCCCATTAACGAACTTGACCGAGATTTTATACCCCTTGATTTTCTGTATCAGTTTGGAATAGATTTGTGCAAAATTATTAAAGTTATCGTGTCCATAAAAAAGTGACATAGATAGATAGATAGATAGATAAAGTTTTGAACTGGGGGTGGTTTTGGGTTCTGGCAGTCCTGATCGGCGTAGATCTGCAAAAAAATTTCAGAAATTCCAACATAGGGGAGAATGTAATAGGTAGTATTTCTTACGAAATCTACCTAAAATCGTATTTTGCATGCTACACACACCATATATATTGACAGTTCTGAACAGCTGTTCAGAAAAAAAGTGGAACAATATTTAACAGTGTTCAACAGTAAAAATTGAACACTGTTAAAAATTTTGTGCTGAGCCATACCAACTTTTGGTGTTGCAGTAGCTGCAACCTTAAAGGGTCATAGGAGTTTTAAATCGGAAAAAAATTACCATTTTCGACATTTAATATCTTAAAATTTATATAATTAAAAAAAAAACAATTTTAGGAGAGATGAAAGATATACGTATACTCTTTCGTTTCAGATATTTATAAAATAAAAATATGCAGAGCTAATAATTATAGTTCGGGGGGGGGGGCTTGTCAAAATGTCAGACATTTGTCGAACAGAAAATTGGCATAATATCTTACGCGCAGGATTAAAAAAAAACAAAGAAAAAAAAACATATAGAATAAAATTTTTGGTGACTAATTATACTTCAGAATGTAAGAAATACGCTGAATCTAAATAAATTTTTATTTAAAGCATATTTATATTTTTAATATAAAGTTGTATTTAGCTTATGCCAAATGTTTCAACATTATAACAATAAAAAAAAAAAAAAATTATGTACAATTTATGCAGACTAGCATAATATATATCTTCTGAAAATTTTAGGAAAAAATATTGAAACGTTTTAGATCTATCCTGCGCGTTATGCTCAAAAACCTCATTTTGAAAAAAATATACATCAAAATTTTATTAGTAAACGTATTTCCATTTCGGGCGTTGTACATATTGGGGTATAACTGGAGTAATTGTACGAATTTTTTAACGCGGTTTGTTTTATAATGTTCAGAAAAGATTATCCTTTAATACATATATTTTTGAAAGTTTAAAAATCATATATTCAACCGGAGCTACAAATGTTGGAACGAGATTTTACCGTTTTATGACTGCAGCTACTATGCAGCACCAAAAGTTCGTACAACTCAGCACAAAATTTGTAACAATTTTATTTTAATTTCCATTTGTTAAGACATGGCGGCCATTTTTTGTATGATGGCGCTTACCCTTTTCGGCCAATTTAGTCTTTATCAGTAACTCTATCTCCTCAGCTCTAGTAAATCCCAAATTTTCGGAAACGGAAAACTGAACGAAACAAAAAAATCAACCAAAGAAGGTAATTATCATGAATATATCTGATTTGGGTCCTAATAATTTCAAACGATAACATATTGTCTTTTTAGGAATGTTATGATTTCATTTCATGGAAATGTTAATTCATCATCAGAAAGAAGCGTTACATTTTATTATTATTATTTTTCCAGGAGACATGGCATTTGAAATTGCAAGTGGATCCGTATCGTGTTCAACTTTTAGTAAATATGTCGGTATGTATAATACTCTTTAGTATTTTTTACACACTTAAGGGGAATCGAAACCCAAAAAATCTTTCAAAAATATCAAACTTAGTTTGTTGCGTTTTTTTTTTTTAATTATTTTTCGAAAAATACTTTATATTTTATCTCTACGATAATTAGAATCATTCAAATTATTACATTCTTCTATCTTTACAAGAAGAAAGTATTGGATTCATGAAAATTTTCTGTTTAAGGGTTTTAACGGATGTTTTAGAAGGTCCTAAACACAATTTGGCTATTTTTAGAAAATGTGTGTCTGTGAGTCTATGTCTGCCTGTAGATAAAAAAATTTGTGAGCATTCTACCTCAAGAACTAATGCACGGAATTTAATAAAACTTTAGATTCAGTTAAATCTTGATGTAAATTGGTGTAAATCGCCGAACAGGTAGCGCTGCTATGCTACATTTTTCACGATTTTCCCGATCGCTATATCTCAAGAACTAATGCGCAGAATTTCAACAAACTTCAGATTATGTTAGACCTCTGACATAAATAGATGCTGATTACGTTTTGGTGTAAATCTTCCAACAGGTACCGCTGCTATGGTGCATTTATAAGGGTATTATAGGTAAGGATTTATACGGTTTTAGCGATAGTCATATCACAAGAACTAATGCACGGAATTTGATAAAACTTTAGATTCAGATAGACCTTAATATAAATTGGTGATGATTTGGTTTTGATGTATATGAAACCTGTATGAAATAGAAGAAAGTTTTAGGATTGGCACATCCGACTAGGTTTTAACTCCATTGCGAATCTTGGATCCTGCTCATTTATCCTGTCAAGGGCTGTGTTTGCATGGCATGAATATTTAATTTTAATTCCAAACTACCAAATGTCACCCAGAATTTTTTAAATACAATTTTGGTATCATAATATGCATAAAGAAAAGCTTTTAATTATTTTCAAATAAATTTGTTCGTAAATTCTGGCTCATTCAATTATTTCAACATTTTAGCAGCAGAAGTACTCTGACCATGAAAGGACAGAAAAATGTATTTTTCCATTCATGGCTTCTATTCATGGTTTTTTAAGAAGATAACGGAAGTTTCAATTAAAAATTTTCATTTTACATTTCACAGCTTCATAAATCACGTATTAGCATAAACTCATTAATTTTGTTTGCATTGCATATATCATATTTTGAAGGGTAAAATTTAATTTTATGGGTGAAAAAGCTCCCTTTTTACAGGAAAAATTTCCCTACTTTAAAATGCCGCTTGCGCATTCCTTTTCATCCAATACTGTTAAAAGCAATATACGAATTCAGTATTCAGTCAAACCTCGTTAGTATGTTATACTCGGGTTCACTTAAAAATGACGTACTAAGCGGAGTGACTTCTTATAAGCGGATTTTATATTAAATGTAAAATGAAATTCCAAACGTTTATCTTATAATAAGTATACCTATATCTAAATTACTTTATAAATTACTAGATGGAACCCGTCAAAACGTGACGGAAAAAAATACTATAACAATATCAGTAAAATAAGCTTCTTTATTATTTAAGTAAGGCTTCGTATGAAACAGTCTTTCAAATATTGTATTTTAAAAAATCCCCCCCCCCCCCCTCCCTCAGTGAAATGCTATTTCCGATGCAAACTCCAAATGAACACTCCGTAAACAAATGTGTAATGCAAATCAGTTTGACATTACCACCATATTCCCCACGACAAAAAAAAGAAGAAGAAGAAAAAAAAAGGTCATGGACCTATAAAGTATCATACAAATAGTCCTATCATAAAGTATCATACAAATTTCCTACTTTCATCTCATATTCAGTAAATAAAAGAACATAGTATAAGCGCCCCCCCCCCCCCCTGTGATAATGCAATCGAATGAGCTCCTATGCGCATATGTATTGCATCTGCCCAAAGGCACCGTTGAAATTCGACCTTAAAAATAGTTTTAAAATGTTTAAATTAAAAGTTTTAAAATGTCCTCTTTAATCATTGTTCGTTTCAAATCCATATCTTCTAAAACGCATCCATTGTTTTAAGCTAATCAATTTTTATGTAAAAATGAAGAATTTTTGTTAAAAATAATAAATTAATATGCAGATAAGGGAGAATTTTAATGTTTTCAATTTTAATTTATGTGTATGGTTTCTTCTATCCCTTTACATAATCAGGATGATTATTCCTTTTCCATCACAGTCGGTCTCTTATACAGTTAAATATCCAATGGATCTTTAAAAAAATAATAAATAACAGTTCCTAGCATATTCTGATTCAACATATACATCAATGAATTCAACATATCAATTTTATGTTAATCATAAACTCAAAATAGTTTTTTTTCTTTTGACAGATTTTATATTAGCGCCAAAATACTCTAAAAAGAAAAATCTTATGGATAATCTGATCTTATGATTTATCAGAGTTTTATTATTTTTTTTTTCACTTTTCATGAAGGTTAGGGATACCTATTTTCAATTGTTGCAACTTTCCAAGGGGCTATTTTACATTATTAAAATAAACGGATGGTTATTTTTGAGATAGAATTGAAAAATATTTCATGCTTGAAAATTATTTAAAAAGTTGTTAAATTAAGCGGCAGATTTCAAATAAATTTCAATCGAAAGCTAATTTTTTTTTTCTAATTGAGGATGTAAGAATTGAAATTGTAAAATGTACTTAAAAAAATTAAATTTTTAGTATTTAGAAGTGATGTAAGCGCAATGAAAGCTAAAGCGATAGTGCCGTTTGTTGTCACAACTGTTATATATTTCTAAATTTTGCCACTGTGTTTTGGTTGGCGTCCAAAAGTAGACTACCATATTTTGACATCGAAAGAAAAATTCACAGTGAAAGAAATAAGACTTTGCCGCTAATTAGGAACTGTTAAATGAACTTATAACAAACCTACCAAAATAATTCCTATAAAATATTAGCCTTATATTGTTTATTCTAGCTAAAAATACAATTATTATTTCAAGTTTTTTTTTCCTGAAATTCTTTACTTTTGTGAATTTTTTTATTAAAAAAGGAAATCTTAATAATTTAAATCCTATAATTCCTATAACTTAATCCTATAATTTAAAAAAAGTAATTGGTAACATGTAATCAAGGTGTTGTAATTGTGAATTCATTTCCTGTTGCATCATCCAAAACCCCCTTTTTCTTCTCAAAGTTTTGAAACATAAAAGGCACCTACGCAGTGTAGAGGTAGGGATGTACTTCGATTTGCAGAAAAGAGACAGTGAGACTTTGACGCATGCGCGCAACATTGTTTATTACGTAACTTTTTCAGAACATTTCTATTAGAACTTTAGTTTTTGAACTGTAACGTTTTAGTTTAGTATTGTTTGTGATTATGATTTTTGAGAGCGTGTCGCTCGTCTGAAAAGCTGTATATAATAATTTGTTCGTCGTCTTATTTGTCATTAAATAGTGATGTGTCTTCTAATACCTTGAATTTATTTGAGTCAATAGTGTATTCATGCTGAAAAAGGATTTAGTTTTTTGAAATATAAGGAATTATGATGATCGCGGAGCACCGATGTCCCTTTTGGAACTTAGAGGTAAGAAAAGTTGTTTCTTACTAAATTTATTAGAAATCAATTACATTTGAAATTGATTATTTACATGTTGCAACTCTCAATTGAATTAGTAATATAGGCAGTTGGAGTTGCCACATAACTGGCATCCCTGCCGGGATTCGGTGGCTCCGTAGATGATTGGAATTAGAGATTAGAAAGTTAATTAGAAGTTAGTTAACTAGAATTGAACATTAAGAATGGATAAATTAAAGAAATCAAGGACGCCAGTGCGTTCCAACTTCACAAAGTTGATAAAAGAAATAGAAGATACTTTGCAGGCTAAATGTGATGATATCAATAGTCTGTCATCTCTTTTAGATAGGTTAGAATCAAAACATGAAGAGCTCTCATTAATAGATAAACAAATTTTAGATAATTTATCTGAAGATAAAAATTGTTAACAAGACGCCTTCGATTCGGAATATGAGCAAATAGACAAGTATAATATAAATTATTGGGAGGTGAAAAATAAACTATCTAGATACATTCTTAAATTAGAGAAAGAGAGCAATCAGGATACCTCTTTATCATCAGATGGTATGGCCACTAGAAGAAAGTTTAAATTACCCAAATTAGAGCTTAAGCCCTTTAATGGTGATATCAAAAATTGGCTATCTTTTTGGGGTCAGTTTGAAAAAATCCACGAAGATCCCGATATTGTTAACGAGGACAAAATACAGTATCTTATTCAGTCTACCCAAAAGGGATCTAGGGCAAGGGAAATTGTTGAATCTTTCCCCCCTACAGCCGATAGCTATCCAGAGGTGATACAATCGTTGAAGGCACGGTTCGGTAGAACAGATATTTTAATCGAAGTATACATACGCGAAGTACTAGGATTAGTTATTAATAATTCTTTAGGACAAGGCCAGAGACTGTCCCTTGTTAAGTTGTATGATAAAATAGAAACATACCTTCGGTCATTAAAAATGTTAGGCGTATCGAGCGAAAACTATTCTTCGATTTTATATCCATTGGTCGAATCAGCATTGCCTTCAGATATTCTTAAATTATGGGAAAGACATCTTGGCACTTTATCTGTTAATGATAAAGATAAATATCAGGGAATTAATAAATTAGATACTTTAATGAAATTTTTACAAATTGAAGTTGAAATGGAGCAAAAGGTCAAATTGGCTAAGAGTGGGTTTTCTTTCGATAAAGATGTCTCAGTAAATAGAGAACTTAGATTCTATCGTAAGGATAAAAATTTTTCCCTTCCTACGGCGGCCGAACTGTATAATGCAGATGATAAAAAATTGGAAGAACAGTGTGTTTTTTGCGAAAATAAACACCGTAGTCAAAATTGTAGAGCGGTATGGAAAATGACACTCGCGAAGAGAAAAGATGCTTTATTATAAAAAGGAGCTTGCTTTCGATGCTTCAATGCCAACCACTTGGCTAAAGCTTGTAAAATTAAAACTAATTGTACTCATTGTGGGAAAAGTCACCACCAGTTCATGTGCATAGAAAAGGATAAAATTAATTTAGGCGATAATTCTAAAGAGGATTCTACTCCTAATAAAGATTGTATGCTTGCGAATACAACTTCTAGAAAAAGGGTTTTGCTCCAAACATTGGTTGTACGCATATACAATGGGGATATCGTACGAAATGTTAGAATTTTATATGACACGGGATCGCAAGGGTCGTATATATCAAAATCTGCTGCTAACATGTT
Source organism: Maratus michaelseni (assembly GCA_963931845.1). NCBI lineage: Eukaryota > Metazoa > Arthropoda > Arachnida > Araneae > Salticidae > Maratus > Maratus michaelseni. The sequence goes on from OZ007588.1 coordinate 401,267,076, forward strand.
AGGATATAATAGTATAAGTAAAGAAAGAATAGTGCATAGTTTATTTGGGGGTCGACAATGTGAAGAACTACACGATAGATATTTAATTAATTTGGGAAATATGGATAATAGTTATCGATGTAAACTTGAGGTATTAGACCAACAAAAGATTTGCTCTGAAATTTCACCTATACCGGAAGGATCCTTTATTAATGAAATAAAACGGTACGGAGTTTTATTGACTGATAGAGTCACTAAACTAATGATTTATTATACGAATTTTCTCCTGATGAAATTCATGTGTTAATTGGTGCAGATGTCGCCGGAAAATTATTTACCGGAAATTTAAAACAATTACAGGGCGGATTAGTTTGCATGGGAACTCGTTTAGGTTGGACAATTCTAGGGAAAACTGAAGGTTATGAAAATAAAAATATGAACAATTTAGTTTTCTCGCTTCATGTCAAAGAGGCAAAAATTTCCGAGTTATGGCACCTTGACACTTTAGGAATTCGAGATCCTGGGGAGAAAAAGGGTAGAGAAGAGATAGAGTTAGCCACTAAAGAACATTTTCTTAGTAATATAAGAGTAGATGACGAGGGTTGATATGAAGTTAGTCTTCCATGGATACAGGGCCACCCTAGACTACACAGTTACGAAAATATCGCTCGACGTAGATTAAAAACATGTGTCGATTCATTAAAAAAGATAGGAAAATTAGGTGATTATAATCAAATATTTAATGAATGATTAGACGAGAAAATAATTGAAAAGGTTGATCAGAGGAAAACGTTAGGTAGTGAGCATTTCCTTCCTCATAGAGCAGTGTTTAAAGAAAACTCCACTACAAAAGTGCGGCCAGTTTTTGATGGTTCAGCTCGGGAAAAGGACTCACCATCGATAAATGATTGTATTGAAAAGGGGTCTAACCTCGTAGAACTGATTCCTTCTGTTTTAAACAGATTTAGATTGGGGAAAATAGGGGTAATTGCTGACATAAAAAAGGCTTTTTTACAGATTGGTATTACAGAAAAAGATCGATCATTCTTGAAATTTCTATGGTATGAAGAAGGGGACCCTCAAAAGTTGATAACGCTTCAACATAGAAGAGTAGTATTTGGCATTTCATGCAGCCCCTACCTTCTAGGTGCCACGTTAGAATACCATTTAAAAAATGCACCTGAACAATTTAAAAACACTGCGTTAAAATTGTTAGAGTCATTTTATGTAGACAACTGTGTTACGAGTGTTGATAATAAGGAACAGCTGAACAGATTTATCGAAGAGTCAAAAACTCTTCTCAGCAATGCTAAATTCGAGCTTCGCGGGTGGGAGCATAGTTTTCGAGAAGTTTTTACAGGGGAAAATGTCCCTGTTTTAGGGCTAATGTGGGATTTTAGAAGGGATACACTAGCAGTTGATTTAAAAGAAATTTCAGAGGATGATCGCCTAGTAACTAAAAGAAACATTTTATCGTCTGTACACAGAATTTTTTATCCTATCGGATACACATGTCCTGTAACATTAGAACCTAAAATATTATTACAGGAGTGTTGGAAAGCTAAAGTGACATGGGACACGGAATTACCTGTTTCTATCAAGAAAAAATTTGAAAAATGAAAAAAACAATTAGGAAAATTAGGGACTATTGAAATACCTAGGTGTTTTTCTCGAGATGCAGATAAGTTGCATTCATTACACGTTTTTTGCGACGCTAGTAAAGTAGCGTATGCTACGTGTATATTTATACGGAAACGGTGGTTTCTGTCAGTTGGTTCAAGCAAGAAGCCGAGTTGCTCCTATGAAAACAATTTCCATTCCGCGGTTAGAATTACTGGCTTGTAATATTGGGGCTAGATTAGCAAGTAGTGTTAAAATTGATTTGAAATTAGATAACATTGCCATTTTTTATTGGACTGATTCGGCCAATGCGCTTTACTGGATAAAAAGAAATGAAAATTGGGCACCTTTTGTTTACAACCGAGTGACCGAAATTCGCTCATTAAGTGATCCTTCAAAATGGCACTTTATTCCTGGCCAATTGAATCCTGCTGACCTGCCTTCAAGGAGTTGTACCGCTGAGGTTTTAGCCCGAGATAAATGGTGGGAGGGACCGCAGTGGTTGAGAAAACCAATGGACGAGTGGCCTAAATCGGAAATGTTTCCCGATTTTGAAACAATCGATGTAGAAAGAAGAAAAACAATTATTAGTGCTACGAATGTAAATGTTCACAGTGAAGAATTTTACACTAGAATTTCTTCCTACGATAAATTAGTAAAAGTAATCGCGTGGATATACAGATTTTACAAAAATTGTAAGAAAGCTAAAGAAGAGAGAGAATTTAAAATTTTAACTGTAGAAGAGCAGAATGAAGCTGAAAATGTATTGTTGAAATTAGTTCAAAAATCGTTTACTGGTCCTGAAGATAAACGTCTAAAAGCATTTCAGACCACAACAGATTCGGCTGGAGTTCTGCGGCTGAAATCACGTATACATTTGAGAG